>OY720365.1:12410000-14810000 GCA_963082945.1 Cerastis leucographa | reverse complement strand
CATGTGTTCTTGCCTTTTAAACTTATATTATTTTTCTTAGCCTTGACTGTCCCACTCCTGGACATAGGTCACTTTTCGCCAATTAACGAAAACAGGAAAAATTTAAACTTTAAAAAAATTAGACTCTAGGGGGGGAGGTGAGAGCTTCAAACAGCTGAGCAGACTTTCTTGAAATATAGATAAGAACATTCTCAAACACACCTTTCAAACGAAACCAACTTTATCAAAATCGGTTTAGCCGTTCATGAGCTATGGTGCCAGAGACAGATACACACGCCAAACTTGATAACACCCCTCTTTTTTGGTGGGGAGTCAACAAATAGCTAGAGATCAAATAAACTGCAAGGTACTTTTTCCGTTTATCAGATGTTCCCAAAGCATGATATTACTTTCCGTGAGTCTTAAAAGAGTTCCAAGTCAAATGTTTTTCAATATTTTTCTTTCTGACAAGCGATGACGTATGAAGTCATTGTCCAATCACGTTTAAGATAAATGGGCAATTTGTAACACGCATGCGTTTTACTGGTCGAACACAAAATCTTGTATGTTTTTAGAACTTAAAGCATAATTGTTCAAGAAACATGAAGAACGTCATAATTTTTCGGTGTATCTTTTTCTTTTCTATTTAGGGCATGATCTTTTGAACCTGCCTTTTTTAGTTGTTTGTTTAGTTTAGTTGAAAATAATACAACTGTTTTTTTTTTTTTTTTCACGCGGACGAGGTCGCGGGCACAGCTATTTTTTAAATTAGTACAAGTCTGTACTAATTTAAAAACTAGCTGTGCCCGCGACTTCGTCCGCGTGGAAATAGATTTTGTTCTAAAATAGAAGTAGCCTAAGTGACTCCTTATTATATCAGCTATCTGCCAGTGCCTAAGTCCCGTCAAAATCGGTCCAGCCGTTTCAGAGATTAGCCGGAACAAACAGACAGACAAAAATTATTAATAATATATTTTGGTATTACATTCATATGCATGTAAAAAAAAGCGGTTATTTTAATTTAATAAACAGACACTTCAATTTTATGTATTTGTATGTATAGAAAACCGGCCAAGTGCGAGTCACAGAGTCCTAAAGCACTAAACAAATCTACATTCAACAGCTGTTTTTATAGTATGTTAATGAAAAACAAAGTTACTGCAGCAGTTTGATGTAAAAGCTATTCTATTAGAGAGTTCCATATGATCTGTTTCTTCGGCATGGACGAAGCTAGTATTTAAATGATTCGCAGGCAGAAGCTAGTATTTAAATAATTTGATATTAATGTAAAAGAAAAGATGTTCTTAGCTGATACATAGATAGTAAAAACCTCGAGTATCATCGTAAGTATCACCTGCCTTAAGGATGCAGAGACCGCAAAAAGAAGTGAATTATAAGAATCAGCCGGAGTACTAAATAAAATGACAATAAGGAATTACGAATCAATTGAAATAAACTTGTTATCTTGAGTATTGAGGTGTTTCAGCAACATGCTTGAAAAGTTGTCAATTTAGGGGCTACGAGCTCACACTTATTCAGCTCTATTCAGCTTATGCCCATAGAAAACAACGATTATGTATGGAGACGCGTACGCATCCGTTCAGCTTTCCGCGTCTATTCAGCTTTCGCGGCAAACAAGTATAAAATGAGGACAAATGTGTTATTATCATGCGAGTGCTAGAGATACGAGTTCAGCGCTGTTCTGCCGCGTTCAGCGCTGTTCTGCCGCGTTCAGCGCTGTTCTGCCGCGTTCAGCGCTGTTCCGCCGCGAAGCAGAACTGTATAAGTGTGAACAAAATCGTTCAGCAAAACGCGAATGGAGCTGAATAAGTGTGAGTAGTCCCTTAGACCTTAACTTTTAGTTTATAACAATACTGAATTTTGACAATCCATTATCATTTTCTCTTGACCATTTGCTAATTCATTTAGAATCGGCGCAGCATGTCTTCTTCCATACTTCTCTATTAGTTGGCACCCCAACAGTGAATTCTTGTCGGGAAGCAAAACTCAATAAAATCTATAACAGTAACACAGTCATCATTATTTCTACGGAGGTTTACCGAATATAATAAGAATCTATCTATATCACCAATAATCGGGTTTCAACGATACTAAAGTCCCTCAGAAAACGCATTTCAACTTTTGACCTAAAAATCCTTGCTCTCTAAACCCCTGTGTTTATCCTTTTTACACCCTTGGAGACCGTTCATTAATCACGTGAGGCTTGAAAGGGGGGGGGGGAGAGGGGTTTAGCAAAAATCACGAAATATAACAAGGGGGAGGGGGTGTATGCAGTAAGATATCACGTGTATATGTACATGATTACACCATTCCTTTTATATTACCTATTTTTATGCCAGTTAAAATCAACCTGCAAATTTTTTGTCTAGATATTTTTGTCATGGTCCTTAATTTCAGAACAAATTAGATTAAACTAGCGGTGGGGGCGCCGGGCGGGAGGGTTAGTCTTAAACCTCACCAGTTATCACCAAGGGAGAGGGGGGTTAAAAATGCTAAAAAAAACACGTGATTAATGGACGGCCGCTTGTGTCGAAAAGTCGTAATAGAATCACCCGCGTGACGATCGTGTATGTTTTTCCGTATTAAACATAAGTATTACGGAAACCGTGTAAAAGGTCCAACGAGGGTCTAAAACACCCTACCATAAATAATAGAATCATTACCATCTGCTGTTATGACCGGATCATCAATTTTTTGCCTCCAAATAGTTATCCGTTACCCAAATAGCTTTGGGCGTTCCTAGACCATATATTTTGACGGTTACTTTTTTAATTTTCAAAAAGTGATCAAGGTGATTTCTGTTTTAATGTTCTTTAGTTTATTTTTACTCTGTGTCTTCTAAATTATCTCATTTAAGCTGAAGATTTTGTTCTTAATTATTATTGAAAGGTTATTGTGTAACACAACAATCTAGAAATGGTTGTTTTTTTTTTACACATTCATTGCTGAGAGCTGGCGGATTTTTCCAACCTACTAGAAATGGTTTAGCAATATCCTTCATAATCCTTCAGATTGTGATTATAAAAGTATGTTCTGCTGATAAGGCTGTTGTCCGGTTTAATCCTGCAATCAAGGCAAGTGATTTAATTCGCTGTTGTCATTTTAGGTAACGAAATAACAATGACAGTATTAGCTTCATTAAAGGCGGAAACATACTTACGTGTCGTGGCGTGTCGTGACGCGCCAGTACATGTGCAAGATTTTACAAAAAAAAAAAAAATAGTGCGTGGAGTCCCTCCGCGCGGAAGAAGTGAAATTTCGTTATGTGGAAATGAAAATAGGAAGGGGTAGAAATTGATTTTTAGTGAAATCATATTGTATTTTTTAGACAAACGTTATTAACATTGCTTACAATTCGCAATTGATCGCATCTTTTAATTATCATTTTCGAGTGGAGAAATATCCAAATCTATAGCAATTACACCCCTTCCATGGTAGCGTTAAACGTTCAACGCAACCTTGTTGGAAGTCGCATTAGAAGTTTCACTTCAAAAACAACTATGTTCTTGGTTACGATATGATCAGATACAATGCTAACCTCTTGTAGTACCGTTATCAAAAAAATCGACAAAAATAATTTCCAAACTTAAAACTACTTATAACATAATAATAATCCATACAAAATCTTCCGTTCATCATACACCTACGGCGATGAGCATTTAAGGGTAATTTTCGCCACAGAAATTGTTAGTAATGCTAGTGATCACATGCCTTAACCGTGTTTGTAGGTGCACCATACATGTTGTCATTTATGGATTTTTTGTCTCATATTCCAGCATGTGAGGTCTTTATATGGATTAGTGTGTACGCGTGACTATGTCTGTCCTTCTTTCTTTATAAGTGTCGGTTGACCTATTAGCAGAGAGCATTTGTCTTGTGATGTGTATAGGAGTTGGTTTTTCGTTGATGACTAAATGAGTCTTTCAATCTAGATGGATTTGTATCTGATCATCATCACCTGCTTATCATTTTGGGGTCGGCTTCTTCAGTCTAACCGGATAGAACTAAATACATGATCCTATCGGAATAAATTCTCTTAATTATACCCACTGATAAAAGCGTTAAAATCTGTCGCGTTCTGTAAAAGTACAACGCGGCGACATAGACATACAGGACACAAAACGTGACTTGTGTGGATTTTAAAAAGTATTGTTAATTTATTTCCTGATAAGATATTTAATTTTTAAGATATATAGATCACATCCATATTAATATTATAAATGCGAAAGTAACTCTGTTTGTTTGTTTGTTACCTTTTCACGACTAAACAGCTGATCGGATCTTAATGAAATTTGGCAAAAATATAGATTTCAACCTGGGGAAGGACATAGGCTATATATTATCACGCTACGATCAATAGGAGCGGAGCAGCAATGAAAAATGTTGCGAAAACGGGGAAAATGTAACGCAGTAGAAGTTGCGCGGGACAGCTAGTTTTAAATAAATAAACACACACAAAAGTAATGATTTAAATTGCTTATTTCGTGTTATAGTGAACCACATTTTTTGTCAGATATTTGTGTCGTTGGCGTACAGGGCACGCGCTTGCTTTTCACGTATATGTCACAATGGCGTTCAAAAGGTTAATGTCTACGTGGCAGAAAAAAAAAACAAAATTAAGACAGCTTATGTCCTTCCCCAGCATGAAATCTATCTCCTTGCCAAATTTAATTACGATTCGATCAGCCGTTTAGTCTTGAAAAGGTAACAAACAATCAGAGTTATTTTCGCATTTATAATAAAGTTTTGAAGTATGGATATAGATGCCTGAATATAGATTATCTTACAGGGCGACGTTTAATTTTTTTTTTTTTTAATAACATTGCCATTTGTATAATTGTCACGTTTATGACTTCAACATTAAACATCTAAGTAAATATTAGCTTCTTTTTATTATATTTCCCAACTAGTACGGCCAGATTTCCATTACTAGTGTGTTCACACATTCTTATGACTATTTATTAATGGTGATATAACAAAAAAAAACTTGCAATCTTTTCTGTGTTAAAAATACTGCAATAGTAAAATTATATTAAAAAATCTAAACATTCTTTACAAAGTTACTATAATTATACTATTAGAGTATTTTTATTTGAGTTTGTTTTCTATTTGCTGTATGTTTTTTTAGTATAAAATAAAACTTGCTTTCGTCTTTGCCGTCGTGTAGTAAAGTTGACTGCTTCAAATCGTGAGAAATAAAATTCTTCGTTTTTGTATTTTTTCTTGTATACTTAATAATGTTTTGTTTAATTTTATCACACATTTATTTATTTTAATGTGTTAAACTGTCACTCAAAATTGGATAATTACATATTTAAGTTAATAAATATCTATTTTCGTAGGTAAGGTTTTTTTACCAAAACTATGTACGCAGTTTTTTTGTTCTGACTCATCCCTGTCAACAACTTGTAGGTCATAACAAGTCATAGACAAAAAAAACGCTCCCTAGTCAAATAAATCATGACGTCCCGATGTAATAATTCAACATGGTCACTCTACTCGCCTGAGGCGCCAGTGATCATCACACTGAGGTGTCTGCAGCCTAATTATATGGACACCGTACTTTTCAACCAACACAAATATTTGTTATACGAAATCCATCAAAGGATAATCAATCTTAGTCTGATAGAAATATGTTATAAATTCCCTTGTTAGATTCGACACCTCGTTAACAATACGGCTAAAAAAAGGTTGGCCCCAAAATTGGCGTAAAAACTCAGTTAATTATGAAATGATTAGGGGTTAGTTCCCAAAACTAACAGGCGTTTGTTCAAGATTAGGTAATAAATAGTTATATTGTCGTTAGTTTGTTTGTTTTTGTGAATGACATGTGTTTGTGAAACTCGTAATTGGGTGTATAATGGTGGAAGTGTATGGTGTTTCTTTTTTTTTTAATTGGTGTGATTAAAAGGCAAAGGTGATTATGTGTCAGCTGTTTGACCTCTGTAAGAGTTGTTAAAGCGACCTAGAATATCCGAACGAAAAAAAAAAATATGGCTGATTTTATCTTTAAGCTCTGTTTTATCAATTTGTGGGTTAATTTTCAGGTAGACTAAATGCGTATATCCGGAAAATTAAAACGTTTATCAAAATAGAATTGAATATAATATTTATATAAATGAGTTGTCTTTTCAAAAAAAGTCCAAAAAATCTGATCAGATGGCCTACCCTGAAGTCTTAAAACATTATTGTTTAACTCCTTTTCCAGTGTGGGAAAGAGATGGCGCTAAGCATCCTGTATAGCTCCGTCTCTTTCCCACACTGGAATAAGAGTAAAACAAAACTGCTTTAAGAGGTCATGGTAGGCCACCTGGTCTAACGAAGTGATTATACTTTAGTTACATACCCTTCGGTCATTACAGGCGTGCTGGTATTTTTACGCCTTTAAGATAAATCTGAATTGAGACATAAAGGTTTAATGGTAGGTAGTTAAAACATTCCCAATAGTTTCAAAAGCGTTGCGGAACCCTGCAATATTCAATAGGGGATCGGACTGGGTAAAGAAAACGACATTCTATTTTGTCCGTCAGACAGGTAATACAAAAATATTAGATACGTATTTTTTGTTTTATCAAAATATCAAAAAATTACTTAGTTAAAACTCATTAAACTTGGAGAGTGGGGGCTTACTACGTCACAAGTTGACGTCATGCGCCATTTCAACTCAATATATCTCCGTAATTTTATGACCACGTGAAAAAAGAAAAAATACGTGTCCAATACTTTTCAATAAACTACCTGACGGACAAACAAAAAAAGTGGATTATCCCCTATTTGCTATCATTTCCGAATATTCAAAAAATATGATAGTATTGACTATCAGGTTTTCCAGTCTTAGAACCAACAGGGGTTATATTTTCGTAGAACAGCACATCGGTTAAAGACTTTCGATCAATCACAGAGCAATCAATTAAGGGTGGGTTCGCGCTACCCTCGACTAGGGTTGGCAAATTATGGGTTTGCAGCACTAGTGTCTTTACTTTAAATAAGGATTGCTGTTTAATAGAGTAATCGAAGATTACGGGTGTAGTTGTTGAATATGTTTTAAACTGTCATAGTCACTAACACTATCAATAACACTGAAAACGGGATATTATACCATACTAGCTGTTCCGCGCAACTTCGTTTGCGTCACATTTTCCCTGCTTTCGCAACATTTTTTATTGCTGCTCCGCTCCTTTTGGCCGTAGCATGATATATAGCCTATATCCTTCCTCGATAAATGGGCTATCTAACACTAAAAGAATTGTTCAAATCGGACCAGTAGTTCTTGAGATTAGCGCATTCAAGCAAACAAACTAACAAACAAACTCTTCAGCTTTATAATATTAAGTATAGATTAGATTTACTATTTCGTTTTGTTTCCGATATTTCGGAGTTTCGGCGCTGTTGCACCATGATCACGGATAAACTGAAGTTATTGAGGTGGGTGGGTGAGATGGATGGGTGGGTGTTTATAATTTTTCCATGTCTTGATAGTTTTTCGCGTTTGGTGATAGTGAACATGGTAAATATCCTGTTTTCAGTGTTAATGATAGTGTAGTTGTTTTGTTGGTTGTAGTTGGTTGTAGCTAAATTAGACCGATTATAAATTATATAAAGAAACATTAAAATTCCAACAATTTTTTTTAATGAAATTTCTAATTAAGTATCTTTTTTTTTAATACTTTTCGAAAATGTTTTTCAGTAACTTTTTTTACCTCTGTATCCTGCTTATGCGTATGAAAATCGGTTCAGTAATTTCGGAAAAAAAGGACTTCAAAGTTTGTATTAAATGTCGTAAGGCATAAATCTCCAATTCGTATCTCTCAAACCACATGTTTTTTTAAACTTTTTTTTTAATTTTCGAACGCAAGTATTTTTTTTTTCTCTGGTTTAGTAACCCTATCCACCGTTATATCGCAGTAGCTGGCCCATGGGATTAGCTATGGATGCCGTCGATGTAAGCGTGTCAGCCGCCATAAGCTAGCCCTCGCTATCGTTATGTAGAATATCAGTTACCATTTATTTTATATAGCAATATGCCTATGGGTTTATTTTTTGTTATTTCAATATTTATGAAGTTGTGTGAATTACAAGTCTGTAATGCCAGTTTCTTCTTCGAGTTTTCTTCATTCAAAACATAACACGTAATTTACTATTCGATTTTAATTCTCCAAGGAAAGATTGTAATGATTAATTATTATAATTCACAATTCCTTTGCGACACCTACACGTAACTATTCAATAAAAAAAATATTCCCGTTATTAAAAACGGCGACAAAGCGTAGATACAATCACCAATTAAATTACTAAAAGTAACGTCTTCATTGATTTATACCGTACTAATTAATTGATTAACCACAAAAGATAATAAAAGATCAGGAAGTGAGATTAATACTCGAATTTTCATAATTATTAATTTTGATACAAATAGCAAATATTTCCCACAGTCAAAATGTAATCTTGCTTATACAAAAATAAAGTTGTTTTTCGTGTGTTTTGTATAGAATGCGCACACGCATTGCTCGACATAGTTGTGCGTTTTCGACGGCAGGTGGCGCCTCGACATTGATCATATAATTTTATGAGCCCCGAACTCATTTATTATAGTTATAAATATAAAGGAGGTTCGTTTGTTTTGTGCAAGTATGGAATTAAGCTTTGTATTCTGAACGACAGAGTATCAATTTGTTTTAAGTATTTCTTTGTTATTTTATGTGTTTTATTTAGATAATAATAAACTACGGACAGTACTTATCTCAGAGGAGCTCGTGGCTAAATATTCAAAGTCAAAGTCAAAGCATTTATTTCAATTAGACCATTACAGGCACTTTTGAAAGTAAAAAAAAAAACAAAATAAAACGCGAAGCTACAGTCCCAGTCACAAGGCATAATAACTTGTGAAAGTACTGTAGTTGCCCATTCCGTAGCGTAGATCTCTATGGAGAAGAACGGGCAAGAAACTCCATGGACACTCTTTTAAATCAAAATATGTTACAAAATCTTGGTTACATCATTCATGTTAAGAATTACAAATATGTGAGAACAATGTAGAAATACGGGCAAGTTAAGAGCGTCCAGAGTAAAAGATTAAATCAGTAATTAAACAATAAAGAAATTAAAATAAACCGTGGCAGCTAAGAGATGACCAGTCACAACTGACAGCGCCCGTTCACGAACATGACGCATGTATCAGCCATCATTCATCATTATTAACAGCCACATGGGTCGATCTTCAAAGCTAAGCCGAGCTTGCCAAGGTCAGTCTATGGATGGGTGACCATACCATACATACCGAGTTTCCTCCGTGTCTCGGAGAGCACGTTAAGCCTTTGATCCTACCTAGCTGTCATTTATAGACATTAGAAATTACTCGTTACAGCAGTCACCAGACCTGCCATAAAATCACTAGAAAATCTAGTCACAGAGATGAAGCAAAAGAACTAAAAAGATAATATTTGCCATCCCATCTTACCTTTGAACGTTCCATTAACGCCTTTTCATTTCTACATTTAAATGTGGAACATGCGAATGGCGCCTGTCATTACACTCCACATCAAACTGTCGCGCCACCAACATAACTTGGTCCTTCTCTCCATCCCAGAAGCTCAAAACTCCAGCTCTTTTGAAAATGGCCTCCCATCCCACAACCGTTACAGGTAGAGCCTTGTTGCTTTGGCCTAGGTTTGTAATGATGGCTCTTGTCAAAATGGTCGTGTGTAGTGATTTTATACTTGAACGAGGAAGCTTTATAGTTTAATATCTAGTGATGTGTATATATAGTATGTTTAATGAACAGTATAGTACGCATGATGAAAAATCAAGCTGTAAAAAACCAGTTTATGCGGATCTCTCATTGTATAAGAAATCTACCCAAAGCGAGGTCATGTTATACTGGTAATGTATTGCTTGATGCTTCTCTGTTTGTAGAAACAGTACTTATACTGTCACAATTTTCTGTATAGTGCATATTGAAATGACTTAATGCGTTCGTACTTCCCGCGCTGCTGTTTGTTAGAAACATTCAGTTCTTCTTGTATTGCTGTTTCAGTGTCTAAAAAATTTGTTGTAGATGCTTCTTCTTAAGTGGTAAGTCTTTTGTAAGCTTTACCTTCACTTCTGTCAGAGGCATAGACATCATCATCTTCTGGCTCTTGTTGCATGTTATTTGGTGACGGTGCAACACGTTTTTTCTCCCATTCTCGTCTGTCCTTCGTCATGTTATCATTTACTCCTTTTTCCTTCATATCATTTCTGACACAATCTATCCATCTTTTCTTCGGTCTTCCTCCCCCTCTCCTTACATCAAGTTGCATTCAGTTCTTGTATGAGGCATGCAAGTCGACTCGCATCCGCTGAATGCGAGTCGCAAGGGATCAGTCAATGTGGCGACACTTGTGGGAGGCCTATGTCCAGCAGTGGACGTCTTTCGGTTGATATGATGAAGATGATGATGATGATGAGGCATGGACAAAAGTCAACTATGAATCCTTTATGATCAGTGATTTCTGCCACAAATGTAGGTACCATAGACACCCGTGGTCATCGCGGACCAAAAAAAACCGCAATACTTTGTTGCACACGAAATCCTTAGCTACCACTGTCTTAGCACTCACAACAACAGTTCCTGTTTAAACTAATGTTTTCTTTAAAATAACCTCTTCAAGTAAACTTACTTTCAACATTACCAGCTACACTCCAATCTCTGTACATCCTTTTTTAGCTTCAACACCGTGGATATACCACACACTACCATTTAGCCCGAGTGTACACAAATACAGATTACATTCGCCGTTAAAGGGTCAGTTCACACCGGTGTTTGCGTGCCGGCCTGGCCAAACGTTAACACTTCTGTACCTGCCTTTACATCCCCAATACTTTTAATATTTTTGATGGTTTCCCAGGTATTTTTGAAAGTTCTAAATATGTTGCTGATGACTGCTGAGGTTTTTTTTTTAAGTTTATGGAGACTTGTTTTGTTTAATAAAATCTTTGATTAGAGAGACTTCTTCTTTTTTCATTTTTGACTAATCTAGTAAAATGTTGAGCATCTCGCCTTTTTAACCGACTTCATAAAGGAAAAGGATCTAGGTTACGCTGTATATTTTTATGTCTCCCACTTCAGCTGTAAAACCTTCTTGTACCTGCCTGTTTGATGGGCCTACAGAACAGACTACGAACTAGGTAACTCTCTATTTTTTCATTGACACTGTAATATTATTACATCATTGAACCAATAAGACAAATATTTATAAAAGACTAAACCTGCCGTGGAATTTCTTGCCAGGTAATTTGTTTATTTATATGTTACACTGGAACGCCACACTTAACAATTACATTAATTAATTAATTACATCTCCTTAAGAAACGGCCAATTTAAACCATGCACGGTGCACCTAGCTTCTCTTCATAAGTTCTCATGTTTTATGTGAAATTAAATCATTTAAATTTCAACTTGAGACCACTTTTACCTACTTCTATAGCAGCTCTCGAATCTAGTATCTCAAGATACATAGACAACACTTCCAAAAGAAGTAAATCTGGTAGTTTCAAACAACTTTGAGCTGTCAACATCCGACAGTTATCTGACACCTGTCCAAACTTCTTGCTAACAATCCTTATGTCAGTGTAGAACTATCAGGTGTCTTTGAAAAACAAAATAAAAAATAACGGGTCCGCCCATAGATCAAATGTTTGCGTACCATAGAGGTTTGGAGACTACTTGTGGCTTCCTGTTGTTATTAGTTCTTATTGTTGTGTTAAGTTGAGCAAGTATTTTAACTGAATTAAGTATTGATAGATTAATAGAGTATTATTATTATTTATTATAGAATTTTGAATTATTATTTATACATCAAAATTGTAACACAAGGCTCTAACACGAGCGCGCGGTGTAAACGTAAAGTAAATACTTCGATTTTTAAATCGAAAATATAATTATCTTATGGCATTTTTTTAACAAACACAATCAGTGTCATCCATAGATGTGAATCAATTCTTCAAATTATGTAATTTTTATTATAAAGGGTGTAAAACACCTCTTAACGAAGCCGAAAGGCACTGGTTCTCCCTGTCATTGCGATCATTTTTTTGTTCTACACCACACCTGGGAACCTTCTAGTTCCGGAGATATTAGGGGTCAAAGTTCCAACTTTTTGACAAGTATTTTTTTAAATACAAGTTTTTAATGTAAGATTTTTACTTCGAACACCTCCACGACCCCCGTACTATTCAATCCGTCCATCAGCACAATGTTTTGAGTGCGTTACATTGAGTTCTACCACAAAACATGATTTTACACCCCCCAAAAAAAAGTCATTTCCCAGCAATAATTTTTGCGTAAAGTTACTTAGTTTCATGTACAGAATGCTTGGTTGACGGCTTCGTGATGAGGTGATTTACACCGTGTATGTGAAAAGAGTTTTTTTAATAAAAAATCGAAGTACAACATATTTACGTTTCAAGATCCTGATTTAAAAGACTGTACATGAATTTTCTTGCCCATTCTTCTCCAATCTCCATAGAGATCTACGCTTTGGAATAGGCAACTACAGTACTTTCACAGTTATTGTGTATGTCTTGTGACTGCGTCTGTAGCTTCATTCTTATTGTTGTGTCTTTGCTCGACCATTCAAAAGTGCCTGTAACTGGCCTAGTTGAAATAAATTATTTTGATTTATAATATCAAATTTTCAAAACAATAATATTAATTGTTCATAACCACTAAAAAACTTCAAAGACTGTAAAACAAAAGTGATTAGATAAGTAATGATTGCTAGTAAACCATCTGCCGTATACACGTTAACAGCCGCAGTACATAATCGTTTATTTATCGAGACATATATGTAAGTGGCCGATACCTCGTAGGTAAGAGTGTAACGACGCGCGTGTCTTAATGATATGCATAGCTGGTACGCTTATTGAGTAAGTACAGTTTGCAAGTAAAGTGGTGTGTGTCTTTGCAAATGTTAGGGTCTTCCATAACTTTAGTATTTTCAGTGCCGGATTAAGCAAGCACGGGGCCCGTAGCAATTCTACTTCACAAATGACTTCGGGTTTGCTACTCCTGCTACTAGGTTAATTCGGCACTGAGTATTTTGTTTCTTTTCTGCGTTGGTAATAGCTCCAATCCACCAAAGTCCGTCTTACAAATAGAATTCAAGAGAATCTTTTCTTCGAGCCGATTTACTCTAGTAACTCTACCCTGGAGTGTAAATGTGGTGTTGTTTCAAAAACAATGGGTCTCTTGATATCGTGTCCTGCTTGCCCTGTTGTTTGCATATCCGTTACCATCTGTGATGGACGCTACTGATATTGCCGAAGTCACCAATTTTTGGGCTGACTCTATTTGGATCGCCATCGACGCGCTTAGAGGTCTCAAGTTTTGTTCGACCAGTCAGTTGGAAAACTATCTCTTCAAATCCTGGCTTGTGCAAGTAGTTGTGCATTATGAGCAGGAAAGAAGATTAAACATGTCCTGTGAGGGTGCTACATATTGACAATCTGTTTGGCAAGGGTCAACGATACAATCAATCAAATATTAAGGGATACTCTGGTGGATTTTATTCGAATCTTAGTCTCATGAACGTATGGTAGATCATGGTGTATACTGTGGGATTTGGCACCATCGATACCCTAGATATACACAGAACCAGGGAAAGGATCAAGATCCTCTGTACAACAGTTCTATGAGCGAATAAAAATATAGTGCTGTGGTGATGCTATAATTGGTGGTAAATAAATAACTCAAAATAAATAAATGTTTTCGCTCAATTCGATCGTGACAACATTCTGCTACCTTAGTCCAATGAAGACATCTGTGTACATATAAATATCGCACGGTGATATCACGATGATTAAGTCCAGGTAAAAAAAAAACGAAACCTATCCAGCATTTGCAGTAACTCGCAAGAAACCCTACTTTTAACTGCTGTTTCAACGTTTACAGCTTCAGTGTAATTAGTTTCCCATATCTTAGTTAAACTCTCAACTTAATCAAGAACTAAATAGGTAGTATCGTGAGTACAGTAAGTGGTTGACTGTACGTCTCGGCGGCACCTGTGTCGGCGAGGATGAAAGCGGCGTCGCTTTGTGGAGCCGGCAAATATTTATTTTAATTTAGTGGCCGTTCGCCGATCGCTCGTTAATCGCTAATGGATGCTCCCGCGCATGTGCGATTGTTCTGTGCTCTGCATGCAAGGATTGGGTGAGAGAATTTTATGAAAAATTTGGATTCGGAATTATGGTATTTTTTCTTTTGAGATTTCATTTGACAGTTGAGACGATAACAGTGACAGTCGCTACGACTAGTCAGTGGCCCCAATGTCTGACAACCAGTCTTACCAAGGAGTATCGTATTACCCAGCACTAACTGGGTAGTGGAGGTCAGATAGGCAGTCGTTCTATGTAAAATACTGTTGTTCAGCTGCATTCGTTATTCCGTGAAGACTGGAAGCAGACCCCCAACATAGTTCAGAAAAGGCTAGGCAGATGATGGAGTTGAGCACCGTTTTGGTCAGTAACCACTGTTTGAGATCATTATGACCACGTTCAATTACAATTTTTCTGGCGTTCTAAGTGACTGCTGATTGGAAAGTTAATAATTGTTAGTTCGATACGCCATATTCGCCTTAGATAGATAGATTTGAATTCCTAACTCAATCTTCTGTTGCAGTTTTGAGAGGGAAATTCATTCAGTCTTAAGTTTACGGCACAAGATTTCTCTTACTTATGAAAATAACATCACTCCTGTCACCCCCCCAGAGATTCGGCAGAGGTGCACATAAAGGACAGCGAAATTCCGCTTAAAATATTTAAGCTCCGTGTAATTAGAGGTACCCCAATGCCATCAACTAGGCTCAAATTCAAACTCTGGGCTACTCAATAACTGAAAAACTCCTAAGGGTCCAAAAACTTGCGTCTCATATTCTCATAAGATTACTGTTCACAATGCATCTCTTCGTGAGACAATGGCACCCTGGCGACAAAAGTGAATAAACACGAAATTTGCGTTTTGTGGGAAATAATAACAAAATTGTGTTTCGTGTTTTAGTGTGTGTTCGAATAAAATATGCGATAATTTTTTTTGTATTTTTTTTTGCACTATATTGTCACTTTTTGATTCAGTAGACGATGTAAAACTTATTAGGAGAAGTTTTAGGTATTTAATGACATTCGCCGTAATTTTGAGTTCGGTCACTTTTGTTCTGTGCGAAATGTAGATCAAACATAACTATATAAAAACTGTTAAGATATCGTTAATGGAAGCTTCTTGTGCAGGATTGTTAAGCGGTTGATTAGTGGATGCAGTTTTAGTACTTCGGAATGAATTGTTCGTTAAGGTAAACGGAGATAACCGAATACTTGGTGCAAGATTGTGCTTAGAGATCAAAATATCGTATGATTAATTTAAAAAACTGTTTACTCCAATAGGCTGTATAATAATAATAAATAAATATTATAAATAATAATTTCAATAGGCTAAAGCATTTCGAGATTTGATTTGAGAGAATAACAAAGACGATTGTTAAGATGCAAAGGTGTAAAAGTTTAAATAAACTTGATCTGAGTTATCTAGCGTTTTCCTGTACACTACATATAATATGTATGTCCTGTACTTTTTATTTTCCGTTTTTTTTTTCTTTTTATTCTTTTAAACTTATTTTTTTATATAAAAAAACCTAAATGAATACCTATTAAGAACTTTTAGCATGGAACATAATTCCATTCTGTATCTGGGAAAGGGCGTTGTTAGCTGCGCTACAGTTTATACGTTTGCTGCTACCATCGTTTTACTTGTTGTAACCTAGTCTTGTGTTTTTGTTCCGAAATAAACTTTTATTATATTATGATGAGAGGTACAGCCTATTGCCGGCAACTGGGCAAGACGACGATAGACGGGTCAACGCGAACACCATCGTACTTGCACGCAGTCGACTGCGAGCTCCTATTGGTAGACGTGTAATATGCCAAATTTGGTGTTTATGTCATTTTGTTTCAAGGGGTCACTGAGACAGAGGATCACAGTTTTTAATAACATGTCTTCTGATTGCCAATCTAGACTTAAATCTTGTACCTATATCAGTAAATTATGAAATCTAAAGTTAGGTTAACTACGTTAAACTGCGTTTTGCCGTTGTAATCTGTGCAATAAACAAAGCATTCTATGGAAGGTAAGGCCTGCTAAGAGTCCTAGAAAGATCTTTAGCTGATCCTAGAAAGAGGACTGGAATCCGCAGAAGCAGTATAACAGTTTGACAGTATGGAAAAAGAAGCGCTGCTACACCAACCCCCAATTGGGGTAAAGGCACAGCGTTATGGCTAATTAGTAGTTATCTAAAACAGTTTCGAGGGCAAGACTGCTTGGTCAGCTCACATTTAAGAGCTCTATTTGGACCGAAATTGGTCCAGCATCCCAGCAAACAATCATAATCCCGCCATAAGTACGGTCATACTCCAATAACCAAAAACCGATATACCACCTTAAAAACTTTAAAATCACAAACAACAACGCGGCAAGCGACTGCCGCATTTGATCCAATATTTGTTGATGCTTTTTGTGGTAAAAAGGGGCATTAGTGAACCCCTTCTGTTGACTCAATGCTAAGACGGTTTGCTTGTCAACTGTTGGCCACAAATATTGGTCGCCGGCTCCTCTGTTCTTTGCAGTAATCCCGCGTTTGTTTTAACTAAAGGTTTAAGGAATATGTGGCTACTTTCACGCGTTCAAGTGAGATATGTGGTTTAATTGATTTAGTGGGAATTTTAAAGGGTTTTCTTTGTTTCTGGGTACTGCGGTGTTTTGGGAGAGGTCGAGTTTGGCTTCTTGTATTTGAAATATGGAGTGGGAGTTTCGGTTTTTCACTTTTATTGGTAGTTGATGTGTTTTGGATTTTTTAGGAACCAATTGTTTTGTCACGGCTTGTACCTACGCACAACCAATGCATTTTCCCGATAGGACTATCAGACACTAAAAAATTTTTTTTTTTTCGTAGATAATTTTTATGTAAAAGATATTGGTTGAGTTTTCACTATATTAGGTAGCTGATAAACGTTTTTCTGTCCTGAAAATCGTAAGTAGGAATCTAGACAGGTCGAGTCATATGGACGAAAACTTGGTTAAATCAGGAGTTTTCTATATCGAAACGGATCGAAACTGTACATAAAATATTGTAGGTACGTAAATGAACAGATTCATTTTGAAATACATTCCTTTAATTAGATACAGTTTTGGTCACATTCGAAAATGGTGCTCGCAAATCATAAACCACTTCCTAACTAAAACATGAAGATGCATCATTCGAATTCAGTCGATACTGCATAAGCTTTGCCGAAATCCCGTCTTTGCTTCATCGAATTCCGAACATTCCCAATAAAAAAGTTTCTATAGACTCGAATCACGTTTCGATAGCGTTCTGCGAATTAAAATTACAAAAAGCGAGACCGAGACGGCAGTTGCGTTCCGTACGTGGGACAGAGTAAATGCATCGTCGCATCCACGCCCCTGCAGGAATAAAATTCAAAATAAGATTTCAAAGGAAGTAAAAGGAAAAACAAACAAGGCTCGGGTTTCTAGTAGGTTAGAAAGAGACGAAGGCATGTTTGCACGCTCCCTCGGCGATTGGTTAGTTGATATGAGTTATGGCGCGTATGCTTGCCGCGCGAATTAGCCATTTGGCGCGAATGTGTGGGGCGACGGGCGGCAATGCGTCGCCTAGAATGCGATATGCGTTCTATATTTAATTCTATTTGGTTGGCATAGGTCGCGTTCTGATTATTTTTATTAATTTTGTCGCCAAAATCAAAATATTTATTGTGTTCTAGCCCCATATTTTTTTAGAAATAAAACAAAAAATAGGCGAAATATTTCATTATGGGAATTTCCTCTTGCATTATTGAAAAAAAAAAAACTTACGTGAAATAAGCGCTGCGACATCAGTTGTCATTAAAATAAGTAGTGGACATACAGCGCCGTGGACATACAGCGCCATCTTGTAGCGAATAGCTCAACTACAGAACATGACAATTTGCATAGAATAGATGAAGATGCTATCGTTTGATTATTTTACTCAGTTTTAATAGTATCGATAAGAAAGATATTAAGATTTGATAATATGTGAACTTAATAAGTTCACATTTTATCAATCCTTAGAATAAAATATCAAATCTGTATGCATCCCCTTGAATTATCCGTAAAGCTATTCATCGATTCTTAACAAGATACCGAATTTATGGTTTCCAGAAAATAGTAAAACCCGTTCGTAGATTCGTTTTTTTAAATAAAATTACGCTATGAATAGTTGCGCCATAGACAGTTCATCAAAGAACGATCAACAAAATGCTTGTTTATGACTTGTGAGCGTGGCGAAGCGATTGTTACGGCTAGACTAGTGGCGCCACCCCGCGCTTGTTACTTTGAACTATTAGTTAGGGATTCTGGTTTTATTTTTATGTCGATACGATGTAATTAAATTAATCAAGAAATGTTTAGCATCGAAGCTTACTTTGTTTGAATGTTTTTGTGTTATTCGAATGATCTAAAAATATAATTAGAATAATAACTGTAGTTTTAAAATCTCAGAATAACACAGTAAACAGATTAAATAGTTTAAATGATAGTTTACGTTATTACTTTCACAAAGTAAATTAAAAAGAAAACAACGTGAAAAGGAATGGTACAAATTATCAATGAAATTCTTAATAAAACATTTCAAAATTCGAACAATTAACCAGATGTCGTCACATTCTAGAGAGGGCCAATTACTTTTAATCGATACTCGGTGCATCACCGGCGCCGGACCACCGCGCCATCGATTTACATATAAATTTGTTGTCCAACCGTAAAATAAAGAAATTGGACGGACCAATAAGAGGCCGGTAATTAAAGCCGACGCAAGGAACAACTATAATTTTATTTTAATGTTATCGTTTTCGGGCTGAATGCAGTCGTTCGTTAGCTTCAGAAAAAAAAGATTGCCTTTATGGTGTCGTTTGTTCCTGATGAGATGATCAGCGCGTCAAAATAGATATTTTAAACAGTTATTTTAATAGCGTTATAAATTTTGATGGAATAATTCGTTAAGACAAAAGATTTCTTTGTCATTTCTTGTTATGTGAAACAATTAATCTTGTTGGGTTCTTATTGATCGCTGTGAGGCGACATTTCTTATACGTGTCTTGAAAACATGACTTGTGCGACAAAATATTTCGCTAGTGAGTCCAATCTAATATTATTTATCAGCAAGCGTGCTTGCTTTATGTTTATTGGAATTATGGCTAGCGTCTCTTATCGATCCACCGATAACGACTTCTGGATGCCGGATCGGTCTAAAATTTGCCATACAGATAGCTTTTATGACGCAGGCATCCGCTAAGAAAGGATTTTGGATATTTCAGCCACTATAAACTAATAAAAAGTTAAGTAAGTTGTTTGAATGAAAATCCGTCAGCAGGAGAAGCTGGTGCGGGTCGACTAGAACACCTACAAATGGCAGAGGAGTTGAGAGGACAGAGATGATTGAATAGATGGATAATTAATCTGCAACCTTCAATCAGAATCATAGGACATAGAGCTATTCACCATACTCATTGGTAGCCTTGTTCCACTCACAGCTGAGTTAGGCCTCCTTTCTTTTGGTCCAGGCTTGCCTGAGTTTGCGCAAGTCCCAACAAGGCCTTACCCACGATATTTTGAATATCATCCGCCCACCCATCTAACTGTTGGTCTTTCAACACTCTGCAGCCTATGAAGCTGCACGATCATTCTCTTGCCTTTATTCCCATTCATTTGGGTTCGGCGCAGCATGTTCTTGCATACTTCTCGTTTGCTCGTCACCTCATCTCGTCTCAGACGCGCCCTTTCTTGCCATATCATCCTTCACACAGTGTATCGTTTCTTTGGTCTTCATGCATCCACATTCATACTCAAAACTTTCCTCACGACATTTACCACATTCCTCCGTATCATATGCCCCTACCACGACAAACGATTACCACACAACTTTTCAGTCATCGGCGCCACTTTCAGACTTCCTCCTATGTACTCATTTCTTATTTTACCCATTCGCGTAACACCACTTATGAAGCTTATGCTAAAAAAACCTTAAAAACACTCCGTCTTAATTACCTTTAATTGTATGAATCCACATAGGAAGCGCTTCAATCAAACCGACAGCCAACAGAAATCCGAGTATGAGCGGATGTTGTCATAATCAATTAGTCAAATCTAATCAGAGCAATTGAATCTAATGGGCCGGCGCGAACTTGCAGGGGACGACAATTAGTCGATAAAAACTGTTTTAAACAACATACCAAAATTAATGTGGAAAGATAGAATTTCTTGTTATTCGTCCCGGCTGTCTTTTTAGATCTTTGACATTCGATACGGGTAGTCAGAAAGTCTAAAAGACAATCAGTCTTGCCAAGGAATACCAAGTTAAGAACAGACGCTACTTATAAAATTCTGGTATTCAGCTCTCTCGAAAGACTGGAAGCTGATTCCAACACATTTGGGAAAAGGCTAGGCAGACGATGAAAACAAATCTTTAATGACCACAACGCAAACTTGATCAGCCTATTGTTCCCACTGCTGGGACAAACGCCTCATCTGTCGATCATCTGGAGTGGGTCGTAATCCACCACGCGGGCCCAGTGCGGATTGGTGGAAGTCAAACGCCTTTGAATTTTTGGTTCCAGAAAATATTTTAGTTTTCCTAATGATCCTATTCATAAATGCACACACATGCCTGATCTTAGAGATAATAAGCTAACTAGCTAACTGAAAACCGTCATACATACAACATGAATATTGATACATCCATCGTACTGGCCAGTCCGGGGTCCCCATTGAATACCAATGTCCATTTTGCATACAAACACAATTTTTACAATACAACCTAGGACACAACGGTAGCATATTTATATGGTATGCGAGCGTAATATGAAATGCGCTGGTTAAAATATGAGTTGGAGTTTAGTGTACGGGTATTTTGTTGCAGTCGCTAGGAAAGGTAGATTCTTTTAATACGTTATTGTAGATTATAATTTGTTTAGTTACTTTTAAGGATCATGCTTATTGTACGCTCCGGTTTCGTGCAAAAATAGTTGAGTAGCAAGCTTCGTGTCGTTTGGTTTACTGCTCACCTACTACTTCATAGTTAATAAGACTTTATTCTACTTTGCTGGGTGGCATTTGAACTAAAGAAACGATGGCTTAAACTTGTAAAAGATGAATATTGGCAAGAAAAGATGACGACTAACAGAGAAGTATGGATGAATAAGATATCCTGCGCCGACCGAAAATAAATCGGAATACGGACAGGAGCATGGTGATATTTGAAACTAAACAAACCTCTTCATAAAGAACAATTTCGACAAAAATACACGACAAATCACCCCAGTATCATGCAAAAATCATAAGTATTACGTGACCATAGCTAGGGAGACAGTGTGACCACGCTACAGAAGTACAGTGCGACGGTTCATAGTAATTTAGTGGCCCGGGGTCGAGACCTGTCATTAAGTTGTGACAGGGCTGTCGCGTATCAGGCGGTAAACGTTTTAAATTGTCTGGAAAAAGACGTAGTTTATTTAATGAGTGAAAACGAAATTGAGAGTTTTGCCATGGCTCGGATCAATTAATCATACTTTTTCGCATAAGCAATTTTATTATAGTCTCGACAGGCAGCACAACGCGAACAAAATACTAAAAATACTTACAAGAGTCGACTGTTTGCTGTCGATATAAGATATCAAACTTGGCAATTGTATAATTTTGGATGTAAGTTCCATAAACACTTGGGATCATCTGTTTAGCCTTTTTGGACTACCAGTCTAACCGGATGCAGCTGAATATCAGTATTTTACATGGAGCGACTGCATATCTGACCTCTACAACCCAGTTAGTACTTACTGGGTAATATACGAGATACCCCTTGGTAAAACTTTCGGGTTACTTACTACTTGTAACGACTGTCAAAGACCTACAAATGACAGCCTTTATACTATATTAATACTCTTTGTTTTTCACTGTCCACTTGTCTCTACTTTTTTTTTTTATGTCAGCCATCCCTATCTATTAAGTAATATTTTAACACATAATTCGCGGGCGGAGCCGTGTGTTAACATGTGTCTCTGGGTTCACGGCGCTTGTCGAAACTATCTAATATTAAACGGGGGCGTGTCTGTCTGTCACGATCTTGTCAACTTTAGTTGGTTTGGCTGAAGTTGAAAAGGTTGTATACATTGGTAAATGGAATAAAATAATTAGAGAACTTGTAAATTGAGAGTATTGAGTTGTGGATGTTGCGAATGGATAAAATAAGAAATGCATGGGCATGTGATGAGGAGGAATGAGTGAAATGTCGTGAGGAAAGTTTTGAGTATAAATGTAGATGATGGGTAATCTTCTTCTCTTATAGAGGAAGACCAAAGAAACGATGCATGGACTGTGTGAAGGATGATTGAGTGATGATGAGATGGCGAGTAAGAGAGTAGGTATGGAAGAAGGAGACATGCTGCGCCGACCCCAAATGAATTAGGATAACAGCAAGAGAATGATGATTTATTTTCCGAAATTCCTCTACAAGAGCGATGTTTAAATCTAATGCGGAGATCTATGTATCAGCGTTACTTTACACGTGTTTTCACTTACCGTTTTCTCGTCTCTATCTTCCACTTGTAGGTCTTCTCATGTCCTTGTTGACATTTTGCATGACACGTTTAAGGAAATAACATGAAAGTAGACCATCAATATCCCTTCAACGTTTCCTCTAATATAAAACTACTGCACCGTAACTTGAAAACCCATTAAGAAAATTTCCTTCCCTGAAAATAACTATTTTATTCACAATATCCTTGGGCCTAACTATTACCTAGCTAGATAATCACATAAATAGGT
Source organism: Cerastis leucographa (assembly GCA_963082945.1). Lineage (NCBI taxonomy): Eukaryota > Metazoa > Arthropoda > Insecta > Lepidoptera > Noctuidae > Cerastis > Cerastis leucographa. The sequence continues at coordinate 14,787,121 of OY720365.1, read as the reverse complement.
ACTCTTATACTTAATCACCAATTATGTTATACCCCATCTAATAGCAAGCGACGTCGCAAGTCACAACTAGTCATAATAATTCTATTACGAAATGCGAGCAATTTCCTTTCGATCACACGATTGATGTTGCAATTATTGTTTCCCTCTTGAACGCGATCACGGTAAAAGATCGCAACGTGTTCATGTATCATTCATAGGTGCAGACGATAATGATACTTAATGACATGGGGGTGGTAGCGTTAGCAGAATTTTAAAGATAGGTTATTATTGTGATAGGTTACTGATAGCAAATCGAACAAGTTGTTAGACGTTTTCTTTTATGTTACGTTATTTTTTCATTTGCTGGCTGCATAAAAATTGTACAATACAAAAAAAAGAAAATGTTTTATGATTTTAAGTGCGCCAGTCTCATCATTAACAGTTCCCAAAATGAACACGGAGTAGATAAAAAACAGAGTCTTAAATGCACATTTGCATTGAAATGATTCAAAATGTTCAATGTGCATTGTGCATTATAAAAACAAATACATTTGATTTTGGAACAGGTCAATCACTTTTGACCTGCAATAATGTTAAATCGTTTGTTTTAATACTGCAGGGTTTATTAAAATACAGAACTGCATAGGCTCTTGTCAATCGCTTGTCTAGTAAGGTAATCGTAAATAACCAGCAGCGTAGTAAACTATTGGAATATGTTACAAAATTCGCTTGTTTATATGCCTTCTGCGTGTTAGGAGAATGGCGATAAATACACAGTTGTCATGTTTTACATATAGATTATCGGTTTAGCATTAGAAGCTAATCGATTGAATACTAACATAAATGATGTAATAGTTAAGCTTGAACCTTGTAAATGCGCTTTTCGAAAGCAATGCTGGTCTGCAATCATAGTTATGTATTAATAAACTCTTTTTCAAAAAAGCAACTATCACCAGGATCTCAAAAGAGCTGTCAAAATCTAAATGTTATCAGAATTTCATACGTTTTAACCGTACACTTCTTTTCTGTCTAATCAGCGGAATTCTCGCAAGAGCGTTATATCGTCGTGTTCTCGTGTGAAAGCTTCTTTATTAAAAAACCTTACAAAATTATACTGACTCTGACAGCTCTTTTTGAATGAGCTCTCGATCTTGAACGTTTATTAGGATAACAATGAAACTGCCAGATATTAGTGCTCCTCTGCCGAATTTTTCGGGGATAATGAGTATGATGTTATATAAACTTCCAAAAGCCATTTCCATCCCCAATTACCAACTAAGCTCACGCCTCAGTTTTGCGAGCACTTTCCTAAGCTGTCACAGTGTGTTACACAGACGATCCTGAACTCGATGCACAAGTACCAGCCCAGGTTCCACCTGGTGAGGGCCAACGACATCCTGAAGCTGCCCTACTCCACCTTCAGGACTTACGTCTTCAAGGAGACGGAGTTCATCGCGGTTACCGCGTACCAGAATGAGAAGGTAAGGTTTTATTTTATGACTTCTTCTATTTAGAAAAAAAGTGACGAGAGTACTCGATTGTGCAATAGCTCTGCAACACCAATTCTATTGATATGAATAAGATTCGTTTTAGGAGCATCTGAGACGGAAATAAATTCATATGTTATTATGTTAATTCTATTCGGTAGCAAACTATGTTTTTTTTTTTCATAAACTAGCGACATCAGTTTTCAGCCTTCGAGACCAGGTAATCGAGACCAGGAACTGGGACACCTGAGGGGAAAGAAAAGTGTTTCGTATTTCTACAAAGATTTATAATACTACTGATTAAAGCTTTTGATGGCTTAAGAGGAAAAGTTAGCGGTGCCAAGCCCATTCCAATGTATTTCCCTGTTTCCTCCTTGGAAAAATAAAACAAGACTTTTTTTTACAATTTAATCTATGACAAAGTAATGCCTGCTATATTTCGATTACTTATACATTTTTTTAATGAAAAAATGCGCTACTAGCCTTTCTTGTACTTTTGAGTCCAATACAATTTTGACTTCTCCACTATTTTTGTCGCTGATAGAACGGCACTTCGTCTAAGCCCTCAGGTCTGAAACAACATCCCCAACAACAATATTGATAACCTTGAATTATTGTCTAAATTTTATTTTAATGTGCCCAGTCAAACATTTCGGTTTAATCCACCCATACTTGTACCTCATACATCTTCAAATTATAGGCAGAACAGTTATAGTGTGCGTGCTGCAACCAGAAATTTAAATGATATTTAAGCAAGGAATTTGATTTAGATCCATTCACAATTAGTTTGAATTGAATTTGGGCAGAAGGTCTTAAGCCTCAAATTTTTCAAGTAGTGATAGGTTATATTGTATGCTTTTGGTTTTATGATTTTCTCTATTATTTTAGTTATAATTTTAAACCAAGCATGTAGTGTCACCAAGTGTGCCTTTAACTTTACTTTAATTAAAGCGGTGAGTTTTTTGTGTCTGTGCTCACACCACAAATTTGTATTTTATGTCTATACGTGAGTATTTGTAATTAGCTCTCTGGTGACTATTGTTCCCAATCTTGTTTGGTTTTATTAGCTGTAAGTCCTCCATGTTTTAAATATATAAATAAATAAACTACAGTTACCTAACAATTAATATTTCAACAACATTAAAAATTTACAACCGCGCTCATTGCTTCCCGTATTCGTAATCTCAAGTAAATGGAACAGTTTTATTACAACCATGTATTTGTATTAGTACATACAATCATGACACAAATAGGTAATATAGATCTCAGGTTACACATGACTTAATTCAACAAATACGTCGTTATAAGCAAGATGTAAATATGAGTAGTAGTAGTAATAAAGTAAACTTTCCAGAATACGTACTTTACTCTTAAGAAATAAGTTTCTATAGATAAGTAAATTAGGTTTTAATGTTTTCTTGTCTTATACGACTTTCCTTGGTTTGTATATTTTCTAGGCAATAGTGTTCCTGATTCACGGTTTTTGAGGCCCTCAGAAAGCTAAACATGCAACAGCTCTTCATTATTTCACCAAAGTTCTTTTTTAACTGAGTGTTCAGGCATAAACTTAAGTCGTGGTATGAGGTATTCTTACCTCAAAAACCGAGCAAGAGTTTGGTATTATACTGACATATCTTACTTATGTAGTGATCGCAACACGTCTTGTCATGCGATTCCCATTGGATTGTCTTTTTCTCAGAAAACAACCAAGCAAATGCCTAATTAGTTAATTGTTTTCAGATAACACAACTGAAGATCGACAACAATCCTTTCGCTAAAGGCTTCCGGGATACGGGAGCTGGCAAACGAGAGAAGAAGTAAGTACCCAACCCTTGGAATTAATTGCAACTCCCCCACAATACAGTAGCAAGTCAATGGAGTTAGACAGATTCACGACACACCGTCAATAACCAATTAGAAATGGAAAATATGACGTGAGCACATGTTTCAACCTTTGTCAAAAGGTTTTGTGTTGTATTGGAGGTAGAGAGATAAACGAATAGGATTCAAAACTGGATTTATGATTATGATAACTCCATTTACTTACTATCCATGTCTCAGCAGACGCATTCAATTTTCAAAATCAATCAAAGACAACGCAACCAGCCAGACAACTACGTTTATAAAAAGATCTTATAACTTAACGAGCCCACAATAAAAATAAACGATCAAAACTATCACTTAATAGTCCCTTTCCTATATTTTAATACTTAATTGCTTAATTTATTACCTTGTAAACCGAACGAATGGAAAAAAAATATCTATTAATATAAAACTCCACTTGGTAGGTGGGCTTCAAAAAGACAAATGGCGGCGCAAACTGGCGACTGACTATTTAAGTAAAGTTAAAAGCTAACTAAATTAGCGTGGTATCTGTGAATCTTCAGAATTAATTAGGACAGGGCGTCGTTTCCGAGTCCTGAGCCGTTGAAAATTCAAATTAAACCAATCGGGCGCCTCCTTATTCGTGTTCGGGGTTTAAACACGGTGGGTAACGCTGGGAATGGTGGAGTCATTCGACTTGGCGCTTTTTTCCAGCGTCTTTGGCGTGCAAGGGAGAAAATTGGATTTCCGCGATAAAATCAGCTTTAGTTTTTTTTTTTCACCGTATAATTTGCTCGGCTGTGGGGATAGGTTGCCGTTCCGCTACCTTATTTGAAATTCGAACAAGAGCTCAATTAGCGGGTGATACCCATCTGTTATGGCGCGCATCGTTAGCTCGGATTAGGATAGCGTTTTGTTAATGCAATTGAGTTTTGGTGGTAAATAGTTTTAAATGTTAATTGTGTTACACGACGGTGGTAACTAACTAATATTAATATCCTTTACAAAAAACGTAATAGAGCTCTAAGATAGTGGATTAATTAACACATTAACACTTTAAATAGGTCACACCAACAATACGAAGTTGTACTACAAAGGCCATTTTCACACAAAGCACCTATGCTTTATAACGTTATAAATTACCAATATCCACTACGTAGGATAGTCCAAACCGCTAAATAATAACATGACCATACCACGTCCGGTAGCGATCCCAAAAGCGTTTACACAACATATTGCCGGACGATAGCCGTGCCGGATGATAGCCGGACGATAGCCGTGCCGGACGCTGCGGACGAATCTTCACAAAATGGCGGCCGGAAGAGCGGGAAACGTGAGCGTTTTGACAAACGCCGCGCTCGGAAAAGCGGCACCGGGCCACGGACACATGCCGCACAGCACATCCGGCTAAAGGGTTGCCAGCGTTAAATAATTTATATTGTTGAAGTAATGAGGTCGTGGGTCGAGTGAGAAAAAAGGTTGGTTTAGTGAAAGGGCTTCCGGATTTGGTGGTGAAATAAACTGATTTAGGAATGGAAGTTAACGTGGCTTATCATTTGCATATCGTTACGGGTAAAGAAAGCTAGATAGCTGCTAAAAGTGTTAGCTTCTGCCGTGCATTTTAATGGAAAACTTTGTGTGGTTTCTATTTGTCTTGAATTAAAATGTACCGTGTCTACTTTTAGTTAACTTCTGGGGATATCAGACATCGCAGAAGTACACACATTCAGACTTTGGTCCAAATGACAAAATATTGAAATATTTTACTTAACCTATACCACCAATTGTGTTCTGTCTTCAAATATTATGGCTCCCGAATTCCACCCCACCACCTAGCTCAATTTTCCCTCTTAACCAATTCAGCCGATCACAGTCCGTGGATGAACTTTCTGTTAGTGTTAGCACATAATATATTTTGTATTTCCGTACAACCCTACCTCATTCCTACGTATAAGTGACATACCTAAGGTAGCTAATACGAGGTTGTACGGCTATACCCCTTTGATATCGCCTACCGTAGTGAGAATACCCCTTTTATGTCGCAGGCTACTAATTAAGACGGGGTCCTACGGGTTTGGGGTCAATTTAGAGGCTGAAAGGTGTGGGTGATTTCATTATTTTATATTGAAACGGCGACGACTGTCGAAAATTTAAAGACCTGTGACACCTGTACTGGGGCTCCTATGAGCTGGATTAAGGTTCACTCTCTCGCAGAGGAGCCCTGTGTACTCGTACTGTAGGCACAGCGACCAATCAAGTTATACAAATCCAGTTTATGCGGATCTCTCATTGTATTGGAAATCTATACAAAGCGAGGTGATGTTAAATAAGTTGCACTTGCTATACACAAAAACCAAATTTCTCCATAGAAGCATATATTATGCAATGGCTCCCAAAATATACAATAAATTACCAAATCAAATTAGATCAGCTAACAACCTAAATAATTTTAAACGTCAGCTTTTTAAATTATTGAATAAAAATGCATATTATTTCTCTGTCAATGAGTTCCTTTAATGACAAAAATGATTAGCTAATTTTTGTACAACATAATTAAATTTTGACAAATGTAATTTTGGTGAATATGACGTAATTATTAAGAAATTTGATACGGATTTAACTAATTTAATTTTAATAATTGTTATAATTCATTTAATTTTGATGATTTTAAATTTTGTTGACATTGTATTTTTTAATTAATTTTAGTTTGTCAATTGTAATATTGACATTGTATTTTCTTTTTGGTGCGATTTTGTTCTGTTTCATTTTAGTTTTGACAATATCATTAGCTGACAATTTTATGAGATTTTGTACTATTTTATTTAATTTAAATTTGATTATATTGACTTTAGCGACACAGTAACGCCACTATTTTGTATGCCTTTCGGCGGAACATAGGATGGACCAAACATTTTTTATACAACATCATTTTGTATTCACAAAATTAATAAATGAATTTGAGTTTGTTATAGTGGAAATGTATAGCTTCACCGTGTCTACCAGCAGTTGAACATTTTAGGCTGATTATGCTTATAGTGTTACACCCCTCTGTTTTGGTCGGGGGTTAAAAAGAAGTCTTTAATAATCCTTAATTTAACTTCCTTAATTTTTTTGACAGTTAAATTAGATTTTAAACTACTACATAATTAAAATCTACATTAAACATAGCTGCCTTAATCAACTATGTTGAGGTCGGCTACCAGTCGAACAGAATGCAGCTGAATACGAGTATTTTACACGATGAAATTTATACGCGTAGAGGTACTGAAAATATTATAAAAAAATCAATGCAGCTCCATGTAAAATTTCAACTCTGTGCTGTGGTGGAATATCAGCAATTTCAGACTTTTTAATTATAATAGTACACGTCCTTCGACCTTCACCAAGTTCTCCTCAAAGTTTATCAAACCAAACAAACTAGCTTACAATATCTTTAAACACAATAACACAACATTCAAAACACCTACTTAATATACATCCGTTGTCGCCACAAGGATAGCTGCTGGCGCCCCCTTGCGGCTTCCAAACTAACCACGACGCTTTAAGGGATAAAAATTTGGCAAAATTACAAGGCAGGGCCACCCCTGTGTCGTGAGTTTACATTGTAACGTGGACACCCTAATGTGAACAGTTTAAGTTAGGGATGACAGAGGAAGTTGGATTTTGACAGTTCAATTTTGAGTGTGGTATTTTTTTTTTAATTTAAAGCCAGAATTGTCAACATCGGGTGTGCTTGTCATTTAAAAAAATAGAAAGAAGAAATAGATATAACTCAGTTTTGCTTCTTCATTAGTGAAGAATGTGCTCTAAGCTCAAATACCCTTTCGTGACGTAGACACAAGCACCAATAGTTGATAATTATACGAGTAAAGACTTTTTAAAACATAAGTACTATCACCAAATTGCATATCTGACCACGGTAAGGACTATCGTTACTTGCAGCGTCCGGCCGCTAAAGAAGCGCTTATTAACGCTCAGCTACCAATAGCATCGCAGCATCTATTTTTTGCCGAGTCCCTTGGTGTCGTAAATGAAAAAAAAAACTGTGGTCAAACATCTGGGATCATTAACAGAGCCTGAGATTGTGTTTAAAACAATACATGTTTAAAAAACGGTCATGTATTTTTCGGTCGGGTCTTTTTTTGTTTTACCGCTATTGGTCTGCAAAGTATTTGTGCGGACCAATAGTAATAAGGGTGTTAAACAGATGTCATCGTGTGCACGGGATTTTGTTTGAAAAGTGTCCACATTCTCACTTTTCCGATGGTACATACCTTTATAAGTTACACAAAGCTCCGCGTTGTATTAGGCCAGCCATTTGTCACAATAGTATATCATCAAAAAATTATCTTCTATTTTAAGTTAAGTTACCTAAAAAATCTTTAAGCTCAGTGACTATAAAATTAATATCACAAATAAATATTCAATACCACAACTGAAATCAACCAGCCCTACACACCAAGGGGTGGCACAAATTAAATTCTATCAGTCGACAATGAGACGAGTTAATAAAACGAATTCACTACGGAACCCCGAAACCCAAGATGGGACCGTATTTAGGGATCAGTAAAACAATGCAAATGATAAAGAGTTGTTTGTTCAACGGGCGACAGAAGGCAAATAATTGCTTTCGCTTTTTGTCCTTTTTGGGGTGAGCTAAACGTTTGGGTCGAATCTTTTTATCCTTTTTGGTACAGTTTAAAAATATTGTACGCATTTAACGCTGGAAGGGGAATTGATATGTTGTACTCCCTTCTGTGTTAGAATTTGATAAATTGTTGTCACGACGTGTTGTTTTGTTCGACATTTAAAGCAATTATTGATTGATGAAATGCAGTTTCAGTGCGGAGCTCATGACTAAATTAAGCCGTGCTTGCTGAGATTGGTCCGTGGATGGGTGACCATTATTATATACCGAGTTTCCTCCGTGCCTCGGAAAGCACGTTAAGCCGTTGGCTGTCATTTGTAGATTTTTGACAGTCGTTACGAGTAGTCAGAAGCCAAAAGTCTGACATCCAGTTTTACCAAGTGGTATCGTATTACCCGAATACTGGGTTGTGGAGGTCAGATAGGCAGTCGCTTCATGTATAATACTGGTACTCAGCTGAATCCGGTTAGACTGGAAGCCGACCCGTAGATACTTTTGGAAAAGGCTAGGCAGATGATGATGAAATGCACTTTTACTGGTCGAATTTAGACTCTCTCTCCGGTCATAAGTAGTTCTGCAGGTTCACTAGCTAACACCATAATTAAAGCCAATAGAAAAGTCGAGAGTTACAAGTGATGGGCATATCTTTATCCGTCTACTAATGACTAAAAGTATCGTTCACACCGTTCAAGTCACTCACTTTATCACCAAAACACTTTCCAAGAAAGCAATCAACCGCTTCTTTTCGCCGCTTTCACAAACTTCTACCCACGGCCACCTTTACCGAAACTATTAGCTAAAACACCACTATGGCGGTAATGGCGTCGCGACGGTGTCTCAAATTTCAGCATCATTAAAAGATGATTAACCTTTCGGCGGCGGTCGGGGGTCGATGCGACCCATTACCTTAAATGTCAAATTCACACACCACAGTGCAAAGATATTTCGGGCGGTTTAAAGTTGGTTTACGTTTTGTGAGTGAAGTATAGTTTTAAGTTTTTGTAAGTGGATTAGTTTGGTCGATAATACATCCAATTTTATGCCAAAAGCTTATTTCAGTGTTTAAGCTCCAGTTGTGATGCTGTTGGTCTCGGCTAAATAAAACTGCTGATTTTCGACATGAAGACGATATTTATTGATTTATTCAACAATGTATGAACATACTTAATACAGAGAAGAAGAAAGGAACAGAAAATAGGTACAAAGGTGATGCTTATTTCTAAAGAAATCTCTTCCAGCATACCTACCTGCGAAAGGAGATATAAAAAAATGAAATGCAGACATAGTGTGTAAAAGAAAAAGAGAAAATTGAATACAGAAAACATAAAGCAAATAACTATTTAAAATATAAAAATAAATTAACTTTCGTATCAATACAAAGACAAAATATATACCAATAAAATATGACGGAACGGAAAGATAATGGCTACATTGGCTGGTTGGTTTACAATTTTTAATAATTAACGTAAATTAGAAGTGATCCTACTGGCCTGCTAAGGGAAAAATCTATACCTAACCTAACTTATGTCTTATGTAACTTATGTCTTTGTCAGTCCACTGCTGCAAGTTCCATTAAAGTTACAGAAATCCCAGTAGGTACTAAATATAATTTGAAAACTAGTTGCTGTTGGTATGTACAAGTACTAAAAGTGTAACGTGCGCCAAACTTGGCAATTATGTCATTTTTCTTCAAGGCGTCGCTGAGACATAGGAAATTTCTTCTGGTAGCCTCTTTATACTATAGGCCTTTCACAGTTATTTGACCTACAATTTTACATCACCTGAAAAGTGATCTTTATTTCCGTAAAAATAAGGTTACTTTCGTCAGTAAAAATAACTATGGAAGTTCTGAACCTATTTTAGCTATGAGTCAGCTCACACCGAGACGCGGCGCGACGCTGCGCGCACTTGTGAGAATTCAGAATACGTTGCGCATACGTATTCTGAATTCTCACAACGAAATGTGTATCTTTTTGTGTAGAAAATAAAGTTATATTTTGAATAGCTCTTTAAAAGTGTGCGCGCAGCGTCGCGTCGCGTCTCGGTGTGAGCTGCTGACCCTTTGTAGTTGCAATAAGTAAATAACACGAGTAGTTTGTCGGTGTACCGCAGACAGGCGATGCTGACGGCGCGCTCGGACAACAGAGACGATGATGATGAGCGGCCCCTGGACGTGGGCGGCCCCTCCAGTCCGCCCCCACCAACCTCCAGCACGCAACACAATACCAGCTGTGAGTATCAACCTTATTCTTTTACTAGCTGACCCGCGGAACTTCGTCTGCGTCACAACTTTTCCGTTTTTGTAACGTTTTTCATTGATGCTCCACTCCTATTGGTCGTAGAGTGATGTTATATAGCCTATAACCAGTCTCGACAAATGGGCTATCTAACACAAAAATAAATTTTCAAGTCGAACCAGTAGTTTCTGAGATTAGCGCGTTCAGCCGCACAAACAAACAAAAACATCGGCTTTGTAATACGAGTATTATTAAAAATTAAAATATATTAAATAAATAATACGCAAAAGTATGGTTTGTCAATAATGCAGTTGACCCCCACGTCAATTAAAGAAAGAAAAGACGTTGATTTGGTACATGCCTTATGTAACACACAATATTAAAAACATTAAACAAAAAAGATAAGATTGTGTGTCGCATTATATCATTATCTCCCTAAAAGATTAGAGAAAAGACGTCATGCGACATTTTATGGACGTATTTTTTCTGAACGGTTCAAGCCAATTCGAGCCCCCGTAACCCGGACACTTTGTCAACTCTGCTGCAACTCCATTCTACTAAGCCAACTTAAAGAGAAACTGTTTCTACCAGCGTGCGGTCAGCTGTACAGAAACGAGCTCATCGTTACTCTGTTTTCATGGAAGACCCCTGGTTTCTGTAAACTGCAAATAACGAACGTCTCAGCCACTCAAGAACTTCCTCTTAGTAGTTTACTTGATTGGATTAACTGCATAGTAAATTGATTGAGCATAAAAAAAAAACTGACTTTAATGGAAGTATCTATGGTCCTTTCACCGTAGGATGTGCGTAATAGGGGATAATCCTATTTTTTTTTCTTTGTCCGTCGGGTAGTTTATTGAAAAGTATTGGACACGTATTTTTTCTTTTTTCACGTGGTCATAAAATTACGGAGATATATTGAGTTGAAATGGCGCATGACGTCACATGTAGGTAAGTTTTATACCCACTTGTGACGTAGTAAGCCCCCACTCTCCAACTTTAATGAGTTCTAACTAAGTAATATTTTGATATTTTGATAAAACAAAAAATACGTGTCTAATATTTTTCTATTACCTGTCTGACGGACAAAATAGAATGTCGTTTTCTTTACCCAGTCCGATCCCCTATTGTATTGCACAATAAACTTTGTAATATTGGTTGTCAAAAGCCAAGTACTTACCACAATACAAAATTTAACCTATGTCTAACCGATGTCAAATCCTAGAATATGAATTATAGCTTCATTGTACATTTTACAGGCTACCTATTTATTAATAATGGATGTACCTTGTATTGGTGACGGGTTATTTCCTGCCGCCAGCGTTTACAGGGTTGTACAGTTTGATTGATTCGCTGAGTGATTCAGTTCACTCGTTCACTCGTATTGCGTCGTGTAATGCCGATAATGATATCGGTCTAATTCCATAATGTTTATTGTTAGCATAAAATTACGTTGTGTTGTTTATGCGACGTAGTATGATGAATTGAATGTTGGTTTGCACAATATGCGTAACTTGTGTTATGCGTGTGCACGTGAGCTTGAATTGTGGACACAAAAATCCCATTCAGCAATCAGCTTTTTTTTGTTGAAGTAGTGTGTGAATGATCTAACGTAATGACGATTCGAACATTTGATGAGGGGGTGGTACTCAAACGTGCACTGAACAGTCATCACATTAGATCCACCACTACAGGAATTGATGTACTCAGTTCTGGGTCGACTGATCGACGGATTATAGATTGTCATCGATGCTCTGTCTTCGCTGTCGCTGGAAAGCTCCCTGGTTCTAAACCACCCTTCTCTTACAGCCTGGTTCAGTTCGAGCGGAGGTGGCGGCGACTCGGGCGCTGAGGAGGGCATCGAGGCGGGTTCCGACTCCTCGTGCTCAGCAGGGCGCGCGCCCTCCCCTCCCGCGGGCCCCTCGCGGCCCTCGCCGGCGCCCGACGTGTCCCTCGGCCCGCCAGTGCAGCCACCGCTGCTACCGTATCTGTACCCTCCGTCGCTGTACCCGCCGCCGTTCTTCCCGCCGCATCAGATGCCGCCAGGGTTGTTGTTCAACCTGCACCCCCTGCTGCAACAGTACTCGCTGCCGCCGCCCCCCACGCCCCCTGGGCCGCACGGTGCGGCACTGAAGGCGCATCGGTTCGCGCCGTACGCGCTGCCAGGACTAGGGTCCGCGTTCGAGCAGGTGGCGCCGCGAGCTCGGTCCCTGAGCTCGTCCCCGGCGCGGCCGCGGCCCGGCTCGCCCCCTGCGCGCGCCGCCTCCGCGGACCCGCCACCAGACGCGCCCAGCTCCACAACACCAGCCACTCCACCTGCCTCCGACCTCAAGAGCATCGAGCGCATGGTGAACGGCCTCGATGTTGAGACCACGGACTGATCGCGACCTGCTACTGTACATACCGTGTATTTATATGGTGGGCCCCGGCCGACGTTTTGTATCGTTCCTATTTTGTTTTTTCTTTCGAGTTCTATTCGGGTCGATATTCGTATACTGATTGTAAATAGTTAAGCTTACTTTAGGATTCACGATGTAAGGTTCTGTGGACGGACGATGTCGCGACAACTCTTGTAATCTCTTCAAAACTTCAGCATTTCCTAGTAATCATTGATAATAATAAAATTTTATTCTTAATCTATGTTTATAGAAATAGTTTTTAAAAACTCACACAAAAATAATTTGATTTAATTCTTGCCTATGTTGCATGTCGTAGTCACTTCGCTCTTTTTTGTCAAATCTAAGATTCCCAATTGTTTGTCCTCGCGACACCGCCCGTCGATTGTAGCAACCCTCACGATAGCGACACATAGCAACACTGCAATAGCAATAGTTTTAAATTAATACCTACTCTGATTTCGACTGACCACGGGCTGTAGATGTGATGTTTGAAAAAAAAGAATTTAACATTATCATCCTGATTCACTAAGTTTCTTTGTCAAAAATATAAGTAGAAATTCAAAATGGAAAACCCCCAACGCTAGGAAATGGAGTAAAAAAAGATGATTAAAATAATCTGTGTACTTAGTTGTAGTTTTTGAAAACCGTAATACAGTGATGTGATGTCTTCTGTTTCATTCTTGCATGATTTCTGCCAATAGCACCCATTTCCTATCCTTGGAAAGTGGCAGACCAATGACCGTCACCCAAAAGGTACGCAAAATATTTTGATTGATTCACTATTATATACATATACAATAATAGATTTTCAAAGAGTAAAGAGTTTTCTTTTATTTTTACATATTTTGTTTGTTTTTATGATTCGTTTCTTACAATCAAATCTAATAAGAAAAAAGAAGAAGTTTTAATAATAAATTAAAGTTTTATTTTCTTTTTGTACATTTTTCGTGACGTCACCTTTACAAACCGTAATGTCGAAAAATTAATTTCATTTTCCACTTTGAATAATTAAAACATAATTAATAATATCGCTTTATTTTGTAAATAAATTTTGTAAGGTATATTTACGTGTTTAACTAATAAATAGACATATTTTGAAAATATGTTTTGTCAATTGTGCTGTGAGATAGCGCGAGTCCGATTGCTGCTTTTGTTAATAAAAAAAAAAACAAAATTATTGAACCATTCTGAATTAATTTTTTACTGCAAAAGCAGTGAAAATTGGGAAAAAAACGTATAACTCCTCTAGACAGTAACTTATGTTGAAATTACAAATAAAATTCAAATAATTACAGACAACACTTAATGTTTTAGTGCAATATTAACACACAAGTAGTAAGTATAATTACTCGCAAAAGCAGTGAAAAAAAATATCATATCCCTTTGACACGAATAAATCAACATAAGATACTGAATACGAGGCTAATCTAATATGTAATTCGGTACCTATTTGTTAATTCTTATCTTCAATTGGCGAAATATTAAAAAAAAAATACAATTTCAAAAGAAAGCAACAATTGGACACGTGCAAAAAAAACGATTGATAAAAATCTAACTGTAAGTTAAAGTTTGTAATATATAGTTAATAAATATTGTAGTTAAAAATACAAAATATATAATAATTATAAAATGAATATTTTCCATGGAATTTCATTAAACTTAAGCAGGATAACAAACGTTCGGATAATTAATAGAAATAACTGTTTTAGTACATATTGATCTCTATTTTTTTGTGCAATACGTAAAAAAATACTGTAGTTATCAACCAATTGATATTTTAGATTGTTATTACATGAAGCGACCGACCAGGCATATTGTAAAATCACTGTTTTAGCATACTTTACTGCAACATCATAATACTGGGCAAAATATCTTTACGTAGAGAATAATCACTTTGCTTGAAGAAACGTGAGAAAACATAGGTCACTATGTACTAAAGCTACAAAAAATCTATTTATTTTTCTTTTTAAATCTATATTTACTTACAATTGTCATGGTAACCAGTGATTTGATTGCAATAAAGAATTGTTCTTTTGCCATTTTTCTACAAAAAAATAAAATAAAGCTTTGTGAAATGGAAGGAGACTGTAATTTTGCAACAGTTGTAATTAAAAATTATTCATTAAAATATATAGATAAATCTATTGACAAAATGAGAATTGTTTTCTTGAATTTTTTTCTTTACTTTACCCTATTTTAGATCAGCATGACAACCCAGTACATTTTCGATGGTAAGTAGTAGAACTTCGAACATAACAATTTCTATTCTTCTCTCTTTATCGTGTGCTAATCTAATCTAACCTGGTGGCGTACCATGACGTCTTAAAACATTATTGTTCCATTCTTATTCCAGAGTGAAAAAGAGACGGAGCTATACAGGTCGTCTAGCTCCATCTCTTTCCCACTCTGGAATAAGAATGGAACAATAATGTTTTAAGCGTCATAGTAACCCCCCAGGTGTCAAAGTTTTTATGCCGCCCATGGGTCCTGACTTGGCTTTACATGCCGTCGAGAAATATCCCCCTCAGGCATGCTGGTTTCCTCACGTTTTCCTTAACTGAAGCAAGTGAAAACTTTACAATACGCACATGAAACCGGAGAAAGACAATTTCTATTTAAAGTCAACAAATCCACCATAAACACAAATATTTATATTTTTCTCTATGGTAACTGACTCGATATCAAGTATTCTCTGTATTCTACCTGAGTCCATTTGAAAATAACTCGACATGTCAGAAAATACTGCCAGCTATCTATGCACAGCGGTAAAAAAAAAACTAAATCACCATTTAGTACCTACCACAATATGAAGCAATAATTATTAGCTCTTGACATTCACGCCGTTATGATCCATTGAGAAGACATTCAACTTGACCTTAGCCTCAAATATAGTTAAATTAGTCAGGCTTGACTAGGTTTACACGTTTAAACCTTGATATTTTCAAAACTAATCCAAGCAGCGTTTAATCTTCATCGTTTCAAACATGAATGGGCATCTGACTAGCTCCCAATCTCTCTCGTTAATCAAATAAACGCTGACACTGTCCTTACGATTCTTATCCTAACTACATCTGTGGTACGTTTCGCGCTGCACCTCAGCTTAGCTCTCTCCCAGTCATCATAAAACAGTGTTGAGGTTAAGTTTTTCCCTTTTTTGGGGAAAAAATCGTTTTACGCCAAACCTCGGGAAAAATATCCCCAAGTTTAGATAGCGTGTTGTTCCATAATTATAAATTAAGCGATGTTTGAAAAAATAAGGTTTCTTTTTTAAATCACATTTTACAGCCAAATTTGAATTGTATTAGAATTGATAATAAAACTTGTTTAAAATACCCTGATTGCATTACGCAATAAAATTGGAACCTTTTGTTAATTAACATAGTTTTTCATAGTTTTGTTAGAATTTTAGTGTTAGTAACAATGGTATTTAAGTAATTAGGTTAGTATTGTAAGTGTTTATAATTACATTTACAACTCTCCGTCTGTTTCATTTCCATTTCATGTTTTTAAAATAGAATGCAAAAAAAGTTGCTAAACCTATAATTTTGGAAAATAAGGGGAAAATTTAGAAACTCAATGTAGCAACCCTGTCATAAAACTAGTTTAGCATACAAAACTACTAAGTGGGTGAATAACACGGTAACGATCAGATAGCAAGGGACCAATTACGTACGTGACACCTCGCAGATGCCATCATGCTAGTGTTGGTACTGTATGTACTTACCTAGTGCTGTACCCAATTACGTATGGTGTATGCTCTGTAATTGTTGGTAAAAAAAAATTGTTTATGGTGTGGGTACAGTAAAGATGTTAGATTCTGGACGGTTTTATTGTTGCTGATTGTGTTAGGTTGTTTTACGAGTTCAGTGTTTTTTTGAGTTTGGAGTGCTTTCTTTTTGGGAGAAGTAAACTTCAATAGTAACAGGTATTGTTGATCTCGCTGACTGTTTTCCGGACATGGCGGTTCAAAGTGGTTTCAGCTGCTGATACAGTTAACTTAAATAATAATTATTCCTCTTTTTTGTTGTTTTATTTAGATACACAATAATTTCCCCTTTTTTGTTTTGTTTAAATTAAAGAATTTCTCGTTAATTTTTGTTATGTTGTGTGGACTTAAACTTATTTCCTTTCTTTCTTCTTTTTAAATACAGGATCAACAATATACAACATTAGCCATCAACGTAGAAAGTATTAGGTATTATAGTGCATTAGTGACTGCCTCGTTGGTCTCTTGGTCACAATCGCGACTGTGCATTGAGGACCTGGGTTCGTTCCCGGATTGGGCAAATTATTGTTGAGTTTTTCCATCAGGAATTTCTCAGTAGCAGTTACGGAGTCTGGATTTGTGCCCGGTTGATGGCAATAGGCTCGGCCCTTATTATATGGGACTAACATAACTGGCGAAATGTGGCTACACTCTAAGGTACACCTCTGCTAACTCTAACATTTATGTAATACAAGGTGTTGTTTTGCAACCTCGTCAAAATTCAGGAGGTTATCACACAAGACATAAATAATCAATTAAAAATACGGTACCTAGTTAATTATTAATAAACGCTGAATTTTTTGCTTGTTTAAGTTTGACAATATTTCAGAATAACCCCCTTAACGTGGTTTAGGAAATAAGAAATTATCAAATAAACGTTTGAGATTGTTTGTATGTATGGAAGCGTGGTTATAGGGCGGGAATCAGACGGCCCGCGTTTAAAACACGGGTGGTTCACACTTACCGATCTCTGTAAATTAAGAAAAAAAAAAATTACCTACCCATGATTCAGGCCGAGAATCATTAGCATTAATACCTCCTTGAATTTGACGAGGATGCAAAACCACATCTTATAATAAAAAAATATCATCTATATAACATAACATATCGCAACCAATCAGCACACACGTATTCCTTATTCGACACTCTTAAAGACCATCTAAAGTTCCTCGTCTCAGCAAGTCTTTATCAACATTCCCCCTTCAATCGAAAATCGTTGCAACCAAAGAAATTCATCAAAATCACCTAACACCCAACATTAAACCATAGAATCTCAAAATTTCGCATTTTATGGCAACTGGCTGTGTTCCCAGCAGAGCTTAGGACGCAGCCTCCGACGCGTGATGATCGTGTAGATAAGGCGTTATCGTGCGCACGCGCAGGTTGCGTTGGTGCGACTTGCGAGGTGCCTCGTGTGTGCCCGTTTAGTTTAGGCTGTAAAGGCTTGTGTAGATGGTGGATATACAGGGTGTAACGGAAAGGGTATATACATACTTAATGGTGTGCTACAGACTATCAAACTGAACATGTTTCTCAGCAAAAAAAATATCTGCTGATCCATAGAAAATTGCAATACCTATTCGACCCAAATGTATAGGCAGCTGATATTTTTTTTTGCTGCATTTTTTTTTTTTTATGATGAGAAACATGTTCAGTTTGATGGTCTGTAGCACATCCTTAAGGATGTATATACCCTTTCCGTTACACCCTGTAGATATAAGAAGCGGAATAGGTGAACTGTTTAGGTGTTGGGTTGGCGAGTTGGTGGTGAGGTCTCGTGAGCTACACTCCACCACCCTCTTCACGATTCATAATCTGTATCTCTTCAAAGTTTGGGTTTCGGTATCTTATAGTCAAGCGTGCTCCATCCTAGGCCTCATCATAGCTTCAAATAAGGCGAGTTGCGGCCAAGCGCAAGCCTATACACCGTGTAAATCACCTCATCACGAAGCCGTCAACCAAGCATTCTGTACATGAAACTAAGTAACTTTACGCAAAAATTATTGCTGGGAAACGACTTTTTTTGGGGGGTGTAAAATCATGTTTTGTGGTAGAACTCAATGTAACGCACTCAAAACATTGTGCTGATGGACGGATTGAATAGAACGGGGGTCGTGGAGGTGTTTAAAGTAAAAATCTTAAAATAAAAACTTGTATTTAAAAAAATACTTGTTAAAAATAAAAATTTGGAACTTTGACCCCTAATATCACCGTAACTAAAAGGTTCCCAGGTATGGTGAAGAATAAAAAAAAATGATCGCAATGACAGGGAGAACCAATGCCTTTCGGCTTCGTTAAGTGGTGTTTTACACCCTTTAGGTACTGCATAATAAAAAAATAATAGATCTGAGGTGACACATTTGCATCAAACTTCTTATTCCTAGCTTTATCCCACTTTAGGAGGGGTTGGCTATCCTAATTTTCTAGCGCCAGGACAATCTGTTCTGGGTCGGGCAGTTCTTCATCCAATGGCAAACGACTTGCATCAAGCGATGAGCGTGTGTCATTTGTTTCCTTCGCGTGTGACCGTCTATCATCTTGTAAGTACTAAATTCATGATAACAGTTTGCTTATGAATGTCTAACATACACTGTTTTACCCATGAAACAGTTTAAATGGGTTCTTATTTTTTTTTAAAGTTCGTTATACATTTTGTCAATACATATGTGTCACGATCGCCAATCATATTTTTTTCAATATACAGCCTGAATGGTCTGCAAAAGTCACAAAAAAAAAATGCTATCTAAACTGGCGCTGGTACATTATCTGCCACCAGAGTCTGGTGTCTGCAGACGAGTTCGCAATTTGACAGGTCCTTAAAAGATTTGACTTTAAAAGCATTTGTTCTGCACACACCTTTACTTAAACAAAAAAGTTTTATACCACTAGTAATTGTCAACCTTACTTACTTATCTCTCTATATAATCTGTGAGATTTGATGGTGGAGGACAACAAGAAACAGTTGTTGGGACGACTTCAAGATATTTTAGTATTGTTTCCGGTTAGCAATAGGCTTCTAGGCTGAATGAATTCACATAGGCTTAGCGTTATTCAACGGCGCAAGCTGTGGTCTTTTTTCTATCTATGGTTGTAGGCTTCCCATATTTCACGCTCGTTACCATCCTACTAATATGTATTATAATCGCGAAAGTTTGTAAGTATGGATGGATGTTTGTTACTCTTTCACGCGAAAACTACTGAACGGATTTGGATGAAATTTGGCAGAGGGGTAGTTTATAACCTGAATTAACAGATATAATATTTTTTATCCCGATAGTACAATCTCGTGGGACAGTGATCGAACTCCACGCGTGTAAAGCCGCGGGCATAGGCTAGTAGAATTATATTAAAAAAAAACTTCTTTTTCATATTAATGCTTGTTAAGTACATTAGTACTGAAAATTCGCAACTCGTCGGGGATCATCCCCTGGCGAAATGCGAATTTGCGTGGGACAAGCATATAATAAGGCCATCTCTGGCGCAAGTCATTTTAGGAAGCGAAAGAAGAAACTGTATCTATTAAAAGCAAAATAATAAAGAATATTGGTATCAGCAAAGAGGACATACGACTTATCGTGCTTTCAGAGGCATGCATCAAACCGCCAACTGAGTCATTCCTTATAGAAAACCCCAATAAACTCTTTACTCAAACTGGAAATCGAACCCGGAACCCCGCGTTCAGCAGTCGCGCCACGTTACGACAAGACACCAACGGGGCAGTCACCTACGACCCCATCTTAGTCTATCTTAGTATTGTGTTGGTAGAGGCACAAAATAAACATTTAACAAACACAGAACAGACTGCAGGGCGTTTTTGATAATCTAGATAAACGCGACAGGAATGTAAATACGGCGCTCATTTGAAATTCTTTCGATGTACAAACATAAATTGCGATAAAGCCACGTTTATGCTACACATACCACTTGTTATCTGGGGACCTATCGCGCAAACTTTTGACCGTTTGCTCGTGGTGATGGTGTGTCACTTAGGGAGTGGTAAGACGTGATTTTTTTGTTACAAGGTCCTTGAAGAGCTCATCATCATCAGCCTATAATGTTCCCACTGTTGGGACACAGGCCTCCTCTCAATGAGAGGGAGTGGGCTGTTATGCCCCACGCGGGCCCAGTGCGGGTTGGTAGACGTCACATGTCTTCGAATTTTTAGTTCTAGGACCTGCCGGTTTTGTCACGATGTTTTCCTTCACCGTTTTTTAAGGCAGCGGTGATGAAATAAATTACACAAAGTAATGCGCCTGCTTGGGTACGAACCCACAGCTTACTACTTGTAAGTCGGGGCTGCCACCACTGGGCCACCGCTGCTTTCTTGAGAAGCTCGTGGCTAAATAATAACAGCTGCTCGAAGTCAATCTTCAGGTTAAACTGCGCTAGCCTAGGTTGTTCCGTGGATGGGTGACCACACATTACATACCGAGTTTTCCCTGTACCTCGGAAAGCACGTTAAGCCGTTGATCCCGGTTTGTCATTAGTAGATCTATGACAGTCCTTACAGCAAGTCAGTTGCCCCAAAGTATAAGACTGGTTGTCAGTCATTTAGGCCACTGACTTGTAAGGGGTATCGTATCAACCAGTACTAACTAGTTGTGGAGTTCAGATAGGCAGTCGCTCCATGTAAATGTTATTCAGCTGCGTCTACGGTGAGACTGAAGGTCAATCCCAACATAGTAGATGAGAGTCCTTGCCAAAGGCTTGTCTGTATTGTTCTAGGTACTTACTTCTATGCCTTCCGCATTGCAGCATTGATCACCCTAAAATGTTCACACTACTGGTACACAGCCATCCTCTTCAAGAGAGAGATTGTCTGTTATCCAACACGCGGGCCCATGCGGGTTTGAATGTAGATGTCACATGACTTCAATGTTTTGTTGTCCCTAGATAGCTGCTAATACAACGTAAGGGATATATTTTTATCTTGTATTTGGCACAGCTATATGATTTTAGAATATAAACCCACCATTTGATTTGTTTTTTATTTAAGTACCATTAGTTTATTGATCCATGTATAAATGATTCCTCGCCAATTCAAAAGATATGAAAATACACGAACTATCATGCAATAAACTAGATAATAAAAAGTATATATATATATATATATCTTTGATTTTGCCTAAATCTAAGATGCTTATCTAATTATACAAATAAAATGTTCCTATGTGTAATGCCTGGGCTACCGTTTTATCGAAGCATTTAAAATATCCATTCTATTTTATCCATTTTCACTAAATTCCTGAACCAGCACTTAATTTATTTTAAAGTCGAAACTTAACCCTTTTCTTAACTCAGATGTCAATTATAAATTCGGCGTGAAGAAGTATTTTCGGTATTTCAATTCTTGGCGCGAAAATAAATCGAAAAAATCTCCTAACAAGCTAGAGAGGCCATTATAATTAACTGCTAAGGGTTATTTGGTAGTGTTATCTCTTACTTTTGTATAGAGAAGGTATATTTTTGTCTCGGTTACTCTTTTGAAGTGGCAACACAAATCACCTGAGACAATGAGAAGACAGTTGGCTGCTGGATCAAGGATTATACAGATCTGGATAGTCAGCATGCCGTGGGGAACAGAAAATTAAACAAAAATTAAATCTGTTCACAAGAATTTAAGTCACTTTGGCTTAGATTATTTCTATTCCCAAATATTAAAAAAATATATTAAAAAAAAAAATAAAAAAAAAAAAAAAAATAAAGCAGTGGGTGATGATGGGCTCCATCTTCAGATGCTTCTTCCTATCCTTGATTTCCTTATTCCTATAATTTTACACATTGTAAACTATTCCCTCTTTACTGGCTCCTTTCCTTCTGCTTGGAAGAAGGCTTATGTTTTGCCTCTTCCCAAAGTTTCAAATCCTTCTTCGGTATCCCAGTTTCGTCCAATCTCCATACTTCCAATCCTGTCCAAAGTCCTTGAGAGTGTTGTTAATAATCAACTATCTCATTTCCTTTTCTCTAATAGCCTGCTTAGTCCTTACCAATCTGGATTTCGTCCTGGCCATAGCACTGTATCAGCCCTAATTAAAATAACTGACGACATCCATGGCCATGGAAAACCGGCTCCTTACGGTGTTGGTTTTATTGGATTTCAGCAGCGCTTTTAATTCGGTTGATTTTGACATCTTCTTAGGTATCCTTTCCTCTCTAAACATATCTCCTCCTGTGATTGCTTTGTTTGATTCTTATCTTCGGGGTCGCTCACAGTCAGTACACTTGAATGAGGTTTGCTCTGATTGGTGTGATCTTTCTGCGGGTGTTCCTCAGGGTGGCGTCCTTTCTCCTCTTCTTTTCTCCGTTTTCATTAACGCTATCACAAAGATTTTAATTTCTCATTATCATCTCTACGCAGACGACTTGCAGCTTTATCGCCATTTTAAACTCGAAGAGCTTCCGGGGGCCATCGATGCCATCAATAATGATCTACAAAACATCAGCCTGTGGGCTAAAAACTTTGGACTGTTGGTTAACCCAACTAAATCACAAGCTGTCATTATTGGCGGCAGATATTTTGTCAATTTATTGAGTCATCAGTCCCTCCCGCCTGTATTTTACGATGGTGTCGCTATAGCCTACTCCAAGAAAGTTAAAGACTTAGGTGTATTCTTGGACTGCAACCTATCTTGGCATGTTCACATTGCTGAAGTAAGCAGGAGGGTGTTTTGTTCGTATCGGTCACTTAAGCGTCTTCAGAAGTTCCTGCCCTTCCAAACTAAAATTACTCTTGCTCAATCTCTTCTTCTTCCTCTTCTTGACTACGCTGATGTCTGTTTCCTTGATGCAACTGAAGAACTTCTTGATAAGCTCGAACGTCTGCAGAATTTGTGCATTCGCTTCATTTTCGGGCTTCGAAAGTACGACCATGTGTCAGAATTTCGGAAGCAGTTGAAGTGGCTGCCTATTCGGCAGCGTCGAGATTCTCACACTCTTTCTTTTCTCTTTTCTGTTCTTCACAACCCTAAAGCTCCTTCGTACCTTCGGGAACGCTTTGAATATCTTGTACCTAGAGGTAAACCCTGTCGCTCATCGTCATCTCTTCTCCTTCGTTTTCCTCCCCACTCCTCAAGTCGATACGATGGATCTTTTACTGTTCGCGCTGTGCGCCTTTGGAATTCACTTCCACACTCCTTGCGGGATAGCCCGTCGTTAGACGTGTTCAGGAAAGGAATAAGAGAACATTTCCTGTCAATATGTTAATAGTATGTATGTAGTATTTTATATGTATGTATTTATATATGTATTGTATGTATTACGTATGTAGTAGTTAATTTAAGTTTTTGCACATGCTCGTAAGTTTATCCTCTATTGCAAATCTCGCAATCGAAAAATGGTTTGCTGTAAGAAAACCCAATTCTGGGTTAAGCTCGCCGTTGTACATAAGTTTTTAAATTGCAATCTGTTTGTATATTTCTTTTTAATTTAGTGTGCAATAAAGAATAAGAATAAGAAGAATTTAATAGGCTAAGTATTAATCGAAATATAATGAATACCTACGAAACAAAAATTTCAACAAGTCCAACCTACTCATTTGTTTTGGCGAACTCATAGATATCGTTCGATGTAAGTTTCCAAAGGATTTTGTCCACTTTGGTTTGGCACGCATCGATGGCAGTTTAAATTGAATCGGCGCAGAATTTGGCGACGATCCTGGCACATTCACCAGTATTTTATTAAATTAATTAATAGGTATAAGTAATTTATTTGTGCAGAATCGCACGGGACAGGTCAAGTGGCAACATTTGGGGGATGTCTATGTCCAGCAGTGAACGTCTTTCGGCTGAAATGATGATGATGATGAACACCTAGCAAGGTGCAGTGATGACAGGTGGACTAAGGCTGTTAACGAATGGCGTCCAAGAACCGGGAAAAGAAATGTGGGTTGTCAGGCGGCGAGATGGGCAGACGACAAAGTTGCCATTGGGGAGAAAGCTGTATGAGCCTGGTCAAATGCGTCAGGCATTTTTCACCGCTTAATAAAAAAGGAACATGGTGATTGGCACAAGAAAAAAGAAGCCAATACCCAGCAGCGGGTGTATTCAGCCTCTGGGTGATGATGGTGATTATAAACCTGCCCGAATAATTGTGAAGAGGAATATCAGCGTCACAAATATTTACACTCATCATCAGCTGGGACACAGGCCTCCTCTCTATGAGACGGAGTGGGTGGTGGGTGGTAATCCACCACGCGGGCCCAGTGCGGGTTGGTAGATGTCACATGTCTTCGAATTTTTAGTTCTAGGACGTGCCGGTTTCCTTACGATGTTTTCCTTCACCGTTTTTGAGAGCAGCGGTGATGAAATAAATTGCACAACGTAATGCGCCTGTCTGGGTTCAAGCCCACGGCTTACTGCTCGTAAGTTGGGGCTGCCACCACTAGGCCACCGCTACTCAATTTATTTCCATTTATACGCTAACTAAAATAAATTTGTTATTTTTTTATTACATAATAATATGCCGTTTTATTATAGGACGTCCTTGCTAGTTACGCAGCAAGACGTTAATCAATTTATGTAGATAAAAGTTACGTACTCAAGTAGCCCTCAAGTTAACTCAAGACAAGCCATGTTTCACCATAAGCGAATCTGGTCCGAACCAAAATCATGAATAATTACGCATAAATAACTCCGTCTTCATTCTCTCATCAATTTATTCCCATAAATGGTGTTTAACTTCTTGTGGGGCACGACATCCTGTGTTTTTCTTGTTAAATCAACTCGCTTTCAAAATTATTGTAAATACGAAGCAATTTTGTGTAAATGGAACGAATATGGCATAATAACTATACAATGACGTAACATAAAATGACACCTCTGGCATCCTCGAAAGGTTGGGCAGAAGTGCACCTATAGTATAGTTGCATTTAGGTAAGTCCCGTATAATAGATGGGGGCGAGCCTTTTACCAACAATCATGAACAAATCCAGATCTCGGGATGAAACTGAGGAACTCCTTACGGAAGACCAACACCTCTAACCACCACTGACATGCCATAACAATTCCAACGACACGTCTTAACCGATGTTAAGTTATTTTTTTTGGTTAAAACCTTTTTAAAACGTTTTTACCAGTCTGACGGCAATTTACAATTTTAGGTCAAATTAAAATAACTTTATCAGTGTTTTTTTTTGTTTGGATATGTTTGGTAAGACGTACTGAACGCTGTGTTAATATTTATTCATCTATTTTAATGGGACCTATAAAAATATAATAATAATAATCATTTTATTTCAGGCAACTAAGGCCCATAGATAAAATACACAAATAATCAAAACAACAATAATAAACTAATACTACTACTACTATAATCAATATTATAAAAAATATAATAAATATTATAAAAAATATTATAAAAAATATAATAAATATTATAAAAAATATAAAAAATATTATAAAAAATATTATATTTTTTATGACACCGTGTTTTGTACCCCTAAGTACTTGCAAAATAAAAATCTTATCTTGTCCTTATCCTTATCCAAAGTTACCCTACGCTTAGGAACGTATACCTTTCTGGTCGCGATTTCCGCCGCTCGCTCAGCAATTAATCGCCCCAGTCCACATGCCATGATGCTGGTAGCTCGCCTCTGTTTATCGCCGTACACACGCAGTCAATCAAGCCGCATTTTTTACATACTTTTGCATTTGTGTGTAATAGAAATCATCTGCTTAGAGGAGTCTCTAGTAAAATCTATCGTCTATCATTGAAATTAACCATTTGGGCTTAGCATTGTTCAAGCGGTAAAAATTCATATAAAGATCCTGCCTAGGGCATCGAAACCAGGTTTCGGTCCTATAGTAAAAACCGGGTTTTACTATGGGTCTAAAAGCGGGTTTCGCATGCCCTAATCCTGATCAAATGTTGGAAACAAATACAGAAATACAAGGTGTTATTTTGCATCCTCGTCAAATTCAAGGAGGTAAGTTAACTGTGGTAATGATTCTCGACTCGAATCAATAATAAAAAAAATGTAAATGATTTTTTTCTTATTTACGGAAATCGGTAACTGTGAACTACCCTTGTACTAAACATGGCTCGTCTGATCCCCGCCCTATAACCGCGCTTTAACATATACAAACAATCTTTAACGTTTATTCTTTAATTTCTCAGTCTCTAAACTACTATAAGGGGGTTATTCTGTTATACTGACAAACATAAACAACCAAAAAAATCAGCGTTAGTTGATAATTAACTAGGTAAGTACCTACTGTAATTTAAATGATTATTTATTTATTTTATGACAACCTCCTGAATTTTGACGAGGATGCAAAACAACACGTTGTATACATACGTCATACACACTCCCACATAAACAAGCACACATAGACCCACGCACGCATACACTTTTAAAAAACTTAACTACAAAACCTAATCAAAATTAAGTGGTTCTTTTAAATAACGAAGAGTTCTACTAAGTAGACAACTGCAGGCTGCAAAATGCTCGATGAACAATTATTGAATAATAGCTAATTATGTCAGTTGAGAAATTCCTCCGTTGTAGGTAAGGTTCTATTGTGAAAAAGAACCGTTGTCTGTCTGTAGATATTTTTTTTTCACCGACTTCCAAAAGGAGGAGGTTATCAATTCGAATGTTTGTATTTTTTTTTTTGGTATGTTCGCGCATAACTCCTTCATATACAGGGTTATTTGTAAAACACCGACAACCTCTCAGAACTATGTTACTAACATCATAATTAACAACTTTTGTTCTATGACTTTTAAAAATTTGTCATGTTGTAGTTCATCAGATTTTCATACAAAAATAATCTTTAAATTTAACGCTCTAAATGTTACGACTTTGCTCCCCTCGCTATTGTACTGTCGCTTTCTTTTGATTCGCATTGACTTCGTAACATTTAGAGCGTTCAATTTAAATATTTTTGTATGAAAATCTGATGAACTAAAATATGATGAATTTTTAAAAGTCACAGAACAAAAGTTGTTGATTATGATGTTTGTAACATGTTCCTGAGAGGTTGTCGGTGTTTTACAAATAACCCTGTATAGGCGGATTTTACTAAATACTTTTTTTTGTTTTAAAGGGGTTTATTCCGAAATGGTCCCATTTGTTCTGATTATGACTTTCGGAGACAGACATCGGAACTCTTCAAAAAATGACAGCTAATCAACCGCGATTGCTGTTATCGCATAAATATACATTGTTTACGCAATCACACAACATAACATCACGCCTGTATACTCAAAAGAGTTAAGCGGATGTATTAAGTATATCAGGGTACACCCACATTTTGTTTTATGTAGTTCACCGATATCTCCGCCAATTGTGGACCGATTTTCAAAATTATTTTTTTATTCGCAAGCCTGTGCTCCTGCCTGTGAACGGTGAGTAATGGGCTAGGTCACCGTCCGTCCGTCTTATGACGACAAGCCATGTCGACGCGGACAGCGCGTTCGTGTTACACGCGCGCCTCAAGGAGATGTCAGCAAATCGGAAGGGGTCCGAGAGGGCCGATGCCTGCCAGGGCTGTGGGACTGTTCGAAAGAGATACCGTGGCCCTGGAACACAAAGGGCTAAGAAGGAACATGGATGGGTTTTAATCAGTACAAGTCTGACACGCCGTACTTCCGCTCCGCCCAGAGCGGGATGAGTCATTTGATGATATCCCATCCGAATAAAAAAGCCTATACTCCTGTGGTTCTATTATCACCAAAGTCTATAATAATAGAGTTGATAATGGGATCCCAGAAAAATCGAGAAAACCCTCCAATTTTAAATGTTTTTTTATATACTTTCTAACGCAATTCAGATATTTGTGCCTGATAATCATCATCTCAAATTTCTAAGCTGATGATGGAAGGCATAACTCAGGATCGAAGGATTGGATCTCAGGAAAATAAAGGGCAACCATCATATTTTATATTTTAGAAACCATATCCTACACATGTGGTCCCATGGTCATCATGTCTGAGGATCTGATAGGGATCCTGGAGAATTCGAGGGAACTCTCCAAGTTTTATTGGCATACATAGGCATTATGCCTGATAAGCCATTATGTGGTTTGTTTTCCCTTACCGAATTATGTGATAATTATACAATAAGTACATGACTCCGAAAAATCAGGTGTGTGTCTAGGGTTCGAACACGAGACCTATTAGGCACACGAAAGCGAAGATTACCAAAATAATATCTACATTAAAATATAGGAAGAAACCACGTCAAAAGTTAGTATCTAAAAAAAACTGTTCATCAATTGCTTGAAATACAAAGTATACCAATTTGCAAGATAATTGGTATAACTATGAGAATACAATTAAATCAATTGCGGACTGACCGATAATCGTCTATAGGTTGATTGTCATTCATAATGGATGATGGGAATTGCTTCATACTGCCCAGTATTACGGTGGTTAGCCGGTAACACGCGATGACCGGTGGTTGGGGCTGATCGCCACGCCTTTCAGACTTCTTCGCGGAATGGTTAATAAGGAAGCGATGAAGGTAACAATTCTATAAAGTCCTTGTGGCCAATTGTTGTTATTTCCTCTGAAGCAAATTTCAACGTAGGCGTGTTTTGGATGACGACTGCGAATAGGTAACGGTGTCGATCTCCGCTGTGTGACTGATAGCATCTGGGTGCTGCCCGAAAATCAAGCCGATTGGGATGCGATTTGAGAGACCGATGTCCAGATGTGGACTGCTGTGGGCTAATTATAATGATGGCTGAAATGTCAACTTTACGTAATTTTTTATTTCAGAATTACTAGCAGTATTGAAAATGTCATAAAAAAGTTCAAAGTTTTTGCCACATACTCGGTTTTTTCTGTGTAACATCCTAACTAATATTATAAGAGAAAGTAAGTTTGTTTGTTTGTTACCTCTTCACGCGTCAACCACTGAAATGATCATCCTGAAATTTTGTATATACGTTGTCAGGTGTACAAAAACGGACATAGGGTGTTTTCATCCCGAAAATAAGTACTGTTCCCGAGGAAAACAACAAAAACGTTCTTATGGAAATAAATGGCGCAACGTGTTCGAGACGGTTATTTTCAAATTCAAAATTTAAACGAGCAAAGCCGCGAGCAAAAGCTAGTATTATTATAGTTGGTTTTCCATAGACAAATATTTATTACATGTTTGAATAAAGCACAAACGCTGTTTTGAAAAGAATGTGTATGTTTTTCTTAATTAAATATGGCAGCACCGTTTTATGAGTGTGACAGTAGCCTATATTTTTTTACTCAGAATATTCTATAGGTTTAAAGAGAGACTGTCAAACTATAGATAAGAAGATACATAAACTGACACCTTTTTGCCATGAATGTAATACTACCTGCTCCGATCTTTACATAGATACTCCTTTTACTTTGACAACTTTCGAATAAATAATACGAGAATTGTACGGTTAAATGACCAAGATCTGACTGCAGCACCAGTTAGCAACAATCCCTTCAATCTCTTTCAAGACATCCACCAAAAAAACGACAAAACTCCAAAAAGAACCAAAACAAAAAGCTAACCTCATTTAATCGATAACAGACATCGATTGTAGTATCGATATCTGTAAAAAAGGGGGGAATGTAATCGATTAAGCTAACAAAAGTATCCCATCGTATATATCAGGGGGGATCTGGGGGGATACTCGTATTTTAAGGGTTTTTCTGTCGAGTACCCGAGCGCACCAATTGTGCTGGTAAGAAAAAAATGACAGTTTAAAGGCGCGTTTAGACTGACGGACGTATTGCGACAGGGTTAAGAGGGGACTCTAGTGGGCTTTTCTCCATACAAACGTATTCCGCTATTTTCTTCGTGGATAATGCGTCTAGAGCGATGATTTTTTTTCCAAAAAATCTAGGTCTTTTTAATGCATGCCCCAAAAAAAAACCCGTTTTTACCATGTTCAGACGACTATCAGACAAATTAAATAACTTTTTTAAAAAAAAGAAAAAAATAGAAGCATAGATATACTTTTTCTCTAGATTTTGATATAAGAAATATTTAGATCAGTTTAGTTTTTAAGAAGAAAAAAGCGGAATACAAAACGTCTTTTGGTCAAGATTTTTGTAGGTAAAATCAGCCTGAGCTGCAGTTGTCCCTTTCGCACTTTACGGGAGCTTGGTCGGGCGTAGCGCGACGGCAATAGTTTCTTCAAATACTTATTCATCAAATTCCTCGGGCATAGAGTCCCCTCTTAAGGTCAAATTTCACCAAAAAAAGTTAACGTGAACTGAACCGATTGCCTCGTTGGTCAAGTGGTCTCAAGTGCGACTGCTGAGAAGGAAGTCCTGGTTTCGATTCCCGGGTTGGGCCAATCGTTATTGGGTTTTTTGCCCTGTAATCCCTGATGGATTAGGCAGAGGTGAACCCTAATGGGTGTACTAATGTACACCCATATTTCGCCAGTTATGTTTAAGTTCCTTGTAATAGGGGGAGAGACTATTGCCATCAACCGCGCACGAATCTAGACTCCGTGGTTGCTATTATTAGTAACTAGCTGTACCCAGCATGCGTTGCAATGCACTTTTTACTACCCACCTACCCTATCCGACCTACCTACCCTATCCTACCTACCCTACCCGACGCTACCTACCTACCTACTCTACCCTACCCTACCTACCTACTCTACCCTACCCTACCCTACCCTTACTACCTACCTACCCTACCTACCTACCGTACCTACCTACCCTACCCTACCCTACCTACCTACCCTACCCTACCTACCTACCCTACCCTACCTACCTACCCTACCCACCTACCTACCCTACCCTACCTACCTACCTACCTACCCTACCCTACCTACCTACCCTACCCTACCTACCTACCCTACCTAACCTACCCTACCTACCTACCCTACCCTACCTACCTACCCTACCCTACCTACCTACCCTATCCTACCTACCTACCCTACCCTACCCTACCCTACCCTACCGTATCCTATGTCCTTCTCCTGGCTCTAAACTACCTCCCTGCCAATTTTCAGCTAAATCGGTTCAGCCGTTCTTGAGTTATAAGTGAAGTAACTAACACGACTTTCTTTTATATATATAGATTAAAAGAGTTATAATAAACAAATTAATCATGTAATCCAGTTTTAGACAGTAAAATACACTCGAAACACTATTGCCACGAAATCGTCGAATGTCAAGAGAAAAAAATTAGTGATGTGTCACATAGCAAAGAAAAGCAAGCTAAAGAGCTGACCTCTCCTCTATACTGTAATATTCTGATATATATTATAGGTATATATTTACCTTTTTTTTATATGTGTATATATTTGTATGTATGTTTATTTTATAAGGTATATTTTTGTTTAATTAAGCTCATATTAAATTTTTTCCTATTTCGTCCGTAGACACAGTGTGTAGAAAACACACTGTGTCTACATTTCTAGTCCAACTTACCTCTCGCAGGTCTGCTGGAAGAAATTTCTTTTGTAATAAGCACTACCTATGTGCTCTATTATCTTAATGTACTGTCCTTTTAAGTATTTTTGTGTGTAAATAAATAAATAAAATAATTAAATAGCGTCCCCGCGTAGTGCTGTGCTGTATCGATTTAGTAGGTTTTCGGTTTACTTCCGTCTGACGCTACCAAGACATTTCTTGTGCAAAAACCTTTGCCTGACCTGGGACTCAAACCCAGGAGCTCATGCTCAACAGTCGCGCTTGCGACCACTAGACCAAAGAGGCAGTCACGAAAATTATTGTGAAAAAATATATTTCACCTCTTGTTTCCCTTCTACACTCTTGGCTCCTCTCATGTACACACTCTCTTATAAGCTTCGGTCCTTTCCCGAATAGCGTTGCGTACAAAAACTGATGAATTTGGCGACATTTCGTAGAGGGCGCCACTGGTAACGAATGTTCGTCGATGATCGTCGTGTGCCACGGCGACAGTTTTTGCCATTTTTAGGGGAAATTTATTGAAGAGTTGATGTGTTATTTTGTACATATTAGTTGTTGAATTTGTTTCTGGGGTTGTTATTTTTGCGATGTTGAAATTCTAAGGGTTAAATAGGTGCATCCATTTTGGGTCTGCCCTACTTCCCACAGCCCAAAGGCGAGTATCGATAGGTAGAAAAAGTTTTTGGCAGGCTGAGCAATCAGTACGTCTCGTAACAATCTATATTCGCTAGCGTCTGTAGTTAAAAAAATGTATGAATACTTTTACAGCGCCTCTAGCGGATAGTTGGGTACTAAAATGCACAAAATTCGGCAGTATGAGTATCTATCCTACGTCATCGTGTAGTAAACTTAACTACAGCGACTTTAGTTTGGGCTTTATTTGCTTAGAATTTGGTAGCTTAGCACCAACACAGCTCATGGTACCATTGAAAAAGCTAACTGTAGTATTTGCGTACTGACGGAACTATTGCAGTTACGTCAAGCGATCTAACTATGACAACTCATGGTAGACGTACAGCTATCAACTATATCTCTCTAACCGACTCGGAACCTTCATCTATTGTACGTTTCGTGAGCGAGAAATAGTCGACTGCTAGTCACTTTCGTATTGACGGTGGGATATGTTCCTAACTCTCCCGTTTATATGTTCTTTAAATACACATCAATTCATGGCGTACATCGCGTGGCATAGGCTTTTTTATACTCAATAGGCTTGCGTCTGCTGGGAACCGATGATGCGGCCTAGGGTAGAGCACGGTTGCCTAGAATAAACCGATTCACTTGAACCAAAGTTCGAATCTGTATCTATCCAGATTCCAGGCCGTTGTCGTTTTTAGTGTAAAAACTATTTCTAGTTTTCATGTTAATCTTTCCAACTAAGAATACAAGAGAATTCCAGTTTGATAGCTTGGCAGTCTATGCCTTTACTTATGGGAAACAGGTGTAAGTATGAATGTGTGGAACATTTAGCTTTATAAATCGCTTGTACAATAATGACATAACTCGAAAAACAATACATACAGGACAGCGTCTTTTTTTAAGTTACACTAAAACATTTTCATTATATTGCCAACATTTTTTTGCATAAAAACCATTTATTAACAGATGAAAGGTTTATTTTACGTATTTCGTTACTTATCTTAATACTTACTTTCGTTAATGTTATATCCAACTACAAACAACATCGTAGGTCTGATCAAAATTTTTGCGTTATGCCATTCCTTATTGCAAACATGCGAAAAATCAAAAGTTAAAATGTCTTAATTCGATTCCGAAACTCATCTCATATGCTCCACCATAACACAGGTTTTCCTTTAAAATTAGATGTTACTTATACTCAAACTATGTCGTCACGGTTCCCTGTCGTGACACGTTGCCGCGAGACCTCACGACGAGCCGTCTAGTTCACGTAATACTCCACCAACATAACATGACCCACGGTGGAACTTAGAACTACAATTAACGCATTGAATTTGACAAGTAGATGACGATTTTATAAGCAAGCAGCGCCACCCGAATGTTTCAAGTTATGTTGGACTAGTAAAAACTGTAATAATATACGTATTACGTGAGATTTTGTAGTGATTATATTATATCTTGCACAATCGCGGCTAAATAGGGATGGGTGTTGTGACATTTTTGGCAGTGAGGTAAGGACTATGATATTTTGAAGATGACGCCTGGAAAGCGATGCCCAAAAAGCCTGACAGATTGTCAATCGATGTAATGGTTTCACTTATAACTATATCATGTGACGCTGGCAGAATAGTCGACATCGGCTCAGTTGCCATACTAGAAAAAAAAAAGAAAAAAAAAACTATATCATGGAGTTTTTGTTGCATAGTCAAAATATAAAACTTTATACCTCCAATTTGTCCTCTACTTACAGATGTTTACTAGCAGCGCCCTCTAGCAAAGGATCTTCGTGGCGCTGTGCAGTTTATACTTGACGATGTGTCTACATCAAAACAAAAGCTCCCAGAACAGAATGATTTAGTAGACCAAATTAGCCTCCATTAGGACTCAAATCTCCAATTTGCAACTTCGTGAATTTTGAATGCAACGACAACGGCACTTTCAACAAAAACTGATTACTGATCGTCAGTTGTTCTTACCAGGCACCTTATAAACTGCGGATGCCATTAACTGCATCATTGCATAAACTTATCATCCCACAAATCAATCCAGAGCAATTTGCCGAGACACCTCATATAAGCACCCCAATTGCCTGTTCAAGATCAACGAGACATCTTCAAAATTCGTGTTTTAAATAGCAAAAAACGTCTCATTGTGTGCCAAACGATCGATACAATGCAATAATTTATGACATCCTATTTTTTTGGCAACAATTGTCTCTTGGCCAGAGTGAACAACGTTGCATACGTAAAGCTGGGATACTGAGAAATTAATCGGCCTGCAATTTAGATATACGTCCTGTTTGTTTCGTTCTCATGAGTGGGACTGACATGCATTATGGATGCAGTTTTTGGGAATAATCGGAGTCATAGTGAGGTAGTAAATAATAATGACAATGTCTTTAATTGCCTCCTCAGATGTTTGACATGGTCTATTTGGACCAGAAGTGGTCCTCTAGGTGTGAAAAGAGAGCCAAAAGTAGTCGCACAACTTAGGAGTGGTCTATGGCTGATTTTTTTGAATCGATATGTATTGATCTCAGATCTATAGTCTTATTCTCTGTGTATTTGTGCATCAATCTACTGCAAGACCGGAAGAGTGTGCACCTGTGTACACACTTTTGAAATAAAATATACATCTTCTATACATCTATTTAAACAAATAAATAAAATTGAAGTGTCTGAGTTTGTAATATTAAAATAACCGCTTTTTACTACATTCATATGAATGTATATACGGTACATATACCAAAATAACATTTTTTTGAACTTTCTGTCTATCTGTTTGTTCCGGCTAATCTCTGGAACGGCTGGACCGATTTTGACGGGACTTTCACTGGCAGATAGCTGATATGATAAGGAGTAACTTAGGCTACTCCTATTTTAGAAAAAATCTAATTCCACGCGGACGATGTCGCGGGCACAGCTAGTATAAACATAAAATCACGCCAAAATGCCATGGGGGTAGACAGAAACTACAGAACGTCACCTGCTACGATACTTACATACCTACTCCTTTTGTCTCATCCACGTTCATACATGTAGTCATACACGTACGCCGGTTTCGAGAATAACACCTGTTTCTTTCTGACGAAATGGTTTTGATATTTCACAGTACAGAGGTTAAGAACTTACAGTCTCCGTTCGATTCCACAGATAATGAAATTGGGATAGCGATGACTGTAAGGATAGAAATGAATTTGATTGACACAAGGAGCCCAAATATTTAGGTATGACAGTCCTGTTGAAATTCGTTTATATGTTACAACTTGGCACTGAAATTGGCTGTCGTAATGTAAATTCGATCGGTAGGATATTATTGAAGTGATACTTCTTATGCGACTTCCAACAAGCTAACGTTAAACGTTTAACGCTACCATGGAGGGGGAATAGAAAGAGACAGAGCACTCGAACGCATGCGTGTAGTATTACGAAGTTTCACTTCCTCCGCACGGAGGGACTCCACGCACTATTTTTTTATGGGACTATAGCCGTAGCCCGCCACAGTATTCCCAAACCACTGCAACTCCTACGCCAGAATCAATAATGGCGACCACCAGGAAAGCGCCGAGACAATGAAGCTCGACGAAGTCACAGAGAAAGAATTTAACTGCCTTGGATCCCGCAACGAAATTAATCACTAAAGAATACCTAGAGGAGGAGTAAGAAAAATATAATTTACACTGTTTAAAGGGTTAGGATATTATACTGAAAAATTCTTAATTTACAACTTCGCTATCACAGTGCAAAATACCACCAGCGTCATCTGAGCTGTGCGCCTGCGTTGGTGGCCCGATCTATTTCCGACCATTCCCGAGAACTGCCGAGCTCCCCCGAAGTACTGCAAGATTACCTGTCGTGATACACTTAATGAATGGGGCTGACGACCCCGATGTGTCTCTTAGCATGTTAATACGTGGTTATTGGTACCTTTATCTTAATCACCGATTTTTGTTGATGGCGGTTATTAGTGATGGGTGAGTGATCTACCAGTTTGGAGTGGTATCAAATTTTTATTTAGCGTGTTGTTATTGAAAATTTCTGGCTTGTTGGTCTAGTGCTTGGAAGCTACTGATGATCTTGAGGTCTTGATTTCGATATCTGAGGAAGTGCTCTGCATACCGAACTTAAAACTAAATTTGAAAAACTTAATACTAGACGTCACCAAAGCACACTAAAATCAAAAAAACATAATACTGCACTTTTCTCAAAGAGTTGTCTCGGCATGGGTCCAAAGATTTATAATAAACTACCAAAAACTTTAAAAAGCATGACCAACATAAACCATTTTAAATCGCAACTTAAGAAATTCTTGATTGAAAAGGCTTACTACTCTATCAATGAGTTTTTAGATGATAGAAGCATAAAATAAAAAATGTCCGATCCACTTGTTATTCTATCTTGTTTAAGACGTTACTTGTTTGAAACAGTTTTATTTAGTTTGTTTTGTAGTTTTATACCTAATTTGTACGCCTTGCAAGGCAAAACATAGTGATACAACACCATTTTTTTTATACCATGTACCATATTACCTATGTTCGACAAATAAATACTTTGACTTTGACTTTGACTTTGAAAACTTACGACCCAAACCTATTCCACACACGCCTTCACAATTGGTTTAATGCCACCTTTTATTTCGAGTGTTTTTTTCTTAAATATGTCACAAAATATCTATGAGATTAACCGTATCCAAGCAAAGCATATATTATATTTTATATATATTGGTTACAATACAATCATAATCAATAACAGAATTGTTCGAAAATAACATCGACTGGTATTCAGAAAAAGTTAATCATATCCTCAAGTAACCCATGAATAAAAGTTCAAATTCATAAGGAAGCGATTCAAAACCTCTCTCAGACCTTAGACCGAACTCAAACTTGCAAATCTCGCGAGGACCTGATTACGAAACTCCGTAACTTCGTATTTGCAACCAAAACTCTCACGTTCATTCAATTTCAATAAAATTGGAAGCCGCTAGCTGGACAGCGACACGTGACAATTTTATCGTCTGCGTCGCCTTCCCAAGCCGTCAGCTTGCCGCCAAAAAAGAAAGCAAAACAGTGACAATTGGTGCATATCCTCGACGAATTATCCTCGTTCGGCGCCTTTGTCCAATTGAAACCTTTATTTTACCATTTTTGCCGTTTTTCCATTCTCATTTGGTTATTTATCTTTTCTTTTTAGGAGTGGACAATGAGCTGGTCCGCTCATTATATCGTCTCGAGTTAGCACGCGAACCTATACTAAATCTCCGTTGGAATTCTAGCGAATTACCTCAAGTTACATCGCCCGTTTTTTCCACGTGATTGATTTGAGTAAAAATTACTTTTGGTTTTTTCGAAAGACACAGTTGCTGACGTGGGCTTTCGATTTTCTTCTTTTTTTTTTTTGGTGCCGAATGACAGATTGAGTTTTTTCTGTAAGGCCTGACTTTGCAAGGAATTGAAGACGTAAATTGTTTGTATTGTGTTTACTTCTACTCATCGATTAATGTATTTGGTCAATTTTAGTATAATTATCGATGTGTGAGAGATGAGGCTGTGATAGCCCAGTGGTGTGGCCGTCAGACACCCAAGTCATAGGTCTCAAGTTCGCCAAGACACGCACCTCTGATGTTTCGGATTCGGATTGTGCAAATATCACTTGCTTCCGGGAAGGAAAACAACGTGAGGAAACCAGCATGCCTGAGAGACAATTCTCGACGGCATGTAAAACCAAGTCAGAGGCCCATGGGCGGCATAAAAAGTCTGACACCAGGAAAACCACACGAAAAAGAGAGATTATCGATA
This sequence comes from Cerastis leucographa, assembly GCA_963082945.1. Taxonomy (NCBI): domain Eukaryota; kingdom Metazoa; phylum Arthropoda; class Insecta; order Lepidoptera; family Noctuidae; genus Cerastis; species Cerastis leucographa. The sequence goes on along the minus strand of OY720365.1, from coordinate 14,748,979 downwards.
GGCAAGCGTGCCACCCTAGGTCGGACCATCGCTTCACATCAGGTGGTTACATCCAAGCCTATTTAGCATAAAAATGGCGGCTATTTCAAATGTATTTTGGAATTTTCATCAATTTCCATGTACTGCTTCGGTTTTCTGTCTGAAAAGAATGGAAAAAGGAGAGGGGAAGCGACTTACGATTATTTAAATATTGTCGTCTCCTTAAAAAACTGTCATGTTCCCTACCATAACAGATGGATCAAATGTTTCCTTTATATAATGGGGATCTCATATGTCCACAGAGCAATTTGTAAATCGAGATAACACAAGATTGGACAATTTGATGAAGACGCCGCAGTCGGAAAGCAGACCCCGGCTTGTACGTATAGCTAAGGTATAAGGACCGGGCTACATATTCAGTGAGATCAGAAGCGTTTGTTAAATATAAATAAACACAAGACACCAGCTTCAGCGAACTTCATCTGAAGCTTACAAATTCAACTGCTCATTTTTTTTTAACGCCAGGGCGTTTTTTTAACTAAACAAATCCAATTTAAAATCAAGACAACTACAAAATCTTTAATAATACCAGATATGATTTTATTTTACGAGCAACCGCTTCACTGTCTACGCAACCACACCAACCACCCCCTCATAAAGTCATGGTTGACCACAATCCCCCGTGACGAATCGACACTATCAAATAGAAACGCTTAATATTCGACACCAGTCCACAATAAATGTCCAAATATTTGTTACTGAGCATTTGGCGAATTCAAATACAACTGTGACTAAACGCCCCTAGATTCCCTTGAGATCGGTCAAGGTTGCGCTCCACAAGCGAAAACCAACCTTAAACGCTCCTTTTTGTAGTTTACTTTGAAGTTTCAGCTTGTATGATGCTTTATTTTCTTACTGAAAGTGACCATTCAAAATTCAAACTTACCTTTTCTAATAACGAGACATAATTTTGAATAACAACGTCTATTAGACTATAAAGTTTTTCATCATGGAAAAGTCAACTCTGTCTCACCATAATAGAGTTTAAAATAGCTTGAATGAAGTTCTTAGTGAATCTTTAAGTTAGAATTCGTAACGGCTAATATTGTACGGCGATATTGGCCAGGAGATAGCAAGGAGGATAAGATTTATTCGGTATGGGACCTTCATGGTGGTTTTCATATCAAAATTAAATATCTCGCTTGGGGGAAAGAGGAATTTGCGGAGCATATCTTTTTATTATTGCCTGTTATTGCTATTGACACTATGTTTAATTAAACGAGATATGGGAGAACTAATTGAAGAATATTTTGTATGACATAGTTTCATTTTTGTGTTTGGAAAGAGTCTATACAATTTGATTAAAATTATATTTATTTCTTCAAGAAACATGGTTTCCTCACATATTGTGTTTTATGTAAACCTAAAGTGGTAGTAAATCTGGAAAAATTGATAATGGTTGGAAACACCAAAGATCGCGCGGTCGCTTACCAACAAGATGGACCGATCAAGTCAAAGACTCGTCGTCTTCCAAATTCTACACGGTCATAAGAGACGCGATGGACAGAAACCGATGGAAGTAGATCATCCGCTCCCGATGCAACCCTCAGGCTGACCACGATCCTCAGATATGAGGGACCGACCCAAGAGAGAAAGTGGTAGTGGTGGTGTGGTACCTACCTAACTCCATATCAAGAAATAAGTCAAAATGGCCATTGCTCCTCGTCTAGTTCTGCTGAGGTATGTGTTACATGTCCAACTTCAAAAAAGGAGGATTTATGAAAAAGAGACATTTTGCGAATAAGCCTCTCTTCAATACGGTTGTATTATTTTTTTTGAGACATTTCTTCTGTTAGCCTCTCTAAACTATCTAAGACGTCTTTGGTAATACTTAAAGAAGCCTTTTAAGAAGAATTTTAACTGTCATCGACACGTTAAGAAAATGATCATCATCATTCTCTGCCCTATCCCATTTTACTTATTTGGGGGTCGGCGCTGCATGTCTTTTGCGCACAGTCGTCATCGCCTTTCTACATAGCTTAGAAGAAATCTTACTCAATACTACTTAAGTAAGTACATTTTTTCCGAACATAAAATTTACAACAGTCCAATCAAATATTGCCCACACACACACTAAACTTAGCTCCATCATTGGCATCAATCCTGCAGTGACACCGCTGATGAACCACAGGGTGTGGCCACACCGTCACGGTTAGCGCCGCGCGACAATGCGACGATTTTCACGCGCCACCGCGCGACACAGTAATGACGCGACGCACGGCGCACGGTGGAACACTTCGCGTATTGTCGATGGCATTAAAAGATACCAATCATTCAATTGTGCAGGCGATCGATAGGGTATTCATTGGCTGGTGATGAGGTTAACCTTATGAGTTACTAGCTATTGCTGCGGCTTTGCCCTCGTTGATGTCGGAAATTATTCCAAAGGAACTTTCTATCGGAACGGTGAAGGAAAACATCGTCAGGAAGTGTGTGAACTGTGCAGCAGTGGTAATATTATAGGCTGATGATAATGTTATATCGGAAGATGAATAACGGATACCCATTCCTAACCCTGAGGGCGTAGACAAGAGGCCATCGTTTTCGTGTTTCATCTTTCAATAGGATTGACATTTTCATCATCTTTTCCATCATAGGCTACCTGTGTTTTAGATTTCACCGAAATTCGATTAGCCGTTAAGGCTTGCTAACTGGAATACAAGCAATCTTATGAAAAGATACAGCTTCGAAAATAAATTGGGAAATCTAAATAGGTGTGGGACCCTGTCTATTAACTTGACGCAATTCAAAACCGTTTAACAACAGACCACGTAGTGTAGGTAATTCACAATGAAATCTATCAGACGTATACTTATCAAAATTAGCCTGTTCTATAGTCAAGTGACGGGGACTTGCTTCACCGGAAACCTGAACAATAGCAAAACAGCTACACTACTAACAATCAGAAACCCATAATTTCCTAAAATTATGTAATAAACACCCATTTCCTAAAGAAGTGGACTGATGACGTCACGGGAGAGCGCCGAAACACTTAGCCTTTGGTAGCGGAACGCAGGAAGCGCGCGATATTTATTAGCGTTTGATTTGTGAGTCGTCGATATAAGGCGCGGTCGCGATGTGATGCGCACCGTTGATTTCGTGGACACACGTTGGTTTTGGCTGGAGTTGGCATTTTTTAAATGATGTTTTGTTTTTTCAATTTTATTTTTTTTGTTTTTTTTTTACCGCGTAAATAGTGTTCTAACAAAATACAAACAGTAATTTCACGAATGTGAGCGCACAGCCAACGAGTTCTGGAGTGTGGGCGCCCCGAACTAGATACCTACCAACTGTATAGGTCGACGACTTTTAAAAGGTGTCTGGGTCAGACTGGATCCGGAAGGTGGAAGCCAGGGTGTTGTGGCACAGCTTGGGAGTAGCTGATCTCCAGCAGTGGACTGCAAGTGGCTGAGTTGATTGATTCTCCTATTCAGCATTTATTTCGAACCCAAGACACGCGCTTCTGATTTTTCTGATTCATAGATAGATAGATAGATAAATCATTTATTCAGTGCACACAAAGACATAGCACAACACACAGAAGCACAATTAAATGACACAGATTACATAAATATACCTTTATAAAAACAAAGGTGCCAATATACAAAAAGAAAAAACAAAAAAATATATTTACGAAACAGTTATAGTAACACCATGACATACTTCAAATAAAATTATATTTATAGCGCGTATTGTTTAATAATCACTTCCTTCGGTGAAGGAAAACATCGTGAGGAAACCAGCATGCCTGAGAGCTATCATATATTATCTAAGTAACTAAAACGTGACTTCCAAATAGACACAAAAAGTCCCAAAAACTATCACAGTTTTCCTACTCGTCTGTGTGTCGCGACTCGCGTCCGTTTTCACGCGTCGCTGCGACTATTAATATTCAAATCGGCGCGATATGTCGCCGGTTGTGTGAGCCCGCTTTTAATTTATATTGTACTGGTGCGCTTCGATAGATAACCTCTATCTGATTGGACTTTATATAAAGTGTTATCGATGAACTATGTATGTGACCCTTTAACGTTTTGGGCGCTATTTAGCATTAGCATGACCCTGATCAGGCTATTATATTGAAATCTCTCGCAAACGATGGTCCACCTCCTATCCGCTCTTTTAGCCCAAAAACTTCCTTTTTGACACGCGGAGGAAGTAGCGTAGTTTTGAACTAATAAACTTCTTGGAGTACCGGCGGCACGTATGAGCTAAGACGCCTACGTCTGTGAGAACAACAAAAAAATTACAAATGGACTTATTACTTATTTTGTTAATCGTACCATATTATGATCCCTACGCATCTCTATTACCGTATGTCGCGTCAGTTTTCAACGCATGGCCGCTCCTATTTAAATATTCAAATTTGCGCGATCTGCCGCCATCGGGCACCGGTGTGAACCAACCATTATAATTTATTTGTATCAGGCTGTATTAGTATTCAAATTAAAAAATAAGGTTGAACAAGGAACTAATAGCGCGTGGCCAAAATCGGAATTAAAGCTGCCATCTTGTTTTTTCGCTAGGTACTTATCTCAAAATAATTTCATCATATGTATCAAAATGCCCATTGAAATTGAAATTAACATATTTTTATTTTTTTATTATATATGGGTTCTATATGCTCATGTCGCTTGACTCAAGTCGCTTGAATGAAGTGTTCTGCTGGGAGACTCATCATTGACAATATCATCATCATCTGTCTAGCCTTTTCTCAACTATGCTGGGGTCGGCTTTCAGGCTATCCGGATGCAGCTGAATACCAGTATTTTACATGGAGCGACCGATTATTTGACCTCCACAACCCAGTTAGTACTGGGTAATACAATACCCCTTGGTAAGACTATTAATCATCCTTTAACGATAGAACTTTAGAAAATATAGACAAGCTCCTATTCCTACGCAAAGAATAAAATATAAGTAACATAACATATATTGCATGTATACCATGACTCTGCACATAAAATATTTATAATTGATTACATATTCTTGCAAAACTAATAAGTACCGATGGGAATCATTATTTTCGCAAGCAGTTTCCATATCTTACGGATGACAGGCACCTGATCCATTCGTTGGTTTTTCATCACCATTGACCATATACATCGGAATTCATGAATTAAAGCATATTCAGCATTACAATCGAAAGTTATCTGAGAAAGGAATAAAGTATGAATGAGAACAAACTTTTGTTTGTATGCTTCAAAGTTTGAAAGAAAAAATGCGGCGGTGAGATGGACAGACGGCATAGTGACATCGGGGATGAGGCTGGCGTGAGATTGGCACAAGAAAATGGAGGTCTATACCTACCCAGTACCCAGCTGTGGATGATGCTGTGCATGATAATGATGATGAAGTTTATTAAGATCAAATCTTGCAACTGAATATTTATATTTAACATTTATCCCAACCGATTGACCTTAAATGTCTGAGGGTTTCTTAGGAATCCTAGTATAAATTAGAAAAATTATTTTAACTATCCTCTGACACAGACACAAATCGATAGCCCCCAAATCGTTTTACTACCGCGTTTAATCCGTCCATCGGACAGAATACAATACAACAGTAAACGCGTGTTTTTGTGCATTCTCATTTAACGCTAACCGACACGACAGTACGCTTTATAACCTATAATTGTACACTATTTATTGCTGTGGATAGAACAGGGGAATCTGTTGAGTCGGTATTATGTTGTTTGGTTTGAAGATGGTTTCTCTTTTGAGTATTGTTTTTTTCTAGTCTCAGAAGCATCTTTGTTGGGGTTTGGGTCTGCCTGATGCCAAAGGAAAATTGGCAATATGGGTCTACTCTATGACTGCTCTTCAGGTGGTAAATAAAGGTGTGAAGACTTTTTGTGAAAAAAAAATATGACATAGAAAACGCACTAAGAATTTCTCTTGTATCGTGGGTGCGTTTACAAACATTTAAACTGACTTATACAAACAGCCAGACCCAGAACAACCACCTGTAGGCCATATATATATTTGTATCGTGCGGGAGTCGAACCCGCGACTCGCAGCACAGCTGCCAATCATTCAGCCACTATGCTAATCGTGTCGACAAAGTTTATAGATTTTAGTATAATCGTTTTGACCAAATTTCGGCCACGGCAGGCAATCTCAGCAGAAACTAGCCGTCTGATTGCTCTAAAGTCTAACTAATCGGAAGACAATATAATGCACATTGTGTGCGCTGACAGTGCAATCTTTCTACCCTCACTCTCATAGTCCAATAGAACAGCATGCTCTCCATCATTCTACGCAAGTCACTCAAAATGCCAGTCGTACCGGGACCTTTCGCTGATCGTTCGTAAAAACTTGGATCGTGTAAGAAAGTAACAAGGCAATTCGCCTCTTTGAAGAAGAATGTGTCTTAATGTAAGCCTACTTAGTTTAACAGGTGTAGTGAACGACTTTAGAATAAATATAAGATCTTATAGGGAATATGTTTAGCTTCTGCCCTCGGCGTCGCCCGCGTGGAGTTCGATAACTGTCCCACGGGAACATACTATCGGGATAAAAAGTATCCTATGTGTTAATCCAGGTTATAAACTACCCGTGTGCCAAATTTCATCCAAATCCATTCAGTAGTTTTTGCGTAAGAAACATCCATCCATCCTCACAAACTTTCGCATTTATAATATTAGTAGGAAGGATCTAAAGGGTAGAAAACATCGTGAAGAAGAGTTCTACAACAACAAAAATGTGAGATCTTCTCACTCACACTGGAACAGCGCTGTGGATTACTGCTTATGCGGTTTGAAAATAGGCTGATTATACTGAAGGGCAGTTCAGGTGGCCTAACATGACGTCTTAAAGCAGTATTGTTTTACCCTTATTCCAGAGTGGGAAAGAGATGGCACTAGAGGTCTTCTACAGCTCCGTCTCTTACTCCTCCTCACACAGGAATAAAATTAAAACAACACTGATTTTAGACGTCATACGGTTAGTATGTAGGCCTTACCATTAGGTTCAAATTATGATTGCCACCCATATAAATGTTTTCCTTGAGTATTGGAAAGAAGCAGCACAGGATCGTGACCGTTGGAAGGAAAGGAGGGGAGGCCTTTGCCCAGCAGTGGGACGATACAGGCTAGCTGTAACCCATATTTATAAAAAACTGCTATTTTCTACAAGACAGGCCTAACACAACGTAAGCTTGTAAAATAGGAAGCTACTCAGATAATGCTCTAATACTTTTAGGACTGACTGCTTCGTTGGTCTAGTGGTCGTATGCGCGAGTGCTGACTATGAGGTCTTTTTTTTATAGATGAGAAATCATCAAATGACTTCTCCCGCTCTGGGCGGAGCGGGAGGGAGTGTCAGACTTGTACTGACTAAAACCCATCCATGTTCCTTCTTAGCCTAAAATCACTTGCAAGACTAACTTCACATTTATTAAAAACTAGCTGTCCCGCGCAACTTCGTCTGCGTCACATTTTCCCCGTTTTCGCAACATTTTTCATTACTGCTCCACTCCTATTGGTCGTTGCGTGATGATATATAGCCTATGTCCTTCCCCAGGTTGAAATCTATCTTCTTGCCAAATTTCATTAAGATCCCATCAGCCGCTTAGTCGTGAAAAGGTAACAAACATACAAACAAACAGAGTGACTTTCGCATTTATAATATTAGTATGGAAGTATGGATATTAGTATGGATTCAATTGAAGTGTTAGATAATTATAGTAAAGGCAAGGGGGCGGTTTACGTCAGTTATTTAAGTTTTTAAGTTCACCTATAAGTAGGTAGTACTTAAAGTATTACCTATTGCATACATTGACCCCTCCGTGTCTCGGTAAGCACGTTAAGCTGTTGGTCGCGTCTTTTTTTTTCTGATTGGAAATCATCAAATGACTCCTCCCGCTCTGGGCGGAGCGGAAGGGAGTGTCAGACTTGTACTGACTAAAACCCATCCATGTTCCTACTTAGCCTTTTGTGTTCCAGGGCCGTGGTATCTCTTTCGAACAACCCGCAGCCCTGGCAGGCATCAGCCCTCTCGGACCCTTTCCGGTTTGCTGACATCTTCTTGAGGCGCGCGTGGAACACGAACGTGCCGTCGACACGGTCTGTCGTCATTAGATGGACAGACGGTGAGCTAGCCCATGACTCACCGTCCACAGGAGTTGGTCGCGGCTGTCGTATCTATGAGAGGCATTACTGGCAGTGAGTCGAAAATCTGATAACCAGTCTTACCAAGAGGTATATTGTTTCCTAAATCCGTAGTATCTGGGTTGCGGAGGTCAGATAGGCAGTATAGCACCTGTCTGACCTCCACAACCCAGATACTAACTTTTTTTTGTACTAAGTTCGCTGGCGTTTGGCCGCAAATCGCCTGATGTGAAGCGATGACGCGGCCTAGGGAAAGCACGCTTACCTAGAAGAAACTGATTTACTCGAACTTTGAAGAGATCCAAATGATAATGCTCATAATGACTGTAGTAAGTAGAACGTCCGTCAGAATCGATAGGTAAGTGGGGCATAGTGGACATTTCAATTTTAAACATTTCACTGTGTCCTACTAGAGGAGTAATCAGGTGGCGTACCGTGACGTCTTAAAACATAATTGTTCCATTCTCATTCCAGAGTGAAAAAGAGACGGAGCTATACAGGTCGTCTAGCTCCATCTCTTTCCCACTCTGGAATAGGAATGGAACAATAATGTTTTAAGCGTGATAGTACCCTCCCTGAGTGGAAATAATTCTGATTTCCATATCCTTGAGCATGATCCATTTGTTTAATCGTTGGTAGAGTGATCGCACGCGCGACTGCTGATCATGAGGTCCTAAGGTTCGATTCCCAGATAGGGCAAAGTATTATTGGGATTTTCCATAAGAATATATCTCAGTAGCAGCCACTGATTCTGGATTTGTGCCCGGTTGATGGCAATAGGCTCACCTCCTATTAAATAGGATTTAAACATAAGTGGCGAAATGCAGGTGTACCTACTTCGGGGGCTATCCAATAAATAACAAATCACAGCCTCTCCACAACAGCTACTTTCATTCGTAATAATAAACGTTGAATGTAGATTATTTTGATGCAAAACCATGTGAAAACGTCGGCTCAAACGATTGATTGCGAAGTAATTTGCCATGTTGGCGCAATGAATAATTGAATTTACACAGAAATTGTATTTAACACGTCATTATGGTGTTCGCAAAAAAGATGGGTAGGGTTTACTCGTTGTTGGTTTGCGGTAAAATGAGGTAAACTTCACTTTTGTACTAATATGGTAGCGTGCTACTTTCTAGGTGTTTCCTGGAATATGATAAGTGATAGCGATATAAGAAGTGGGTTCTAGGTTTATGTTGAAAGGTTTGTTGGGTGATGTTTTTGATAGCTAGCTACAGCTAGTGACTAGAGAAAGATATCAGTCTGAAACTGGTGTCCGAGTGATTTCTTTTTTCGAATTTAGGTACTCCACGGTGTCAGAAAATATCGTTGGTAATGTTGGTATTAATTAAAATGTAAAATACTGGTACTCAGCTGAATCCGGTAAGACTGGAAACCGACCCCAACATAGTTTGGAAAAGGCTAGGCAGATGATTATTTAAAATACAACCCTGACCAAATCTTTCATAATTACTTATTGAATTGAAACTTCCTATGTGACTTACAACAAGTTTAACGCTACCATGGAGGGGGAATGTTTTCTAAAACTCCCTAAGAGATGGCAGTATTACAAGATTTGTTACTACGTAGTTCTACTAGGTACGCAAGATGGCGTGCAAACAGTCATGCATTCGACTCTTCGGTGTGACCAGCCTTCGCTCAATTTCCATGAGTAGAATAACCTCGATAAACTTATGTAATAATTATTATGTAATAAAAATAATACAACAAGAAAACAACAAAATATTAAGTAGAAGCTCAATAAAATAACGAGAGTGAATGCGTGGCACTCGAACGCATGCGTGTAGTATTACGAAGTTTCACTTCTTCCGCGCGGAGGGACTCCACGCACTATTTTTTATAATACAAAAGTTCTCCTTGGCACTAACTTCCTTATTTCAGGAACTCTTGTAAGAGCAAAATATCATGCTTTTAAACCACGTAGTAAAAGCCTATGCTTTTATTGGGTAGACAATAAGAAGGTAATCTATCTATATGTATCCTGGAATTTTCTTCCGATTTTTTTTTTCATGCTTAGCTATAATTCCCTTAGAGACGTTTCCAAAAAAATCTTTGGTATATATTTTTATTTGTCATACTTATTTAAAGATTAGCCGAAAATTGTTTCTTAACCTCTTATGAGTCGAGTCTTATGAGTCATAAAAACGACTAACTGTAATACTTGCAATTAAAAAAAAACACCTCTAGCTTCATAACTTAGAAGATGGTAACCCTACCGCTCTCACACGCGTAGTGAATTTAAAACACAGATTTTTATTAATTCGCTGAGAACGCGCGAGAGGGCGCTGTTAATCTCTCTAATGATATTGAGCTCTGTCACGCTACGCCTTGCCTATACAGCTTGTATTTACTTTCGTTATAAAAAGACGCATGCACGCGCTTGGGTGGCGGAACGAGTTTATAAATGTATCACACGATACGCCAAGGGTACCTATAGAAGACAAAGCTATGGTCCTTTCATAACTATCTTACACTTCAACAAACTTATCTTTCATCATCATCATCTGCCCAGACTTTTTCCAACTATGTTGGGGATGGCTTCTAGTCTTACCGGATTCAGCTGAATACCAGTATTTTACATGCAGCGACCTCCACACCCACTCCTTGGTAAGACCGGTAGTCAGACTTTTGGGCCACTGACAACAAACTTATCTTTGCAAGTGAGAGAAAACACATAACTTAAATTAAGGTACCAAGTTTAACATATCGATGCAAATTTTCTTGACAAGCAACGCCACCTTAAGCTGCACAAATAAAGTGGTCATACTATATGTTGATATTGCTGCACTACCGATATCACAGTGAACTTTATCTTTGTTGAAATAAGGTTGCTGTTAAGTTACTGCTGTCTGAGGTAAAATAACTGTGTATGTCCTGTAATCGTAACAGTCAAAATCAGTTAATTTTGGCGTCATTTTGAGCTTCTAGTTCTATCCTTTACTCACTTTTTCATCTTATTTTATACATTTTTAAATATTTCTTATAAAAACATTACAAAAAACAAAAACATTAAAAAATATAAAAAACAGGTTTCCGCCGGTGTCGGGAGCAGGGTCCAAGCTACCGGTGGTTAGGGCTGCAGAGACAGGTACCTCCTCACAATGCGGGCCGTATCGAGGAGTACTGCCTTCTGAATCTGGTTCTTGATCCAATTGCTAAGTAAGAGCTCCGATAGATGTTCGTCAAGGCTTTTAGCCATCAGGCCATTGGCCGTAACGACAATCGGAACAATGATAGCCGAGTCCACATTCCACATGCAGACAACCTCGTGTGCCAAGTCGAAATATTTTATTTGTTTCTCTTTCTCAGCCTTCACGAGGTTCTTTCTTCCATTCTCCTCTGTCAACCGTCATGCTATCTTTTACTCCTTACTTTTTACTTTTGAAACGAATGGCGCTTGCATAGCTGGTTCCAAGCACATTGGTTGACCATTACCAATGCCATTTTATACGTCTTCAAAACAGCTTGACTTTATTGGTCAGATTGGGACCTAGCTATGGTCGCGCCATCTAAAATGAGGTTTTAACGTTCTTACCCATTGCAGTTTTTTTATGCTTAGTCGTTACATCGTGACGACACAATGATTAAAAAGCCAGGACAGCACACTTGATATTATTCCAACTCCTTATTAAAAAGAGGATACACAAAAGGCCCTACTTACCGCAACTTCCTTCGATAAGCGATGAAGTAATTACAAGCCAAACACCATGGAGTCATGGACTCACCCACCATGGAGACACACCTCTTTGCGAAACCGTCACACAGAGTGAGTGCAAGGATTGCCACGTATAGAATACTGATTTGAATTAATTTTAATTGGACGTCTTTATGTCTCTGATGATCTATACTAGCCCCGAGTATTGAAATCAAGGACAATAATGTTCTCGCCGAAATAAGTCTTCTCCTACCTAAACTAAAGAGGTTGTCGTCAGGTTTCCTTCCTTCTCGACCGTACAATTGATACTACGTCTTTTGTTTCAATAAAAAGTATCATCAGCTTTTCAGTCTTTAATCATCAGCTTTTCTGTCTTTCAACACATAACCACCCTGTAACGTTCTTTATGTGGTAAAATACAATATTGCATTTCGCTATCGTACACAAACATGACGAAATTTAACACTTCAGAACTATTACAATCCGTCTTACGAACTTTACCTCTTTGGAGAAATCGAAGGTTTTGTTTGTGCATAAGATAATTTAATCCAGTTTTGGAAACCCAAATTCAATGACAGATGTCATAAAGTTCAAATTCCTTCGTAACCTAATCTCAATCCGTCTTACGAATTTTCGATCAGGACACGTGCACAATGCCGCTAGAGAAGTTTTCGCTTCAAAAATCCACCATGCCCGTCCAGTGTGAATTGGCGATGTCGACTTTTTGGTTCTAGGACATGCAGGTTTCCTCACGATGTTTATTATCATCATCTTCCTGCCCTTGTACCATGATACTTGGGGTCGGCGCAACACGTTTTTTTTCCATTCTCCTCTGTCAACCGTCAAGCTATCCTTTACTCCTTACTTTTCCTGGAAGACCAACTATACTATAGCGACAAAAAGTAAGCGTACTTGCAGGAAAATTGACAACCTTAGAATCTCGTGTCCCACATAATTTGCTGTCTCCGTCTAAATTGTAACCTGTCACCATTAACGAGGTAACGATGGTCGCACTCGTTGCAAGATATTGTCACTGTTATTATATTAGGACCTAGGATACCGCAGGAGTACAGGAGTATATTATTTTACGCTTTGATTTTTTGTTTAATTGCTTAATTTGCGCGTCTTGGGATGACACTTATTAATTTGGATGGAGAAAAATTAATGGAGTTAATTTGTGTTCTGTCTTGTTGACTACACACGGCAATAAGGTGTTCTTCTTCAAGGCGACCGATACCGTCAACCACAGCATCAACACAATCGCGATGGCAGACCACGGCGTCACGGCTAGTTTAGTAAGTACTCCATAAAAACGAATCAATGCACATCTGCTTCTCTCATTTCATTTCGTTTTCCGATCATTCGGCAGGCAGAGTGCCGAAATTTGACATCTTTGTATTGGTTCATTAATGAGTTATAATACTTTGAGTGAAACAAAAGTTATAGACCCGTGTGATATTTATTGGCTTTGCAATGGTGGCAGACTACATCAACTTTATCGCTACCAATCGCCTACATTCTTTTTTTTTCGCAGATTACAGGCTGAGGCATGATATACACAAAATATTATGCTTGCATATTGTGTGTGCTATATTTCCTTATTTGAACGACATTAGTTTGCCTTCCAATATAAAAATAGTGATTCGTGTTCGTTATTGTAATTTTATTCATGTCTTCCTCGAATAATATTATACAATCAGCTTCCATATGCTATAGACTAGCTATGTCCCGCAGTTTCACTCGCTGTTTCTGTTTTTGCTCAGCCCCTAGGGGTCCACTAACCCCCACAGGGTCCGCAGGGTTCACAGTCCACTCCCTCTCACAGAGTGGAGGCCTGTGTGGAAAATTATAGGCTGTGTTCTTATGCTTATGCCTAAGGGTCGTAACGTGATGTTAAATAGCCTATAACCTTCCTCAAGAGTTGGAATGCAACAAACTCTTTAGCTTTATAATACTACTACTCTACTATAGATAAGTATAAAGATAGAATATTCAATTGGCTATAATTTGTCACAAAACACGTAGTTTAATTGTGTTTTAAACTACGTGTATTATACGAGAATGCTATCTAGATGATTTCGAAACGCCTTTCAATTAGGTAAGTAGTTTGTAGGTAGTAAGTAGATTTTTATCAAATCATAATTATCGGCATAATCATCATGTGTGTCAATTGCCATTTAGACAGTGGCCTGAGCTGGCACAAGCTCAGGCATTTTATAAGCTGATTATGGCGATGATAATAACTAGAAAAGCTATTTGGCGAGACTTACATAAATCGGTATAGATGCAAGGCAACTATGATGAAGGTATCCTGTAAAAACTGCTGAAGATCAGTCAATGCGAAAAGATTGTTCACAGAAACTCCTTACTGGAATATTCCTTGTTATAATATTAATAACTGAGCCACTATGCTGAAGTGGGACTGTGGTGTGTCTGTCATGCTCAATGATCTGTGGGCCAAAATAACCATTACGTGAAGTCCTGACCCTGCCAGAAGGCGACGCGGCAGCCGGCAACTGGAAGTTATAGGGAGACGCCTCTGCTTGGTCGTCTTGGATTGGTTCTAAGGTTACCCTTATTAATTTCCACCAAGGTAACCAGTATTAATTTCTGTAACTAGTGGTGACCAGCCACGGGAACGGGAACCCTGCACCTATTTTCAAATCACAAATTTACATTCCAAAATTCGAAAATTCAAAACGTTCGAAACATCAACAGTTCCGGATGACTGCGTATTGCGGGGTGACGCAAAAATATGGCCAGCTCGTCACCCCAACTCGATACTCGTGGGAATCGATTACGAATCGATACGAGTTGTAACTCGAATAGTGATTATCGATATGCCGATAAGGTTGTTTAAATCGTGTTGTGTCACTCTAAAATGGGAATTAAAGACAGTATAGCAATTGGGTATCTGTTTGAAGAATCTGTAATGAGTTTGGTTTACAAAACCTAATTCAGCGAATTACTTTGACTGCTTCTTGTGTGCGAATGAAGTGACTAATGTGAATTACAAAGGTATCATTACATTACACCCACATTTTGCAGTTGTTAAAGACCCACGAGGCAGATTAACACACATTTTTTCACATTGCTTACATTGTTTAAATGTGAAAAAATGGGTGTTAAAATGTATGATAAAATGGTGGATCGGGCAAAAAGTGCCATAGGGTTTTTCCATTAGTCGCCAAGAGTTTGGAAGTTGTCGGTATGATGATGTTGTCTAGGAAAGCACGTTAAGCCGTTGGTCCTGCGCCGTATCGTCTCTCTCCGGTCGTGTCGGATTGCCGTCCCATCGGACTATGAGAGTGAGGGAACAGAGAGTGCACCTGCAGTGTGCATGTAGGCACACGCTTGTGCACTATAATATCTCCCGCGCCGATGGCTAATCTCCACCAAGATTGGCCGCCGTGACCGAAAACGATCGAACGGACTATACAAGGTGTTGTTTTGCATCCTCGTCAAATTCAAGGAGATAACTATGCTAATGATTCTCGTCCCGAATCAATAAAAAAATGGGTTGATAGTTCTTATTTACGGAAATCGGTAAGTGTGAACCACCCGTGTTTTAAACACGGGCCATCTTATTCTCGCCCTATAACTACGCTTCCGTATATACAAACAACTTCAAACCTTAATTTGATAATTTCTTATTCCCTAAGCCACGTTAAGGGGTTTATTCTGAAATACTGACAAACATTTAATAAACAACCAAAAAATCTGCGTTTATTAATAAATAACTAGGTACCGTAATTTATATTGATTATTTATGTCGTGTGTGACAACCTTCTGAATTTTGACGAGGATGCAAAACAATACCTTGTATACAGGGTGTAACGGAAAGGGTATATACATCCTTAAGAGTGTGCTACAGACCATCAAAATGAACATCTTCGCATCATAAAAAAATTTTTGCAGCAAAAAAAAAATATCAGCTGCCTATACATTTGGGTCGAATAGGTATTGCAATTTTCTATGGGGCAGCAGATATTTTTTTTGCTGGATTTTTTTTTTTTATGGTGAGAAACATGTTCAGTTTGATGGTCTGTAGCACACCCTTAAGGATGTATATAAGTACCCTTTCCGTTACACCCTGTATATACTTATTTAAAGTCCCATAATAGAGGGCGAGCAGCCTTTTTCCCAGCAAAAGGGCATCCATCCAGACTCCATGGCAGCTACTGAGAAATTCCTGATGGAAAAAACCCAATAACACTTAGCCCGACCGGAGAATCGAACCCAGGACTTGTGTGATGTTAGACTAACGAGGATGTATCTTTACCAATTTCGAAGAATAGGCTCACTGAGTGCATCCACCTGCAAACTTGACCGAATCAAACTCCTGCAAGATTTTCCATAGCTGGCTAAAGCTTGTAGGTACTGTAGAAAAGCATTCTTTAAAAACCCTTCGGGCTCTTGCACGGTAGTGCATTTAAGCATCTTTTGTAAAACCATTCAGAAAACTTGTATGGATGTATCCATTTTCACTAACGCTACCACTAAACCAATAATCACAAAACAATTTAAGAATCACAAATCACAAACTAAGCTATCTTGACAGAGTACCGGATCCAATCACCCTACTTTAGTAGCTGACGTGTTACCCTTAGTAAACCCACATTTCACAAGATATGTAGGGTTGGTGCTAAGAAATTTCTGACAAACCCAATACACCAAAAAAAAAAACAAAAACCCAAAAACACTTCGCTCGACTTCAAAATCGATCCCAAACCTCAAACTCAGCAGTAGAGCATACGACCACTACTGACAAGGTCGAAATCATTTTTTTTTAATTTCGCATTGGCCTACATGGGCACTTGTAAAACGTCGACAAAAAGGTGCACGGTTCGGGTTGGTCGTTTCCTATGGAGAAGAACTGGCAAGAAACTCCATGGTTACCTACTCTTTTTTATAAATAATTTGGTTTTACAATATTTTTGTGTTACAGCGCTAGTACATAAGTATGGGAGGACAAAACGGTACAAGAAAAAAAGTTACCAAGGATCTAGGAATCTATAAGGCCTACAGTGTACACACATTCACAAACAATCGGTAATTAAAAAAAAGTCTATACTTACAACAAAAAAGGATTGTGTGGTTTTACGAAACCATGGTAAAAGTGAAACTTTTTTTCACACTATAGACATTTAACTAAAAAATTTTGGAATAATATTCCATTAAGGGTATAAAAATCGCTTTCATCATCATCATCATCATCATTAGCCTGTAATGTTCCCACTGCTGGGACACAGGCCTCCTCTCTATGAGAGGGAGTGGGCTATAATCCACCACGCGGGCCCAGTGCGGGTTGGTAGATGTCACATGTCTTCGAATTTTTAGTTCTAGGACATGCCGGTTTCCTCACGATGTTTTCCTTCACCGTTTTTGAGGGCAGCGGTGATGAAATAAATTACACAAAGTAATGCGCCTGCCTCAAAAATCGCTTTATCAAACTTATTTTTATACTTGGAAAATTGGAATGATAATGGGAAATAATAAAAGTAGACTAAGTCTCCAACTAATATTTTTATAGAACTCTGTGTCTTATAGAGTGCGACTTACATAATACTTAACAATTATTTAGATTATATACACATATTAAAAACAAAATAGCGTGGAGCACTGGCACAAATGAGTAATAGTATCACGGTCAGCTGCTGCGAACTATAGGCGCCGCCATATTGGCCTTGGCTGCTCTGACGAGCGCCTTTCACTTTATCCCTACTTCACGGCCGACCGTCACGCGACATGCAACACACAGACCAAAAAAATTGAGACGATGTAATAAAAGTTTCACATTAAAAAAAAAATACAATAAGACTAGATTAAACAAGTGACACAAACGTTGTCATCAGGAAGTCACAAAACAATTTAAGAACCCTTAATCCTCCTTAACAGAGTACCGAATCCAATAACCCCACATGATTAGGTGACGTGTTACTGCCGGAATCTGCCGTGAAACTCATCATGGAACCTCTGTGGTGGTATCAAAGGTCATCAGAGAGGAGGGTAGCGTTTAAAACAATGATCACAGCGAGCTAGCGCGACGGACGCTGAGCTACCGAATCAATATTGGGGATCATACGGCTGTGGGGTGTATGTGTGAAGAGATGTTGTAACCGCTTGAGTTTAAAGGAAATATTTATATTTTTAACTGTTGCTCTACTGGCCACAAGGACGGCAGCTGACCATGATGTCCTTGGTCCTTCGCTTACCAGTTCGGGAATTAAAAAAATCTCAGTCGCATCCCGTAGTCTGATATTGGGCCCCCTGCTCACCCGTAGGCGGTAGGTAGGTCTGCCCAACACATCGGGGGTTACAGGCGTGGTATTATGTGTTTGGTCTTAATCCCCGAAGGACACAGGTGTATGTTATAACAATACTATAGTAAATCCATTCGGTATTGAGATAAAAAATGAAAACAAGAATTCTGTCAACGTGGTATCATCATCTCCACACGTAACTATCCAAGACTCAAAGCCCCTATAAGAAATCGGTCCGTCTCGAGAGATAAATATGTAATCTTAATATAATTGCGTCTGTACAAACCGGGCCGGTCAAACACAACCCTCGTTCATTTCCCGCCCTTATTGACTCTCTCGGTCGGCTGGGTCGTGGCCGCGACACTAACAGTGTTGCTACACACGCTGATGGATTGCCAGTAAGGAAAATGTTTTTAAGGATTTTGTTTGTGGTACTGGAGAGGTTTCAATCTCTACGGTTATTTTATTATTTTAATGGCAAGGATCTTGAAAACATGAATTGAGCTTTATATCTATTAGTTGCAGGGTTTGGTGCATGTGAAGAGAAGAGTTTTAAGCCCAAAAAAATATGTCATTGCCTAAGGCCTCAGGTAATTTCCTCTTCGAGACTTAAAAATAAAAGAAACAATTTTATTTTAATGAATGTCTCAATTTTAAATGCTGCTTTCACTGCAAAAACGTAGCAGCATTACCCTTCCAGGCCAAAGAGCGTTTTTTTACATCTGGTAGCTTGAAAATTCTCGCATCCGATTTAATAAAACACTATGAAAATGTGCATATCTCACATCTGTAGGTACTAAGTAACAGAAATTGACTCAGTTTTCTCGAAATATAAAAACCTAGACTAGAGTCAAGAGCAAAACCATCGAAAAAAATAGATACGTTCATTAGTCGAGTTACCAGTTTTGACTTCAGATCCGAGGGCGCAGCGAGATATCCGCGAGACGAATGCGTCTCGTGAGTGCGTGTGAGTATGTGACTGATGTCAGTGATTGAGCGACGCTTGCAGTTGGCGAGGCGGACGACTTTTTAATTGTCATGATCTTTTGGTGGTAGATAGCTGATTATAGCAAGGATTTTATGTATTTCCACAAAAATATCGGAAAATGTTCTCCATCTGTTGAGTGCTGGCAGCTGGCAGACTTCGTGTCTAGATGGATTGATGACCTTAAAAAAAGGTGACTAGGTCAGACCGGATCTGGAACGAGTAAGACAAGGTGTTGTGGAGCAGCTTGGGGACGGAGGCCTATGTCCAGCAGTGAACTGCTATAGGCTGAGTTGATCGTTAACGTCCAGTTTTGATACACCCAGAACGCGTAGCATGACCCGCGCCGTAGAAATGGGCTATGTCGACGGAAGATTCGACAAACTGACACATTGTCATTGTCTATCTGTCATAATGTCGCATCTTCCGTAGACAAAACTCGTTTCTACAGTGGTCATGCTACGCGTGCTGCTATAACTATATTTATAACTTCTTAAATCGAAATAAACTTTTATCATTCGCTTCTGCCATTGTCTCCCTATTCTCCACGACAGATAGCAATCACACACAAACAGGGGGCTCTCAATTACAAGCAGGACTTCGCATCGCCAGTCCCAGTGCACACACTTTATCACTTCGTCTTGTCACATACACCATCTACATTTGTAATCGTTCCCTCACACTGGATTAACAAGTCGACTGTCGTTTTGTTTTTGCTCTATTAGCTTATGAACGCAGTTTCACCCGCCTGGAGTTCGGTAATTGTCCCATGGAATCGCACTACTGTGTTAAGAAATACTATGTGTTAATCCAGGTTAAACTATCTGTGAGTTTTGTATTTCATCCAAAACCGTTCATGAGTTTTTAGTGCATGAGGTGCTTTTCTGTAAGTGATGAGGCGCTTAGACTTAAGTTTACAATGTGCAAATTATTATGCAACAGTGTTCATATTGTTGAGAAGCCTAATAATAAATAAATAGTTCATGTGAAAGCGTAACAAATATCCTCATAAACAGACGCATGATGTGTATGCGTGTGCTTCAAAAGGGATCTCGAAAAAGTTTGTTTGGAACTAGAGATATCTAACAGGAAATCTATTTCTCCAGCGGTTTGTATACCTTCTGTCAAGAATATCCAAAGACAAACGAACCTGTAATAAAGAAACATCATTATCCACAGCCCGACTTGACTAACTGCTGGGTATAAGCCTTTCTATGCTTGTGCCAAGCTCAACGACTCCAGCCTCATCCTGAATATTCTCGCGATGGCAACAATGTCATCTGCATAAGAATAGGTCCTTGGAAGCTGCGGGATGAAGTTCTAATGTGACCTCTATAACAGTGGATTAGGGACCGAAAGCCAATCACTTCTCTCTAGCGTGTTCAGTCTTTAGAACTAAAGTTTAAGGTCGCATTTCATAGGGAATTGAACTTAATCCAGTAGCAAATGCATTATAAAACTATTTATTTTCAATCCTTTTTCAACCAAGAGCATCTAACCAAAAAGCAGTTATTAAGCAAAACGGAGAAAATGCGCTTACTTACAAACATAAGCAACGCCGAAAGAAGGAAGTTAATACTTAGCACCTTCAGTGTCAAAGAATAAAACATAAAGATATGCAAAAATAATGAATACCTTAAAACCCCTGTGACATGTGTAAACCGATGCAGTAATTCCAAATTCTTGTCACCGCTGAAATATAACTTCCCATTTAATACCAAATCGACAGCTTCGCAACGGAAAGGCATTAGTATCAAAATCGCATTACTCTTCGCCCGTCGGAAACTTGCTCATAAAATATTTAATGACTGGTCTTATTCCACCCTTTTTGTAGTGAAAAACTGCCCCCTGTTTCGGCGATTGTGTTCTGTTTTGTAGGGGAGCGGAGGGTCATGTTATGCTGGAAGCAGACGGTCAGTGTTCAATTGATATTAATGGCAACACTCCACCTGGTCACTGGGTCCATCCACGGCTTACATGCGATATAATTGAGTCGTTTTTCTAAAACATTTCGCCTGACTCTTGCAAATGTCATGTTCACTATAGAATTCATCGTCGATTTTTAAAAGTTGGTCTTTCTTTTATATAATATGTTTCGTATGTTTATTGGGTTCTATGTCTTTATTGGATGTGTTTATGGTGGTTTTATTTAAAATGAACTATTGTTAAACTTTATAGTCGTTCCTTAAAGTGATGTAAGTAATTGCTAAACGAAATGTTACGGCTCATCGCAATAGGTTTTCTAATAAACCGTTAAACTTCGTTTTTCAAATTTAGACAGAGTCTTAAATTTATTGATTCTCGTTTAAATCATCGATCACTTTATAACTACAAAATATATTATGAAACGCTACACTTTTATTGCCTTTTCGATAAACAATGTTTCGAACACAAATTTTTTTCACACTTGGCGTTCGTGTAACTTCTTTTTTCTCAGAAAAAAACTGTAGTATCATGTAAACAGCAGCTTACAAGGTGCTACATAGTGATTACTAGTAGTATTGCTATAATGGGGTGTTAACTTGCGATAGACAGCTGATCCCCGCCCGTACGAGTTAATCAATTTATAAGTAGCACTTTCTGATAGCTCAATGGCCCTACTTTGTTGCTCGATTTGTTTTTCTTGGTAGTCGTTATCGGTTGAAACTAACACTCTTGTAGTTTCCACGGTCTTTTTTGTTTTTAGGTAAGTTTTTTCCACGGTATTTTTGTTTAAATTTCCTGTTTCAAAGTCCTGTGCAAATAAGGCATTTTGGATTTACCACATATTTCTTCAAGGTGCTAAGAAAATTTGAAAACGATTGCTGCTTCACTTGTTAGGACTTTGGTCTCTCAGAGATAATTTTATCATCCATGTCGAGTCGACCTTACAAAAGCTAAGTTCAAATATTAGGATTATTAGAATTTACATTAAGATCCGTTTAGAACAAACAACAATAAACGCAATCAGCAACATCGAAACTTAGCTCAAAAGGTGTCATACTGTCATTGCAAATATCTATTTTACAAAGTTCAAATATGCTTGTCGCGTTTAGTGGTACTGTTAAACCAAGGTCTTTATATCTAGGAAAATCCACCAACACCCCTTGCTGCATCCCCTTTATTAGCTAAGTGACGCGCACACGCATCATTGCCGTGACTGCGCGCCATAACGTCACCCGGCGTGTGACGTACGCTGTCATTGTCACTGACATGACACTAGATACTGATACAGTGGCCATAGCTTTATGAGACACTTCCTTGAGAAGGATTCATCATCTGCCTTTATCCTATGTTACTAGGGAGTCAACGCATGACGTTGTTTCTCAGTCTCTCCTTTCAACCGTCATGCTATAATTTAATATACTGATTTTTCTTTCAGAATCTACCCATCTTTTCTTTTTCTCGAGAGGAGTTTAACCGTCTTGGTCGTTGAGATAAGCGAATGAAAATTGATCGTGAAAGTTGATCCTTCTTTATTAGGGATCAAATACGTATTTTTTTTTACATATTTTGTTTACAAATACTCTACAGAACCCGTTCGGTAGTTTGATTAGGTAGGTAATAAACCTAGTAGTACCTAATACCTAGGTAATAAAAACATTATTGATAAAAACATACATTTATTTGCTTATAGACAACCACTGGGTCTCGAAGCTTGAAATTTTGCACAAAAGTCCTTAAATACTCGTATACACTTGTAGAAAGTGAGCTCCTAAAGGGGTTAATAGAATGAAAGTTCCTCATTCATGCCAGTGGTAATCCGATCGGGCAAAATACTTGTTCTTTATTTAAATAATCGGTTCTATGCAACTCGCACAAATTCGTTATTATCAACACTAATAATTGCAGCTACATAAAATCCCAACCACTGTACCGGTCACCATGGTCACCCTTCGCCTTTTCAATCCTATCAATATGCACCTTACGGTCACCGTGACATTGTTAGGCGCCTCTCTACTCATTAAACCACCACGCATTGTCCCAATGCAATTGTATCGAATAAAAGGTACCTACGATACGGTGGCCCACTCAAAACCCATTCGATTAATGTCCGAATTCAATTCGATTATCGAATAATTTATTTCGATACGTCAGTGCATTGTTAGTAAATAGTTACCTACATGGGTGGATTTAAACTGTTGTTTTCATCACAATAGGTGGGTGGGAGTGTCTAACAAAGACTTGTAAATGGTGAACCATTTTCTATGTCAATTACTAACGCCATAAAAGCTCCGTAAAATTCTCAAGTAATAGGGTTTGGGCGTTTGGCCATGTCCTGTGAAAGTATACCTTGTTTTGTTACACATGGCATTTTAGACTTCGAAAAACAAATCTGGCTCAACTTTAATTTTTGCAATCTTCGTCAGGGTATAATTTGAAAACACAAACTTAATTTACGTCTAAAATAATTCAGATGGCAATTAAGTTATTCCATGCTTATTATGGAAGAGCTGGCTGTTTTTTTGAATATTTATATATAGGCAAAGAAGCCTTTAAGTTAAGCATTTCAGTAGTTTCCCCGTTAAATTTCACACTGCGTCTTAGAATCCCCGAGGTTTCCTGAAATGTACCTAAGTGTACACCGCTGCCCAACCTGGCAGATGTGTACATCGCAAGTTATATTTAAGTGTATTATGGAACAAACCTATTGCCATCAACCGCTGACAAATCCATTCTATATGTAAAGGCATGCTAACTCAGTAATCCTTTTCCCAACACAGGAATCGAACCAGATTCATCATCATCATTTCAGCCGAAAGACGTCCACTGCTGGACATAGGCCTCCCCCAAGTGACGCCACATTGACCGGTCCCGTGCGGTACTCCCTTTCTTCTCCTAAAATTGTTTTTCCGAAAATCATTATCCATAACACGTTTGCTATAAACTTCAGTAACCATAATGTTCAAAATCCCGAAATTTTGTGTAACATAATTATCTTTAGTTCTAAAAGTATTCTGTCATAATATCGAGTACTATAATTATTAAATCTCCTAATTTTACAAGACCTTAAGTCATATGTCCTAAGTATTGTGTTAAATAATGTGTATTATTCCGAATGTTAATTTATAATAATTTTTTAGTCCTAAAACGTATGCTAAAAATTAGGTTTCAGTGACAGTAACGAATCGCTGTAAATCCGACTCCACGCAGTCTTGTCTGCCCTACCCCTAGAGTGTAATTTAAAAACGCGTAGGCGCGGAGTTGCTAGGCGGCCCGCGAGTTGAGGAGCAGGTGGTTGTAACACTCGCCGCCGCAGCTGAGGCTGGCCGGCTGTGCCGGCCAGCAAGCCGAAGCTGCGGTGGTGAGCGTTAAACCCATCTGCGACGATAAATTCGCGAGGGACCGCCGGAGCGCCGCAGCGCCGGAGCCGTGACAGAAACCATGCCTGCTGCATGTTGCATGCTTGCATGATTGCTTGCATGCTGCGTACTTGCTTGCATGCTGCGTGCCTGCTTGCATGCTGCGTACTTGCTTGCATGCTGCATGCTTGCTTGCATGCTGCATGCTTGCTTGCTTTACAAAAACCACATCTTCACAATCAACTGCTTTATTGGGTACATGTATAATATATTTATTTATGTATAACAAAAAAATTGTTCTAAGAATATTATTATTATAAATAAACATTATGTAATTTGAATTTAGGACTTATAACTTTTATAGAAAACATTTTTATGTCTTTTGTATATCATTGATTGTAATATTTATGACAAACGGATTTAGGACATATTATATTTAGGGATTTCAATTTTATGGCATGTGATATTATGTGATATTAAGTTCGGGTAAATTATCATTCGGACAAATGATGATTAGGACAAAAAAAGTTATGGCACTTTAAATTATGGATAAAAAAGTTAGGTGACACAATAGAGAACCGTCCCGTGCGCCTCGCATCCAGCGGATCCCCGCAACCTTCACCAGGTCATCGGTCCACCTAGTGGGAGGTCTTCCAACGCTTCGTCTTCCGGTTCGCGAGACACGAGATTCCTTTGACAAAAAAATAAAAACAAACATCATCAAAGTAATCATTCACCTCTAACGACACCAGACAATAAAAAAACTTTACAAACGTAACTAATAGAGCAATAAACGACGCATGATGAACTTTAGTAACTAACTAATAATTCTGAAGTTAGATCAACTATCCACTGAAATAGTTACAGTATAGTTCGCGTGACACACACGTAATGGCGGTGTGATTATCTGCTGGTAGGGGGCGGTAGGATGCGAGTTTTTATCGATATGATTTCGATTGTCGATATCGAATAAGATTGTGGATTATTCAAACTTGAATCGAAAGGACTGTCTCGTTAATCAAGTGGTAGTAAGCGCGACTGCTGGGGTCTTTAGTTCGATTCCCGGATCGGGGAAAATTGTTATTGGGTTTTTCCGTCGGGAATTTCAGGAATTTCTTAGTAGCAGCCACGGAGTCTGGATTTGTGCCCGGTTGATGGCAATAGGCTCGCCCCCTATTACATGGTAGTTAAACGGTACGGTCTGCTTAACTTTGGGAATATATAAACCAATTCAAACAAAAAGATTTAAAAAAAGTCGATAAGACACCGACATTCAAAATACCAACCCTACTATGCTAAAGATTCGCCCAAAAATTACACCAATCACTCAGAATAGGGGTAAAAAGTAACGATGGTGAAAAATGAAAAATTCCGTGTCACTATTTAACGAGCCACGTCTGTCAGTGCCGCGGACTTTTTTTTTATATTTAAGGCAAACGCATCAGCTATTATGCCTAATGCGAAGGGCGGTAGTTCGTGCACGAAACTATGTTTTTTTGACAGTTGTTTTTAACTATCTGTGCGTGAAAAGATTCGCTGATAAAGTCGGCTTATGTTTAACATAACACCAGATAAAGTAAATATAACCTTAAAAAAACTTTTTTATACTGCCTAAAATAGTAAATGATCACCAGAAATAGTAAATGATCACCAGAATTAAAAACCTGAAAATCACAGCTCCGAACTAAGGCGTAGTCGACGGAGACCCGCTACGCGGGGCTCTTATTTCTCTCTGCAGGGTTTAAAGTAACCTAACACGAAGTGATGTCTAAGATGAACTAAGACCCCGCCATCCCCTTCGAACCTAACCTGTCCAAGTCGGGGTGCCCAATATCCCGAGCTCGCTTTGCTCGCACTTGCTTCATAAGTTCTTCTTGCCACAAAATTTGGTGATCATTTACTATATTTGGTGATCATTTACTATATTTGGTGATCATTTACTATATTTGGTCTTTGAATATAATTTTTTTGGTGTTTAGTATTTTTTTTTGGGTAACGTAGCTTAGGATCTCAAAGTATTTTTTGGTGCTCATTATATTTAATCCCATTAAGTCTAGGATAGATTAAAAAAAAAAGAATAAAAATCTAAGTTTCCTTGGCATAATCGAACTATAATTGTCCCACTGCTGGGGCAGAGGCCGGAGGTTCCTCCAGGATACGGGCCCAGTAGTGTAGGTTGGTAGATGATGGTGCGAATAGGACATAGGTACTCATTTTCCTCACCATGTTTTTATTCACCATTTCGAGACTTGGGACTCAGTTGTTTCAAATAGGTATTCGTTTCATGGGCTCTTGCCAAAACGTCAAAAAGTCGCTGAATAACAAAATTATTCTTTTTGTAAAATTTTGAAAATATGGAGCACTAAATACTTGTAAAATTCCTAATACGGATTCTTTGACCGCCTTTTGTGACCCTACATTTTATACTGGATTTTGTACGGTACCTGACATTTTTAGGAATTGTACGATCATTCAATAGGGATGATGACTGGGTAAAGAAAACGAAATTCTATTTTGTCCGTCAATCAGGTAATACAAAAATATTAGATATGTATTTTTTGTTTTATCAAGATAACAAAAAAATACTTAGTTAAAACGCATTAAAGTTAGAGAGTGGGGGCTAACTACGTCAGAACTAGGTATAAAATGTACTAAGCCGTGACGTCATGCGCCATTTCAACTCAAAATATCTCCGTAATTTTACGATTGCGTGAAAAAAGAAAAAATACGTGTCAAATACTTTTTAATAATCTACCCGATAGACAAATAAAAAAAAATGAGTCACCATCCCTATTCTCAACTCAAAAAAAAAAAAAAACAATTATTTATGTGCCTCATTAGTTTTACGAGCCATAAGTTAACAATTGTTTAAATGCTAATAGCTAATTCGAATTAAGCGTATTCAATTATAAAATGTTGAATGCAGTTGTTTTAAATTAATCACCTGATGATCTTTGTGTAAAATTTTTAATCAGTCCATTATTTCTGGTATTATTAAAAAATGAAAGCTAAGATTGAAAAGTAAACTATTTTATTTCATTGTGAAATGGATTATTGCTGACTTTCGATGTAAATAAAGTAGGTAGGTTTATTCTATCGACCCCACTTGCCTAACTCGCGTTAATCGTTGGACAAACATACAAGACCCATTACTGAAAAAAAACACCATACAAGTTTTCTATTGAACCTCCGATTCGATCGTTTCAACCCCAACTGAATTATAAAACTACTATTACAATTATAAAACATCATCACATTCACAAGTCAACAGCGACACTTTACGTCGTAAAAATGGCCGTTTTTTTTCCAAAACCAATGAACTGTAAACTATTGAACGTGTGATGGGGTGACCAAATAAAGATAATTATAACTGCAATAAAAAGCATGTTATCTATTCCGATTGGTATCAGCGACCTACAGGGTCGTGGGCAGGTGCAACCATTTATACCATAAATATGTCGGCTACAACATATTTCGAGCCTCGGGTAACATAGCTACATTATATTAGCACTACTAGGAACCGTCGTTGCTACATTCTGGTCTCGATACCAGTTTTTGTCATCGCTTTTCCCGCGGTTACTGCGACTCGTTGCTGGCAGCCTGTTAAATCTTTTGAATAGTTCCCGAGTGAGAACATCGGGTAAAAACTTGGTGATTGCTGTTTAAAATCACACTGCACAATTTAGCGAGGTGATAAAAAGTGAAATAGTTGGTGTGTTTCAGTAACTATGACACGATAAAAGGTTTGATTTATTTGAAGTCGGTAGTTTTCGTGTAAATAATCCTTCTAGTAAAATCTTTAAAGCCTAGATTATAGAAAACACTAAAAAGCTACTTATTTCAATACTTCTGAGGATTTCACTTTAATTTAAATTCCGAAGCCATCCTTAAAACTTTGCCTCCAAAACCGAAAATGACAGATGATTTTTTTTTTTCTTGTAATGTCACCTGCACCGCTAGAGGAGCGGAACGCAACAAATTACTAATGTTCGGTCAAGCTAAACGATTATTGCTAGGGACGTGTGTCGAGAACAGAAATGTGTAGGGGAGACATTGTAAGTAGCCGGACAGGGCATTCAAGGGAATATTAAATATGTATGGGTATCACTTGCGTATGATACCATAAGGGGTAAATGGGGCTTCCTAAGTGGATTTAATGGATAAGGACATTAAGAGTTCTGACTGAACTTTACAGTTGCATTCATACAAAAAGTTACCCTTTGATTACTATGGAATAAAAAGGTAAAAGGCACTGGATGAGCTCAAGACCTTTTATGTTAAAAACGCTGCACTCGATTGTGCAGGAAAACTCAATGAAAACTTCGAAAAGCTTACTGCGAAATCGTAATATTTGTTTCTGTTCTAGTTATTTGTAATTCTTCAAAAATATCCCATTTGCCATTATTAATGAGACCACCATCGCGATTCCGACAGCCAGCCTCATAAAATCCCAATCCATTCGCACCGCAAGACAACATGTTCAGAATCAACAATGTGTATTCTTTTTTCAAAAACCGTCCGTGACAAAGAATCAACTGATTACTAGTGCGGTGCGTGTGCCTAACAACAAAGAAATTAGTCGAGTTCATGGTACACTAGCGGTCGGACTAAGGGTAGCCGATTTAGTCGATTTATAACGCACGGCCGCTCAAACTGAATCGAGTGATTGGTGATGTCAATGCGGATGAACGCGGTCACACGCAGTCGGTGCGGTGGGCGAACACTGTATCTTTATTTGTAACGTTTTATGAATTTAAATTAACATGTGTAGTAATTTAAAGGAACATCACCCATTTTTACTTCTTTGTTTCACAAGAAAATTTTATTCATTAAGAGCATTTAAATGCTATTTTCAGACTAAACTGAAAAAGGCTTAGCTATCTTTAGGAGCTGAAATCAAAGATGGCTAGATTCCATGTTGATTTATTGATCTACCTTTAATGCTAGTGCTAGTTACGCAGCTACTACTATTGTAAGGTATGTAGTCGTAGTTTACGTATGCTAACAACGGCAGCTAAATTGTGTTTAAAAACCTACCTAGATGAATAAAAGTATAAAAATAGTAAGGACTTACTAATCTAACAGAAGTGTCAAACAAAACTTAATTCAGCTATTTTATCAGTTTTATTGTACTTTTAATACCCCACACACAAAAATGCTTAACGACCAAATTAACTAAATCCAAATTATTGTCCGCCAAATGTCGTAAAACGTATACAAATAGACAGTCGCATGTTTACTTTAAGATATCAATCTTGAGAGCCCATTGGCCGTCGAATCCGCGCGAACCCCTACTGATAATGTTTAGAAGTATAAATGAGTTCGATATAGAAACTTTTGCCATCAAATTAAGTAGAAATGACACTGTGGAGTTCATGCTGGCGTATCAATCCTTATTTCAACGACGTAAGCTTCAATTTTGCGTGCATGAATGTAGGGTAAGTTTGGTGGTTGTATCGGGTGGAGCGACATACGCTGATAAAAGCGCTCCTCGATAGGAAGCGCAATAAAGCATGTCAATAATTGGGAGGGATGCCACTGTTTGGTTGCCAAACGGTAACATGTTTCCATCTGATGACTTTGGAATGTTTTTGGTGTTGTTGGGTTATTGTCTACTGTAATTCCGATAGTTAGCTTGTTGAATTAAAAACGATGCTCAAATCTGGACTGAGAATATGGTTCTGCAGAAAATAGAACCTAAGAGACCAAAGAGTTTGGTCCTTCATGTTCCTAGTTCCTACTCCTATCAGCTATAGCTTTGTGTGTGAAATTAATCGGACTTAGTTCCCAAAATAACAATGAGCGGACAGACACTTCTTCAGTCAGTAAAATTCAGTACCTTGTTTTTTTTCTATGCGATTTCAGTCCTCAATATTACCAAAAATAAAAGCATCAATTCAAGAGTCTCATACTACGAACGCATCCCAAAGACAAGGGGAGTAGTTCGCGTCTTCACTCTGTAATTTATGACGTATACCAATTTGTAGCAGTCGTATTAAAACGGACGTAAACTGTTGAATGGCCCGAAAAATAGGGTGGCGTGCCATCCCTTGCTTAGATTAATATAACGTTGTTTATGCGTTTATTATTTTATTTCGTTGCTGATTTACGTTTTATCTAAAAAATGACAGTGATGACAGGTTCGATTTTAGAAATAAAATCGACTAAATTTTAAATCAATTAGCATTTTTTTCTTTGCAAAAATTGGCATGATATATGCAAGAGACTGGGTCAACCACGTATAATACAAACAAAATAATTATTTTTATCACTCTACTATAATTAGAAAACTACTATTTACATGCTTTATCATGCATACCTAAACCTATCCTATCTAAAATCCATCTGCATTTACTTCTCATATAAATTGGCACAAAGTGTGTGGTGAGAAAAGCTTTTAGCGTGGTTTAAATATTAGCCTGTCAACAATAGGTATAAAACTCTCTACCTCCTACTTTCTTAAAATCAATACAATACAGGGTGGAAGAGACATTGCTTTTGCATGCACAAACATTTAAGTACCAGGTATTCAGTACCTACCTACTCCTCACCCGAATCTAGTCATCATCATCATCAAATAAAAACAGCTGTTCCATACACCATGTAGGTATTGCACTTTTGTAGGAAACAACTGTTTAAAAATACCGATGGAATAAAATCTTTTCCACAAATAAATTTTTCATTGGAAAAATACGGGTGTTTCTTACAACTGCAGTACGGAAGGATGTAGGTACCTAATGAATACGTGATAACAGTTTGTGCGTCTATGTTCATTCCACCCTGTATAAAAAGCAAATGAAGATTCGGGCCATATTCACTAATTGCAAAGCCCAAACAGCGTAGTGTCGGGTTATAAACCAAATTATAACGCGCCATAACCTCTGTGACAATTCACTCGTGTAATGGCGCCAAAATTTTGGCGGGAGTTCACCGATGGCAACAGCAACACTCCATACTGCCAGACGTTTTGACTAACACCGAGAGCGTTAATGGTGGGTGAACAATAAAATATGTTTATGCATTTTTATTAATGTCTCGATAGCTAACTGTATAGCTATAACATTATGGACGAATAAAATGTTTCAATATTCGAAATTGCAAGTTATTTGATCACAATATAGAGGATTATATTTTTAACAGAATACATTTCCAATTTAAGCTTGTCGTGCATATCTAGGCAGCATTTTCTTAGACCTGTGATCATTTATGTTATCAATAAGTGATCAGAACTAGGACTTTAACATCCTAAGTAGATACGTTTTTTAAGACTGACTTGCAGGTAAAGGTATGTTTTGTTTGAGATTATAACTTTCCAAGACCCCGTAAGTACTTTACGATTAACTCTCGAGTGTACGATTCAATAAAAAGTTTTTATACAATTTACCCGACGCCAAAAAGTGACAGCAAAAAAACAGAAAAATAAATATTCTGTCACAAAACTTTCATTTCATCCTTTCGTATAAAAAAACATAAATGTTATAAAAATCTCAAAAAAGTATAGAAAAAACGCAAAAAATGTGCTGGTTAGGTTGGGCCATGGCATTTTCTTTGCTTTCGTACATCTTCATGAATCCTGCACAGCCGACGAAAATATGACATGAACCTATTTGCAACGCCATTTGCGAGGTGTGGAGTTGGGTGATACAAACTATACTGCAGTTATTAGATTACATTATATTTAAAATCTATGAACTACTGCAATGTTTAATGTAAGTTATTGGCGATAAAAACACAATCATCATCATCACCGCCTGCTGGGTGTAGGCCATCCCATTCTTCTGCCATTTACCGATAGCACAATATATGTTGTATTTAATCATAGGATTTACATCCCTTGATGGGCCCCTTCCTAGTGGGCTGGCTTCCATGGTTCATTAAATACTCAACATACCTATCTGCTGTAACGGACATCGACGCGCAATCTCATCATCATCTTGCTACTCTTGTCCGATGTTACATGGGGTCGGAGCAATACGTTTTTTTCTTCCATTCTCCTCTGTCAACAGTCGTTCTTCCTTGTTCTTTAATGTTATTCTTAACACAATCCATCCGTCTTTTCTTAAGTCTTCCTCTTCCTCTCCATCTTTCACGAGGTCGACGTTCATTCTGTTACGCATGAATTCAGTAGTAGATACATGATTCTAGAAATTATAGAAAATACTCTAGGTTAGTAAAAACTGCTTTTACATTAAAAAGCACAACCTGCACAATCACAATGTATAGCTTTTTAAAATTAATAATGGTTTAAATCACAGTTTTCTTCATCAGCTTTCAACATCATATCTATCATCTTCCTGCATTGCCCCATTCTATTTGGGGTCGGGGTAACACGTTTCTTCTTCCATTCTTCCCTGTCAGACGTCACGGCATCATTTACTCCTTTCTCTATCATATCATTCCTTACATCATCCATTTCATTATCATTACTATAATATTGTTAAATTGGAAAAGTGCGAAAACATAACGTCACACTTATATTTATCCGAAGGGAGGCATAAGAAATAATAAGAAATTAATGAGAAAAAGGCGTATGTTTATGTATGTATGCAATAAGTAAAACCTATGTTTCTATTTCAGATCCTGTCTCAGCTCAATATTTGAAAATAGTCATGTACATCGCGCAAATAAAAAATGGCTTAAGAACCTCGAAAGTCCAAATAAACAAGGAAGGTTTATGAAAGCAGAACGCATAAAAAAAACCATACCCTGTAAGGAACTAGTAAGTAAGAAAGATGACATGCGTGTGTCCTGTGCTTGTATCCCAAATAAAGAATGTTGTAAGGAACCAGACAGAAGTAAGGAAGATGAAACGATTGCGTCCTGTGCCTGTTTGCCGGTTAAACAAAGCTTTAAGGAACCAGACAGAAATAAGGAAAAAGAAACAAGAAGTGTGTCCTGTGCCTGTACCCCATATAAAGAAAGCTGTGAGGAACCAGACAGAAGTAAGAAAGATGAAACGAGTGTGTCCTGTGCGTGTACCCCATATAAAGAAAGCTATAAGGAACCAGACCGAAGTAAAGGAGAAGAAACGAGTGCGTCCTGCCCCTGCTTTCTAAATCAAGAAATGGGTTTGGCGTGCTTCCCAACAAAAAAGGGAAACCGGGGCCAGCCAGAAAGCTTTCAAGAACAAGAAGACTATAAGAAACCAGTGCGCTATAAGGAACCTAACAACACTAACGAAAACGAAATGTGTGTGGACTGCTTCCCAAAGCTAAAAAACAACCATGAGAATTGCCCATGTGTCGTTAATACTTAACAACACAAAAAATAATATTAAGTTTGTAGCCGAGTGCAATTAGCCAAAAAAATACTTAAGAGGTAGAACGAAGTTTATTGTGGTCGAATTTTCACAGGATGTTTTTTATTGACTTCCTAGAGATGTAGAGAACAAAAGCTAAACAAAAATTTACAATCGCGCGCGATTTTTTTAAAGTTCCAATTTTTTTTTATCGAACGGACAAATTTTTATTGTGGCGTAATAGTGTGACCGGTGTGGTCTATTTATAATAAATGTTCATTAAAATGTCGATGCAATGCCTATTTTAATTTTTTGTTGAAAATCTCATTTTCTTCAACTATTTTTAAAATACCGGATTTTAAGAGTAAGATTTTTTTTGTACTAATAATTTTTCACGGATAAATGGACCTAAAAAAATCTAGAAAACCAAATTCATGAGTGTAATCAGTGTAGTGACTAAAAAATAATTCGCGATTTCGCGAATTATGCAAATTATGTGATTTGAAAATCAGTAAATTGTCTATGCAGATTTTCAAATCAGTAAATTGTCTATGCTAAAGAAAGCTATGGGCGTTGTCCAAAGAGCGGCACTACAATGACAGTTTGATTTTTATCGAGCGGTTTGGAACTACAAAATTGTGTTATGTATTCAGACAGCGGCAGTTAGGGAAGCTTTATGTTTTACATAGACTCATCATCAACAACATTCTCCGCCCTTATCCCAATGTTATCTCATTAGATAGGTACCTCCTTTCTTGTATCTATCATCCCTCACACTGACACAGTCCAACCATCGGTTTCTTTGGTCTTCCTCTACTCCACATTCATACTCAAAACGTTTCCGACATTTTCCTCATTCCTCTGCATGACATAGCCATACCAAGCCAACACTTTTACATAGACTCATAAATTTGATTTTCTTGATCATTTTTATGCCCAGAACGTAATGTGAAAAAGTATCAGTCACCAATGACAAAAGAAATCCGAGTCTAAAACTTCGGTATTTTAGAAATATTTGAACGAATAGTAAATTACAAAAATAAACTTGACATGCATTTTATACGACAACAACGAACAAATAAACAGACCAAATTGGCATTTTTCGATGCACTCAGGTCACACTATTATACGTCACAATATAAACTCGTCAAAAAAAACGTTGCGCTTTGTTCTTCTTTTAGTGGCTTAGTGCACTTTTGTGATGGGTAAAAACTCGCGACAGGTCTCGCGTCATGACAAGTGACCGTCAGGTCACGTAGGTTGCGAAGGAATTTGAATTATATGACATCTGTCATTGAGTCTGGGTTTCCAAAACGGGAAAATTCGTAAGACGCATTGACATTAGGTTACGAAGGAATTTGAACTTTATGACATCTGTCATTTAGTTTGGGTTTCCAAAACTGGATAATTATCTTATGCACAAACAAACCTTCGAGCTTCGGTTAAAGAAAAGAGATGGAAATAAAAGAGGTAAAATGCGTAGGACAGATAGTAATAGTTCTGAAGTGTTACATTTTTAAAGTAATATAAATTGTCATGTTTGTGTACGATAGCCCAATAAATGAATATTGTATTTTACCACATAAATGATAGTACCTACAGTACTGATAAGTAAAGCAATTCGTGCAAAATTATCCCCTAACCATTCCAAAATATCAAAAATGCCCAACGTTAAATTCAAGTTTTCACTTTTGCCGGCACTATCGGAGTGCAACCCGTTTTTTTATATTTATCCGCAAAATTTTGTATCAAAGTGTGCAAGATATCCGACGACGACGACAGTTTCAACGAGCCTGGCTGCTCCAAAACTTTTGGAATCGACGCCTTGGATGATGTAGTAGCAATAAGTAGTGATGAAGAATTTAACTATATGTCCACCGAAACTGCTATAATATCGGACGATGAATTGAAGAGTTCCCAGAAGTGGTTATAAAGTAAAATACGGCGATAAAGTCATTATTTCCGTCAAAAATAAGCAAGAAAGCATCAAAAAGAATGCAATGAGAATAAGAAGTTTCCTGTGAAAGCCTTGTTTCCCCAAAAATAGAATGTTAATGTCACTGTAGCGAAGCCTACTAAGATAAGGCCGGCTATAGAGCCGCCGAAAGAAGTTTTTAAAAGGATGATGAGTGCCGGCAGAAGTGAAAACTGGAGTGCAACCCGTTTTTTTAAACTTTATTCTCCGCACCCTTCGATCAATAATAGTTCGAAGTCCGCACCTCTAGGAAGGAACTCAATAAAAAAGTCCCATGAAAGTCCGACTACTACAAACTTTGTTCCACCTTTTTGTCTAATTGCACACGACTTATCATTCATCATCATTCTTCTGCTCTTATCCCAATTTACTTGGGGTCGTTATCCGACTATTTTGGTTTGAATTAAATTGTGACAGTATTTTTAAACCGTATTTTATTTTAACATCTCACACATGATACATTCATAATAAACTAGCTGTCCTCGGCATGCGTTACAATGCACTTTTTACCTACCCTATCTGCCTACCTACCATACCCTACCCTACCTACCTACCCTACCCTACCCTAGCCTATCTACCTACCTACCCTACCCTACCATACCCTACCCTACCCTAAACCTTCCCTGGACTACGACAAACATTTTAAAACCAAAATCAGCTAAATCGGCCCAGCTGTTCTCGAGTTATAAAATTACAACGAAAAGTGGCATTGATTTATATATACATATATAGATAGATTATGTATAGAAGGCCGAACTCAAACTCAAACTCAAAGCATTTA
Source organism: Cerastis leucographa (assembly GCA_963082945.1). Taxonomy (NCBI): domain Eukaryota; kingdom Metazoa; phylum Arthropoda; class Insecta; order Lepidoptera; family Noctuidae; genus Cerastis; species Cerastis leucographa. Next base: position 14,712,627 of record OY720365.1, on the reverse strand, counting down.
TTTCAATTAGACCATTACAGGCACTTTTGAAAGACAAAACCAAATAAAACGCGAAGCTACAGTCTCAGTCCCAATTCGTGTCGTAGATCTCTATGGAGAAGAATGGGCAAGAAACTCAATGGACACTCTTTTAAATAAAAATAAGTTACAAAATCTTGGTTACATCATTCATGTTAAGAATTACAAATATGTGAGAACGATGTAGAAATACGGGCAAGTTAAGAGCGTCCAGAGTAAAAGATTAAATTAGTTCCTAATAAAAAAAATATTAAGTACTTAATTAAAATAAACCGTGGCAGCTAAGAGATAACCAGTCACAACTGACAGCGCCCGTTCACGAACATAACTATGACGAACTATATTATTATTTGTACGGATCATGTGGAACTGATGCTACTATGGTTGCCATCACCAGTTCTCCACTTATTGAAACCATGTGAAACCCCTACAGTTTACCCCCTTTGCTTGAGATAAGCGTGACTTTAAAAAAATAATATGTCCTTCGAAAATGCATCACCGGTACCTGGAATTCAATGTTTATGTTTTATCCTTTTTGTTACTTGTGTGTCGTCTGTTTTTGTCTTTTGCTACTCGTAATTCATGTTTCAATTGTGACACTATCTGTTTTGGATATTGGAACGCAACTAAGACAGCATGACATTGACAACTAACTGACATTCGGTCTCGGGCTCAGCTGTTTATTTTGCAATGTGTATTTTTCCTCTTTGTTACAATTTGTGAGTAAATGTTTTGTGGTTTATAAGTGCTGGTGATTAACTTGTATTGATGTCAATGGTTCAACATAAAAATGAAGACTTAAAATCACAAAATTATCCGCAAAATTTTGTATTAAGTGTACAAGTAAAGCGCGGGAAGAGATTTTTAGTGATTGGTGGTTATTATTACCGGTTTTGAAGGCAATGGCTGCACAAATTGAGATATCGGACGACGACGACAGTTTCAACGAGCCTGGCTGCTCCAAAATTTTAGGAATCGACGCCATGGATGATGTAGTAACATTAAGTAGTGATGAAGAATTTAACAATATGTCCACCGAAACTGCTATAATATCGGACGATGAAGAGTTCCCAGAAGTGGTTAAAAAGAAGAATACGGCAATAAAGTCATTATTTCCATCAAAAAATAAGCAAGGAAGCAGCAAAAAGAATGAGAATAAGAAGTTTCCTGTGAAAGCCTTGTTTCCCCATAAACAGAATGTTAATGTCACTGTAGCGAAGCCTACTAAGATAAGGCCGGCGATAGAGCCGCCGAAAGAAGTTTTTAAAAGAATGATTGAAGGTGTTAATGTCTTGCTGCCTGTCAACCCTTATGGCAGTCAGGTGGCACTGATGTCCAAGGTGATTATTAATTAGACCTGCTGTTGGACTTATGTACCCACATACAAAGTAGTTTAAGATGTTGATAAAAAGTAGTATTTCCAACTAGTTTGAAAACATTACTAGAATACAACTTTGCATAGTTGTTAAATACAGAGATAAACATGATTTGCTAGAATTTACTGCTGCTGAGCATGAGATCCTCGGTTCGATGCCTATGTTGGTCAAAGTGATATATGTATGAAGTGAGTTTATCTACCAGGAACTCCTCAGTACCAGCTCGAATACTGGATTGGTGCTCAGTTGATGGCAATAGGCTTGTTTCTAATGACATGGGAATCAAACGTTGATACCCATACGGAACAAACATTTGTATGACCCATAGGCAGTTGTTTCGGTATAAATCGAGTATAAATGTTTGTAAACACACCCATGTTACAGGAGAAATCCAAAAGGGCAAAGTTGAAAAGAAAAATACGTGTACATACATCTCTGCCGAACCGTTTAAGAAACGAAACATGATTAAAAATACACTTTTCTTGAACAGATCATAAGTGGTATCAAAAAGGGGGAGAACTGCATACTGGAGAGTCCAACGGGATCCGGGAAGACGCTTGCCTTACTCTGCGGAGCCCTGGCTTGGCAACAACATGAGCAAAGTAAGTTATTCACAGAATTTTGATATTACCAATACATTAGTAAAGCTTGCATGTATTGTCCTAGTGCTGGCTGAATGCCTCTCTCTCCATTAGTTCCATTGCACAGTGGTCCCGGTTTCTTAGAAGGTCAGATTAAATATGAAACAATTACATTTTTACAGAACAAATTATTGTTTTGTGTTTCCAAGGGTAATAACAAGTAACAAAATATATTTTCAAAAGCTAGGTAGTATATATTCATCCAAAAAAAAGGTAACAATACATTGGTTTTATAAATTTATTACTACACAGCATAACTTAATTGCCGTATAAATAAGTAAGTATAAGTCTAATTGAATATGGGAAACTGGCAAAAACAAAGGAATCGGAAGTCTCTTTGACGGTGCTGGTTCCCTATAATGGCCAAGCATTGTGGGGCACGATAGGCATGTCCACAACCCTAATTAAAGTCGATGGTCTGATGTTACTTTGATTTAATTTTATTTTATTTGAAAACATACATACTTATATGATAACTATATGCAATGTTTTAAGCATATAAAAAAATTTACCTAATCTTTAGTTTATCTAGCACCAATCTTACGCGAATCGCCAGATCAGCATGGCTACCGCGGTGCTTGTTTGAAAAAGTTGTAGCCGTGTCCACCAGTGATGGCTACAGTAAATTATTTTAATTATGATCCCCTAGACGTTGGGAATTATTTCTAAAAGTTGTGACTGTCCGACCCGGGGTGGACAGTGTCACAACAATTGTCAGTTACCAATGAAGACAACCTAGTCTGCTGCAGTACTGTCTCACAGTTTCCAGGCACAAATATTAAGCCCATAAACATTTTTCATACTGGTGTCTGCAACTACATATCCAAAGTACATATTTCGGATAGGGGTAGGAAAATTGAACATTTGACCCATCGCAGTTTCCCAAGAAAGGCGAGCAACCCTTTGATGTACAACAGACAGCTTCTACATAGCATAGCCTATATTCATTGCTGTGTTCACAACATTATCATTTTTAAAATGTATTCGCTATTTGTGAAAATGACCCTTAAGTTTTGGGTTCTATGTTTAGTAATGCTTTGGCAAGCCCATTAGTGTTGCATATATGTAACCACCGTGAACTACATTACCAATATCAGCTTCCAATAAAAATGACATCATGCACTCAATGACTTCACCAAACGATAAGTGTATGTATGTTTGTAGTGCAATCAGTATTTTTAATTCCTCATTGTTCTGCACTTAACCACCAAAATAATTGCTGTATCTTTTTATTGTGTCCTAAATGTGAATAGATTGCTTATACAGACACGTCTTGACAAGTCATTGTACGCACGGCGACCGATCGAGCTATGTAAAACCAGTTTTTGAGGATCTCTCATCATCATCATTCTCTTGCCCTTATCTCAATTTATTTGGGGTCGGCGCAGCATATCTTCTTCTTCTATACTTCTCTATTACTTGTCATCTCATGAGACACCTCCTTTCTTGCCATATCATCCTTCACACAGACCATCCATCGTTTCTTTGGTCCTCCTCTACTCTTATAACCATCCACATTCATACTCAAAACTTTCCTTACGACATTTTCCTCATATATATGAGGATCTCTCATGGTACGGAAAATCTATATCTTGATGTGTCAACGTTCGTTAAATTGATATAAGTATAATGTAGTTAGTTATGCTTTTGGCCCGGTTTCTATCAAAGCGGAGATAAGTGGAGCGCAGACGAGACATGTGGGAATCACGCCGTTGAAATCTGCATAGCGTCTCTTGACTCGTCTATGATTGTTTGAATCTTGCAAGTCATCTCTCCGGTTCGCTCGTGTCTGCTTTGGTGAAAACTCAGGCACCGTTAGGTGCAAACCCACTGTATAGCCAAAACAATCCGAACAACATACTCGGTTCTCGCCAACTAGCTAGTTGCTAACTCAAGTCCCTGTGCGCTGATCATCGGCGGTGGGACAGATGCCTTATGGTTCTTGTGGTAGGAAGTCGGGATTCGGTGTTTTTGGGTGTTGCTAGTAGTCGGACTTTAAAAAATTAGGAGATTCCTTCGCCTTTCCTCAGAGGTACTTCCTTCAACTTTGGTTATCACGACACACGTCAGTGCTCTTGAAATTCAAGTCAATCAGCTCAGCCTATCGCAATCCACTTTTAGACAAAGGCCTCTTCTAAGCTTTGCCGTACCCGGCCACCACGCATGTCCTCCGTATTCGGCCTACAGTCTGCCCCAGCCACCTCTAAGGTCCACCTAGCTGGGGGAGTTCCACTCCACACTACGCTTGCCAATACGTGGTCACCATTTCAGGACTCGTTGGCTCCATCGCCCATCGGTCCTACGACAAACTTGACCTTCGTTATTCTCGTTCGTGCAAGCTACGTCGGTAACTCCAGTTCTATTCCTTAATCATTTAAGGAATATACATATAACTGGATTTACGTTAGTTCCTTAGGACCTTAGTTATATTTTTTAATACAATTGCTCAAGGGGATTGTCGCGTTACGTAGTCGACTCCTACATTAAAATCAAAATCAGAAGACATTCAAATTAGGCTGTAAAATAATCAGCAATATTTAAACGTCAACATTACTCCACGGGAGGAGGAGGAGGAGCAGCGGTGGCTCAGTGGTAGCAGCCCCGACTTACGAGCAGTAAGTCGTAGGTTCGAACCCAGGCAGGTGCATTAATTTGTGTAATTTTATTTCATCACCGCTGCTCTCAAAACGGTGTAGGAAAACATCGTGAGGAAACCGGCATGTCCTAGAACTAAAAATTCGAAGACATGTGACATCTACCAACCCGCACTGGGCCCGCGTGGTAGATTACAGCCCATTCTCTCTCATAGAGAGGAGGCCTGCGTCCCAGCAGTGGGAACAATATAGGCTGATGATGATGATTACTCCACGCCATTTCCCAGCTGCGAAGAAGTTGCGGAAAAAGCTTAAAGAAAAGAAAAAAGGGTAAAGGATTGGCAACAAACAGCAGCGGCTAAGAATGACGGACGGGAGACTTGCAATAAGACACAGATGGCTTGTAATCTTAAGCAGAATATTGTACCTACCCTAAAATCTTTCCCAACAACAATTTATCCAAACAATACTGTCTTTTTAGCAAATATTGCCATAGAACCGTAAAAAGCGACAATTGATCACAAGTGTTTGCGTGCATCCAAGGCTTGGAGGCCGTAGCTTACAAATAAATCATGGGTTGACTGTCGCACGACAAAATCGTACAGCCTAACACGAAAATTGCGCTTCACCAATATCGAATGCATTTGTTGCATGCGATCGCGTTCCGAAGGATAGAGACGTAGCTGATATTTTTAGAAGTTATTGTTATTTTTTTTTAATTAGGAAGCGACGTTCTTTTTTTAATTCAAGTACAGTGGTCTTCGATTGTTTCGTCATGCCCTTTGTGGCAATTCGTGTCAAGTATCTTTTTTTTCTGTCAGTGCTTAAATTCCGACCGTCTAAATATGAGAGGTGTGTCCAATAATCGCTAAAAGTTCGTGATAGGTGGTCCTCATTATAAAGTTTACCAAACAGGAATCAAGTATTACGGTACCTATTAGGCATTGTATAACTTCTGCGATTCTCGCATTCCCATTTCACTCTACATTCACATACAAATCACCCAAACTTCTGCCAAAATATTCACGAACAAACCTACACCCAGCGATCGAGCACGTCATTGTTATGCAGTTTTACACCGAAACTTGTACACACTCGAACTTTACCGTTACACCGAAATATTTCGCCACGGAAGTGGGGGAAATTTGAAATTCGAAGAGTTACATCACCGAAACTCTTCGGGCAAAATACTGAATTGGAGATTTCGACATCGAATTCGAGGGGTTCCGGGGTCTAATTGCGTAAAAAGGAATACTTACCTCCAATTTTTGTTGTCCTAGTAGGTACCCGGAAGGTGACTAATTGTTTTGAAAGTTTCTTTTTTCCCGCAACTCTTCAGGGAAAAGTTTGTTTAAAAAGAAAAAGAGGAAATTTTACTTCAAAAACGGGGTAAAATTAGTAAGAATTGAAAAGCGTTTCGTAACATCCGTGTTATTTTCTTAATCATTTGATTTCCTTCCTCGATACAGATTTTTGAATTGTTGCTATGCTTCACAAATGGGTAGGTCCATAATATAATCCTATATGGTAATATTTTGTATAGATATCTGTTTCAAAGAAGTCCCTGATTGCAAGGACTATCATCATTGCATTATAAACGAAAAAAAATACAAACAATATTTCAATACCTAACAGTTTAGTGAGTAATTGCATAGCATTACAATATTTAATTAATACAATATGCTTACATTAATATAAAGGTGGTACAAAACGGTCACATTTTATCCCATAATTACATTTTTTATTCCCTTGAAAACTGCGGTGTGTGACCATTTTCTATTTATATGGGCAATTTTATTTCTTATTCCATACAGGTATCAATTTATTGATGTTTCAGACGTAATGGCTTATTAAGTGGCTCGATAATTTCTCACCAGTCATGTCTACATGTTTTTTGTCTTTGAAAACAGAGATGTTATCTATGAAATATGTTGCCATTATAATCGTCATTTAATTCAATAAGTCATATGGTCATTATAAGCGGACAGAGTAGACATATCTTGGTCCAGGCGTTTTTTTTGGCATGGCAACTTTATTTCGTTGTTTTTTTGGTGTGGCAATTAAGGAGCGTAGAAATGCCAACAATTTTTATTACTTTTTTTCCAAAGAAATGTTCCGATGAAGTGATACGGTATTTTGTTACGAAATACCTCTGCAAAAACAGCCTGCAAACATTATCAGCACCTTGAAGCTTCACGTATGTAATTGCTGGGTTTTACTCTGTTTATGCTACTAAAACCGATATAATCACACCCGGTCTGCCTGATAAAAATAAAAACATTGCGACAAATTACTAACCAATAATATCGCCCTAATAAGGAAATAAATTCGCGTTCTTACTGTATATCTGCGATATTGACGCTATCTACGAATGTTTAAAAAGTAAATAAAAAGGATTACTCTTTAAAAAAATCTGTAACCCAGCACCGTTATAAAAAAAAAACATAGATACCCATTCTGATTAAAGTTAGAATTCGGTTGACATAAACGCCCTAGACATTTGGTGAGAATAACCCACCGCCAGGCATATGGTTTTGGCGGGCGCCAGACTCCTCTGGCATTTTTGGTCACGAAAATTTCGCGCCCAATTTTCTTCGTGTCAGAGTTTTTGACGGCTCAATCGCAGCTGCCTCCGTCCGGGCACCCGACACGGAAGTCTGAGGAAAACTTTTGACAGCTCCATGAATTCGGCAACCGGCTGCATTTATGACAACACAATGACTTATGCCATTATGCTTTGTTTTTTCTGTCTTTTAGTTTAATGGCTTTAGAGTTGTTCGTCATCAATCACGCCGATGTTTACGGTATCAACAATTTTGCAGTACATCCCTTCACCCGTATCGCATTCAGTTCACGACACCTAAAAAGCTATCTTAATCCAGAACGCATCAATTACCCTCGCGTCCCGAAACCGCGCGCGAGTGACACGCCGCCGCCCCTAGACAAGTCTTTGAATTTCGTTTCTCCCTTCTCTGTACTCTCTCCCTTTACTTTTTCCCGCAGTTTTTTCGTTCCGCGTAGCTGGCAACCCTTTTGCTAAATTGAATTAGAATTCTGAATCTACGACGCGTTCGCTCCGAACCGTTGTCACACGAACGAACTGAGTCCAACTCGTTCGTAAAGATATGAAAAATATGTTTTGTGTTATAAACGCTAGAACTGGTACAATTATCTCTAGGACTTTATTGTTGAATTGATTACAATGTCAGACGCTACAAATATTTATGTGAATATAAATACATTGTACACAATATTTGCCGTTCCCAACGCAACCTTTTATGCCGGTGTTAACATAAATATACTCGTATATGACGTAATCAAAGCTTTATAGCAGCGAATATGTGATTACATCGAATAAAATCCCGCCAGAGCTATCCACTGGATGCTCAATATGGCAGGTATATTTTTGCTTAATCTCGATCTTAATGTGTGCTTGGGACGTCGGTAGAGCTCGCTCTATTCCGGCACACCTCTCCCAGTGCCGCCGCGTGCATAAATCGGCCTCCGCAGTTGCTTGCTCTCAATCTTAATGTCAATTAGCCTAATTTGCATGGGCTGCACAGGACCGGTGGGAAACCAGCCGGCGCGTCGAGGACACGGCGTGGAATAAAAACGTTGTGGCTTAACATATTTTGTTCATATTATTGTTAATTTATGATTTTATGCGTAACTTTGTAATGTGGGTGTGTAGCGTGGTTGAGTGCGGCGCGGGCGCGTGGGCCAGCCCTGCTCGCCGTCGGGTTTATCAATCCAGCATCGGTTACCTCCCGCGTCGCGTTAAGTCCCGGCAAGGGTAGCCGCCGATGTCGTCTCGTCGTAAACTTTATTTACGACGCCGCCGGCCGATTATTGCCACGACGTCGCTCTTCGCCGGTTCATTTGCATAGAAATTTATTCGCGTTGGATGATTCCCTTCGTTCGTACGTTTCCGGGTGTTCGATAGCTGGGGTGTCGTAAGCCTTCAGGATCGGTATATTGATCGCTATGTTTATTACAGTGAATGGTAGCAAGTACCAAGTGCCAATTACGGCGTAGAGTGCTTATCTGCCTAGTAACCTAGATTGGAAGCTTTGTTTTGCTACCTAGTACTTTTTGTAACATGGGAGACTGATCGAATGAAAACTCTGATTGCACTTGACACATTTCTGTGAGCGATTTTCAGAACAGTCAACATTACATCCTTTCATTTTTCGTTTTATTAGTCTCGTTATTCGTTAGCCACAACGCCGCTTAGGTTTTCCTTAAACATGTCTCTTACTATTGAGTTTTGTTTTTGATAATGACGTAAAGAAGAGATGTTTGTCGGCTGAGACTAGATTATCTGTCATCTAGCTGAGTTCCAAACATTGTTAGGTTAAAAAGCAAATGTTCGACTCTACTATTGTCTGATGTAACCTACCTTAACAGCCAGATAAATCATTAGAAAATCTGATTTGATGAAATTTTCATTCAACCGAAAATCGGTCAGATCTTTATCAGCGTTCTAAATCATTAACGCTAAGATGTATGACTGCAGACGAAGTAAAAGGAGTGTGTAATTGTATCAGGTGGCGTACCGTAGTTTCTACCTACAGCGTGAGTTTATGTAAGTACGACAATACTATGGAAAACTAGTGAACAAAAAGAACAAATACGACTGCAGTTTTTGTCAAAACTTAAGGAAAACTGTCTTAGATGCGAGAACATAAAACTGACACACATAAGGCTTTAAATAAGCAAGCGACAACACATTCAAAAACCCTTGTTCCCTTTTGTCCTGCAGAGACAAAAAAAAAACGTAGTTTTCTCTCATAATGCTATGTAAACATATGGGGCTGAAACATCCCATTACAGCGGAGCCGGTGTCGGCCTGTATGCTAATGCTAGATGTCGAAACACAGCGTTTTTCCAACTTGAACCGTATCATGTCCTAACGATAAATACGGCTATAGGCTATACGTGAAATTGAAGTGCAACGAATGAAAATTACATTTTTTTGTAAAATAATTAGCCAATATAAGAGTGTCACGTTCACGTTTTCTGTCCATCTAGTTATGATAGATGTATGTTTGGCGCATTCAATAATCCTATTTTTTTTTTCTTTGTCCGTCGGGTAGTTTATTGAAAAGTATTGGACACGTATTTTTTTCTTTTTTCACGTGGTCATAAAATTACGGAGATATATTGAGTTGAAATGGCGCATGACGTCACATGTAGGTAAGTTTTATACCTACTTGTGACGTAGTAAAGCCAACAACATGTAGTAGTAAGTAACTTTAATGAGTTCTAACTAAGTAATATTTTGATATTTTGATAAAACAAAAAATACGTGTCTAATATTTTTGTATTACCTGTCTGACGGACAAAATAGAATGTCGTTTTCTTTACCCAGTCCGATCCCCTATTAGATTCACCTTCTTAGCGTGTCGATGACAATTTAAATTGATTCAGTCTGATATTTGGCGACGATTTTGGCACTTTCAGTAGCGTCCATGAGTTGTAAATTGCAAGCAACACAATTAAATATTTACATACATGGGCGACATACTTCGTTTGCTTCGTTTTCGTTCTTACATCTTGTCAAGAAGAATAATTTAATCACCACAATCCGCTGTATCGTCGTCCCATCGTTTTATCGCGCACGGAAGTCGCTCCGTGCCGTGACAATAAAAGGGGTAGGCAAATTTTGAATATTTAAACATGCATTTACTTTGTGAACCGTAGAATAAAAATCTTTCGATTACAGCCCGATGGTAGTGTTCGATAGTATTTTACGTGGCTTCCGTTATAAATTTCCCTGTCTACCATTCGCTTCTCCATTGAATTTATCGATAGCTGTAAACCTTATCTTTGATACTTGGATCTTTATCTTTGTTAGTGTATTTAAAAATATGTCTTCGAGCTTGCTTTGGAAAAGTTTTGAGACGGTTTTGTAATCCTTTTTGTCGTTCATCGAAAGTTTGGTTCATCATCATTAGCCTATAATGTTCCCACAGCTGGGACACAGGCCTCCTCTTCTATGAGAGGGAGTGGGCTGTAATCCACCACGCGGGCCCAGTGCGGGTTGGTAGATGTCACATATCTTCGAATTTTTAGTTCTAGGACATGCCGGTTTCCTCACGATGTTTTCCTTCACCGTTTTTGAGAGCAGCGATGATGAAATAAATTACACAAAGTAATGCGCCTGCCTGGGTTCGAACCCACGGCTTACTGCTCGTAAGTCGGGACTGCTACCACTGGGCCACCGCTGCTCGCAAGTTTGGTTGACTAATCTTATATTTTTGGGATAATGTTTAGCGTTACGAAAACTTCTTTGAATTCTAAATATGAAAAAGATCCCAGAAAGTATTTTGGATAATCTGGGAAACCCTTACAGAAAATCTATCCATTCTTACCTTAGGTAGGGATAATTCAATACCTCCATTGATCTCTAGGATTATGATTGTGTCACCGTCTATTTTCAGAGCTTTTGAATCTTGAAATCTTAAAATTTAAATAAAAAATGGCATCGTCTGTACTTCAATCAGACATCGTAGAACCTAAGTCTTCATTAAGATTGTGGTGGTCAGATGAAAAGCCAGTAGTTGCTACTATCGTGGGGGAGAATTCTTTCGCTTTTAAGTAAGAAGGCAAACTCTAAAAGTTCATAAACCTTTAAATGAGCTCTAGCGAAAACTTGGGAAGACTAAGATTATATTTATCAAAATAATTAAGATAGGGAGAAAGAGGAAGAGATTAGAGGCAATGAATAGTTTTTTTAGAGCGACACTCTAATTCTCACGTACAATTTGGTTTGTCTATCAAAATTGTTTATGTATTTCAAATAGAATCTTCATTTAACGTCGTCAAGATAATCGCGTGTTGCACTGATTACTTAAATCAAATCGACGATCCCGATGTGAAAAGCGAACGTCAAAACTGTGTTTTAAATCCACCATTTTTGGCTACCATAAACAGACAGAGTCGCGTGATGGAGGGTAGAACGAATTTTTACAGTATTATACTGTTTATTTTATTGTTGGGTGACGCTAATCTTAATTTAGTTTTATGTTTTGCTTTAAACTGCTATTGGATTTGGAATATTGCGGTTTTGAAGACCCGTGATGGCTATTTTGATTTGACGTTTGTGATTTTACGAGGTGTATCATATTAAATGTACACTACGTTTATGCATGCATTAACCTTTTTATTCATTCTTGTATTCTCACAGTTCATTGCTTCTGTTAGATTGATTCTGTGGGTCACATTGCATTTATAGTATTTTACCTCTGTTTTTGAATCTTGCGTTACTTTTACATCTTCTAATTAGTCAACATCTGTGATCTTCTAATCTATTTCAGTTCCGTAAAACAAAATTCAAGGTTAAGACATCTTTCATCCCTTTCCACACTATTGTGATTTCCAAGAAATTCCCATTCTATTAATATTCATCGTAAATACAGAACAGAAATGAAATCGGTATAAATCTGCGTGTTTGATGGCGATGAGGATATTAAAGTAGATATGAATGAGAGCGCTGTAACTCGTAGTAATCGGGCAGCGTTCCATAATGTACTATGTGTTGTGTTTGCTTAAGTAATGCTTAGGCCTCTTTACGGAGTCTGGCTGGTTGACTGTGTTGAGTTAGACACTCTTTTATGGTTATGTGTTAGTTTTTATTAGTATTGAAGGCATTTTGAGTGGATGTTACACCATTTCCAAAATGTTGTACATATGATGACTGACTAACATAATGATACTAGTAAATTGAACTGGAATCTTGTCGATTCCCTCTTCTATCTGGGACTATGTTCTATAAAACTTTCATTTTAGAAATCTACAAACTTCATTGCTACTAGACCATCAACTCCGTTACGATTTTTATACAAATGTAATAGATAATTAGGTAGTGGCACATAAAACTTTTCATGTCAAGTATACTACATACGTAAATAAGTACTACTTACTAAACGTATCGGCCATATTATGTTCACAGATGACATCCAATTATACTAAGTTTACTGCTGAGCACAGTATTGTTCCAAGTCAGCACCATAATCGGTAGTTCTCCGATCCGCGATGCCTATCCCTTCTGTGGGCACATTAACATTCTCACTACCGACATTCTCGTCACCGACATTCTCATCACCGACATTCTCAACAAATACATCATCATCATTCTTATACCTTTATCGCAATTTATTTGGGTTCGGCGCACCATGTCTTCTTCTTCCATACTTCTCTATTGATCTTCATCTCAGAAGTCACCTCCTTTTTAGTAATATCGTCCTTCACTCACTCTATCAACTGTTGCTTTGGCCTTCCCTTACTCCTTTAGCCAAAACTTACCTCACGACATTTTCCTCACTATCAAAATTAAATAGAACATCCCCATATTTTTTGTTTCGTAAAAAACTGCTGCTCATTATTTAGTTTTGCCCTTTCTTCTATTCGTTTACAAGTCATTAAAATTACGTTATATACGTTCATACGCGATGGTTTCGTGAGCGCCGGCGCTTACGCCGCTAATCGCTCATTTCAACGGAGCTATTTATTATTTTTTTAGGGACCAGGCTTGTGAGACCTTCTTTTTTAGGACTGTATTAATAGCTTGTTGTGTTCGCGTGGTTCAGTTCTACACTGATGATTTTTAGGATAAAACGGTTTTAACATGTTTGGACATGTCATCTTCTTGTCTGCTGTTTCTTTTGAACAGATAAGGTCTGCTTTCTTTTCTGTATCTTCTTTTCCACTAAACGGTCTACGTTATTTTTCTCCGATTTTAACTTAGTTTAGCAATCGGAACAGTGTTTTATCTCACCACAAGAAAAGCGTAGTTTTGGTAGGCCTGTATCATAATCATCCCTTGTCCCTCTCGTTCCTAATGTTATGTAGGTAACTGTAGTTACTGCTAATTTCTCTGTCTAACATCCCTAACAGTCAACTTGCGTACAAATGTTTTGAACAGAAAAACTGATATTGACCACCTCCGTCATCCCACTACTGGGCCAATTCATCTCCCTATTACTTCCACTTTTTTCGATCAAGGACTAATATCGAACAGAAATCTAATATTGCATTAAAATATCATGATTCATACCTTTGAATATACCCCACGGAACCCAACTACCGTTAAAAGGACACCCGTTGTTATTTTTTTAAGGTTTTTCTTTCTCGAATAGCATTCGGAATGGTAATTTTACAGTTTTGAGCACGTCAATCTATTAATGTGATGGGCGCTTGGCATTATTCCGTTCGTGACTTCAGTTTAAACGTTTCGTTAGGGAATTAAGGTAGGTGTACACTTGGCGACAAATTTGGGCATACCGGAGGAAGTCAAACGCACAACACTGAGCCTCATTAATGTCAACATATAAAAAACCTATGCAACGATGTTCAAGAACAGCCGGTGGCAATATCCCAAAGCAATAATGACACTGACAGCTGTTGAACACTGTTCAAATGTGCTGATCACGTTCAGTAGAACTGTTGCGACAACGATGATGACACCCTGGACGAACTAAATTTGCTTATTAGACCTAATATATCCGTCAAGGTAAACATCTAAGTGCTTCAGGCAGTTGACGTGAACCATTCATTACTTCGCTTGCGCAGCGTCAACTCAAATATTTCCTTTTTTGTAATTAGCTTGCTTTACATTCTTCAAAGATTGTCGTTGAATTGCGTTTAGTTACTTACCATAGAAACTCCCAAAATATAGCCAACGTAGTACCTACAAATATGAAAGACTCGGAAATTTTGGTGGAAAATAGTCGACGCAGCTTGACAAATCTCATGCGATAACCATGCATGAAAGGGTAAATAGGCCGTTAAATGGCTTGATTTGGCGTGCGTATATGAGCAGATGTATGAATATGGAAAAGGACTATGTAAGGATCTTAGCAGGTAGCGTTCTATAGTTGCTGTACATAGTAACCCAGTGTACCCCACGAGGAAAAGGCGTATATGTATTTATGATTTGACCAAAATTATGTCTGGACGTCAAGAGCGACCTCTGAATTTGTTCCAGTGTGCTTTCGCTTAGTAGTAGGTTAGGACACACCGACCTTACCTACTTTCTAAAAACTTTCTTTTTGGCGTGTAAAAGTATTTGTAGAATCTTCTCCAACTTGTCCATGTCTCGGCTCATCTGCCTAGCCTTTTCCCAAACTATCTTGGGGTCGGCTTTCCAGTCTAACCGGTTGCAGCTGAGTACCAGCGTTTTACATAAAGCGACTGCCTATCTGACCTCCACAACCTCAGTAACTGGGTATTACTATGCCCCTTGGTAAGACTGGATGTCAGACTTTTGGCTTCTGACTACTCGTAACGACTGTCAAAGATCTACAAATGACACCGGGACCAACGGCTTAACGTGCTTTCTGAGGCAAGGAGGAAATTCGGTATGTAATTATTGTTACCCATCCACGGACCAACCTCGGCAAGCACGGCTTAACGTTAAAGATTGATTGATTGATTGTTAAAGATTTGTGCGGCTGATATTATTTAGCCAAGAGCTCCTACCTCGACTAAGTTGCCCAAAATTGCCAAGTGAACAACCAGCTTTAGCAGCCTGCCCCTTTTTTTTTAAATTGTACTCCTGTAGCTAAGATAGTTAATGTAAATTCAGGTTGTATTGTGGTATCATTATTGATAGGTGATTTATTTCAGGGGTGACTTTTATAGTTTTTAGCGTTGATAACATCGAAGTAACTGCTTTCGGTGATTTGCCGTGGTTTTAAGTTATTTGATGGGGTTTTTTACAAGTTTTTGTTGAGACGGTGTGGTTTAGATTATTGTTATTGGCTTTAAACTGGTTATAACGGTAAATATGCAGTGATATTTTATAATGAGTCGTGATTGAACTTAATCCCCACCTGCCCTTATCACAAGTTATTTGGCGTCGGTGCAGAAAGCTTCAATACTTCTCTATTATTCGTCATCTCATTAAAATCTCTTCATAGTAAAATCTTTCATCTCATTTTAGCCATAAATATAACCTTTCACACATTCCATTCATTGTATCTTTGGTCTTCTCATTTTCTAAAGTTTATAAAACTCTTCTGACAAAACAAAATTTTCTGTAAAAAAGTTATACTTAACCTATATTTACTGTCTGAAAAGTATGTATTAATAGGTTTTACTGTCTTATCATTCCAACATATTTTAATACAAATAATTTAACAGATTTTTATAAACCTCTTTTCATATTTTTTTCCTTAAATGGAGACTGCTAGCGCCATCTTGTGTGTAGTAGCGGAACTAAACGATACTCGGGACATTGCCGATGGATTTCTTACAGACCACAGAAACTTTTTTGTTGCTCATCATTTACTGTTTGTTAACTTACATCTGTTACTCGTACAAGCTTCTGTCTGCGATTTTGTCTTGGTCCAAGAATAATTTTCTATAGCAATAGGCTTATGACACGAGACTTCCTCTGAGTTTGTTTCGGCTGTTTCTTGTCAGAGTAGTCAGGTACGAAATACATACCGCATCTAGTTAAAAAAAACATTACTTCTAAAAGTGTTCGTAAAAACACATTTTACTTAACTAGGCAACCAATTTTAATGCAGTTTTGACCATTATGTTGAGTATTTCTTCCGTTTTTTTTTTTAATATTTACATGATCAATATTTGTATACTTACATAAAACGTAAACGTAAAGTGCATAGAATTCACCATTTCTGATTTTCAACAAATCAAAACTTTTAACGCTGATGCGTTTTGAATTCATGTATATACACAGTATAATTTAATTGTTACCTACTCCATCTTCCCTTGTTCCATTTTATGTGGGGTCGGCGCAACACGTTTTTTTTCTTCTTTCATTCTCTCCTGTCAGACGTCACACCATCATTTACTCCTTTCTCTTACATTTCATTCCATCCATCAATCTTTTCTTTGGCCTGTCTCTCTCTTTATCCATCAAAATTCAAATCCTTCACTTTATGCTACCTACCAAAACAATTATGTTACCTACTGCTGGCCCAAGTAACATCAGTTTTATGCCACACGCTAGCAATAAGCTAAATATAAAATTTTCTAAATTTATTTTATCTGCGCAAGTTGTAAAAATATTAGCCAGACATACACGGAAATAATCAATTTAAAAAAAAACAAGAAACGCGTATGGTTTGCTTTACAAAGTAGCAGCGCATCTAAGAACTCGATCTCACAAAACTGGTTTTACTGCCATCTAGCGCCTTCACCCCGAACTATCTCAAGTGTTCTCCGTATTTGTTAACAGCGCCTTCTATACAAACTTGCATAGACTATCACGCACTACCCCTAGCTTTCCTCAAAACTGCTACGGGATAATCGGGGAAGCTGACTTTAGGGAGAGAAAAATTATGGCCGTTGTAAAACGATGTTGCAAAGGGGATGTAACTTGAGTTTCTGGTAGAGATAGGAATGGATAAAAAAAAAATTGAGCTAGGTTTTGGTACCGATGTCGGTAGTCATGTTTTCATGGACATTGAATGATTGTGTTGAATGACTTCTTTTTACTTTCTCTTTTACTTTGTTCTTCTATCGTGTCCAGCACGCAAAGTATCAGTAAGGTCCAAACGTTTCCGGTTTCAACTACAAAATTAAGGATTAATATCCAAACATAAATGGATTGAAATAAATGGAGACTATATTAAACAAAAAATACTGTAAATAACTAAAGAAAACTTCAGTAATTTAGTGACATGATTGTTCTTGTATCTCTGATTAATCTAATGTGGGTAGGCCGAAAACTTTTGGCCCTTACCTTACCATGTAAAATGTCTAAACGAGTAATGGCGTTGCAGTTTGACAGTTTAACAACATTAATTGCGTTTTTTAAGCTGTCATGTGGACGAATTTTTCAAACAGTCGTAGGAATGTTAAAGAGAAATGCATAACATATTTCCCTCTAAGTCCTTCGGATGATTAAAAATCGCATACAATTCGGGTGCAGATTAAATAATTCTGAATAAACTTAGTTAAATCAATGTTTATAAGGATCTAAATGTCTATGTCTGTGACCACGTTAACTATTACAATTCGTTGGATTAGAATTCCCATCATTTAGATTACGATATGTAGCTTTGTTTCGCGCGTTCCATTGTGTAACATTTTTAATCTACTTTTTGTCTCTCTTACACAAATAAAATCTCAGATTATTACTTCTATTTTAGATCTACATTGGTTTCAATAATAACACGCACCCCTTTGGAGAGAAAAAATCCTTTGTTAGCACACAATTGGCAATTTGGCATATCAATGGCGTCATGCTATGTATTAATTACAAAGCGCACCGACAACCCTGCTTAGCGCTGCTTTCAAGTACACCCCTGGCAATCGATCTAATTCGCCACGACAATACCAACCTTAAACTCCACCACCAAGGTCTATTTTCAAATAATAATTCATAAACAAATTAACATGTAAAAGGCCCACATTCTCCGTTCAATTTGTCATCCTATAGGTACCCAGTTGTTAGAATTCATTTCGGGTTGACCAAGCTAAATCGCTAGGGGTGTGAATTAAGATATTATAAAAGGGACAAAAGGGAGGAATGTGTCACGAAAAGCGCTTAGTGTCAACCTCATATGTCTTTGAAGTTTCATGTAAAATAGAGTGGGTAGCGTGTGGGCTATTTATTTAGTACAAACGGTGGGGCGTTGTCGCATGTACTGACGTCACATGACACGGGCACAATGATATTTTACTGTGGGATTGAATAAGTAAATCCCTTTGTAGTGCTGGGAAAAGATGGGCGTATATGAAATTGTTCGGCAATTTCCTTAGGTTGTTAGGGATTAAGTATGGACAGATTGACATGTTTTCAATTCATAAAGGGCGCACCCTGACACTCGAACAGTGAATATGTTTCGAACGACACTCGTGCTTTATTTTTATAAGCACAAACGAGCGAATGAGTATTGCGAGTCATGCTAGAGAATTTCAAGCTGGCAGTTGAAATTCGAACTTCAAGTCATGAATCTAAATATTATACTAACTTGTGGTCGCCCATTGGTCAAAAATCCATACTACGACCATAATGCATTTAAATTTTAAGTTATTCTCTAGTCCAAGGAGGTCGTATACCCAGAACTTGTGTGGAGACGGAACTGTTAGAATTAGTATTACCCTGAATTCATGAAGCTTAGTATATGCATACTAGTATCAAACGCATGGTTGTGTGTGTAATGTTTTTTTTAATTAATTTAATGTATTCAGAAATGCATTATTATTCAAAAATATTTACATTATGTACTGCTTCTCCATATGAACTTTAAATGTGCCTTTCATACTCCTCTATGATACGACGTTTCTGCTTCACATACTTATTAATATATCCTATAGTCTATAGGTTTTGTAATTTTTGTGACTTTGGTAATCTCTGCAATTCCGTTTTCTACGCGAACGAAGACGCGTCCAGAAACTTGTCGATTATAATCTTTACTTACTTATTGTTTCTGTCTTAAACGAAGTCGCGTCCAGAAAGTTGTCGAATATAATCTTTTCTTACTTATTGTTACTGTTTTACACGAAGTTGCGTCCAGAATTTGTCAAATATAATCTTTACTTATAACTTATTGTTACTGTCTTAAACGAAGTCGCGTCCAGAAACTTGTCAAAATTAATCTTTACTTACATTTTGTTACTTTCTTAAATGAAGTCGCGTCCAGAAACTTGTCGAATATAATCTTTACTGACTTAATGTTACTGTCTTAAACGAAGTCGCGTCCAGAAACTTGTCGAATATAATCTTTACATACTTATTATTAAATTATATATAGCTACACTTAATAAAGATGCCAACGAGGGAGTCTACCCATACGCGTGTCAAAAGGATTACAGTCTGAATCCCTAAGCCATTGGAAGCCTGTAGTAAACCTTGCAATCCGTCATCACTTTGATTAAACCGACGGATTTGTTAGAAGCAATCAATACGAGTCTAAAATCGACAGATTTTTGTGTTGCAACTCGGAATGTCGCTGTAGGAAAATATTGGAGTTCAGTTTTGAACTGACATGGTCACTAACACTATTATTAACACTGAAAACGGAAAATGTTAAATATCCCGTTTTCAGTGTCAATAATAGTATTGGAGTATCTCTTTGAAGCACCAACAAGGATATCGAAATAGATATTTAACTCAATGCAATATGGGCCACTTATATGCTATTATATAAAGCAAATCTCTGTGTAATTGCAGCATTTCAAATGCCTTTGCTTGTTCTGATCTGAAAATGACCTCAATGGAGCCCAGACAGAAATCAAAAAAAAAAAACAAAATATTTTTATTTTACATAGGCCTACATGGGCACTTATAAAACGTCAACAAAAGGTGCAAGTTTCGGGTTGGTCGTTTCCTATGGAGAAGAACCGGCAAGAAACTCCATGGTTACTCAAAATTTCAGAACCCAATATCCTGAATTCCTAAGACCGAATTAAATAATGTACCTGCATACTAATACTGTTAGCCTTCGTCATCCCACTGCTGGGAAAAGTCCCATGAATTACAATAGTTTTGATCCAGGACCTCATAAATACCTGCATATATAGGACAAAAATATCCGAGTAAAATATAAACGCTGCCCGCGACTTCTTTCGCGTGGACTTTTTTTATGGGTAAAATAGACGTTGGCCGATTCTCAGACCTACCCGATATGCACACAAAATTTCATACAAATCGGTTCAGCCGTTTCGGAGGAGTTTGGGAACAAACACCGCGACACGAGAATTTTATTTATTAGATATAGAAGTTACTACCGATTAATGACAGAAGGTTTAAACATGAGAACTTGGACCATGCAAAAACATAAAAGTCAAAATCTTCGTCTCCGTATCTAAAAACAAAAACAGTAAAATACAATCACTACCTACTTACACAGACCCAGCTCCTTATATACTCCCTTTTCAAAATACCCCCAAGTGGCAGCGAAGTGTTCGGTGAAAGAGCGACAGGAAATTGATTCGCTCTACACGTCACTCTCGGCCTTAGGGGGACAGAGAACTTGCTGTGACGTTGAGTGAACCTTGCCACTTGAAGAAGCTTATGTGCTTTGTTATGTAAGGGCGAAGGATGTGGAGGAATTGTATGTAATGGTTGTTAAAGTTTCGGTGTTCTTTGCTTGCCTGAAGCTGGGAGTATGGAAAAGAATTTTAAGGAATACTAACATAGTTTCGAACAATTTGTTTTTATTTTGATTGATTATGAGTTATCTACATGAATTAAAAATAAATATAATTTATTTCTTTAAAATGGGTTCAAATTTATGTTAGTATTCCTTAAAATTCTTAAAAATATAATTTATTTATTTATCATTAATTAAAAATAAATATAATTTATTTCTTTAAAATGGGTTAAAATTTGTGTTAGATTTCCTTAAAATTCTTAAAAATATAATTTATTTATTTATCTTATTATATTATATTTTATTTATTTTTAAATAACCCATAATAAAAAGGGGTTCAAAACTATGTTAGTATTACTTAAAATTCTTTTCCGTCAGGAATTTCTCAGTAGCAGCCACGAGGTCTGGCTTTGTGCCCGATTGATGGGAATAGGCTCGCCTACTATTACATGAGTCTTAAACACAACTGGCGAAATATGGGTGACCTTTAGGTACACCTCTGCCTAAGTCTTCTAGAATTACAGGCATGATGTTATGTTTTTTATTCGTAAAGACCATTTCAGGTAATTTTGAAAGTAAAAAAAAAACGCGAAGCTACAGTCCCAGTCACAAGGCATAATAATTTGTGAAAGTACTGTAGTTGCCCATTCCAAAGCGTAGATCTCTATGGAGAAGAATGGGCAAGAAACTCCGTGGACACTCTTTTAAATCAAAATATTGTTACAAAATCTTGGTCACATCATTCATGTGACGTGACGTGGTGTTGTCACGTCTTTCAATCCTTATGATTTATCAGCAAACTCTGATTCGTCGAGCCACATAAATAAATAACGGAAGCATATAACGCTCTTCAGCGAAGCCTAAGCCTTTCACAATACCAAATACCAAACACTTGACATGAGCATCTGCTAAAACCCATCACTCGTATCCAAGTCACGAAAATAAAGAAACAAAGGACACAAAGCTTTACTAAACCAACATAAGGTACATAATACAAACTCACATGTCTTCCACATTAGAATGATTGCCTCCTAAGACTCCTAACAAATAGAGAATGTCAGTATTGTCACAAAAGCAGTCACCAACAATGGATGTTCGACTTGTAGTTTTTTTTTTCAGATGTAATAAAGTTTAATCTGAAAATCCCCGCGGGCAAGTGGATGTTGTAGGCCAATTATTTGTGGGTAAGACGCTCCTTCAACGGTGCCGTTGTATCGGGAGGCATGGAGAGGCTGTTGGGGTTGAAACTTTTTGGTATTAGCCGTCTTCATTTGATATTTACATTATTACTAGCTGCTACCCGCGACTTCGTTCGCGTCGAAATTTTGATGGGTTTTAGCGGTATGAGCGGCCATGAAAAATATATGTTGGCCGATTCTCAGACCTTCATGATATGCACAAAAAATTTCATACAAATCGGTTCAGCCGTTTTGCAGGAGTTTGGTAAAAAACACCGAGACATGAGAATTTTATATATCTGGATTAGCGGGCAACTCGTCCTACTTCGAAACTGGGACCAGGGACCAATTCCACCTTTTCTAATAACCCATTAGATGGCACATTAACGATTGGTTCACAATAATATTTACATAGAGATGATACTATGTAGTTGTTGCTTTTGTTAAAGCTTTAAGAAATATTGGTGCGCTTACTAGTATTTTTTTTAAATAATTGCCAGTACCACCTACACGTAATCAAAATTTCAAGTTTTTAATATTGGTTATAAAGTCTTTGTAACAATAAATTATCCAAAAATCGTCTGTCCATTGTTCTTCATCATTTATAATTATCCAAAAGTGCGTAAGTTTAACTGTATGAATCTGTTTCACAAAGGAACAGGGCTTAATACTCCTAGTAAAGTCAAATCCGAACAAACTTCCAAAGTAACAACCACTATGTCTCGACCATTGTATTTGAAAATAAGTCGACTCCATTCATTTCAGTAGTTCAACTCGCAAAACAACAAAAATGTCTTCCTGTTTTCTCAACAATTCCTTCGTTCAATAGCTCATCCATTGTTATCGCGACTGCACGATTAAACGCGGTGCGACAAAAAAAATCGCAAATGATATCCGCACAAGTTCTAGTGTTACTTGAGATAAATCTTATTGTGGCAATCATAGTTGTATTACAAGACAAATGTTCTTCTGCAGTCTTCTCCACTTTTATTTCTTCGGCTTAAAGTTTATTTTGGTTTGGACTGCGTCATTGTGATATTGTATTGCGTTTGTGATCGTTGTCATAGATAGTATTTTGACATTTTCATCCCATTTTGCTGCATTGTCACCGCTGCAGGCTAATCGCCTGGAACGATGCAACAATGCGTTTCATTGTCGTTTGTCAATGTTTTTGTTGTGTAATGCGTTTAGTACGTATCAGTTCCATAAACGAGGTGTTTTTTTTTTCCTTTCTTTGTAAGAATACTTTTTGAGGTTTTACATTCTTGTATGAATTTGATTTGGGTCCACCGTGAAACTTGAAAACGTTTTGTTGATAATTACTTCTTTATTAACACAAGTATGTCTAAATTGAATACGTTATTGAAAACA
The DNA here is from genome assembly GCA_963082945.1 of Cerastis leucographa. NCBI lineage: Eukaryota > Metazoa > Arthropoda > Insecta > Lepidoptera > Noctuidae > Cerastis > Cerastis leucographa. The sequence continues at coordinate 14,689,376 of OY720365.1, read as the reverse complement.
TTTTAGACTGAAATCTAATAACCAATGAAAATAGAAGTTACACTGCTAAGTAATTATGTAAAACTAGCTGACCTGCGCAACTTCGTCTGCGTCAACAAAAAACAACTTATCCAATTTTCCCTGTTTTTGCACATTTTTCATGGTTGCTCCGCTTCTATTGGTCGTAGCGTGCTGTTATATAGCTTGCCTTCCTCGATAAATGGTATATCTAACATATATCTATCCACCACTAAAATATTTCTTCGATTCGAACCAGTAGTTCCCAAGATTAGCGCGTTCAACCAAACAAACTCTTCAGCTTTATAATATTATTATAGATAAATCGTCCAGTAACGTCTTTTTTATTCACTTAATATTACATGAACTTGCATATTTCAATCATCATTCTCTAGCCCTTATCCCAATTAATTTGGGGTCCGTGAAGCATGTCTTCTTCTTCCATACTTCTCTATTACTTGTGATCTCATTAGGATGATATGGAAAGAAAGGTGGTGTACCTTTCTTTCCATATCATCCTTGACACAATCCATCGTTTCTATTGTCTTCCTTAACTCTTATACCCATCCACATTCATACTCAAAACTAAAGCATATTTCAACATAATATTACCATCCAAATGTGCAGTATAAATCCGTCCAGCTGCAACTACTACCCCATACCAACACAGCAAACAAAACGCTTGTACAACAAATAATTATAGCAATAAGCCAATGAAAAGGCGCCAAAACCAACAATGGACTCCGTTGAAAATATCCTTATCCTTGAAATAAAATTTAATAACGTTTTGTTGGAACCCAATGCTCTTTTAACAAACCTCTTTGTCGAACCTATTTTGTACCAGCATCCAGTTTATCCTGAACTCCTTCAATTCTCGTCTGTTCTCTTAAGCTAAGTTCTAAAGAGGTGTAGTGGTTTTGTTTAAGAGTTCAAGTTGTGTTGGTAGTATTTCAACAGCATCTTCCGTTGGATAAGTTGTTTTTTGTTATTAAAAATCTTTGAACACAATTGCGCTGCATTTGGGTGCTGCCGATTGTATTGTTGTGTTAGTACCACTGATCTGTTTTGATTGTTATTGCTCATGGGGGCGCAAAAACTTATAATCACTGACGGGTTGAGCGTTACCGACTTTTCTTTAGATTGCGTTTGTTGTAGTATGGTTGTATGTTGCTACAGTTGATTATTTTGTGAGTTGTGTTTTTGTACGACGCCATCATTTGTGAAGTTATTTCTGCTACTACCCGATTTATACGGCTGAAATTAGTCTTTATTAATATTAAAGCTCTTTTTGAAGTTCAGAACTTACTGTTATAAAGGATTTAAATAGACCCTTGTGGAAGCCTAAAGGCCCTTATTCACCTCGTCTTTGCGATATTTTTTTGCACTGGAGTTTACCTGGGACCCTTCTAGTTACAGAGTTGTGTAGGTCAAAGTTTTTCACATCTTAAAAAAAAATACTAGTTTTGAAGGTTGCAAATTTACTTGAAATACCTCTATGACCCCTTTTACTATTTAATGCATCCATCAGCACAATGTATGGAGTGCTTTACATTGAGCTTTACCGTAAAACGAGATTTTTCACACAAAATAAAGGCAAAAATTTTGGGTAGGTTTACTAACATTTTTGCTTAGTTTGATGTAAAGAAAAAGAAAGAAAGAAAACGTATTTATTTGGCACATGCCACAAGTGCACACAACAAAAAAAAATTAACTTAATGCTAAACAAAAAAAGATAAGATGTGTGTCTCACGGCTGCGCCAAAAAGGACCAGTTCAGCAAACTGCCGAACAGCTAGTGCCCGACGCTGGTTTTTAACTGGACCCGATATAATGACGTGACGGACGAAAAGAGTTAAGTAGGTATGTAGGTACTTTGTAATCAGGTTACATTATCCTATTCTAGGACTTTTTGTATTATTTTTACTTAATATAACCCTAGAGTTATGGGCTATAAAAAACACGTTGTATTTAAGTCCCATGTTGATAACAGTGCCTGATTAACCAGGATACAAAATAAGTCGAGCTACACGATAACTGACAAATGCTTGCACTGACTGGACAGGTCCACTCAAATCTGTGTGGTTCTTTCTTCACAAGACCATCTCAGAATCTAATCGGCATAGTCCTCATGTAAATTGAGCAATGTCTGGAATTTAAAAGAGTAACAAGTTAACAGAGAACCTCTGAGTTTGTTTCGGCTGTTTCTTCTCAGAGTAGTCAGGTACGAAACATCGGCCCCATCTAGTTTAAAAAAAAAGACGTGTAAAAGTGTTTGTAAAAACCTATTAGCAAAATAAACATCATTTATCATTTATACTATAAACCTAAACAGATTTCCTACTTTTCGAGTTACAGTAGTTACACAAACTACATCTTCATCACGCGAAAATCAAATACTACCCTCAAATGCCGAATCCGAGTAAGTCTTAAACATCAATAGGCACATAACTAGTTTTGCCATTACTGGTATTTATTCAGGGTGGTCGGGGGTTGCGGTCGGGTCAGATGGCCCAAGGCATCAATATTGTCCCTGTACTCAAACGTGCCACCCTTGTAGGCGGAGAGTCTGAACCAGCCCTTATGAAACATGTGGATGAAGAATGTAGGATTGTATGAAGAAATTGTTTTGTCTTGTGGCTGTCCACTGCAGCTTCGTACTGATATAGTTGGACTAAATTGCTCACAATCTATTCAAAAATTTGGAAAACGTATGTAACTGCTTTAGCTCTGGATATAATATACTATAGTATCTGTATGTAATCTGAGCTCGCGGCTAAATAATAACAGCCGCACGGGTCGATCTTTAAGGTTAAGCCGTGCTTGCTGAGGTAGGTCCGTGGATGGGTGACCATAATTACATACCGAGTTTCCTCCGTGCCTCGGGAAGCACGTTAAGCCGTTGGTCCCGGCTGTCATTTGTAGATCTTTGACAGTAGTTACGAGTAGTCAGAAGCCAAAAGTCTGACATCCAGTCTTACCAAGGGGTATCCTATTACCTAGTTACTGGGTTACGGAGGTCAGATAGGCAGTCGCTTCATGTAAAATACTGGTACTCTGGTGCATCCGGTTAGACTGGAAACCGACCCCAAGATAGTTTGGGAATAAGCTAGGCAGATAATGATGATCTGTATGTAATATAGTATCTGTTTGGAGATTAAAACGGTCTTAAAAAATCTTCATAATTTCCTCTCAATCAAACGTTTCCACAGCAACATCGCTTCTCTGACCAAAACCCGGAAGTTAACTCGGGATCACCGGAAGAATCATATAGCTCTTCAGCTCTTCCCATGATTCCATGCTGTGCTGCCGTGTACTTCCGCTGAAATGTGGTTAGCCATACCATATAATTTCAGTCGATTTTAGTCCTTCAATGTACTTAACCGTTGCCTAGCTCTCCGATTAAGGGGCATATGCTTATGTCCTGTTTCCCGGAATCGCATGAATTTTTGAGTGGTCTCGTAAATCTGTCTCTATCAAAGAAGATAGTTTGATCCCATGTATATTTGCCAGTTGAGGCGGATTTCACTAATCAAATAAACCGCTATCACCACATCTTAGTCTAAAATGCGTTCAAGAGCTGTCAGTGTCACCATTGCTGTGGACTAAAGTCGTTGAAAGCTCTCAAACACCGTTCAGATGTGCAGATCGCGTTCAGTTTTGTTAGCGAAATCCGCTCTTAATACAGAACAACGCGTTCAATCGTGATACCTTCAAGTTTCAACATAACTAAGACGGTAGGATCTGTTTTAGTGAGTGTAGTAGACCCAGTTCTGAAATGCTGATTTCAATAATAAAGGCAAGCTCACTTGGAACTTTAACAAGATCTTCAAAGTTGAAGCTAAGCCCTGTTAACTAAGTTCTCAATAGGTACCATGAAGGTTAATGCCAGATTAATGTTAAGTGTTTGGGTAAAATGCCTTTGTCTTGAAATAGGTGTAATGATAAGGTCAAATACCGTTTTTTCTTCTAAGTAACGAATTTTCTAAGAAACGCTTCTTGATACGACCTTCACGTTTTCTTTTGTCATCCATCAACATTCTCTTGCCCTTATCCCAATTATTTTTTGATCAGTGCAGCATCTCTTCTTATTACACACTTCTCTATTAGTCTTCGTCTCATGAATCACCCCTTTCTAGCAATCTATCAAACAGTCCATCAGTAGTTTCTTTGGTATTTCTCCTCTCTTGTGTCCTAACTTAAAATTTACATTCATGCTCAAAACTTTCAACAGGACGTCGGTCGTCCTCATTCCGTGACGAAAGTCACTTTCTTTAGTTACTAAAGTTGTTTTTACAAGTTACCAAAACCGTCAGCAAATCTGCAAATCCTACTCTAAAGCGACACAGCCAACAAAACGAAAACCCCAAAACCACGTAAACCGAAACGATTTGATCGACTCTCGTCATCGCCATACACAAAACCTAAATAAAGTACATCGGAGTACAACGTCCAAATTAGGCGCGAAATCGCTCACGAGGGCTCGCAAAAACCTCGTTAGAGCCGCCATGTTTGTTCGGCGACAGTAAGGGGCGCACCCTCTATGTACACAATCACCACACAACACTGTCCTCTAGAACGGACTGTGGACGCTGAACCGAACTTTATCTGCTACCACGTAAAGCTCAGAGTTCTGTGTGTTGTTGGATCTAAACGCAAGTTGCTGTGGCTAAGGGTGTATGTGCCGGGCCAGGGTGTGGGTAACACCCTTGTCGCGTTATGCGACGGAATAGCTCGTATGTGAAATGGATATGCAATGCGATACTGGAACTGATATTCACTGTAGAGGACGAAATTATTTTTTTGGCTCTTTTTTCTTTCATTTTGTACCTAGTTCTTGTTAAAAATTACGTAATTTAACTATTTTCTTCGAGTCTATAACCAAAAACGCATTGGTCAACTTCCTAATCGTTACCGATTGATTTTTCCTGAATAAAACTTTATAAAAATCTTAAAAACAATTCTTACAATTTCCGCCAATGACTATATTTTCCTCAAATGATTGTTAGCATATAGTATACATCAAGTATTGCCCTCAGGGTGGTTGGTATACATACCTAGTTATGAATATTATAGGCCTCTACATATCTTTCTATAACTGACTCAATTTTCATGATATAGTAGATGGATAGGTACATACATGGATATGCACGACACGAGTCTACACAAAGGTTCAACGAAAACGACTTCGGCAGTGTCTTCTCGATCACAGCTTTTAACAAAAACCTTTTTGATATCCAAGATTAAGATGCTCTTGTTATTTCCGATTCTTTATTTCATTACTATCACTATTGTATAATTATTTTATCACTTACGTCGGTAAAGGAAAAAGTCGTGAGGAAACCAGCATGCTTGAGAGATATTTCTCGACGGCATGTAAAGCCAAGTCAGAGGCCCATGGGCGGCATAAAAACTGACATCAAGTTAGGCACTCGATAAAGAAAAAGAATAACCATCAGTATTAATTATAATATACCTAATGAGATAGTTTTCAATCTTAGATGATTGTGGCTACATTTTTACAGAATATATCAGACTAATATGGTATCAGTTCCCCAACACTGGACTACACGAATTGATGAACGCAACTACGTAAGGATAACGCTGAACTCGTACTTAGTTCTAGGACCACTCATAATAGATTGCCATCGATACGTAAAGAAGTTCTCGTACAGTTTCTCTCCTCCATTCTCTGCTATGTTACAATCCAAAACCAACTTTCCCAAAATAAATTCTAGTCTGAAATCTAAAAAACTTAGCTATCTAGGGACGATATCCCAAAGGTATTCCAATATCAAAATGGTCTCAAAAAATCCGGCGTGCAAGCTTGCAATAACGAGAAATTCTCCAAAAGAATGAAATACTTGTGTTGGGCGGCTGTAGTCATCATCAAGGCTCGTATCGATTGCGATTAGACCCTCTGCCACCCTCGCTTCGTAGGGTCGTCGGACACTGAGATGGGGTGACGCTTGAAGATAGCAATGCGTAGTGAATGAAACGTTATAAGTCTTCGCCCTCTTTGTATTTTTAGCACGACATTTTTTTAAATTATTATCGTAACTTCACGCCTGTTATTCCCAAAGAGTAAGGCAGAGGTGCACCTAATAGTACACCCTCATTTCGTCAGTTATGTTCAAGTCCCATGTAATAGGGGGCGAGCTTATTACCATCAACCAACCGCACGCCATCAACCGATTGTGTATCAACCGGGCACAGATCCAGACTCCGTGGCTGCTACTGAAAAAATCCTGAAGGACTATCCCAATAACACTTTGCCCGGCCTGGGAATTAACCCAGGACCTCATGAGACCAACTAGACATTTTTAATTATGTAGGCCTATAAGTTCGCCTCCTCCACGACGTCGTCGTTCGCAGAGCGACAGCGGACCGCAGAGGTCACTTTGAGTGCGTGTTCTGCGGCACAAGGGCATAATAGGAGGTGACATTTGGAGTATCTTGTCAAAGGTTACAACGAATATTGCGGTGCTAAAATTGAAAAGAAGTCTCATGCTTCAGATTACCTGTTTTAATGCAGACATAAAACTTATATACATGTATATCTTTTGCAAGTCTTTAATATGTAAGTGAAAAGCAACAAACATTGTAGCGATAGCTACGCTCAAGAAAAATATCTAACTAGGCGCTATTTAGGACACCAGCCATCAGGAGCTTGTTTCAAAGATTTCTTTTGTTCTTTCGCAAATAGGGTGGAAATATATAGACCCATCAGCTGTGCCCGCGACTTTGTCCGCGTGTAGAATTTGAGAAGTAGCCTAAGTTACTCCTTATTACATCAGCTATCTGCCAGTGAAAGTCCCGTCAAAATCGTTCCAGCCGTTCCAGAGATTAGCCGGAACAAACAGACAGACAGACAGACAAAATTGTAAAAAATGATATTTTTGTAAATTTAGTAATAAGCGGTTATTTTAATATTACAAACAGACACTCCAATTTTATTTATTTGTGTTGATGTATAGATACGTAACTGCAAAGTTATCCTGGTTCACAAACAACCACGAGCAGTCTTCCGTATTAAGAATAATTTGTTTTTCAACTCTGTCTTCGTAGTATGTCGAAGGCAATCCAAATTGATCTAGCTTTCAGTAGTGACCATTAGTTCATGAAATGAACAAACTACGAGACACGCAGTACACCAAATTAAGTGAACGTTGTTTTTCTACTCTGTACCTTTCTTAGTCTGTCATCCAGTCTTACCAAGTGGTATCGTATTACCCAATTACTGGGTCGTGATGGGCAGTCGCTTCATGTAAAATACTGGTACTCAGTTGCATCCGGTTAGACTGGAAGCCGACCCCAAGAAAGGATTTCAAGATTGGAAAAAAGGCTAGGCAGATGATGACCTTCCTTAGTTTATGAGTTTTCAAAACTCGACCTAAGAAGACAGGGACGAAAAACTGGCGTCATCAAGATTTCAAAAAAAAGACGACATGTAAAAGTATTTGTAAAAACCTATTTGCAAAATAAACTTCATTTATCATAAGTGACACCCAACGTGAGATAAATCACGTTCACCTTCTTATGACGTTAAAATATCCTCCGAACAATGTAGCGTTTCTCCGTCCAACTGGCAGACCACCCTTACATCGAGAGGACGAATTAATTCCAGCAATTAATGGAGGGCTTAGGGTCGAAGTGATCCTCCCCTGTTCGCAAAATTCAATTATTGATGCCTCCGTCTGCGAGGAGGGTGCCTGAATAAGCCACGGTTAAAATATAGCTGATCGGACAAAATCTTATAGTTCAAGGCAAAAAGGTAAATTGTACCGGGGGAATATTACTTACTTGTATTCTTAATTAATTTTATTTATTATTTACCGTTCCGGATTTAAGGATGTGATTTTTATTTTTAAGGGAGTACATACATATGTATTAACATTTTCTTTAAATATACACCGTGTAAATCACCTCATCACGAAGCCGTCAACCAAGCATTCTGTACATGAAACTAAGTAACTTTACGCAAAAATTATTGCTGGGAAACCTTTCTTTTTTGGGGGGTGTAAAATCATGTTTTGTGGTAGAACTCAATGTAACGCACTCAAACATTGTGCTGATGGACGGATTGAATAGTACGGGGGTCGTCGTGGAGGTGTTTTTAGTTAAAATCTTACATTAAAAACTTGTATTTATAAAAATACTTGTCAAAAAGTTGGAACTTTGACCCCTAATATCTCCGCAACTAGAAGGTTCCCAGGTATGGTGTAGAACAAAAAAAATGATCGCAATGACAGGGAGAACCAGTGCCTTTCGGCTTCGTTACTTATTGTTATACTTCGTTACTTGGTATTTTACACCCTTTATACCGTTTGTTCCGTTCCCACAGACAAACCGTAAAAAAGGTTTTGTGGGGCATAGTTCTTAATTAAAGATTTGTAGTAGGGTAACCCTTTTATTGATAAATAAACAAAAAAAGCGCAAAGACAAATATTTCGCCAAAACAACAAGTAATTTGAAGCCAGTAGGAAAGTCGACTGTTAGACTCATGAATGATACTCGTGCTATCCATATTGCTCATAAAAATCGACAGTTACAATCAGGATTTAAGAGTCGTTTCATATTTATATTACTTTGCACGATGCTTAAACTTACTTAAATCTTGCTTCTGCTCTGCGGTTTCGCCCGCATATTTAGTTACATTTCGGAGGTCAGATAAGCAGTCGCTTTATGTAAAATACTGGTACTCAACTGCATCCGATTAGACTGAAAGCAGACCCCAAGATAGTTTGGGAAAACTCAACTGGACAAAAAACTCAACAAACAAAAAACTCAACAAACAAAAAACAGCTGTTTCCTACAATAGTGCAATAAATACACGGTTAAAATGTATCGAACAACAGATTCTTGTTTTAATAACCGATGAAAAATTTCTATGTGGGGCAGTCTAGATAGTTACAAACCTACAGAATTATTACCCGAAAAATATTAATTAAATGCAATAAATCTACACAAACACTCACCTACAATAAAATCCAAAGCCTTTAATAAAACTGTGCCATTTTTGTATCAGCTCCTCTGGTTATGTATTCTGTTTCGCGTGATGTCGAAATACGAAAATAGATATAATTTGGATTTTTCGTTGTTGGGTTTAGTGATGTTTTAAAGGTTGACATGTATTGTACCAAGCAAAAGTGGGTGTATTATTATAATAAGTAAGTATACCTTGTCTAACTTTTAGGAGAAATTTCAGGCACGTGGTTTTGGTGTGTGATATTATACTAATAAAGGTATATATACTTTTGATTTCACCATTCTTGAGGGATATGGCACTGTTTCTCTTTACTACAGGCTATTATGATAGTCTATCTAAGAGGACAGTACCCCAACTATGTATGTTGTATAGTAGTGTTCATTTGTAAAGTGCAACTGTTTTATTGTATTTACTGCAACACCTTTTATGCAATAAAGTTTTTATTGTTGTTGTTATTTTTTTTATTATTATACTAAATTTTATCCGAAGGGCGTTTGTCCGAAGGGCTTTTTAGAAGTTTGAAGCATATTCATCCTTATTACTTAGTCTTTGTCGTCACCTTATCCCGCAAGCTTTCGATTCTTGCGGGATAAGGTGACGACAAAGACCAAGCTTCGCCACAGTTCCAACCAACTGTTCGACTTCGCCACAGTTCCAACCAACTGCAACCTCTCGCTTCAAGACACAAATTCATAATTCCAGTTTGGTTTCCTTTGGTGACTAAAAACTAAAAGTAATTTATTCAATTGCCCCTATCCTCCTTTTATCCCTAAAACTTCTGCCCCTCGACACTGATATACTACTGATTTTAGTCGACTTCATCAACTAAAACTGTTTAAATTAAAACGGATTCAAAACCCGACGCGCCAATTAAATAGAAAACGGATAACAAAATTCCTTAAAATCGGACACTCGTCGCGTATCTAGATCAAATTCTCTCCAGTTATATTTTGAAATCACAAATAACAAGAGAAGTAAGGCAGGGCACAGAACGGCGAGCGACAGAGTCGAGTACGCTAATTGCCACTTGAGCGCCAATTACGGGACGATACGCCGACGATGCGGTGAAGTCTTGGGTTTTGAGTTGCCTGTAGAAAATAATTAAGGTAAATGTGAGGTGTGCTGGGAAATATTCTGTTTAGTACGCGGGCTTTGTTTATTGATTCATTGTTTTTTTTTAAAGCTTTGGCCCACACTAGGAATTTCTCCTGTATCGTGCTTGCGTTTACAAACATTTAAACCGACACAAACAGCCAGAGCCTTCGAATATTTGTTCCGTGCGGGGATCGAATCCGTGACACGTAGCGCAGAAGTCGATCGCCCAACCACTGCGCCAACCGTACCGTGAATTGTTGGGTTTTTATTGTGGTATTGGCAAGTTTTCGAGAAATCTTTGGTGAAATTTTGATATCCATTTGTGTTTTATTAATGCTATATTAAAATTGCTTGTTTTGTTTGGTGTAATAGTCGTATTAGGAACCATGACTCTGATATAAGTTTACGTAAAAAAACTGAATTAAAATTACGCACATCTAATCCTAAGTGAATCAACAATGGCGTACACAAAGTAAATAAACCTAAAAATCCACCAAAATCATAACAAACATCACATAAGCAACCCTAGTAAATAAGGCACGCGTAATTCTTATACTAAGTCCTGCAGCTAAGTTGAAGGGTTGCGAATGAAGAGCGAGCGATGTGAAACACTCAGCCCGGCGCGGATTACCAAGCGAGCGTGGAACGAGCCACTTTCCACCGTTCTCTACGACTCGACAAAAGATGTCGTTATGTCGAGCGTTCGTGCCGTGTGCACGCAGCCTAAGCTCTCGAGTTTCCTCTTAAAAAAAACTTGACGTTTACGCGTCTAATACTGCATTTTGTATGTATGTATGTGTAATTTCCTTTTATTTTTTGCCTTGTAGACTTATGTGCTTGTGCAGTTGCTTGGAGTGTTGTCGAGTTTTCTGGTGCAATGTTTACTCGTTTAAATTGTTGGTCTTGGTACTGCTTGACAAACATTTTGTAGGAATTAACCGAAATGCAGAAGAGGTTTCACTGTAAATGTAGCATGTAAAGATATTTAATTAGATACTTTGTAGTATTTTAATTATGATAGACGGGGCAGTGCGATAAAAATTGTAATCTTTTTACAAGTGGTCATTGCTCTAAACCAGTTCCATTGTAACGTATCAAAATTAGCAATAATATCATTCCTGAGATATGGGCACATGTTTCATATGACTTCTTCTAATAGCCTCTTCATAGTTTCTTAAACATCTTTGGTAATATGCCAATCCTCAATCCAGTCAAACACACATTGGCTCAACGTGACATATTTTACTACGATATTCATTAACAGTCTATTTACGCTTAGTAATTAGTCTTAAAATATTGCTTGAAATTCGAATGCTGCCCAGACTCCATGGTAACCATCATTACAATTTGATACTCCCTTGAGGAAACAAGTATTAGGTTGCGTATTGCTATTTGTAATAAGAATCTCATTCTGGCCTATGATAAAATAGTCCACTACTAAGGCTACGCACTGGCAGAACAGTTTTCAAACATGGTGGAACCACCGACGCACAAACCACGCATTCGGTGCATCATTCTGAACCACATAGAATTTTTTCATTGGTAATTACAAAACAATCTGCAAAACTGCAACACCTACATAGACAAAACGTATAGTATTGCTTTTTTTTTTTAACCCATGTCTTCATCTGCCTAGCCTTTTTCCCAAACTTTGTTGGGGTCGGCTTTCAGTGTAACCGGATGCAGCTGAGTAACAGTATTTTACATGAAGCGACTGCCTATCTGACCTCCACAACCCAGTAACTGGGTAATACGATACCCCTTGGTAAGACTGGATGTCAGACTTTCGGCTTCTGACTACTCGTAACGACTGTCAAAGATCAACAAATAACAGCCGGGACCAACGGCTTAACGTGCTTTCCGAGGCACGCATGAAACTCAGTATGTAAAAATGGTCACCCATGCACGGACCAACCTAGGCAAGGCCACAAGCTTCTCCCTTTTTAAACCAATGTATTGTTGTATAATGTCGATGTCCCTTTCACAAAGTAGAAAAGATTTATATTTACAAACTTTTACATTACTTAACAGCCAACAACACGCTATCATGAAATAAAACTATATTTAAGAATCTTCGCAGGTCTGTAGGTACGCACTAACCGCCCCTAGATTGCGACTACACATGTACTGTACATATACAGGCTTAGGTAAATAGGTATTTGTATGCTGAGTACATGTACTGAAGCATTCTTTTATGTAAGCTCTACAAACTACAGATTTTTTCTGTTCTCCTATAGTACCTGTGTACATTTTGTGTTTTCATGAAATACAAGTTAGTAGGTTATTCTGCTGTTATAAGTATTTTTGAAAGGTTTTGTGTTTAATCTTAACTTTCCTATTGCTTATGTAAGAATACCTTCTGTTCATCAAATCCCTCTTAAGGGTGCACAAGACGACGGCTCGAACTCGTTGGCGGGCGTAGCTAATATGCATGCTATTTAGTAAAGTTTTTAATTTTTTTATTTAGTATTCATTTATCTAGTTTTTATTTATATATTTATTAATTTATAATCGAAAATAAGCGTGAACTTTGATAAATTGAGTTTTGCCCGTATAGATATTATGGAAAAACTACTGGATGAATCTACTCAAAATAAATTATTTGAACCTTTGAATAAATTATCTATCCCTGTACGGTTTCACTTTTTCCATTTTCATACTACATACATAAGTTATTTATTATCGCCCAAAGATAAGTTAAAATTAGTTTATTAGTGTTGAAGTATGGAAGTTTCGACGCTCATAAATTCCAAAACAATTTTTTTTTTCAATTCTGCTTCCATACACGGCTAGATAATGACAAGACCAGTTGATATAATTTTTAGTTTTGAACCTACATCGTAACAATAATAAGCAAAATCGATATTGCGATAACCTTTATTAGTAAAAATCGATTTTATTTAAATTTATTACAATTTGGCGTATCATCACGACGCCTCACGCGATAGCTAAAGAGCGTTCGACGCCAAAGTCACGATTTTCATTATTATTGCACTGATGTACAGACGTTAGCACATCGAGGCTACAACAATCTGTCAAATTTATATAATAGATTTTCAACTTTATCGTTAAAGAATTAAGTTCTAGGTTGATTGGGAAAACTTGACAGTTTCGGGTAGCTTAATGTCACCGTATTCCAGTAGTTCTATTCTCTAGTTCCATTATGGGACTACTGTTTTTTTTTTCCCAGTAGTTCCTAGAACTAGAATACTTTTGCAACTAACCCCATTAGTTCCATTACGTACAGTTGAATGCATTGATATTATACAAGAATTACCTAATTACAGGAATGTCAAATCAAGTTTTTACAGAAGGCGAAATCGTACTGTCGGCGTGAATAAACTAGTTTATAATGACGTAAGAAAGAAAGAATAGAAGATTGTATCATAAGGGAGCAAAATAATATTTTTACGGCGAGGGCGCTTTTTTGAATCCAGAGCGAAGGGAGGGATTCTTTAGTAGAATCCTGAACGTAGCGAGGGATTCTTTAGTAGAATCCTGAACGTAGCGCGGGATTCAAAGTACGTCGCCTGGGCCAAAAATATATTTTGCACCAGAGTGATACACTCTACTTTTCATCACCCACTATGAGAAAATAAAAGGCCCCTCATATTTTATTGAAATATTATTATTTAACAAAACATAGAGTAACTAAATTGACATTAAATAGTATGTAATACTAAAACGTCTAAAAACGTATATTTACATTTGAGACATTCTCGCAATTATGAAAATTTATTATTCAGCTGGCGGCGCGACTGGGCCGTCGTACCAGCCAGTCTTTATTCAAACACAATATTTGCGTCCGAATTACTTAATAATAATTACTCCTTTATTAACATTTGCGATCATTCGCTGTTACTTGTAAGTTTTATTTGTTAAAAGCACGCCGAAAGTCGTCAGGTTTTCAATCTTATCTTACTACTTTTACGAAAATTTGTGAAACTGTTTGTTACTCTTTCACGCAGAAGTTGCTGATAGGATTTGTTTTGAATTTGGCACACAAATACTTTATAACCTGGATTACCACGTACGATACTTTTTATCCCTGTAGTATGATTGCGTGGGACTGTTATCGGGCTCAAACCGGGTGAAGGCGCAGGCATAAGCTAGTTTTTAATATTTATTTATTTAGTAGCTTTTGCCAGCGGCTTCGCTCATATGAAGCTCGTAAATAATCCCACGGGAACGTCTCTCCGGAATAAAAAACTTACCCAGATCATATCCCTGTGCCAAATTTCATACAAATCGGTTCAGCTTTTTAAGCGTGATAGTAAAACCCATTAACACGTTTATAATATTAATTAGATCGGGATGATCCGCTACTTTAATTGAAACTTTAATGCGTTGAAATCACGCTGAAAGTCAGCTATTCAATATTTATTTTCTTTAAGTAAAATGGTTAAAAAGTACCAATGAATATCCTGCAAACATAACGTTCTGAACTTCGATATTTATCTTTACATTGAACATAATGGCTGGCCAGTCACAGAGAAAATTGAGCTAAAAAGTGGAAACACAGCTCCATTAATTCCTGCTCAATGGCCACAAAATCCCAACACACCCATCTGTCAAAACAGTCGAAATTCATAACACAACACCGCTCCAACAAATTTAAACAGCACACAACAAATCAAAATCATAAACAAAACAGAGTAATACAGGATCATTCATGAATAATAGATGAAGCGACATCCCCCACATCCCCTACGCAGGGGACGTAGGTATCATCACTAGCCTCTTGTGCGTAATTAATCGCCAGGCTGGTCATGACGAGGCTGCTTTATTAAATTTTAGCGCTTTCCACCCCTCGTGCGCCCCCTTACACCCCCTCGCGATGAATAGACCCATCACTTTTACTATTCACAGCGGACGGTGGATTAGCGAGATGAATTTCCTGATTCTCGGGGGGGTGGTACGAATTGTGCGTAGTATCTATCTCACCCCTCTTGTACTATTGATGCGGATTTGCTCCGATTGCGTCGCGATTATTCAGCGATTGTTGGGCTGAGACTTTTTTTTTTGTTAAGCTTGGGTTTTCGTTATTAAATATTATTTCGTGTTTTATACCTTATGAAATACAAACGTGCTCCATAACTTGTCTAATCGGTAAAAATAACGAGTTTTCAGTTTTCATCCTGTATTTAACTATGGGATGCTTTTTTTCATCCACCGCTTACTTTCGTTATATGATATACTCTTTAAAATTTATGCTTCTAGACCCAGAGGTTTGGGCTGTGCGACGTTTATCAGTGAATCCATACTTCCATACTAATATTATAAATGCGAAAGTAACTATATTTGTTTGTTACTTTTTCACGACTAAACGGCTTATCGGATCGTAATTAAATTTGGCAAGAAGATAGATTATAAATATTATAATCCTGGGGAAGGACATGTGCTACCTTTTTTTTTCACACATATTTTTTTTTTTGTAATATATATTTGAGCAATGCGAGTCAGTACACAGTTCCTGGCATAGTTAGTTTTATTCTCTGTTTCAACGTATAAAGGTTACTGACAAAATGTGGATCCAAAATGTTTAACCCAGCGCGTCATAATTGTATCAAGCCTTACTTTGCAGCGTAATTAATTTGCATTTTATCGTGAATAATGCAATTTATTTTGCTGTATTAATTATTGGGCAGTTCATTTATGAAAGTGAAAACTCAAAGAAATAAATTAATTAGTCATTCAAAATGTTAAAAAACTTTAGCTCTTAAACTTGAACTTCAAATATGTTTTTAGGATAGTTAGCTAAAGGTAACTGGTCGAATTTCACCAAATAAACTGAACGCGTTTACCAAATTTTAACCGCGTTCAAGAGCTGTCAATATTATTGATGTCATTAGAAGTTAGTGTCATTGAAAAATTTCAGCTAAAAGCTGGCACGAATCCATTTTATTTTTACAGTTAACAGAAAAACCGCCACCGAAATCAAATAAAACACGCTACTAGAAACACAAAAGCCAAACGATCTGCCATATGTTGTGTTCCTTTGAATATTGCCATCTCAATTTGCGATGCTAATAAAATGTTAATACTAATGGGCAATTCAGATTCCCATTAGGGTTGTCAACCCGCCCCTATACATATCGAGGTATATAAACGCGCCCGCCCGACACATACACGCCCGAGGGTGTAATATTTTTCACCCCAACAAAAACATACCACGGTTTTAGCTCGCAGCGAAAGTTTCGCCCCTTTGTCCGATCACAATGTGCGTACGTTATGCTTGTTTTTTTTTTTATAAACCTCGGTGAAGCACTGAATCGATGGCCTCCGGCAAATACGTCGGATCACACTGTTAATTATTGACACATCCGTTTTTTATTCCGCTCCCCGACATCAAAGCGCCATTGTGGCCGTCTAATATTATTCCTTTTGTGTAGCACGCCACTGAAACTGGCTATTTCCTTACCTTTGTACCGTGTTACGTTTTGGGCGAGACGTGGCCCCTTTGTTCGAACTCAATTATTGTTCTAAAATGACTGGTTATCAATTTTCTTGGGGAACGATGTTGAACTGTAATGGACGTTAGAGGGCTTCAATATGGCGTTGTTTGAGGTTTATTTGAGAATAGATTAATATCCCGTTTGGTATTTCTTTTGTGATCAAAATTGATGGTCGGAAAATATAAATGTCAGGACGTAAAATATCCAGTGATGATTTTGATGCGACGAAATAAACGTTGTCTCCGGGTGACTGTTGGTAGGAGCCAAACATTAATTCTAAGTAAAAAATCTACAAAGCAGAAGTCTATAAAATATAGTTGATGGTCCTCGTGCCGTATTCTTCTAAAAATACTTTCCAATAAGGTCATATTTGTTAGTAGCACGCATATTATTTGTCCATATAGACGAAACAAAATTACTGTTTGCACAAACAAAGCTATTCAACTACCTCATACATAGGAATCTTATTCATAAAGATTTACTATTTGAAGAAAACACAGGACATGATCCCATTACTGTTGTTTTAATATCCGAAGCCGAAGTAATCACTTCTCATAATAAAACTACAGTTCTTATTGTTAACGCAAAGGGCAATGAAATAAAAATGGGTTAGGCTTTGCCAAGTCTTCGTCGTTTTTTTAAAATTACGTTTTAGTTTGGATGTTTGATGGCAAATGTGTGTCTTTCAGGGGGTTAATATTAAGCTGTCTATATTTATTGAGAAATAACGGCCCGTTCCCTCACAAAATCAAAACATTTTGTTTCACATAGGCCTACATAACCAGTTATAAAATGTCGAGAAAAGGTGCACGGTTCGGGTTGGTCGTTTCCTATGGAGAAGAACCGGCAAGAAACTCCATGGTTACTCTTTTAAACGGAGAGGAGGCCAGTGTCCCTGCTGTGGGAACAGCATGGACACTGGCAACAGACAGCATTCGGTAAGTACTTTACCAAGCTTTGGAAAAATATATTATAAATCAGTTCTCCCGGACTAAAGGACATTTTTTTTTGTCAAATGTTTTTTACATTCATTTAATCGCAAATGTCGTAAATCATGATTGATAGATAATATCAATGTAATTTTTAAGGGGCATTTTTAATGTTATTACGTTTTTGCGTGGATTAGTGCTCGGTGGACGGCAATAGGCTAACCCCTATTCAATGGGACTAAAACATAATTCAATAACACACACACATAATTTAAATGTGGAATTCGTTGCCGGCTTCTCTGTTCCCTGATCATTGTAAGTTGGATCTCTTCATAGATCGAGAGAATCGGTTTCTTCTAGGTAAGCGTGCTCCTCACATCAGGGGAGTTGCGGCCAAACGCTTGTTATATTTCATTATAAAAAATGGAAAAGTATGCCTAACCCTTCAGGGAAATGCTAGCGTGATGTTATGTCGATTTGAAATTTTCAATCTTTTGTCAACGATGATATATCTAAAAGAATTAACACAAGTGTTCTCAACCCAAAACACCAAAAAAGGTCAATAATGACACAATAGGGGATAATCCTATTTTTTTTTTCTTTTTCCGTCGGGTAGTTTATTGAAAAGTATTGGACACGTATTTTTTCTTTTTTCACGTTGTCATAAAATTACGGAGATATATTGAGTTGAAATGGCGCATGACGTCACATGTAGGTAAGTTTTATACCCACTTGTGACGTAGTAAGCCCCCACTCTCCAACTTTAATAAATTCTAACTAAGTAATTTTTTGATATTTTGATAAAACAAAAAATACGTGTCTAATATTTTTGTATTACCTGTCTGACGGACAAAATAGAATGTCGTTTTCTTTACCCAGTCCGATCCCCTATTGAAGAGGTTGAGAGTACAAAGTTCTTAGCAATAACAATAGACAAACACTGTAACTCGAAAGCTCATATTGACGAACTCTGCACAAAGGTAGATAGATTCGTATTCATTCGCTATAGATTAACACGTGTGGCCAGTGTTCATGTTGGCACTATGTGCATACCATGGCTTTGTCTCATCAATTTTGCGTTATGGCATTATAATATAGGGTAATTCTGTAGAACTTAACTGAGTGTTTCGAGCTCAAAAGAAGTGCATTCGTTAAATATGTTGAGCGCACCCTCTGGACAGCTGCCCCATTAATCAAAAAATTAAAAATATTACCACTCTCCGCACTAATTATATATTTTTAAATTTGTATTTTTGTGTACCAAAATAAGCATGAATTTAAACTGCATAATGACCTTGTATTCAGACCTAGCCGCAAAGTTCAGTTGCTTCGTGTACCTAGACGAATTATTAAACTATTCTCTAATAATGTATTTTACGTTAGAACATTTAAATGTAAATTATTCAATTATCTCTCAAATAAATGCTACTACTCGTCTAATGATTGAATGATTGAAAAGTTGACTTACATAATAATAAAATAAATACATTCTCTTCATATTATCTCTTAGCCATTTGTAATATAATCTTTTTGACATTTTGATACCTAATATTTGACTAATTTTTATTTGTATGTTACCCTTAAAAACCCTGAAAATTTATTTGAAACGGCAGAATATTATGAACTTTTATAACAATGTAACAACTCTGTAACAATATTCTGACAAATAAATGTAGTATTACTCAAACAGCTTTTAATCAGCGATCCTACCACCGGGCGATGAATAATTGAATATTGAATAATTTTTGTGGTAATGAAATACAGAGCGGCGCTTACCCGCGACGTCACTACCTACCCCGATCTAGATAAAGGGTTGAATCACGCTCGACACGAAAGTAACGGATATGATCGGTTTCCGATAACGTGGACTAAGCACGGAAACTTTGCCTCTTAAAAAAAATGCCACCACCAAATAAAAATCGGTTCAAATATTTTATGAGGTTTAAAGAGTTGTGAATTTGTGTTATAGTACAAATCGATGGACAGTACACGCATTTTTAAAGCTTGTAAAGTCGTAAGCGTGACGTGCTTTATTTTTACGATGAGTTTTATAGATTTTGAATGTTCGATTTGAATTTTAATAGTGATGGAATAAGGTCCTTATGAGGGCTTGCCGATTCTTTTGAAATAGGGAATGAATTATTTTGGTCTCTAAGCAACAGCCATAGAGGACACAATAAATTCCATTCGAAGATTATACACCGTGATAGTACTAAAATTTGGAAGCACCAATTGTAGTCACCTTGGATTAAATAGTAACATTTATTAGGACTTAGAAACCTACTGAATAGGCCTATAGCCCACAGTTCCCAAAATCAAGTTATTCAATGTAGTAATATCCATATTATTATTATAAATGCGAATGTCACTCTGTTCGTTTGTTTGTATGTTTGTTTGTTACCTTTTCACGACTAAACAGCTGATCGGATCTTAATGAAATTTGGCAAATAGATAGATTTCAACCTGGGGAAGGACATAGGCTATTTATCATTACGCTACGACCAATAGGAGCAGAGCAGCAATGAAAAATGTTGCGAAAACTAGGACAATGTGACGCAGACGAAGTTGCGCGGGACAGCTAGTAACTAAATAGATGGATTCGAATTTCAACTACTGAGTATCGCGCAGTGAAAGTGATGCTTTTATTAGGCCAAAATAACGACCATATTCGAAGTAGGCCTACATGGCTAGCTTTTAAAATGGTCTTCATCAGACGCATGCTGATAGACTTTAATGCATACCAAAATTGTTACACAGCTCTTTTGCAATATTCTCCAAAGTCAAAGTCAAAACGTTTATTGCGAACTAATTGTACGATGTTGGTGTTATTGTTATATTAATACTTATGGCTTAGCAGCCTCATGCCATGAGTCATGAGGCCTTATTCTTATATCAATGGTGGTCTTATTGCTGAAAGCGATATCTTCCAGACAACCTTATGGTGACTTGATAGGCTCGACAAAATGTTACTATGTACTTAAAGATATTTAGTCTCAGTTTACATATAGAGCGATACTCAAATACAGATATCGTCTTGGGCATAGATTTTCCCTCTCTGCAGGGGCGGATGATGATGGTGACATCTAGCCGATTTCGGCCACAGCTCGGACTGTATTCGGCTATCTAGGGTGGCTGTCAAGAGCTTTGCCGCTCTTTCATGTTTCCACATAATATACCTGGTTCCATCAGTGGCCACCATAAAGGCTGATATGTACAGATTTAGCCAAAAAGGTCTAAATATTGGGTGTGCAGGTTGCTTAAACCCAACAATTCTACTACTTCCCAATAAAACCAATCCACCTACAACTTAACTAACAAAACGAGCGTAAAGATGAACAGCTTAAAATCGTCAGCGGCGAACTCAAAGGACGAGTATAGGGTTGAAGTCTTTTGACTAACATGAAAGCGTGCGAGCTAGTGGCGGCGGCGTAACGCGATCCTTTTACAAATCGGCACCGAGAGCCGCAAAGCTTTGTCTTTGCCGCACATCGCCGCCAATCATATCACCACTTACTTATTGAACTGTTGAATACTTGAATCTTCTTTTTGGTCCTTTAAGTCGGCGAATTTAGAATTGGACAAAGGTTAGGTAAGAGCGTATAGATGGTAGTGAAGATGGGGGAAGAATGTGATATCGAAATTATGGATGACAATATTATACTCACAATTCAAGGAGTAAAAGGGTCTTCTCGTAAATAATCAATCACCAATGCAAGTTTTAGATAGTTAAATCTAAGTGCAGATGCGCCTTAGATCGATTTAAAAAATCCCAAAGTGACCGATACATCTTCTTCTAATATATAAAATTATCGATCGCGGTATTTGTGTGTGTACCAAACTCCTCCGAAACGGCTGAACAGATTTGTATGAAATTTTGTGTGCATATCGGGTAGGTCTGAGAAACGGCCAACATCTTTTTTTCAAATCCTTAAAACCCATAGAAATTTCCATGCGAACGAAGTCGCGGGCAGCAGCTAGTAACTTATAAAATTTAATTGAGATGTTTCGAAACAGAAAAAAGATTACACCTGAACA
Source organism: Cerastis leucographa (assembly GCA_963082945.1). Taxonomy (NCBI): domain Eukaryota; kingdom Metazoa; phylum Arthropoda; class Insecta; order Lepidoptera; family Noctuidae; genus Cerastis; species Cerastis leucographa. The sequence goes on along the minus strand of OY720365.1, from coordinate 14,667,880 downwards.
TATATTCACGCCTATTTCCCATGGGTCGTAGACAGAACGCCACCTGCTAGGATCCTTACATACTCATTTTGCCTCATCCATATCTGGGCCTGAGTCATAAACACTTCTGGTTACGAGTACTACGCACCATGAAAATCTCCGACAAACCCGAAAAATACACTAGGCAATTCCTCGTTTTCAACTCGTACTCGGAGTCTCGGATGCAACAGCATACTCAATACATACTTCCATACTAATATTATAAATGCGAATGTCACTCTGTTTGTATGTTTGTTACCTTTTCACGACTAAACGGCTGATCGGATCTTAATGAAATTTGGCAAGAAGATAGATTTTAATCTGGGGAAGGACATAGGCTACATATCATCACGCTACTACCAATAGGAGCGGAGCAGCAATGAAAAATGTTGCGAAAACGGGGAAAATGTGACGCAGACGAAGTTGCGCGGGACAGCTATTCAACAATAAATTCAACCTGTCGCAGTCCTGCTGGGCATGCTGGCCTCTCCCAAGCTGTGTCACAACAGCCTGTCTTTTGCCTTCCACATACAGTCTTCTATCCTAGCCACTTAAACACAGACAGTTACTGGAATTGTATTTCTGGGGAAGTAAATCAGCTGCTGTCAACTGTACTTTTTGTACTGTTTTTTACCACTCTCAATATTTACGCTTTGTAAATATTCCGACAGCATTCACACCATCGATATTGCGGCAAATTCAATTTAAAAGGTTTGAATATATTCTCTTTTTTTTATAGTTTCACTTTCACATGCTCCTAAAAGAGGCATTTATGAAAAAGCAGAGTTTAAAAGCATTGAGCCTATTTTAAGATGAGCGTATGTTAATACTTATCTTATATTGATTTGTAATTGGGAATCGATGTTTTATTTTTTAAGTATTACATAAAATTACGTTGAAAATTTAGGTTTTCATTGGTCTTTCTGGGGATTGAACTACTCTTTCAAACATTTTTTTGGTTAATAGTCAACTTCTTCCAGTGCAGCATATGAAGCGAGGACGCCAATTCTTCGCCAGCTATGTCTTCATTCTCCTACCCAGATCCTTATCTAAACTAATATTATAAAGCTGAAGAGTTTGTTTGTACGCGCTAATCTCAGAAACTACTGGTCCGATTTAAAAAATTCTTTCAGTGTTAGATAGCCCATTTATCGTGGAAGGCTATAGGTTATATATCATCACGCTACAACCAATAGGAGCGGAGCAGCAATGAAAAATGTTGCGAAAACGGGGAAAATGTGACACAGACGAAGTTGCGCAGGACAGCTAGTGTATAATAAATTGAAATCGGTGCGGCCTCACATGTCTTCTTCTTCTTCCATATTTCTCAATGAGTATTCAACTTATTATTCATCCACTTTCTAGCCATAACATTTATCACACAGTCATATTTTCTTTGGTCTTCCTCTACTCTTACATCATTCTTCACCCCTATTAAATGGGACTTTAAACGTACTTACTACTAAACATATTGGGCGAATTGTGGGTGCACTAATAGCTACTCCTCTGCTCAACCCTTTGGGGATTACAGGCGTGATGTCATGTTCTCCGTACTCTAATACTTCCCTCTTCAGATTGCCAAGCGTGGCATTGTATCATTTTCAGTGATTTATGGGGAACTCCTATATACAGCCGAAGTATAACCTCATTTATGTGTCCTCCTTATGTATTGTATGTTTATTGTTGAAACAGCGAATCATTCATCATTCCATGTGACTTATCGTAAAACGTTTTACGATCTCTGGTTTCCGTGTTGGTCTAAAAACAACCGCAAATAAATCTGGCTGCCACTGTGGAATCGTATTGGTTATGATACGAAAGTATCGTATGTATAAAAACCGGCCAAGTGCGAGTCGAACTCGCCCACGAAGGGTTCCGTATAATTATTTATAAAAACGAGCAAAGAAATCACTTCTTTTGTATGGGAGCCCCCCTTAAATATTTATTTCATTCTGTTTGCGGCAACAGAAATGAATAATCTGTAGAATTTTGAACTGGCTAACTATCACGGTTCATGAGATACAGCCTGGTGACAGACGGACAGCGAAGTCTCAGTGATAGGGTCCCGTTTGACCCTTTGTTTGTTTGTGGAACAGCAATACATTGCCATCCAGGCGAAAATCAGCTTGTATGTTTATTTGAGGAGAACACTTTAGGAGCTTTATTAGATGTATTCCCGTTGTCCCCGTTGGCCATGACCGCGTTAACGGGGACAAAGGGAATTTAATAAAATAATTAAAATTACTTCCCGTTGTCCCCGTACGCTTAGACCAGCAATCACAAGATTGATATAAAAAAGTAAATCAAACTCAACGCTGTATTTCACAGTGTCAGACAGCATCAGTCAGCCATGCCGAAAAGACCCTTAATGGCTATGTTACGCAGACACTAAATAAAAAAATCAAAGTGTCTGCATCACGGCTTTCCATATTTCCAAGCATTCCATATGTTTGTGAAGTGGTGCTTATTGCCCAATTCTTGTGAAATTGATGATCATAGTTTGTCAATTGAAATTGTTTGAGCTAAAATTAGTTTTTGTTCATTTATGAATCATTGGAACAATGTGTGCATGTGTGTTTTAAACTTCTATCTCATGTGGTTAAATTGTCATACTGAATGGCATTGCCGTCTTTTTCGCAATTATCCAGTAGATGTATACAAAAAAAAACACTTCTTTCTATACCGTTTAGATTCGTCTTAGACTTGATTATGATACTTACCTGTATTAAACTCACGTGCCCTTCGTCACGTGATATGGGCTACCCCAAGGCATTGTCTTGAACACGAGGCCCGCAATGTAAAAATAATTTCAACAAAAAAATAAAGTACTTTCTACTTTGGAAAGTAATATTTTGTTGTCGTTTCCTTGTACTAGAATTATGCTTCTAATTTACGATCAGACGTATTTCACAAGCGCTTTTGGAAATATTTCTAAGCTTTGTCATTAGCATAAAACGATACCTAAAGAGATTGTTTGTATAAATAGCTGTATTTCCAAATGTTTCGTTAAAAACGTCCTTGTAATGGCAGCAAAAAAAGGATCGCGGCGTACTTTCTGAAATTGAAACGACGTAGCCGTTGTGTTCGGCAACTTTTCATGCCTAGTCAGACCCTAATGGAAATGACAAGTCTAATGTAACAAGTAACAACTGAAAACATCCCGTTGGACGGATGTAACAAAGCATTCATTTTCTGATGGCGGTAATCTCGCCGAAGGGCGGCATTGTTCGTCATTTTCTCTACAGGCCTGTATTTTTTTTTCGTATTTTCTTTTCGAAAAGAATAAAAATTGTGAACAGTATTGTCGCGGCCGAGGCTCGCGCCGTGATCGCGCAAAAAGGAGCCCTGGATGACAACGAAATGACGGGAGAGTCCGCGGGTGGCCCCCTCCCCCCCTCACGTAAAAATGTCGCCGAGGGAGAGGCGGCGTGCCTACGACAAGACGGCATTTTTACACACTGCCACCGAACCGGCAGATCGTAAACACCGATTTGGGATCAACAGAAATTGAACCGTGACACGTGGAGCGAGACCCTAAAACAGCTTGGTGTCGTTCTACTTGACTTTTTAAAACACGAGCCGTGTTTGCGATAAATCGATAAGTATATACGCTACACGCCAGCGGCAGAGGGTACAAATTGCACGGATTTTACAGTTCTTTGTGTTGACACGCCAGGGGTGGGGTGTTTAGTGGTTTCCGTCCGATGTTTTAGGAATGAAATTTTCGGCTTTAACTCTCATACGACGTTTTCGTTTGAATGACTGTAGAGGACCCACCCTTATCCCTTTTTGCTTTACATATTTTGGATACCTACATTTTCGTGGACGGAATTCGTAGCGGCAGCTATAAGTACACTGTTTTTATTTGAAAAAATATATCTCAAATAAAAAAAACTAAGATACGAAGCCCAACATGAGACTCAATACATTTGAGATCTTCTCATCGGACAGCATAGCTTGATTTATGTTAACACCAACTTCAATGTTCTTTTAAACAACCCAAGATAGGGCATCTCACAAGTGGGATGAATAATAGTTTGACCGTCCCAGCATTGCTTTAGAGTATAGACATTAAGTGCACATACTAGCGTCCCGTCTAGCGGTGCAATTTACTAATGCAGAAATTAACAAAAAATAACATTGTCCTGACAAATACGAACACAACAAAAAGAACTGTCAAATATGCTCCGCCATACATGTGGCAATTCATTTTTATTTTTATTCTTGTCGATACTTCTGACGAATTTCAAGTAGTAACATACAACCCATTTTGTACAAACTGCTAACTAAGCAATTGCTATCGCAATTCAGAACAAACGCAATTTACGAGTCGTTTACCGTAGGTTCGAGCCCAAACATGCTCTTAACTGTGTAAATTATTTTATCACCGCTGTTCTCAAAACGGTGGACGAAAACATCGTGAGGAAACTGACATATCCTAGAACCAAAAATGCGAAGACACGACAGTGACACTGACGAACCCGTACTGTGTTTGCGTGGTTGTTTACGGCCCACTCCCTCTCCCAGAGTGGAGTCCTGAATCCCAGCAGTGAGAATATTATAGGGTGATTATGCTCATGCCAGGACTCAGTAGTCTATCTTCGGTTTATCGAAGATCACGTTAATGCTTTACCTTTAAGACATTTTCTTCTGGTCGCGTTATTTAGCGACGGGTCCCCCTCACTTTATACTGCTGCTAATGCTAACTAACGTAACATTTATTTTTTTGCAGATCGTCTAGGGCAAGTCCAAGCGCAGCAGTACTTTACCCAACATCCGGAGCTGAAGCAGGAAGGTGTCGCAGAGTACATCGGCAGTCCTATCCATCAGAAGACTGACGTTACACCTGAGAAACTGTTCAGCAAGAAGGACTTTGGTAAGTAAACAAGTTTGAAAACATTTGTTTGGTCGATGACATGACGGGAATAAATATGCGTCACATCTACAGAAAAGTTCTTCGGTTCTTCGCTTCGGTAATTTAACAGTAGCAGCTACGAAGTCTGAATGTTTGTCCGGTGGTAATAGGCTCGTCCTCTATTATATGGGGCTGAAACAAAACTATTGAAATGTGTCAGTACGGGCGTGATATTATGTGATTCGTTCGTTTTCTTTTAAAGTCCTACGTCTATTCTCTGTATCAAAATATAAATATCGCACCCGACGACGAATAAATTCATTGTAAGAATTACTTCTCGTACCACGCATGCACGTATTGCACGTACGAACGCATCCGCTAATGCACGACGCACGCACACGCACTCTTACGGACATAGTCTCACGTAGTACTCAAGATAAGCGCATGGCCACAACCTACGCGCTCAGGCGTCACGCGTGTCAGGGTCGCACGCTACTAAAGTGGAGAGCAGCGAAGCGGAGAGGAGAAGAGATGCTTAGGAGCTGACCGGTAATATGCAAAACGGAAAGGAGAAGAGATGTGCAAAGCTCAAGTAACCGTACGCCGCTCACAGCACGCCGCTCATGTCTCTTTTCGTCTGTGCGCTGATGCCTGCTAAACCACTGAGTGCGGTGGCTGACCCAAACAAATATGAGACATCTCCTCTCTTCGCTGCTCAACCGTTTCCACTAAGGCTGCCGAGAGTGTAAAGAAATGCTATTGATGGTTTACAAGAGGTCCTCTCCTCTGGTCTCGTCTGCTCTTCGGTGGAGTCCGGGCATTACGAACGCGACGGCGGAGAAAGCAAATGAAAGAATTACCTTTCTTTAGAAGCACACAACCGCGACACGACTCGTGTTTGTGTAGGAAACAAGTGACGCAGGTTTGCTTACCGCATCGACTGAGGTCGTTACCATGGCGTAATACTGCTCATGAACACCTGAGATCAGTAAACCACTGATGGGTATTTACTTTTGTCTTCTTCTTCGTGTCGCTGGCACAACAGTTGATATTTTTTAAATGTTGTTGCTCAAAACTTTGCCATCTCTACGGCGTCGTCGGTGGCAGCGCAGAGGTCACTCTGACTGCTTTCTTTGGGTCATAGAGAAAGGATAAAGAGAAGAGGATAGTGTGTAAGACAGTACGAAAGGATAGTAGTAGTAGTATAGTGCAGGGTAATGTTGACAAAACAAATAATAATTTGGGATATAATATTTTAAAGTGAAACTTTTATTACATCGTCTCAAACTTTTTCGTTCGAGTGTTGCATGTCGCGTGACGCTCAGCCGCGGAGTAGGGATAACTACTCCGCGTTTTATACCCTTAACCCTAGAAAGATAACCTACGCCCCAAAGGCGCACGCGAAAACAATATATCGCCATCGTTTTTTTATTCCGTGCATGTATCAACTTATGCTTTTCAACCAACTCAGACGTCGGTCTACTCTACCGCGGGACGGCTGTTTCTATGCGGTAAATACAATACTTTAGTAGCCATGAAGAGATGAAGCGCTCGAGAGGCGAGCACAAGAATGACGTTTGTCATGACTGTCTGTAAACCTATTTAGTATGATGATGATGATTATTATTTTCAGACTGTTTGTATTAAAAATGACTAGATAGTAAGAAAAAACTGATGATTTTTATAATAATTTCGGAGAATTAGTCCCATAACCAGAAAAACTGTTGATTTTTGTTTTTTTTTAGAGGTCTACTCATTTAGTAATAAACAACTTATTATAGCACTGACTGTAATTTAATCGAATTTTTATATTAACTCTAATAGTAAACCTTTAAAACGATGAAGTTATTAAAAATCAACCTAACTTATTTTCTGAAATACACGTATTTGAAAATCTTGCGCTTTTGAAGCGCATGGTTATCTTTTATGTAACTCGCAGTATGGTTATCTATCTAGGGTTAATGGAATATTATTACAAAAAAAAATAGTTTTTTTGTGAAATAATGTTGGTACTAAGGACATGACACATAATAACCTAATGCTAGCAAATACGGGCAAAAACAGTTTTACATAGTACTATGATAAAGAGGTAAACTTTGGATGTAGGCAGTAATCTTCGTAATTCCTAATCCAATTACGAATATTCTTTTAAATAATGAAAATCTACATTATTTCCGAGTTTTATAGGCCATATTTAAACGTTCCTGTGGGATAATTTCCGACCAAAACGGGAGCGAGGCCGCGGGCAAAACGAGAACTAGCTATTTCCGCTCGAAAATCGCACTATTACACATTTTATACGCTTGACTAGCCATTCACTCCCGTAACTTACACGTTACACAAATCCCAAAAAAAAAACCAACGCAATCGTATGCGCAAGAGCATGATCATTCCGCTCAAATGCCTTTCCATATTCAAATTATCAGATCTGTCGATCAGGGCGCGAACAAAACGCCTTTATGCTTGTAAAATTAAATGTATTAATAGTGATTACAAATGCTCTGCTTTTGTTGAAGTGTGCATCTGTCTGTCTGTCTCTTGGTCGATTGTGCAGATGAGGGGTTATGTTTCGTGAGTTTCTTTTGTGAGATGTTATCTACCGCAGGATAACTGCAGCTGGTTTGTTTGGGAAGTAATTGTGAATGGAGAGGTGGTGAGAGAAATGCTAATTGACTTTTATTTATAGCCTGTACTGTCCCACTGCTAGGCGAAGACCAATTCCTTCCATGAGCTCTTTTCCCGTAACTCCTCGAACCAGACTTGAATTTTTGTTACACGTTGATTTAAATTATTTTCTTGTAACCATTTTTGTCACCCTTTTTATGTCCTGTTGGTTCCTACTTTAAGGCGGATGTCACCATTGAAATTGAACACTTTACTATTGAAACCAATATATCTCTCAACACCTTTATCCAAATTTTAAAGCCTTGTTTGCATTCTCCAAATTAACCCGATCTGCACAGCTAAACGGCGTTCAAGAACTGGTTCGATATTCTATAGCAAAGCAACTATGACAGTTATTTTAAACACTAAAGTTCAAGTTGTATTTGTGGGAAAAAAAAACTTTCATGCAGTCTGTACTTTGCAACTTAACCAGATCTGTTAGAAACTTCTTGACATAATCGTAAAATACTTTTGCCTTCTTATTTAAGTCTACTTCTGATTCTGTAAAACTTAAGTAACGTTTATGAATCTTATCACATTACTCAGTGTAATTTGCAAAACGTCCGTAGTTATAGAACACTAATGCAATTTGTTGCTGAAAACTTGAACACTTCATTTTATAACTGTCGTGTTCTTAGGTCATAGCTAAGCCATATCGAAGGAAGAGTGGAAATAAAATTACTACTGTTACTTGTTTATGACGGTTTTCATATAATTTCAAGAAACTGCGGTTCATGACTCATTCATGAGGTCCGTCATTGATTCCCGATTCGAAGTGTTATCAGCAATTCTCAGTAGCAGCCTGGAATGGACTAGTAGCTGGTTGATAGTAATAGCCTCGTCTTGTATCACATCATCTGCCTAGCCTTTTCCCAAACTATCTTAGGGTCGGCTTCCAGTCTAACCGGATGCAGATGGGTACCAGTATTTTACACGAAGCGACTGTCTATCTGACCTCTACAACCCAGTAACTGGGTAATAAGATACTCCTTCGTAAAACTGAATGTCAGAGTTTTGGCTTCTGAATTCTCGTAACGACTGTCAAAGATCTACAAATGACAGCCGGGACCAACGGCTTAACGTGCTTTCCGACGGACGGAAGAAACTCGGTATGTAATTATGGTCATGACTATTCACGGACCAACCTTGGCAAGCACGGCTTTACCTTAAAGATCGACCCGTGCGGCTGTTATATTTAGCTACGAGCCTCGTCTCATATCACATAGAACTAAAAGATAAATGGCGAGATATTGGTCGACTATAGCCCTGATGGAGATTAAAGGAATGTTATGTTCAAGAAACTACACAGAGTTTGACATTTGCTGCAACTGACAACAGTTAACGAAATTTTTTTTTTTTTTTTTTTTATGTAAGTAGTTTAGTTTTGCTGTCTATAAATAACGGATATTTCAGGAACGAACTACTGAAAAGTTGGGTCAAAGTGCAGCAAAGGTGCAACGATTATGTTCGTTTGGAACTAAGCATAAGCAATCGTTTTTAAATGTCTTTGAACAATTTTATTTACAAGAATTGTTCAAAGACATTTAAAAACGCATAGGATAGCCGGCCAACGCCAACGAAATCGTAGCAAGAGCCTACTGGCAATTTGTTAAGTAATTTGATTTAAAAGGCGTCATTGAAACGTAGGATCACATATTTTCTAAAACATTTTGTTTTATTACCTCTTTAAACTATCTTAAATCTAAATAGCTATATATAGTAATATGGCTAAATGGTACTAATTAAGCCTTTAAATGAAGATCTCTTATTATTAGGTCAAGTTACTGTTTCGAAGTAACGCAGAATAATAAAAACTTTGCGCCAAGTTTCACTTTTCTCGGAGGACTGAAGCCCCTTTTCATTAAACTTGAAAAAGTGTTCCAATTCTGATGAACGCTATAAAAGCAAATAGTTCGTACTTCTTTTGGCCATAACAAGATGTATTTTTTTGTGTTTTACTGTCCCATTGCTGGGCAAAGGCCTCCCTTAGTTCCATGAACTGTTTTCCCATCCCATTATTAATAAAAAGATTATATGCATTTTATATACTAGCTGTGCCCGCGACTTCGTCCTCGTGGAATTAGATTTTTTGTAAAATAGAAGTAGCCTATATTACTCCTTATTACATCAGCTATCTGCAAGTGAAAGTCCCGTCAAAATCGCTCCAGCCGTTTCAGAGATTACCGGAACAAACAGACAGATAGACAGACAAAAATTGTAAAAAACGTTATTTTGTTATATGTACCGTATATACTCGTACATTCATATGCATGTAGTAAAAAGCGGTTATTCTAATATTACAAACAGACACTTCAATTTTATTTATTTGTTTTCAAAATATTTTTATTATATTGTTTGGTGCTACGGAGTCCTGTGTGCGTGTGAATTCTGACTCGCACTTGGCCGGTGTTATTAGCAGGACCAAATCTTGTAAAATGTCTTAAATAATTCTACAAAAAGACTACCTACCTACTTTTTATATTTTTTTTATAAGAAAAAAACTCGAAAGTTACTCTCTTCTTGTTAACTTTTAACGCCTAAACTTCTGAACGGCTTTTTTTCTATATTTGTGGGCCAAAGTTGCCTAAAAATAAATGTATTTTGTTGTTGTTGAACGTTAAAATTTTGTGCAACGGGAAACCATGACTTGGTTTAGGACAAAAGATACGTTGTATCCCGTTTAAAAGTAAATTCTTCTAATATTAATAAGCAAATATCATCATCTGCCTAGCCTTTTCCCAAACTATCTTCGGGACGGCTTCCAGTCTAACCGGATGCAGCTGAGTACCAGTATTTTACATGAAGCGACTGCCTATCTGACCTCCACAACCCAGTAACTGGGTAATACGATACCCCTTGGTAAGACTGGATGTCAGACTTTTTGGCTTCTGACTACTCGTAACGACTGTCAAAGATCTACAAATGACAGCCGGGACCAACGGCTTAACGTGCTTTCCGAGGCACGGAGGAAACTCGGTATGTAATTATGGTCAACCATCCACGGACCAACCTCGGCAAGCACGGCTTAACCTTAAAGATCGACCCGGGCTGCTGTTATTATTTAGCCACGAGCTCCTCCATCAATAAGCGAATATAAAAGGATTAATACAAAGGTCAAAATCTAATACTAAACCTAATCTAGGTTCCTGCGACTTAGGAGTCATTAAGTCTTTTCTATTTTTAAACCTCGACGAAAAAAGAGGGGTGTTATAAGTTTGACGTGTGTATCTGTGTGTCTGTCTGTGGCATCATAGCTCCTAAACGGATGAACCGATTTTGATAAAATTGGTTTCGTTTGAAAGGTGTTTTAATCGAGAGTGTTCTTATCTATGTTTCGAGAAAATCTGCCCAGCCGTTTGAAGGTGATCACCACTTTTCTAGTTGAAGGGAAATAAACAACTTTCCCAGGTCTGGTCGATTCGAAATTTGAAATCATGTTACTTGTCACTATGGGCATCGCTGGGGGGGGGTCACCCTCCCGCTCCCCCTAAAAGTTCGGTTTTTTTTTTTTAATTTATAACTTTTCTTGTTTTCGTTAAGTTTAAAAAGCATGAAATAAAATTAAATTAAAAATTTAAAAAACCCCCGACACGAAAAACCTCTAAAAAACCTAAAATAAAATAATCCAAGCGTCTTAGCGTCGGGGGACCGCTAAGTAGACCGCTTAGTACAAGCACAAAACAAAGCGGCCCCCGACGCTAAGACGCTTGGATTATTTTATTTTAGGTTTTTTTGTGGTTTTTCGTGTCGGGGGTTTTTTAAATTTTTAATTTAATTTTTATTTTTATTGGTTGGCCCAACGCCGAACAATTTTATTTAAATTAATCGGAATAATCGAACTAATCTAGCATTACATAGTAAGTTTTTCATTTGTATTTGTATGTGGGATTTATGTAACAATTGACTGTATTTATGTAACTTAATAAGTTTTCATACTCCTATGTTAAATAAATACATGTCGTGGCAGCCTTTATTAAGGCTACACTATAAATTGTGAAAAATAGTATGAGTAGCTTAATATGTATTTTAGGTGTAAGCTTTGTTGGTTATCCTTAAATAAATAAATTAAGTTCCCGGTAGATAATTTACGACAACCAAGCAAAATCTATAAAATTCATCATCTACCTAGCCTTTTCCCAACTGACTGGGTTACGGAACTCCTTGGTGAGATTGTTTGTCAGACTTTCGGCCCACTGACTATTAATGACAGTGGGACCAATGGGTTAACGTGATTTCCGAGGCACGAAGGAAATTCGTATTGTAATAGGTGGTCACCCATCCACGGACCAACCTAGGCAAGCATGGCTTAACCTGAAGATTGACCCGAGCGGCTGTTATTATTCAGTCTCTAGCTCCTTAAAAAAAGAGTTAGTACAAGAGTCATAAATCATCATTCTCTTGCCCTTATCTCAATTTATTTGGTGTCGGCGCAGCATGTCTTCTTCTTCCATACTTCTCTATTGCTTGTCATCTCATGAGACACCTATTTTCTTGCCATATCATACTTCACACAGACCATCCATCGTTTCTTTGGTCTTCCTCTACTCTTATAACCATCCACATTCATACTCAAAACTTTCCTCACGACATTTTCCTCATTCCTCCGCATCACATGCCCATACCACGACAACCGATTACCACACATCTTTTCAACAATCATAAATCCATAAAAAAAATAACTTCAGTAGCATCTGCCATATCAAAATAAATAATCAATTTACATTCACGTTAATTTTAAATCAGTACACATCTGTGTGTTCATTAAAGTGTCGGAGTGAGGTTGTGTGTGTGTGCGAAGCGTCGTCCAATCGTCACCTCGCGCGTGAATAGTAGGCGTGGCTTCACACCCGGCTCGAGACTCCATGCGATCGATTTTATTTGAGACACACGGCTGGGAAAAAATGTGTGTGTGTTCTTCGCTGTATTTGATATGAGTGAATTGGAACTTTCCGAAAATCTGTATCATGTGTATTCTTCTGACTACTACTCTACTGATTCGAGCTTCTGCCCGAAGGTCTGAAAATCAGTTTCTAGTACGAGAGGGTATCATGTAACATGACACCTAATTACTGGATGTGGAGGTAAGACGAACAGTCAGTATGGAATAGGTGGTGTTATTCTGAACTTGAGTAACTCCAGACTGATTCACTAATAGCTATGCAGAGTCCTCGTACTTATAACTCGGGCAAGATTATATCTGGACTAAAGAGACTGACCTCTGGATTTATTTCGGTGTATCTTCTCAGAGAGTCGGATACGATGCTTTCGAGTTCACTTCGTTGCGTAATGCGGTTTGACGTTGTTAACTTTGCTTTCTTGTACACTTTTCTTATCGCATTTTTTTCATAAAATCCCTTAGGATACCACTTACATTGTCTATGGTCTTCTTTCTTTATCGCGTGGTGCCTAAACTGGTGTCAGCATGTTTATGACGCCCATTGCCCTCTGACTTGGCTTTACATATATGCCGTCGAGAAATATCTCGCGTGCTCGTTTCCTCACGATGTTTTCCTTCACCGAAGCAAGTGATAATTATACAATACGCACATAAATTCGAAAATCAAAGGTGCTTGGGTTCAAACTCGAGACCTATGACTTGGTACTCCGACGGCTGCTTATAAGACAGTTTAAAGTTAGCTTAGAGAATAACAAGAGACCTCGTATCGCTTAGGAAAAATGTAACGCTCACCAGCATCGCTTGTCGCAAGCCTGGGGGTCTAATCTCTAAGTCCGTCAACGAAAATACAGAACCGTCCGTAAATAGCTTTATACTTCGAAATGAACCCTACTCCCTAATATTTTCGGATTCATGAGTTTTGAAAACACATCGCGACTCAGGGCAACTGTCCAATTGTGTTGTCATTAATTTTTAGTTCGGAGCCCTAACGAATCTTATAACCGTAAGTGATACGGAGTAGGAAACAACTGTAACTTCGGCCGAAACTACGGATTTCGTGCTTAGAGAGTAGACCCCCAGAGAACAAGAACGGGCCTTACGTGCCAGCGAGTGTGATTTCTACAAAATGAAAGACGGTAATGAAATGGCTGTGTTTGGTTGCGAAGTTAAGAAAGTCTGCACCGGGGTCGAAGTGCAAATTATGTTTTGATAATTATTTTGAAAGTAAGAAAAATCGTGACATGTCACTTGAAGGTCTTGAATAAGTTTTGATATTTAGTTTTTGAGATATGGAACTTTTTTGTGAAACTGCAAGAGTAACTTAGTTTTTTATTAACATGCTGTGAAAAACAAAGTTTTGCTATTGAGTGTTAATTAACCCGTAAATGAGCGATTGTTTGATGCTACGGATCCCGTCGCAGGCGAATCCGACTCGCATTATCCAAATGCGAGTCGGCTTTATTTTTGTTTACACTCAGTATTTACAAGCCCGATTCGAAGTATTTAGTGTCAATTTGTTTAACTAGGCTTTGTACTCGAACAGAAATTTGTATTCAATTGTAATACTTGTCAGTTTTAGATAGAAAAACTATTGTACACACGAGTACCCCAACCAGTTTATGCGGATCTCTCTCTCTCTTTGCATCTATACAAAGCGAAGCCAAGTTTTACTGGAAACATATTGCTTTATGTGTGGCCGTGTATTCTTTACCGACACTGTTCAATCTCTGCACTTTTTGTATTTTGGTCACTCACCGTCCGACCGTAATATTGGTCACCAGTAATCACCACGCACAACGGACCGAATTTATTTTAAACTTTTCGCACAAATAGAAACAAAGGCGGTCTTAATGCATTAAGCATCGACTACCAGTCAACCTTACTAGAGGCTAATAAGACAATGAAGTTGCCTTTACATAACATACATATATACAATATATTAAAAAATAAACCTCGATACGAAAGGGGCATATACAAGGTGTTGTTTTGCATTCTCGTCAAATTCAAGGAGGTTACTATACTACTGATTCTCGTCCTAAATCAAAAATAAAATGGGTAGGTAATTTTTATTTCTTTTCTTATTTACGAAAATCGGTAAGTGTGAACCACCCGTGTTTTAAACGCGGGCCGTCTGATTCTCGCCCTATAACCGTGCTTTCATACATACAAACAATCTCAAACGTTTATTCGATCATTTCTTATTCCCTAAACCACGTTAAGGGGGTTATGCTGAAATACTGACAAACTTAAAAACCTAAAAAAAACAGTGTTTATTAATAATTAACTGGGTACCGTAATTTTAATAGATTATTTAGGTATTTTGTGAAAACAACACCTTGTAGGTATCCCAATCACATAACCAAATTAAATGAAGAAAATCAAATATTCATGAAAGCTAAGATGATACTGAATTTTACAAGCACGATTTACTTGCCCAAATTAGCACCATTTCGCCGAAATGTAGACAGGGTTTTTTTATAAATATTGTTTAGAAAATTAGAAAAATATATATAATTATACACCAAAATACCGATACGATACACACGAACCAGCAGCCCAATTCTCCAGTTATCTTTTTTATTTGTAGCCATGTTACCAAGTCTGTTGGATTTCACGTTACAAATAACGAAGTAAGCGTGGCCTCATATTCGGAGCTTCATTTGCAGACCAGCAGTGTTGTTGACACGTCTATAAAAGTGGCAGAAGAAGATTTTCCTTATCTCCAGTGTGAAATTATACTTGCTAATGTATAAATAAACACAACTACATAACTAATATTATAAAGAGGTAAAGTTTAAGTTTATACAAGGTATTAACCGTCTATTCACGAAGCCGTCAACCAAGCACTCTGTACATCAAATTAAGAAACTGTACGTAAAAATTATTGCTGCGAAACGTCTTTTTTTCATCGGGTGAAAATCACTTTTTAAGGTAAAACTCAATGTAACGCGCTCAAAACATTATGTTGATCGATGCATTGAATAGTACGACAAGTGGAGGTTTTTAAAAGAAAGCTAAGAACTTGTGGAAAATTGGATCAATATATTATACACCTACCACTGTTTGTCTCTGCATCACCCAAAGGTTGACTGGTAGAAAATGCCTATGGTAGATAATGCCTAATGGATTAAGTCCGCCTCTGTACTATGTGCTTGAAGTTTTAAATAAATAAATATCTCAGAAACTAGAAGGTTCCCAAATACCTGTAGTCCGGAACAAAAAAAACGTCGTGAAGAACTAGTACCTTTCAGGGCTTCGTTCAGGGTATTTTCACAACAACTTTGTAGAAAGTAATGTCCGAAACTATTCATCTGATTTTGATTATTATGTCACCTATAGAAAACAACGACTTTTCTGAATGCCATAAACTGTGTTTTAAGACACTTGACACGGGAAAACTAGCAAGAAGAAGCAAGTTATAAATAAATTATAACTTCCACCAATTAATTAGCACAGAAAGAAAAGTATGCGTGACTAAGTGTGCCTCAGATAGTTGTTCTTAAAAAAGTATTTATGTTGAACTGGGCCCTGACTTGTGGAACGTAAAACATGCTGAAACTCTCTACGAGTACAAAAGAAAAAGCTCAGCCAATGTTAGGCCAAACAAAGACATGCTCGAAACCCTATGATTCAACTCCTACAGCCTTAGTCTTCCTAAAGCAACGCCAACAAAAAAGTACCAAGCCTCAATAACGAGCCATATCGAACCAACTCAGCAGCCACTTACACCATCAATAAAACCCCGAAACTCCATATCCACAGTCAGCATAGCACCCCTAACGGTTAGCAAACAAATAAAAAGTGAAATCGTGACATTTCCCTTCTACATTTAGGCACCTAAACCGTTTGCAAACAGCATTGAGACCGGGACGCGAGTAAATGAACGAGGGGGGGACAAGGGGGGGTCCTAAACAAAAGGTGCGAGCCCCCTGCCCACCGCCTCATCGACCCGGGTCGAAGGGTGGTGTGTACTGTGACCATGGGAAAGGAGTTTTTTTGGAAGTATACCGGGACTTTTTGATTGTGAAAGCAGAACTGTTTTTAATACTCATAAATACTTCTCACGTTATCGTACGAGTATTATGAACGTTTGCTATCTTTAGAACTAAAAGAGTAACCATTATGGACGTTCTTGCTGGTCTTCTCCATAGGAAACGACCAATCCGTGCACTTTTTCTCGACGTTTTGTAAGTGCCCATGTAGGCTTATTTGAGATTTTGAAAACTTTCTCGTGCAATGCACATATTTGAAGACTTCCGTTGCGACGCAAATGCACAGCACATCACAGAAAATTCTATGGTCTATCCATTTATTCCGTCATTGGCGTCAGAATATCAACGCCAGTTTTTACGACACGACTTCAAGGCGTAATTTTCAATGCACGGCGTTTATTTTCACGACACAACATCTTGTCACGATGAGATGGTTTATCGTGTGAGATAGTATCTCAGTCGAGCTTTATTTCTCATTCCAAACAAAGGGGTTGCCTTCCATGTTTCCTTCTATTTTAGGTCCTAGGGCGCGGGATTTTAAATCCTAGCTTTGAATCCAGGCCCACCAATGCAAGGAATATGCATTTTCACCGTTTTGGTAAATCTGAACATCTGAGTTTGGGTAAAAACTGTCAGAAAACATAATACATCGGTAACACACTGTACCTAAGCCAAGCTTTTTCTGTATATGTTGTATTTAACTATTCATATACCATTGGTATAATTATTTATGTGACGTTCCATTAAGAGGATAAACGAATAAAAATACATGTATTCCCAAGAAAGTGCGTCGAAAGTATTTCGTATATCTCTAATCTAATGACGGTACTAATTCAACCTAAAATCATGCCTTCGTAACACATATTACTATTGTAAATGTAAGCTATTAGTGACATCCTCATCGGTTATGACGCAATCCATCGCCTATTCCTATCTTTGATACATAGTTTTAAAGTATCAACTAGCGGCTGCGACTTCGTTCGCTTGGTAATTTTGATGGGTTGTAGGGGAATGAAAAATAGATGTTGGCCGATCCTTAGACCTACCCGATATGCACACAAAATTTCATACAAATCTGTTCAGCCGTTTCGGAGGAGTTGGGTATTTTGGTATTTTATTTTGAGGTTGGCTTCTAGTCTAATCGGATGCAACTGAATGCCAGCATTTTATATAGAGCTACTTCTTATCTAACCTACCCACTTCTAACATAATAAGTACTGACTTTCGACAATTCATGTTTGCTTAGTCTGTTGTTTGGGAAAATTATTATTAAATCAATAAGATAGACAGATAGATAGATCAATAGGAGAAACATAACTTGTTGTTCAATATTTATAGTGTGTAATTTATTGTTTTCCCTAATATTTATTTATTAAAAAAGATATAACCAAAAACCGAAAAACCCGAAAAAAACGGTTTTACTATCCCAAAAAACCGGGTTTCAAATCAGTCGGTTAACCGGTTTTTTCGGTTAACCGGGTATCCGGTTTGCATGCCCTACTACCCAGTTACTGGGTAACATATTATGCCTTGCTAAGACTGGGTAACATTTACGCCTTGCTAAGACGGGATAACAATAGTAACCAAAATACTGAAATACTCAAAACTACATAACACTCTGGTTTGCTCTGTCAGACGGAGTTCTAAGTTACTACGTACTAGCCAGACAAAATTCGAGTCATCGGTTCGAGAAGAAGAAGAACAAAATCCTAATATTCCTAAAACCCGCGATCGCATATGGCCCCTACGTCCGGGGTGGTTGTGCTTTTTCGCGGCGCGTGTCACTTCGGAGGGTCGGGTGCGGCCGCCGACACTGCGGGCGTCGGGATCCCGCGTCCGGGCGCCGTCGCCATGGCAACGACACCGCGACACCACACCCACCCTCGCCCACCCCCAGCCACGCCAAAATAACCCGTAACACAACAACATACGAACCATTGCTCACTTATATACCACAGACATATAAAGCGGGTGGAATAGGTACATACGAAGGCACGGTCAGGCGATGTAAATAACGCGAGATAACTTCGAGAGGGTCTAATGGAATAGGGAATCGTGTTTTGGAAAGTGCCCCGGAGAGAATGTTCTGGGTTGTTAACTCACGATAAGGGCCGGTTCCTTGTTAAGTGAAAGTCGATATGGGATTAGCTTGGCCAAATTTGATTACACAGAAGTTTCGGTTTGTAGTTGATGAGTTGACGGGGTCGCGCTTTAAATATTTAGTTCTCGGGCTTTATTTGATTTTCCTTTAATGGAAGGATTAATAGATGAGGAGCTCATGGCTAAATAATAACAGCCGCACAGGTCGATCTTTAAGGTTAAGCCGTGCTTGCCGAGAGACACTCTTTCCCACACTGGAATAAGAGTAAAACAATACTGCTTTAAGACGTCATGGTAAGCCAGCTGGACTTTAACGAGGATAATATACACTGATTTGATACTTTTTTTTTTTTTTATAACGTTGCCCCACACTAGGAATTTCTCTTGTATCGTGGGTGCGTTCACAAACATTTAAACTCACATACACAAACAGCCAGACCCGAAACAACTATCTGTAGGCCATACAAATATTTGTTCCGTGCGGGGATCGGACTCGCGACACGTAGCGCAGCAGTCGAACGCTCAACCACTGCGCCAACCGTGTCGCCAGCATTACATACATAAATTACATACATACATAAATACTCACGCTGTTTTCTCATGGGGGTACGCAGAAACTAGTGATACATGATGCAATGCATGTTAGTGGTTTAGAACCATTGCGTTACTGCTGAGCATGAGGGCCTGGTTCCCATTCCCAGGATGAGCAGTTTTAGGGTCAGCTCACACCGAGACGCGACGCTGCGCGCACATTTTAAAGAGCGATTCAAAATTTAACTTTATTTTCTACACGAAAAGATATACACATTTCGTTGTGAGAATACGTTGTGCCATGCAGCGCTGCGCCGCGTGACGCCTGTAAAGAATTGTGTATCTTTTCGTGTAGAAAATAAAGTTATATTTTTGAATCGCTCTTTAAAACTGTGCCCGCAGCGTCGCGTCTCGGTGTGAGCTGACGCTTATTGGGTACTAGCTGTCCCGCGCAACTTCGTCGGCGTCACATTTACCCCGTTTTCGCAACATTTTTCATTGCTGCTCCGCTCCTATTGGTCGTAGCGTGATGATATATAGCCTATGTCCTTCCCCAGGTTAAATCTATCTTCTTGCCAAATTTCATTAAGATCCGATCAGCCGTTTGGTTGTGAAAAAGGTAACAAACAAAGAAACAAACAGAGTGACTTTCGCATTTATAATATTAGTATGGATTTTCAATCAGGAATTTCTCAGTGGCAGCACTGGATCTGGATTTTTGACCAGTTGGTGCTAATAGGCTCGATTTTTGACCAGTTGGTGCTAATAGGCTCATGCCTTATTACAAGGGACATACACATAATGGGCGTAATGTGGTTGTAGCACCTTTCTTTACCCTCTGGGAACAACAGGTCTGTATGTAAATTTAAATAAACTTTTCTCCACCGATGAAGAACAACAATAATGTATTTCGTATCTCTATGCCATTTTCCCTTTGTTAATAAATAGCAAGGCTGCATAAATATAATTGAATGAATTTTAAAATGGCGCCCGTTCCCGCGCCCTTTATGCATCGTTTATTAAGTATTTTTGTAATACCTCTCTTCGCTTTACGTAGAAAAATGAAATTCTTTGTTTTTGTTAAGACACTGTATTTCAGAAAAGTGTTAATTTGCAGATTTGCCATTTGATAGTGCTTTTTATTTATTATCTATAGGCTCGCGCTTGTCCACTATCTCACTTGATGGTAAGCGATGATGTGGTCGACGGTGAAGCACGCTTGCCTAGAAGAAACCTATTCACTCTTGACCTCTAGATTGTAGCTATCAGGAAATACAGATTTCGGCAGGGAATTCCACTCCTTAGCGGTACGCATAATAAAAGTATTCCCAAAACGCTTAGTGCGTATAGGCGGGATGTCCAATTGTCCGCCATGTACCGATGGCGCATCGCCGTACTTACGTCTGGTAGTCCGTTGAAACGGGCTAGCCGGAATTAGATCATGCAACTTGCACTCGAGTAGCTCGTGGCGAAATAATAACAGCCGCTTGGGTTCGGTTAAGCCGCGCTTGCGTAGGTTGGTCCTTGGATGGGTGACCATACATTACAAACCGAGTTACCTCGGTGCCTCGGAGAGCACGTTAAGCCGTTGGTCCCGGCTGAAAATTGTAGATCTTTGACAGTAGTTACAGCTAGTCACTGGCCCGGAAGTCTGACAACCAATCTTACCAAGGGCTTTCGTATCACCCAGTACTAACTGGGTTGAGGAGGACAGATAGGCAGTCGCTCCATTTAAAATACTGGTACTCAGCTGCATCCGGTGAAACTGGAACTTAGACCTATGTATCCTGTTTATGCGTAAAAAGTTTTAATAAAATCGGTTCAGTCATTTCGGAAAATAAGGACTTGAAAGTTTGAATGAAATGCCGTAATGCGTAAACGCTATTAAAATGTGATTAGAAGAGCGTTACTACTGATTAGTACTGCTGCGTTGGTTTGGTGGTCGCAAACCTGACTGCTTAGTATGAGGTTCTGGGTTCGATTCCCGCGTCGGGCAAAATGTTATTCGATTGTTCCATCAGGAATTTCTCAGTAGCAGCCACGGAGTCTGGATTTGTGCCCGGTTGATGGCAATAGGCTCGCCCCCTATTACATGGGACTTAAACATAACTAGCAAAATGTGGGTATACTATTAAGTACACCACTGCCTAACCCTTCTGGGATTACAAGCGTGATGTTATATTAAATGCGTTGCTAAGGTGCTTGTCAGAGTCTAATTAATGCCTATTATTCTGTCCGTATGCTTTTCAGTCTGTGTCAAATAAAAATATAACCTTTCTTACTTAATTAATTTTATTGAAATATAAGTAAAACCGTTACATTTTATTTTATTTTAATGGACATAAAAATAAATGTAATGTATGCTATCTTAATGACACGAGTTATATGAAAATGCTTAGCTCATGCTTTGTCAAATATACAGGGTGGTTGATTAAATGCGGACAATACTTGTAGGGTGGGAAGTACTCGTGAACCCAGATTACGTCTGAAACTTAAATCTATTTAAAATTAAAATAAACATCATTTATCATAAATATTAGCAAGATTTACTATAAGACTCACCCAGAAATATGAATAAAACAAAACAGCTGTTCTCTACATTTTATCTCCTTATGCGACCACAAATGTATGGAGCAACTGATATTTTATTGTAATTGATGGAAATTCCAAAAAAATATCAGTCAGTATGGTACGGTCAGCAGCAAAATTCGCTTTACATAACCAAAATTATAAGACGTCTTAGTTTTAGAACGATCGATATTAACACACTGGAGTAAAAGACATAACAATATTTTCATCAATGGTTACACAAATTCGCAAAACAATATAACATCAGATCACACTGACCAGCACAAAACTTGGTGTAATATTTATAAGTGTTCATCGACTTTTGATGCTGACTGTACCAACTATGGAGTTGGTACCATAGTAAAAGTTTTTCATGAACGCCTTTATAGTACTGGCGGTACTTTCATACAAGCCAAAAGCTTGGCTTGCCCTTATTACCTACTTCTCTTCATGATATCCGTGGTCATGATGGTCACCTAGTATTGGCCAGTTATAAAGGGACAAGCTGCCTTAAGTGCTCCAGAGGTATAGTACAGCAAGGCTTATCTAGCCTGGTGTGGAAAACGTTGATTTCTCATCAGCATCCAATGTATATAACTAGGTTCATTGAACTTCTTGTCCGCTGATACCCGGTTACAAATTTTTTGCTCCATCTGGACTACCTTTTGTAGTAAGCAAAGAATTATTGTCGGGCCTACGCTGTCCTCCCATACTTAAATACTAACGCTAACATTCAAATATTGTAAAACCGAATGATTTTAAAAGAATAACCATGGAATTTCTTGCCGGTTCTTCTCCATAGGAAACGACCAACCCGAGCCGTGCACCTTTAGTCGACGTTTTATATGTGCCCATGTCGGCCTATGTAAAATAAAATATTTTGATTTGAAAGCATTAGGTCAGCATTTCAAAAGTTGCCAACATCAGAAAAAGCTGTTAAAAATATCGCTGTTTGATTATTTATTCATCATTTTCCTACACTTATCTCAATAGTATTAAATAAAATAACAAAATATCGCTCTGTGTTGCACAAAAATGGTTATGCATGGCTATACTTATCTTTAAACAGTGTATTGTAGAACACAGAACGACTTTTAAAAAATAATTTAGCAAGTAATATTTATTAGTTAATCAAAACAGTGAAATATTTGACAGCTATTTTTGACTCGCGACGTTATCTCAGTTTTCTGCTTTCAGAATGCTCCCTCGAAATTAGATCTAAGGAAATCCATATGAAAATTATTGCCGATGTTTCATTTTAACCAACTTCTAAAAAAGGAGGAGGTTATGTATTCGGCGCTTAACTTGTTGATTTTTCACTGTCGCCAGGTGAGATAAGCTCCTGCACTATTGTTATATCTAAAATATAGCCTTGTTTACGCCATTCATAGGTTCCGGGGTTAATTTATCGGTAACTTCACTTGGTACTTGTTCGACAACGTAATGCCTTTTCACTATTTTGTCCAACCCTTCAACTGTTGTCGTCTGAAACATACAAATATTATTTTTGTTATTGTTGTTATTTGACATTGAGAGAAGTATGACCTATTATTTTTCTGACTATCGGAGCTATACCACATCACATTTTGACGGCACGGTTGGCGCAGTTGTTGAGCAATCGACTGCCGCGCTGTGTGTTGCGGGATCGTTCCCCACACGGAACAAATATTTGTATGGCCTACAGATAGTTGTTCCGGGTCTGGCTGTTGTGTATGTGAGTTTGAATGTTTGTAAACGGACCCACGATACAGGAGAAATTCCTAGTGTGGGGCAATTAATAAAAAAAAAAAACATAAGCCTACAACCTCGTGCATGAGAAGCGAGGCCTTAACCTTGGGCCATCATGACGTTATCTAACTTTTATTAACTTAATGAAAATCTAAAATCTCTGACAGTCATACCTAGTTTTTTTTTGTTTGAGTCATCCTCGAAATATCTAAATTAGCAGATGAAAGTTCGTATTCTATTCCAATTGGAATTTCACCGGAGATTAAATACATTGATACTCTTTATCCGGATGGTTCCTTGTGTATAGTTCCACAATGGAGCCCAGAAACCACAGTCATATCGGTGGCACGTCAACTGAACGAATACGAAAGTTGCTTTGGTGTGTAGGCTCTATAAGATGCGGGCATAGCCGATGGCAGGTGAGCAACGAAAGTCGCTATACATATCCAAAATTATAAGACGTCTTAGTTTTAGAACGATCCATATTAACAGACTGGACTACAATACATACATAACAATATTTCCATCAATTGTTACACAAATTCGCAAATAAATATTACATCAGATCACACTGATCAGCACAAACCTTGGTGTAATATTGATAAGTGTTAACCGACTTCTGATGTCGATTGTACTAGTATTATCACTGTTTCTTACCACAGTCATCTTGTCCGCATAAAACTCTCGAACGTGTTGAGATATCTTTCCATTTTCATCTGTCTGTATGTGTATCATTATGTTATCTACTATTGTTATTACCGCCTGCACCTGTAAAGCAAATAATCCTTTATTTAAGGTGCTGCTTCGATGCGATTAAGGTGGAAACGTGAGGGTAGCGCGCGAAATTAAAATATTCTTCCTTTCTTGCAATTTGCCGGTCATCGTCAGGTTGTATGTTTATTAAATATAAAGAGTTATAATAATTTAAATCAATACAACCGCTTTCAGTTCTTGGCTTGTCCCAATTTATTTATTTTGGTGTCGGTGCAGCATGTCTTCTTCTTCCATACTTCTCTATTAATCGTCATCTCAGCAGTCACTTCCACTCTATCCATATCATCCTTCACAGTCCATCCATCGTTTCCTGTTCTTCCTCTACTTTTAAAGCCATCTACATTCATACTCTTTTTCTCACTGCATTTTCTTCATTCCTCCGCATCAATACTATGTTAACCGATTACTACACAACTTTTCAGTCAGCACTGGCGCCACGTCCAGTGCTTGTAACCGTGCATTGAATTATTAATAACTAGCTTATGCCCGCGGTGTCGCCCGCGTGGATTACGATAATTGTCCCACGGGAACATACTATCGGGATAAAAAGCATCCTTTGTGATAATCCAGGTTATTTATAACCTGGATTAACACCCTAACCGTGTGCCAAATTTCATCCAAATCCATTCAGTAGTTTTTGCGTGAAAGAGTAACAAACATCCATCCATCCTCACAAACTTTCGCATTTATAATACTAGTAGGATCTAGTAGCACTAACCTTAGTTCCATCAGCCTTCAGTTCTTCAAACTCCACCCCCGAAGTAAACGTGATGGAGGTGTTGGCCATCGGTGACAAAAACTGGTACGTATACGTCCCGTCATCGTTGCGGGTTAAGACCTGCGTCTGGCTCAGCTTCAGCGCCACTTTACGCGGGAGGTACCCCACTCCTGGAAATGGACGAAAGATTTGTTTGAATGGCTGCTATAAATGAGAAAAATTTCTGACTCTTGGCGCGATTGGGGATGATCAATAAATATTTTATTGCCCCCTATATTGTTATGGAGTCTTTAAGGCCTACAATATCTCACTAAGATACCAGTGGGTGTGGAACCAGTCATACATGTAAACCTTCCTCTTGAATAATTCTGTTGATTGATGAAAAACTCATCAAAATCCGTTGCGCAGTTTAAAAGATCTAGGTAAGCGTACAGTCACCGGGAAGCGACTTTGTTTTATACTATGTAAAGATAATCATATTGTCGAACTTTATTTTGATTGGACTCTTATTGTCACAATCAAAATATTTTATTTCACGTACCACTTATAAAACGTCGACAAAAAATTCACGGTTTGCGTTGGTCGTTTCCTATGGAGAAGAACTGGCAAGAAACTCCACGGCTACTCTTTTAAAATCATTTGGTTTTACAATAGGTATTTGTATGTTGCAGCGTTAGAACTTAAGTATGGGAGGACAGCCTAGGCCCGACAATAAGTCTTTGCTTACTACAAAACGCAGAACAAGATATAAAGATAACAAGCATCTAGGAATCTACAAGGCCCACACTGCACTAAACTATTGCAGTTTGCTAAGTATTATCAATAGACAATAAAATCATAATTATTCTACACAAAGGTAGTCTGGCATAGATAATGAAATTGCTTGTATATTGTACTAGATGTCCCGTGCAACTTCGTCTGCGTCACATTTTCCCCGTTTTCGCAACATTTTTCATAGCTGCTTCGCTCTTATTGGTTGTAGCGTGATGATATATAGCCTATGCCCTCCCCCTGGTTGAAATCTATCTTCTTGCCAAATTTAATTAAGATCCGATCAGCCGTTTAGTCGCGAAAAGGTAACAAACATTAGTAATTTAGTATGGATGAGTATGAGATAGAGAACAATTAACATATAAACATAATTATCAAGCCTGTAATACCTGAAGGGCTAGGCAGGTGCACCTCTGCACGATTAGAACATCCACATTTCGCCAAAACAAATAATAGTTTGTAGATAACGCGTTGGGTTTTTTTAATAAACAGATAATATGCTGATCAGTTAGATAGATACGGGTAGTACCTGATGTACCTGATAATGACAGACACTTTTTTTTTAAAGTACACTTGTGCAAGACTTGGTTATTTTTTTCATACTTGGTGTTAAACTTTGTTTTTGCCCAGTGCCCTGTTAAAATTATGAAAATTCGATAATTATCGTTTCTGCGCTCATCAAATCAAAATCATTTATTTCAAGTAGCCAAGTTACAGGCACTTATGAATAGTCGAAAAACAATAAAAATGAAGCTACAGTTCTAGTCACAAGACATAATAACTGTGAAAGTACTGTAGTTGTCCATTCCAAAGCGTAGATCTCTTTGGAGAAGAATGGGGAAGAAACTCCATGGACACTCTTTTAAATCGATTATGATTTTGTCCTCATATTTGTTAAGAGCGTCCTCGATAACCATGAAAATGAATTTCATGACAAAAATATCGAAAATCAAATGACGCAATTCTGACGTCCTGACTCGACGTCACTGAGGAAATATTGCAGGCGTTTCTGTATATGAAGCGAGTTATGGTATACTAATAATTTCCAATTTACTTCAATTTGAATAGGGTTTCTTTATCATATCGAGTCATTGAACGTTGGTCCTTCCATAAAGTTGAATAAAAACACAAATCTATGGATAGAATATTGTATATTTTTTGAGAGCAAAAACCAATAAATTTAACGATATTATTGTAACCAGATTAAGAAAATAAAAGTTTTTTACGAAAACTAATGAGCCAATTTTTAAAACAAGGATGTAAAGGTATTTATTGGCTCGAAAAATTTAAGGATTTAGCCTCTATTGCCTTGGAAGAAGTGTTGAAACGGAACTCGGATACGCGTAACGCGCGAGAGACCTCTTTTCATAGCCTGATTTACCTAACAAGAGCGAGTTTTATGAACTTCGAAAAAATACGAAGTTATAAGGCATATAACCAACATTATGTTGCACTAAGAATAATTGCAATTAATTAACAACTTTAGTCAAAAAAACCTTGTACACTTGCGCGAATATTTGGACGGGCAAGAAATTTACTAAACTGGGCCCCCAAACGGTGCGACGTTAATTGTTGCTTCAATCAACTAGCACTAATCAACTCCAAATTAACTTCAGCTAAGCTTCAGTTAAAATTATGAGATTATAATTATTATGTATTGACGGCAATACTACGGTAACTATGATAACTAAATATTCAATATTGTTGAACATCATCATCTGTCTAGCCTTTTCCCAAACTATCTTGGGGTCAGCTTCCAGTCTAACCGGATGCAGCTGAGTACCAGTATTTTACATGAAGCGACTGCCTATCTGCCCTCCACAACCCAGTAACTAGGTAATACGATACCCCTTGGTAAGACTGGATGTCAGACTTGACTACTCGTAACGACTGTCAAAGATCTACAAATGACAGCCGGGACCAACGGCTTAACTTGCTTTCCGAGGCTCGGAGGAAACTCGGTATGTAATTATGGTCACACATCCACGGACCGACCTCGGCAAGCACGGCTTAACGTTAAAGATCGATCCGTGCGGCTGTTATTATTTAGCCACGAGCTCCTCAATACGTAATAATTAGTTGTGGTATTTAGGGAGAAAGGCACCCCCAAAAGATATGCAAATTAAAATATGATGGTAGCAACTTTAAAATAATACTCACCGATGAAAGTCAAATATTCATCGAAGTTTTCGGAGTCCACTAAAGCGTATCTTTTACCGAAAAACTCGTCCATTTCGGACGCGATACGAACACGTATGATATAGCAACAACGTTATCAGTGTCTGATAACTTATCGTTTTCTGTTGGTGTCCTATCTAGTACGTTAAAGTATTAAAATAGATTATGTTGCCCGGTGCACGACTTTCAAGTACTAATGTACTTGGGAGTGACGGCGTTGTCAGTCCTAGTAACTCTTCTTATCAAGTCAGAATCATCTGGATGTTCCTTCTCATTGAAAAGCTCTTACCCAGTTACCCAGGAAATCTTAACTTCGGTGCTCAAATCGTCACTTAATTAGGTCAATAACTCTGAACGGACAGCGAATTGACGTAAGTCGTGTTACTGGCAATGATTCTCCTTTGAAAGCTCTATCTAATGGTGTATATCTTATTGCTATTGGTCTCCTAGAAAATCTAAACTTCGGTGCTCAAATAGTCACCTATTTAGGTCATTAACTCTGAACGGACAGCGAATTGGCGTAAGTCGTGTTACTGGCAAAGATTCTCCTTGGAAAGCTCTATCCAATGGTTTATATCTTATTACTATTGGTAACCCGTGAAAACCTTAATTGGTTGCCAAAAAAATCTTAACTTCGGCGTCCAACTAGTCACCTATTTAGGGCAATAACGGACAGCGAATTGCCAAATGACGTCTTAGTAGCAAAGGATCTCCTTGAAAAGCTCTTTTCAATTATCTACCTATATCTTATGGCTATTGGATTTTGGCGCAGATGACTATACTTCAAGGCCCATTCTTCTTTAACTTCTAAGATTTCTTTACATTGGTAGTAAGTTACAGGTGAAGTTAATTAAAAACTGGTTAAAAACAGAAAAAAGTGTGATCCCAAGGCTCACTGAAAAACGACAAAAATGCTAAGTTTGACACGTCACACTTGTACACACGGCGTGCAAACAAGCTATGCAAAACCGGTTTATCTGTCATTGTACGAGAAATCTGTACAAAGCGAGGCCATGCTATACTGGAAATGTATAGCTTGTATGTGTCGCTGGCTGTACCAACGGCAACCAGTTGGCTCTTGTAATATTAAAAAAAAAAATTTCGTAGAGTCCCTCTGCACGGAAGAAGTGAATCTTCGTAATACTACATTAATGCGTTCGAGTGCCACGCATTTACTCTCACTCTGTCTCTTTCTATTCCTCCTCCATGGTAGCGTTAAACGTTTAACGCAACCTTGTTGGAAGTCGCAAAAGAAGTTCACTCAAACAATTTCTCCTGTATCGTGGGAGCGTTTAAAAACATTTAAACTCGCATACACAAACAGCCGGACCCACAACAACTATCTGTAGGCCATACAAATATTTGTTCCGTGCGGGGATCCAACCCGCGACACGCAGCGCAGCAGTCGATCGCTCAGCCACTGCGCCAGCAGTGCCGTCAAAACTATATAACGATTTTGTTTGCGTTATCCCGTCTATCTTAAGTAGATTTAAATATCTTTATCGCCAATCTCCTACTGGTAATGGCACTTCAGAAACAATGACATTGTTTTATTCGTTATCAAGATATTTTAATATCACTGTTGTCTTGATGTTCATTGTTTTATTCGTTATCAAGATATTTTAATATCACTGTTGTCTGTGATTGTATAATCAGCTTGGAAGATATCACATTAATAAGCTGCTAATTGATGAAAAATATTAGCGGCTAATAAATTTTCCATTAGGTGTTTTTATTTTAGTTTTATTTTCTTTTGTTATTAATTTACTATCCTGTGTGTGTTGTTTGTATTTGTGTGTACTCCACATATGAGTTTGTCGGATCCGGTCATTAGTACGGACAGAAAATGAATCGAAAGCGCGCCAAAGGTGTCGTCACGCGACCTACTTACCGGTCTACCCCCACCTAAGCGCGCTTTTACAGAGTCGTGATGTTTCTTGCTCGCTGCAGGACAGTAAGTGTCTGATCGTGGCGGAGTCAAGACGTCCCGAAACTGTATCCCGATTCATGGTGCCTAGTGTTACTGTGTTAGATTGTTATTTCAAGTAATTTGTTATTTCGGTAATAGCAGTGTACCGTGTGTAGTGTTTGTTCTCATGGTGACCGAGTCTAACGGATTAAATCACCCCTCACTACGACAAGTTTAATTGCTCGAAATAAATGTTTTTTTTTTTATAATTTTTATTAGAAACATTAGAAAATAACATTAAATCACGCTTTTAATCCCCGAAGGGTTAGGCAGGTACCTAATAGTATACCCACATTTCGCCAGTTATATTAAAATCCCATCTTATAGAGGGCAAGCCTATTGCCATCAACCGGGCACAGATCCAGGCACCGAGGCTGCTACTGACTAATTCCCGATGGAAAAACCCGATAGACCTCTTTGCCAGACTCTGAAATCGAAACCAGGACAGAGGTCCTCTAAGCAAGAGTGCTTAGTAGTGCGCTTGCCACTACTAAACCAATGAGGTGGAGGTGAATTTATCAATCCAATATTGTTTAAGGTATCTCACCTGTAAAACAAGAAGGACAGCTTAGTTTTCGGATTATTATTTAGTAGCTGTCCCGCGCAACTTAGTCTGCGTCACATTTTCCCCGTTTTCGGAAAAAATTTCATTTCTGCTCCGCTCCTATTGGTCGTAGCGTGATGATATATAGCATATGTCCTTCCTCATGTTGAATTTTATCTTCTTGCCAAATTTCATTAAGATCCGATCAGCCGTTTAGTCGTGAAAAGGTAACAAACAAACAAACAGAGTCACTTTCGCATTTATAATATTAGTATGGACTAGCTGTCCCGCGCAACTTCGTCTGCGTCACATTTTCCCCGTTTTCGCAACATTTTTCATTGCTGCTCCGCT
The DNA here is from genome assembly GCA_963082945.1 of Cerastis leucographa. NCBI lineage: Eukaryota > Metazoa > Arthropoda > Insecta > Lepidoptera > Noctuidae > Cerastis > Cerastis leucographa. The sequence goes on along the minus strand of OY720365.1, from coordinate 14,637,222 downwards.
CCTATTGGTGGTAGCGTGATGATATATAGCCTATGACCTTCCCCCTGTTGAAATCTATCTTCTTGCCAAATTTCATTAAGATCCGATCAGCCGTTTAGTTGTGAAAAGGTAACAAACAAACATACAAACAAACAGAGTGACTTTCGCATTTATAATATTAAGTATGGATTAGTTAGGACTTCGTTTTTATAAATAATAGTACGGAACCCTATGTGCGCGAATCTGACTCGCACTTGGCCGGTTTTTTAGTGCGTATTAAGTTTCATTGAAATCGGTTCTGTCTTTTCGGAAAATAAGGACTTGAAAGTTTGTATGAAACTCCGTTATGTGTAAACGCTTTAAAAAAATATAAGATTGATAATTCGCTCCCTAAACAGGTTAAAAAGGGGATGAAACTTGGAACTATGTCCTGATGAGAAATAGATAAAAAAACTTTTTTACAAAAAAAAATAACCGACTTCCATAAAACACTAAAAAGTGGCAAATAATTTTAGTTTCGGCAGTCGGTGACTTGTTTGTTTCATTTACTATTTTGCCACCGACTTCCGAAACTAAAATTATTTGCCACTTTTTAGTGTTTTATGGAAGTCGGTTATTTTTTTTTTTGTAAAAAAGTTTTTATTTTAGCCTTTTCAGTTGTGGTATCTCACTTTAATCCTAGCCAAGTATATTTTTTACATTGTAACTAGACACCAGCACATCGTCCATACATACGACAAAGGACAAAATGCATAATAAAGAGGATGACTCAAAAAGTACCTAAGCAAAGATAATAAAATTCATATGGCTCCACCGGGCAAGCTTCTCTACCAAATGAATGAAAAATCATCTAAATCGGTCCAGAAATCACGGAGAAATCGGTGTACATACGTGAAAAATTTACATATAACAAAAATTTTAATAAAATGAAAAACTATATGGCCAAACTATATTAATTTTTTATGGGACCAAATGGCAGGTATTCCACATCAAAATAAAGAAGAATCACGCAAATCGGATCATAAATCTCAGCGTACTCGGTGTATACACCTGGAAAGTGCATACCGTTACAATTCCAACAAGCCCAAACACAGCTAAGATTCATTGCCTTGTTACGGAGTTCCGAAGCCTGTCTTTTGGATTCATCATCAGATCTGGATGGTAGAATGGTTCTTATTGGACGCAAATGCTTCACTTGTTGTAGAAAATACCAAAATCACTGTACGTTTTCCTATAAAGTTTGAAGAGTTCCCTCGATTTCGCCAAGATTCCATCATCAGATCCCGACTTGGTGACTATGGGACCATTTGGGAAGTATACCCTTTCCAACAAAAAAATAATTTTCCAATTCGGTTGGCAAGCGACGGAGTAATGCGCGAACAAACATAAAAAAAAAAAATACAAACATCCGAATTGAGAACCTCCTCCTTTTTTAGAAGTCGGTTAAAAATAATCCGAAAACTAAGCTGTCATTGTTGTTTTAAAGGTGAGAAGAGCATCTATCACAAACCCGAACAGAATGGCGAATGTAGCTCAACAAGCGTACGTCAAGAGAAGACTCCTTATAGAGTAGAAGACTCTGAAGAAGGTATGTATTTTTTTACCATTATTTGATCCCTACCATCAGATAAGGTATCAAGGTCTCACCGCCCGGTGATTACTGTACTCGGAAAATATCGAAGTTAAACACTTCTTTCTTCTATAAAGGGTGTAAAACACCTCTTAACGAAGCCGAAAGGCACTGGTTTCTTCCTGTCATTGCGATCATTTTTTTGTTCTACACCATACCTGGGAACCTTCTAGTTACGGAAATATTAGGGGTCAAAGTTCCAACTTTTTGACAAGTATTTTTTTAAATTCAAGTTTTTAATGTAAGATTTTTACTTTAAACACCTCCACGACCCTCTTCCTATTCAATCCGTCCATCAGCACAATGTTTTGAGTGCGTTACATTGAGTTCTACCACAAAACATGATTTTACACCCCCCAAAAAAAAGTCGTTTCCCAGCAATAATTTTGCGTAAAGTTACTTAGTTTCATGTACAGAATGCTTGGTTGACGGCTTCGTGATGAGGTGATTTACACCTTGTATAGTATCAGAATGGTGTCGTATGGTGTCAGAGTTTTTATGCCGCCCATGTACCTCTGACTTGGCTTTATATGCCGTCAAAATCAAAATATTTTATTTTACATAGGCCTACATGGGCTCTTATAAAACGTCGACAAAAGGTGCACGGTTCGGGTTGGTCGTTTCTTATGGAGAAGAGACGAAGAAACTCCATGGTTACTCTTTTAAAATCATTTGGTTTTACAGAATTGGAATGTTAGCGTTAGTACTGAAGTATGGGATGACAGCGTAGGCCAGACAATAAGTATAAGTCCGAAAAATCAGAGGTTCGTGTCTTGGGTTCGAACTAATGGCCTATGACTTAGCAGGGTAACGGTCACATCACTAGGCTATCACTTAATAAATGGAGATGATGGCTAGGCAGATGATGAGATAACAGTTTACCCGTGAGTAAGTCGAGGCTGTTGCATCGAGAGAAGTGAATACGTTTCAAGTGTAGTGAACACACAAGTTTAGTTCACAACAGTTTGACGGCACGGTTGGCGCAGTGGCTAAGCAATTTACTGCTGCGTTGCGTGTCGCGGGTTCAATCCCCGCACGGAACAAATACTTGTAAGGCCTACAGAGACTTGTTCCGGGTCTGGCTGTTTGTGTATGTTAGTTAAAATGTTTGTAAACACACCCACGATACGAAATTTCATTTCCACGAAATTTCTAGTGCGGGGCAAAGATTAAACAAAAAAAAACTTACACCCACTTTGGATTTCAAAAAAGGGCCTTATTTGAGTACTGATTATTTTTACTCTTTATATTGTGACGTAGCTATAATACCCTGTTTGAAAAGTAATCCCGTCGTACAACAATTACCCGGCTAATCGTAACAAATGCAACATAATACGGAAGCTTTTATCATCAACGATTTAATTCGTTAGAACATTACTGAGATCGCGAAAGTTTTCATACCAGTGAGAACGATAGATTAGACTTTTAGTATGAGTGAGTGAGAACATTTCCACTGCCATTGACCTTCAACGAAACGGATTTTTTGATACGGTAGGGCGCATCCCATTTAAAAACTTAAATCTTTGTTTAACACCCCTTTATATTGAAGTGGCGTTCTGATGTCGCGTCGCGAAGGGTCTCAAATCTCGATGTTTTCATCTGTTAAGTCCACGGAGAGAGCTTAATAACGGTAATGGCATCGGGACGCCATGATGGACGCCGCCATGATAGACGCCGCCATCTTGGACGACAATAGATTTGAAATATTAAACGTTACGTAATGTTTTGCTTATGTTGGGTATTATTATTTTTCTGTGTAACATACATTCTTTTGAAGGCCTTAAACGAAACGCTAACGAACGCTAAATATTTATATTTAGCGTGTGTATATATCTTTCATATACCTATGCAGTATATCATGTGTGGACCATGCAGAGTGGTGTTTGAGATGGACTGTCGAAAAAAAGATATACACAGCTGACTGCCTCGTTGGTCTAGTGGTTCCAAGCGCGACTGCTGAGCATGAGGTCTTGGGTTCGATTCCAAGGTCGGACATTACTGGCAAAATGTGTGTGCTATTCGGTACACCTCTGACCAACCATTTGGGGATTACAGACTTGATATTATGTTATCTACACTGATTTGAGTGGACCACTAAAACCAATAACCAAAAGTTTTCTCGATAATCTATACACTAATAAAAAAGATTGAAAGTGTCTGTTTGTAATATTAAAATAATCGCTTTTCACTACATGCATATGAATGTATACATGGTACATATACCAAAAAAACATTTTTTTAAATTTTTGTCTGTCTGTCTGTTTATTCCAGCTCATCTCCTTATTACATCAGGTATCTGATGTAATAAGGAGTAATTTAGGCTACTTCTATTTTAGAAAAAATCTAATTCCACGCGGATGAAGTCGCGGACGCAGCTTTAATTACCATAATTAAGTACCTACCTTCAATAAAATTACCAATCCTACTAATAGATATTTCAATTAAACGCCACCAATTCCTCCAGTACGACGATCAGTTAACCCAACGTAGCGCACAATACAACCCATTACAAGTTGATTATGCAGACAGTATTAGCTATTAACTAAACCGATTGCCTGTCTGGCATCTCTAATACTATTCCGGAAATGTCGTAGCTATCACATAGCTCCACGATCTGCCTGCCTTTGTATTGTATTGTATTGCATTATACAAGTAGATAGTAACATGTTGAGACTACGTTACGCTATCTGACGTAGGAGAGCTTAGGGTTTATAGAACGTGTAACAAAAAGGGGATATACTTAGGGGTGGGCAATATTTTTTTCGCTATTATGATGTTTGTCCGATGGAGAAACGCGTCCAGTTTGATGGTCTGTAGCACACCCATAAGTATGTATATTCCCTTTTTGTAACACGTTATATATGACGTGTCTTAGAGCTTCGAAATTGGAGAAGAGATTGTAATACAGTGGGGTAGAGTCTCTATTTCTTGCGACATTTTATATGAAATATCTAATCAAGAAAACAAGTTAATATTTTATTTAAAAAAAACCTGGCAAACATCCAGAGTCTGTGCTGTGTGCTATGTTCTTGATGGCAAAACTCATTGACGTATACAAAATATTTTAAAACATATCAAAAGAGTAACTTTTCCAAACGAAAGTGCCTTTGCGAATAGGCAACTGGAATTGTTTCTAGTATATTATATCCTTGTAAAGTTTAAAATTAAAAAAAAAAACTTTGAATGGTTTGACTTTGATTCCATCTAACTTCACTTCCCGTGGCACAGCGTATACTAAGCATGTCCTAGATTTAATTCCGTTGAAATAATGAGCGTAGTCTAGAAGATGACTAATGAACGCTGATAATAAAACATACGTTCCTACACGTAGTAGTGCCATGAGAAATAGTTATCTTGTCTTTATATGGTAGAACAATAAAAAAGAAATAGTGCGTGGAGTCCCTCCGCGCGGATGAAGTGAAACTTCGTAATACTACACGCATGCGTTCGAGTGCTACGCATTCACTCTAGCTCTGTCTCTTTCTATTCCCCCTCCATGATAGCATTAAACGTTTAACGCAAACTTGTTGGAAGTCGCATAAAAGAAGAAGAAAATAAGTTTATTTGGCACATGCCACAAGTATACACAACATTAAACAAAAATACACCAGAAATTCTTAAATTTAAACAAAAGAAAAAGGGGAAATTATTGTGTATCTAAATAAAACAATAAAAAGAGGAAAAATTAAAATTATCTAATTGGATCATCTTTCTCAGGAAAACGTCGTGAGGAAAGTTTTGAGTATGAATGTGGATGGTTATAGGAGTAGAGGAAGACCAAAGAAACGATGGATGTACTGCGTGAAGGATGATATGGCAAGAAAGGAGGTGTCTATGAGATGACAAGTAATAGAGTAGTATGGAAGAAGAAGACATTCTGCGCCGACCCCAAATAAATTGGGACAAGGGCAAGAGAATGATGAATGGGATCATCTTTCTTTGAAGTATTAAGTCAGGAAACTATTAGGTTAGGTGCGTAGTTCACAACCGGCGTGCGTTTATGTCTAGATGTATGAGCGTGAACGAAAAATTAAGGAATCTGCCTTGCCATTTGGGAATATAGCGTGAGTTTATGTATAGTAAGAAAATTTATGAACGGTGCTCTCCTTATATTCTAAAGTATATTTTCATTAAGAACACGTTTTTTTTTTATTTTCATAACATAAAATCACGCCAGTAATCCTTTCAAACTTTTAAGTTATGTTTATACCTAATAGGTGCGAGCCTATTGCTATCAACCGAGCACAAGTCCAAACTCCGTGGCTACTGGGAAATTCCTGATAGAAAATCCCAGTAACAATTTACCCGACCCAGGATTCGAAACATTTACGACCGTTAGACCGACCGCGGCAGTGATTTTTTTATATCAATCAATTAATCATTTTATTATCAGGCAGCTAAGGCCCATAATTCAAATCTTATGCAATAAAAATAAACTAATACATATTAAAATAAAAACTTATTACGTAATGTTGACGGCGTCGTTTTTTACGTAAATCCATTACAATAATATTTCATTGTGCTTGTCTTCACAGAATCTCCATGTAAGAATCAGGTGACAATCCACAAGCGACCTCGCCTGGGCTCCGCAGAAAATGAAGGCGATAGCAAAATGTCGCTCCCACATACTCCTGAGAAGACCATCAAGGTTGAAAAACCTGAAACTCCAGAACACGTCAGGTATGAAAGCATTTTTATAATATCTATCCTTCTTATATGTTCTTACTGCTTCTCTTAAAATACTTCACCGATTTTGTTGTTTTTTTTTTGCACCTGTGTCTATATTCAATGGTTCTCAGCTATAGTTGGACTCAATAGGTGGCGCTGTTGACAAAATCCCCATTTTTTTTTAAATTTGCCGGACATTTTTTTTTATATGTGGACTGTGTCTGTCAACGTCTGCTTACAGAGCCCGCACAAGTTTGTTTTAAAATAATTTCATGATGTTCTTATTTTAAAGTTATTATAAGCTCAGCTATTTGGCTAACCTTGCTATAATCCAAGAACCCCTATAGTTTTTCTAGATATGTTTTTTAAACGATAACTTTTTTCATGCATGCACTCATGAATTTGTGGAAAATCATCGTTGTGGTGCTGGATTGCATGACTGTTACAGCTGGTATGATTATGTGTTTGTTTACTTTGTTGTTTAGTTATTGTTTGTGTGTAAATTGTAGTTAATTTAGAAATTATATTTTGCATGTTAGTTGGATATATTGGATACAGTCCTACTGCTTATAGATTACGAACAGCTTACGAACCGGCTGCTGACCCCGGACCCTGACAGAGAATCAGTACATTGTCTGTTAAGTCGTGCCGTATACAGACATTGCGAGGCATGCGCCGCGAACAACGCACAGCGAATGCCTCGCAAGGTGTGTACCTTTGTATTCGTGGCGAGGCATGTGCTACGCACGTGCGAGGGCGAGCCAAAGTATGGCCGCGGCATTCATTGTGCGCCGTTCGTGGCGCATGCCTCGCAAAGTCTGTATCCACCTTTAGAGTGTTATTGAGTTTTTCCACGAGGAATTTCTCGATATCAGCCACAGAGTCTAAATTTGTGGCCGATTGATGGCAATAACTCTCCCCTTATTACAGGGGACTTAAACATGAACTATCGAAATTTGCACGAGCACTTTAAGTCAGTTACTACCGCACTCACTGATTGTCGACTACTTTTCAGTCTTATAACTCAGGGCATAAGGGTGAAAAGTGATCGACTGTCAGTGAACTTGATAGTACCTACACCTCTGCCAAGTTTTGGGGATTGCAGGCTTATGCTATTTTCCGTCACAGTCCAGTATCCAGCCGTGTTCGTAATTTCTCCGTATCTGACAGAATCTTAACTGAAACGGTACCTGACGTAGCTGTGCGGTACGGGGGTAGATGTGGTAACATGTTGTGAGATTGGGCCGCCATAAGGTCGGTGTGAAAGGATGCATACCGCGTCAAATACTGAGTGCTCTTTTTGCATGGATAAACTGTCCAAACACCGTTGATCATGTGTCGTGACCCTCATTCGCTCTGTGACTGGCATCAACACCCCTACCGCACCGCAAAGCAAGATCGTGTAGTAGTTATTACCTTTGCGGCTAGCTGGGCTTTTCCACTGGCCGAAAATTTACGGATAGACATAATGTCTGAAGAGAAAAGATTTCAACTAGAGATGCCAGGAATAGTTATTTGGCCGAATACCGAATATTCGGCAAGTCTTTTGGCCGAAGCGCAGAATATTCGGCCGAATACCGAGAAAATTGGCCGAATAGCCGAATACCAAATAGTTGCCGAATATTCGTGGCATCTCTAATTTCAACTAAGAAAAGAGATTTATACATGTTTTGTGTGAATGTTTGGCCAGTTGAACTGTGGAAAGACGCATTTACGCAGACATATTTTAATGCATGTGTTACTAGCGTATTTAGAATTTATTTGAAATAGTATCAATTGTGCTACATAGTTAGTACCTAAGTAGTATAAATACCTAGTATGGTTTTTCTGTAATAATAAGGATGTGCTGTCAAGAAATTAATTGTTACCCTATTTGACACCCTACGTCTATTTGCTATGCATTTTTTTATTATGCAACTGTCAATGAATGACAGTGGTCATTTGAATATACTGGGTGAATTTTTCAAGTGATGTGCGTAGATTGGCCAAATCCGAAGCTATGAGGAATAGCGAAAAACGCTCATAGGCGTCCGAGCCCGATTTTGAAGAAAACTAAAACTGTATCATTAGATTTCTTTTTTATATCAATACTCCTTACATAGATTTTGTGGAGAGCAGAGGTGGCCCAGTGGTGGCAGCCCCGACTTACGAGCAGTAAGCCGTGGGTTCAAACCCAGGCAGGCGCATTACTATATGTAACTTATTTCTTCACCGCTGCCTTAAAAAACGGTAAAGGAAAACATCGTGAGGAAACCGGCATGTCCTAGAACTAAAAATTCGAAGACATGTGACATCAACCAACCCTCACTGGGCCGGCGTGGTAGATTACAGCCCAATCCTTCTCTTAGAGAGGAGACCTGTCTCCCAGCAGTGGGAACATTGTAGGCTGATGATGATGACATAGATTTTATTTTAGTCCTGTCACTGTTTGTGTTTTTGTTGTTATGTATGAATAAGTAGAAAATTAGTTTGACTGCATGACGGTGGGTGATTGTGGTGGTTCCAGAAACCTATACAGCCTGGTGGAAAACATCCGTCTCCGCACATCAATGATTGTTGATTGCAGCCTTCCAACCATCTACTACGGGGCTCGGACACACACGCAGCTCAAGCAAGTCATTAAAGAGTTCAAGAGGACCTCATACTGTGGGATGGTGAAGATGACCCTTCTCTCTAGCAGGGATAAGAGCTGTATTAAAGAGTTTGATAAGAACCTGTGGACGTCAAGGAATGATATGTGTAGGGCTTGTGTTAAGGTGAGTTTTGTTATAAAGACTATATATCTTCTTCTTTCTTTTTTTCTTTTTTTTTTTTTTCTTCTTCTTCTTTTTCTACGGTGAAGGAAAACATCGTGAGGAAACCGGCATGTCCTAGAACTAAAAATTCGCAGACATGTGACATCTACCAACCCGCACTGGGCCCGCGTGGTGGATTACGGCCCATTCCCTCTCATAGAGAGGAGGCCTGCATCCCAGCAGTGGGAACAATATAGGCTGATGATGAATGATGATGATCTTCTTCTCAGAGACTAACTATACAGTTTCATCGTTAGCTTTTTATTCGTTACAAGCAAAAGTAAATTTTATTTTGATTGGGGGAGGGGAGCATGAACAGTGCCAGATTCTAGTTAGCTAGCGTTCTGCTAACTAACCCACACTCGATTGCGGTAAACGCAATTAAGACATTTCTCGAGGCACATTATGGAAGCAGCATACAGCCGTAAGGGTTGATCTTCAAGGTTAAGCCGTGGTTGCCAAGTCGGTCTGTGAAAGGGTGACCATCATTACACAGTTACCGAACCGTACCGTTAGTACCGAGTTTCCTCCGTGCCTGGGAAAGCACGTTTAGCCGTTGGCCCCAGCTGTCATTTGAAGATCTTGGCTGTCAAAGATCTACTGTAACGACTGTTCGTTACAGGTAGTAACTGGCCCGACAGTCTGACAACCAGTCTTACTAAGGGGTGTCGTATTATCGTACTAACTGGGTTGTGGAGGTCAGATAGGCAGTCGCTCCATGTAAAATACTGGTATTCAGCTGCATCCGGTAAAACTGGAAGCCGACAATAATAAAGTTGGGAAAAGGCTAGGCAGATGATGACATGGAGGCAGCATATTTAACACTTAACACGAGCGGAGCGAACACGAAATTCCACGAAACAACTGGCTTACCATGACGTCTTAAAGCAGTATTGTTTTACTCTTATTCCAGTGTAGAAAAGAGACGGAGCTATACAGGATGTCTAGCGCCATCTCTTTCCCACACTGGGAAAGGAGTAAAACAATAATGTTTTAAGACGTCATGGTCTAATAGGCCAATCAACAGAACCGGGAAACCTGACTTATTTACCGACTTATTTACCGGTACGCAACATTTCGAACCGGGACATGTCCCGGTATACCGGCAGGTACGGTAGACCTATGTTACTGGTCCATCCATACTAATATTGTAAATGCGAAAGTCTATCACTCTGTTTGTTTGTTTGTTACCTTTTCACGACTAAACCGCTGATTGGATCGTGGAAAAGGCTTCTTTTTATCCCTGAAAAACACATAAAAATTCACGCGAACGAAGTCGCGGGCAGCACCTAGTTTGAAATAAATGCTTTGAGTTTCATTGGGTAAAGTTTCGGCCACTTTGACTGCGAATTAACGATCACCTGCTCTTAACTTACCCTATTTTCCATTTCTTTCTCTCTCAATGCAGTTAACTGCTTATAATTCTAATTCTATTCTATCTTTCATGTTGTAAAATTCTTCTTCTGTCTTTCTTCGTATTTCAAGAAAACCACTTATTATAGAAACTCGAGGATTACTATTTCAATCTTTGGATTGACGTGAGTTTTTCAATTAATTGATTTTACTAGTTTTGGTTTAGGTACACACAGCGACACATGAAGCAATGCGTTTCCATTAAAACATGCCCTCGTTTTGTATAGATTTCCTGTACAATGAGAGATCCGTATAAACTGGTTTTACATAGATTGATTGGTCGCCGTGCGTAGTACGGATTTTAACCCTTATGGCCTAAGTAATAAGGTTTGACTACCTCGCTGGTCTTGCGGCCCTTATAAATGCGACTTAAACATAACTGTCGATATACGCGACTTCTATACGCTTCTACTTAACTGTTCGCGGTTACCTTGTAGTTTCTTGCCGGTACGTCTACCATGAGTTGTCATAGTTAGATCGCTTGACGTAACTGCAATAGTTCCGTCAATACGCAAATACTATAATTAGCTTTTTCAATGGTATGATGAGCTGTGTTGGTGCTTACTACCAAATTCTAAGCAAATGAAGCCCAAACTTGCAGTCGCTGTAGTTTAGTTTACTACACGGTGACGTAGGATAGATGACTATAGTGACTCATACTGCGCATTTTAGTACCCAACTATCCGCTAGAGGCGCTGTAAAAGTTTTCATTCATTTTTTTAACTACAGACGCTAGCGAGTCTATATTGTTAAAACTCATGGTAGACGTACGGCTCTTCTCCAGAGGAAACGACCAACCCCGGACCGTGCACCTTTTGTCGACGTTTTATAAGTGCCCATGTAGGCCTATGTAAAATAAAAACATATTTTGATTTTGCGTGTTATGCATAAATTCCTTAAGTTTCTTAAATATTTTTTAAGTGATAACTTCTTTAGCGGCGTTGTGCACTTTTTTGATGGGTAAAAACTGTTAAATCCTGATCGAAAATTCCTAAGACGGATTGACATTAGGTAACGAAGGAATTTGAACTTTATGACATCTGTCATTTTGAGTTTGGGTTTCCAAAACTGGATAATTATCTTATGCACAAACAAAACCTTCGGTTTCCCCAAAGAGGTAAAATTCGTAAGACGGATTGTAATAGTTCTGAAGTGTTAAATTTTTAATGTAATATAAATTGTCATGTTTGTGTACGATAGTGCAATAAATGAATATAGTATTTTACCACATAAATGATAGTGCTTTTATACTGATAATTAAAATAATTCGTGCAAAAGTATTCCCCAACCATTCCAAAATATCAAAAATGCACAACGTTAATATTTAGATTTTCACTGCTGCTGGCACTCGCGGACGCGGAGTGCAACCCGTTTCTTTTTTTCTGTGTCATTGAATCTGAATTAATTTTTGTTTCTCCTTTCTCCACAGCCTATACGAAAAAGCGAGAACAAAGAGAACTCCAACTGTACATACTACGACAACCGCGCAGCGCTGAACCACGGCTGCATGCCAGCTGCCTTCGACCTGGAAGACCTGGTGGAAATAGGCCTGGAAAAGGACGCCTGCCCCTATTATGGGGCGAGGGCTATGGCCAAGACTGCGCACATTGTATTCTGTCCTTATAACTACTTGATAGATCCGAGTATTAGAAGCAATGTGAGTAGCTTTTCTGACTAAATCTATGACGGGTGTAAAAACATCTCTAACGAAGCCGAGAAGTTGTCGTTCCCGTCATTTTTGTGTATATATATATATAAGTAAAAAAAATACATTTTTTAATATTACTAGCTGTAACCGCGACTTCGTCCGCGTGGAATTTAAAAAGTAGCCTAACTTACTCCTTATTTCATCAGCTATCTGCCAGTGAAAGTCCCGTCAAAATCGGACGGGATTTAACCGTTCCAGAGATTAGCCGGCAAAAACAGACAGACAGAGAGACAAACATTGTAAAAAAATGTTATTTTGGTATATGTATCGTATATATACATTCATATGTATGTAGTAAAAAGCGGTTATTTTAATATTACAAACAGACACTTCAATTATATTTATTTGTATGTACAGATGTATAGATAAGTTTACTTTAAAAACCTCTATGACCTCTGTACTATTCAATGCCTCCATCGAGTCGACACAACCATGATATTTTACCCAAAAATAAAAATCGCTTCCCAGCAATATTTTTTTTGTGTAGTGTTACTTAGTTTGATGTACAGAATGGAATCAAAACTTGGAGATTTTATGTGTTTTTACGGTTTAGGTAAGGTCATGAAATTAAAAAAAAAAATATGCTCAAGAAAGTTTGATTATTCCTCTAGGGAGCCTTCTTAATAAATATTTCAATAGGGGATAATCCTATTTTTTTTTCTTTGTCCGTCGGGTAGTTTATTGAAAAGTATTGGACACGTATTTTTTCTTTTTTCACGTGGTCATAAAATTACGGAGATATATTGAGTTGAAATGGCGCATGACGTCACATGTAGGTAAGTTTTATACCCACTTGTGACGTAGTAAGCCCCCACTCTCCAACTTTAATGAGTTCTAACTAAGTAATTTTTCGATATTTTGATAAAACAAAAAATACGTGTCTAATATTTTTGTATTACCTCTCTGACGGACAAAATAGAATGTCGTTTTCTTTACCCAGTCCGATCCCCTATTTGTGTACATACATTAGTAAAAACCTTAACTTAACAAATACAAGAAAAATTGTAATAGCCCTCCTAACATAACTCGCGAAATGTGGGTGTACCATTAGGTACACCACTGCCGAACCCTTCGATCATTACAGGCGTGATGTTAAAAAAGTCCCATCGTATCCACAGCTATCGATCGAGTTGCAAGGCGCCGTGGTGATAGTAGACGAGGCTCATAACATTGAAGGTATCTGCCGGGATGTCGCTTCTGTAAACATTACCAAGAACCAGATACAGAACTCTATAAAGGTAAGCATTCTTTCTTAACTGTCCGGAACTCCGGATGTGTTCAGGTTTTTCGTCCACCGTCCGACCAGGCCCCCTATTCACAAACTCTCGGATTCGATTTCGATTCGGAAAGTCGGTATGTCTATCTCGCTCGCTTTCGTAATGCCAAAACAAAACTGGAATAGGGGGCCAGGTTTATCTTGTGTCCGGACTTTTCACCCCGGAAGATGTCTTTGGGAAGTAAAATGAAGTGAAAAGATGCCCAGAAAAATAATTAAACAGCCAGAAACTGTTTTAAACTTTCACAGCAAATAACTATACTTACACTGTCACTTGCGAGATATTATTATCTTCCGTGATTATCGTTTATTGTAAACTCCCGATATTTCGACGCTGTTGCAAGCGCCAAGTTTCGGGATTTTAGACGAGGTATCAATCAACTCTATGTAACTTACGTCCTCGAACTTTAGGAAAATATACTGTACGATTCCGATCTCTGATAATAACTGATTACCAGGAACTGGAGAACGTGTCCCAATACCGCATCGCCAATCAAGAAGTAGAGTTTTACATCGATGCCTTACTGAAGACGCTCAAGAATTGGGAATACTGGTAATTTTGTATTTTTTTTTATTATTTTAACGTTTTCAATAGCCAGTCTGCACTAAAGTTGACTAAGTCACTGCTTAACCGAGAAACTTTTAAGAGTAGGTATAAGGAACGGGGTACCTCCAATGACCTCCATAGAAAAGGTGGAATCCTGCGACCAGACGGATGTTATGTCTGGTGGGCTACTGGCCGACAGTTGTTGTTGCCGGGTTTTTCCTATACAAGGTGTTTTTTGCATTCTCGTCAAAATTCAAGAGGATGTCACAAAAGACTTAACTAATCAATTAAAATGACGGTACCTAGTTAATTCTTAAAAAACGCAGATTTTTTGTTGTTGTTTAAGTTTGTCAATATTTCAGAATAACCCCCTTGATGTGGATTAGGGAATAAGAAATGATCGAATAAACGTTTGAGATTGTTTTTTTTATGTCTGGAAGCGCGTTTATAGGGCGAGAATCAGACTGGCCGCGTTTAAAACACGGGTTGCTCACACTTACCGATTTCCGAAAATAAGAAAAAAAAACATTACCTACCCATTTTATTATTGATTCGGGACGAGAATCATTAGCATAGTAACCTCCTTGAATTTGACGAGGATGCAAAACAACACCTTGTATAGTCTTATGACGCGGATAACTTTAACTGCAAGATGTAAGAATTTGTTGTAGTCCTTCAGTTGTGTCATAGATGGCGTTGTAATACTTTTTGTTGTATGTTGCTGAAGTACTTTTTGTAGTGCCGCTACAAACCAGTAAGCCCATTTTCACTAAAAAATAATGCCTAATTCTTTAAATGCTTCTGACAGACAAGCGACAGTCACTGAGCTCATATTTTCCAAAACTCTTGTCATTGCGTCAAACTAGTGTAGCTAAAGTTCCGTGTAGGTATCGATATTCGAAACGCCTCTCTGGTTTTGCTAGCTAATTAAATTTTGCTAGCTAATTAAATTTTGCTAGCTAATTAAATTTTGCTAGCTAATTAAATTTTACCCTGTATACTAAAGTACTCGACAGTTAGTCATTAGTCGTTCCTCATTATCATTCGGACAGGGTATTTTGTACCCGGAATTCAATAATGACAATCAGTCGCACCAAAGGGTATCGTACCGTTCGTTACACAGCTAACTGGGTTGTGGAGGTCTGATAGGCAGTCGCTCCACGTCCAATACTGGTATTCAGCTGCATCCGGGTAGACTGAAAGCCGACCCCAATATAGTTGGGAAAAGACTAGGCAGATGAATTCAATAATGAAAATGTAAATTAATGTTTCGTCCAGGTAACAATATAACTAGTACTACTATAGTATAACTGATTTTCGTTCTCAGGTCCGGTTGAAAACCAGCGTCGGACAATAGTTGCCCGGCATTTTGCTGAACTGGGCCTATTTGGCACAGTCGTGAGACACAATCAAATATCTTTTTGTTTTTCTGTGTTTAGGTTTAAGTTTATTTTTATTTTTTTAAAGCTGTGTGTTCTTGTGGCTCGTGCTAAATAAATGTACTTACTTTTCTTTTTTCTTTTTTTCAGGTTCCAGAATCAGACGCCACTAGTGAACCAGCAGCCTGTGAACAACAACGAAGCCGTCTACAAGTGGGAAGCTGAGGAGTTTGTGGCCACGCTCAATAACCATAATATTGGCTATCAGCAGTATGGCGGTAAGCAGAAGTCTGTAAAGTTATAACAAACAGTGTGTAAAGTTCTTCATATTCCAAAGAAAAGACGGATATCGCTACTGCCTCGGCGGTAGTTGTTTGTTGTATATTATTTTATTTTTATTTATATAAGAATTTTAGAGAAGATAAAAGGAATAGAAAATAGGTACAAAGGAGATTCTTATTTCTATAAAAATCTCTTCCATCATACCTGCGAAAGGAGATATTAAAAAAATAAGAGATGCAGACATAGTGTGTAAAAGAAGAAAGATAATGGAATACATAAAGCAATAACAAGTTATCTATTCGTCACGTCATAGATGGCGCCACAAGGCTTTATGACTTGACCAACATAAATTTACACATCAGGGTGGCTTTGGTGGTGAGAAAAAAATCAGTCATCCATATGACAAATTCGATACATTTGAAACGTACCTATTTCCGAATTTACCGCGTCTCAAGTTATGTTGGTCAAGTTGTATTTTTTCACGTTTGAAGCCTTTGTACAAGGTCGAGAATCAGCC
Source organism: Cerastis leucographa (assembly GCA_963082945.1). NCBI lineage: Eukaryota > Metazoa > Arthropoda > Insecta > Lepidoptera > Noctuidae > Cerastis > Cerastis leucographa. The sequence goes on along the minus strand of OY720365.1, from coordinate 14,621,028 downwards.
GGTGTACAAGTAGCTAACTGACTAACCAGTTTGTGGCCACGCTCAACAACCACAGCATTGGCTATCAACAGTATGGTGGTTCGTACTTAAGCCTGCTCAGACGACGGACCTTTGTCGGGGTACTTTATTGTTTGTCAAAATAAATCGATCCACGTGAGGGACTAAAAGTACCGCGTACGAAACGTCCCCACAATAATTGTTGAGGGTGGTATGAAATAATATTCTTAAACTTCTTATCCATACTAATATTATAAATGCGAATTTCACTCTGTTTGTTTGTATGTTTGTTACCTTTTCACGACTAAACGGCTGATCGGATCTTAATAAATAAAATAAAAAAATAAAATAATCTTTACTTCGGATAAGCAACATCCATATGGGTTAGTATACAAAAAGATAACTTATACCTATGTTAGTAAACTTATGTATCTATTTAGTTAACAGGTTGTTGTTCAAAATGCATCTTTGAACAACATGACATAGCAAAGGAGAGTCGTACCTGTCTGCTACGGTCTTCAGAATGGAGTTGGAGCTGCCCCGCACTCTGCAGAGCAAAGAGGCAGATTTCTGTCTGACGATGGCGTGGAAGCCATCGACGTGTGCTTGCGCAAACATACCTGATGCACTGCAGAAACGGGGGAGCCCCATCAACATCCTGAACCCGTTATTATATTGCACCCGCAGGGCGCTGATAGCCCGCTGAGTATAGTTGGTCCACAGGCTGCACGTATAAAACACTTGGCAATAAGCTTTAAAAAGCGTTATTTTTACTTCCTTGCTACATCGTGCAAACCTGCGAGCCAACATGTTACATCGGACTGCCAGCGCCCTACGTTCCCTCTCAATGTCCACTTGGTCATTAAGGTCGTCAGTTACATAATGCCCTAAGTACTTGAACTGGTACACTCGCAATAAGTCATTCCCATTTAATTTAATCGGGGGCACATACTCAGGACATTTAACACCGCCAGCCCTAAAGACCAAGAATTCGCTTTTATTAACATTATAAACTAGGCCATGCTGTTGAGCATAGCGCTCACAACATTTGAGCAGCTCCCTTAGCGCCCTAACCGTAGGGCTCAGCAGCACCATATCGTCAGCATAGCTGAGCTCAACGATTAGGTCGTCTATATACAGGTTAAACAGTTTTGGTGACGTAATCCCTCCTTGTCTTACCCCACACTCTAACCCATACGACACAGACAGCCCATCGGCCCATCTCACACTGTTAGTTTGGTGATAGTACCAATACTGGAAGATACGCAACAGCTCCGTTGGCACTTTTCTCTCCCGCAGCTTTTTCCACAAAACCTCGTATGATACAAGGTCAAAAGCACGAGAGAGATCTAAAAAGCAAGCATACACAGGTGTTCGAAGTTTGGTGTAGTATTGCACCGTATGTTTGAGGCCGAGAATCGCACTTTCAGTGCCAAGATCAGCCCGAAAACCAAACTGTGCGTCGTGTAATTTTATGAAGTTATCCAACCGCGCGTCCAGCTGACTGTCAAGTACCTTCGCGATAATAGTAGCCAGGGAGATGGGTCGATAATTACACTTGTCAGCAATGTCACCCGTTTTATTTTTAACAATAGGCACGACAATAGTTTGCAACAGATCACAGGGAAGGTACGAGTGACACATACATAGCGAATAAAACATAGCGAGCACTCTAGCTATGTGAGGACCAGCATTCTGCAACTGCTCGATGCTTAAACCATCGTGACCCGGGGACTTCCCCCTCGTCATTTTCTTAATGGTGCTTGACACCTGCTTAGCCGAAAAACGAACTAGATCAGATTCACGACAGCATCCGTCATCGAGCACTCGCAATGAAGTGCCCAGCGGTGACTCCACTTTAAAGTGATCCATAAACATGTTGGCAATGCTGTTCGGCTGATCGACACCACCGACACTCACTGGAAGGCCAGGCTTAATATCAAACTTTTTGGTAGCCTTCCAGAACTTCTGAAAGTTATTGGCTTTGCGAAGAGAAGCTATAATATAATTTAATGAAATTTGGCAAGAAGATAGATTTCAACCTGGGGAAGGACATAGGCTATATATCATCACGCTTCGACCAATAGGAGCGGCGCAGCAATGAAAAATGTTGCGAAAACGGGGAAAATGTGACGCAGACGAAGTTGCGCGGGACAGCTAGTTCGTAATAAATGAGATATATTCAGTAAAATAATGAGAAGGCACGTAACATTTAAAATGTTTCGAGATGCGCGATCGCGACATAAAATGTACGTATGCGACCGGTCTGTATTGCCGACTAATGATGTCGCGTCCGGCGACCCCGCACGCGCCCCTCTGCTGCCGTCTTCTTATGGACGCGTTCATGTTCCGCCTTCTCGCGAGAATCGAGCGGGCTTATAGGCGCAATCAATAATCATACCCATTATCTCATATTGACCATTTTTATGTTTGGCTACATTACCCAAAATATATAACTGTCCCCCGCAACTTCGTCTGCGTCGCATTTTTCCCGATTTGGCAACATTTTTCATTGCTGCTCCGCTCCTATTGGTCGTATGGTATTGGTTATGAGCCTATAGCCTTCCTTGATAAATGGGCTATCAAACACTGAAAGATTTTTTCAAATCGAACCAGTAGTTCCTGAGATTAGCGCGTTCAAGCAAACAAACAAACAAACTCTTCAGTTTTATAATATTACGTATGGATAAATTAATAAATTAACTGTCCAACTGTATCTTTAAATACTTTTTCCACAGAAATAAAAAGCATAATTGTCCCCAGATTTTAAGCAGAACTCGGAAAACTTCTGCCGTCGTCTGCGAGAAGACCCGCGCACGTTGTACGGAGTCACACAGTCTACCGGCACACTGCTCGAAGAAATGGAAATGGTGTTCGGTGAGTTCCCTCGCAAAGAGAAGAGGCTTGTGTCCTAATGCGTATATGCTGATTATGCCTAGTTCCTTCCATAGGTTAATACTTGGAGAAGACTGTCTATCTTATACCTTTTCTTGTCTTTAAGGCTGTTGCAATTTCGATGAAAGGAGTTTGAATATTATGCCCCTTTTGCTACGAGAACCATATTTTTTTTTAAACTCAAAGCATTTATTTCAATTAGACCATAACAGGCACTTTTGAAAGTCAACAAGAATAAAACGCAAAGCTACAGTCCTAAACACAAACAAAAATAACTTGTAAAGTACTGTAGTTGCCCATTCCAAAGCGTAGATCTCTATGGAGAAGATTGGGCAAGAAACTTCATGGACACTCTTTTAATTCATAATATTGTTACAAAATCTTGGTTACATCAATCTTGTTGAGAATTACAAATATGTGAGAACGATGTAGAAAAACGTGCAAGTTCAAAGCGTCCAGAAAAAAAAAAACAGTCATTCAAAAATAGAGTAATTAAAATAAACCGTGGCAGCTAAGAGATGACCAGTCAACTGACAGCGCCCGTTCACGAACATGACGCATGTATCAGCCATCATTCAACTCAACCATATTGAAGGGACAGACTGTCTATTCATACCTTTACGGCTGAAGCAATTTTGATGAAAGAAGTTTGGATTTTTTGCACTTTCTTAAGACAACCATTTTTTTTTTTATTATTGTGTTGCCGCGTTAAAGTTCAGAAACCCTAACATCGTGTAAGCAGGTTATAGTGGCAAGCCAAGCTTTGTGAGCTTGTATGAAAGTACCGCCACTATAGCAAAGGTAGTATCGTATTTTGAAGAATGGGCAAGAAACTCTATTGTTATGAAACGTAGGATCACTTCCTTGACGGAATGTATGTGACAATATCGCTATCGTGTAAATAATAATTGTTTTATTGTAACCCTATTTTTTAGGTTTTCTATTCCGCTGTGACTGCAAATACGTGGATGACTTCAAGCCTGCTCTGATACGACACATAACGGGCAAGACTAACTCACTCACAAACAACACGGGCTGGAAGAATTCGCAGTTTAACGAGGTATGTAAACCACACTTTATTTATTATTAACTAGCGATCCTCCCCGGCTTCACAGGGTTGCAATTCACTAATCATCTGCCTAGCCTTTTCCCAAACTATCTTGGGGTCGGTCGGCTTCCAGTCTAACCGGACGCAGCTGAGTACCAGTATTTGACATGAAGCGACTGCCTATCTGACCTCCACAACCCAGTAACTGGGTAATATGACACCCCTTGGTAAGACTGGATGTCAGACTTTTTGGCTTCTGACTACTCGTAACGACTGTCAAAGATCTACATATGACAGCCGGGACCAACGGCTTAACGTGCTTTCCTGCGTGCCGAGGCACGGAGGAAACTCAGTATGTAATTATGGTCGCCCATCCACGGACCAACCTTGGCAAAGCACTGCTCAACCTTAAAGATCGACCCGTGCGTTTGTTATTATTTAGCCACTAGCTCCTCTCCTTCAATTCACTAATGATGCAAAAGAAATACGCATAGACCAGGAAAAAAAAATCTTACACACAAATCTTGCCCTGACATTTACGATCATAACAAAAAAATCCAGATCGGCCGAGCCGTTCCCAAGTGATGATCCTTTATACATTCGGTAATAGGGGTGATAACATTTTTTTTTCCTTGTCCGTCGGGTAGTTTATTGAAAAGTATTGGACACGTATTTTTCTTTTTTCACGTGGTCATAAAATTACGGAGATATATTGAGTTGAAATGGCGCATGACGTCACATGTAGGTAAGTTTTATACCCACTTGTGACGTAGTAAGCCCCCACTCTCCAACTTTAATAAGTTCTAACTAAGTAATTTTTTGATATTTTGATAAAACAAAAAATACGTGTCTAAAATTTTTGTATTACCTGTCTGACTGACAAAATAGAATCTCGTTTTCTTTACCCAGTCCGCACCCCTATTGATTTTATTTATACAGAATGGAAGGGACATCGTAACACAAACGATTACAACGTATTAACGATGTTGGGATTCCACCCGTTACAAAATACATAGGGTACGATACCTGCCTTTATAGGCAGGAAAATCATGAACTGGTGGCCTACCATGACGTCTTAAAACATAAGTATATCATTCTTATTCCAGTGTGGGAAAGAGATGGAGCTATACAGGTCGTCTAGCTCCATCTCTTTCCCACATTGGAATAAGAATGAAACATGAGTGTGCGAAAGAGACGATGCTGGACGACCCGTATAGCTCCATCTCTTTCCTACTCTGGATAAGAATGAAACAATAATGTTTTAAGACGTCATAGTAGCCCCCTGAAACCCTCTACTAATACCGCGTCATTGGGCTAGTGGTCGCAGACACTACTGCTAGGCCTGAGATGTTGGGTTCGATTCCCGGTTAGGGTAGAGAGAGTGGTAAATCCTAATGACGGAATGAAGAGAGTGGAAAATCCTAATGGTGGAAAATCCTAATGACAGCTACCATTAGGATTTTCCCTGTAACCAGGAGTCTGACTTTATGTTCAGTTTTTCTGGATTGACATGAACCGACTACATTTAATACGTCCTTAACACATGTAAAACTAATTTTTATATTTAAATAATAATAATTTAGTTACCTACTACTTGTTTTTGCCGCTAAGGATAAAGCTGTCGTAAGTATAAAATATATTTTTTCACAACATAAATGATATTCCTATTTTCTGTTCCTTTCTTCTTTTTAACCCCCGACCAAAAAAGAGGGGTGTTATAAGTTTGACGTGTGTATCTGTGTATCTGTGTGTCTGTCTGTGGCATCGTAGCTCCCAAACGGATGAACCGATTTTGATAAAATTGGTGTCATTTGAAAGGTATTTTAATCGAGAGTATTCTTAGCTATGTTTCGAGAAAATCTGCTCAGCCGTTTGAAGCTCATCACCTCTTTTCTAGTTGATGCAGGGATTAAAACAACTTCTACGGGTCTAGTTGATTGAAAATTTGAATTCTTGTCACTTGTCACCATGGGCATCACCAGGGGGGTAGGCTGCACACCCCCCCTCCCCCCTAAAAGCTCAAGTTTTTTTTTTTTTTAAATTCGTATCTTTCCTTGATTTCGTTAATAAGCGAGAAGAGGCGCAACACCAAGAAAAGTGGACGGAATGGGAGGAGACCTATGCCCTGGAGTGGGACAGTCAAGGCTAAGAAAAAATAATTTAAGTTTAAAAAGCATGTAATAAAAATTAAATTAAAAATTTAAAAAACCCCCGACAGACAAAGCCTCTAAAAAAACTTTTTATTTTTGTTTTTTTTAGAGGCTTTGTCTGTCGGGGGTTTTTTAAATTTTTATTTTTTTTTGTATTTAGTTAAAGTGTGTAGGTACATACATTGTTAAATTAACAAATAAATTTGAAGGTAAAAAACATCTCTGACTACCAGCACGATTTTACAATTTTATTCTAAGATCATTCCCTCGTTTTATTCTAGCAAGAAAAGGGATCTTCTTGAAGTATCGGTATTGGTCTTGGGCATTAATCGTGTATCTTATCATATCTTATCGTATCTGCTCATCCCGTTTATCATACCAGTGGCTATCAAGGAGACGCCAACGCTCGCTCTGATGTTTATGGACCCCTGTTATAAAGCCAGAAGAGTGTGGGCATTTTAAAGGGTACAGACCATCAAACTCATTTTAGGAGGGGTAGGTTTAAAGGGAGGTTCCTCCGACCGGACAGGTTTTGTCTCTGGTTGGCAACTGCCTGATAGTTGTTGTCGGGTTTTGTCTTACATAGTCTTAAGTCGTTGGTAACTTTGCTTGCGAGATGCAGACCATATTAATTCTGCAGTTTTGTCATAGATGGCGCTGTACTACTTTTTGTTGTAAGTAGCTTTTTGTTGGTCGCTACACTCAGCATCGTAGTCCCGTAGAAATATAAAGCTGTCCCACACAATATTTCAATAATACCGGGATCCAAATGTATGAGACAGCAATTATTTTGTCTGTCGCGATATCAATGTTGGTCTCATATGGAAAATTGTTCAGTTTAATGGGTTAAACCACATACTTAAATATGACCACGCCTTTACGAAACATATTGTATTTCGGCGCGAGTATGGCCGGACTGGATTATCGGTGACCATGTCGTGTTGAGAATGGTCATTTGCCATTATTTTTAAAGAAAATCAATATTAAATCAAAATATTTTAATACGAATTTAAAAATGATAACAAAATAATGAATTAAAACAATAATTAAATTTAAACTGATGATAATATGATTCAGGCGTGAACCGTGTCACAATTAGAGTTGTGGACGGGTCGCTCGCTAGAATTGGAATGCCCCGCATCGCTCGGCGCTCCGTATTATAAAGGCCGACCCCTTCCACAACTCGCCTGATTCACTGAGTGGTGCGATGATGTCACAGAGCGTTCCGTTTCGTTTTAAGTCGTAATAATTTGCTCACGCCGACACGGCCATTCTGCTAAAAGGTCGTCACTGACCTCATAACTCTGCAATAAGAGAAAAGATACCACAGTATCAAAACATCACACAACTATCACAATGAACGGGTCATCTTTGCGCACAACCAAACATATTATCAAGAGAAAGGAGGCCCCTGGCCTCAACGAAATCTCAATAATAACATGAAATGGTTACAACTCAAACACATTACTAAGAGCAAGGAGGCCCCTGTCCTCAACGAACTCTTAATAACAGCGTCAAAAATTCGGAGGCCCCTGTCCTCAACAAATTTTATCAGTCTCAGTTTGGAGGCCCCTGTCCTCAACAAACTGGTGTTATTAACATCAACCAAACATATTATTAAGAGAAAGGAGGCCTCCGGCCTCAACGAAATCTCAATAATAACATGAAATGGCTATAACTCAAACACATTACTAAGAGCAAGGAGGCCCTCCGTCCTCAACGAACTCTTAGTAACGGCATCAAAAATTTGGAGGCCTCTGCCCTCAACAAATTATATCAGTCTCATGGTTCGGAGGCCCCTGTCCTCAACAAACCATATCAAATAAAATGTTTGGAGGCCCATGTCCTCAACAAACTTAAATAATTCATTACAGAACACGGGTACAAAATGCAAATAGTGTAAATGTAACTTAACTTGAGTTCACCTTCCAATGTTATAGACTCATCTTTCGCCGACACGGTACCCTGGTCGATGCATTCTCCAAGTTTCGGTGCTAACCGTAGCTGGTCATGTGCCACTTAGTTTGGTCTTCCTCTGAATAGTGTTATATAGGTAATAGTAGTTAGTTTTCCTCTTCATTAGTGAAATCGGTTTCCAAATTGCTTAAAGCGTCCTCAGTAGCTTGAACCGTTGAAGGCGAGCTTCTTACTACTTAAGCATTTTGTTAAGTAACCAGAATATTCAAGCCAGTGCCTTTTATGAATTTAGTTCAAATCATTAGATCATATGGTGTTTCTTGATCATCGACAATGTGAAACGTAATGACAGCGAAAACATTCTTTATCCAATGCCATTGGGGTAAGTATTTCGTCATGTTCCAGTGCTACATTGACTTTTTCAGCTTCGTTTGTCATCTTCCTAAAACATTTCTCTTCAATGTGTCCAGTTTTGTTGCAATAATTCCATTTGAGTTTTGGGCGTTCCGTTCGAATCCCAGACTCCTCTCTGGTGTTTTCGCTCAGTAATGGCTTTGGGTCGTTCAGTTTGCCATTTGCTTTGTTGCAATTTGCTTGAACTGTCTTGCCACACTTGAAGCATACTATCGGTTCTTCTTGATCGTTCCTAAGCCTGGGCCGTTTGGCAGGCGGTTTGCCTTGGCGTGGTTCTTGTGGCCTGATTGTGGCTGCAACAGAAATTAATTCGGGGACAGTTGTGCACTTACTGGACAGCAATTTTGAGCAAAGATACTCATTATCCATGCAGCCAATAACGGCTGAATTAGTCATGTTTACCCATAAACGAACTTTAGGGCCTTATCGCCTACCTAAATTATTCGATACAGAACTTCAGTCGCTACCGTAGTCAAACACTTGGGAGTCATCCTAAACAGTAAGTAAAACTGGAGCAGTCACTTACACAACAAAATTAACAGGGCATGCATCACCCTCTGGCAGTACAGGAGGATGATAGGTAAGAAGTGGGGCCTATCCCCCAAAATGATACTTTGTCTATACTGTGTGTTGATCCGTCCCATGATCTCGTACGGGGCAGTGGTCTGGTGGCCACGCATCACACTCGTCTCAGCATCGTACAAACTTCAACGCATGCAGAGGCTTGCCTGCATGGCAATTATAGGCTGCATGAGGACCACTCAGACAGCTGCTCTTGAAGCCATGTTGGTGCTTCCGCCGCTCTATCTGTTCATACAACAAGAAGCAACAATGGCGGCCGCACGCCTCAGAACACTTTCAACTCTGGTGTAAAAAGACACGCAATACACCGCGGTACTGGAAGGATTCTACAACGAGTTCCCCCTGGTGAGAGCCATAAACGATCTAGTACCAGAGTCGAGCTACACGATAACTGACAAATGCTTGCACTGACTGGACAGGTCCACTCAAATCTGTGTGGTTCTTTCTTCAAAAGACCATTTCAGATACTAATCTGCATAGCCCTCGTGTAAATTGAGGAATGTCTGGACTTTAAAAGAGTAGCAAGTTAACAGAGAACCTCTGAGTTTGTTTCGGCTGTTTCTTCTCAGAGTAGTCAGGTACAAAACACCGGCCCCAAATAGTTAAAAAAAAAATGACGTGTAAAAGTGTTTGTAAAAACCTATTTGCAAAATAATCATCATTTATGATTTTCCCAAACAATTTATATTCGACAAAAGTACAAGATCCAGCTCCATGAGGACCACCGCTGTGAGGGGTTAAATCCAGCTGAGCTGCGGATCTTCACGAAAGATCTCAAAATACATATAGCCGTAACACTGTGGGTCCATAACACGGTATTTCAGGCAGAATGCACGGGTATTTCCCTAGCCGCATCAGCCATCCTAGCAAAAAAAGGTTGAGGACTACTATTCGCATACTTTTAGACAGCAGGGCTGAACTGTTAGCACTAGACAACCACACGGTCGACTCCGGGTTAATATAAGAGTGTCACCAGCGCCTAAACCAGGTCGGTAATCACAACAACATAGCCATACAATGGATTAAAGGTCACAGCGATTCCCGGGGCAACGATGCAGCGGACGAACTCGCCAGAACGGGTTCGAGCATGGCAGCAGTGGGTCCAGACTCCTGCCACTGTCCTTCGGGTATCTACGAACTCTGGTAAGGAAATGCACCAATGAACAACACCACAAACTGTGGCAACACCACAGTGAGTGTAGGCAGGCCAAGGAAGCACTTCCTACTATAGACGGCTGCTTTACCAAACGAGCTCTCCGGCTGACAAAGCTACAGCTCCGCACAGTCACAGCCGCCATTACTGGGCACAGCTCCTTTAATAAACACCTCCTTGTCCTAGGAGTCACAGATAGCCCACTGTGCAGAGCCTGCATGGAGAAAAACTAGACAGCAGCCCACGTGCTTCTACACTGCCTAGAAGTTGCAATTTAGAGGGCAAAGTACTTCAGTAACCCTCGGGGAACTAGGGTGGATCGAATAAAGTTCCCACCCGTACGCAAAATCAAACCAGCCTGCTATACAATACAATGCAATGGCTTCCACAACGTCAGTATCTTTATTGCCGCTTATCACTCGTTTTCAGCTATGCCACCTTCGGTTATCGATTCTGCTAGATTAGACATCAAATTAGAAGTTGCTCACCTTAAGGACATCAGTGGAGTAACATGCTTCAGGTTCGAACGTTTGTATCAATGCTTCTCGCATCTCCCTCCAGACAGGTGATTTTACAAGCCACGCATCACCAATAGTCTTGGCTCGTCCTTGCAATAGACTCGCTATCTTAATGCAAACTTCGTGGTCAGCCAACTCCCGGTGTGCTTTGGCTCGATCGACTTGCTCGCACCAGTCTCGAATTGGGACATCACCATCTGGATTGTAGGATGCTATATAGATGTCACGTAATCTTGGTCTTCGCGTCGGAGCTACAGTCTTATTTATCACCCGTGGCCAGCATCTGTTTTGTGCTAGAGCCATCCGTTTCTTCATCATTGAGGGTGGATGGGACCGAAGATATGTCCCGGTTTATCCCGCTTCTGATTTCGGCGCGAGTATGGCCGGACTGGATTATCGGTGACCATGTCGTGTTGAGAATGGTCATTTGCCATTATTTTTAAAGAAAATCAATATTAAATCAAAATATTTTAATACGAATTTAAAAATGATAACAAAATAATGAATTAAAACAATAATTAAATTTAAACTGATGATAATATGATTCAGGCGTGAACCGTGTCACAATTAGAGTTGTGGACGGGTCGCTCGCTAGAATTGGAATGCCCCGCATCGCTCGGCGCTCCGTATTATAAAGGCCGACCCCTTCCACAACTCGCCTGATTCACTGAGTGGTGCGATGATGTCACAGAGCGTTCCGTTTCGTTTTAAGTCGTAATAATTTGCTCACGCCGACATGTATTTACAAACTGATCGCGTTCAGTTATGAATTACTAGTTTATGCCCACGGGTTCGCCCGCGTTATGTTCGGTAATTGACTAAAGGGATAAAAAGTGTCCTATAGTTAATCCAGGTTATAAGACTACCTGTCTACCAAACTTCATCCGCATCGGTTCAGTAGTTTTTGCGTGAAAGAGTAACAAACATCCATCCATTCATCCATACATCCATCCTCACAAACTTTCGCATTTATAATATTAGTAGGAATCTTTAGAACCCCGCATCATAAACAAATTGTCATCGCAGTGGGTATCAAAGGAGACGCTGACCCTCTCCCTGATGTGTATGAACCCGGCCATCGTGATGGAAAGCTTGCACCCGGCGCGCTGCATCGCCCTCTCGTCCGGGACCCTCACTCCGCTGGTCAGTCTGCACTCCGAGCTCGCCACCAGCTTCCCGCACCGTGTGTCGCCTAACCACGTCATCCCGGAAGATAGGGTAAGTTATTACGATAGATTTTGTTGCCTATCCGAGAACCGCGATAGCAAAGAAACAATGAAATATGGCGCAGACGATTTCCGTTTTTTTTCGGCATCGGTGTAATTTTTAGATTTTTGGAGTTCCTGACGAAAATGCGGTCAAAACGAAAATTCAAGATGGACCGAATCACTGATAATAATTAGTGTTATTACAGTCATACCGTAAATATTCTAAATGTCAAGGTCGCACTAAAAGCGAACGTCATGTTGGCAGTTTGTGCGTTTTCTATCAGTCACTGGACTATTGGTATGATATGCTATCGTCCATCACGATGACAAGGCTTGCACCCGGCGCGGTGCATCACCCTCGCAGCAGGCACTCTTACTCCACTGGTTAGCTTGCACTCCGAGCTAGCCACCTGCTTCCCGCTGGATGTTGCCTAACCAAGTCATTCCTGAAGAAAGGGTAAGTTGTCCTGCATTCTTAATACCAAGTTTATCACCGTAAATTGCGCCGTTATTACTGACAGTCAAAATTACAATTTCTTGAATTTTGTGCTCATTTTCGTTATAAGGTACCCCGAATGACGAGAAATCCGAAAATATTGATCGGTGCTTTCTTGGATTTACATTTTGTCCTCATTTTCGTAGTCCAAAAACATTGAACATGACACCAAAAAATTGAAAGAGAAAAGCAACGACTAGCTGTCTGGGAAAATTAGCATGCTCCGTGTAATCAAATCGATCACCAATGTGAAAAAAGGCTGGTTAAAAAAGGTGGCTGATTTCAGACTGCGCTTAAAAACAAATCAGCGCAATCCCCAGGCAGTGCATCCTTGAACGAACTAGCTCTTGACCACTTTCAGGAAATCATTGGCGACAAGAGATTTTAGACATTTTTTTATTGTTATTTTAGACGAGTGGCATATAAAACTGTTCGGAAGAAGGAAGAGTGGATCAGTCAAGATCCCTGAAAATTGATTGAGGAGAGGAAACAGCTGAAACCAGTGGGTCTCAGTTCTGATAGTCAGAGAAGCAGATACAAGCAGCTGCATGCCGAAATACAAAAATGTACTCGGAAGGACAGGGATTTGCCGCATCTGTGGGGAAATAGAGGGACATTCAGTTAAAGCTAACTAAGCATCTGTTCATGAAAGTTAGACAGCTGCCTTGACGGAACTTGAAAGCGTTCTAGATAGATGGAGAGTCTACTGCTACAAATTATATCGGGGTGAAGATAGTTTAGGCACTCAGAGAAGATGGAATGACCACTTGGTAGAGCCAGTTAAAGTATTTATTATCTGAAGTCCAAGATGCCATCCAGACACTAAAGGCTAAAGTCCGCTGTGATGTCTCTTCACAAGAAGGGCTCCACTAAGAAGTTTCAAAACAGCAGAACCTTATCACTAATGTTGCCCGTCAGTAAAATCCTAGATATGCGGACACCACTTTAGTTGCGTCGAGTGAAGAAGAGATGGCTGTTCTGCTGAAACGTGTAAAAACAGAGGACGCTAAACTTGGTCTTAAAGCCAACCATGGCAAAACGAAAGTAAAAGTAGTACACCGTCCTCATCTTCTTCCAAGCTTAAACCTAAGGGTCGGGTATGCGAAAGTCAGTGATTTCGTGTATATTGGATTTTTGATAACGAATGAGGGCAGCTGCCTTGAGGAACCGTCGGTCGCACAGCTCCCCTAGCTTGACCGTTCTATTCTACCAAGAAACGACAAGAAATCTTTTCTATACAACTTGACATTTCTTCTGCCCGAGCATGGCGCGCGCCGTCGACTCGCGTTTCCACGAAGACATGACAGAAATTCTTTCCATAGCAACGGGGACGTATCACGTGATGTTTATATTCCCTGAATATTATTACGTCTAGTTAACAAACAAAAGTTGCCAATTGCACGAGTTTTTCATTTTTCGTGGGCGGGATGGTGTTGCTGCATCCTGGAACCAGGCCTGGATTTTTTTCGCGAAATTAAACCTAAATATTTTACATAACATTTCAACCTTTTGAACGTAATTCAACGCAACCATGAAACGTATTTCTCGTATTTAGTTTTTAATAAGACTAGTTTGACATTTGTTAGAAGTAATGTTTCTACCCCCAAATGTCAAAAGAAGAGAAAATATGGTCATCATGCTCGACGTTGTAGACTTGTGTCGACTGAAGAAAAGAAACATTTCTTTTCTACATTCTTAATATCGCCATGCTTGGGACGATAGAAATATCTGTCAAATTGTCGATTCTTCCGTAGACATAGCCCGTTTCTACGGCGGTCGTGCTAGGCCGGCTGGTATTGCTAAAAGTGAAAGTGGGGAAAATTTGGAAGAACCGAATCTGTATCCGGAATCCGGCGGAGTACCAAAATACGATTGGCCCGTGCACTGGTATTCTCGATCTTTTGGTATGGCGCTGAAATGTGGTGCATTAAAAGTCGTGAAAGCAGTAAGGCCGACTCTTTCGAGATGTAGTGTTGAAGTAGATCGCAATGAGAACTAATGAGTACATACTGAAGGAGCTCAACATCACCAAACGGCTTTCCACAATCTACCTGGAGCGAGCCCTCAGCTTTTTCGGACACTTATGCGTTCACCTAAGCATTGTCGGGAAAGCCTTATAATTCAGAGCCGGGCAGATGGCGAACGCGTTCAAGGCAGAGCACCGACAAGATAGGCAGACGCGATCAAGAAGGCTGCTGGCGGCAATCTGTAAGGACAGGTTAACTCGGCTGAAGACCGGATGGCTTAGTGACGTGTCACTTGTGGTCGATATCCTCGGCAGTCCCAACGACGAAAAAGTGTAATGAAACCCATACTCGACATGTGTTCAGCATATTCCGCATATTTTTGAGGGCAGGATGCATTTAAGCCTGGACCTAATTAAAACTTTTACTTCCCACTTAAATATTTAATGTCACGCGTACGCGATTTTATACATATACGATTTTACAGATTATGTAATTTTAAAATTTTTAACAGAAGTGTGTTTCGCGCAAATGTCTCTCGCTGTAGTGTCCTATATCCGTAAGTCGGGGCAGTTACCACTGGACCACCAGTGCTCTATGAGTGTAATGTGTATGCTGGAGCTGCCTGTCTCCCGCAGGTGTGGATCGGCACGCTGGTAGGCGACGCGGGCGGCGAGCTGCGCTACAGCGCGGCCGGCGTGGACTCCCCGCGCGCGCGCCTGGCCCTGGGCGCCGCCATACTGCGCGTGTGTCGCCTCGCGCCGCACGGCGTGCTGTGCTTCCTGCCCTCCTACTCGCTGCTAGACCGGCTGGTGAAGGAGTGAGTACCACATAACATAACATCACCACTATAACATACTATCATCGCCTGGCCCTGGGCGCCGCCATACTGCGCGTGTGTCCACAAAAAAAAAACATCTTAATGGCGGGAACAACAAATGTCTTTCAGCTTCGTGAAGGGTCTTTTTACACCCATCAGGTATTGAGTGATGTGCATCATGTTTCAGTTGGCGAGAAACAGGTGTGTGGGACGAGATGAACGGACTCAAGAACGTGTTCTGTGAGCGGAGGCACGGCGGAGATCACGAGGAGACCATGGAAGTGAGTAGTCACTACTGCAACTAGAAAGTATATTGGCATATCATCACGCCTGTAATCCACGAAGATGCAGAGCTGTACCTCATAGTACACCCACATTTCGCCCGTAAAGTTTTAGTGCCATTTATACGAGGCCTATTGCCATCAACTGCAGACTCCGTGGCGGCTACTGAGCAAATTCCTGACGGAAACCGATGCACTTCGCGAAACAATTAATAGAAACAGCTTTGTTGCTTAGTAGCTCTTGCTACTAATTCAAGTGCAATTCAGCTCGCATAAGCCCTCAGTGCCTTACGCGATATTCACCTGCACGCACTCTTCTAACGCGTAACGAAAATGAAAACAAACCTTTAATCTTTAAGCTGCCTAGATACCTCTTTTTTAACTTTCCTCATTAACGTATTTAGGGGTATGAGGAACAGGGTGTAAAGTTCCTCGATACTCCTTAGAAAAGGGAGGATCCTCCGGCCAGACAGGTGTTATGTCTGGCGGGCAACTGCCCGATAGTTGTTATCGGGTTTCTCTATATATACTAAAGTCGATGTAAACTTTACTTGAGACTTGTAGGAAATTGATGTTAGTTCCTCCGTCGCATCATAGATGGCGCTGTAGTACTTTTTGTAGTATTTTGCTTTTTGTGGTCGCTACACGTACACAAATAATATTTTCACATTTTGCATTACTATTATTAATTAAAAAGTTCGTAGAACAAAACATCATAAATTCTGGTTGTTTACATTTTCACTGTACTAATTTTTAATTTTCTCCTAAACGCGTGGACCACATGATTCAAACGGATAAAATGGTTTTAGATCTAGACCTTTGACACCAAGTTCGATAAGCTATCTCAAGAAACAAAGAATCACATTTTCAAGTTGCTCTCGTAATTATCCAACATGTATGAAATGCGTAACAACTATTATAAAAACTATCTTATCATTTGTTTTGAATTGGGTCTAATCTAAGCTCCTTTTTTCGACACACATCCGTCAAATGAGCAATGCTTTAAACCAGCCATTCTTGTTGTTCACTATTCGAAACTTATTCAAAATATTACGCACGCGCGAGCTCTGCGCGCGACAACCGACTGGCGGAGTGGCGACGGCACCACGTGAAACTGTAGACATTTATGGCTGTAGGTATGGTCGAGTGAATGAGGCCTGCCAAAGTGATTAATTGATCGAACTGACTTATAGTAGTAACATAAAAGGCTGATTATATTCAATGCTTCATATAGAGATGAAACGGATAGCAGTTTAGCCGGATACCGGATATTCGGCCAACCTTGTAGCCGGATAGTCAGCCGCCAAATATCTGGCGAAACGTTGCTGCCGTTCAACGAGAATAAAGAAACGCGATTGACTTTTATCTTAAGTCAGTGCTAATTGATCACAATATCATCCCTTATTCTTGGTGGGTGGCTAATGCTAAACAATACCCAAATTTAACATAATTTGCCAAAATCTATCTTTCTTAAGTGATACTAACTAAATAAAGCAATTATAGCTATTTATGCAATTGTTACGTTATGGACGGTCTTTTAATACGAGTGCCATTTTTCGGTACAAGCGTAGCGCGTACCGAAAAATACCAATAACGTACAGTTGCATTCAAGATTTTTTCTACGAAGGAAGGAATGAAACACAGATATAGACAAAAAAGTATTTTTAATAGAAACTTAACTACACACTGACTATTGTCTTCATAACATTTCTCATATACATGTCTTGATTTCTGGTAGTAAATTATTTGAAGCCCCCAGCTGCTCTATTTGTTATATCTGGTGGAGTATTTTCCATATCACTTGATGTTGAACACATTTTTAATAAAATTTGGAATAAAATTTCACTCAGATTTTTTTTCCCGCGTCCACTTCTTTTTTATTTAGTCTTTAATAAGTATAAGGCAAAGATCTTGTAGCCGCAACAGCCAAATAGTATACGATACTTTTGTTCTAAACTTGTTCCATTTTTAAAAACATCATTTACATTGTCTCGATTTCGAAGTAATATTATAGGTACGAGGCTGTATGTTCAGAATGTCTTTGCTTGTGTTTTAGAATAATTTATGACGATTCGCATAATGCAACTTGTGTCGTTATGGGTATCATAATGAAACCGCTGTCAATTTCGTAATTCGAATATAACGAAACCGAAGTAGATAAATTACTTTTTTTTTATCCGTTATTCGGCAGGATATACGCTGGCCATCTGGTATTTGCCCGGATAGTGTTTATACAATACAATATCCTTTATTTCAGGCAACTAGGGCCCATATGCCGACGGATAGGCCCGATACCGGATAGTTACCGGATATCCGTTTCATCTCTACTTCATATCATATCTTTCAGGATTTCTACCAGACCGTGGGTACAGAGAAGGGCGCACTATTGTTCGCGATCTATCGTGGCAAGGTCTCCGAGGGAATGGACTTCAAGGATCATCAGGCGAGAGCCGTTATATGTGTAAGTAACATAACATCGTTTGTCGACAGGGTTGGCGCAGTGGTTGAGCGATCGACAGGTGCGCTGCGTGTCGCGGGTTTGATCCCCGCATGGAACAAATATTTGTATGGCCTTCAGATAGTTTCCTTCACCGTTTTTGAGGACAGCGGTGATGAAATAAATTACACAAAGTAATGCGCCTGCCTGGATTCGAACCCACGATTTACTGCTCGTAAGTCGGGGCCGCCACCACTGGGCCACGGCTGCTCTCTTTCTTCTTATTCATCACTATTCGTTGTTTTGTCCTGATTAATTATCCATATACTGATCACACCTGTCTTTTGCTAGCTAATTAAAAATGACCCTGTCTGTACATTGCAAGCATCCTTAAACATCTTTATTTTTATTTTCAGGTTGGTGTACCATACCCGAACACATTCGATACGGCGGTTAACGCTAAGATGGAATATAACAACAAATATATGAAGGAGAGAAGCTTGCTCAACGGCAGGGAATGGCTGCGAGTGCAAGCTTACAGGTTAGTACTACGAAATACTCATTAATGACTGGGCATTGCGTTTGTGACTTAAATACTCCTGATTAAACATAAAAAATATGCAACTTTTCGGGGTTTATTTGGCACTAGACTAGAAAATGTAAACATGTAAACTAATTTTTGTGTAAAATTTCGTATTTTCTATTAGTTTAAGCCATTTTTGCTGATTTTTCAGGAAAATGTATTTAGTGATTGGATATCCTCGGCATTTACTCTTGCAATAAGATCAAGGCCTGCCCTTGTCCCATTTTATTTGGGATCGGCGCAATACTTCTCTTTCCTCCATTCTCCTCTGTCATTCGTCATGCTATCATTTACTCATTTTTCCTTCATATCATTTTTCACACAATCATCCTGCAACATCCATTCATCTTTTCTATGGTCTTCCTCTCACTTTCCATCCACATTTATATTTATCGCTTCATCTTAGGTTCAGAGATATTAGCATATAAAATTGATCATACCCTAGATCAGCCGAATAAAAACAAGATGGCGGCCATTCGCGGGGTGTTAGGATTTTTATTAACGTGCATTTCACGATAGAAATTAGTATATAGTATGTCCTCAAAAGTATCGGTAACAGTTAATCAAACCCACTGCATATATTTCCGTGTTAGAGCCCTGAACCAGGCAGTGGGTCGCTGCGTGCGACACCGCGGGGACTGGGGTGCAGTGCTGCTGCTGGACGCGCGATACAAACAGGAGTACTTCACCGAGCATCTCTCCAAGTGGGTCAAGCGATTTGTGAGTATTTACTGTACTACGTGTATTAGGTAGGTGTGCTAATGTCCAGATGAACAAATTTCTGCATGGGACCGCTGTTACATACAAAATTTCAATACCTACTACAGTAAAATGCATGAGGCAGTTGTTTTTTTTTTTTTCGAGATTACGGTATTGGTCCCACAGTATGGTTGTTCCACACCTACCTTTTGATGTTATCGGTAAAATGAGGTGATACAATTGAGCCTTCTATCAATTAAAATAAAAGGTGTATACAGACTTTTTACGAAACCGTTAACCAAGTAAGTACACCAAACTAAGTAACTCTACGCAAAAATTATTGAATTATTAAGAAAACTTTTGGATCTACGTGATGCTATTTTTCCCCCACATCATCTGCCTAGCCTTTTCCCAAACTATCTTTGGGTCGGCTTCCAGTCTAACCGGATGCAGCTGAGTACCAGTATTTTACATGAAGCTACTGCCTATCTGACCTCCACAACCCAGTAACTGGGTAATACGTTCCGTTCGGAAGACTTTATCCGTTGGGAAGACTGGATGTCAGACTTTTGGTTTCTGACAACTCGTAACGACTGTCAAAGATCTACAAATGACAGCCGGGACCAACGGTTTAACGTGCTTTTCGAGGCACGGAGGAAACTCGGTATGTAATTATGGTCACCCATCCACGAACCAACCTCGGCAAGCACGGCTTAACCTTAAAGATCGACCCGTGCGGTTGTTATTATTTAGCCACGAGATTCTGCTATTTTCCACCTATGCAGTGTTTATGAAGCGAAAACTTCTTTACCCGCGTTGAGCGATTTTCGGAAGGGGAAAAACCTTAACCTATTTGTTCGCGTCACCGATGACCTCGACATGCTCGTGACATATTGCACTAGACTAACGACGCATTGATGTTCCATTGTTTGAGTTTTCATTTCTGTAGGCAGTGGTTATGACGAGGTGATTGCTTCTTTTTTTTTTGTTTATGAATCATTTGTACCCCACAGTTGGGGAACAATCACCACACGTATGAGAGTCTAGTGGACTCCCCCAACGGGTTGGCAGCGTTCATGCAGAGAATGAAAATCGTCGAAGAGGAAGATGGCTTGAAGAATGCCTAGCATTAAATCATATTAAGACTGATGTATAAATACTTCTTACAAATAAAATACTGTGAAACTTATTGCGCTAGCGTAGTAGTAAGCCAAACCCAACAAAAAATGTCATTTACTTACTTTTTTTTTTGGGTTTAAAGTAAAATATAGGTTGGTATCTATAGTCAAGTTAAAGTAATTATTTGAACTTATGAGCCTTTACACCTTACGACATTTTATAAAAACTTTCAAGTCCTTATTTTCCGAAATGACTGAACCTATTTTAATGAAATTTAATACGCATTAGCAGAATAAGTAGGTCTAAAAAGTTACTAAAAACATTTTCGAAAAATAGTGTTATAGCTAAATTAGACCGATTATGAATTATCTATAGAAACAGTTTCCAATTATCTCTTTTTTAAAGACACATTTCGAAAATGTTTTTAGTAACTTTTTAGACCTACGTATTCTGCTAATGCGTATTAAATTTCATTAAAATCGGTTCAGTCATTTCGGAAAATAAGTACTTGAAAGTTTGTATGAAATGCCGTAAGGTGTACACGCTCTTTAATAGACAAGAATTTAAATGAAGTAAGAACCGACAAAGAAAGCAAACCTAAAAAAATTAACATTTGCAATGCCAACTTTAAGTTAAATAAGAAAAATCGTATCTCAAATAATGATATTTACTCGAGTAAACACTTTAACTTGCTTATAGATACGGCGGCTAGTTCCAAGCATTGTCATTGGTCAGATTGGAACTCGGCTATGATCACGCCATCTACAATGAACTTTGACAGGTCTTCCCTATTGGTTCAATTATTTCTGACCTATGACGTATGGCTTTTGCGATATTTAAACATGGAGTTGATACTCTTCTAATACTGAAACTCAAGTATGTATCTTGTTTATAGACCGTAAGATAATGTTTTTTTAGTTATTAAAAGCTTTGTGGTTATAAACTATGCATTTATTTTTGTACTGTCAAAAAGGGTGAATCAGGACAATACCTTTTGAACGCCAGAACAAAAACGCACGCGCGTGCCCTCCACGCCAAGCTTAAAATTCCCCGCAAATGCTTGCAAATAAAAAAAAGGGATTTCAAAACTGTTATTACCTTATTTCTTGTTAAGACATTTAATATTTAACACATAGATCACATTTTTAAGATATATAAATAAACACACTCAAAAGAAATGATTTAAATTGTTTATTTCGTGTTATAGTGGACCGCATTTTTTGTCACATATTTGTGTCGTTGGCGTACAGGACACGCGCTTGCTTGTCACGTATCTGTGACAATGGCGTTCGAAAGGTTATTTGGATGTTATTATTAGTCCGAAAGGACTATTTTTTATTTTATTAAAACATTAATCAATTTCAATTCGTTGTATTTTGATTCACCCTGTTTGCGTGTTGAATTAATATAATATATTCATCCTGTTTTACCCGGTATGATAAATTAATTTTGGATCCGTCTAATTATATCCTAAATTCGGTTAGAACCTGTGTCTTATACCTATTATTAGTAATAATTATTCTAAGGGATTAAGCAGTACCTGGCCGTGAATATGGCTCATCGAGTTTTAGCGCCACTGTTCTGTTGGCGCTAGTATTACATTGCCAGGAGAGCGGTGTTGATAAACAGTTTTGAAACTGTCTATGGAAATTGTATTGTTAAAACAAGATGGCGGCGTTTGTTCCTATTATGGCCACGCGTCCATTAGTAACGTGAGGCAATTTTGGCGATTTTTATACCCCTACCCCTTGTCGAGATTCTCCCGAATGCGTTTCCCGGTCGGGCAGTGTTATTGGGTTTTTCAAATCCGCAATTTCTCAGTAGCTGCCCCGGAGTGCGGATTTGTGCCCAGGGACCGTTAAAGTATTACGTAAGCACTAAAGGGGCGGGGTCTTTGCTTTGCTTATATTTGTTGTCATGGGGGGGGGGTCTCGAGATGGTGATGACGTCAGCAGTAATTATTTACTTTTTTACACATATGGCAACCCACACATTGTCTATGCTTGAAAACGAAATGCATTTTCGGGGATTCCTACAAATAATGAATACGTTTAGGTACTCGCTTAGAACTGAGTAGGGGAATTACCGCGCGCTATTCACTTGTCTGTCACTTATAACTGCTAGCTCATGAATCAATCAATTGTACCAATGTTACGTAAGCATGGGGGAGGGGTAAGAGCTTTGCTTACTTTTGCTGACGAGGGGGAGGGTTAATAATTGCAAAAAATCTGCTTACGTAATACTTGAACGGGGGGCCGGTTGATAACAATAGGCTTGTCCCCTATTACATGTTACTTAAAACATAACTAGCCAAATTTGGATGTAAATGCATCATTTTTGTCACGATTATATGTATATATTATTATATTTTGACAGTAATGTCCAATCAGAAATTATCTGTGCAAGAACAGTAAGCTCGACCTCTCATCCTACGACAGGATACTCCACTACAAGTTATTTAATCATGTTATTTGTTTAAATAAAAACATTTGTTTTTGTACATAAATAAGCGTTTAATTTACTTTACGTTTAATTTTAATATCACATTTTTTCTTCGGAATCTTCTTTTCGTTTTGAGGTAATGAAGGATGCAGCTCCGCTTTACATAGGCTGAAACAATAGGAATCACTCATTAAATGGTTATATAGACAATATCTTGGATTAGATTTTAATGTTTATTTAATTTAAACTTTCTTTAATTTTTATTTGGCCACAGAACCCTACCTCTAATTTTATATGTGAGCCACGGGAATATAAGGCTTCTAATTAACTAATTCGTCCTTTTTACAACGCCAACTAAATATTTCAAAGAAAGCGTCAAAAAAAGAGCAACAGCTCGGGACTCGCGGCACCTCGACTTGGACAGGTTAAGTTCGAAGGGGATGGTGGGCGTCTTGTGAGCAAAAAATCGATTACATCAAGATTATGTTCAAAATCGCCTGTTATCGGTTTGTTTATGTTTGGGCCAAATTCTGTGCCGCTGAGTGTACTTAATTGGCTATTAAGTACTTACATCTTGGTGCAGTCGACGGCCCGTTCGTGTCTCTTGAGATGGCTCGCATGGGGGAACGATTTCTTGCATACCTCACAGGAATACGGACGCTCTCCAGTATGGTACCTGACAATGACACAGAGATTAGTTAATAGAGATAGAAAACACAAAAAAATGTTTCTACCTTCCTACCTACCTATGTTCGTTATAGCCTTTGAAACCATTGAACCGGTGTGCCCAAGCCGGTTTCATTAGAAATATAAGTAGGGTGGGAACAAGTACATTGTAACGCAACCTGAGATCAGCTAGCTAACAACAAAACTGATTGACTAAGTATAAAGCGAACTTAGACTTAACTCAAAGCACGTTAAGCCGTTGCTCCCGGCTGTTATTTGTAGATCTTTGACAGTCGTTACGAGTAGTCAGAAGCCAAAAGTCTGACAAGGTCATAGAGTTAAATCTCGCAACATAGATCACTAGTAATTTCATAACAAACTAGCTGCTGCAGCGACCTTCGTCCGCGTGAAATTATTATAAAAATATTACTTTCTTAATCTTATCTAATCTTAATAATCTTAATCGGATTTTGTTAACTTTTTCATAGGTTTTCATTTTTTTGGACGGAACCCTAATACATTTTTCAAAATTAAAGTTATTACTCCTTCATCAGCTATCTGCTACTAAAAGTCCCGTCAAAATCGGTCCAGCCTCTTCGGAGATCATCCGAAACACACAGACATACAGTTTTCCCATTTAGTATAAACCTGTTATTTTGAAATACAAACAGACACTTTAATTTTATTTGTTGTGTAGGTATATTTGTATTGTATTCTGGCGTGTTTCTGGACATCATTATGACATCAACAGAGGCTACTGGGTGCCGTTGGGTTTGGGAGGGGAGGGAGGGTTCCCGGGTTACAATCTAGGAAAAGAGCTTTGAATGATTCGGTCTGCCTAAATCAGCCCCCCCCCCCTAGCGTGACTGTTCC
This sequence comes from Cerastis leucographa, assembly GCA_963082945.1. NCBI lineage: Eukaryota > Metazoa > Arthropoda > Insecta > Lepidoptera > Noctuidae > Cerastis > Cerastis leucographa. The sequence goes on along the minus strand of OY720365.1, from coordinate 14,596,766 downwards.
ATCTCTATTCTACAAAGAAACGACAAAAAATCTTTTCTATACAACTTGACATTTCTTCTGCCCGAGCATGGCGCGCCCCGTCGACTCGCGTTTCTACGAAGACATAGACATAGAAATTCTTTCCATAGCAACAGGTACGTGTCTAGTGATGTTTATATTCCCTGAATCTTACGATAATATTACGTTTAGTTAACAAAAAAAAGTTTTCAATTGCACGAGTTTTTCATTTTTCGCGGGCGTATGGTGTTGCTGCATCCTAGATCCACGCCTGGACCATTTTCGCGAAATTAAACCTAAATATTTTACATAACATTTCAACCTTTTAACTCAACGTATCCACGAAACGTATTTCTCGTATTTAGTTTTTAATCTGTGGCGGACTCAGATGACATGTTGGATTGTTTACAAACAATTTAAACTATTTTTGATGAATGATTAAAATAGTAGTGAAACATTGGCGACGGACATCGGCGTAGGACCCCGACAGGTTTTTTAAAAATAACGAAAACTCAAGAGACTCAAATAATAGCTACAAAAAGAATCTTGTCTAGGTCCGATATGATAAAGACTATTTTGACATTTGTCAGAAAAAATGTTTCTACCCCCATCGTCATGCTCGACGTTGTAGACTTATGTCGACTGAAGAATAGAAACATTTCTTTTCTACATTCTTAACATCGCCATGCTTAGGACGATTGAAATATTTGTCTGGTCATTTTGTCGATTCTACCGTAGACATAGCCCGTTTCAACGGCGGTCATGTTAGGCCGGCAGGGATGGCGTTGGTGGCACACGACACAATATTTTGGGCACGCCATTGATATTAACCATATTTTCATCAACCTTTGACCTGCGCTCATTATTTTCAGACATGATAAACATTATAGATTCACTTAGCTACCATGCATTCTACTAAAAGTATTCTCTTATTTAGAGAGTTGGCGTCAGTACGGAAAAAGACCCGGTTTATTAAAATTAATTTTTATTTCAAATTAATTATTATTAGACCCATTTACCATTTTATCGTATTCATAATAGGTTTTTCTATTAACTTTCTCATATATACATTGTTTACTATACAAACCTAGAATAATAATACAATATGTACCTACATATTGAATCAAGAGCAGAAAATAATTAATGGGCGCCAAAAAGTTCGTCTGCATTGCTGTCAACGGGGAAAGTGCCCAGGAGGCTGGCAGCATAACCACGTTGGATGGCATATGCTTTTTCTTTGGCCGAGAAGTAGGCCAGCCCTCTGGCCAAGAGAAGAGTTGACCAATCGTTTGGCGTCATCCCGAAATACTAGGTGGGGCCCTATAGCCTCAGTGTTTAGACCCCAAACAGCTCAAACACATAACTACCAATTAAGTTTCCGTATTTGCGCCGTTTGAGATTTTCAGCACCCGCATCAGACCCACCACCACTATATCAGGCTTATTGGCTAAATAGCCCTGTCAATAACTGGATAGCCATGACACATAACCGCCATAAGTGGAGAGATTTGGAAGAGACCTACAATCAGCATTGGGTGGCCAAAAGTTGAAGAAGATGACGAAGTCCTGTCAGTGATGATGGATTGATCGCAGTACAATGTGAACACTAAAGTCCAGTTAGAAGTAACAATTACCTCTTATGCACAGCGAGGTCAGATTTCTTGAAGAAACTCTTGTGACAGTCCTTGTAGTCGCACGTGTGCGGTGTCAGCCCGTCGTGGTCGCGCTCCAAATGCTCTCGCAACTGCAATAACATTCAAATATCAATATGGGAGTAGGTGAGGATTGTAGATAAATTATACATATAAACCTTCCACTTGAATCATTCTATTGATAAAAACCGCTTCTAAATACGTTGCGTAGTTTAAAAGATCTAAGCGTACAGACGGCGGGAAGCGATTTCGTTTCATACTACGTATGCAAGTATGGATTATGATCCTTCTTAATTTCATTTAATTAATTGCTTACTATATCATAAATTAATGTGAACGCTTACACGCGTCAGGAACTGAATGGATGTCGATGAAATTCTACCTATGGATAGCAATAACCAATATCTTATGCCCGCGGTTAAGACTCACCATCCACGCGAACTTGAAGTTCCGCTCACATATCTGGCAGCAATGTTCCTGTGGGACGTGAGGTGTGTGCAGGCTAAGTGTGTGCTTGTTCAGGGTCGACCGGTAGCTGAAGCGTTCGCCACAGATCTTGCACTTATGCCGCCGAAGAGACGGCTCGTGCGTAGCTGTACATTTTAAACATGATTATGAGGAGCTAATGGCTAAGTAACAAAATTTGGCCTTCACGGAACGCCCGGCAGATGTGAAACATCTATGATAATATTAGTATTCATAATCAATAATACATTTGCATCCGACCTGACTACTTTACCAATTAACTAGAAATTCGAACGTGAAACTTTGAAAAAAAAAACATAGACAGACATCTATCCAAAACAAACTTTATTTTAATGGGAAAAGGTTGATTTTCCGTGGCTTAGGGGTGGAGGCCGAACACCATTTCCCGTTGATACAAGTCGATTTTACGCACCTAGTCGCGCATATCGATCTTCAGATTAAAACGCGCTTGCCTAGGTAGGGAGAGATATGAGGAATTCACATGGCTTTATGTGGTTTCCGAGGCATGGGATTGTCAGTGTCAACTTCTAAACTTCAAGCTTACATGAGATTTGAGAAATAATCGATAAAACTCTAAAAACAGTGTAGTCACAATCAATAAAATTTTAAAAATATTGCTTACCTATATGAGATCTATAATTATCATTCTTCTTGAACACTTTATTGCATGTTTTACAAACATTCATTACTCTCGTCTTAGGCTTCCTCTTATTAACTTTCTTCTTCTCTTCCGTGGCCATCAAAGTCTTTGGGGGTTCACTCACAGGCTCTTCAGCTTTAACGAACACAGGCCCCTGTATTAAGCGCTCTTCTATCTGCTTGTTTAGGGGCTCTTTCACTTGTATAGGCTTTTCAAACTTTACATAAAGCTCAATGTTAGCTAAACTTACATGGTCTCGCTTAATTTCAGGTATACTTGGCTCTTTAGTCTTATCATTAACTAACTCGACGCCAATATTCAACATATCGGTTAACTGTTCAGCATCAATTTCGCTATTTAGACTTATTATAAACGTATCATCGTCCTCTGTAGAAATGTACTGGACACTATTTTCACCGATCAGCTGGTTCAAATTTGCAGCTAGATTTGTGCTAGCTTCTAAATCAACGTCACTTTCAAATATAGTAGCGCATTCATTCACAGATACATGATTGTGATTGACTAATTCGTTAGTTTTTTCATGAGGATTTAAAATTTCTGGCGGATTCAATAGTTCGTCAGGTAAGTACTCAGCTTTGACATGAAATAACGTGTTCATGATATCCTGGTCCATACTTTTGCTTCCATCGGTAAAGTCGAATAAGATTTCAGCGTTTTTATCAGTACCGTAATCCATATCATTTGTGTTAGTATTAAACATGTGACTAGGTTGAATGGTGTCAAAATCTATGTCATTGTAGAAAAGTTCTCCGTCTAAAATGTGTAGTTGATTCATTTCTTTTAATAAGTCGATTTGCATTAAGTTTTCTGGGTTATTGTCGATATCATTTGGGTTGTAAACGTTGAGTATCTCGTTTTGTGTCGGCATGGTCATGTAATCGTCTTCGGCGGATAGGATGTCGTCCACAATGTTGTCTACTATGCGGTTTGTGTCGTTCAGATGGCTCTTATCTTCTTTGTCAGGTTCCGGCGGTTTTGCGTTTTGCGCAACACTCCCAGTGTTGGAGTGTTGCCTGGGGACAGTGAAAACACTAATATAAGGAGCATTAGAGATGTGCTGCAGAAATTAGAGGCTAGCTTCTACCACAAAAACAATATACAAAAAAAAAGAAATAATTCTTCGCAATAACTAAATAGAAAATGCAAATGCAGTACTTTCAAAATGGACGTTTCGAGAATAGTCACAATATTGGACAATGCAAATACATAGTTTATTTTCTATAACAATAGGGGATAATCCTATTTTTTTTCTTTGTCCGTCGGGTAGTTTATTGAAAAGTATTGGACACGTATTTTTTCTTTTTTCACGTGGTCATAAAATTACGGAGATATATTGAGTTGAAATGGCGCATGACGTCACATGTAGGTAAGTTTTATACCTACTTGTGACGTAGTAAGCCCCCACTCTCCAACTTTAATGAGTTTTAACTAAGTAATTTTTTGATATTTTGATAAAACAAAAAATACGTCTAATATTTTTGTATTACCTGTCTGACGGACAAAATAGAATGTCGTTTTCTTTACCCAGTCCGATCCCCTATTGTGACACCTTTTTTTTCTATTAAATATAATGTTCTAAACTATAAGGGTCTAATGTATATTTCTGGTAAAAGCAGAACTTCGTCAAAATAGCACCAGTACTGCATTTGCTACTAGGAAAGCAAAGCTTGAGCCCTTGACACCTGTTTTCAAAGTAAAAGAAAGGAACATTACACTCACCTGACACAGTGCTCCAACAAAGCACTCTTGTACTGGAAGCTCATACCACATGCACGACAGTAGTTCTTGCGGGAGCTCCTGTCTGCCTCACCAGACTCCTTGTTGATCGTGCAGTATTGCGCGTGCCGCTTCATTGATGCCAGCTGAGAGAAGAGGAGGATCATCATCATTCATCATCATTTCAGCGGACAGACGTCCACTGCTGGACATAGGCCTCCCCCAAGTGTCGCCACCGGTCCCATGCGACTCGCATTTAGCGGATTCCCGCAACCTTCACCAGGTCATCGGTCAGTAAGAAGACTTCCAACGCTATGTCTTCTGGTTCACGGTCGCCACTCTAGAACTTTTCGGCCCCATCAACCATCCGTTCTGCGAGCAATGTGCCCTGCCCAGTGCAACTTAAGTTTGGCAATACTTCGGGCTACGTCGGTAACCTTGGTTCTCTTGCGGATCACGCAAGGAAACTCCGAGCATAGCCCTCTCGATTGCCCTTTGAGTGAATTGTGAAAGGAGGCTAACATAACACAACATCATCAGAGGTGTACCGTACACATTCAGCCAGTGATGTTGGGGATATTAATCATGCGAATAGACAAAATAACTGGTAACTGCTTATGAGATCCTGTAATTAGCTGTCTGCTTAAGAATAATGTAGCCTTTATCTTTATTAAGTACCTGTTTAAAGCGATTCCCACAACCTGAACAGCAGAAAGGTTTGACACCACTGTGTCGCAACATGTGTCGCTTCAAATTCGACTTGTCCTTGAAACGCATGTCACATTCGGGACATGCATGCCTCTTCTGATCTACGGGGAGAAAGATAAATAATTATGATTCTATCATCTGCCTAGCCTTTTACCAACTACACACATCAAAAGTGTCTAGGGATCAAGCATTTTTATGCGGATTTCTTGAGATTGAGATGTGGCTTTGTAATAAATTTATGATTTTATAAATTTATATGGATCCTTTTTGGTGCATTTCATAATTTGAATCAGGAACTGTGAATCAAATTCGAGTAAAAGATGAAAATCAGCTGTCAATATTTTCCCTATAAAAACATACAACGCATTGAAGACATTATTAGTGCTACTGTTTCCCTACTACTGATTAAAACCAACGTTATTATGGAGCGGCGACGTCATTTAAGCAGGGAAGAAATGCTCAGAGCCGTGGGAATGATAGAAGCTGGTTCCCGGCAACGTACTGTGGCTTTAGCTCTGAATACAAGTCAGAGTGTTATCAGTCGACTTTGGACACGTTACCGAAGCACTGGTACCGTGGCTGAGCGCCATGGAGGACGGTATCGCTGCACCACACGGAGACAAGACCGATACATTCAAATCTTAACTCGAAGAGCTCCAACAATAACCGCCATGATGGTAGCCGTGAGGCTTCATCACTCTTCAGGGAACTTAATTAGCGACCAAACAGTCAGAAACCGCTTGCATGAAGTGAACCTTCATTCCCGAAGACCGCTACGGGTACCACCTATAGCAATGCACAATCGTAGGATTCGATATCAATGGGCTCTTGAACACAGAAATTGGGCAGAAGAACAATGGCGTTTCGTGTGCTTTTCTGATGAGTCTCGTTTTGGTATGAGACCGGATACAAGACGTATACGACACTGGAGAACCCCTGGACGCCAACAGCGATTAAAATCCTGCCAGGAAGTCCATCCTTATAGTGGTGGAACCATCATGGTATGGGCGGGTATTTGGATCGGCGGAAGAACTGAGTTGATTTGGATCAGAGGCAACCTCAACGCTCAAATTTATGCTGAGACGATTGTATCAGACGTCATCGTTCCTCTACAAGTGCAAATCGGTCCCTTATTTCAGTTAATGCATGATAATGCACGACCGCACACCGCAAGAGTTGTAAGACAGACTCTCGCCGCAGCTAACATCAATGTCCTGCCCTGGCCTGCTCAGTCGCCAGACTTGAACCCGATTGAGCATGCATGGGATATGCTACAGAGAAGAGCTCTGCCGAATATGGAGGGTATCCAGTCGCAAGAAGACCTTTTTTTGTTGTTGCAACGAACATGGGCGGCCATTCCACAGCGTGATTTGGATGAACTCATTTTGAGTATGCCAAACCGATGTTCTTGTGTTGTTAGTGTTCGCGGTAGAAACACGGATTATTAATTGTTTAAGTTACCCAATAAAATTTTAAAGAAAACTGTTATTTCAGTCTTTTTTTCGAACTTTAATGTTAGTGGTTCAAATGTCAAAAATCCCTTTATTAGAAAATGGCAAATTTCTTTATTAATGCAAAGGTGACTTGGTTTATCGTTACTGTGACAAACGAAAACACTTTATTTGATGAATCCTTAAAGAAAATTTTAATTAATATCAATCAGGAGAAAAGTTATTGCAAAAATATATGTTGATCCCTAGACACTTTTGATGTGTGTATGTTAGGATCAGCTTCCAGTCTAACCGGATGCAGCTGAATACCAGCTTTTTACATGTAGCGCCTGCCTATCTGACCTCCATAACCCAGTTAGTACTGAGTAATATGATACCCCTTGGTAAGACTGGTTGTCAACTGTCAAAGATCTCCAAATGACAGGCGGGACCAACAGCTTAACATGCTTTACGAAGCACAGAATTATGATGATTCTATTCTCTTAAAAGAATAGCATAATCAATTAAAAAGCCTATGATGTTCCGGGGGACACAGGCCTTCTTTCTATATGAAGGAACAGGCTGCATTCTACCACACAGGCCCACCGAGATCAACCATCCCAAGAGATTAAGTGATTATAATTACTGCTTCTTTCATTTTCAAAAGCCATTTAGTCAACTGCATTAGTTCTGCAAAAGTATGCCACTTTAAAGAGTTGAAAAAGCCTAGTTTTTATTAAATATTTAAATGTATTTCATCATTCTCTCTCACATAGAATAGGTATGTGTCCCAGTAGTGGCAACATTATAGTCTGATTGATTATATAATGTTATGTTTTTCGTTATTGTTGAGTTAACTTACCAATATGTATGGTTTTATGTTTCTCCAAGTCTGAAGCCTTGGTGAAAGACTTCTCACACTGATCACAGTTATGTGGCCTACAAATTAAAAAGACTTTGATATTGAAGCGCTTATTAAAAGTAAACAATACTTTTTTATTTTATTTCACTTAAAAAATATCAACTGATTGCAAGTGCAAAATTAAATCGAATTTTGAATGACAATTACTATTTAGCTAACTGAAACTTGTGTAGATTTTAAAATATTATTTTATTAAAGCTAAACTGCCAATTTATAACAGAAAGTTTGACACTTATGTCCCATGTAATAGAGGGCAATAGATTAAAATACTGTTATCTCATACTTATAGTTCAAATGCTTGGCAAACAGATGCTGCTGCAGTTTCCACAGGGCCTCAAAAGCCATGTTGCACTGCAAACACTTCCACTCCCTCCCAAGCGGCTTGTGGATCAAGCTATGTGTCATGAGCTGCTGCTTTGTCGAGAACTTCAGGTCAGGACATTGGTCTGAAATATGGGGTCAAATCAACAGTCATTTGACCGTGTTTTGTAACTCATACTTAACCTTTGGTTTGCCAAAACGTGAATTCGCTAACAAAAATAATTAAAAAAAAAAAACAGGTGATGTCGGTTCGTTGTGGATCCACATTCTGGCGGCATAACGTGATTGCGCAGATCCACATTCCAGCACACCAAAGGTTAATGTAAATAAATGAGTGGTGAACACATTTCACCGCTTCCAAAAATGATCCATGAGGATTTCCAAAAAGGGATATTTAAGCTGTGCACTGTTTACAAAATAAATGTAAAAACAAAGAAAAATGTTTTATGACTATGTAGCAACATAGTCAAAAATGCAAATATTACCGCATACCTTAAGATTCCTCATACCTCTAAAACTAAAAGATGCGCAGAAAACACAGCATGGTCTGAAAGCCGTAATCTTATTTAGGGATCATTTAAGACCACTTACCACAAACCCAAAGATTTTCCTTGGAATGGACTCTCAAATGCCCATAATACTTCTTAGCATTGTCAAACCGCTTCTTACAGATCTCACAGTGCATCGTAGTAGGGCCATTCAAGTCGGGCTCCTCCAACGGTTCGTCTCCTGATAAAAACTGGGCCAAGACATCGTCGGGGCCCAACAAAGCCCCATGGGATGGTAAAGTAGCGTGCAACTCATCGTACGCACACTCCTGCGGCTTGATCTTCGACAAAAAATCTGAAGTCTCCGAATCCACGAACTAAAATAAAGATTCACAAATTTTGTAATCTTTCGAACTTTTGTAAACAGCTGCTGTAATGTCATAGTATTAATAAATTAGACTTACTGGGAGACTAAAAAATGGTAAATTCGAATCCATTTTCGATATGCATGTGATTAATGGAGCAAATAAATTAATATTAAGACGGATTTTTTTAATAAATACACGAAATTGTACACTTTTTCCATATGCGTTGACTTCCTGCCGCTGCCATACTTATTCATAGACAACAAGTTATAAAGACTTATAGTTTTTTTTTTTAGAAAACAGAATTTATGAAATGTTATTTATTGCATGAACAGTGAACCGGCTATACAGCAAGTATAAAAAGTTTTTTGCAATATCCAAGTAAACATCAGGCTTTTTGTCGATAGCTGATCGATTTGCATCCTTAAACCCTTAACAGCTAAATAAAACCCAGGTTGTTCGTCCATGATGTTCGGTGATCTTGGTTGGAAATGTTGGAATGATTATTAACTGGTGTCAAATTGACAACGCTAGCCGTCGATGGATGAAAAATTACTGATCTTATTTCCAATTCAAAGCCATGAGCCAGACAAGCTGGAGTTGACGCTATTGTAGTTGGACTGAAACTGCTGTACCGTACTTTAGAAAGGCGCTATTGTTCGTCTAAGTATGTCTATGGTCTAAGTTCCCTATGGTTCATTTGTGCGATTTTGTCTATAGGATACTGTGAACTCGTTTGTTTTCGAAATGTCAATTGTCAAATTTGTCAATCACAACACCAGCTGATTCAGAAAACATTATAATTAAAAACTTAAAAATTGGGTAGGTACGTTTTATTTATCACGTAAAAACTAGCCCCTAGTAACTACTAATCAAGATAAATTTGATCTAATTGCATCCTACAACCAACCATACTATGCTTTGAAAGGGCCTACATAGCAATTTAATGTTTTGTAGACTTAATAACTAATAACCAATATATATCAATGCTAAAAACGTGTCTTTATTTGGGCAGTCCTGGAAAAATATGCAAATATATAAATATCTTATCTAAAAAATCTTTTTGTTTACATTTTCAGCCAAAACTGTTGTTGTGTTGGACCTTGCACCTAAGATAATAAAAAGAGTTTAAAAATAGTGATGACAAACTAGGGTTGCCAAATAAAGTATGTATATATTTTTTTTTATTATTTGCGATGGGTTTGCTCTTAACTCTAGTCTAGGTCGGAGATGACAGAGACAAAGTCGACTATGGTACAAGCTTACCCAGAAGAAGCCTGTTCACTCTAACTTTGAAGAGATTAGGGTTGTAAGTGTTCGGAAACACAGATGCAGCCAGAAAGTTCCACCCCTTTGCTGTGTGCATTATGAAAGATGTTTGAAAACGCTTAGTGCAAATTGGTGGAATAGCAATAAGGGTAACTTGCAGTGCGTCTACATGTCCGATGGTACCGGCCACTGTCCCCTGAACAAACACCTATTTACAATAGGTGTGACGGATAGCCCTCTGTGCAGAGGATGCATGGAGGTGGAAGAAACACCACAGCACATGCTCATGGAGAGCAGCAGTGTGGCAGATCAACGGGCACGGACTCTCCAATCGCCGGCATCGCTTCCGGAGACCTGCAGCAACCTGAAAAGGCTGCTAGCTTTCTGGGAGGACCTGGGATGGTTGGAGTAACCAGAGGATTTTTATACGTACAATGGCCCAATAAAGAGGCTAAGTGCGGAAACAGCCCCGCTAACCTAACCTATGTCCGATGGTAGAAGGGGGCTGGTGGGATGAGGTCGTGGAGTTCTTGGTCAAACCACCAAAGTACAGCCTGTAGAAGGCGGACAAGCAGGCAACCTTGCGGTGATGAGCTAAGCTGTAAAGCTTGGTATCCACCAATTTTACGTCATCTATCAGCCTTTTTTCTTTTCATTCTACCGAGTCAAGTGCGGCACGCTGATATTTAGCTGAGCCATCCTAAAGGTGACTGTAATACTCTATACAGGATTGGACTTGTGATTTATACAGTATTAAAAGCTGTCCAGGCCTGAAGTATCACTTCACTCTATTTAGGATGCCTAGCTTTTTGACCCCAGTTTGGGCTTTGTTCTCAATGGTTGGGCAGAAGTTGAGACTGGACGTCAATTCCATGCCTAGGAGCTCAAGTTGATCAGTCACAGGAACAGATGTGCCACGAAAAGTAGGGGTTTGGTCAAAACAACTCCTTTTTGCAGTAAAAGAGACACACCTGTGTTTTGGTGGCATTAAAAGAGACCTGATTGTCATCACCCGTACTGGGATACAAGGCTTAAAGTCATATTAGTCCGCTCTACCATAGCCTTTCCCAAGGAACAAACTTCATCCTTGCTGGTTGTTGCACTGGACAAGTATCTCTCTGAAACCATCCTGACATTACCATACCCAACAAGGCCAGGCTGAAGTAAGTTGTTGATGTGCAGCAGGAAAAGAGTTGCAGAGAGAACAGACCTCTGAGGAACTCCAGCATCATTAGCCATGAGGTCAGAGGAGCAGCCATCAACAACTACTGTGATCAACCATTCACTAAGGAAGTCTGATATCCAGCTACAAAAATAAGCTGGGATGCCATAAGCAGGAAGCTTGCTGAGTAGACTTGCGTGCCAGACCCTGTCAAAGGCTTTCGAGATATCAAGCGATAAAGCCAGTCCAGCACCGTATTTCTAGATGGATGAACCGAAAAAAGGGAGTGTTATTTTGTGGAGCAGTATTTTTTTTTTATTCAGAATACTTGTATGACTGGCATTCTCATTATGCTTAGTTTTCATCAATTTTAATTACAGTGCATAGAGATGCGACCTATCAATGAAGCCCTCTTTCTCTCTTCCCGCAAATTTGAAATCGTGACCAAAGGAAGACTCCTCAAGGGAATGTAAAAGTGCAAGGAATTGATTTAGTGAAAAATTAAGTCAAAGCGAATAGAGTATGGATGTAGATTATCATATCACATACGTCTTTGACAAATACATATAATACAATATAGTTCAAGACGAAACGCACTCTGACGTGAAAATGCTTATCACATAATCAGTACATCATTCTGAGCCACCCAGCACAAGTAATTGAAAAATTCATTCAGCTGTGTGTTTTGTAGTTGGCAACCCTGATTTAAACATGCCATGCAAATACTTTATCACAGATAACATTAAACATAAAAACATAAATACCAATTGTGATAAAAAAATAATACTACTGATTTGTAAAAGTATCACCCAACTGTCTTAAGATCCAAGTAAATATATGACAAATATTTTAAACCCAACCTCTACTCAGAGATCTCATAGTTTAAAATTTTTAAATCAAAATATTCATATATCCGTAATCAGTAATAATATTATAAACTAATTAAGCTGTAGCAGAATAAACAGAGGGTGTTTTTTTTTATTTGTGTGTATGCGGGAAGTAATATCCAGAACCACGGCACCAGTTTTAAGTTACCTACTATTATATTTTCCAAATAGCTTTAGTGACTGAAAGTTTTTATTAGGAATTATTCAATTTTTCACAAGGATTAATCAAAACCATTTATTTACAGGCATCAGAGGACCTGTTTCATCACTGCAACTCTTGATAAAATCCATAGATTGGCCACATTACATATTGGTGGGTGACCAGAAAATTATTTAGGTAAATACTATTTTAAACACAAACTCTTTTCACAAAATCATTCGGCACCTTACACTCGAGAGTAAAAATCACAATGCAAAATGAACCAAAAGTGAAAAATAATATTGATAAAACAAGGGGCTCTCTCCATTTTTCACTACCATCCAGAAACAAAGAGAGCAGCGGTGGCCCAGTGTTGGCAGCCCCGACTGACGAGTAGTAAGCCGTGGGTTCGAACCCAGGCAGACGCATTATTTAGTGTAATTTATATCATCACCGCTGCTCTCAAAAACGGTGAAGGAAAACATCGTGAGGAAAATGGCATGTCCTAGAACTAAAAATTCGAAGGCATGTGACATACTACCAACCTGCACTGGGCCCGCGTGGTGGATTACAGCCCACTCCCTCTCATAGAGAGGAGGCCTGTGTTCCAGCAGTGGAAACATAGGCTGATGTGATGATCCAGAAAAATAAAAAATCATACAGATAAGCAATATTGTATAGGCATCACCAACTATTGATTCGTGGACCACCAAGCATTGGTATACATGGGCTGTCATTTCATATTATATAGAACCTATATAACATTCCCCAACAAAAGTTCTACAATAGTTCTATATTGGTGACCCCGACGTTCTATATTTGGTAAATACTTTGGCTATTGGACTATTGGTTGAAGCATTAGTAGTTGGACCACCAACTGACTCATGGTGACTTTTGTAAAAAAAAAAAACTTGAGAGGTGTCAAGGGACACCCGGATGGAACGAAGTTCCTTTCACGTACATAATATCAATACATTTTAGATTTAAGTTAGTGTGCGAAAAATAAAATATTTAATTTAAGGAAGATTAATCCTTAATTCGAAGCAATACGTCTTACTTAACTGCACAACCGAATTTGTACTTTGTAGTTCGGTCACTCAAAATAATAATCATATCTATCCTTACTCACATACACACCCCAATTGTACGTAATTTAAGGAAATTTCAACTTTATCTTAAAGAAATAAAGCTTACAATAGCTTACTATAGCAAAAAGTGTCGTGACAACTTTTCGTAAGAATTTTTTCCGTCTAGCCCACTTTCACAAAGCGCGATAAGGAACTTCGTTCCAAAAAAACAAATTAATGAACTTTCTTTTTTTTGCGCTTAATGCATTTTCTTTTTTTTTTTGTAGGTAAAAAAATGTGCATCCTTTTTATGTACAATGGCACCCATGATGCTAAGAGTGACTACAGTTTAGTTCTGGCATCTAACAGGGATGAATACTATGACCGGCCAACAGAAAACATGGCTCCTTGGAAAGAAGACCCTAACGTTATCGGAGGTGTCACACATTTTTAATACAATCATAAAATCATCTTGGAGATCGTAAAGTCCATCATGCCATCATTTCATTCAAGTAAAATGTACGTAATTCAGACCATTATTGCTTATTTTTATTGCTAGTTTAGTAGTAGTAACAGTAAACTTGTGATGCTGATATTTATCTATAGAATAGGGGTGCAGACTGGGTAAAGAAAACGACATTCTATTTTGTCCGTCAGACAGGTAATTTAATACAAAAATATTAGACACGTATTTTTTGTTTTATCAAAATATCAAAAAATTACTTAGTTAAAACTCATTAAAGTTGGAGAGTGGGGGCTCACTACGTCACAAGTAGGTATAAAACTTACCTACATGTGACGTCATGCGCCATTTCAACTCAATATATCTCCGTAATTTTATGACCACGTGAAAAAAGAAAAATTTCGTGTCCAATACTTTTCAATAAACTAGCCGACGGACAAAGAAAAAAAAATGTGATTATCCCCTATTATATAGTGTTACTAAACAGTCTCTAGCTGACTGTAAATATGAGTATAACTCAAGTTTTAGCACTTTGAGCAAAAAAAAAAATCGGGTTTGAAGATGTTGGTTTGGTATAGTAGACTTTCTCCGTGCTCTAAGTAAGACCGCGAAAAAAAAGTTCTTCGATTATCTCTAAAATAAAAAAAAAAAACTAAAGAGAATTTGAATTTCGCGGTACCGGTACGGTACGTTCCTTTTGCCTTATAGTTTTGATATAGAGGGTAGTTTCATATAATAATATCTCCCTTATGCAACGTCCCCAAACTTCCTATCTCTACTCACTTCTAATAATAATGGTCATAGGCATAATAATTTTTATATCGTAGTTTCTCCATCTTGCTTCGTGATCAACAGTCATCGAGGAAACCGGCATGTCCTAGATCTAAAAATTCGAAGACATGTGACATCTACCAACCCGCACTGGGCCCGCGTGGTGGATTACAGCCCACTCCTTCTCATAGAGAGGAGGCCTGTGTCCCAGCAGTTTGAACATAATAGGCTCATGATGATGATGATGAACCTGTATGGGTGCCAGGGATTATTCTCATTATTTGCATCTTAAGCTTCACGAAGCGGAATTGTTTGCACCTCGCTTAGGTGCTGCTAGGTTTTAGTTTGACCAGCATAGCACAAAAAGTACTACAGCGCCATCTATGACACATGAAGAATGAACATCAAATTCCTATATCGCGTAGCTGAAGTTTTCCACGACATAAGACATATTATGGAAAAAACTCGACAACGACTGTCGGACAGTAGTCCACTGTCCACCAGCCGGCCTAGCATGACCGCCGTTGAAACGGGCTATGTATACGGAAGAATCGACAATTTGACAGATATTTCTATCGTCCCAAGCATGGCGATATTAAGAATGTAGAAAATAAATGTTTCTTTTCTTCAGTCGACACAAGTCTACAACGTCGAGCATGGCGACCATATTTTCTCTTCTTTTGACATTTGGGGGTAGAAACATTACTTCTGACAAATGTCAAACTAGTCTTATTAAAAACTAAATAGGTAATACGAGAAATACGTTTCGTGGTTGCGTTGAGTTACGTTCAAAAGGTTGAAATGTTATGTAAAATATTTAGGTTTAATTTCGCGTAAAAGATCCAGGCCTGGATCCAGGATGCAGCAACACCATCCCGCCCACAAAAAATGAAGAACTCGTGCAATTGGCTATTTTTTTTTGTTAACTAAACGTAATAATATTCAGGGAATATAAACATCACGTGATACGTCCCCGTTGCTATGGAAAGAATTTCTGCCTGTCTTCGTAGCAATGCGAGTCGACGACGGGGCGCACCATGCTCGGTCAGCAGAAACGTCAAGTTGTATAGAAAAGATTTCTTGTCGTTTCTTGGTAGAATAGAGATAGAACGGTCATGCTAGGTGGGCAGGTAGATGTTATGACGTAGGCATCCGCTAAGAAAGGATTTTGATCAATTCTACCCCCAAAGGGATAAAATAGGGGATGAAAGTTTGTATGAAACTTTGTCAATTTTAAACCGATCGGGCTGAGACTTTGCATGCATAAAGCTAACATAGAACGGTCATGCTAGGGGGGCAGACATAACATCCGGTCGGACGATCCTCCCTTTTATGGAGTACTAGCCTTTGCTCGCGGTTTCGCTCGCGTTAATTTAGAATCGATTCGGGTTTGCTCTGTTGTTATCATGACTTTTCGACTCGATTCGAAAGACACGTGGCGCCATCTGTTATCATAATACCGTTGATGTGGTTTTCCTCGGGAACTGAACTTTTTTTCTATACACCTCACAACTTATACGTTGTGAGGTGTATAGAAAAAATGTTTCATATTTTAAAAATGCATCATCATCATCTGCCTAGCCTTTTCCCAAACTATCTTGGGGTCGGCTTCCAGACTAACCGGAGGCAGCAGAGTACTAGTATTTTACATGAAGCGATCAAGCGACTGCCCATCTGACCTCCACAACCCAGTAACTGGGTAATACGATACCCCTTGGTAAGACTGGATGTCAGACTTTTGGCTTCTGACTACTAGTAACGACTGTCAAAGATCTACAAATGACAGCCGGGACCAACGGCTTAACGTGCTTTCCGAGGCACGGAGGAAACTCGGTATGTAATTATGGTCACCCATCCACGGACCAACCTCGGCAAGCATGGCTTAACCTAAAAGATCGACCCGTGCGGCTTTTATTATTTAGACACAAGCTCCTCTTAAAAAAAATGCATATTATGCAAAATGTCAGGATGACCTATCAGGTGGTTTAGCCGTGAAAAGGTAACAAACAAACAAACAAACTTACTTTCGTATTTATAATTACAGTTAATTAGGATTGAGAAACCTTACACCTTTTCAATCGTTACAATAGTGATTATAACGACTGAAAGGTACACACTAACATTCATACATCACATATTTTTTATAGATATTTTCCATTGACATCAATAAACAAAATATACCTACTGTTTGAAGGTCGTGACACCCAAGTGAATGGAGGTGGGACTTGGCTCGCTGTGGCACCGAATCGTAACAAACTAGGAGTTCTGCTGAACTTAGCAGGAGGAACCAAAAATCCTGATGCCCACAGTAAGTAAGCACAGTCGAAGTACCTACATATTATGTATGATGTGTTCAGACAGTCATCATCACTCTTGTCCTTATCCAAATTTATTTGGGGTCGACGCAGCATGTCTTCTTCTTTCATCCTTCTTTATTACTTGTCATCTCATCGGATATCTCCTTTCTTACCATATCATCTTATACACAGTCCATCCATCGTTTCTTTGCATTCCTCTTCTCCTATACCCATCCACATTCATAGTTACTCAAAAGTTTCGCATTTTCCCCATTCCTCCTTATCAGGAAAAAGTCGTGACAAAAGTTTTGAGTCAGTTCACAAAGAGTTTCAGTCAGTATATAAGTAGTGTTACGAGCTGGGTATGAGAAGCCCTACCATCCGCCATAATGTTTGACGTTTGTCATTCGCATTTTCTCACGCGAATTTTAATGTCATACTAAAAAAAAACTTTTTCACGTTTTTCAATTTAAATACCTTGGAAACTGTGTGACGTATCACTTACGATATTAATCACTGAATAATTTGTGTTTGTAATCACTTACTCTGTCGATTGACTTATTGTTTTATCGCTGGCGGCCAAAATTATTTTTTCAAAATGGCGGATGGTATATATGACGGTAGGTATCTATGCGAGTTTCCATTAAAAAATGTCGGAACCCCTTTATTTGGCCTTTGGCAAATTATGGTGGGACCAGCCCCCGTATTCACAAACGCTCGGATTCGATAAGTCGTATGTCTATCTTCTTTTGGCATTACGAAAGCCAGCGAGATAGACTTACGACTTTCCGAATCGAAATCAAATCCGAGCGTTTGTGAATAAGGGGGCAGATCACCAGAGTCGTTGCTTGTTAATACTATTCATTTTTTTACAGGTAGAGGAAGAATAGTAACCGACTACGTAAAGTGTGATAAATCCGTTGTACCCTATGTTGCGCATATAAGGAATTATGCAAGGGACTACAATGATTTCGTTTTCGTATCGGTCGAGTTCAGGTTCGTAAATATGTATTTTTGTGAAGGTAGTGGCAGACTCAATGTGGCTTGGTCCTTGGGGTCTCCAATTTCCTTATCAAAGTCCTTTTTAATCAAATCCCCAAGTCCTTTAAAGTCAAATACCAAAGAATGTGAAACTATATGTATTATGTTCACTAAGTAAGAAGTATAATATATGGTGACCATCCTTACATAAAGAGTTCCCTACGTGCTTCGGAAAACACGTTAAGCCGTTGGTCCGGGCTGTTATTTGTAGATCTTTGACAGGCGTTACAGGTCAAAGTCAAAGTCAAAGCATTTATTTCAACTAGACCATTACAGGCACTTTTGAAAGTAAAAAAAAAAAAAAACAAAATAAAACGCGAGGCTACAGTCCCAGTCATAAAGCATAATAACTTATGAAAGTACTGTAGTTGCCCATTCTGTAGCGTAGATCTCTATGGAGAAGAACGGGCAAGAAACTCCATGGACACTCTTTTAAATCAAAATATGTTACAAAATCTTGGTTACATCATTCATGTTAAGAATTACAAATATGTGAGAACAATGTAGAAATACGGGCAAGTTAAGAGCGTCCAGAGTAAAAGATTAAATCAGTAATTAAAAATAAAGTAATTAAAATAAACCGTGGCAGCCAAGAGATGACCAGTCACAACCCGTTCACGAACATGACGCATGTATCAGCCATCATTCAACTCAACCATTTTGAAGGGAACTAAACAGGTAGTCAGAAGTCCGAAATTCTGACAAGCAGTTTACCAATCTTACCCAGGAACTGGGTTGTGGAGGTCAGATAGGCAGTCGCTCCATTCAATTACCTGTATCTAGCTGCATCCGGTTAGACTGGAAGCCGACATATTTGGGAAAAGGCTAGCTAGATGTTGCTGACTTGAACTTGGAGTTGCGAGGCCCCGATGCAAACGAAATAGTAGGTATAGTCCGGCTAAACTAAAATTGCGCTTTGCACAACAATATTAATGTTTTGTTTTAGGAGGATCTTTAACATGACGTGTGGCGCCTGTGTTTGGTTAGTATTGAGTAAGTCTTTGTGTACCTACTCTTACACCAGACATCACCTGCCTAGCTTTTGGCCAGCTATGTTGGTATTGGCTTCCTGTTCCAGAATCTCTAAGTATCTATTTAGCCTGTAATTTGCCACTGCTGGACAAAGAATAAATGTTTTTATTATTTTTATACTACGCTGCCGTTAGATTGGAAGCCATTCTCAACAAAGTAGGGAGAAAACCTTGCTGAAGATTCCTCAAATACGTATACATTGTTGTTCCAGGAGTCCTGGCCCAACGATATCATCATACAGTAACGCGAATGATGAGGTGAAAACCCACAAGGAAGCTTATGTCGGGTTCGGTAACAGCCTGCCAGACGAACCGCTCAAAAAAGTCGACGCTGGGAAAAATAAACTGATGCAAATACTTAATACATTCAATAAAGTGAGCATGGAAGAGGAGCTAATTGAAAAATTGATTGAATTGTTGAAGTCGGATGAGAGGTAGGTCTTGCGGTTTATCAAAAAACAAAATAGAACATTATTAAATAAGTGCGGTAAGTTGAAAATTACAGCCAAGGCGATATTGTAAGAAAGCAGAGGCTGTAATTATCAAAGCGCACGTATTTCATACGACGTTTTATAACATATTCGCGAGGAAATAAGTGAAACTCGGACTTTCTTAAACGAATAAATCTTTAATCACTTCTTATAATTTTTACTTGTTCACAAATTAGCGATGCGCGCGCTTCAGCGCTTTTTTTTAAGGCAAAGGCTACTAATAAAGTAATTAATATTTTTGTGTTTTGTTACAGATAAATGGCTATAAAGAATTAACTGTTTATTTATTATATTTTATCTCCCAAAATTAATTTTATTCATAAAATGTTTACAACTTTTCTGACATAAAAACTCTTTCCTAAGATTAAAAAAGTAACGTTCGTTTTAGACGGAGCATCTTGATAAACCGTGCGTTTTACATTACAATAACGCACAAGTACGTAATGAGATACATTACGATATTGAAATTGATGAAATAAGTGACCCTTTACGAGCAAATGTGTTTTAAAATATGTTTACCTTTTTTTTTTGCGGATAGGAAATCATCAAATGACTTCTCCCGCTCTGGGCGGAGCGGACTGACCCATGTTCCTTCTTAGCCCATTGTGTTCCAGGGCCGCGGTATCTCTTTCGAACAACCCGCAGCAAATATGTTTACCTACTTGTTTGGAAACATGTTAACATATTTTTTGTTTTTTCAAAACATGGGGTTAAAGACTTTACATTCGTCACTCTACCGCGAATAGTTCCAGATTACACCACCTCTTTTTTCACACACTACTGTTATTGCCTTAATCATCCCACTGCTGGGCCTCTCCCCATAGCCTTCAGTTCTCTCAATCCAGGGCTAATACGGATCACAGGTCGTTGGTTTTGTCCAGCCCGTCCCGCAACCTTCAACCGTTCTTCGTTATTTTGGCCCACAACTCATTAGGCATACGACAGACGTGGCCAGACATTAATGATCGGTTATTTTCAGCCACCTGCCGGATCACCAGTTGGAAACTAAACGTCCGAATTTGTATAAGGAGTTGAGTTCCATATTTGTGTCCATTCCAAAAGGAAAATATGGAACGAGGTATGTTATTCAGTGTCCCCATATTGTAGACATGAAAGATTTTATAGTGTGGAAGGTACACCAGCATAGTATATCATTCTTCGCGCACGAAGGGTTCCGTACCAGCCTAATCCTAACTAATATTATAAATGCGAAATTAAGTCCGATAATCGTGAAACTTTGTACACATATTCTTGGAGGTATTAGAAGTAACATAGGCTATATATCATCGTGCTACGACCAATAGGAGCGGAGCAGCAATGAAAAATGTTGCGAAAACGGGGAAAAGGTGACACAGACGAAGTTGCGCGGGACAGCTAGTTATTTATAAAAACGAGCAAAAAAATGACTTTTTTGAATGCGAGCCCCCCTTAAATATTTATTGTATTGTTTTTAGTAGCAGTTATAGCATCAACAAAAATACATAATCTGTAGAAATTTCAACTGGCTAACTATCTCGGTTCATGAGATACAGCCTGGTGACAGACGGATAGCGAAGTCTCAGTAATAGGGTACCGTTTGACCCTTTGGGTACGGAACCCTAAAAAACAGCTGTTCCATTAATTTTGACCGTGGACTGTTGCAATTTTTTTAATGCCGTTATAACCGTTTTTCTGGGGCGTTCGGAACGATGTACTGAATACGTGCTAACCGTTTCTGCGTGTTTGTGGCCCACTTCCTCTTGTGGACAGAAGGCCCGACACCCTTACCTAATTATTGAAATATATATATCCTATGACCTACCATTCAATCTGCCGGTTAGCCATTCAGGATGTGAATTTTTGATGAATGTTTATCTTCCAGGACTCATACTATAGTGCTGGTAACCAAAACTGGACATATGAAGATAATCGAGATCACACAGGAACCTGATCCGCTGGTGCCCAAATGGACCAGAAATGAGTTTAATATGGAACTGCTCTGACGTCATCAAAGTCGTATTTTAGAAAGATATAAGATTACTGGAAAATAAATAAAAAGACTAAGTTGAATAAAGTTGAAGTTTTTTTCAGATATTTCACATAAAGCACTAAACACAAAAAGTTCTACAATAAAGATATAAGTATGTCTATATTGTGGTATACAAGGTGTTGTTTTACATCCTCGTCAAATTCAAGGAAGTAACTATGCCAATGATTCTCGAATTAAAAATAAAATGGGTGTGTAATTTTTTTTTTCTTATTTACGGAAATCGGTAAACTGTGTAAACCACCCGTGTTTTAAGCGGCACGTCTGATCCTCGCCCTATAACCGCGCACACAACACATACAAACAATCTCAAACCTTTATTTGATCATTTCTTATTCCCTATAGCACGTTAAGGGGGTGATTCTGAAATACTGACAAACTTAAACAACCAAAAAAATTGCGTTTTTTAATAAGTAACCAGGTACCGTAATTTTAATTGATTATTTATGTCTTTTGTGACAACCTGCTGAATTTTGACGAGGATGCCAAACAACACCTTGTATATATCTTTGACAGTTGTTACAAGTAGGCAGTGGCCCGAAAGTCTGACAACCAATCTTTCCAACGGGTATCGTATTACCCAGTGCTAACTGGGTTGTGAAGGTGGACCATGTAAAATACTCATATTCAGCTGCATCCGGTTAGAATGGAAGCCGCACCCCAACATAGTTGAGAAAAGGCTAGGCAGATAATGATGAAACATATAAGCATACAACACAAACACAATTTCAGTCCCTCCTAAGTTATTTTACAACCTTATTGCTACAACAATAAAGATCACAATAATTTAAACACTGATGCAAAGTCAGAGTGTACAAGAACTGTTAAAGCACTATATCAAACATTGAGTAGATCAGATACAGGTCAGAAGAATGGATTAACTAAAAAAATAAGGACTTAAAGGATGGTTTCTCCCATTTTGATGGTATTCTTTCAGGCATTTCCATATGTAAATATCTTTCAATCTTAGTGAAGTCAGGCACGGTAAAGGGCGCGTCTTGCTCCAAAGCACAGCCCAAAAACTTTGGTACATTCAACATTGTACCAGAAACAAGGAGGGGGAAGTGATGCTCTTTATTTTCAAGATATGTAAACATCAACCTTTTACTAATAAAATCTCCACTCAAAGACACGTTAGCCACTTCCACATAATCCTGCAAGGAAGTTGAATACATCTCCACTGACAGTCTGAGCGATTCCCACATTGATAACTTATCAGCAGAAATTAAGCTCAAACGGAAGTGATACCCAAGTCTACTGTACGCAAGTTTCAAGGTCTCTGTTAGTTCCTCAAGAAACTTATCTTGGTCTTCAGCACTTTTTGTAGCTCCAAAGATTTCTACAACAGATGCCTGACTGGCATGGAATAGACTGTGTTCTTCCGATGATGATGGTAGGTACTGTCTGCCCATTGTGTAGTACTTCAGAGGCAAGACTTTAGCGTACAACACATTCTTGGCGTGGTACGCAAGGAAGGAGCAAAGGGAACCTCCACCGGTGAGATGCAAACGGCTATCAATATTAACTTTAGAATCGTCAGTATGATGCAAAATAAAGCTTGCATCAGGATTAGTGTGGTCTTTTCCACTGCCCTCAATGATTAAACTTTTCACAAAATCCGGGTTTGAGAACTGTACAAACTTTTTATCTTTGAATATCTTACTGAAGAAAAATTTTGCTCCAAGTTCAAATATTGCACCTTTACCTAACAAGTAGTAATTTTCATTGCCTTTGAAGTCAAGAACATTCATTTTTTTGCCTATGTTAAGATGATTTTTATTTTGTTTTGGCTTTGAAAGATGTGTATAAAGAATCTTATTTTTGTTATCAGGTGTGCGAGAATGTAAACTGTTTGGTAGTTTTAGTGCTTCCACCATAGCAGCTTCTTCTGCTGACCATAGAGGAACTTTTAGTTTCTTTATATTCTCTTTGATGAGATCACTTTGCATTTTAAGTTTCTTTGTGGTTTCACTGTCTGGTTCATTTTTAATTAGTTTTCCTAGTTCTCTTGATAATTCTTCTTTTTGCTTAACATATTCCGCTTTTTTAGCGTTGAGATCTTCATACACATGCCAAAGGTTTTCTACTTTAGCCAAGTCAATATCAGCTTTCCTTCTCTGCAGGTCTTTTTGTAAAACTTCTTTTTGCTTTATTTTTTCAGCAAAATCAATATGTGGAGTTATGTAAACAAAATTTTCAGTTGCTTTAGCACCATTTATGAATAGAGCAGAGTGTCTTGTTGGCAGGATTTTACAATGCCGTATCTTAATTAGGTTAGTAAAACCCTTACGAATCATTTTCATTTAGTTTCTTCTTTTTACTTGAGCTTATGTCTTCAATAATTGCATCACCATCTACATCAGTTTTTTCCGTGTTCTGTGTGACTATTTTTCTTTTATTGGCCTGCTTGAAGCTACCGTGGCCTGCCGCTCGTTCCGACTCTTCGATGCTGTACGGCTCTAATTCCAATGCCTTCAATCTTCGCTTGTGGACTTTTGTTTTGAAATGTTCGTTCAGTGACTGCTCGTTGATGAAATATCTAGCACAATGTAAACAGTAGTGCTGCGCTGCGCCAGGCAGGTCCAAATCCACACTTTGGTTTAATAACTTTTCGGCGTTTTCTGAAAACAAATATTTTGGTTATAAACACTGTTTCACTGCTTCTATAGAATTTAAAAACAGCTGTTTCCAATATAATACGTATGTTGCGAAGATTGTAGCTTCATTTTGCGAAATAAGAAGCCCTCGGGATAAAATCAATATTATTCAAGTGTTTTGTAAGCGACCTACCTCGTCCTCGACACAAATGTTAACCTCAAAATCTGACACAAACCATGTGACAGAATCGCATTCGAAAACAAAACGTACCTTGTTTTATATCTACATCAATCTGGTCAAGATCCTTCTTCCGATTCCTCACTCTCCACCTTTTCTTCAAGTGGGTGTCACCGACGTGATACTTTTTTCGTTTGTATGTCATTATAGTAACGAAATAGGAACACAATCCGAAATGTATTTGTGTGAATCGAAATTTCGTCTGCTGCGCACGTGAAATGTCAATGTGTGCAACGTTTGACAACTTCCTTCAATTTGACAACTCATTGACACGCATGGAACTAATATGTACTGGGGGCCCATAATTACAGAAAACAACAACAGTTTCACGCATAGAATAATAAGTTATGGAAGCAGCAAGAAACAATTCGTCGAACACTTTTTCTACTGCTTTTTGCGGGAGGCTAGGTAAAAACATACAACACACTACGGGATATTGATAATCACAGACAGGGACATGAAACCTATTCCAACAAACGCACATTAAGAAAACAATCACCCAATAAAGGATCGGATATCGGCGATAACGTATTTTTCACCGTTTCGATGGCATGGCCAAAGGGTTTTAAGGCGGAAACACATTATTAAAACGCGACGCGACGCAACGTGTCGACACCCGATACGCACTGTGCACATTACCAACACGCGACGCCACGACATACTAGCAATTTCTGAATACCAGCAGTGGAAGTGTTTGGTTGTGTACTATGGATTTAATAAATAACGAGTCAGATGAAGATTTGATGCAAATTATGGGTACATGTATGATAAAGGACCCGAGAAAAAGAGAATAACTAGGCTTTTCTTACATTACGATATAGCTAAATTCATGTCATATAGAACAGGATATCACAGAGCATACATGCATTCTTTGACATCCCCTATTCTTCAAACTGCCAAACGGAATTTATGCTTATTATTATTTTTTGCATTTATTTAGCGAAATGACTGATGAACAATTAATTGAGTTGGTAAAACGATAACCTGTTCTATATGACATGAATTTAGCTATATCTTAATATGAGAAAAGCCTAGTTATTCTCTTTTTCTTGAGTCCTTTATCATATATGTACCCTTAATTTGCATCAAATCTTCTTCCAAATCTTCATCTGACTCGTTATTTATTGAATCCATAGTAGATAACCATACACTGCTGTTAGCTAACTGTATTCAGAAATTGCTAGTATGTCGTGGCGTCGCGTGTTGGTAATGTGCACAGTGCACATCGGTGTCGACACGGATCGATTTGGCTAATTTTGGTTTTGAAATATTTGCACCAGCCCAAGGAAGGTGTCAATGGTAAGTAGGGTGGGGTAGTTAGGTAGGTAGGTAAAGTAGGGTAGGGTAGTTGGGTAGGTAGGTAAGTAGGGTAGGGTAGTTGGGTAGGTAGGTAGGCATTGCAACGCGTGCCGGGTACAGCTAGCATAAAAATTGTAAGGATTGTTTTTTTGGGAGCTTTCAAGCGTTTGCTAAAAGTTACCGCCGACGGTATGTGTCTGGCAGTATGGATTTTTAATTTGTAACTATATTATTCTCTAAAACATACCTACATGGAAATCAGCGCTGCGACTTTACTTTGTGAAATGTGAATACTATTTTTACTTACCTTTAGCACCGGTTAACTGTTAATTGGCCGCCAGCCCTAAGGCGCTGGCCACACAGAAAAGACGTAAGACGAGGACGCGGCACAGACAGGGCGCAGACGGGGCGCCGTCGCGACTTTTATACAGAAAAGACGAGGCACGGACGTGACGCTGGGTACCACGAGAGATGACGGCTTTTAAAATCATGGACGATCTACGCGCGAGTCCAGACACCCGCGCCCTACGCCACCCGCACCCCCGTTCTCGCCCGTCACTCGTCCGCTCGCGCCCGTGCCCCGTCCTTTCTGTATGTCTTTACAAATAGGGCGCAGATTAGTCAGCTTCGTGTCTGCGCCCTGTCTTTTCTCTATATGTTTTGCGTCGCGACGCTTCTATACATTTTCATTTTGTATGAAAGGGACCCGGAAGAGACATATGTCCGCGCCTCGTCTGCGTCTTACGTCTTTTCTGTGTGTCCAGCGCCTAACAGTACGCAGACACTTGAAAGTACATACTTACACTACATAATCATTCATTCATTGGTTTCTGAGGAAATAAGTAACGTCTGCTAACGGCCCTGGAATCTTGCTTGGCCGAATTATAATGTTTGACTTCCGGATGCTTAGCGGAGTGTTTAATTCCATAGTCTGATAGCGTGTTTTCAATACGCCATGCTATGGTTCAGAAACTGTGTGTTTTGGGAGGCAGGAAGATAAAAATCAAATCCAGTTTCATTTATTCGTATATTATAATCTTACAATAATAAAATTCAGGGAAACAGTATCATACATGAATAAATACAATGCTATTAATAAACAATGAACTTCCTTTCTGTATTTTAAGTTAATAAAATTTGTTTTTATTACGAAAGAAAGTGAAAACGAACTATAACAATGTTATCACCGATACGTGACCACATCGGTCGTAGATTGTTAATGATAGGAATGATTAGAATGAATCATTTAACATCAATGATTATATTTTATTTGCAACTCGCAACCGTACAGTTACAATAGCGTAACAATATGTGTCGGGCACCGCTCATTACATAAAAATATTCTCTACAAGTGACAAGTGAATGTGTCGCCGGTGCCTGTCGCTGTGTGGCCGGTTACAAGACTTATCTAGTGAAGGCATCGACACGTCTCAACGACAACGCAAACTGAAGCTACACGCGTGTACTCGAATCTCGCACATTCACACATTACACAAAATAACTTCGTACCACTAATTCCGCCTAAACTAAACCTAAACGTATCTAGAAAATATTTTATTTACCGTAGAGTTACTCGGAAACCGGCCTCTATAAAATTTCAGTTAATTTCAACTGGCTCATATGGATCATAATCATTATATACATATAACAATATTATTTTATTTTGATGTTTAGAATATCTTGTTTTACAATTATTGTAGAACCTGAATTTATTGTTTTAACCGAATTATTGCACGACGTATTTAACTGGGTTGTGTAAAAACAAAATCTGTTCAGACAACATGAATAGATTCTAGATCTCACACTTTTTATTGCAAATAAAAAGAATGTGATTCTCATTTTTATAGATTAATTACATAATAAAAAAAATGATAAAGATTTTACACTAATTGCTAATTTCAAATGTAATTTGTCGAATATTAATTTTATTAAAATTTTATAATCTGGTGTTCTCATATCCACTATGCATATAATATGTCGTATGCACCTAGTGGCGGTAAAGATACCTATAGACGTCTTAATTTCACTCCCAACATCGTTTTCGTACGAATACTTGCAAGGCTGATTATTGAGATAGTTCTTAGTTGGTTGGGCGAACAGTTTCCCAGTCAGGTGTGATATTTGGACGTTTGTAAGCACCTCATGACACGCTACTCTTGGTCGCTCTAATCCAGTGTTAACGGCAACTATTCTCAAGTACACCAAGTATTTTACAATATTACTTTATCTAATTTTAGATACACATAGGGATGTAACGAGTAAAGCGAATTAACAGAGTATTTGACATGCATAAACGACAAACGTTTCTTTGATAACTACGATGAAAATAAAAGAAATGTCTTTATAAATAACTAGCTAATGGATGATAGAAGTTCTTGCATACAAAGTAAATGACGTTGCCCGCAACTCGTTACAACCCTATACAATAGGTACATGATTGCTGAACATTTAATATTCGATTATTAATCGCGTTAACATATTAATGTTTAAGTGACCGCTCTAAACGAAGTTAATATTAATCGCAAGCGACAATTTCCATGATATCTATATAACTCTCATACACGATTAAAAAATAAAGCACTTTGTTGTAATGAGAGCTATTTAGCAATCAAATATATTAATATAATTTGTAATGAGAGCTATTTAGCAATCAAATATATTAATATAATTTGTACAGGCTAACAATATTTTATTTGACGTATCGGCCCGACGGCTAAACTACGCGTAACTTTTTTTAAATTTATACTCTATGCACTTCCGACCGTCTGTCGTAATACTTTTTTTTTACAGGGGACGCAAAGGAAACACTATAACGTTAGGCCTCGGCGTATAGAAAAATAACCCGCACTTTGAGTAGAAAACTTAGGCTAGTTCATAAGTCCTACGCGAAGCCGGCAGGGGGCGGTCGCGAGCGCATAGAGGATCACTCGGCACAGGCCTCCTGCGCCGCGCCTGGCCACGACACGACACGCAACGGGACTAATCGACTGATAACGCGCATTTCTTCTAGTAATCACCCAATGAGGGAGTCGTGTGAGGAAAGAACCGTGTGTCATTGGACGAATCAACGTCGCGTCAAACGATTAATTTCCTTACTAATTAAAATAGTTTATTTATGCAGTGTAGTCGTGTTATCAGTCCATTTGTTCGTAGGTAGTGGGTCAGGTCCCGTGTGGGTGTGGGTGCACGCCTACATGCCGTAGCCGTGGTAGGGCGCGGGTGAAGGCGCCTGCGCCGCGTACGCGTACGGAGACGCCTGCGCGTTCACTCCCGCGTACGGCATCGACGGACCTGCGAAATAAGGGATGTTTTAAGATTAGGGTTAGATTTTGGTCATTAACATTATGGTGCTGTCCATTCAAAAAGCGGTATCACTAAAAAACCAAAAACCTGTTTCGTTTTGCTTTTTGAAAGTCAACGAAATTTCATTATTGGGACATTTCCACATATTCCCTGTTCCTCGAATTCGTTGTTTTATAGTTTTTCGGGGCAGGGTGTACCGTTGATGTTGAGTAAGCGATGCATAATGCAGCGCATACATCCTACGAATGTTCACTCTAACAAGCGTACTAGGATTCTTCTCCTTCTTCTTTTTTAGTGCAAAGTAGAGTATCAAGCACATTTAACAAAAACTTCTGTTCTGCGTCATCGGTACATCCTAGAAGAGGCTGGGACAGAAACATGAACTTGGTACTAGCAAAGACAGGCCTAGTATACTGGCACTTTTCTTTATTGGTGCATAGTAGACCATCAAGCATAATAAGATGGATGTATGGTGTAAGGAATGAAATGGAAGAGAAAGGAGTAAATGATGCCGTGACGTCTTACAGTGGAGAATGGAAGAAGGAAACGTGTTGTGCCGACCTCAAGTAGAATGGGCCAAAGGCAGGATGATGATGAGTAGAGTATAGCTGTGTGCACAATAAGTAAGTAAGAAGAGAGTTTACCGGGAGAGGACATACCGGCAGTGAGCATGAGCTGCGGCTCCATGATCATGGCGGGCTTGGCTTCGTGCTCCGCGCTCTCCGTACTGCGCTTCGCGTCCGCCTCCTCTAGTTTCTCTACCTTTGTTGTTAGCTCGCGGACAGTCTGCAAATAAAATAAACTTTTATTGAAGAAAGGCAAAAAGAAAAACTACATATAAGTCGCAGAAAAAAAAATATATATACAAGGTGTTGTTTTGCATCCTCGTCAAATTCAAGGACGCAACTATGCTAATTATTCTCGTCCCGAATCAAAATAAAATGGGTAGGTAATTTTTCTTTTTTACGGAAATACGTAAGTGTGAAACACCCGTGTTTTAAACGCGGCCCGTCTGGTTCTTGCTTTATAACCTCGCTTACTCACATAAAAACAATCTCAAACGTTTATTCGATAATTTCTTATTCCCTAAACCACGTTAAGAGGGTTATTCTGAAATACTGATAAACTTAAACAAGTACCGTTATTTTAATTGATTATTTATGCCTTTCGTGACCACCTCCTGAAATTTGACGAGGTTGCAAAACAACACTTTGTATAAAAAAAGTAAAATCTATGACAAATTAAACTGGTTCTGTACGAGGCCAAAAGGTCCTTATCTCAGAAACGACCTTCCCCTTTTTCTTCTTTAGGGGATGGATTTAGAAAAACTCTTTTATTTAATTTTCGAGATAATATGGAACTCGTAAGCTAAATTTTCAAGCTTTTAAATGCCAAGACACCATAAAACTGTGCTTCGTCTGTCAGTGATTGATTTTATTACTTTCACTTCTTTTGGCTAGAGTTAAAATAAAGCCGAAAATAAAATACGACAGATATGTTTATAAACTAAACGAGTCCAAATCTGGATGTCATAAATGTAGGGCATTGAGTTATGTACCATGAATCTGCTATTTGAACATTCATGTTTGAAAGTTCAAGCCAGGTTGCGTAAATACTGGTAAATTGTAAAGTAATTTGATAAGGAAAGATAAGAAGTAAATTGACTGGTGTTTACCTGAATAAGGAAAGGCATGGCGAAGTCCATGATGTTATGTCTCCACGCAAGTTCGATGACGACGTCAGGTTTCAACAGATCGTAACACTGGAAAAGAAAAAACAATGATTATCTTCTATCAATGATTCAATGATTGGCGTTTAGACAACTGTTTCTATTCAGTTAATAAATTTTCAAAATATAAATTTTGACATTATATTTTTATCAATACTTTGTGTGTGTATATGTATACCTATTGACATGTATTATTATTTTTGTTTAATCGTTTGACATTATATAATTAGTAAAGTTTGACTTTTCATTCTACTTTCCAACTTGACATTGTATTAAAATCATATTATAATTACATTAATGGGGATATTTCTTTATTTAGCTTTTGTGATGAAAAACTATTATAATTAGGTATATTGTTGCGGCCTAGAACTTGGCCACTTTGGCTTTTTATGCTAATTTTAATAGGGAACTATATTTTCTATCACCAAAATTTATATTTGTCATCCAGTTGTATCACCTAATAAATAGATCTATCGCCACGAAATATTTTCGTTCTCAGATAAACAAAAATTGTTCCCAGGTATGAATTATCAAATAAATGTTGATATATGTGTAAAATAAGAGATAAATTACCAATAAAATTTTAGTGCATTAGATGAATATAAACTTCGTTCTTATCTATAATAATAGTTTTATTACATAATGACTTTGTGCTCAGAATGGTAGATCTGTCACCAAATAAATAGATCAGTTCCTTATTTCTATGAAGAAATGCCTAATACGAGACATAGGGCACATCAACTCGGACAGGTTAGGTTCGAAGGGGATGGCGGGGTCTAGTGAGCGAGCGGAGCGAGCGAACTAAGACCCCGACATCCCCTTCGTGTTAGGTTACTTTAAACCCTGCAGAGAGAAATAGGAGCCCCGCGTAGCGGGGCTCCGTCGACTACTATTTGAACTTAATGCAATTTTCTAGTAACATAATATGATTTATTGGTGATCTCTTTAAATTAGTTTGCTTAAATACTTATTAGGACACACCTATTATAATACATACAAAAACATTAATTTGGTACTAGACCTTATATCTCAGGATTTTAGGTGATTTATTGTGGAACTGATTTTGCATTGTTTGGTGACTACATTTTGGTGACAGATCTACTATTTTGAGGACAAACCCTATTATTTAAGAAACACAAAACTAATTAAATTGGTGATAGCTTAAATGATACCCATTTTAATATTTCTACACCGGCAACGGTAGTGTATGTGAAACTGTTTTAGATTAAGATCATAATGTACCATTCACTCAGAAATAAATATTATTCTATTCTATCTTCATCTATCGTCCTCTATTCCAATCCATCAAATTCAGGATTAGATCGTAACCTGAATTTAAAAAGTAAGACTAAAGTTTGGAATTTGACCAAAATATGTATATTTGACTAGCACTTCGCCCGCGAAAATAGTGATATGATATAGCCTATGTTACTCGGTAAAGATGTAGCTTTCTAAAAGTGAAACAATTTTTTAAATCGGTCGATTAGTTTTTGAGTTAAATCGTCACAAACAATCAAATAATTCCTCTGAATAATATTAGTTTAGATAGAAAAAAAAATAAAAATTGTTCACTAATATTTTGCTGTCAAGCAAACAGTTTAACGTCTGTTTCTAAGGTAAACATCGTCGGGTCTTCTCTTCTTATTTGACATTGATCCGATTTATAGACTATTTTAAGATGTCCGAACAGGATTAGTATAAAATTATCTGCAAAGTAAGTTAACGGGAACTTAATCGCAGGTGGTAAAACGGGCCCTTAGAATTTTTCCCACTTTTTTATTTTTTGAATTGACATGGGTTTGCTCTTGACTGTAGTCTAGGTCAGAGATGACAGAGACAAAGTCGACGATGGAATGAGCTTACCCAGAAGAAGCCTGTTCACTACAACTTATAATACCTAGAAACAGAGTATATCAGGTAAAGTTGGTGTGTACCTGGTAGAGACAGGCGGAGAAGCACTCGTAGTTGTCTCTCTCGAGGAACCAGTTGAGTAGCTCCTCGGCGACTTCGGCGGAGCGCGACTCGGACGCGTACTCCATTGCGTCCGCGTACAGCGCGTCCTTCTTGCACAGCTCCACGCTCTGCTTCCATCTATTGTTGCCTAACAACACAGAAAATGAAGGGTGATATAAGAGGCTTTTTTTTAAGCATGGGAAATCATCAAATGACCCCTCCTGCTCTGGGCGGAGCAGAAGGGAGTGTCAGACTTGTACTGACTAAAACCCATCCATGTTCCTTTTTAGCCTTTTGTGTGCCAGGGCCACGGTATCTCTTTCGAACAGTCCGGCAACCCTGGCAGGCATCGGCCCTCTCGGACCCCTCACGGTTTGCTGACATCTCCTTGAGGCGCGCGTGGAACACGTACGCGCCGTCGACACGGCCTGTCGTCATGAGACGGACGGACGGTGAGCGAGCCCATTACTCATCGTCCACAGGCCCGCGATATAAGAGGTTTCAGCCGAAGTCACTTATTCTCACAGTCATTGCGATCACTTTTTTTGTGTATTGGAACTTTCT
Organism: Cerastis leucographa; assembly: GCA_963082945.1. Classification (NCBI taxonomy): domain Eukaryota; kingdom Metazoa; phylum Arthropoda; class Insecta; order Lepidoptera; family Noctuidae; genus Cerastis; species Cerastis leucographa. The sequence continues at coordinate 14,563,694 of OY720365.1, read as the reverse complement.
AGTTCGAAGATATGACCGTAGAACTTCCACGTTTTGCCAATATACATCGTGGAAGGGGACACCGACGCGAAAACTGTTACCATGTACTCAGTTACATTTTTCATTCGATTTTTTCATCAGTAATTTAAAACAAAAACAGCTGTTTCTTGCAAATGTGGAATACATAATACACGGTCAAAATGACAGCTAGAGCTGATTAAAAAAAAAAACCAATGAAGTTTTTACTTCAAAAACCGAAATATTCTATGTGGAAGTCCAGAATGATGTACTGACTATTCGTGTCGTTGTTTTTTCCATCCTGTATATTTCTAGAAATTCTTCCTTTTGCATGAACAAAATCACACCTCGAAAGGTTTTATTTTCAAAACACCATTGAAATTGTCCGCCATGAGTCAAAACCGGTGAGGTGGACTATTTAAGCAGTGCTTACCTTTGTATAGGTAGGCGGCGATCCGTCTGAACTCGGTGAGTTCGTGTTTCTCTAGCTGCTGCGCGAGCGCGATTGTGTCGAAGTTGTCGAACGCGTCTATCGATGTTCGTAGACCCTGCAACAATGCACAGGTTTTTAATATAACAACATCACACCTGCAATCCCCGAAGGGTTAGGCAGATTAATGATATTTATTTTGTAAATTGATTGTGAAAAAAAAACATTGGGGTGAGAATTCAAACAACATTGCAACAGGCTGTTGGAAAATCCCAATGTTTTGGCAAAATCCAATAATATTTTGCCTGACCAGAAAATAGAACCCAGGATATAATACTTAGCAGTAGTGTTTATGTTTTTCTTATTCCACTGCTATTCTTTAATAATTTCGCCGCGGGATCTAAGACAGTTAAATTATTTCTTTGGGACTTGTAGTGTAAATAGAGCTTATTGTTTCGTTGCTTTTCTCGTGGTCGCCACTGTTGATTCTGGTGCACAGTTGCAGAGGTTTGGAAATAGTGTGGCGGGCTTGTCCCAAAAACAAAGTAGTGTTTTAACCACTATAGCTACGACGTCAGTATTGCAACAAAAGAGGCCATACCTGATAATCCTCCTCATCGATGAGCAAGGAGTTGAGCGCCTCGTTGACGGCCTTGTTGTTGAGACTCTGCACGGAGCGCAGGTAGGCCTTCACGAGCTGCAGGTGTGCCGCGCGCGAGAAGAACGTCACGGCGCGCGTGTGGTCCATGCGCGGCGCCAGCACCAGCAGCAGGTCGTTCAGTAGCAGCGGCTTGTAGTCCAGGTAGAACTGGATGGCTTTGTAGTACAGCTCCATGTTTGCCACCTGAAGGAATTCAACACGACTTAAGTTTTTTTGGGTTCGCAAAGTCTATTGCGTGCTGGATGTTTAGCCTATATTATAGAAGGAAGAAGTCGGTTAAAAGGGACAATATTCGTTTCGTTTCAGTTAGGGTAACTCGTTTCGACACCACTTCGGACTATTCATATTATTGCACAGACAGCCGTTTCTGACCGGCTAAAGCCGATTTTGCACACTGCTTCAATACTTCAGACAGAAGCCAACTACTCCAGTTGAAGAATAAATTATTGAAGTTTTATAAACTTTGTACAGTTAGAAAGTCTCAAGATACCTTAGTGATGATATCCTTGAAGTGTCCCTCGCGCCAGGCCTCGGTGGGATGCTGCATCATGGTGAGCGCTGCGTTGTCGTACTCCTCGTACTTGTCGTACAGGAACACCAGCTCCGACCATAGGTGGGCTTGTTCGGCTGCGCGTAGGACCTGCAATGTATACACAACAATTGATTACTGACGGTAATACAACAACATTTTTTTTTCATCACGCCTGTTATTCTCGAAAGGTTATGCAGATGTTTTCTATAGTAGTCTCAGCTCGTATAATTGCTAGCGCATTTGTTGCCAGTTACTGAAAAACTCAACCCAGCTCGACGCTTGCGAGCACGAGACTAATGGGGCAAGCAATTTGTGTGCTTAAACGAAAAATTATAAACAGCTGTACCTATCTCAGCACTCCTGTACAAAATACAGTAGAACAACTCACCTTGGGAATATTAACGCGCGACCAGAAGAGTTCGAGATGCTCCCGCATCTTGGCGGGCTTGTACTTGGAGTAGAGGATGGCGAGCTCGGTGAACATGCCCATGTGTGCTCGCTCCAGACCTAGAGCAGCTTCCAGCAGGCTGATGAGCTCGTCGAAGTGACCGCGGTCCTGAAGACATACAAATAGGTTTTAATTATACGAACAAAAAAAGTCCATCCATCGTTTCTTTGGTCTTCCCTACTCTTATACCCATCCACAAACATACTCAACACTTTCCTCATTCCTCACTACATTTTCATCAGTAGTAGCCTCACCTGGTAGTAATTAATAAGATCCTCCAGCTCATCAGCGTGCACCACAATATGCAGGCCGCACATCTGCGCCAGGCGGAACTCTCCGGCGTCGACGCACGCGAAGCACACCTCCTTCCACGTGCGCGTCGAGTTAGCCTTGCGAGCGCTGTCCACGGCACCTGCGGGGGGATAAACATATTTAAGAGTATGGACAATTAATACTGGTATTACTGTTTCCGGTTAGACGTGAAGGTGACCCCAACTATGTTGGGGAAAAGGCTAGACAGATGATGATGATTACTAAGAGTATGGACTGATTAAACTCTGCAGAACAGGGAATTATGGCAGGGGTTGAATGTGTGTGATTGCATATCTTTTTACTAAAAGCTGAAATCAGACATACCAATCAAGTATCTACTCTGTTATATAATCAAACTTTAAAGTCCACTTCTGGAAAACAAGCCTCCTCTCAATGAGTAGAACTGGGTCTATAAGTCGTAATCCATCTCGCGGCCCATTTGGATGAGTTTGATCAATTGTAAAATAAAGTTTAATAGCACCTTTTACCTTTTAGATTTTGGCTTGACATTAAGACCGCCTTTATCTCGTGCGAAAAATGTCGCTTCTCGATTGACAGTACAGACAACCAACTAAAACAAAATTAAATAAACATAACTTACCCTGGAACTCCTTCAAATGCACAAGGGTGATAGCCAAGCGCGCAAAGTTGCTGACATTGTTGTAGAGCAGCTTGGCCGCATTAAACATCTTATCGTCGAAGCATCGGTCGCCGATCTTCTGTATGTCGGCGTGGTTCGGACCGGAGATGAACTCTTCTAGGTCGGCGAGGCGACCCGTGCGAGCGTATGCGTAGATCAGTTCTGATTCGATGTAGGATTCGCGTGCCTTCTTGCGGGCCATCTGTTGGTGGAGAAAAGTGTTAAGAGTTCTGTTCTGAATTTGAAGTTCTCTAGCTTTTAGCCGTGGCTTAGGCCGCGTCAAATTGCTTGTTTTAACTAAAAAAAGTATCCTATTGCATTCATCGTGTAGCTTTTCATTAGTGAAAGATTTTTTGCAACCAGATGTTTAATTTAGGGGATTGCCTATATCTAAACTTGCAAACTTGACCTCTTTGCAGTATTGGTGTAGATGTACAAGTTTGAGTAATGTAAAGGATAGTGTTCACCATAACGGCGACACGGTAAACCGGAATTTACGAATAAATACCCGTGAATAGGCCAACTGTTAACACTGTGACATAATATTTGGACTTCGGAACATAATGTTAATGAGTTTTAAAGAGTAACTATTTAATTAGACTCCTTTTCCCTATGTTCAACAGAGAACTTCTATAAACCGATAATGATGATATCATAGAAAGTCTATCTCCGTACCTGCAAATACCGCACAAGATCATCCCACGACTCCCTAGCAGTAGCTGTGGCGACCACATCCATGTAGGCCGAGGGGTCATCCGCCTTGATGTAGGAGTCGATAGCTTCCTTCACCAGACCCTGTTGCAGCTGAGCCTTGGCCAGCTGTGACCACACTCCTGGCTCGTTGCAGCGCTCCGCGAACTCGTAGGCGCGCTCCAGGTCTTTTACTTGTTCTATCAACACCTGGGGAGGGAGAATACTTGATTTAAATTACAGAACATGGAAAAAATATATTAACTTTATTTACTCCCATAGAAGCTAAATTATAACAGCCGGACGGGTCTACCTTTAAGGTATAGGAATGCTTGCAGAGGTCTGTGGCTAAGTGATTATCAATAACATACTGAGACTCATCTCGTGCCGAAGCGTCGAAATTTGCGCGGTCGTGCTCTTGTGACCTATCAGCTGTTAGCCGCGTTACGCTGTTGTCTCATTACTATCTTTCCGTGCCACGGTGGGTAGGCAGAGCACCCGTACGGCTCGAAACTCCGAATTGCATATGGCTGTTGTGTTATTTTGATCAAAGTGAATGAGTATATAGAATGTTTTTTTGGGAAAATTGTTTGTTATCATGAGTACAATCACGTGTTTAAGTATCGGTCAGTAATTACCAGTCACCCTATATATTCTCACCTGAATAGCCGAGGTGTTGACATCAAACTTCTTGAAGATGGCGAAGGCCTCCTCGTACAGTTCGTTGTTGATGGCAATGTTCGCGATGTCAGGAGCGTCGTAGTTGTCCAGACGGTTGATGTACTCCATCACGCGGCTGCGGTCCGCCTTTATTGCTGTAAGAATAAGGTTGCAAGTTGTATGACAATGTTAGGTTGTAAACTCGTAAGAGTATGTAAGGATTGTAGGAAATGGCATACTAAGGTTACTTAGGGTTAACTATAGTATGCCATTTCCGTGCCATACGTGGGTCTGACATCTTTTAAACAAATAAAGCTTTAGAAAAATACTTAAAAGTGAAATTTTATGGCCTCGGTAATGCAAACAAAATCGAACTATCACTATACAAATTAAATTAAAAAATACCTAGTAAAAATCCGACGACATCATAAAACAAAAAGATTTTTTTGTTTTACATTTTTGTTTTATTTAATTTAGATATCTATACTAAATGGATGCTGCCATCATGACAATCCTTTACCGCTTTTAATGATACTGAGGGACGACTGATGTTTTTTTTTTCGTTAACCTTTTGACCACCAGTCACCACAGTCATGTAAAGTCAGCGCGGTTGGCACAGTGGTTGAGCGATTGACTGCTGCGCTGCGTGTCGCGGGTTCGATCCCCGCACGGAAAATATATTTGTATGTCTTCAGATAGTTGTTCCATGTCTGGCTGTTTGTGTATGTTAATTTAAATGTTTGTAAACGCACCCACGATACAGGAGAAATTCCTAGTGTGTAGGGAACGTTTTAAAAAAAAAAAAACAACTAAAATGTGCTCAAAACGCCACAGTCACGACTACACGACAATATTGAAGGATGAATTCATAGCTTGGCGCCGAGAACACGTTTTTGCTTTTTTGACGTGCCGATCCAAAAGTTAAGGCTAGTGTACAGTTAGCCTAGCTATCTCACCAGTAAGTATAAGCAAGTTCTGCAGGTTCCTGTGGTCGGAGAACACAGAGTTGTCGAGTACGATCTTCTCCAGCAGTTCAATGAGCTCGTTGGGCAGATCGGCTGTCATGAAGGCTTTCACTGTCACCGAGATGTCTTCAGGGTCTTGGGTTTCTGAGAGGGCTGTTTGGACAACCTGGAATGGGTACAGAATGAATAAGTTCAGAGTTACGAGCTCCAATATCGACGACGTAATTGTAATATGGCGTAAGTCACCAACATTTTTTGGCAATTTAGGTGGAGTGATTTAAAAGTACACACACACACACACATACTATGACTTCCACCATATTAGAATTAGTTCGACGATATTACGTATATTTTACGGCATAAGATGAGTGTGAAAACAAACTTAAGATTAGCCACTCCCCTCCCACGGCGTAAAATAAAGAATGTTCACGCCGCCTAAAAATAGAATTGTTGCCGAGAATTGTTCAAAGCGATACCGCGGGCGTTGCCGCGGTATCGCTTTGAAGGCATCCCATGCTTGATTTTGCAGCCCAAACTTCCGTTTCTTATTATTATTTATTTATAATGTCCGACCGAATGTTCGGTTTCGGTCGAGTTTCGGCAAAAAAACGAGTTTCAGTTATTTTCGGTTTCGGCGGCAAACCTGCCTAAACTAGGACCGAAACTGCATTCGGGAGTTCTCGCGCTGCGATCGGTCATGTTCTGTGCGTTGAGTCAAGATAAAAGAGATTTATTTTGTTTTATTTATGGTTTATTACTTATACAAGGTGTAAATCACCTCATCACGAAGCCGTTAACCAAGCATTCTGTACATGAAACTAAGTAACTTTACGCAAAAATTGTTGCTGGGAAACAACTTTTTTTTGGGGGGTGGAAAATCATGTTTTGTGGTAGAACTCAATGTAACGCGCTCAATACATTGTGCTGATGGACGGATTGAATAGTACGGGGGTCGTGGAGGTGTTTTAAGTAAAAATCTTACATTAAAAACTTGTATTTAAAAAAATACTTGTCAAAAAGTTGGAACTTTGACCCCTAATATCTCCGTAACTAGAAGGTTCCCAGGTATGGTGTGGAACAAAAAATTGATCACAATGACAGGGAGAACCAGTGCCTTTCGGCTTCGTTAAGAGGTGTTTTACACCCTTTATATTAAGTACCTATGCTATGCCGAAGACTGCATAGCCATGTGATAAAAAAATATATGTGTGAGATAAAAAAATAACGACTGACTGATTATAATAACGTTTTCTTCATTTTAGCCTTCAAAACATGATCCTTGTAGGGAAGTTTCGGTTTCGGCCGAAACTGAGACCGTTGCCGAAATTCAGTTTCGTTATCGGTTTCGGTCGTAAAAACCAGTTTCGGTCGGACACTATTTATTTATATTCACATTACGGTAAGTAAACTTATGAACTAAGCCCCACAAAACCGTTGCAAAGGTTTGACTGTGGGGTCGGTGAGTCTCTATACACTCAACTCTCTTCGTCTCGCTCGGGAGAGCTGTGTTCGGAAGATATTTGTGGTGTCTGCTTCAATCGCTCACCTGATCGATGAGCTGCCTCTTGAAGGGGTTGGCCTCGGCCAGCACCTCGAGCCACAGGTCTGCGTCACGCCGGCGCACGAGGTAGCGCGCCTGCGTCTTGAACAGCGAGTTGTCGTTGCACACGGCGATGAGCTCGCGGTCGCACTGGCCGCGCTCGTACGCCACGCACGCCAGGTGCGGGTCGCGCTTCTCGCAGTACCGGCCCACCACGCGGGAGTCGTACCTGCGGACACGCAACGTTCCTTACTAAACGGGAGACCAGAGACTAGTTAACCTGCGCAGGATAGCAGTATAGCACACTCACATCACTAATGCTATTCATTTCATTCATTCGTGGTAAGTGAAAATCAGCTGTTCCATACATTTTGAACGTGTAGGTATTGCACTTTTGTAGGTAACAGCAGTTTTTGTTTTTTAAACAGCTGTTTCAGTGCTCGCGTCAGTGTCCCTTATTACGAAATTTATTACAAATTTCTTCAAAATCCAATGAAATTCAATTTAAATGACCAACAATTATTCAAAACTCAGCACACAGATCACATTATTTAATCTAAAATTAGAGACACCCCGACATGACTGTCAATCATACGTAGAAAATAACTGAAACTATAGGGATACTGGACTAAAATTCCTATACGTCAAAATGTAGGGACAAGATGTTTAAAAATAACTGATACATAATTTCTATGTTCTTCAGAATGATGCACTAAATGAGGTAACCGTTTATGCGTCGGTGTCCCCTTAACCCTATATGTGACTTACCATTGGTTCTCCTTGAGGAACCTCTCAGGGTTGTTGTTGGAGTCGATGTAGATCTTGGCGAGCGCGTTGTGTGTGGCCGGCTCCGTGCTGCCCTCGTGCACGCGCGTCTCTAGCCACGGGAGGAGGAGCTTCAACCTGGGGAAGCAGACAAAATATTACTCTTGAGAACCATCATCATCTGCCTAGCCTTATCCCAAACTATCTTGGGGTCGACTTCCAGTCTAACCGGATCCAGCTGAGAACTAGTATTTTACATGAAGCGACTGCCTATCTGACCTCCACAACCCAGTAACAGGGTAATACGATACCCCTTGGTAAGACTGGATGTCAGACTTTTTGGCTTCTGACTACTCGTAACGACTGTCAAAGATCTAAAAATGACAGCCGGGACCAACGGCTTAACGTGCTTTCCGAGGCACGGAGGAAACTCGGTATGTAATTATGGTCACCCATCCACGGACCAACCTCGGCAAGCACGGCTTAACCTTAAAGATCGACCTGTCCGGCTGTTATTATTTAGCCACAAGCTACTCTTGTGAACCATTAAATAATTAAGTGTCCATGGAGGTTGTTGCCCATTCATCTACATAGAGATCTAAGCTTTGGAATGGGCAACTACAGTACTGCTTCATTTAAGTGTCTTTGTTTCGACAGTTCAAAACTGCCGGCGACTGGCCTACTTGTAATAAATTCTCTAATTTTGAACTGTTCAACAAAATTGACCACCTATGTGATGTAACCACGTGCCAAAAGATTCACAATTATCTGTTTTTGCTTTTAAAATTGTAAGAGATCATAAATTTCATAGGATATCAGACACTTATTCACAACGTCATTATCCACAATGTCGAGACACAGGCGTCCTCTGGGTGAGAGAGAGTGGGCTATAATCCATCTCACAAGCCTAGTGCAGGGGTTTACTATGACGTCTTAAACCAGTATTGTTTTATTCTGATTCCAGAGTGGGAAAGAGATGGAGCAAGACGACCTTTATAGCTCCGGCCTTTTGCCACTCTGGAGAATAAAACAATACTGCTTTAAGACGTCATGGTGGGCCACCTGATTGGTGGATGCGACAAGTCTTCCTATTTGTAGTTATAGCAGAAGCCCGACTAATTACACTGTATTGGAACGAAGTTCCTTATCGCGCGTTGTGAAAGGGGGCTAGACGGAAAAAATTCTTACGAAAAGTTGTCACGACACTTTTTGCTATAGTAAGCTATTGTAAGCTTTATTTCTTTAAAATAAAGTTGAAATTTCCTTAAATTACGTACAATTGGGGTGTGTATGTGAGTAAGGATAGATATGATTATTATTTTGAGTAACCGAACTACAAAGTACAAATTCGGTTGTGCAGTTAAGTAAGACGTATTGCTTCGAATTAAGGATTAATCTTCCTTAAATTAAATATTTTATTTTTCGCACACTAACTTAAATCTAAAATGTATTGATATTATGTACGTGAAAGGAACTTCGTTCCATCCGGGTGTCCCTTGACACCTCTCAAGTTTTTTTTTCACTGATTCGAGAGCAGTAATTTATTTATTTTTCTTTAATTCAAATAGAGTACTCATAAATTTCTCAGTAATGATACAAATTAAAAGTGCCTGCTTGGGTTCGAACTCACAATCTGCGATTCATTACACTTTAGTTAGTTGAACATATTACCTATTCCTCTTCTCAACCTCAGCAACCAGTTCGTCGGTAGAGAACTGTCCTCGCACCACAAGGATGAGGTTCTTGATGATGTCTTCTGCGCAGTCCACGTCCAATAGTCCACCTACTACGACGGGCAGACGAGATGGGTTCACCTGGGGGGAAAAAAGGAGTATTTTACTTGAGCATTCTATTTATTTATATTGTGGATTAATATCGTTTTGAATTTGTTATTCTACATACATTATGTGAACTACAATATTAATGGCTACTTATTTATGTTTTCGATTGTAATCTTTTGATGGTACTGTTTTATTTTTACAAAATTTCTACACAATGCATATCGTTTTGAAATAAATGACTAAATTTGTTAAGTATACCGTCGTATATACCGTCGCGACTAGAAGGCGAGTCGTGAATACTGACGCATTTCTGCGCCAATGATGAATAGAAATGGAAAGAAATTAAACTCAGCAATAGTTTATGGTCCAATCCTGGCCTACCATGACGTCCCAGTGTGGGAAAGAGACGGAGCTATACAGGATGTCTAGCGCCATCTCTTTACCACACTGGAAAAAGAGTAAAATAATAATGTTTTAGGACGTGATGGTAGGCCACCTTGACAGCAAAAGTCGAAAAAAAAATAGTTGGATAAATTGAAACTTTCTTGAGATTTTTTATTTATTTATTTATGTATTATAAATGCGAAAGTTTGTGAGAATGGATCGATGTTTGTTACTCTTTCACGCGAAAATTACTAAACGGATTTGGGTGAAATTTGGCACACGGGTAGTTTGTTTATAACCTCGATTAACACATACAATACTTTTTATACCGGTAGTACAATCTCGTGGGACAAATCCCGAACTCCACGCGAGCGAAACCGCGGGCATAGGCTAGTACAACATAATTTCTAGCTCACCTTCTGCACATAGATCTCGATGTACTTCTGCAGACTGTTCCTGTAGAGATACAGCACGAGGTCGTGCACGAAGTCGAACCGGTCGCACACGATAATGAGAGGCAGCTGGTCGGGTAGCTTGGCTTCCTTCAGGAAGTTCTTCACGCGCTCCGCGTTGTAGCAGTTCGATTCGCGGCAGATGCGTTCGACTTCTTTGATTTGGCCGGTTTTGCAGGCCGCCTGGGGAGATGGATAATAGATTTTCATGGATTAAAAATATGAAATGGGCCGAAACTGAGGGGCTACAACATTTTAATACATAAATGTATAAAATTTTTAGAAGCTTGGCTATCCTGTTTGCTTATTGCTTATAATGACATGAAATAATAGCCCGATGGAAATAAGTCAATTATGTGTTAGTTTGGATAACATTTGCTTTTGCGGCTGAATTTAGAAAAAAGATATAAAATAACAGACTCTAGTGACAGTGCTGCGGAATCTAACAAAGTTAAGGTATGAAGCATAACCAAAAACAATATTTTTGTCTTGCAACACAAAATCTAGCGTTATGCATTATAAGTACTATAAATGCGAATGCAAAATATACTTATACAAATAACAAAATTGAAGCATCTGTTTGTAATTTGAAAAATCCTACTAATATTATAAACGCGAAAGTTTGTAGGTATGGATGGATGTTTGTTACTCTTTCACGTAAAAACTACTGAATGGATCTGGATGAAATTTGGCACAGGGATAGATAATAGTCTGGAATAGCACATAGGATACTTTTTATCCCGGTAGTGTGATCCCGCGGGACAATTACCGAAAAAACGCGGGCGAAGCCGTGGGCAGAAGCTAGTATAAAAATAAAGAGAGAAGAAGAAATAGAAACTATAATATCTTTACCCGGTCGCGGGGCACAACTAGTAATAAATTAAAAAAGTTTTCACTTCAAAAAAAAAAACTAACCTGAATATACTTGAAATGCACTTCCGGATCCTGGCTGAAGTTGACAATCGATCCCAAGAAGTAGAACAATCCCTCATAAGTCTTGAAGCTCTCGAACAGCTCAATCAGCGACTTAGTGGTCAGTTGTTCGTGGTACTTGGTGGCTATTTGCACGCAAATCTGTAGGTTCTGACGGATATTCGCTTGCAGCATTGCCTTAAGGCATTCGAGGGAGTCCTCGACTGATAGGCTTCCGAAGTAGGTCACTAGCCAGTCGGCAGGCAAGAGGTGTGTGTGGACCTGTGGGTGAAATGTTTTTGGTTAGTATTATACATATTTGTATCGTTACAAATGTCACTTTGGTCTGAATTTGAATGGCTGGTATTTTTATGTGTTCCCCAGCGAGTTCTACCTGGTAAAATAAGGCCCCTGGATATTCTCTCCTGGGCAGCCCGTGAAATTCCATTTTTCTTACGCTTTTTGCAAATTATAGATATCAGGTTGTATGTTGATTACAATATAATTCGCGATCGTAGCAAAATATGGCTTTAGAGTTATCATCATATGCCTAGCCTTTTCCCAAACTATCTTGGGGTCAGCTTCCAGACTAACCGGACGCAGCTGAGTGCCAGTATTTTACATGAAGTGACTGCCTATCTAACCTCTACTACCCAGTAACATTAAAGTCACCAAGTTCATTTAACCCACTTGAGTGGCATATACACTCACCAAGTTCATTTAACCCACTTGAGTGGCATATACACTCACCAAGTTCATTTTACCCACTTGAGTGGCTTTTTCATGAAATAATGAATTTCGAGCCTTGATGGATATCTAAATATGATCAAATAAAAGAATAATAATTTGAGGGTTATGATCACAAGTTTTAATTGTTTTCATAGATCCCCATCATGTCTCCTGAGTTTCTCTAGGTAATTTAATTTGACCCTTTCCAGTTACATTGAAATTATCGATGCCACTATTCCATGCACACGTCCAACTCCAAAGAATGTGTACATACCACAGCCCTCTTGATATCGTAGAGGTCGGTGTAGTGCTCGAGCGCGCGCTGCAGCAGGCCCGCCTTCTCGCACAGCTGCGCCACGTGCGCGCGGTCGTAGTGCGTGAACATGGCGTTACCCAGGATCGCGTCCGCCACTTGCGGAGCCGACATCAGGTTCATTTCCAGCAATCTGCAGACAAAACATCAGCTGTAGTATTCATATATGTCTGTGTTCGCCGAAAAGTTAGGGAGAGGTGTTTGAAACCCACGTTTCGCCAGTTATGTTGTAATAAGAGGCGAACCTATTACTATCAGCTTCGTACACATCGAGATTCCGGGTTACTACTGAGAAATTGCCAATGGAAAAACTCAATAACACTACGCTGGCCTGGTCATCTACCACATGACTCTTTGCTCAGCAGTAGCGCTTGCAATCGTTAGAATAATACATTAAGGAGTCAAAAATGACCAGTAATTATTCAACAACACTTTGGTTGCTAAGGACACCATGTAACAAAACCAATGCCAATGACATTTAAATAGATAAGACTAGGCAAACAACAACATATTAATTTTCTTGCAAAAACAAATTGGTTAGTAAGCTGGTAAACGCACGACGACCAATAGCTATACCAAACCAGTTTATGCGGATCTCATATTATACGGGAAATCTATACAAGATGTTGTTTTGCATCCTCGTCAAATTCAAGGAGGTAACTATGTTAATGATTCTCGACTCGAATCAATTATAAAATGGGGAGGTATTTTTTTTTTCTTTATACTTGAAAAATACTTTATACTTGGAAATCGGTAAGTGTGAACCACACGTGTTTTAATCGCGGCTCGTGTGATTCTCGCCCTATAACCGCGCTTTCACACATATAAACAATCTCAAACGTTTATTCAATATTTTTTTAATATCCTAAACCACGTTAAGGGGGTGATTCTGATATACTGACAAACTTAAACAACCAAATAAAAAAAAATATGTATGTGACAACCTCCTGAATTTTGACGAGGATGCAAAACAACACTTTGTATAAAGCGTGGCCATGTTATATTGGAAATTTATGGCTTGATGTGTCGCCGAGTGTACAAGAGTAAAAAATCAAGCATTCATTGAAACATCACAGTCTTTCTGTCATATTTCATCTCCTCTAAATCTCTCCTCTCTCCATATGTTATTTTTTGAGTTCCCCACCTGGTCTGCAGCGGCCCCTCCTCGGGTCGGTTATTCTTAAGCGCATCGAGCAGGAAGGCGGTGCACTGCTGCACCATGTTCTGCTCCATGAAGACGTCGACGATCTGGTTGATGTCGGCCAGCGGCGGCTCCTCGGCCACCAGCATGCCCGCGAACCCGGCGCCCTGCTCCGGGTTCGTGCGCATCACCGAGCGCAGCAGGAAGATGTAGTCCGGCGTGTAGCCCACCTGCAGATCGAGGGAGAGGATTAACAAAACAATGAGAATGAGCTTAGCTAAGAAGATTCTGATTTAAAAGAGTGTCCATGGATTTTCTTGCCCATTCTTCTCCATAGAAATCTACGCTTTGGAATGGGCAACTACAGTACTTTCAGTTATTATGTCTTGTGCCTGGGACTGTAGCTTCATTAGGGTTCCGTACCTCGAAAGGAAAAAACGGAACCCTTATAGAATGACTTTGTTGTCCGTCCGTCTGTCTGTCTGTCAAGACCAAGCTGGAATTCATATCAAATACTCAAGTCTACTGTCCCTTGGAGCTGTGAAAATCAAAGTTCTAAGCCAACGCAATCAAAAGATACAACCGTTTATGCCGCAATTTTCGACACGCAAGGGAATTAAAGGAATTAAACCTACACAGGGTACTTCCCGTGAAATCAGAATCATGAAGTTTGGTACGAAGCAACATCTTATACCACAAATAAAGGAAAAATTACGAAAACCATAAATTTTTAGTTACATCATATAATAAAAATATATTTAATAATTACGGTTTTAAAGGTACGGAACCCTCGGTGCGCGAGTCCGACTCGCACTTTTTTTCGCCGGTTCGCCGGTTTTTTTTTAAATTGTTTTTCGACTATTCAAAACTGCTTGTAACTGGCCTACTTGAAATAAATGATTTTGATTTGATTTGAGCGTTCCACAAAGTGTGAGCCGCGGCACACTGATGTGTCGAGGTCATTAGTTGGTGTGCCTCGGAAAAATAAGGTTATCTCTTAAAGTTAAATAGACAGACGGGAGAAATATACCTTATTAAACAACCGCAAAACACGCGATAGATTATTCATTTATGATGTACCGCAAAAAAAAACCGATTTCCTAGATGTACCTTGAGCACAAAAAGTGTTTGCGGAACACTGAGATAGAGTATTCTGCACTTTTTTTTTTCATTAGAATATATTTGCCCACTGCTGGGCAAAGGCTTCCCTCATAGCCTTCTTCTCTTCTCTCCGGCCAATCTCTCACAAACGCCTCTAAGTCGTCTGCGCTAAAGGCAAAGTATGTTACTGAAGTTAAGGTGAAAACGCCAGGGTACCCCGCAATATACGAGTTTCATTATGTTTTTTGCAATTCACAGTTCTGTTTTTGGTTGTATGTTGCGCAAAATATTAATATAATATAATAATTATATTCATATTTTGCGCAACATTAGGAGAGTATACATTCAAATTGAGCAGGGCATTTTGCTACTATTATAAATGCGACAGTTTGGAAGGATGGATGTTTGTAACTCAATCACGCCCGAACAGCTTAACAGATCTTGATGAAATTTGGAACAGAGATTCTAATATGCTTTTTACAAGCTTTTTTTATCTTGTGGTTACTGCCTAAGCAAATGTCAGAGTGTTTATGTCGCCCAAGGGCCTTGGCCTTGGCATTACATGCCATCGTGAAAAATAAATTTCAAGCATGCTGGCGCAGAGATATATTAGTCTCAATAACCACATAGAATACTTTTTATACCAGTCTACGCAGACACAGTCGCGGGCAGAAGCCGGTTACTTAAAGTGAGTTTTGTCAATTTACATATTTAGTTCTTGTTACTTTGGTACACATAATCAGCCTATTAACATTCCCAATGCTAGTACATAGGCCTCCTCACAGAAGGGCAGTGGCCGTAATTCACCACTCGTACTTATTTTGGTACAAAATACCTATCTTCCAGAGAATTCATGCGATTATCATCCGAAAAACTTCAATCATAAGGATCTATCTACCCTGACAACGTACCTTCTTAGCGTAAAGCACAATCTTTTGGAACTGTCCGGTCTCCGCGAAGCACTGTATGACCTTGCTGGCAACGTTAGCGCGCAAGTATACCGACAGCGCTAGAGTAGGGTCCACCTGCTTCACTAGATCTCCGAGCTCTTCAGAGCATTCCAGTTTCTCTTCTTTCAGCCACTTTTCTAGGAGTTGCTTGCGACCTGTTGGGGATAAACCGGTTAAAATTGGTTATTTCTTTGTTTGTGGAAAAGTTGTTGAGTAACTTTATCCTACTAATATTTTAAATGCGAAAGTTTGTGAGGATGGATGGATGTTTGTTACTCTTTCATGTGAAAACTACTGAACTGATTTTGATGAAATTTGGCACACGGGTAGGTTTTAACCTGGTTTAACACATATATTTTTTATCCCGGTAGTACAATTACGTGGGACAATTACTGAACACCACACGCGCGATGCTGCGGGCATAGGCTACACACATATAAGTTAAGAAAAGCCCAGTGATTATATTAATGCTACAGCATACCATTACCGAAGAGCGTCAATTCAATTTGAAATAATTTGCCGACTCGACTCGGCAGTTAACTGCTGGTCATTCGGAAATCTACGACACAACTCCTTATCCTCTGCATTCTGCATCAAGTCTAACCCGGCCACTTTTTTAAGGCCGTCGTCCGTTTAGACAACCACCCACCCTCACTTCCTTCCACGTCTGGCAGTTATTGCTTCTGACATCACGCGACGTCGCGTGAAGTGGCCTGATATTCTGTGGCCGTTCAACGCGAGATGGTGCCTTACAATTATGTACGAGCCATAAAATAGTGGCCGCAGAGAATTGGGTTCTAGTATTTGTTTTGGCCATCTATGTAAGTTCAGTATATTGGCTTGGCAATGAACGTGTAAGTGTGTACAATCGATCGGTGTGGTAACACCCTTAAAGCGCTAGATGTCTGCTACATGTCATACCTTGCAGCAGCACAGGCCGGCACAGCTCCAGCGACTCGAACTTGTTAAGCTGAGCTTGATCCAGCAGGATACCGAAGTACTGCAGCAGCGGGGATGTCTGTCCGGGTTGGGTGGGCACTTGCTGGAAGCGCTGGATGGTCTGAGGAGTGCGGAGGATGCCGCGAGGTGCCATTGCCGCTACCTGGTGGAGGAAGTGCGATCGTTTTAGTGTCGATATGCAGATAACCCACGCGAACGAAGTCGCGGGCAGCAGCTAGTGTATTATGTAAAAGTTAGCTGTCACAGAAAAAACAACGAAAAAATATTTTTTATAAGAAGACGGTGATGTTCTTCACAAAAGTCCGTTGCATAGTACTCGCCACCGGCGTGCATGTATGACCAGTATTTGAACGTGAAGGAAGCCAAAAAAGTATGTAATGTAAGCATTGTAGCAAATAACATTCTGTAGTTTCTGTCCACCCCCATGGTAACAAAGCGTTAACTAATACAAAATACAAAAAAATACAAAATGCATGTATCTGAATCGTATTCACAATTCCATTTTGGTCTGGTATAAACAACAGCCCGTAAAAGTCACGCATGGTGACAACCTCATGTTTATAGTACGGGTGTTCTGTGATGCGGAACCCATGGCCGGTGGAACACACACAAAGGACAGGTGGCAGTGACGTCATTCTATCGATTGCTAACCGATGCATAACGATGAGGTACGTACAAACATACCCCCGCCAAAAATCGGTGACTTAACAAATCTACGCTTATTTGCTTCTTCTTCTTCGATCTTGGAATTCAATTTTATCCTACTTCTGATTTGTCGTTTAAAAATTAAACTTTAAATGTATACGTGCTTTCGGTTGTCTCTTCAGTGGCTAAATTAAAAAATCTGACCACTAACTTTCACCGTTTGGGGCATGTGATTAGTTTTGATGGGTCCTGTATATTGCGTTTTGGCAGTAGAACTTTATATTTATATCGTATGACGTCAGATCGCAGCAGGTAGCTTGCTGTAGTGTCTGTCTACCCCAATAGTGGTGAAGACTGGGTAAAGAAAACGACATTCTATTTTGTCCGTCAGACAGGTAATACAAAAATATTAGACACGTATTTTTTGTTTTATTAAAATATCAAAAAAATACTTTGTTAAAACTCAATAAAGTTGGAGAGTGGGGGCTGGCTACGTCACAAGTAGGTATAAAAATTACCTACATGTGACGTCATGCGCCATTTCAACTCAATATATCTCCGTAATTTTATAACCAGGTGAAAAAAGAAAAAATACGTGTCCAATACTTTTCAATAATCTACCCGACGGACAAAGAAAAAAAAATGTGATCATCCCCTATTGAATGCTTGAATATAAGTATGTATGTATAGTGGGAGTTACTTCACGATTGACAGCTGCTTCTGACGTCATGGTATCGATCGCACCGCCCACAACCACGGCGGTGCCGGCATTTATTATATTAGTCATCCTACGCGTAGGATGTATTCAAATGACATGAATGAATGACTGCCTTTCGTTTGGTGTTTATTTGAATTTCAGCTCCTTTTTAATTTAAAGCATTGTTTATTTTTGCTGTTTTCTAAAATGTGTACAGTAAAATCTTTAACGAAGACAAGAATTACTTTTCTTTCCATATTTGGGATCATATACTTACGGAGATATTAAAGTTAAGAAAAGCTAGAACTTTAAGCTTCGTCTTTTAGGAGCATTTTTTTTCCAAAATTATTTTAAGTGACATATTATTGTATTTAACCTTTAATACTATCACAACCCCTGTACCGTTGCATGTAACCAATTGCACAACATATTGCGTGAATCATATAGCGCGCAAATGTAAACAGAAAGGGGTTTGGGTAAAAATGGCATTATTTTTCTAAGTCTGCGGCCAATAATGAAAAATATTTCATTAGTGAAAACACAATAAGATATTCATTTTCTTCTATAAGTAATGAATAATTATTTGTATAATGCATCGGAGCCGAGATATACAGGAATATGAATATTTCAACTGGGTGGTAGGCCAAATCCGAAACTATGAGGAATAGCGAAAAACAATCAAACGAGTCACGAGCCCGATTTCGATAAAAATTAAAACTGCTTCATTGGTTTTTTGAAAAATCAATATTCCTAGCCCGGAATCGAACCCGTTAATTTGAAAATAAAAACACCCTGTATTATTACCCAAATCGATAGTGTCGCTGCTAAGGATCAAATTCTGGGAAGTAATGGCATACGGCAAACGATAGAAAATAGTTAATTTTAGAAAATAGTTAATTTTTAATAAAATACATAACAGTATACAAACTGCTAGTAGGGACAACACAACTTTGACATCAGATATTTCACCTCCGATCTAATTTTCGGCAAAATTATTTTAGGAGTCATTATTATCATATGTTCCACTACACATGAGCAACAATTATCTTTGTGACCGCTGTGAAAAAAAATCATGCCACTGGTCCATACAAACTTACCCAATGCCCTTTTTGAAACAAAAACCTACCACACTATCTGTCCCAGACTAGTCTTTTACAATTATACAAGGTGTTGTTTTGCATCCTCGTCAAATTTCAGGAGGTGGTCACAAAAGACATAAACAATCAATTAAAATTACGATACCTAGTTAATTATTAATAAACTCTGATTTTTTTGGTTGTTTAAGTTTGTCAATATTTCAGAATAACCCCCTTAACGTGGTTTAGGGAACAAGAAATTATCATTTAAACGTTTGAGATTTTTTGTATGTGTGTAAGCGAGGTTATAGAGCAAGAATCAGACGGGCCGCGTTTAAAACACGGGTGGTTCAAACTTACCGATTTCCGTAAATAAGGAAAAACATAAAAATTACCTACCCATTTTATAACTGATTCGGGACGAGAATCATTAGCATAGTTACCTCCTTAAATTTGACGAGGATTCGTAACAACACCTTGTATACTACTGCCCTACTTCTAAAAATATGTATAACCTGAATATCATAGTTTCTTATTATACGCTAACTAAAGATTTAAAAATACTACACATACCTTAGCAGCCTCTCCATACTGTCCATTAGTGAACAGCATATTAAACTTCCTGACGAACAGTTCCTCTGCTCCTGCAAGATTGTTCCTCACCGCCAGTCTTAATGCCAGCTCAGGGTTCTGGAGTACCGTGTTGATGTACGGGACTATCGAGTCTTCTTCTACAGTCACTGATAGGACCTGGCCCTTGCGGTTTACACCTGGAAGAGGATGAGAATGTTTTGGTTAGTCTTATAAGTTTAAAAACAAAAGAAAAGTCACATCGTGAGTTCGAACCTAGACAAGTGCGTTCCTTTTTATGTAATACTAGCTGTCCCGGCATGCGCTGCAATGCACTTTTTACCTACCCTATCTACCTACCATACCCTACCCCACCCTACCCTACCTACCTACCCTACCCTACCTACCTACGTACCCTACATACCCTACCCTACCTACCTACCCTACCCTACCTTTCTTAACTTTTAAACCTTCCCTGGACTACGACAAACATTTAAAACCAAAATCAGCTAAATCAGCTCAGCCGTTCTCGAGTTTTAGCGAGACTAACGAACAGCAATTGATTTTTATTTATATCTATATATATAAAAGAAAGTCGTGTTAGTTACTTCACTTATAACTCAAGAACGGCTGAACCGATTTAGCTGAAAATTGGCAGGGAGGTAGTTTAGAGCCAGGAGAAGGACATAGGATACGGTAGGGTAGGGTAGGGTAGGTAGGTAGGATAGGGTAGGTAGGTAGGGTAGGGTAGGTAGGTAGGGTAGGGTAGGTAGGTAGGGTAGGGTAGGTAGGTAGGGTAGGGTAGGTTAGGTAGGGTAGGGTAGGTAGGTAGGGTAGGGTAGGTAGGTAGGGTAGGTAGGTAGGTAGGGTAGGTAGGTAGGTAGGGTAGGTAGGTAGGTAGGGTAGGGTAGGTAGGTAGGGTAGGGTAGGTAGGTAGGGTAAGGTAGGTAGGTAGGGTAGGTAGGTAGTAAGGGTAGGGTAGGGTAGGGTAGGGTAGAGTAGGTAGGTAGGGTAGGGTAGAGTAGGTAGGTAGGTAGCGTCGGGTAGGGTAGGTAGGATAGGGTAGGTAGGTCGGATAGGGTAGGTGGGTAGTAAAAAGTGCATTGCAACGCATGCTGGGTACAGCTAGTAGAAGATAGAAGAAGATAGATAGATATTCTTCACCACTGCCTCTTTGGTCTAGTGTTTGCAAGCACTACTGCTGAGCATAAGCTCTTATGTTCGATTCCCAGGTTAGACAAGCGTTCTCACTAGCAACTTGCAGTCTGGGTGGTGTACTACTATAGGTACACCTCTGCCTAACCCTTACAGGATAACAGGCGTGATGTTTCTATGTTCTATGGTTACTTGTAGCTTTCAAAAAAGCTTAATATTTTTCTAAAATTATCATGATTCATATGACAAATCGTTCTAATACTCGAGTCACGTTATTCATGCTATGTGTATGCTTGGATGCATATTATAATGCACTACGCTGTGTATGATATTTTATTTGACGCATATTAGCTGTACTAATGAATGCAGCATGACTCCTATCGAGCGCCGCCTTTTATATAAACGTTGAATATTTGATTCGTAAGCCAGTGTTTGTTTAAAACTCAAATGTTAGGCATGTGTTGCAGATGTACCGATTCTTATATGAGGTTTGGGGTTCGTTTCCCAAGGATTTTCGCGTTCTTGGTCCCAGTAAATCTGTCTAACCTATTCTGGATTTGTGAGCGTTTGATAGTAATGGACTCGCCCAGTTACTACATTAAACTTCATTGGCGACATGCGAGTTTACTACAGGAACATTTCTACCTAACCATTAAGGAATTACAGTCATAATGTTATGTTTCGTTCAGTTTAACTAAGCGCTAGACATTTTCCATCGATAATGTCTAATTATCAGAAAACATACGCCAATCATGAATCATTGAGCTCACATATTCGTATAAATGAACATAACTATTAACAAAACATCATTGAAATATAGACGTATGTTCTCGTTTTGTTTTGATATGATCCTAGATGCCAGACCAAAACATGTTTTGATAACCTATTGGCTGACGACCTTATTTTAAACGCTTCCTTTTGTGTCTGGACTTATTATTAGCTCGTGTTCTTAACATCAGTGATGTGCTTTAAAATCTGAATGTGACTAGAAGAGCGATGGAAATGAATGTTGATGGATGATATATGGACCGCAGACCGAATGATAGATGAGTAAAGATGTTGGAGTGGAGACCCAGAACTGGTCGTAGGAGCGTAAGCAGACCACAAGACCGGTAGACCGACCTGGAACCCTAAAATGGCCGCTTGAGCAGAGTATAATAGGATACTAATATGAAGCACGTCAATATTATTCTGTCTATTATGTTTTAAAGCGGCTATTTTAGTCTCCCCGGTTGGAGTGTGGCAGGAGAGTTGGATGCGTGAGGCCCAGGTCTGGGGATAGTGGGGTATAACGGGGGAGACCTACACTCAGCATTGGGTGGACACGGACTGAGGAGGAGAGAAAACGAGGCTGTTTGTATTCGTAACAAATTTAAACGCCAAAATTCCCATACAGTTAAAAAAAAGATAGAGAGAGGCTGTTTCTATTCATAACAAATTTGAACGCCATAAAAACCCGCTCCAGTAAAAAAAAAATAACATTATAAACTAAACCTATTTCAAATCATATGTTTGCTCAATTTTCCCATAACAAATTAACTGTAATCGACGCGACGCCTGCAAATTAGCAAATAACACGCTTCTACACTAGTCAGTTCCGATAAGAATAAAATGAGTGATAGCAACAACATTCAATTATTTTGTTGTTATGCTATCTGAATGGAACTTATGACATCATAATGCCATCCTGGTTTCCCCTAAGGGTAGTAAAGGTCATTCATTCGCATGGCGAATCGCCAGAAGTTTTATTACACGGGAGTTCCCAAAATTTTAGTAAACATTAAAAATTGTCTATGGTCTAATTGGGGAATTAACACATTTTACTTATCCTACTTCCTACTTATATTATAAATGCAAATGTTTGTGAGGATGTGCGTATGTAGGTTGTTTGTTACCCTTTCACACAAAAACTACTGAATGGTTCTGGGTAAAACTTGGCACAGGGAAAGATTAATAATATTCTGGTAAATACATAGGATACTTTTAACCTGGTACAACGCCCCCGTGAGACAATTACCTAACAAAACGTGGGCAAAGCCGTGGCCATAAGTTAGTACTGTAATATTTAATGAACAACAAAGCCCACTCGTATAAATTACTTCACGTATTCGGATTTCCGGTTCGACGAGCTCATGGCTAAATAATAAAAGTCGCACGTTAATAAATCATTATCATCCCCCTGCCCTTATTATTGCTTTTATGACATTAGCGAATATATGGAATATTGTAACAATCCAAGATGACATACATGTACCTACTTAATTTTGAAATTGGTCTTATTATAACGATTACCTATTTAATTTAATCCATACTAATATTATAAATGCGAATGTCACTCTGTTTGTTTGTTTGTTACCTTTTCATGATTAAACGGCTGATCGCATCTTAATGAAATTTGGCAAGAAGATAGATTTCAACCTGGGGAAGGACATAGGCTATATATCACCACGCTACGACCAAAAGGAGCGGAGCAGCAATGAAAAATGTTGCGAAAACGGGGAAAATGTGACGCAGACGAAGTTGCGACGGACAGCTAAATAAAATCCTATTATTTATTCATATTGGACTTTTTGTATCACAAATCTTTAAATGTAATGTACGAGCTTTAAGAATGACATCTGAATATTTGTACACCACGTCTCGTGGTAGAATGTATTGAACTCAACAAAATATTAAGACCATATAAAATACTATACCATATTAAAAAAAACTTATTCATATCCCAATTTATTTGGGGTCGGCGCAGCATGTCTTCTTCCATACTTCTCTATTATTACTCGTCACCTCACACTACAAACCTAAACACTACTTAAATAAAGAAAAAACTCACCAATAATTCCTCCAGTAGTTTCATGGGGCGCCGTCACGAAGATTGTATCCGACGAAATCCGGTTCATATAGATACAAGTACCGGTCTCTATATCGTACATGTGTATGTAGCCATATTTGGTGATCAGGTAGATGACGTCATACTTGGGGGAGACCTGCATGGCCACGGGGAAGTCGTTCTGGGCTTCCGCTGGGAAGAATACGTCGACGGCTTTCTTGAGGAAGGGCTGGTTTCCTGCTGGGGTTTGGCCGACCTCTGTGGGGATGGAGAAACGAAAATTAGATTACATACCTTATGACATTGTACTAAAGCATAAATGGCGAAATGTGGGAGTACTTCAGATACAGCCAAACCGTTCAGGGATTTCAGGCGTAAGTCAAAGTCAAAGCATTTATTTCAAATAGACAAAAAAAAAAAAAAACGCGAAGCTACAGTCCCAGTCACAAGGCATAATAACTTATGAAAGTACTGTAGTTGCCCATTCCGTAGCGTAGATCTCTATGGAGAAGAATGGGCAATAAACTCCATGGACACTCTTTTAAATCAAAATATGTTACAAAATCTTGGTTACATCATTCATGTTAAGAATTACAAATATGTGAGAACAATGTAGAAATACGGGCAAGTTAAGAGCGTCCAGAGTAAAGGATTAAATCAGTAATTAAAAATAAAGTAATTAAAATAAACCGTGGCAGCTCAGAGATGACCACCAGTCACAACTGACAGCGCCCGTTCACGAACATGACGCATGTATCAGCCATCATTTAACTCAACCATTTTGAAGGGAACTAAACGACCCGACACACCCGCCACCATCAGCGTGACATTTATGTGAGCATGACATTCACTCAACCACCAGGGTAATTTCGCGTCAATGAAAGATGTAGGTACTCATTAAATTGTGGCTTTACAGTACATAGTACTCACACATGTGCTATGCAACTATATAAAACTAAGAGATTGAATCTATACAATCGTAATGTTATGTATATTCATTTAATACTTACAACTAGCACCCCAATTGCATAGTCACAATAAGAAAGATGTGGATGGAAATACCTCCTTCTTCTGCTACTTCATAATATTATGTTAGAAAAATTCGTCTGTTTGACGAATGTTGTTGGAGTCTCAAAATTAAACAAATACATAACATCACGCCTTTAAATCCCGAAGGGTTAGGTAGAGTTATCCCTAATAGTCCACCCACAGAAAAATAAAATACATTGCGGGTTTAAATGTTTACGCAATAAACCCGCGGCGGTGGTTAAAAAAAAAAACCGGCCAAGTGCGAGTCGGACTCGCGCACCGAGGGTTCCGTACAAACCAAAATGACTGAAAAGAATTATTAAAAATATGTGATGTAGCTAAAAATGTAAGGTTTTCGGAATTTTTCCTTTATATGTGTTATAAAACATTGCTACACGCGAAATTTCAAGATTCTAGACCGAGTGGACCCTTTAGGTTTTGATTCCCGTGCGAGTAGTTGCGAGTTTGAAAATCTGCGGGTTAAATTGCTATTTCTTTTGATTGCGTTAACATAGAAGTTTGATTTTGTTACAGCTTAAAGGTATTATAGACCTGAGTATTTAATATGAATTTCAATTTTATACCTCTACGCGTTCATGAGGAAAGGGTTAGTAAGTTTAAAATTATTTAAAAATATTTTTATCATATGATGTAACTAAAAATTTACGGTTTTGACAATTTTTCCTTTATTTGTGCTATAAGACGTTGCTTCGTACCGAATTTCAAGATTCTGAGTTCACGGGAAGTACCCTGTAGGTTTTGATTCCCTTGCGAGTGTCGAAAATTTGGGGAAATAAACGGCTGTATCTTTTGATTGCGTTGGCTTAGAAGTTTGATTTTTTCACAGCTCCAAGGGACAGTAGACTTGAGTATTTGATATAAATTCCAGCTTGATACTTTTACGCGTTCCTGAGATAAAAGGGTCTCGACAGACAGACAGACTGACGGACAACAAAGTGATCCTATAAGGGTTCCGTTTTCTCCTTTCGAGGTACGGAACCCTAAAAATTACTAATTTAATAGGGGACCGGACTGGGTAAAGAAAATGACATTCTATTTTGTCCGTCAGACAGGTAATACAAAAATATTAGACACGTATTTTTTGTTTTATCAAAATATCAAAAAATTACTTTGTTAAAACTCATTAAAGTTGGAGAGTGGGGGCTTACTACGTCACAAGTAGGTATAAAACTTACCCACATGTGACGTCATGCGCCATTTCAACTCAATATATCTCCGTAATTTTATGACCACGTGAAAAAAGAAAAAATACGTGTCCAATACTTTTCAATAGACGGACAAAGAAAAAAAAAGTTGGAGTATCCCCTATTGAAGATGTCGCCACGACCTGTCCAACGTTGCTGAGCTCTAAGCGTGCCCCCCTGTGCTCAACTGCAAGTTGCAGGGAAACAAACAACAAGCCGTGCATCATATTGAGCGCCAGCTGGCAAGTGGCAACGTCGCCCGCTGTTGTGCAACGGTGTCGAACATGTTATGCTTCACGAGTTGCGCGTCAATTGTTGCCTAGTGGATACGAGGCTTTTTTTTCGGTACTTGCACTCGATACTACCACATTCAAAAATAACCCGATTAAAGCTAATGTGTGTTAGAGCGCTATGTAGGCCAAGAGCGTTTGCTCGTATTTATTTATTCAGCAACTTGTATTCGATTTTGTTAAGGCCTATCATATGTAGAATTACGTAATAACTTGATGTCATCGTTAGCTAACTTATCGAGGAAATTTCTAAGTAAAACAAAAAAAAAAAATTGTGCGTGGAGTCAACTGGAGTCCCTCCGCGCGGAAGAAGTGTAACTTCGTATACTACACGCGAGCAGAGCGAGAGTGAATGCGTGGCACTCGAACGCATGCCACGCATTCACTCTCGCTCTGTCTCTTTCTATTCCCCCTCCATGGTAGCGTTAAACGTTTAACACAACCTTGTTGGAAGTCGCATAAGAAGTTTCACTAGCTAGTCTTGAACTTCTTCCATTCAAAACTTTTGTTCCTTGGACAAAAATATAAAAGGTGTACGGACCCTTCACGAAGCTATCAACCAAGCATTAAGTACATCAAATTAAGTAGCTCTATGCAAAAAATATTGGTGGGAAACGACTGTTTAGGGTAGGACTCAATGTAACACACTCAAAACACTGTGCGGATGGATGCATTGAATACTACGCGGGTCATGGAGGTATTTAAAGTAAAGCTATAACATTATAAAGTTGTATAAAAAAAATACTTGTGATAAGTTGGAATATTGACCTCCAATATCTCCGTAACTAGACGGTTCCCAGGGTCCAGAACAAAAATCACAATGACGGGGAGAACAACAGCCTTTCTGCTTCGGTAAGGTTTTTTTACAACCATTGTTTCTGACCGGCTCAAGCCACTTCCGTATCGGTTAGTGTGGTTGCACCCCAAACCTTTGCCTCCGATTCTGCACAGTAGTGCCATTTTAAAAGTATCAAACATAAAATTCTTCCTTCTCACCAATAATATGCAGTTTTCCTCCCTGGGCAGTTCTGACGGCGAAACAGAAGAGGGTGGAAGGCTCCGCGTTGCCCTCAGCCTTGAAGGTGGCAAAGGAGGCCGCATGCCCCTCGATGGGCTGCGAGCATTTGCGCTCTACGGAATAGAGCTGCATCGCGCCTACTACGCGGTTCTGTTGTGCTGAGATACCTGGGAAGGAAGGAGACATAAAATGAAGAGCGAGGCTATCGTCTACCAACTGTATCTTCGCCATTTCCACGGCTTCATCGGCGGCAGCACAGAGGTAAGTTTGGCTACATTTTTTAGAGCTACCTCGACGGCACAGTACCAGGGTGTGGTGTGGAGCTGTGTCGCGAACTACCTCCTCATATTAAGAGTGGTTGAAACTTGAACGGAAAATTGCCGTCTTCTTTGCGAAGGCATGCTGCGGTATTCATAAGACTGATAGATTTTCTAGTATAGAATCGTGAATTACTAAGTTAATATTTGTTGGCTGTGAATTTTTATGTGGTCCGGTATATTTGACCAGTCGACCAAATGATTTCCCACCATAGGCAGTGCCAGCCAGCCCTTGCTGAAGCTATACTTCCAATATACATAAAAATACATGTAAATCTACTAAACGCCCTGATTAAACAGGAACCGGATCTTGATATGTTTACGAGTACCAGTATAGCCATGCTTAATTATTGCATATATAGTTATTTAGCATGATATGTTGTTAGCTTGCTGCACGCTTTGGTGCAAACTGTAAGTGCAGTAAGTATCTGTATAAAATGATGTCGTTTCAAGAATACACAGAAGAAACGTAGTTCAACTTACCAACAAGCAGCAACCACTGTTGTTTCGGATCAGTCCTATAGTTAATTATCTGACAATCGGCAAGCGACGAATGCCTGTCAAACATTTTCACAGGCGTCGAGTCACCTTCCATAGACCAGTGGTAGACCGACATCTTGGTTACCAGCGCGAGGGTGTTTAAAGATATCCACTTCCAGAACACAATGTCTTCAGTCATAGTGTGAGCTTTCATCTTTGATTTCATCTCGATGTTGAAGATTTGCAGGGTCTTTTGAGCGGCTGGTAATGTGAAAGAATTTTTATAGTTAGTTTTAGTCTTTTGAGAAGGTTGTTAAGGGTCATTATTGTGTGGAATGTAATGATTTAATGGAAATGAGAATGAAGTGATACACACGGCAACACATCTAGTTATACGTTGCCAGTATTACTTGGTCTCTCTTTGCATTGTTTTGTTTTATATTGCGATGGGTTTGCTCTTGACTCTAGTCCAATACAATGACATCCGCATAAACTGGTTTTGTATAGCTTGGAGTGCGAATAGCGTACATTTCGCTAGGTTCAAGATACTTGAAAAGCAAGAATACGTATAAAGATTTTATTTTTAAATTTTTCTCAAAAACTAGTTACATGACTGCTATGATTAGTTTTGACCTAAAAGATGACCCCAGTACATTTTGCTTATCCGATTACAAAACCAAGAAGCCAAAAATATGCGTTACAAGTATAACTTTGGACACAACTGTAGACAGTTTTAAACAGGTCAATAATAATTTCGTTACAACACCCCCCACCACCCTAAACTTCTTGACAGAATTTGATTGATGATGTTATGGATTAAAGGAAGGGACATGTTTTGAAATGCCGAAGTGTAGCCTTGTATTGTATAACGGGCTGGTGTCTGCAAATCCACGTCCAAAGCGCGTATTTTGCGTGGAGGGCAGCCTTATCCAATCTTTTGTAATTGCGGACCCTTGAGAGATCAAAAGATAATGGCGGAGCTATCTTACAATTAATAATAATTACAGAATGAATAATTAAACAGTAATACTACTCTGTTTGAATTTTAGATCAAAATTCGACCGCGCTTGTTAAACCCTAAGTTGGGATACCCTGGTGTAATCTTCTCGGTCTTCAATTTATTGAGGGGAGTAATTGGGATAGTTGATAGTTTTTTTTGCTTAATTTACCCCCCCCCCCCCCCGTATTAATCTTCAGTCTAAAAACACTAGAGACAAAACAGTATTGTTCAAAGAGAACAATCTTGAAAAATCCTCCCCTCAATAAATTAGGTTAGCTTCCTGATTTAAGAAGCTACCCGATCCTAGTGTGACGGCTAATTTAAGATTAGCATAAGCCTCTAAGTAGCGGTTCGCGAGCATTAGCTGAGGTACTGACCTACGTTAATTAGTACCTATTAGATAGTTTCAGGTTGCTCCGGTCCGCATTGTATTATACTAAGTACTAACGGCACTGCAGGTGTGTTGCAGATTTTCAGTTTAAATTTATTAGTTATTTTTTAAGATTTCCTTCATCTATCGCCGTACAGAATTGTACAATGAGCGATTGCTTATCTTGTGGCGTACCATGACGCTTAAAACATTATTGTTCCATTCCTATTCCAGAGTGCGAAACAGATGGAGCTAGACGACCTGTATAGCTCCGTCTCTTTTTCACTCTGGAATAAGAATGGAAACCGCCTGACGTCTACAACCCAGTTACTGAGTTACACGATACTTCTTGGTAAGGCTGGTTGTCAGACATTCAGGCTTCTGACCACACGTAACGACTGTCACACCTACAAATCACAACCGGAACCGCGGCTTATCGTGCCTTCAAGGCACGGAGGGGCACAGGGAGCAATAGCTGATCACTCAACAACAGATAGGCTTTGGCAAGGTTTTATGTACTTAAGAGGAGGAGAGCAGTTACAAAACTAAACAGAAAAATGATTACTTTCAACAAAAACGATCTAGCTGTGACAAAAATGTCTTCAGTAGAAAACGAGGAAGATTACGATAGGATATAAAAAAACCAGCCAAGTGCGAGTCGGACTCGCCCACGAAGGGTTCCGTACCATTATTTATGAAAATGAGCAAAAAAAAAAATAACTTTTTTGTATGGGCCCTTAAATATTTATTTTATCCTGTTTTTAGTATTTGTTGTTATAGCATTAACAGAAATCCATAATCTGTTAAATTTCAACTGGCTATCACGGTTCATGAGATACAGCTTGGTAACAGACGGACAGCGATGTCTCAGTAGTAGGGTCCCGTTTGACCCTATGGGTACGGAACCCTAAAAACTATTACTTCCTAACCCAATAAAGTAGAAACTATCTTTTATTTTCCCGTACTGTTCAATTTTCGAAGTGTTTCACACCCATACGTCAATGCACCACTTACGTGTCAAGTGCGAGAGTGCTGACTTTGTGGGCGTGCAATATAGCGAAACACCTTAGGATGAGAGCTCTCAGCCCTCTTCAGGCGCGTCGGTAAAGATTTTGCTAACATCTGTCGGATATTTTCGTACTCGCTTAGGGTGCTTGCATAATTATTACAAGTTTATGGGACCGAAAATCCTGTATCTTTTTTTCTATTTGTATATTTTTATGTACCTGTTTCTTTTTGTTTTCTTTTGTTGTTTGCTTTATTATCCTTAATCCTTAATCGCTCAGGTAGATCGACACAGTCTACTAGTATACTTATAGCATCACATTTTAAGCTGAATCACTGACTCTCAAGATACAGGTCTATACCTAGTTTGAGAGGCAGGGTTTTTCCACATTATGTACAGATTTCAGTTCATAGATTGTATTGCATTGTGTTCCTACCGAGGCTCATTTAAATTGTCTAAATATATTAAACTTGTTAAATCTGTTTTCTTGTGAAATAAAGTTATATTATTATTATTTTTGTGCGGCGCTTTACAAAAGTTGGGGACTATTTTATCCGCACCAATCCCCTTAAATTGTAAATGTATTCCCAACGAATGTGCCTATTTGGATCTAATATTTTTGGATCAATAATGTTAGTCTTCATTAACTACCTTTTATTAAAAAAAGAATTAGGAATCCGTACAAAAAAAATAAAACCCTTGCGATTGTGAACAAAATCAAGTATTTTTACAATTTTATAATAATTTCACGCGGACGAAGGTCGCGAGGTAACAGCTAGTCTGTATTGGCGAAATAGAACATTGAAAATTAATATCAAAAGGTCCTTGCGTTATCTGATAACAAGTGATGTAACGAATATGAGTAACAAAATAAAAATATACATAGGTATAATTGTGATGACTAATTAACGGCTTCATGATTTACGATTAAAATGATTATTGGCTAGTAAACACCACAACTGATAAAAATTTTGGGGCAAATAAACCAATGAAAATATTGATTTTAGCCGTCCCGTCCGTGAAATTAAATTAGCTAGCGATACTGCACTTACATAATAAAAATTAAATAAAAAATTTAAAAAACCCCCGACCCAAAAAACCTCTAAAAAACCTAAAATAAAATAATCCAAGCGTTTTAGCGTCGGGGGTAAAACTCAATGTAACGCACTCAAAACTCAATGTAACGCACTCAAAACGTTGTGCTGATAGATGCATTGAATAGTAAACGGGTCATGGAGGTATATTAAGTACAGTTAAAAAATTATAAACTATTTTTTAGGATTCCGTTCCCGAAGGGTCAAACGGGACCCTATTACTGAGACTTCGCTGTCCGTCCGTCTGTCACCAGGCTGTATCTCATGAACCGCGCTAGTTAGCCAGTTGAAATTTCTACAGATTATGTATTTCTGTTAATGCTATAACAACAAATACTAAAAACAGAATAAAATAAATATTTAAGGTGGCTCCCATACAAAAAAGTGATTTTTTTGCTCGTTTTTATAAATAATGGTACGGAACCCTTCGTGCGCGAGTCCGACTTGCACTTTGCCGGTATTTTTTTTAAACTTGTGAAAAATTTGGAACGTTGAAGTCCAATATGTCGACACGGTTGGCGCAGTGGTTTAGCGATCGACTGCTGCGCTGCGTGTCGCGGGTTCGATCCCCGCACGGAACAATTATTTGTATGGCCTACAGGTAGTTGTTCCGGGTCTGGCTGTTTGTGTATGTGAGTTTAAATGTTTGTAAACGCACCCACGATACAGGAGAAATTCCTAGTGTGGAGCAACGTTTTTTTTTAAATAAAAAAAAAAATATATATATATCAGTAACTAGAAGGTTCCCAGGTATGGTCCAGAACAACAAAAAAAAACGCAATGAAGGGGAGAACCAGTGCCTTTCGGCTTCGTTAAGTGTCTATTGACAGGGTGTCATACACCGTGTAAATCACCTCATCACGAAGCCGTCAACCAAGCATTCTGTACATGAAACTAAGTAACTTTACGCAAAAATTATTGCTGGGAAACGACTTTTTTTTTTGGGGTGTAAAATCATGTTTTGTGGTAGAACTTAGTGTAACGCACTCAAAACATTGTGCTGATGGACGGATTGAATAGTACGGATGTCGTGGAGGTGTTTAAATTAAAATTTTTACATTAAAAACTTGTATTACAAAAAATACTTGTCAAAAAGTTGGAACTTTGACCCCTAATATCTCCGTAACTAGAAGGTTCCCAGGCATGGTGTAGAACAAAAAAATGATCGCAATGACAGGGAGAACCAGTGCCTTTCGGCTTCGTTAAGAGGTGTTTTACACCCTTTATATCTAAAGATGATGAAATCAACAACGAAAATAACTTTCAATTTGACCATACATACTTAAAGTATTCATTTAAGGTTAAAGGAATTTCTCACTAGAAGCCACGGAGTCTAGATTTGTGCCTGTTTGATGACAATAGGCTGGCCACCTATTACATGGAACTTAAACACCATTAGGTACACCTCTGCCTTATCTGTCTGGGACTACAGGCGTGATGTTATGTTACTGAAGGTATTCCTAAGTAATAAAGTCGAAAATGCTCTTTAGCTCCCAGTAACGTTAACACCCCAACCTGACGATGCTAAAATTCTGTACATACAGTCGAGTCTAGGCGTCAGATAAAATTCATCTCGCACACATAATACGGTCGTTAAGTATAAGTCGATTCGGTCACTCCATGAGTCACGGACGCGGGACGCCCCAAGTTACACGGCGTGACGTTATCTCACGATCCTTTCTCTACTGTGTGCCAGGCGATTCAAGAGAAGATAAGAGGAGAAGGGCCACTTATAAAGACTTACAGAGAGCCAGCCACACGATGATGGCCTACTGTTTACGAAAATGAGTTATGCATTTTTTTTTTAACTATTCATATATTATATTTAGGGCCCGACACTGACCGGCAAATTGTAAAAAACCTAAAGGCGCTCCCTCACCGGGAGCATTCGCGTGTAATGTAACGTTACAGAGTCGAGCATTACATCAGTGAGGGAGAAGAACTGAGCATTACAGTGCACAGACTGTAATGATACAAAACGAGTTTACATCAGTAAAGGAGGAGAACCGAGCATTACAATGCGCACCTTGTAATGATACAATGTGTAATATTTTGATACAACTTGTAATTGTAACATCAATGCGCTTTTTGACCGCTTCGTCTGACATTACCGAAACAACTAAATCAGAATGCTCGCAAATTCAAATCGATACTAAATGTTACATTACACGCGAACGCTCGTCGGTCAGGGAGGTAGTATTGTAATGTAATGCCAAAGTCGAATCTATATGTTACATTGCACGCGAATGCTCCCGGTGAAGGAGCGCCTTAATAAAATTTCAATGTCGCTGGCCACCCTTCCTGTCGCTTCCACCTTAAAGCTCGACTTACCGGGAGCACTGTCGTTACCCGAGATCGAATAGTCTTTCAAGCAGGGATCTATAAAACGGCGAATGAACTTGTTATCAAGTTATTTATGGGCCTTCTGCATCTATCCATAAAGCGGCACGATTGCAGTTTGACATTAAACGCTCCAGATAATATCGTGTTACGGGGTCTGAGCCAGTAAATTGTGCACGCGAGTTCCGTATGGCGTTTACGTAATACAAAGACAATGAGTTGCTGTAACGTTTTGTGGCAGAAATAAATCGAAAATGCGAATGAGAAAAAAAGTGTTGATACTAAAGTTTTTTTGCGAGTTTAAAGTTGGTCGCAAGCTGGGAAGGTACATAACTGGTACGTCATTTATTATTTGGTGTTGTTGTGGCGATTGATTGACTTGATGAGGAAACACAAAAACATCATTACGCCTCTAATCCCCCGAGGGTTAGGCAGAGGTGTACCTAATAGAACACCTACATTTCGCCAGTTATGTTTTAAGTCCCATTTAATAGGGGGCGAGCCACTTGCCATCAACCGGGCACGTTACTAAGAAAAACCCAATAACAATTTGCCCGACCCGAATCGAACTCGGGACCTCATGCTTAGCAGTCGTGATTGCGACCACTAGACCAACGAGGCTACCGATGAGGAAGCTTAATCAGTCTTTAGTGTTCTCACTCCTGGGTCACAAAACTCCTCTCTATGGGTGGGAGTTGGCTGCCACCACGCTGGTCCAACGTGGGTTGGTAGATGTCATTTCTCTAAGAAGTTTTGATTCTACGAGGATGTTGGTTTCCAACGAGGAACGCAAACATAAAAATGTGGAAAAACTAGAAGAGACTAAGCAAAAGGACGGGTACATCACAAGGTAGAATTAATATTAAACAACTGTTAAAGGGCTTCAAAAGTCAAGCTTTTAGAAATGCAACCGCAACTACTTTGGGGTGAAAGAGCAACCTTCTTTTTATCCGATTTTAGATAAATCATCATCTGCCTAGCCTTTTTCCAATCTTTGTTAGGGTCGGCTTTCAGTCTAACCGGATGCAGCTGAGTATCAGTATTTGACATGAAGCGACTGCCTATCTGACCTCCACAACCCTGTAACTGGGTAATACAAAACCCCTTGGTAGGACTGGTTGTCAGACTTTCGGCTTCTGACTACTTGTAATGACTGTCAAAGATCTACAAATGACAGCCGGGACCAACAGCTTAACGTGCTTTCCGAGGCACGGAGGTAACTCGGTATGTCATTATGGGTCACCCATCCACGGACCGACTCGGCAAGCACGGCTTAACCTTCGAGATCGACCCGTGCGGTTGTTATTATATAGCCACGAGCTCCTCTCGATTATAGATAGATGTATATGCAAAAATAATTGTGACAAACAAGCAAGTTATATTTCGCATCTTATAAAAAAAAACGGCCTCGTTTTTACTTAAGCCTTATCGCCACACAGACGATAAGAAGTCGTTTAACTTAATTAATGTTTACATTTTTTCCCCAACGTTTACTTCGACGATAAAATTCCCAAATATAGTTTCTAATATTTTGTGCTTTAATCAGGGAAATACACCAAATGTGTGACTCATTAAAACACATGGGTTTCCCTGATGTCCTATTAAGCATGGATAGGCAAAATATTTAAGGGGTTTTTAAATATCATCTTATATGTCAGTGTTGTGTCTAGCAGGATACATAGGTCTAAAAACTTCCTAAAGACATTTTCGAAACGTTTAAAAAAAAATGGAAATGTCTGTTTCTATGGATAATTTATAATCGGTCTAATTTAGATGTAACACAATTTTTCGAAAAAAAAAAAAATGTAACTTTTTAGACTTATGTGTCCTATTGCGTATGAAATTTCATTAAAATCGGTTCAGTTATTTCGGAAAATAAGGCCTTTAACGTTTCTATGAAATGTCGTAAGTCGTAAGGCGTAAATGCTCTAAAAACTGCTTGGGACAGCCAGACCTATGTCCATCGTATGTCCATCAGACTTATTATACAACCAAAATACTGGACAGATTCTCACTATAATTTATGAGAACCATTTCCATAAAGCAATATTGGTATACTCAACTACCCATATTTTCTATATTGCCAAAATACTGGATAGTTTCTCACTATAATTTATGAGAACCATTTCCATAAAGCAATATTGGTATACTCAACTACCCATAAATACCCAACTACTCTGCGTTAAATATCATAGTTAAATTTCAAAACTCCAATCTGACTATTATTATTCTAATTTTAATCCACCCCTTAGCAAGAGAAAGATTATACGGACCAAAAATAAATCTAAACTAGTTCACTAAACAAATCTATAGCTGTCAAAAGGTCGACAACCTCCATTGATTGGCTAAAGGTCGTGGGAAAATATTTATTATGCGTGCTGTATGTATAGTCCGATCTACGTACTGTAAGGAGCGTTTCCTTTGTTTTATGCCCGGATTGTCATGTTAATATTTTTTTCTAATTTTGGACTAACAAAGAGTTATTTCGTTGGAATCGAGAGAAAGAAAACTCGCTTGTTTGAGAATAAACGACTGATTCATTTCAGAGTGCCTTAACAAAAGGAATATAACTTTGCTGGCTGACTTGTAGGGCACCTCATAATAATATTATAGAAAGCAGTATACTGTATAGCCATAGACAACAAATTAAGGTCGCAGCCGAACTGGTAAGGCGACGATGACACAAACAAAATCCGAACGCCGCATTACCAATGAGGTCGGGACCATAAGTCAAAAGGGTGTAATGGTGCCTTGCCAATGCGAACATCGCCAAGTATCTAGCACAAATGCACTGTACTGATCTTTTACGACGTCATACTATGATGTCGTCCAGAAATTTAATTGTATGACCCATATTATTAAGACCTAGTATGTAGAAAGCCTTGTTCCAGACATAGACTAGTATTATTCTATACTAGCTTCTGCCCACGGCTTCGCCCGCGTTTTTTCGGTAATTGTCCCGCGGCATCACACTACCGGGATAAAAAGTCCTAAATCCTATGTGCTACTCCAGACTATTATCTATTCCTGTGCCAAATTTCATCCAGTTCCATACAGTAGTTTTTACGTGAAATAGTAAACAAACATCCATACATCCATCCATACTTACAAACTTTCGCGTCTATAATATTAGTAGAATTCTGCTTCAAGCAAGTTTAAAACACAGTGATTTTACATTTAGTTATTAAGTTGGCTAACTTGAGATTTGTGTAAAAAGTATGTTCTACAGGGGGAATCATTCAAATTTCAGGCTAGCCAACTTATTCAACTTAATAGCTATCCGTAAAAATAACTGTGAACTGTAGTAATGCTTTCTTGAATCGTAATGTGGTATACATCTCATAATCACCTCAACAACAAAACGACACGACGCCGGAGGAATCTAGCCATGATCGAAGTTTACGACAAAACATCGTTTTTTTGGCGATACTCTTGACATTGTCGTCAGTAACCAGAAATGAGTAAACAACGAAAAAAATCTCATTTGGATAACTTTGACGACTTGCTGGCACGCTAAGCCATTTTGCACGTTTTTTTAAGAACAGCCAATGGCTTATTGGAGCTAATCGTTATTTAATAGACACTTTCACTTTTGAATGCTACCTCATTCGAAGTATAGGCTGTATAGTACATTACTTGATTGTTTGCCAAACGTCTAAGAGACCAATCGAACTTCGAACCGAGGTCGAGGCTGATGACGTAGTAACAATTATCATTTCAGAAAATTCCTTACGCAATAGCCCTTAAGTTGGTTTAAATTGAGAATTGGGGAGTTTTATCTTCATCTAAAAGTATTCCGGATAAGGGGCCGATTTCAAATACGCTTTCAGCTTTTTATTAAATAACAATGAGAATCTCGCAGGATGGAAAAATTCTCGAATTGCCCTTAAGCCCGCTGCAAGAATTAATGGGACAAAATGTCATTAATATGAGTCTGGGAGTTCAGGGGAAGCCTATCAATTAGTGTCGGTACTTTTATACAAGCCTACAAGCTTGGGTTGCCTTTATAACCTACTACTCATCATGGACATGATGTTAGGGTTTCTGAACAGCCTGTTTGTCTTATGGGTCTTGCCGCATTGTTGGTCCTTTAGGCACGCCACTAGTACCAAACTACTCTCACAGAGAGGAAGCCTGTCTCCCAGCGATGGTCAGAACATAGGTTGTTTTTTTTTTAAACCAGGGATGGCGAGAGTTGGCCATAAATTCATAATCCTTCACGCGATCCACTGCAGGTTGCTAATTATTAAGGCAACAGAGACGATCGCCTACGGAAATTCTTAAGAACCTTCATTCAACTTCAGCTGAATGAATGAATTATACAAGGCAGTGCGTTCGCCTCGAACTGAACCGTATCAACCTGGGCAGTGGAGCACTGATGCGCGATACTTATGTACTAACGCGAGTCGTGAGTTCGTGACCTTTAACATTTGTGCCTTATTGGAAGAGATGCTGCTTGTTCATACCATTGTTATAGAATAATATAACCCCTGTAGTCCCCGAATCGTAGGGGGGGGGGGGCGTAGAGGGTGTAACTATAGTACACCCACATTTCGCCTGTTATGTTCAAGTCTCGTGTAGCAGGGAGCTATCCATCTTACTAATATTATAAAGCTGAGGAATTTGTCTGTTTAGTTGAACGCGCTAATCTCAAGAACGACTGGGTCGAATTGAAAAATTATTTTACTGTTGGATAACCCATTTATAGCAGAGTTGAGAAAAAAATATTCGAATAACGAATGGATAAATTGTTTCTTTCGTTATTCACGAATAATTAATAATTTAATTTATTCGAAGAGAAAATATTCGAATAAATTATTTTATTCGTTAGTCGGTTAATGAATAAAGATAAAAAAAAGGAAAATACAATAGGACTAAAGCACAGTATAAATATGGACAGTATGGAAACTAGGCCTAGTTGTAGAAATAAATACCTACGCTCCACTACAGCATTAGGGTTGTCACTCTTAATGTTTTCGAAATTGAACTGTATTTATTAAAACATCTGGTTCTGTAGTGATCAAACAATCGAGTTAAAATAACTAGTTTACAAATAAAATTTAAATAGGTTGGGCCAAGGTCATCCTTTTCTAAGTTGAAACGCATAGTACTGGGTTTTAACCCGAAAATACGTGTGACTATAGTTAAAATACCACTAGGTACATAACAAATATCCTTATTTTACACAATTACAAATTATTTTCTGAATTAACTTTCGTCTACTACAACATGTTCGGAATGCTTTATTATAAAATTTTATACTTAGTATAATAAATTGTCATTCTAATGAATAGCTTCTTTAAATAAACTATTGGGAAACAAGGACAGGGTACTATAAAACCTTTTTTAAACCAAATTTTATCTAATACCTTGTAAATTAATACAGCTATTTTGCAGTTTATATGTTCTCTTCTTTCATCGTATTGCCAACATATTGTAAAGATAAACGCAACCACTCGTCTTGACGCGGCACTCACGACTGACAGGACCGCGATGTCCGCTTAGAGGTCTCGTCGATTCGCGTGTTTGTGTGAGTGTGCCGTTTCGAATGTTAAGTACTTACGTAGTTTCCGTACTGTCCATATTTATACTGTGACTAAAGAGTGAGCAGTCTCGGCAACACACGTGTCATCTGTAGAGTCCAAATAACTGTTAGTGATATAAATGAGATTTCAAA
Source organism: Cerastis leucographa (assembly GCA_963082945.1). Taxonomy (NCBI): domain Eukaryota; kingdom Metazoa; phylum Arthropoda; class Insecta; order Lepidoptera; family Noctuidae; genus Cerastis; species Cerastis leucographa. The sequence continues at coordinate 14,524,535 of OY720365.1, read as the reverse complement.
AATTCTTTAAAATCACGATTAATTTATTCTCAGATAATTTATTCGTGAATGAATTATTCGCGAATAATTATATTGTGAATAAAATTTTATTCAAATAATTATACAGATAACAACTTAAACGAATAGTGCCCAAGTCCGATTTATAGGATGGCTTTAGGCTATATGTATATCATCAGGCTTCGACCAAAACGAGCTGAGCATAAAAATGTTGCAAAATCGTGGAAAATGTGACTGGGAGTCACATTTTACAGGATTTTTGGGTGGGTCAACTAGTCGTGTATAAATCCAGACTCTCTCGACTCCTTCAGAGGAATTCCAAGAAGAATATTAATAGAAGAACGCTTCCTACTTATTAAAGAATATGCATGCTCCCGCACTGAACCGTAGCAACTAACAGAGGCAGCGGAGCGGTCGAGGTATAGTGCCAATCTGCCTCCGCTCTGACATTTCACACTCGGCGCCCTATTGGAACTATTGGAAGATATGTTGCATGTACCATTGCTATATACGGTACTACTTTCATATTATGTATTAATAAAGTCACATAACATAACATCACGCTTGTAATCCCCAAAGGAATAGACAGAGATTTACCTACAGTACACCCTAATTTTACCAGGCTTATATCCAATGGACTTTATAGTACGCCGTCGTTTTCCACGCTTGACACAAAATTACAGTTCACACTTGACGACTGTTAAAATTTCGACAACCCAAAGGATAGGCGAAAATGGCGTCCGGTCTAACCATTTCCTAATGAAAGAAGGGAAGTTATATGACTTCTTAGTACGAATGAGAGTTCCATATTTTCAGCGGCGACACGACAGAAATAAGGTCATAGCAAAGTAATAAGGGTTTTATTACTGACACGTAAAAGAGACACCACATTACCTATCTCTTTCATTACACAACATCACAAGTGCATCGACTCCCAACTTTATAAAATTATACATATAATGTTATTGTCACTTCCGTTTGTTTGCCCGTCGCGTTTAGTGCCAAGAATATAAAAGCCGTCTACACACAAACATGTGAGTCATTGCCAGAACAGAATCCACCGCAATGGTCGCCTTTATGCGTGATGCGATCAATAAATGAAAACAGCGCAGTTTAAATATCTGCGTGAAAGGAACTATTTTATTAAAATATCAAATATGGAACGAATTTAGACGCTTACATCATGCAGGCGCGGTTCTTGCCATTTTTAATCAAATATCAGCACCTTGAATTGATAGATAGGGAAAAACCCAATGTGCGTGTATGTCTAGAATTCCAGATGAATGAACAAGAATGAAGCAAGCAAGTGGTTTCTGCCTAGCCCATGGGAAAATGGCGGAGTTTATATAAGCTGAATTATATCAAATGAAACAGGTTTTAAAAGTAGAGAATCCGGCAGAAAGTGGGACAGAAATAGGCGGTGGCGTTGTTTAGGTTTTTTTTTTTCCTTTTTGGAAGACATTATGGCAAAATGCCCAAGGTTACCGACATCCTAAGTTCTAGATTTGAAGCCGAAGTTCTGCGTCTATACATGATCCAAATACTACATTGATAATTTGATGCTCGATCAACGACACAATATGGTATGCTCCTCTTTTCAATTTTTTATAGGTTTACCTTGGTAGTCCAACACACATTGTTCAGATAATAATCACAAAATCCAATTAATTTCTCGAGGGCTACCAAATAATTCATCGAGAATAAGGGTACATGAAACATTGCTTGAACAGTTGTCAAAAACCATCTGACAAAACAAAATTAATAACCGTAAAATATTTCTCACAGTCGACAGCAAAAACATAACTTAATAAATTTTATCTTTACTGAATAAACACATCCAAAGCGGTGTTTATTATTGTGCCAACGGTACTGATAAAAACAATAGATTTTTGTGTACAGCCAAAATAGATACCATTCAAATTCTGTTTTATTACGACTTTACGTGTATTTGTGTGATTTGACATTTTACTTTTGTTGTTAACTGATAGAATTGTCTGTGTAAACTAATGACGCGATCAGATGTTGATAATTTGACACGAAATTATGGTTAATTAGTGACTGCACACAATGAGTGAGAACGCAATCAAAGCCATTAATACACATGCCTTTAGCTAGCGCTAGCTACTTGCGTGCATTTGCCATTTAATAGGGGATAATCCTATTTTTTTTTTCTTTGTCCGTCGGGTAGTTTATTGAAAAGTATTGGACACGTATTTTTTCTTTTTTCACGTGGTCATAAAATTACGGAGATATATTGAGTTGAAATGGCGCATGACGTCACATGTAGGTAAGTTTTATACACACTAGTGACGTAGTAAGCCCCCACTCTCCAACTTTAATGAGTTCTAACTTAGTATTTTTTTGATATTTTGATAAAACAAAAAATACGTGTCTAATATTTTTGTATTACCTGTCTGACGGACAAAATAGAATGTCGTTTTCTTTACCCAGTCCGATCCCCTATTGCATTTGTGCAATATTTGACATAATGTCTTCCTGGCTCAAAGTTCATTCTTTGTGTTAACATTTCCAAAAATACGGAAGCTGGCGTCGCACATTCCGCCATTGTTGTCATTATAGGACGCGGCGTAGAAAGCCATAGTATTTGTGTTTTTGTTTATTAATATTCTGCATTCTGAACTATTAATAGTTTATTGTCTAGTCTAGACAGAGATCAATTACATTCATCCCATTCTATCTCACTTTATCGCATGCTATGAACCGCGTTGCGTTTAATTCAGTTGGTTATTAGCATATTTCTTTTACCCATATTGAGCAGAACTTTCTTTATAGCTATCTCGGTTCTTTTTCTCTTGGGACACACTTTTAGGGTTACGCAACTGAAAATACAGTAAAATTGCTGTAGTCTCCTGTTAAAGAAGGAACAGACTTAAAAGAACCTCTGCTCATATTTTTGACCTATATTGTATCTGTGTATCCTTTGTTGAGCATCCAAATAAATAAAGTTATTGCGTTTTCAGTTATGATGCTAGAAATGTGGACAACACAGGGTGTAACTCCAACCACCAAACAATCATTCTTTATAAAAAAAGTTACACGGCGCAAAAATTAAGGACTTTATATTGAATTTCAACAATTCCGCGAATTGTTGCTGCTAAAAAGACAATGGTTTAATGGTTTTGCAATAGCCAAGCAATACGGTGTGAACCACGAACACACAATGCAGTCGTGTCACTGAATTTCATTCTGTTCAACCACAATGATGAGCTTATAATTCTGAAACCTTCCGATTGAGAAGAACTTTATAAAGTTGGACCGTATGTGAGATGGTCTCAGCATTAGCGAATGACGGTAGCAGTCGACCGCATCCTAATCTTTTGATACAATCTCATCTTAAAACTCCCACCAATGGTTCGGTCCGAACGGACTCTGACAGCTAACGAACTGAAGTATCTATCCGTGTCCGGTGTCCGCAAAATATCCGTACCGAGAGGGCGTTGCGTATTTTTCAAAAGGGATACTTAAATTGAAAACAATTATAGCCAGGACTCGAATATTAAATACTTCTATCCTTCTTTTCCCAAATTAAAAGCGCTCGTTAATATTCATGAGCATTAAACGGGCCTCTATAGAGTCGGGTAAAAGCCGCATAAAATGACGTGTACTGGTAGGCGTCAGTACATTAGTGATGCGATATCATACGTACCGAAGAGGGGGCGGTTCTCTTAATGATATTGTTGTTATGTGCAAGTTCGAAACACTGTGAAGATTATGATTACGTAAAAATTATGTGTTTTTTTTTTTTCATACGTTTTGTTTTTCTCAGTAAAAAATCTGAATTAACATCGTATTTTCCCATGTCAAGTTATTCTAATTGTTTTGTTTGTCTAAAATCGATCCTCATTAGCGATATACATTATTATAAGATAGAAAGTTACATTAAACATTATAAATAATGGCTAATGGTGGTATTGACCTGCATTAAGAAGTTATGTACTAAAATAGGACATCAAACATGGCTAGTATCTCCCATTATGGCAGAACCAAGGCAGTTAAGATGTATATTACAGTAATTTATACTCAATTGTGTCTTCTACTTAAGAACTGTTTTTAAATGGCACAAAATATTAAAGTTATTCTGAGTTTACTCAATGAAGACTCAAATGTATAGTTGAGGTGAACTATCCACTACCATAATTTATGGCTAATATTGGTGTTAAGCAGAAATGTTTTATGCAAGCCTAGTCATAGAACTCATCTTTGCATAACACCACTCATGAATGATTCTGAGTGACAATGCAGAAGATGAGCAATAAACTAAAACTGACATACCTTCAACCCCTGCTTTCCCCTTCAGCGCAATAACCTTGCTGGCTGGATTCATGATGGCAGAGTCTGCACTGATTGGCCGACGGATGGGATTGGTGGGGTCGGCCATATCGATGATCACCACCTCCGCGGTCTCACCAACCTTCTCGCGGACACAGATGAACTTGTCCGACTCCATGGTGAGCGTGTTGAAGGATATGGAGGCTGGATTGATGCCCACATTTGTGAGCTGCAAAGAAGAATGAAATTTATTAATACTAGCAGTTAGCCCGTGACTTCTTCTGCAAAAATTATAATATAATATAGCCTATGTAACTCAGAAAAGAAGTAGCTTTGTAATGGTGAAAGATTTTTTAAATTGGTCAAGTTGGTTTTTGAGTTAAATCGTAACAAACAAAGAATCAAATCTTTATAATATTATGATTATAATATTTAATATTAATATTTAATTATAATATATTATAATATTATAATTTACATATTTTCCTCTTTATAATATTAGTTTAGATTGAAGTAGTAAGTAAGTTTACAGCCCAATTTATTTAGGCCGAGGTGTACCTATTATTGTATTTACTTAGTCCCAAGTAATAATGGATTTAAGTGTATTAATATTATGTAACAAGGAATTGGAAGAAGTGACACAAAAACTAGTATCTTTAAAGAAAAGATAAGTCAGGATTATACCTTTCAATGAATGGTATTAGCTAGTGTAGGCTTCTGAGTACTTTTTGTAGTATCCTAATTTTTTTTTGTTTGTTTAAATTTTAATGTACTTTTGTATCTGTGGATTTTGATTTAGATCTTAATTAGTGAACATAATAATAGAAAATTAAAATGAATCTCATATGTTTTATTATTTGCTCTTTGTTTTTCCCATAGAATTAGCAAGATTGAAAAAAAAAATAGGTGTAAATTAAAATATCTGTGTAACTCTGAATTTTTGAAGCATATATTTTCATAATTACTATGAGCATTTAATGAATAAATAATTAGGCTGTCCATAATAGTTTATGTTCACACATTAAAAATAAGTGTTACAGTAACAAATAATTATTTTGCTTTACATACTTAGTCACAGTATTTTGATTTAAGATATGGAAATGTAATCAGTAGCATAATAAGTGTGTGATTGCTCATACATTTTGTTACTTTTGGGGATTCCTTTAGATTTGACCTTGTTTATAATGTAACTTTAAGACCTGTTATAATGCCTGATAAGGCAGAGTTGTACCATAATATACCCACATTTTTCCAATCCTTCATTGTTTTTTCATAATAGCTAGCTTTTTTTTGATGTTATTGAAGTTTTATCTCATTCATGATCATATATGTTATTTGTGTAGTAAAAGCAGTTTTAAAATATATGTCCCACTTACGGGAAAATGCCTCCCTTCCTTCTTGCCATTTTTGTCTATCTTTGGATATTAAGGTCATAATTAATAATAGTATTGTTTCACTGCAGGGCTGGCATTCCTACCCACTTCTCGTATGTTTAAAGCTGCTAAGGATAAGTATACCCATATTTAAAAAATATATACAATATAGAAAGACACTCTAAAGAAAGTTAAGTAATTAAATAATGTTATAAGGGGTAATTTTCTATTAAAAAAAATTAATATCTACTATTCATATATTTCCTTCCTGAAGTTCAATGTCTTTTAAATCACCTACAAAGTAATCTAGTCCTTTAACTTGTATGATAATAAGATAACAATTTGAATGTTTTTACAATGTCATTATTATGACTAACTGAGTAAGCTTTCAGATCTCAAGTAGATATTTTAATTGAAAAATATAATTGATAATTCCTATAAAGTCTGGGTTAGATGGTTTAATCATTAATTGTTTTAATATTGTGGGACTAAACTGCGGTGACTAATTATAGATTAGAACAGACAGTTTTTGCTTAATGATCCAGCAATATTCATATCAAATGTTCCCAAGTCTTATTAGGTTTCCTTCGACCAGATTCTAATTGGATTGACATTTGTTTTGATATTCATGTCATGTGTGCTCCCAAATAACAGTAGTTATTCTTAGTCTGAATATTATAAAGCTAAGGATAATTTTCTCATCTTTTAAGAAAATGTAGGTACCTATTGCCATAGTAGGATATGTAAACTAGGTACTAACTTTGACCTGAATGAACGAAATGTTGGCATTGGCTCCCAGACCATATGATCCAAAGGGAATGTGGAACAAATCAATACCGGGCGCTAGTCCCGTGGGCTCGGCGCCTCGGCGGATAGGGGGTGGTAACTGTCACTGCGATAATTGCGCAATGTCATTATAACCGCCACATAACCACCGCACCACACAAAGAAATGTACCACATACACCCCTATACATCCCCCTGACTTAAACTGATAAATTGCTTCCTCAGAGGAAACGCTATCGGCAAATCCAATAAACCGATGGGCGTACTCACCTGTAAATGCTCCTGAAAACGTATTGGTAATATTTGCGCCATCGTTGCGTATCCCCACGCCCTAAATTAAACGAACCGGACAACAAGCGACCCTTTGAATTCACCAACTCTGAAAAAATTTCACAAATCAATTCACTGCTGTCTCATCCGAAAACACTTTTGACAATCAACATGGCGTTCATGATCGTAAAGAAAATGACAACGACCGAAACGCGATTATAATAGTTAGCAGGGGTAAAGTGTGAATCCCGATTTTACTCACATTTTTTTAAATACTACATTAAGATAAAATGGGAGTTAATAGGTTTTGCTATTTCCGAGAAATATGACGAACAATCTACACCCGCGGCTGCCACATATACAAATGAATGAAATGGCAGATAATGGCAGAAAGAGAAAGCATGAGCTTTGCTGTTTTTGGCTGCGTTCCTATTTAGTGCTACTCTATAAAAGCCTTTTTACTGATTTAATTCATGACGATGACGATGACGTGACTGGTAGAAGAGAAGACTTTTATGAATTAATAAAAAAATCAACAATTCATGTTAATTTGATTCAGTTTTTTGGATTAAACACATTTTCGGAAACCAATGAAGGCAGTGTTTCCTCGAAAGCTAAGGAGGTCGGAAATTTTATTTATTGCCACTTCTAATCTTATTTTTTGGTTGATTGAAAAACAAAACTTTCAGTTTTATTTTAAAGAATTACTAAATTATAGATGAGTTTCAATAAATTGTTTAACCAAGCAAAAAAAAAGAACGCAACTATTTATTTTGTTCCCATTCTTGTGGGACTGTTCCGTCCGTAGGCGAAACTGCTAGCTTTCTTTATATTTTGAGCATTGCTTTTCTATTTTATCTTCTACTCATACTCAAAGATTATATAAGTCTATCTCGCTTTTTGCACTACCACAGACCACTTCAGCTGAGTTCTGTCTTATACAGTCGATCAGTCATTCAGGATTTTATTTGACAAAGGTGTCAAATCACAACAAGGTTGACTGGAATTGTTTTGAGTGTGGATTGCATGATTTGCATTTATTTTTCTACAAGTCCGATATTAAAAAATCATCAAAAATGGTAAGTTTCAAAAACATTTACGTGTTGGATTGAATAACACTCATTATATGCTTAACGTACACTTCTAAAGTTTCAGTTTGGGTTCAACATGTTTCACGAAATCAGCAGGCCCTTTAACATGACCTACAAGTGTTATTCTGTGTCTATGTTACCTGGAAATGAGAGACAGGATGTGGAAAGAGGAGGGAAAAGTAAGATCCTTCTCTGTATATCAGAAAACGTTAATAGTAAACACATTCTCACCAACTATCCTCTCAATCATATTACTTAATATTTCATCACTAATTGATTGCTTTCCAAGATCTGTATTAAGAAGGGACTCATCCCCTTACACTGCATTTTTGTAAGAATTCATTGCTTGTTGTAACAACCAGATATTGTGAGGAAGAAAAAGAAAAGTTCTCTTTGATCATTTGATTACTAGGCAAATGTTATATATCTATCTGCAAAGATATTCTGGCTACTATAAAAATTTGTTCAACTATGTTTTTTTTTTTTATATAATGGGTGTGCAGTGCCATCATCCTTTTAAAAAGATCAATTGAATTAATGACATTTCACTTTTTTTTTCAGTCATAATGCCACCTTCAGCATTGGAACAGCTGACTAGGCTAAATATTGAGTACCCCATGATATTCAAGCTGACAAATAAAAAAACTAAAAGAATCACACATTGTGGTGTGCTGGAGTTTGTAGCAGATGAAGGCAGAGTGTATTTGCCACATTGGGTAATGTATAAAGTTTTGACCTCCAGGCCTTTGACCCGATTGAATCAATATTGTGTGCAAATCATGATATTTATTATCTCTGCAAACTGTCTGACCATGCGATGATAAAATGCAGGACATACAAAGGCTTATTGTAAAATGAGCTGGTGTCAGCTATTCCACACCCATGTGCGCATCTGTGCACAGGTGGGAAAACTAATCCAACCCGAGAAAGGCCAGCTATGCCTTAGTGTTACTAATGATCTTGCAAAGAGTATCTGGGTTACTGCCCTGTAAGAGGGAAACTCTAGGCAGTTTAAAATCAGGTGGTCTGCTACCTGCAAGCAAGGCACAGTCAGCTGTCTGATTTCTATGACAAAGAGATGTTTGTTAAAAGAGCCATGTCCAGTAGTGGCGGCTGTAACTGTGCACACCTGTAGATTGGTCAGCCTGAGCGCCTATTTAGTGAAGCAGCCATTGATAGTAGGAAGTGCTCCCTTGGCCTGTCTGACCAAAGTATGGTTAGACCATGGTGCACTCACCATGGTCTAACCATAATTTGTGGGGTGGTTCCATGGTGTACATTCCATGAATGAATGGAGTGAAGTGTGAATGAAATGAATGTTATGGAGGAGACGTTAGGTGACACATTTCGTGGTTTCTCTTCTCCTTTTGTACACACGGCGACACAAAAAGCTATACATTTCCAGTATAACATGGCCTCGCTTTATACAGATTTCCCATACAATGAGAGATCTGCATAAACTGGTTTTTAACCCCCAACCAAAAAAGAGGGGTGTTATAAGTTTGATCTGTGTATCTGTGTGTCTGTCTGTGGCATCGTAGCTCCTGAACGGATGAACCGATTTTGATAAAATTGGTGTCGTTTGAAAGGTATTTTAATCGAGAGTGTCCTATGTTTCGAGAAAATCTGCTTAGCCGTTTGAAGCTCATCACCTCTTTTCTAGTTGATGTAGGGATTATAAACAACTTCTACGGATCTGATCGATTCGAAATTTGAATTCTTGTCACTTGTAACCATGGGCATCGCCAGAGGGGGGAGGCTGCACATCCCCCCTCCCCCCAATGAACTAGAGATTTTTTAAATTTATAACTTTCTTTGTTTTCGTTAATTAGCGAGAAGACACGCAACACCGAGAAAAGTGGAAGGAATGTGAGGAGACCTATGCCCAGGAGTGGGACAGTCAAGGCTAAGAAAAAATAATTAAGATTAAAAAGCATGAAATAAAAATTAAAAATTTTAAAAACCCCCGACTGTTAAAACCTCTAAAAAACCGTAAATAAAATTAATCCAAGCGTCGTAGCGTCGGGGGACCGCTAAGTAGACCGCTCAGCACAAACACTAAACAAAGCGGACCCCCGACGCTAAGACGCTTGGATTAATTTTATTTTCGGTTTTTTAGAGGTTTTATTGTTTACCTCGATCGGTGGCCGTGTGTACTGCCATTTCTCTTCTTTTTCTTGTTTCCCTGCTAAAAATGTTGATCCTTCTAGATGATGACCAACTTAGTAGTGGAAGAAGGAGCACTGCTCCAAATAGAGAGTGTGTCACTGCCCGTCGCGACATTCTCCAAGTTCCAGCCTTTATCTGAAGATTTTCTAGATATATCTAATCCTAAAGCAGGTATGTTTGTTTAAAACTTTATATAATCTTGATTTATTGAATAATGGGCCAGAATTTATGTTGATGTCAGCAGCTTGCTTTTTTTTTTGCATTCCATGGCTGTGGGAATGCAGAGTAAGGGCGCGTTCCCACTATGTCGTGACGATAAATTTATCGTTGGAAGACTGTCGTCTCTAGGTGTTCCAATTATATCGACTCGGTTGACAATCTGTCGTCACTGCAAAAAAGTTGTGGACGACAATAAAATTAACCGTATCGTTCTATTTATGTGAACACCTCCATTTAAATACACAAACCACAACGCTTTAAACGATACGATAATCTGTCGTGACGACATAGTGCGAACGGGGTGTTACGATGACTCAGACCTTGGGGGCCTTTACGCTGATTCGGCATTACAGAAGTATCTGTCACATAAAAATATATATTTCTCTAATAACTTCTCTTGTTTTAGTGTTAGAGAACTGTCTACGTAACTTCTCCTGCCTGACTACTGGCGATGTCATTGCTATCAAGTACAACTCTAAGGTCTATGAGCTGTGTGTGCTGGAGACCAAACCGGGCAATGCTGTCATCATTATAGAGTGTGATATGAATGTAAGTTCATTACTATACAGAGTGTTTTTTAAAGCTATAAGGGCCAGGAACACACGGCGACATTTTTCCAGTATAACATGCTTTTTAAGGTTCTGGTTTTTTTTTATAAATTTCCCATACAATGACACATCCACTTAAATTCATTTTGTATACCTTGATTAGTCGCCGTACGTATTTTAATGAATATACCTACAGGAAATTTCGGTCAACACTCACAAGTCACAGATTTTGAAAATAAAGTGCAGTCAGCAAGAAAATGGGGCAAAAAACTTTTATTGATGCCAACTAATTTTGTTTCCCAAAAAGATCAACATAATTTAATCGGATCAACAAGTTTGAGTACTAGAAAAATCAGAAATCGAAAAAAACTGTGTAACAGGGCGTTATATTACTGTCAATGACAATAACCTATGCCATGGTACTTGTACATCTGTACCTATACTAATATCATAAAGCTGAAGAGTTTGTTATGTTGAACGCGCTAATCTCAGGAACTACGGATCCGATTCAGACGAAAAATTTTTTTAATGTTAGATAGCCCATTTATCGAGAAAGACTATAGGCTATATATCATCACGCTACGACAAATAGGAGTCAACAGCAATGAACAATATTGCGAAAACGGGGAAAATGTGACACAGACGAAGTTGCGCTGGACAGCTAGTAACGGATAAACGGTGAAATACAGTAATGATGTTATGTTTTACCTCAACAGGTAGAATTTGCTCCACCAGTGGGCTACAAAGAAGAAGAGCGTATACCACGCGACGACAGTGGCGGCGTTACGGGCATGGATGAAGACCCGTCAACCATGATGCCAGAACCCAGCGGCTTTATCGCTTTCAGCGGCGAAGGCAATCGGCTGGACGGGAAGAAAAAGAAGCTGGTCAGCGAGAGCGATTCTGAGCCGTCAGCGTCGCAGTCTAGACAGGTGGGTAGTTGGACTTCTTTCTGTATTATTTGGAGCTCAGCGGCTTCATCGCTTTCAGCGGAGACGGCAACCGGCTAGGCGGGAAGAAGCTGGTCAATGAGAGCAACTCAGAGCCGTCAGTGTCGCAGTCTAGTCAGGTGGGTAGTTGCGTTGCACTTCTTTGTTTATTATTTGGAGCTCAGCGGCTTCATCGCTTTCAGTGGAGAAGAAGGGATGAAGAAGCGACCGACCGCGACCGCTTCGGAGCCATTGGTGACCTAGTCTCGACAGGTGGGTAGATGGACCTCTTTATCTCACGGCGGCGTATGCAAAGTAATGTCAAAATAGTTTATTTGAAAAGAACAGATTATTATGTGACTTAAGAGAAGAAAGAATTTAAATCTCAAGATGGCATAAAACATTTGACTGTACATGTCGCGTGGCTTCAAAAATTACTGCCTAAGGCCCCTTTTCCAGTCATGCGTATTTTTGCCCGCGCACGGTTCTCATTTCATAGAAGTTTTTCCTATCATGCGGGATCATGCAAAAATGAATATTTTCGATCGAGTTAGTCACTGACTACACGCAAGACACTGCAGCGGCAAACGAAATCTTTGTTCACCCCCCCCCCCCCCCGCATGCGGACCAGATCCGCGCGCGGGCGAGAATACGCATGACAGGAAAAGGGCCCTTAGTCAAAATTCTTTGTCTACTTCATCATGACTGAGGACTGCGATCTCGGAAGTCTCTTAAGCTATCCTGTCGCTCGAAGGTATGAACTGCTCAGTACCTCTGTACCTGCCTCCAATAGCCTTCGTTATCGCGTCTGATCCTCTTGCCGACGCTCAGTTTATTAGTATGTAGTAGTCTGATAAGCAATCTGTTGATAAGTAGGTGATACTTTTAAAGTACCATTGACTTCGAGTGCTTTTTCATTTAATTTAATTAAGTATACTCCGTACCTCCACCTATCTTATTTAAATAACCCTTTAGAGGTAAGAGGAACGGGGCGTAAGGTACCTAGGGCTGCCTGCCAGGGCTGCGGGACTATTCGAAAGAGATACCGTGGCCCTGGAACACAAAGGGCTAAGAAGGAACATGGATGGGTTTTAGTCAGTACAAGTCTGACAGTTCCGCCCAGAGGAGGAGGAGTTATTGATGATTTCCCATCCGAAAAGAAAAAGGTACCTAGGGCTCTTCTATCAGCACGGAATCGCATTTTTCCATGTTCCTATCCTTTTCCGTCGCTCAGAGCCGTAATTTGCTAGAGCTAGAGGTAGAAACAGAGCGGGAGTGCTATCGCACGCTACAATTTCGACGATGAAACCGGCAGCACGCTCTTTCTCGCTCTAACATGATGCTGAATGACAGAGATGAGGCGCAATCCTTATCCCCCATCCTAGGAAACACAGGCGATGTAGAATATTTCAGTCTAGTTCGTATGTCGCAATGTAGATGTCGCCACCGCCCCAATCTATTAAATAAGTCATGTAATAGAAAGTCATGCAAAAAAAAAGAAACTGTGTTATTTCATAACACAATTCCAATTAATTTTGATGCAATGTTTTCGTAATCCGTAGAATTCTTTCAGACACAATACGATATAATAGTAATTACCTACCGTCGAGTCTATATTTGATGCGCAGTTACGAAAGAAAAAAGTGAGGCGCTGACATGATTGCGTGTTGCATAGAATGTGCACGCATTGCGAGGAGAAATGTACCGTAAATTGTTTCGAACATTTTAATAGCTTTCTGAGTACTATAATAACCAGCACCTTATCTACTCGAATGGAAGGTGTGTTTTTAACCCCCGACCAAAAAGAGGGGTGTTATAAATTTGACGTGTGTATCTGTGTGTCTGTCTGTGGCATCGTAGCTCCTAAACGGATGAACCGATTTCTATAAAATAGGTTTCGTTTGAAAGGTATTTTAATCGAGAGTGTTCTTAGCTATGTTTCGAGAAAATCTGCGCAGCCGTTTGAAGATCATCGCCTCTTTTCTAGTTGATGAAGGGATATAAACAACTTCCACAGGTCTAGTCGATTTGAAATTTTGAATCGTGTCACTTGTCACCATGGGCATTGCCCATTTCGATTAATTTATTATAGGTTTTTAGTATCGGGAGTTTCTTATATGCACAGAAATTACCTTACGGGAACGTTTTATGTGTAGCCTATGACACTCGGAGATAATGTAGATTTCTGTTAATTAAAGAATTTTTAGAACAGGATCAGTAGATCCAAAGCTTACCCTACATACAAACTTACAAACCTAGGAAAAAAAATTACTTCTTTTGTTTAGCCTAAGTTTTTTTTTAATATGTTCAAATAGCTATAAAACCTGGACGGGGTCATTATAACTTGGCATTAGCCATCACTTCTTACATCATTTAATTCACCCGTTTCTTTCTAGCCCTACGTCCGAGGCATTCCAGACTACGACTACGTGATAGGAACCCTTAAGTTCATCAGGAACTCCCGGCCACCCAGCGCCAAGGACGACACACCCACGGAACCCTTCACCGCTTTCAAGGGCGAGGGATTCACGCTAAGAACCAACAAGCCTAAGAACTGAGTTTAGTAGATATACGTTAGATTTTTTACTCTTAATGTTGCCTGTAGATGGAGCAGTTTGATTTTTTGGTATGGCAACTATTTAATTTTTTTTTGTGACAACTCACTGTAGTCCTTTCTCTGTTATGTAGGATGGATGACATTAGATAAAACGTTCCGTTTCAATCTCGAACGTTACCCTGGTTTACAATCATGACTGAATATTTTAGCTGCACCCTGGATACCATAGTCGTTAACCTCTCGGTACTCAAGCGGCCTGAGTTACGTCATCGCGCGGACCCCTTTCGGCCCCATAATTACGTCATCGCGCGTGTCAAGTGGCCGGCGCTCACAAAAATGCTTATCGCGCGAGTTCTGTTAGCTCTTATCTCAAACGGTAAACAGTTTCGGGTTCTTGATTAACGAGACCATGTATTACAATATAAACAACTGTTTCATAACTACTTGAGAATTATAAACATCGCATAGAAATCAGAGAGCTCGCCGCAAACATACTGTTGTCGTAGTTTGTTTTTTTTTGGTAAAACTACTGAATGAATTTACACGAAACTTTAGATTTAGCATAACAAATATACAAGTAATCTAATGACAGTGTTTTTTAGGAGTCCTACATAAATTATTCTTGCAAGATTCCAATTCAAACGTCTTATTAGAATCGGCCATTTTCTAACTGCGCAGTTCAATGCATGAAAATACTTGAAATATCAATAAATATGAATAAATATGCCTCGAATGCATTAAATAATGAATTATCACTATTTTTTCGCTTTTTGCTAATGTTTCCAAGACCATATTTCATTGTAAAAGAGTCAAATTCATATTTTCAATTTCGACTGACGAACTTCACAACAAAGGAATTTTTGGAGGAATTTTTGGGTCAAAAACATAATTTTTAGATAATTTTTCCAGCAAATGACTATCTAAAAAGTTACATTATACACTTATAACATACTATACATTTACTTACCAAAGTTTAACAACACAAAACACAAAAATTTCACTGCATTCCAAAACAAAACATCACCGTTCCACACTGGCCGCCATGACGCATTTTGACAGTCGACAAAGACGCGTTTCTTTTTTTTTTTAATAATTTTGTGCAGTTGTAAGGTTGGTATGATGGTTTCATTTTAATCGAACTCTAGTTGGCCATAGACGTAAATTTTTACAAACGAATTAGAACCTTACTTTACGTACGATAAGGGTTTAAAGTTGCTCGTACGAGGTTGTTCCACCAGAGGAACAGCGGGCCGATAAGCAAAAAAGTGATGTTCCTCTGGAGGAACAAAAAGGATCTAGCGGTATACGAAATCAGTAATAACTGTAGTAAATTTATTGAAAAGGAACGGTTCTTCTAATGTCACCCGCAAACATCCTACGGTGAAAGAATATTATAATAATCGTGTGTTTAACGCAAACATGTTTAAACCATCGTTCCGTCTCTGTCGTCTTCAAACGATTGGAGAAAAATACAACGAAGTTTTAAATTTGCTTAGCGTTAAGACGCAAGAAGTGGGATGTAGTCGGTAATGCAAGTGGTGGCTAAAATGACAGAGCTAACGTTGGTTTTCTAAGTCTTACAAGAATGTAATAGAAATCTCATTTAAGATATTTACTTCGCTATTATAAATAAGGACAGCTTATACAATCCATGATATTTGACATTATTGCTGAGGGTAAGACATATCTTGTTCGGTCAACCGATCTCTGGCTATGTATGTTCTTGATTACTTCGCCTACCCTACTACCGCCAACAAGATAGTCCAAAGAATCTATCAATACAATACAATTTAAGTGATGAGTCATTTCTCAGGGCTTGACTCTCTGTTATCAAAACAAGATATGCTATCACTGCTTCATCTACAGAACAACGAAAAAAAAAAAGATACCTAGAACGTTTTATATTGTCGTGATTGTCAAATTAATGAGCGCTGAAGCTTGGCGTTCGAATAAACAGCACCTGGACGTAAATATAGGACATCGACTTTGATAAAAACATAACCCTCCTAATGGGTCCGTCGAGTAAAAATTTCGGCGTAGAGCGTCGTTTGTCTCTGTCACTTATATACTTGTATGATAGTCTCTTTCATAAGCCCGATGTTTTGTATTTAAGGCCGGATGCTTTACCGTATTGCAGTTTGTCAGCAATATGAATTTCCGTTATGAATATAAATAGTTTAATGTAGCAGCGGAAACCTGCCTTTGTAGTTGTGTCAAAAATACATTTGAGTACTTCGTCCACGGTAAACTTATAAAGTGGCGCTCTTTGGACTGGCGATCATCAGATCCATCGCCGTTGATGAGCCAGGGAATCACAATCACTCTTTTCTAAATTATATAACAACAAGCAGACCCTACCTAGACTTAGTCCCGCCTCAATCGACTACAGCGCCACCTATCATATCCGACTACAGCGAAGAACCTTCCAGTTGACCCCATAAATACAAAAAAGATCTTCAGAATCTGTCAAGCCGTTTAGTTTAAAAAAAAACAATCACACGCACTCCGGAATTTTATAGGCGCGTGAGAATCTATACAAATCATAACAGAGTGTTTTCATACGTCATACCAGTTCAGCAGTGGTGTACCCAAGCTACAAATAACACAACTTTGCCTTACGATGCGTTCTGGCTGAACGCATGCAAGACCACACTATGCAGTATCTTATATCACAGCTGTGGAGACTGTCATTGACTAATATTTATGCCATAGACTTTGAAGAATTCAACAAGGGTTAGTCAAAGTCTACTACTAATTAAATCGGAGGTCTGTAGGTAATCATAATAAATGAGCACACTCCAGCCACTCAAAAGAACATCTTGTTATACAATTATTGAGGATTTTTATATAACACACATTTTTACAAAGATGAATTTATAATTCACTTTTGTAAAATATGCGCATTCAAATCTACAATTATTTTATTCCAAAATTTTGAATGTCAAGCTGAATCAATTCTTCTGAATTCATGAAATGATTGCTTTTTATCTTTTTTTTTTATCAATGATCTTGTACTTTTAGAGGTTCTACCTTTTTATTGGTGTTGTCCATAAACCAGGGTAAAAAGAATAGACGGGAGGGCGGGAGACGAGACTTGTGTATGGACATCACTCTTTTCAGTAATGTTGTAAGGTGTTTCTCAAGTATAACCACGAGCTGTCCAATCCCGCGAGCGACACTCGCTGAAACCGTTCTTATTGGTTGGAGTAACGGCCACTATGGCTCACGCACAATGGTCCACTGAAGGGACTAAGTGCGGAAACCAAAAACCCATAAAGAAGAAGAAGAACCGTTCTTATTAACCCTTATACAAACGCGAGCCCATGTGGAAATTATAAAAAAAAATTGGGTGGTTTTAGGGTAAATAAAAGCTGCTGATTCCATTTTTTCCATAATATTATAAAAAAAAATAGGGGATGAGGGTGTTTTTTCGGTGGTAAATAATTTACCATTGTCCGTTGTAATGTATGCCATTTTGCAATTAAGTGGTAAAATAGTTACCATTGTTTGTTGTGGTACATATTTTTTTCTATACTAGTTGTTTATTCATGCTCCACCTATTTATTGTTGGTATACAAATAATAATGCAATTTTTGATATATTTTTTATTTATTAAGACATCACATTCAGACAGATAAAACAATTCGTCAAGACCATCGACGAGTGCCTGTATGTTATTTTCATTGAATCGCCTTCTCCGCGCCATGGCCCTGGAAATAAATTACATGACGTTATAATAGTTTATTTCTCAAAAAAATAACCATATATCAAACAAAATAAAATCAGGATGATAAACAAACATTTTATATACGGATTTGAATTTTCATCAAAGCTTTATTAAACAAAGGTAAATTATTTACCACTTCTTTGAAAAATTCTAAAAAATATATACAAGCGCTTATACAAGCAGGAATTTGTCGAAAAAGGACAATAACTTAGTTTATTATATGTATCTGAATCATAAAACCACTTACCAAATTTTTTGTTGAACAAACTTTCAAAAAGATTATCGTGTGGCGGCAAAATCACGACTTTCTCTGTCAAAAAAACGGTTTGTCAACTTTGACATGTCAAATCAGTGACAGGTGACGTTAAAAAGTTTTGTGCTGTCAGGAATCAATTATAGAAACTACTCACGTTTTAAAAAACAATTTTTTCGTTCCTCCAAGGTTAACAGAAGAAAAAATAAAATGGTTTTTATTAACTGGTACGAGGTGGTAAAATAGTTACCATTATTTTAATAAGGGTTAAAAAAACAAAAATTATTTGTCTAAAAAAAAATGTTTTGCAATACTGTGATTGCCAAACTCTGCTTGTGTCAATACTGATAAGCGGCTTCAGATTCTGTGGTCTATGGTCTAACATACAGATGTTGTGAGTAATTGTGCACCCCTCATTTTTACATAAATTATAATAAAAAGAGGAAATTTAATCAGGTGTCTGTTCATCAAATCAGTATGTTTGCTTTATGTGCAGTTACAAACTACCATCCTGTGTAAGAGTTGATAGTTTCTGATTTGTAATAAAGCACCCAGAACATTATAGTTTGCTTAATCTTTGTCATGCCCGAGCTTGTATGCTCCTATGGCCCTGCTCTATGCTTTATTCCATTTTCAAATTTGAGTATACTAGCTGATTCCAGCATGAGTTGCAATGCATTACCTACTTATGAACCTACAAAGTATTAGAAAGAATTAAAAAAAAAGATGAATGAAATTGGTTAGTCATTTTCAAGTTTTGGCATGACCAAGGGAAATAGGTATTCATTTTTAAATATATAGATAATAGTTTCATGTAAAATTATTTGTTATCGCAAGAATAAGTAATTGATATTATTTAAATAAACAACTTACAAAACCCACTGGCCTTGTTTCATTTACAACATGTTATTGTAATAAATAAAGACAATGTTATTAAAAATAGTTTATTAAAATGTATAATACAATCAATCATTTACATACATTTAAGTCAAAAGGAAATGTTTTAAATGCCTTTAAGTTTTTGGAATTCTTTTTTTTTATATTATACTCTATAACTTAACATTTAAAATGAATGTTTACAATATTAAGCTATCAATTTTCATATCTTACATACTTAACACAATACTGCTTATAAATTAAAAAACATAATCCCTTATAGACGCAGTAGTAAAAGCATCAGGCAGGTATTTAAAATAATGGGTATTTGTTCATGATTATACAGGTTTGCTTTATGAAACCTAACTAATATGTATGCAACACCTTTAGAATACAGGATAAAGTTGATGGTACAAGGACTCTTTCAATAAGGACTGTATTAATTTATATCTACAAACGTACATATAACAGTCATAAGGAAAATTACACTAAATTCACCATTAGTATTGCACTAAATAATATTACTTAATGCTTCTATTAGTCACACTCATGCGTGTAGATTTTAAATTTAGAATCTCTTCAAAAACTCTTCTGAACAGATCCTGGCGCGCGCGTTCACAGCCAGTTTCATTTCGCTAATTTCCTTATCGATTTCCTCCATGAAGTATATCACGAAATCGACCAGTTTATGCTTAAACATTTGCTCCGTGTGGAAATTTGTTATTAAGAAACTGATATGATATCCGTCAACGGGTTTCCGCCTCAATACGATAAAGTTTTCCGCTCTCATCATCATGAACCGCATAAACTTTTTGCATAGAATCTTTTCGATCTCGTCTGCCTGCTTGATCATAATGCTCACTCTAATAGAGTTGATTGACGATTCGATCAACA
This sequence comes from Cerastis leucographa, assembly GCA_963082945.1. Lineage (NCBI taxonomy): Eukaryota > Metazoa > Arthropoda > Insecta > Lepidoptera > Noctuidae > Cerastis > Cerastis leucographa. The sequence goes on along the minus strand of OY720365.1, from coordinate 14,504,557 downwards.
CTTTCTCGTTCGCATTACGAGAAATTACCACTGGATTCAGTAAGAGCTCTTTGCTTGTTCTAACCTCGACCTCCGGTTTGTTGTATCGCTCCACTACTTGGGAAGAAAAATGCTCTAAACACATCGCCGCAGTTAGCGTGTGGCGTACCGCTGTTAAATAAGGCTTTAACGTCGCCGACATTATATCAAAATTTTATAAAATTTAGATTATCCGTACCACACCTAGAGCCTTTGACACTTTATTGACAGTTTTTTGACACATGAATTTGATTACTCATACAAAATAATCGCTAACGCACACATCACGAAAAAGGTGCGTTACATTCACAAGAATGAATAAAATAATGTTGCCAGAATTATAACTCCATTATTTAGAAGAACTTCCAATGCCTCAGCCACACTATGCTCTTCGCACCTCGCATAACTCTTCGCGCTGTTCGTCTATTCGCTGCCCAATATTGCCCTAGCACCCATAAACCACGCTACTCGCGATATTCATCGCGGTACTCCGCACTCAAAAATATTTGCCTCCCTAACAATTTAATACTTACTCTGGACGCTCTATTGCCCGTATTATACATATTGCATCGTTCTCACATATTTGTAATTCTCAACATGAATAAGAGTAAGAGTTTCCATGGAGTTTTCTTACCCGACCAACTGACCTGCCAGCAACAAAAATTGATTAAGGATTGAAATAAATTGATGTTACTTTACTAGCCCATGATTTGGAGTGTGAAAGAAGTTACCCTCAGCAGCCTTTAATCGCTTCAGTAAACTAGATGACCAGTTGACGCTGGTTAACAAGAAGCAGAACTCGGAATCATAGACTATAATAAATTTTTCAAATTAAATTGTTAGAAAAAAGAAAGAGCGTGGAGCTTGGCACAAGCAAAGAGTGGCCTATTCCCAGCTGTGGGTGTAGTCGGGATGTGGATGTGGATGATGATGTCGTTAATTAGAAGGCCATTGACACTCTCCTACAAAACTAGTAATACTCCTGCAATTACCTTTTTTGTGTTTAGGCTTATGTTATCTTTTTTTATTTATTTTTGTTGTATTGTTGTGTGCACTTGTGGCCTGTGACGAACCTTTTATTACATCGTCTCAAACTTTTTCGTCTGTGCGTTGCATGTCGCGTGACGCTCGGCCGCGGAGTAGGGATAAAGTTCACTTTATCCCTACTCCGCGTTGTATACCCTTAAAGGAATATTATTCCAAATTTTTTTAGTTAAATGTCTATAGTGTGAAAAAAAGTTTCACTTTTACCGTGGTTTCATAAAACCACACAATCCTTTTTTTCTTTCTTTCTTTACTTTTATTAGTTGATAACGGAAATTAAAAACACTGTAATCTTGTGTTATTCCTGTAAGAATAAATTATGATTTTCCAAGGTTTTCACCAACCATAAACCCGGATAACAATATTTTCCTTTGTCATTTTTTTTTTCAACTGGCAATTGAAAACAATGATGGCGACCGATTGTAAAGTGATGGAAGTGTAACGTTAACGGCATGAGTTTTATTAACATTTCCGTAGTTAAAGTTGTACTAAATACATTTTTAACTTTAATAGTGAACATATGACCAATTAGTGTAATAGTTATAACTATCTGAAACCATGGCGCGAGAGTTTGACCACCTTTTCAAACTGCTGATTATCGGTGACAGTGGTGAGTGGGCGAGGCCTGTGATGGTATAACTTCACAACCGATATTCGGGTCCGTGACTCTGTGCAGCTTAGTCAACGGTGTAATGTTGATATGTTTTAGGTGTGGGTAAAAGCTGTCTTCTCCTGCGATTCGCCGACAACACATTCTCCGGTAGTTACATTACCACGATAGGAGTCGATTTCAAAATAAGGACTTTAGAAATAAACGGTGAGCGAGTGAAGCTTCAAATATGGGACACGGCGGGCCAGGAGAGGTTCAGAACCATTACCAGCACATACTACAGAGGCACGCACGGCGTCATCGTGGTATACGATGTCACGAACGGGGAGTCCTTCGCCAATGTCAAGAGGTGGCTGCATGAGATCGAGCAGAATTGTGATGTTGTTAATAAAGTCTTAGGTGAGTGGAAACTTACCTTAAAACATGTCTTACAACCAGAAAAATCCATTAACTTCTTTGTTAATTGTACAACCATTATGTCTTAGAGTTAGATAGACAAGTAATGAAGGTCTAATGACGTTAATTTCAAGTAATGATGTGTAGCAATTGTTATTGATGAAATGGCCACATTATTGCTGTTTCTCGACTATACCATGATACACTTGTGCTATAAAGCTGACCAAATATCTATCAAAAACAAAAAGAATCCTCTGTCACACTCTAATTATTCTGGCCAGACAGATAATATAGCAATCATTATATAATAACGGCTTTCTAAAGCCTCTATAAAAAATGTATGTTTCTAATTAAATCTTGTTTATCGGACTTATTTATTAACCTACTGCTCACTCATTATTTTGTAGTTACATTTTATGTTGACATCAATTTCAATTGGCCAATATGATTCATATGGGTTTTTTATAGTCATATAATTATGAATGCTATGCCTACAAGATCTTTATTACACATCTTTTTATTTTACATGATTAAAAATAAATAATAATGATCTCTTAAAAGTTAGAGCGAACAGGCTTTTTCTGGGTAAGCTCATACCATCGTCAATTTGTCTCTGTCATCTCTGACCTAGACTAAGAGCAAACCCATCGCAAATAAATAAATGTATTTTAATTTACTAAATCAAAATCATTAAAGATTTTTTGCAAACATTAAAAGTAACAACTTTTAATTTGGTTCAACATTGAACAAAGCCTAATTATTTATCTTTTATTTGATTTTTGCCAATAATCTAATAAATAACCCAAATTAACATTTGACAACAATTGTTGTTCCATCCATACCATACTCCATACTTTGCAATGCTATTTTAAGTTCACAGTCAGAGTTTGTATCTCAGCATCAGTGACTAATCTATTATGATCCCAGTGTAAATTTAAGATCACTATTAATACCTACTAGTCACTTAGTACAACAGGAGTTTTAATTTAATTAAAAAAGGAAGTTCTTTACTTCCTGTATGTGTGTTTCTTATCTCATAAAATTCTGTATAAATTTTGATGGTTATGTATTTGAATAATTTACAAACAATATTCATATTAAACTTGTAGTTTTGTGATTTTATGGTGGCACATTTCAGTTTTTGGTATTTTATTTATCAGTTTTGCTGGAAATTATGTAAAAAATTTCGTTTTTCTTTAAATAATCTTATTGTTTCGCAATTTTCTAATAAACGTGGTGGAAGGGACACCCAATGCACAAACAGTTATCACGTACTTCATACTTGATACATCATCCTGAAACCCCCTAGAAAAAAAAACGATTGATGTCCCTTCCAGCTTGTATATGCCAATATCAATGTATTTCATATCTGAACACTGACACACATTGTTAGTAATGTACAAGAAAAAGCTTTTCATTCCTTTTTTAACGCTACATCAGAAACTTATGCTCATAAATATTATAAACAATTTATTTTAATTATTTTTCCAGTTGGTAACAAGAATGATTGTCCATCAAGAAAAGTAGTTGTGACAGAAGATGCACAGAGGTTTGCCAATCAGATGAACATACCACTGTTTGAGACAAGCGCAAAGGAGAACATTAATGTAGAGGAAATGTTTCTCACTATCACAAAAATGGTAATTATAACATCTCACTTTTTATGTTAAACTGGCTGTGCCCGACATGCATTGCAATGCACCCTTTCCTATCTACTACCTTCTTTTATTTTTACTACTCTACGCAACTGCCTACCTACCCTACTTACCTAACAAAACTGTACCTACTTAAATTTTGAATTCTGTAAGAAGCTTCTACAAAGTATTAGAAAACATTAAAAAAAAAGATGTATTAAATTGGTTAAGTTGTTCCCAAGTTATGATGTGACCCAGGGAAATACGGATTCTTGAATTCGTATACATATAATATAGCTTAGCTTTAAACTGCGACTTCGCTCGCTTGGCAGTTTGAAATTCGGGAACTTTCTACCGGCATAAAAAATAGAAGTCCTAACAGAGGTCATGGTCCATCCATTTGCTAAAAGGCATGAATATGACAGATAAACTTCCTTTTTCACATTTGTAATATTAGTTAGGATATTAAATTGAATCTATACCAGCTTGAATTAATGTCCTAAAAGGTAATTTAGACGAGGATAAAACAAAATTATAAGCCAATAGAATGTTTGTAGAAACCGGGAAGATGTGGTAAAAAAATAAAGTGAAGTTGACCTTTGAAGCACACTACGCTAATTTCCTACTATTACAGCCTTGATAGGAAATTATAGACATGGGTAAACCCGCTGACAGATACCGCGACGCACGAGTCGCGAATAATTCGCAATAAATAAGGATGTCACTAATCAAGTTCATTGTGCATCCAGTCCATGCAGCCTTCAGCTTAGCAGCTTCCGTGAGCCATGCCTTATAACATTCCTCTCCATTTTGGTATACGATGTTACAAATGGTATTAAATACGCTTTATGATCTGTTGAAAACCAGGTGTAGGTTACATATGGTATACAATATTCTGGAATCATTATTTGAAGTACTGAGTTATAAACAAGTATGGTGATGCAAAGCCAATGCTTATTATGCCTTTTCTGTGTGATAAGTGGCTTTGACCTGCTGTGGTATAGTAAGGGCTCATTTTCGGAGACGCGGTGCGACAAGCGTCGCGTCATAAACATGGAAATGTACGGTTTTGTTTACGAAGCTGCGGGGCGAGGTGCAGTGCATGAGTTGCAAGTGTTCCAGCCGTCGCCGTCGCTGCGCCCGCGGCGGATACTGTAGCGTGAACTGGTCGTTATCTTCTAAAAAAACGCACTGAGCGATAATCCAAACAAGACTGGCTTAAGTCTTCGCTACAGGTGTAACGTCGGGCACTGCCGTATGTTCGTATTTGCACTGCGATTCATACGCTGCTTCTCCGTGAACGGAGTATTACTGACTGACTGGCGTGCGCTGCCGCCGCGATAAATGCAGCATGCGTCACTACGATATCATTAAAATTGCTTCTCCGCAAACGCTCTCAAACATCGCCATGTGTTTGAATTTTATTATATTTTTATTTACTGCAGAACGCGTCGCCTCTCCGTAAATGAGCCCTAATAGGGTGGTATTATTATTATATTAAGTATTTCACGTCATAACCAGTGAGAATCAACACCTATAGGTACTTAAGAATGTTATATAATCACTTACACTTATTATTAATGACTCATGGTTAAAAGGACTGTACTGCTTCCTTCACTGTTTATCCAATTTAGGTAAGGAAATAACTAAATTGGAGATTAGTTAGATTTTTATTATTTAATGAAACTACAATGCTTTCCATACTTACTATCCTAGATATGGCTTTGTAAACTGTGAATAAACTATTTATCCTGAATTCGAAACTTATTTTCCAAACATATAAACAAAAGGGTTTCTGAAATAAAATAACTTGTGATTCCCACAAATAAAGTTCAATGTTGAGCTTATAAATTTTGTGTCCCTTATTGTAGTATTCTTTCCTTATTGTAGTTATTCCTTATCTAGTACCTCCCTTATTGTGTTGTTTTAAACACAAAAAAATACTAATAAAATCTTTCCAAACTTCCAGGTCTTAAGATCAAAGCTCGAGATGAAAGAGAGGCAAAACGTTACAAAAGACACGGTGCACCTAAAGAGTAATGTGAAGCCCAAAAACAAAAAATGTTGCTAGTGGTATGTGCACGGGCAAGTGCCACGGACAATGTTCTCAATGCTCAAATATAGAGAGGTTCACACGACCTAGCAGGTTAACACACACTGTTTAGGGCATTCCTAGGACATGTTTTTGATATGGCATGTAACAGATGATCCTTTTGATATACTGTTTGATATGGATATGAAGGAATGTGGAAGGCTACAGACAATGGATAAACCAGTCACTGCAAAGTGGCAGCAAAGACAAAAAAATAGTGCTGTTTCAAAATGCAGCCTTCAGAGGCCAGGCCAGAGGCTATTCATAGACACTGTCTTTAAATGTTCCATAAGTTATCTATGAAGAACAAGTCAGTTTGGCGAGTCATTAAAAAAGGTTTCCCGAAAGAATCTTTGTCTGTGGTCACCTTTCCGTTTAAACAATGCACTTATTTATTTTTTCTCCTACTAATAGGTGGTGCTAATTTAACATTGATATTACTTCGGTTTTACATAGATAAATCTGTAATTTAAATAGTTCTGAGAATGCATTTTGTTTGTTGTTATGAGTACATATCTTAATTGTATGCAATGGTATTTGAATATGTAGACCATTGCCAAATTGCTGAATAGGTGTATCTAACTCAGCACTAACACAAGCAGAATTAAACAATTTGTATTTTTAACTCGAAATTGACCAAAATATGAATAGGTAATTGTGAAGTGTACCCAAATACTTGATATTTTTTAAGAAACTTGCTAGGTTGAACAATCTCAAGAGCATGTACATACTATGGATTTATTTACTCCAAAAATTATTAGAATATAACGAATGCCTAGTTAATGAATGAGTGTAATCTAATTATCAAAATTTATGTGATGGTTCGACGAATGTTAGCGTAAGGAAGTATACCATTAATGTTATTTTTTATTAAATGATAATCATTAAATAGTTTTGAACGTTATGTGGGTCATTGAACGCTTTTAACGGCCGTGATTCACGCATACAACAATGAAGAAGCTGTCATAAAAATTGGGAACTTCTGGAAAAGACTACACACGGCAGAGGTATTAAATATTACTTTTTTTTGTTGTAGTTTTGTAGCTAGATGAGCAGTGTTTATGGCATTGCGTGATTCCATTTCTTGGGTCTTATGTGGCCAATTTTTTGGCGTTGTTATTTAATACTCACGCGTCAAAGTTACAAGAAACAAAAGTTGGTGGCACCATTGACCAACTCAAGAATGTTGGTTGGGTTGCACATAGAAAAATTCGATTTCTAAATATTTGGTAAACAGCCTACAAAATGGCCCAACAACATGTTATTTTAAAACACAAAAGTATTATTTCTTATGAAAGATTGCAAGTGAAAATTCTGTTATAGCTGACCAACCTTTTACATAAAGATGTTGAATCCAGTGTATTTTTCAGTGAGATATTTATATTTTTTATTTTGGTATTGGCTTAGCGTTAACAGTATTCTGTATTGAAAATCATTTCTTTTTTATTTGCTCTTGGAGTATTTACAAAATTACAATTAAAATGGATAACTAGATCGCTTAACATGTAAATTAATTTGGATCGAAGTTTGCAACTTATGCACTTTTCTTGCAGGCAAATATGCAATGTATTATAAACGAGCCAATTTATAACAAGCCAGAAAGTAAGATTTTTTCTAAAAACAGCTGGCAAATGCAATCAACAATGCATCATAGGTCCATTCCAAAAATTTAGTGCATCAGTTGGAAAACTATCTGTATTCAAGTTTTGCTTTGTACAATTTGTGTTAAATTATAAGATTTGGCATACAGTTGAATAACTATAACTTAACCCCAAGACTTGTGGAAGTCGCGGTCATAAAACGTGGAAGTAGGACGGAGTATTTAGTACGGGATTTGTACACACTGAGACACATGCCATCTCGCTCCAACGTTTTGTGACCGCGGCTGCCGTGGACGGTGGCGTATACTATAGTAAGTTATCCCTGAACTATCTGTACATATCAAAATGTTAGTAGTAACAGCTAGGGAATGGGGTGGTTTCAACTTCATAAGTTACAATACATTACATCTAAAGTTTAGAACACATTGTGTAAGTGACAATAGTAGAGCCTAAACACAGGAACAATATTCAAAGTCCAATATTAAGTAGAAAAAGAAATTATGAGTTCAAAAAATGTCTGTTACAACTAGGGATTGCAATCCAGCGGCGTTTTCAATCCAGCTGGATTCTTGCTGGATTGACCTGAATCCAGCTGGATCCAGCGGATCCAGCAAAATGTGGAACGAAAATAAAAAGACGACATTTTTTATTAATTTGTACTTTTTATGATAATCTATGAAATCTTTCACTCATTTGGTGATATCTTATATCAATTTGCTTTGGTTTCTTAATCATTTGAGATCAAAAGAATCAACTTATAATTATAAATAACAAACATATAACCTCATATAACATTTTAGATAATGTTTCTAAGTAAGCAATATTTTATTACTTTATGTGTAATGATAGGATAGGACGGCTAATCAGTAGAAATCAGTCTTACAAATACCTTTAAAATTAACTACAAAAAAGGACCGTAATAATAATACTATTTTAATCTTCAATAAATTTTTTGTATCAAAAGAAGCTCCGAAATAATCTTCTGTCCACTCGTTAATCGTTAATAATTAGGCAGTTTAAAATCTGACGATAAGAGACTGACTATGTCTTTTTTTGAATTCTCTGAAAGTAAGACCTTAGAAAACAAGTTTTATCTATAGTCTTATCTCCCAACCAGCTTCGCACAGAACTGCATATGTAGCCAGCTGCTGAGAATGCCCTTTCGGCCTCTACACTGGTCGGTTTTAGGGTCATTATATACTCATAAACCATAGATAAATGTTCACCTCGCACTCCTTCGGTCTCATAAACGCTCATTTCTTTTTCAGGACCTTTTCGTAATCTAATGGACCACTTGGCTTTTGTTTATTAAAGTTCTCTTTCTCTCTTTTAAGTTCCATCTCAAGTTCTTGCCCTAAAGTCATTTTCACGGGTTCTGCGTCATCATCTAGACAATCTTCTTCTAACTCCATGATATCTTCTTGCACCGGCTCTACAATATGTTGTTTATTTACTCGTTCTAACAAAGTTTTCATCCCCTGCCGCATCGCTTTCTTTTTTGGCAAAGGAAAATAGCCATGTTTTTTTACTGCTTCTTCATACTTTTTTGGATTTTTCAAGTACACTAACGCACCAGTAACTTCGGAGAAGCACATGTGGCACGTGCTATGGTGACCGAACGGCAACGTTGCCGCGCCGTTTTGAAAATGGCGGCAACTCAAAACTAAACAATAGAAATTGATACGTTTGCGGATCCGCATCGAATCGATCTGGATCCAGCATGTTTAAAAAGGCGCTGGATCCAGCTGGATTGCTGTATGCTGGATCCAGCAATTGCAATCCCTAGTTACAACATAAGGGTGCGTTCACAATGGCAGAATGCGTTCAAATAATGTGGATACCCTAGTGCATTCTGATTTCTGTTGTATTTCCAATGTAAAGGACATAGTATGAAGTATTTTTGTAATGGCGTGATCTAGTTTATGGATAGCTTTCAGTAACTACAGTTTTGTATAAATGTTAGTACTAAATATGTTTGTCTGATATTTTAAAATCAAATCATTCGAATGACAGATAGCAAATAATGATTGTGTTCTTGGTTTGTGCATGAAGATGCTGTAATCTTTATTTCTCTCTTATTTGTTTCGAATAAACAAAAAATATGAATGTATCATAGAACCATTTATTTTTAAAGTACGCTGAAAATGTACCGCTTACTAAAAATGCGTCGGATTGTGTCTGTATTCTTAAAATAAACAATAAGTAATGTCTTCCCCGTATTTTATGTAAAGTCCTGTGTTATAATCTCGTTTTCCTTATGAACACTGTTTTCGACACATTTTTATAAGCCTATGTATCGCAAAACATAGTTTTAGCTTTGGACTGAACTTATTTTACTGCAGTATAATATCTTATGGCATTTTTTACGTTAAGAGTTTACAGTATGAAACACCTCTCGTTTGTGCGTCGGTTTTAATATTCTTATGTTATATTCGTGGCTGTAAAGCAAAAGTAATCCACAATAGAACGGCGCATTTTCCAACAGTAGTCAGGAAATAAGAGAAAATTCTCAAATTGTCTAAAAGTTAGAAGACAATAAAATACTGTGTATGTAGGATAGGCTACTTTTGCACAGAAAAGTTGCCGAGTCTGGCTCGATTTTATCGGTTTGATCAATATTATCGATCGACAAAATCAAACAAGTCTGTAGTAGCCTTTAGTCTGATCTGTCTGGACTCCAAAAAACACTAATGTGGTGTGGAAAACCAAAATAAAACTGTTTGTTAACGATCATTCCGTACACATGGTTTGTACAACCATTTATGGCGGTTTTATTAAATCATGCGTGATATGTAACACGCCATTACTCATTTATTATTTATGGAAAGTATTGTTCATGAGTCATCATTTTGTTTTAATACATAGTTGTAAATATATCCCCTATTTTCATCATAATAATTAAGTGTTTTATTATCCTCGATATAATTTACATTTTGGTAAAGCCAAATGCGCGAAACGTGAAGGAAGTTGATGAATATCAGCCATGGGTAGCGTGGCAGGTTGACAGTGACATTAGTCCTGGTTTCCACCAAAGATAAAGACTGAGCGTCAAGGGTATCGACCTATCACATCGTGTCTTACCTCTCTTCAGCGTTTGTTCGAATCTTGTACGTCGTCGCCTGTGTGACAACCGGGCCTTATTATTTAGACAACGCCTGCGGGGACTATCGCCAGCGTCGCCCACCGCTGTTTGCCTCAGACGTGGCTAAGTTTCATACTCAACGAAAACTAGAAGTTTCAGATCACTGCTATTAATAGGTCAAATTATACTAATGTTCAGGGATGTTCTAGTATGTAAAAGGTTCTTAGACCTGTAGTATTACAGACGTCGCTCAAGACTGGGCCATTATTATAATAAATAATTGTTAAAGCTCTTTGATTGGTTGAATCTAGGTTTAAGTCGTGCGTCTTGAGTGAAGTGCTGTAATACGTCGATGTGGTGCATTATAGTCCTGCAACCCTCAGATCAAAGGAGAGTAGGTGCCATTCTCCTTTATCCTGTCTGTTACACTTTTTTTTTATTAGATCAAAGCTTCGCTACTTCCACGGCTTCATTGCTTAAGTGCCATTGGTAGGTCTTCGGCGGTTATTTTGAAGACTCCGTTACTCTTAACACGGGAGATCACCCACCGGATGAGCATGTAGCTAATTTGCCAATAACTATAAGCAAAAAATCAGTTTTCAGGCTGCCGCTTCAATAAATCTAATGAAAAATCTCGTAAAGCTGTCGGACCAGCTTGGGGTATCCTGTGAAACCACACTCCGCAGCCACGCTTTTTGTATGTGACCACCCCACCAGCACACTCGGAGCTAGAGTCAGCTAGAGCTAGACCAACAAGGTGCCTGTACTTACCATAAGTTTTATGTCTATGATTCAAACCATGCAAAATACTGGCCAGTTGGCTAGTTTGACTTCTGCCGCTTTGCCTTCTTTGACGTGATTCTACTCTTTTGTTTTTTATTGAGTGTGTTCACGGTGTTGGTTAAATAGTAAAAAAGCTGATTAAAGTTTATACCATTCTCGCAAAGTATATGTGTTGAATAAAAGGAAGCAGTACATTCAAGAAGTGATGTGTCAGTTCTACAAGAAGCCGGTTAGTGTAAGCAGCATCAGGTGAGGGTCATGTACTTAAATAATTTGGATATCATGATGATTAGATCTGTTATGTATATACATTTCTGGCTAGTTTAGGCCTGCCGTCTCTAAGGCAGAATAATTACAGAAAGTCGACGAAGTTACAGGAAATAGGTACTGTAAGTATTGCCTTGTCTCCTAGAAATTATCGTCATCTTCCTGTTCCTTTACCAACTGTGTTTGGGTAGGCTTACCTAACCGGTAGTAGTTGAATACCAGTACCTACTAACATGGATTACCTGCCTATTTCACCTCCGGCCCGGGTAATACTGTAATAATAAGTTATCCCTTGCCCCTTGACAAGACTGTTTGTCAGTCTAATCGGGCCACTCTGACTACTTGTAACGACCAGATTAGCGGTCTCTATTATTTAATGAACGGTCAAACAGCCACGGACCGAACCCGGCAAGCGTAGCTTGACGTTCGTTCGAAGCTCGCGGCTATTCTAATAGCTACGAGCTTCTCGTTCCCTGGAAATTATGATCCTAATAATACTTGGTGTTTACATTGAGAGGTTTTTCTCGAGGCACTCGAAAGTGGTATAATTATTCCGAGTTGACTCTTTTTGCAGTTCTAGCAAGTTGTTTTATAGATTCAGAATACAATGTGAGGATTATTCTGCTATGTTGTTACATATTCTTGCTGCATTGTCTGACTTTAGGGGAATATTTTTCTTCCTCTTTTCCTTGGTTCTTTTTCTTTTAAAATGAATTATTTTATTAAAATGGTTTCATTTAACTTGTCTCTGGCTGATACGAAGCTAAAAAGCTAGTGGTCAAACATCGAAATAATTTGACAAGGTCAGCACCCAAAAGATACATACGTTTTAGTCTGTGGTGCGTTCCTAGACCAAGTTCGACGAGAAAAGTGATTTTCTTGAATTTGTTTTTAAAATGTCTGCGTGGACTACGTTGAACCGTGTGGTGTTCAAGCGAACATCCACCTTCTTCTTGGCAGGAGCGCTGGGCACCTTCTTCTTCGAAAGAACCTTTGATGTCATATCAGTAGGCATCTTCGAGAGCATAAACAAGGGAGTGAGTAATGTTATGTAATTTTCTTTTGTGGCTTTTAATTGGGCTATATTTCTATTCTTATCGATAGATGCAATTACTCCATTCATTAAGACTAGGTCTGAGAGCCTTAAAGACGACCCACTGAACTACATTTTTGATTGAAGGGATTATGGCAAGTGTACTTAATTTTAAAAATAACCTCACTATTAAGTATTGAAACTTGTTCTATTTTTCACAAAGTTTGATTTCACTGCGTTAAATGTCTCTAGTTTTGCAAGTTAAGTCTTCGATGAAATGACCTTTAACAGTATTTTGTTTATGAAAAACCATAAATTATAAAATTGCTGTTTTTTATAATCTAACTTCTCAAAGTAATTAAATGTGATAGAGGGGCAAATTCCTGAGTTGAAACCATCAGTGACATCCCTGAGCTAAGCTCAGCTCTCGGGCTCTCAGATAATATGCCTATAAATTATCAAAGCCCATTGGTCTAGTGATGCCAAGCAACTATTGCTGAGCATGAAGTCCTGCCACGGTTTGATTCCCAGTAGCCTGTGGGACTTACGGCAATAGGCTTGTTCCCAATTATGTGAGACTGCTAAACTGTTTGGGAATTATAGGCATGTTCTGTTATATTTTCATGGCTTATCACTCTCTTGAACAGGTTCACTATACACAAAGTCGACAACATTCACAAAACAGTGTGCCATTGAATTATAAACTGGCTAATGTGCTGTTAGTACCATTCCTGATAAATGAGTCACTGTAATTATTGTCAATGCTTTCTGCAATTTGACCTAAAGGTCCAGTTACCAGGTCATAAAATTCCAAAAAAAAAAAAAAAAAAGCTTTCTGCAAGGCAATACTTGCCTTGCAGAAAGCTTTTTTTTATAACACACACAACAGTGGGTTCTGAGTTTGATCTCCAAAACCTAACTACCAGAATTAAGGCTAAAGTTTTCAGAAGAAAAGACCTCCCGCTATCTCCTTTGTGGTTAGCCATAGCCATGTTTTCTATTTCTCACCAATTATTATTAATACAATTTTATTTTTATTTCAGAAACTATGGGAGGACATCAAGCACAAGTACGAGCAATGAGGAATCCAAACAACAGCTCTATGTAAATGATTTAATTTATTAGTTAATTTGTTAATATTACTTGAATAAACTGATTATGTCAAGTTAAACATATTTATTATTTACATCAATTATAAACAAACAGTATCGTTGACTAGATAACATTTATAGTGAAATATTTATATATTATCTTATAACTACGTTACTCATTCAAATATTAACTATCTTGAAAAGACAACTGTTCATACTAGACATTTTTAATTCAAATCAACTATGTCAAAATTATATTATCAATTAATCAGTAGATTTTTAAATGCGCAACCTCAATCAAGCATCATCCATACTTTTCTATTACTCCTCATCTCATCTGACACATATTTAATACAATAAGTAAAGAGTTGATTTAATAAGTGACTGTAATTAATTATAGAAAACTAATTAAAAATGTTTCTTTCAACACTGCGGTATACATATATAAGTGTAATTGTTTCAGTTACTACTAGATGATCTTTACCTACTATTTTCCCTTTAGATAACCTGTTAAAAAATATACAATCACAAAAGTATACATAAAAATCTGTTAAAGAATGATTCTGTTTGATGGGCAAGTGGACTGTATCTAAAGGAAAAGGTAGGAGGGACTCACCGAAGCTCGTTGAAGAGGGCCGGCTGGCTCCGAATACCTGTGATTTTATGCTGTGGGGCGCCCCAATTCTTGATTCTTGTTGTTTTGGATGATGAGTGGTTGATGACACACACAATTACTGTCTTGATCACACTTAGTTGAGGTATTTCACCATACTTTTTTACGGAGTCGATGTGTTCAAACGAGATATGGCGGGGACTCGTTGATGAGTGGTAAAAAACGTTAGGTGGCGCTATGTGCGCAGGAAATGGTAGGATTGAAAAGGGCGGGAATTCAAATCATGCTTTATGGTGCTTTAACATTATCTTCCCCCCCCGCTGGCGAATTGATGAGACTGAGAAGTCTGAAATTTATATTTGTTCACAACAACCATTGCTTTGATATTATGATAGGATAAATTATGATAATACTGATGAATATATAAAATAGAATAGGTAGTTGAAATGTTTTGATCACAATATGAATGTATGAAAAAATAAGACATGACTAGTCAGTCATATCTGGTAATGGGCACAACTTCACAAGTGGCCTTTTGAGCATACCTTGTGCAGTCCTGACCGTAGCTGAACGAGAAACGCCATCGCGTCCTGGATGTAATTCTACGATTCTACCTAAACGCCATCGCAGTGGGTGAGTAGTCTCGTCTCTGATAATAACGAGCTGGTTGATTTTTGCTGGAGGTGAATTCACAGTCCATTTCAAACGCTGTGACAAATTTGTGAGATATTCACTATGCCATCTAGTCCAGAAATCCTGGTGCATTTTCTGTAATAGGTGCCAACGTGTTAGCCTATTCATTTTTGGGTTGGAATAGTCTGGTGAAGGCACTGATGTTAAGGGTGCTAATGTTAAAAAGTGCCCTGGTGTGAGTGCTGTTAAATCTGATGGATCTGAACTCAGTGCTGATATTGGTCGCGAATTTAAAACTGATTCGACCTGTGTCAAGAGTGTGTTTAACTCTTCATATGTTAGGATTTGATCACCTATCACACGATATAGGTGAGATTTTACGGACTTCACCCCAGCTTCCCAAAGGCCACCCATGTGTGGTGATCCTGGGACATTAAATTTGAAGTCAATGCGCTCCGATTCACAAGCTGAGCGCATGATTTCTGATAGTTGTGACTGCGCACCTTTGAAATTGGTTCCACAATCGCTATGGATGATGTTGCAACGACCGCGTCTAGCAATGAATCTGCGTAGAGCAGCCAAAAAGCAAGAGGATGATAAATCGCTGGCAAGCTCCAGATGGAGAGCTCTTGTTGAAAAACAAACGAAAAGACAAAGGTATGCCTTTGTTGAACGCACACCTCGATAACGTTGAAACCTAATGTTGAAGGGTCCTGCATAATCACAACCCACAACCTGAAATGGTTTGATTTGATTGACGCGAGAGTGTGGTAAATCTGCCATTACTGGCTGAAAGTTTCGTGGCTTCATACGGAAACAACGATAGCATTTTGAAATGATCTGATTGATTGCTCGCCTTGGTGACAAGATCCAAAAATTTTGAAGTAACAGATACTGCATTGTTTGCAGACCCGGGTGTAAGTTTTCGTTATGTGTGCACTGGATGATAAGCTGCGTCAAACGATGCTTGCGAGGAAGCAGAGCTGGATGTTTTGTTTCATAATCAAGGTTTGACTGAGAGAGCCTACCCCCCACACGCAACACCTGGTTTGAATCTAGAAATGGACTAAGTTTTCTGAATGATTTTGATAATATGTGATTTGATCTCAAATGTTTGATCTCTTCACTAAATTCGGAATGTTGGGTGTGTTTCACAAGTACCATAAGGCTATGATGAAGTTCTTGTTCTGTTAAATGACCTGTACGCTTGTTTTTGCGCAGGGCGTTGATAAAACGATTGCAATATGTTAAAATACGTTGAATCTTCCTCAATGATGAAAATCTTGTTAGTAAATGATCAATTGGATTAGTTTCTACTGCGTTTGACACGTTCAAAACGCAGGCACGTTGCTCACAATCCACCTCTGGATGTTGCGTTATGTTTGAATGTTGAGGCACTTTAGGCCATTGATCTTGATTTAAGGATAGCCATTGAGGGCCAGTCCACCACAGGTCATGATTGATAAGCTCGTCGGGTGATAACCCACGACTCGCGGCATCCGCAGGGTTTTGCTTTCCTGGGACATGATGCCAAATTGCTACTGGTAATCTACGCTGAATATTTGATATGCGATTGCCAACAAACGCCTTAAAATTTGATGAATTTGACTGGATCCATGACAAGACTATCATAGAATCAGTCCACGCGTGTACACTATCTATGGGAAGAAATTTGCTGTATATGTTGATGATGTGTCTCATTAGGTCTGCCAGCAATGAACTGCCACACAACTCAAGCCTTGGTAAAGTTCTACGTTTCGTTGGAGAGACACGAGACCTCGCACTAACCAGGATGACCTGGTGTTGATGATATTGATTGGTAGCACGAAGATATACAGCAGCTGCATAACCAGCTTCACTCGCGTCTGAAAACCCATGCACCTGATAAGTCACAGCGTCGTCGGATGTGATGCGGCGTGGTATCTTAAGCTGAGCTAGGTGAGGCAACTGCTGAACATACTTTGTCCAAATTTGATTGATGTCGTCGGGAACGGGTTGATCCCATGATGAACCGAGCAACCACAAACGTTGAATTAAATGCTTGGCTAAAAATGTTAATGGTGTTAAGAGACCAATGGGGTCATAAATACGTGCCAGCTCTGAAAGCATGGTACGTTTGGTACATTCACGATTGATTTGGTTCACTTGGTAGTTGAATATGTCCTCCTGGGAATTCCAGGCTAGACCGAGAACCTTCACAAAATTACCATCACTGTCGAATGTTTGATTGACGTTTGGCACCGCTTTATGTTCTTCTGGTATGTTTTGTAATACAGCCGCATGATTGCTGGACCACTTCCTCAGCTCAAAGCCTCCAGTTGCCATGATGTTAATCAGCTGCTGCTGAAGAGCGACCGCCTCTTCGATGCTCTGACACCCTGTAACGGCATCGTCGACATAGATGTCCTCCAACAACACCTGAGCTGCAGCTGGAAATGAGCTGCCTTCGTCGCGGGCCAATTGATGTAACACACGAATTGCTAAAAATGGTGCTGATGATACACCGAAAGTCACTCGATTGAGACGGTATTCTTGTATTGGCTCACTAGGGGAACACCTGAACAGGATTCTCTGAAAATCCAGATGTTCTGCTGCTATCCGGATCTGCCGGTACATTTGCCGGATATCCGTACAAAACACAATGGCATGAAGCCTGAAACGCAAAAGAATGTTGGTGATGTCAGCCTGAAGTTTGGCGCCTGTAAGAAGAGTGTCATTTAAGGATACACCTCTTTTATCCTTCATTGATGCATCGTAGACCACACGAAGGCTACGATCTGATTTTGATACGGCATGATGCGCCAAGTAAAATGCTGTAGGAGATTGACACTCAACTGCAGGGACCTTCTCCATCTGACCACTTGATAGGTACTCCATAACATGTTGATTGTATTGTTCATGAAAAGCTGGCTTTGCCACGAGTCGTTTTTCCAGCTGCACAAAGCGCCGATGAGCAATTGTGTAAGCATCCTCAAAGGCCACTGATGTTTGATCACGGAATGGTAACTGGACAATGTATCGTCCCTCACTGTCACGCTTGTGTGTTGATTGGAATATTTCTTCACAATGTATGTCATCCACCGAGTGAGATTGTTTGTTGTCTTCACATGGTATGCTATCCAACTCCCAGAACTTCTGAACGGCAATATCCAGATTGACGTCCATTGATACATGATTGATTGATAGAGGAATGGATGATGATGACTTTGATAATGTTTTTCCCATGAGAATAAATCCAAATATGGTATTGATGGCAGTTGCTGCATGTGGACCACCATCAATTTTCCCTGGTAAAAGAATTTGAGGGAATATCTCTCCACCAATGAGGATATCCACAGGACCAGAAGAATGATATTTCTCATCAGCCAATTTGATATTTGATAAATGTTGAAAATTGTTGATGTCCACTGGATGAGTGGGCATGTCACTACAAATTTTTTCCAAAGTCAGCGCTTCTGTTGTAAAAGAGGGCTCTGGTTTCCCAACTGGTCGGATTTCTAAGAAGACTTTGCCCGTGGAAAATGCAGGAACGTCCCCTATACCTGACATAGGAGTTTGATTTTTATACTGTGTCAACCCTAAACGACGGACACATACCTTTGTGATGATGTGACTTTGACTACCAGGGTCCAATAAGATACGGACCTTCTGAAAGGAGCCTCGACCGTCCTTGACCTCCACTTCAGCAGTGGCAAGCATCACAAAATGAGTATTTGATGATGATCCTGCAGTTGTGTTTGATAATGATGTAACGGGTGTGATCACATTTTCCTTGGAATCAGAAGTTGGTGCTGGGCCTTTCCCTGTATGAGAAACGCCTGGTTGTTTATGTTGAGAATTGACTGAACCACTTGTATCTGTCTTTTTTGTAAAGTGTAAAAGGCTGTTGTGCTTTTGTCCACATGATTTGCATGTATGCGATGAAATACAGTTGGCTGTGATATGGTTTGACCGTAAACAGTTGAAACACAATTTATTTTGTTTGACAACTTGAGATCTCTCATGAGGAGTTTCTGCTAAAAACTTTGAACATAAGTAGAGAGGGTGATCCTCTTTACACACTACACAAGATTGATGAGGCGCTTGGGCCAAAAGCGTTGTAGGCTTTGATTGGTTGTTTGAAACAACACGCTTGTTATTTTGCTGTTGCACAGCTGATGATGATGATTGATAGTTCACATTTAATGTTGAGCGTTCAAGGGCATTACACCTATCTACCAAAAATGTGGATAATTCCTTGAAGCTTGGAAAATCACTACTTGTGTTGGCAAGCTCAAAAGCTTCTCGAGATGCCTTATCTAATTTTGTAAGCAATGAGTGAAATAACACAAAATCCCACTGTGTTGTTGGTAGCCCTAAAGATGCGAGCATTGATAAGTTCTCACTATAAAGGTCTAACATTGTACGCAAGCTTTGAGCAGAACTGGAGTGCATTGCCTTCAAATTGTTGATCTGTTCCCAACACATGAACGCCAAATACCTCTTATTGTTATAACGATTCACTAATGCTTTATATGCACTGATGTAGTTACCTTCACACACCGGAAACGCACGAATGATATTGATTGGATCCCCAGATAATGATGTGATTAAATATTGAAACTTTTCTACATTTGATAAGTCATTTCTGTTATGCACTAATGTGTTGAAAAGGTCAATGAACCCTGGAAAATCTTTGAATTGCCCTGTGAATAATGGCAGCTTCATAGGTGGTAACTTAGCTGTTTTATTTTTCGGCTCACTGGACGACGAAGAAGTCTCCACTTTTGCTGATAAGTGTTTACGCTTGGCCTCTAATGTTTCAAAGAACATATCATCAGCCTGTTCTTGGAACTTAAACTGAGCTTGTTGCACTTCCTTTTCGTCCATACCTGCCTTTTTATACTCACATATTACTTGAACCTGGGCTTCGTTAAATGTTTCGAATATTTGATCCACGCGCGAACACCAAGTTTCTAACCTATTTATTTGAGTTGGGTCTGTTTTGCAATTTCGAGCGCAAATTACAGCATCATGAAGACGCTTAAGCGCCATGTTACGCTTAGATTCATAATGTGCGATCAATGCTTCACTCATTTTGATAATTAGTTACACACTTTGTTAAATGAAAGCACTTGTTTACAAAAGTTGTATCGATTGGTAAACAAAATCACGAAATGATTGTCAATGTCACTTGTCTAAACTGTCAATTACAACAGTTCTGAAACAAGCTTTACAAACACAAAATAGCCTATGGTTAGGATGAATGATAATAATTATGTTGGCAATAACTTTGGCAGTGGTACCAACACGATAAACCTGAATGATACGAGAACGAGAAAATGTAGGTACAATACCTACCTGATAAGCAGATTTGAATATAAAACAATGATACACAATGAAATCCTAGTGTTATATGTTGCACCAAGGATTCCAACACAAAAATGATAATGTTAGGCGCTGTATGTTACACCTAAAACACACGATTATAATGAAAATTGCTTGAGACGAAACAACTCACTTCCGACTGCGAACAAGTGAGCGTTTGGTAGGTACGTTGCTATGATGACTTACCTACCTACCACACTATGATTATGAACACAAAACACTGGCACAATTTGATCTTAATTGAGTTTAAGTTAATGTATGATAAGTTTGCTCGATCGAATGAGCTCCCGCAATGATGAATGATAACTACGAAACATGATAAAATACACTTGTTATGTTGTAGAACAATTGACACCCGTAATAAAAACAAAAGTTATGTTCAAAAGTGAAGCTAGATGATAAAAATATGTTACGATTATGATAAATTGAGTTAAGATTGTTGTGTTGCAATTTGGTTTTTGCGAACAAATATGGCTGACCCCACAATTTTCACAATAGAAAAATAGGATTACTGATACTATTTCAGCAATCCGACTCGACAAGGACCAAATTAAATGTTAAAGAATGATTCTGTTTGATGGGCAAGTGGACTGTATCTAAAGGAAAAGGTAGGAGGGACTCACCGAAGCTCGTTGAAGAGGGCCGGCTGGCTCCGAATACCTGTGATTTTATGCTGTGGGGCGCCCCAATTCTTGATTCTTGTTGTTTTGGATGATGAGTGGTTGATGACACACACAATTACTGTCTTGATCACACTTAGTTGAGGTATTTCACCATACCTTTTTACGGAGTCGATGTGTTCAAACGAGATATGGCGGGGACTCGTTGATGAGTGGTAAAAAACGTTAGGTGGCGCTATGTGCGCAGGAAATGGTAGGATTGAAAAGGGCGGGAATTCAAATCATGCTTTATGGTGCTTTAACAAAATCAATTAGTTAAATAGATACTGTACAATAATTGGTTATCACATAAACATGAATCAAGATACATAGTACTACAACAAAGCCCTAACTGCTTATAAAATCATTAAGCCGACGATTTCGTTGTAACTGGCCTTTATTTGGGCTGTAATATTAGCCAAGAACACATACCACATAACACGCGTCATACGCGTGCATTCGTTGCCTTATGTATACTTACAACTCGGTCGTAAATATGCAGTGTTGCCAACAGTCAAACTAACTCTCCACCAGATTCAACATCCAAAACACCAGAAAACCACTTACGAAATCAGACCTTACTCTCAGTCGCTAAATAGGGGATAATCACAATTTTTTTTTCTTTGTCTGTCGGGTAGATTATTGAAAAGTATTGGACACGTATTTTTTCTTTTTTCACGTGGTCATAAAATTACGGAGATTTAGTCAGTTGAAATGGCGCATGACGTCACTTGTAGGTAATTTTTATACCTAATTGTGACGTAATAAGCCCTAAGTATTTTTTTGATATTTTGATAAAACAAAAAAAATACGTGTCAAATATTTTTGTATTACCCGTCTGACTGAATTTACAACTGTCTACATTGCATCCCTGATTATGGAATTTCTCTTCGAAGGGATTTTAAAAACAAGTAAAAACGGTGTAAACTAAACTGAATGACTGTCTCGCCGCAATTGCAAAAATATGTGCGAACACTCACTCGGCCACAGCACTGTCTCGGCCTACTGGCATTATGCTGTCTGGCCACTCTACTCGTTAGGTGTAGAGCCTCAACTCTGCCACTCATATCTATGTGACAGTCTCAAGTTCAGTTCTAAAGCTCAGTGTGTCATATTATTTGTTTATATTCCAGTTTCGCGCCTAAGCTGTCCCTAATTCCCGTGCTTAGCATAAAAATATAAAACACTAAAATGTTAACTTAAACCTGGAACTATAGATCAGAACTAAATTACCTTACTTACCAGTCACGTTGGTGATGCAAAATGTTTCTACAAACTAGGCGCAATAACATTGGCTATAATATGAGGGTGAGCGCTGATACCTATAATTACAAGATATTAATTAGATTATCTTAATTTAGGTATTGGCTGCGACTCTAACATACAGCAATTTTTATTGTAAACCATATTTTTTACTTGAAGGTGCAAATAAATTATATTTTCGTTTTATATTAACTGGGTAGTATATTTGCCCTGATTGTCTTTAGCACGCCATTTTCTCTACTCGCTTCGTTCGTATCTAGTCCTATACTCTAAATTCAGTCTCCCTTACATGTGCACTCTAGTTCCACAACACTAAGATTTGCCGCATCTATGCCGTGAATACTCAGGGTCATCTGTCAGGGTGTCAGCTGATGACGACGAGGGCAGTGACCTCGGTTGTACGGGAAGAGGCGAGTCGAAGTGCGGCTCCTCTGCTAACGCCCATATGATGTCAACTAAGAGTGGTTGAGCCAAGTTCTTGATGGCGTCTTGCCGCGCGACCTGCGAAATGTAACCCTGTGTAATTGTAGACAGTTATTATTTTATATGGGGATTTTAATCTCTGTTCCCTAATCTTTATAATCTGGATCTATTCAAAGTTCGAGTGAGTCACAAAAAGAAGGGCTTCATGCATTTAAGAACGTTTCTCACGAAGAGCGCTTGATACCTGTGGGAATCTATACTAATAATAAAGCTGAAGAGTTCGTTTGTTTGCTTGAACGCGCTAATCTCAGGAAGTTCTGGACCGATTTAGAAAATTTCTTCAGTGTAGTGTAGATAGCCCATTTATCGAGCAAGGCTATAGGGTATATATCACCACGCTACGACTAACAGGAGCGGAGCAGCAATGAAAAATGTTACGAAAACGGGGAAAATGTGACACAGACGAAGTTGGTCGCCAGACTGTCTAATACTGAGGGCAATTTTCACCAATGAAAAAACGCGATCAGCACATGTAACCAATATCACGTCATGACATTTCTTGTGAACACACTGCCTTACAATGCCGTGCAAATTGCAACAAAAAAAAAATCAATTTCGCCAGCTACCTTGGCACTTTCCCTTAACCTTGAAGAAAAACAAAGCTTATATAAATATCCCAAGTAGAACTTACAAGCCCAAAGTGGTGCACGATCATCTTGAGCGCATACTCCTTGATGTCAGTCGCGCGCATACGGTCTGCGGCCTGCAGTATCGCGAGGACGTTCTCCGGAGACACGTTGCTCTGCAGGTTGTGCTTGCAGAATACTTGCAGGCGGTTGTTTGTGAAGCCTGAAAAAAGGTTAACCATCATCAGCTATCTGCCAGTAAAAGTCCGTCAAAATCGGTCCAGCCGTTTCAGAGATTAGCCGGGACAAAAATTAAAGTTGTACGTAAAAGTACCGTATGTTTCATATGCATTTAGAAGTTGTTATTTTGAAATTACAAACAGTCACTTCAATTTAATTTATTTGTATAGATACAATGAGTCGCATGTACGCAAATTGCCTCAGAATAAGGGTTGGTTCGGCCAGAAAAGAAAAAAATACTGGTTTCAAAATAAAATCAATCATGCATTTGCAATCGAGTCGAAAGCGTGAGCGACGCGCATCGATGTTCATACAATTTTCTACTTTAAACAAACGTGATATGGTCCTATTTTCAATGCAGCCAGTAATTTGCTCGACGATTAAATCGATCTGTCTGAACTAACCGTAATGCTGTGACACTATGCGATACAGAAACA
The DNA here is from genome assembly GCA_963082945.1 of Cerastis leucographa. Classification (NCBI taxonomy): domain Eukaryota; kingdom Metazoa; phylum Arthropoda; class Insecta; order Lepidoptera; family Noctuidae; genus Cerastis; species Cerastis leucographa. The sequence goes on along the minus strand of OY720365.1, from coordinate 14,480,645 downwards.
ACTTTTACATGATGTTGGATGCTGGCGAAATGTGGCTGTACTTTATGTTCGTCTGCCTAACTCAGCCTTCAAGGATTAGAGGCGTGATACTATCAATAACACTAGAAACTGGATATTAACCATTTTTACTATTTGTTTCGAGTTCCCAATATTTCGGCGCTGTTGCAAACGCCATGATCACGGATAAACTGAAGTTATTGCGGGTGGGTGTTTATGTGCAAATAAATAGGTCTACCCTCTTTCTTGTTCGTTCTTTGCGCTCCGTACCACTACCCAGTGGTAGTGGTACTCACTTACAGCTCGATTCTATTCCCGACACACGAAGCTCACTGTGTCCGCTCGCATGCTATTTACAGCACTTTTTACACAGCTGAACCACTGGATTCCAGGCTCTTGACAGTTTTATTTTATTTTATGCTTTTTGGGAAATTTACAGCTAATAAAAACAGTATTCCTAAACGATACGGATTTGAAGGCCATTTACAAGTTACCAAAAAAAAAACAACAAACGAAAAAGGTAAGTACAAAATACCTATACTTAAACAAAAGTTACGAAACAAAAAAAAACTAAACTAAAACTACAAAAAAAAATACTAAAAACTACAGTCAGACACAAACAAATCACTTACTCGTAAAAAGCTTCTTACTAATAAGTGCTTGAGCCGAGAAACACTGGTGTTGAAAATGTCCAAATCATGTTCACTAGCCAGTTAATTAAAACTTCTGCTCGCACGGATCAGAAATGAATTCTGCCTGTACGCGGACCCTTACTGAGGGACATGCAACAAACTATGGGTTTGCGAAACGTTTTGCAGTGTGTGACCAATCCTAAACTACCTAACAGCTCAGGGCAATCTACAGTTCCATTTGCTAAAAACATTTGCTTGACAGTTGAAACCCAAGCTCCCAGTTGAAGTACTTATATTTGTTTTTTTTTTTAGGGGTTTGCTCTTGACTCTAGTGTAGGTTAGATATGACAGAGACAAAGTCGAAAATGGTACATACGAGCTTACCCAGAAGAATCCTGACAGAGAGTTCCACTCCTTTGCTAAGTCGGGAATAGAATCGAGTTGTGAGTGACAGTAGTAGTGGTACGGAGATCAAAGAACGAACAAGAAAGAGGGTAGACCAATTATTATTTGTTAATTTAATATCCCGTTTTTAGTGTTATTGATAGTGTTAGTGACCATGCCAGTTTAAAAACTTTTACAGGTGTGATGTTATGTTGTATGAAGGATACTTACCGTAATATATTGGCGCCTGGAATAGATACAGAGAGTCTTCGGTAGGCATGTTGGTGTCGCCGTAGTAGATATATCGCAGTAGAGAGTCGAACGCTTCCTCTGATGGCACCGTGTCGCAGATTTGTATCTGTTAAATTAATCAAGATTTTAAATGTTATGTCATGAAATTTGAACACTCGCAATATTACTTTAAGAGTAAAGAATTTTTAGACGCGTTTGACTGAGCAATATGCGCTATATCAGTCAAACGCGTCTAAAAATTCTTTCCATTTCACCAAGCGCCTTATGCTTTACACCCCAACTAGATTGACCGCGCGATGACCTTTCAAAGTTGCTGGGACAAACTGCAAGTGCAACGCAGGGGACAGAAAGAAAGAAAAACATGTTTGTTTGGCATATGCCAAACACAAGAACACATTTTTTAAAGTGAAGCTTTTATTACATCGTCTCAAACTTTTTCATCTGTGTGTTGCATGTCGCGTGACGGTGGGCCGCAAAGTAAAAATGAAAATAATAAAGTGAAAATAAAGTGTAAATAAAAATAATAATAAGTAATGAAATACAGTCTTGTGGAATCGGAAGTGCCGTACTATAGGTATGTGCCCGACCCAGTTCTCGAAAATGGCAATATCACACTGTATTGGGATCAATCCATCATCACTGACAGGACTATTGTAGCCAATAAGCCTGATATAGTGGTGGTGGATCGATTAGAGCGGCGCGCAATTATTGTTGACATAACGGTTCCACATGACGAGAACCTCGTGATAGCCGAGAAAGATAAGCAAATCAAGTGTCTTGACTTGGCTCGCGAGGTTGTCGACATGTGGGATGTTGACTCAGCGATCATTGTGCCGATAGTGGTATCAGCCAATGGCCTAATTGCCAAGAGGCTCGACCAACATCTGATGAGGCTCTCGTTAGGCAGCTGGATCAAGGGCTTGATTCAGAAAGCGGTACTCCTGGACACTGCTCGTATTGTTAGGAGGTTCCCTTCTCTGTAGCCCTGACTGCCGGTAGCTTGGACCCTGATCCCGATACCGGTGGGCTACAATTTTTTATATTTTTAAATGTTTTTTTTATTTTTTTTATGGAATAATTAAAAATGTATTAAATTTGTATATATAAATGAATAAAGGGAATAATAAGTAAAAATAATAAAGTGAAAGGCGCTCTGACGAGCGCCTTTCACTTTATCCCTACACCGCGCTATAGTGTAAAAAAAAGTTTCACTTTTACCGTGGTTTCATAAAACCACACAATCCTTTTTTTTACATTTTCATTTTTTTTAAAATTATTTTTGAACCTGCGGGTTTGAGTTTGAGTACTCACATTAACAATGTTGTCAGTGGGCGAGAAGGAGCGGAACATGGCCTCGAAGTACGCAGCGCGCGCCGCCAGCACGGAGCGGTGCGCCGGGCGCTGTGCGGCGCCCACGCGCAGGCGCACGTCCGCCAGCGCCGCGCCGCCCGCCAGCAGCGCGCACATGTCCTGCTCCAGCGTCGTGCCTGGGACCAACGATAACCTCTAGCATACTAAGTAGGCCGCGCGCGGCGCACGTCCGCCAGCGCCGCGCCGCCCGCCAGCAGCGCGCACATGTCCTGCTCCAGCGTCGTGCCTGGGACCAACGATAACCTCTAGCATACTAAGTAGGCCGCGCGCGGCGCCCACGCGCAGGCGCACGTCCGCCAGCGCCGCGCCGCCCGCCAGCAGCGCGCACATGTCCTGCTCCAGCGTCGTGCCTGGGACCAACGATAACCTCTAGCATACTAAGTAGGCCGCGCGCGGCGCACGTCCGCCAGCGCCGCGCCGCCCGCCAGCAGCGCGCACATGTCCTGCTCCAGCGTCGTGCCTGGGACCAACGATAACCTCTAGCATACTAAGTAGGCCGCGCGCGGCGCCCACGCGCAGGCGCACGTCCGCCAGCGCCGCGCCGCCCGCCAGCAGCGCGCACATGTCCTGCTCCAGCGTCGTGCCTGGGACCAACGATAACCTCTAGCATACTAAGTAGGCCGCGCGCGGCGCCCACGCGCAGGCGCACGTCCGCCAGCGCCGCGCCGCCCGCCAGCAGCGCGCACATGTCCTGCTCCAGCGTCGTGCCTGGGACCAACGATAACCTCTAGCATACTAAGTAGGCCGCGCGCGGCGCCCACGCGCAGGCGCACGTCCGCCAGCGCCGCGCCGCCCGCCAGCAGCGCGCACATGTCCTGCTCCAGCGTCGTGCCTGGGACCAACGATAACCTCTAGCATACTAAGTAGGCCGCGCGCGGCGCCCACGCGCAGGCGCACGTCCGCCAGCGCCGCGCCGCCCGCCAGCAGCGCGCACATGTCCTGCTCCAGCGTCGTGCCTGGGACCAACGATAACCTCTAGCATACTAAGTAGGCCGCGCGCGGCGCCCACGCGCAGGCGCACGTCCGCCAGCGCCGCGCCGCCCGCCAGCAGCGCGCACATGTCCTGCTCCAGCGTCGTGCCTGGGACCAACGATAACCTCTAGCATACTAAGTAGGCCGCGCGCGGCGCACGTCCGCCAGCGCCGCGCCGCCCGCCAGCAGCGCGCACATGTCCTGCTCCAGCGTCGTGCCTGGGACCAACGATAACCTCTAGCATACTAAGTAGGCCGCGCGCGGCGCACGTCCGCCAGCGCCGCGCCGCCCGCCAGCAGCGCGCACATGTCCTGCTCCAGCGTCGTGCCTGGGACCAACGATAACCTCTAGCATACTAAGTAGGCCGCGCGCGGCGCACGTCCGCCAGCGCCGCGCCGCCCGCCAGCAGCGCGCACATGTCCTGCTCCAGCGTCGTGCCTGGGACCAACGATAACCTACCATACACAACACGCGACCAGCAGTCGCGCTTACGAGACCAACTCTTCAATTAAGCATAATCAACTAATACTGCTTTATATGGTATTAAATGTTGTACGCAGACGACCAATCAGGCTATACAAAACCTTTATACAAGCTATACAAAATCTTTATACAAGGTGTTGTTTTGCATCCTCGTCAAATTCAAAGAGGTAACTCTACTAATGATTCTCGTCCCAAATCAATAATAAAATGAATAAGTTTTTTTTTCTTATTTACGAAAATCGGTAAGTGTAATGTGAACCACCCGTGTTTTAAACGCGGCCTGTCTGATCCTCACCCTATAACAGCGCTTGCATACATACAAACAATCTATAGTAGATTGTTGCATCGAGCGCAAAGTGAGTTATTAATGCACGAGTGTTATGTTGGTGCCCGAGCGCATGTGAGGGCACTAAATTAACACGAGTGCATTAATAACTCACTTTAGCGAGGTGCGTAATCTACTTTTCTTTCAACTACCGTCATACCGTGACAAAATATACTACCTACCACCACCTGCCTACGACCTGCCTACCAATTGCCTACCGCCTGCCTACGTCCTGCCACACCCTGCATAACACCTGCCTACGACGTACCACAACCTGCCTACCACCTGCCTATCATCTGCCTACGACCTACCACCATTTGCTTACGACCAGCCTACATCCTGCCTACGACCTGCCTTACACCTGCCTACCAATTGCCTACCGCCTGCTTACGACCTACCACAACCTGCCTACCACTTGCCTACTGCCTGCCTACGACCTAGCACAACCTGCCTACCACCTCCCTACGACCTACCACCACCTGCCTACGACCTGCCTACGACCTAAAACCACCTGCCTACAACCTGCTTAACACCTGCCTACGACCTGCCTACAACCTGCTTAACACCTGCCTATCACCTGCCTAACACCAGCCTACCACCTGCCTAACACCAGCCTACCACCTGTCTAACACCAGCCTACCACCTGCCTAACACCTGCCTGCCACCTGCCTAACACCTGCCTGCCACCTGCCTACCACCTACCTACCGCCTGCCTACGGCCTACCGCCACCTGCCTACGACCTGCCTACCACCTGCCTACTACCCACCCACTACCTACCTAAGAACCTTCTCCTGACAATAAGAAAAACAACAAAAAAAAAATAGCGAAATCCGTCTAGCCGTTCACGCGTGATGTCGTGACCAAGGGAAATATATAGATAGATAAAACATAAAAAACAGTGCAGTTATGAAAACTGTGCAGTAATGACAACATTTCTGCACTGTTTTGGGTCTAAGCAAAAAAGACATCCTTTGTGATCGGTTTTGTAGTGATTAATGATACCATTACTGCGTAGTTGGAAGAAAAAACGTTTATTATATAATTTCGTTTTCCCTAAACCACGTTATGGGGTTTATTCTGAAATCCTGACAAACTTAAACAACCAAAAAAATACACGTTCATTAATAATTAACTAGTTACCGTAATTTTAATTGATTATTTATGTCTTTTGTGACATACTCTTGAATTTTGACGAGGATGCAAAACATCACTTTGTAGAGCGAGATCATTTTATGCTGGTAATGTATAGCTTGATGTGTGGTTGTGTGTACACGGATATACTGTGACCTTCAATAGCAAAAAGGCTACGTAATATCGTATTTAGTGTGAGCGAAGCCTTGGAAAAATCATCTGCCTAGCGCCGTTTACCCAAACTATCTTGGGGTCGGCCATCCAGTCTAACCAGATGCAGCTGAGTACCAGTATTTTACATGAAACGACTGCCTATCTGACCTTCACAACCCAGTAGCTAGGTAATACGATACCGCTTGGTAATACTGGATGTCAGACTTTTGGCTTCTGACTACTCGTAACGACTGTCAAAGATCTACAAATGACAGCCGGGACCAACGGCTTAACGTGCTTTCCGAGGCACGGAGGAAACTCAGTATGTAATTATGGTCACCCATCCACAAACCAACCTCGGCAAGCACGGCTTAACCTTGAAGATCGACCCGTGCGGCTGTTATTATTTAGCCACGAGTTCCCCGCGGAAAAAGCTAGTTAGAAATAAATGCTTTGAGTATGCAAGCAAAATCCTCGTTACCGATAATCTCCTCATCATACTCCTGCTGCACTGCTACGTTGGTCTGCTTGGGCGGCGGCTGCTGTCTGCGGCGGATCACTTCCACCATCAGGTTCTGCTCCATCTCCTCGAACTCCTTCGACATCACAATCGGAGTGAAGTTGTAGTCTTTCACCACGAACCTGGACAGACGAGAAAAGGTTTTAGGAGACTATTTAAAATGTACCCGGTTCTGTTGTGCTGACTATTATTTAACTTTTTTCTCAGCCTAGCTGGCCCGCGCAATTTCGTTTGCTACACGCATGCGTTTTCCCCGATATTGCAATATTTTTCATTGATGCTCCTATTAGACGTAGCGTGATGGTATAGCCTAAAGCCTTCCTCTATAAATGGGCTTTCCAACACTAAAACAATAGGGATGGTGACTCATTTTTTTTTATTTGTCTATCGGGTAGATTATTAAAAAGGATTTGACACGTATTTTTTCTTTTTTCACGTAATCGTAAAATTACGGAGATATTTTGAGTTGAAATGGCGCATGACGTCACGGCTCAGTACATTTTATACCTAGTTGTGACGTAGTGAGCCCCCACTCTCCAACTTTAATGCGTTTTAACTAAGTATTTTTTTGATAACTTGATAAAACAAAAAATACGTATCTAATAAAATCAAAATCAAAATATTTTTATTTCACATAGGCCTACATGGGCACTTGTAAAACGTCGACAAAAAGGTGCTCGGTTCGGGTTGGTCGTTTCCTATGGAGAAGAACCGGCAAGAAACTCCATGGTTACTCTTTTAAAATCATTTGGCTTTACAATTTTTCTATGTTACAGCATTGGCACTTAAGTATGAGTGGACATCGTAGGCCCGACAATAAGTCGTTGCTTACTACAAAACGTAGAACAAGATAAAAAGTTACCAAGGATCTAGGAATCTATAAGGCCTACAATGTCCATACATTTATAAACAATCGGTAAATAAGAAAAAGAGTCTATACAAAAAAAAAAAGAAGATATTGCAAAAAGACTAGATTAAACAAGTGACACAAATGTTGTCATCCGTGCTGTAACTATTCTAAACAAAATGGTGTAATGATTAAGAAACTATTGTAAAACATCTGATTAAAAATAATGGAAAAAAAGTAAATAAAAATAGAAAATAAATAAAAAAAAAAAACAAAATAAAAAAAAGATTGAGAATAGTTAGAGACATCCACACATTTGTGCCGTTTTATGAGCTACCAGGGAAGCCGCATGTGCGTAGGGGCTCAGGCCAAACTTCTCTATCTTCAACGTAATCCTTAATTTTGTAATATGCTTTTTTAATTAGGACACGTTTGATATAATTTTTAAACTTTCCATCGGTCAGTTCTGTAACTGACTTCGGCAACTTATTATAAAAGCGTATACTGTTTATAAGAAATGACTTGCTAGTTTTTGTTAATCTAAATTTTGGTATTACAATTTCGTGTTTACTGCGCGTGTTTATATTATGGAAGTCGCTTCTAATTTTGAAAAGTCCTCGGTTTTTGCGGACATATAAAATACATTCTAAAATATAGAGTGAAGGCAGAGTCAGTATATCGATTTCTTTAAATTTTTCTCTGAGGGACTCGCGAGGACCCATTTTATAGATGGCGCGAACTGCCCTCTTTTGCAGTATGAAAATTGATTCAACGTCTGCTGCCGATCCCCACAGCAGAATGCCATAGGACATAATACTATGGAAATAAGCGTAGTATACTAACCTAGCTGTGGCTACATCGGTTAACTGCCTTATTTTCCTAACTGCATAGGCAGCTGAGCTTAACCTTCCCGAAAGAGTTCTAATGTGCGCGCCCCACTGCAGTTTTGAATCGATAGTAATCCCCAAGAATACAGTTTTCGCTATGACATCAAGTTTTTTGCCGTCAAGATTTAAATTTAGGTCACGTTGTGGTACATTTGGTAAAGAAAACTTAAGACATTTTGTTTTATTCGTATTCAGTAAAAGATTGTTGGCTACGAACCATTTTGAGAGAATAGTTAAGTTTTCGTTGACATGTAAGACGTCCGTATCTTTTCTATGAATTTTAAAAATTAGCGAGGTGTCATCAGCAAATAGAATTATATCCGAAAATTTGGCCATCATATAAGGGAGGTCATCAATATAAACAAGAAACAGGAAAAGACCGAGAATTGAACCTTGGGGCACGCCCATCTTGACTATAGACCCGCAGGACGTCGCCCCATTTACATTTACTTTTTGTTGCCTGTTTGATAAATAAGAAAGAACAAGATCAGCAGCTTGTCCACGAATTCCGTAGTGGTGTAATTTACAGATCAGTGTGTTATGGTCGACGCAGTCGAACGCTTTTGAGAGGTCACAGAAGATGCCAATAGCATCCTGGGTCTTCTCCCAGGATTCCAAAATGTAACTGATGAGTTTTACTCCCGCGTCCGTTGTCGACCTACCCTTCGTGAAACCAAACTGCTGACCATGCAGTATCTTATTAGAATTGAAGTGTGACAACATCTGGTCTAGCATGATTTTTTCATAGATTTTACTCAATGCTGGAAGCACAGATATAGGTCTATAATTAGAGGGATCACTCTTACAACCTGATTTGAAAATTGGTACTACTTTACTATGTTTCATCAAGTCAGGAAACTTGCCACTGTCCAAACATTGATTGAATATGCCTGCTAAGACAGGAGCAATTGAATCAATAATGTTTTCAAGAACCTTGACTGATATCCCCCATAAGTCTTCAGTATTTTTTATATTGAGACTTTTGAATGCGTTTTTAATTGTATCAATACATACTGGTTTAAATTTAAAGTTAGGTAAGTCCTTAGTAAAGTTCTCTTTAAGAAGGGCTTCAGCTAATTTAGCTGAAGAGGGGGGAGATTTCGTAACCTCTAACGGAATATTGGCAAAAAAATTGTCTAGAGTTTCAGCGACTTCTAGCTTATCACAAATGGTTTTATTATCTATTTTCAAAGTCAGTTTCATTCTTATCTCGTTGTTGCGTCTTTCCTGTTTCTCTGTTAATTACCTGCCACACGGTTTTTATTTTATTCTTAGAAATACCGATTTTATTGCTTATTAATTTAGATTTTGCCTGAGCGCAGACACTTTTGAATATTTTTGAATAGTTTCTAACATAAGTGTGAAAGACTTGATCTGAGGTTAGAGATTTTTCGTGATATAAATTGTATAAAATATCTCTGCTTTTTTGTTATTCCCGCAGTGGCCCATTCGCTAAATTTAGACTTTGAGTTGACTTTAACTTTTTTTATAGGACACGTTTTATTAAATTCCTGGCAAACTGTAGAAAATAAAATATCGTAGTTTATATTGGGATCTTCTAAATCAAAACTAGCGTTAGCAAGATTGCTAAGAACATTATTATTAAAAGATTTTAATTTATTTTTAGAGAGAGGTCTTATCTGAATTGATTTAACTAAGTGTAACTTTTTTTTTAACTCAAAAGATACAAGTTGACCAGTATGGTCTGACCTAACGCCACTAATTAATGAAGACTCTTTTACTGTGCAATTAGTAAATATATTATCTATGCATGTAGCTGAGGTTGTTGTTATTCTAGTTGCTTCGCTAAATAAATATTTTAAGTTGAAGTATTTAAACAATGAGACCAGCTTACATTTTTCTGGTGAATTGACTAACAGATCAATATTTAAGTCACCACAAACAAAAACTAATTTATTATCTGTGAAAAGTTTACTTAATATTTCTTCCATTGTGATTAAAAATAATGTCAAGTTTGATGCTGGTGGTCTATACACACATAAGACAGTATGACCCTCAACCTCCGCACATGCTACCTCACATAAGCGATCAACAGAGTAAGCAGTGATATCCTTCCTCTCCTTATATCTGAGACAGCTATTACAAAGTATCAGGGTACCACCACCCACTGATGATCTGTTGTACGCACTGGCAACTGAAAAATTATTTACATTAAACAGCATCCTATCTGGTTTTAACCAAGTTTCACTAAAACATAAAATATCCATGTGGTATTTATCTACTAACATTTCCACGTCTAAAATTTTGCCGGAGAATATTTTTTGTATTACCTGATTGACGGACAAAATAGAATTTCTTTTTCTTTACCCAGTCATCATCCCTATTATAAAGAGCGTTTACACCTAACGATATTTTATAAAAACTTTTAAGTCCTTATTTTCCGAAATGACTGAACCGATTTCAATGAAACTTCATACGTACAAGCAGAATCCTTGGTCTTAAAAGTTACTAAAAAACATTTTCGAAATGTCTTTAAAAAAAAAAAGTTTATTGTAAATTCCTGTTTCTATTGATAATTTATAATCGGTCTAATTTAGCAGTATATTTTTCGAAAAATGTTTTTAGAAACTTTTTAGACCTATGTATCCTTATACGTATGAAGTTTTATCAAAATCGGTTCAGACATTTCGGAAAATAACGACTTGAAAGTTTGTATGAAATGTCGATAAGTATAAACGCTCTTAAATTCGAATCAGTAGTTCCCGAGATTAGGTTATGCGTTCAAACAAAAGAACTCTTCAGCTTGATAATACTGGTATAGATGTGGCTATACAGAGGAGCTCATGGCTAAATAATAACAGCCGCTCTGGTCGTTCTTCATGGTTAAGCCGCGCTTGCCTATGTTGGTCCGTGGATGGGTGACCACCCATTACATACTGAGTTTCCTCCGTGCCTCGGAAAGCGCGTTAAGCCGTTGGTCCCGGCTGTCATTTGCAGATTTTTGGCGTTACAAGCAGGCAGTGGCCCGAAAGTCTTACCAAGGGGTATCGTACTATCCAGTACTAATTGGATTGAGGAGGTCTGATTGGCAGTCGCTCCGTGTAAAATACTTCCTCCGTGTAAATTCAGCTGCATCCGGTTAGACTAGAAGGCAGCCCCAACATAGTTGGCAAAACACTAGGCAGATGATGAAGTGGCTATACAGATAGCACAAAAATCCAGCTAACCTCAAACAATACTCCTTGATGCACGTAAGGTTGGCGTGATGCGCAGCATGCAGCGCTTGCAGCACGTTCTGGTAGCACAGGTTGGCGCGTAGGAAGCGCGCGCACAGCCCACGCAGCCGCGGGATGCTCAGTCGCAGCGCCAGGCGCAGCACCTCCAGCACCAGCAGCACTGTGGCGGGCGACGCGGGGTCCTCGTCTGGGGGGAGGGGGGACTCACTAAATCTATAGGAGTGTGCAAGGTTAAAATACGTGTTGCGCCGACCCTAAGTAACATGGACAATGTAAAAGATGGATGATGAGTATAAATATGTGGTGAAAATAAATTAGCTAGTGAGACTTTGCAGACGTGATGGGTATGGATATCTAAGAAATTCGAACGAAAAATGATTTAATATTTTTTTGGTTTTATATTACCTTTTTATTTAATTTCAAGTTTGTATGCTGAAAGAAGTCAGCGAAATATGTGAAACCTTTTTATTTATAAGACCATAATAAAGAATCTTGACTTTTGGGTCAATGAACGCTGTTGAACTTTTTCCTTTTAGCCTGCTCTCTTCCAATACTGGAAAAACCGCACGCAAAATACGCGCTTTGTTGCGGAAACCAGCCCGCTATACAATACAATACTGGAAAAAACTTTAAAAAAAAAGTTACTAATTTTGAAGATTTTGACAGGGGTGCGAAGCCATGTTACAGACATCTTTATTTTGGTTACAATAAGGTTGCTGTTGGATCATCAGCAAGTTGCGGCGGACTCTTGTGTGAGCATACTTGTTTACAGTTGAGCACGTTACCTTTCTCAGTGGGGTCTATTCTGTCGGTGTATATGTAGTTGAGCACCATGTTGAACGACTCGGGCGTGGCTTCAGGTAGCAACACGCATAGTTGCGGCGGACTCTTGTATGAGCATACTTCGGATGCCTCTTCCTCGCCGGCTGCTATGCGTTTCGCTTGTTCGTCTCGAGCTTCCCTGCAGAGACAGTACGATCATATTAATCTATAAATAAAAAATTGAACCCCTATGTCTCTTGGTCATGCCACAACTTGAGAACAATTTAACCGATTTCAATCATCTTTTTTTTTAAATTGTTTCTATTACTTTGTAGAAGCTTTTTAGGTAGGTAGGTAGGTAGTGGTATATGTCTCCGTCAGATAAACTGCTTCGGTCGAGTTTCATAATACCAAACACTTATCCCAATCGTTGGGATTGGGGTTTTTCTTACTTATCCTGTTGGGACCCAACGGACCCAACTACATAAATAAAAAAACGTAAATTTGACAAATTATTGTTTTGTTTTAAAGTTTCAAAAGTACATATTCACTAAATTAAACATGTAATTGATCGCTATTGTTTAGGTTTTCCAAAAATATTTTCGTGGTGATTTTTCTTTTTCGAGATTACTTATGTTTTCAACTTATAACATTGGATTTATTTATTTAGCTTTAACTAATTTATTATATTCATAGAAGTATTATATTAATTAAAATAACCGCAGTTGATTGATTTTTTGGGTTATGCCCTCATACTCGGCGCTGAGGGTGACGGCAGAGCGAGTCAGGGGTGCATTACCTGTGCGCCATTTGGTAATTGTTAAAAAACAACAAAAAAACAAATGTGGTTTGCGCGTGGGATTGACTGAGCGTACTCCATACTCGGAAAGTTTTCACTCATTTTTAAATGATTTGACTATGAATTTGGTTTAAGTTCATTGAGTACCTACCAGGCACCACTTTGAGACTTCTTCTCATGTGCTCATCATTCATACTAATTTGCATCCTACAATGCAGTGATTTGTTTTAAGCAGAAGTCTTTAAGTAGCCAAAGAGGCACTTCAGTATGCGACCAAAGTAAATAAATAAAATAAAAATAAAATCTTTTTATTTCAGACATTGGTCCATAACTTGTGTTACTAAAAAAACGAGTTCTTTGTTACATTAAAATGTTATAAAATCACTAATAAATTAAACAATGACATTAAAAAAAAATAACAATTCCATAAAAAAAATACATTAAAGATATAAAAATCACATTTGACATTACATTAAATTATTTAAAAAAATACTAATTTATTTAAGTATTTGTCGCCCTCTGGGGCCCCGGGCACCCGCACTTGTGCTTGAACCCAGTGCCTCAGAAGGGGGCTGTCCAGCTTGTGGCTGAGCACATTCAGGATGGTGTTCGCACTCGCACGCGTGCGGCGCCGCAGCACAGTGTGAAAGCCATCTGTGTGCGCGTGCGCAAACATCGCAGACGCACTATAGCAGCGGGGGAGCCCCAGCAGCACCCTGAACGCGTTATTATATTGTATTCGGAGAGCGTTGATGGCCCGCTGCGTGTAGTTGACCCACAGATTGCAGGTGTAGAGAGTTTGTCAGAATGCTTTAAACAGGGTTATCTTTACCTCTAAACTACACCTCCCAAATCTGCGTGCCAACATGTTACAGCGGACCGCCGTCGCCCTCCTCTCCCTTTCTATATCCCATCATCATTTAAAAGCTCGGTGACCACATGGCCGAGGTATTTAAACTCCCTCACTCTTCGAAGAGCGACAGCGTTAAGCAGCACAAAGTAAAACTTGACTAAACACATACTTGATCTTAGCTCGTAGAAACTGTGACCTAGCAGCGAGTATGGCCTGGTGGGCCAGTATAGACGTCTTCTCAGGCCCCACTAGTATCTGTACGTCGCAGAACTGATGAGACTTCAGTATGGCGCCGAAGTCGTCGTGTAGAGTGCAGCGGGGGTAGTTCGATAACTGTTGACAGAGAAAGACTTTTTTTTCGCAGTATTTTACGTGTTAAATAAAATTTTCGTAGATTTTCTGCGGTGCTTGTGGCTAAACAAAACAGTCTAACAGCACTGAGCTTACGATAGCACCGTAATCCGTCGAACCCAAATAGTTCATAGTTAAAAAAAACTAAAATTATTTTTCTTGTACCACGAAAATAATGCACGTGATCGTCAAATTCTCTCCACCCAATTATACTAACCTCCCCCTGTTCAAACCTCACGTAATTAAAGGACCACCCCCAACCAGTCTTACCATTACCTCCTTCTCCTCATAAAGATAATATGGTTCGAAAGCAGGCATGGACCCAACCAAGGATTTGGGGGGGGGGGGTCACACAGGGCCGTAGCCAGGAATTTGGTTGGGAGGGGTAACCCCGAACAAAAAAGGCAGATGGGTGGTGGGTGCGGGTAAACACTATTAGGAACATATTTTGAAAAAGAAATATCAACCATGTCTGGATGTACAACGAATCGATCAAGGGCACCGACAAGTTTTATCGGGGGGTGGGGGGGCAGGGGTTCTATTTTTCTATTATAACATAAATTGTATCAATTAATAAATAAAAAACTGAAAAGAACGTAGAATGTCAGAGCGAGCAAAGCGATCTCGAAAATTGTAGCACCTACATCGGGTAAATTAGATTTTCTTTCGACCATTCATGCAGGATGTTTTGTAGGTTTTCAGAAATAAGAAAATGCAAGAAAAATTTGCATCAAGTTCTTTTTGGTCGATATAGGAAAAGTACAGAATGTAATAGCGAGCGAAGCGATATTGAAAATTTTTGCATCCCTGCTCGGATAAATTAAGTTATTTTTTTGATTCAAACAGGAATGAGAATAGGCGGACCTCTGTCAACTTATATGCAGAATGCTTATATGCGAAAAGAAAAGCACAGAATGTAGTAGCGAGCTGGAAAATTTTAGTACCTTGAATAACTTAGGTTCTTTTTCTTTATTTATGCATGAATGAAAATAGGAGGACCTCTGTCAAGTTTTGCAGAATAGAGAAAGTATAGGATGTAATAGCGAGCGAAGTGATCGAGAAATAATACCAGTCCGCCTTGGATTGGTGATTTCTTTATATTTGTCCGAGATCTCGGGGTGTGGTTTAAAGGGTTCAATCCCGCCGCCCCCCTTGACAAAGGTCCTGCCCCTGAGATGAGTAAGATTTTTAAGATTCAGGATGAAGAGTACGCAAGAACGAACGAAGCAAGCCGGGACTCGGGTTGCAAAGCGGTTTCACCTAAAACCGAAAATCCGTTTTCCGGCGTATTTGTAATGGCTAAAAAACTTTTTTTGTTTTCAAGTTTCCGGTTTTTCGAGATTTTTATTATTTTCCAATGGCAACATTACTACACCACGCATTTCATAACACTTAACAATCTGATACAAAATTAACAATATTTTTTTAAATAAGAATTTAATTGTAAACTCTAACTTTAAAAACAAAAACATATAGCCATTTACACAAACAATAAAAAACTTATTTTTATTCATGATTAATTCTATTTAAAACAGAAATTTTACATCACTCCAATTTATTTCTTGTAAATTTGTTAAAACAAGATTCCGCCAGCATAGTGTAGCTGACCAATTCCTAAGAAGAAATTCCGAAACTCTTTTTTTAAGTACAAACATCATATTATTAGGATATTATGCGAGTCTAATATTGCAAGGCCACATCTGGAATTAAATAAGGCGAATGGGCAGGAGTAAATATTCAATAGATAAGCATATTCACCTGAAAACGGAACAGCTCTCCACTCCTGACGTTATTATCGACGGTGCCTCCGAAGATATACAGAGCGTCGCCCACCACCGCGCCCGCGTGGAACAGGCGCCCCGACGGGATCTGAGACACTTGGGCTGGCTGGACTACTGACCTGAGAGGCAGTCATACGAGGTAAAGGTATATTAGCTAGTTCAGTTTGATGGTGTATACTAGATCCATAAATACGACCACAACTTTC
This sequence comes from Cerastis leucographa, assembly GCA_963082945.1. Classification (NCBI taxonomy): domain Eukaryota; kingdom Metazoa; phylum Arthropoda; class Insecta; order Lepidoptera; family Noctuidae; genus Cerastis; species Cerastis leucographa. The sequence continues at coordinate 14,464,741 of OY720365.1, read as the reverse complement.
CAGTACACGCCGTTTAGGCTTACGAGTATTATAATGGTTAGTGGGAGCTCACCATATCTGCGTGTCCAGATCGTAGCAGTGCAGGTCGCTGGGCAGCGTGTTGTCGGCCGCGCCGCCGAACACGTAGAGCTGCTCCACCATGTATAGTTAGTGGGAGCTCACCATATCTGCGTGTCCAGATCGTAGCAGTGCAGGTCGCTGGGCAGCGTGTTGTCGGCCGCGCCGCCAAACACGTAGAGCTGCTCCACCATGTATAGTTAGTGGGAGCTCACCATATCTGCGTGTCCAGATCGTAGCAGTGCAGGTCGCTGGGCAGCGTGTTGTCGGCCGCGCCGCCGAACACGTAGAGCTGCTCCACCATGTATAGTTAGTGGGAGCTCACCATATCTGCGTGTCCAGATCGTAGCAGTGCAGGTCGCTGGGCAGCGTGTTGTCGGCCGCGCCGCCGAACACGTAGAGCTGCTCCACCATGTATAGTTAGTGGGAGCTCACCATATCTGCGTGTCCAGATCGTAGCAGTGCAGGTCGCTGGGCAGCGTGTTGTCGGCCGCGCCGCCGAACACGTAGAGCTGCTCCACCATGTATAGTTAGTGGGAGCTCACCATATCTGCGTGTCCAGATCGTAGCAGTGCAGGTCGCTGGGCAGCGTGTTGTCGGCCGCGCCGCCGAACACGTAGAGCTGCTCCACCATGTATAGTTAGTGGGAGCTCACCATATCTGCGTGTCCAGATCGTAGCAGTGCAGGTCGCTGGGCAGCGTGTTGTCGGCCGCGCCGCCGAACACGTAGAGCTGCTCGCGGTGCGCTACCATGACGTGCCCGTAGCGCCGCGCGGGGGCGCCGCCCGTTGGACGCAGCAGGTGCTCCGTGCACACGCGGCACCATCTGGGGCGGGGGGGGGGAAGATATCAGGTATGGTATACCAGTTTCAGAAGTCACAGCTTGTTTGTAAGTCCTGCCATAATCTTGATCAGTCATATTAAGATCATAAACACATCTGCTAATTATAGGCCTATTTCCGTTCTGAGCACGCTATCAAAGGCAGGGCCGCGCCGCCCCTGTGTGCGAAGTGTGCGGCGCACACAGGCGCCAAGACAATAGGGGCGCCCGCGCCATCGAAATTATTTTTGTAACACTACACAAAATATTCTTTTTAGCGGAGTATCAATAAGTAAGTAGGTACAAACTACAATAGGCGCAACATATGCCTTGTAAATAACAAAATTTATATTGCGCTTATTGTACAAGTCTCGCAAGATAATATTTACGTTTGTGGTTTAATTTTACGGTTTGGGTTTTAGTTTACATTAGTTACGAGCTCAGTTGATCGAAGGAGCTCAGCGTTAAAATCAAAAGAACCGCCGCGCCCGCCGTGAATTTGTTTGAATGTGTTTATGAACGCAACCCGATGCGATGCGTGCGACGCAAGCGGGGTAGGGTCACGGGGATTCCCCGACTTTGAGAGTAATTGAGAGCCAAAACAATTAAACAATCATTCAATCGAAAGTGTGTGCTAGGTGCGCGTTGATTTTTTATAATAAGAATAAGTTCTAACGCTAAAAACAATTATATAGTTTGGGTCCTTTGGGTGTTAATGATTGTTTTCACGATGGGTGATAGTACTCAAGATCAAAAAAAAGAAATTATCTGGTTACCAGAATTTAATAAGGAAAAATATGTGTGATAAAAATACAACTGGAATATATAAATATTTTACGATGAAGGTGTTATAAAATCTGATTCAAAAAACCCTTCATATAGTGGTATGTCCTTTTTATATTTAATTTTCTAGCAAGTAACTGTCATCGTTTGCAGGAAAAACTTTCAGCAAATGCATTCATTGGATATTAACGCCGATGATTTGTGTGAAGTAATTATGTCATGTCAGTCTTTTTTCAAAAAATTAAATAATCATGTGGTGAACATTCTCGAATTTGTATAATTAAACAATTTGACAGCTGTATGCCCTAACATCACTATAGCATTACGAATTTTGCTAACTATGGCTTTTACCGTAGCAAGCGCGGAAAGGTCCTTTTCTAAATTAAAACTTGTAAAAAATTACCTGCGCTCCACAATGAGCCAGGAAAGATTATAGCAACAATATCCATAGAGGAGCCCATATAACCATATTAGACTATATGTATAGACACACACGAAACTATTAAGGATTTCGCAAACTGAAAAGCGAGAAGAGTGGAAATAATATAAATTAAGTACATACCTATCTTTACATTCTTACACACGTGTTTTTTTTTAATAGCATAAGTACGTAATAGTTAAATTAGTATTATTAGAAAAAAATCAGCGATTTGGTTATTAATATCTAATTTTACAATTGGAATAACATCATAATTGAAGTATGTAAAAATTTAATTCGTGTTTTATTTTTCGCAGTAATTGGCAAGGGGAAGCGAACTGGTTTTATCTATTTAGAAAATATTATCTAAGTATATAAAACCGGAGAACATTTATTTAGATCAAAATTAACAAATAATAATAAAAAATAAGTTGAAACATGACGATTCGTGAAAAAAAAGAGGCGCTTCATAGGTTTCGCACACAGGCGCTTAGGGGGGTCGGCGCGGCCCTGATCAAAGGTAATTGAAAAGGTAGTAGACTACTCAAGTATCTAGAATACAATAGTTTATTGGATGGAAATGAGTTCGGATTTTGTGCTGGTATAGATTTACGGAGGTCGTTCTCACTCAACTTTTTGATGCTGTCATTGGCAAAACAAAGGTCTATCTTTCTGGATCTAGCCAAAGCGTTTGCTATAGTGTCCCGGCCGATACTGCTAAAAAACTTGAGAGTCTCGGTATAAGGGGCTAAGCTTGGACTGTTTTAGGTCTTGTCTAGGAGAGCAAAAACAGCGAGTTCGCAGTGGTGAACATGTTAGTGACTTTGCATATGTTGATTACGGCGTATCGCAAGGCAGTGTTTTGGTCCCCACATTATTTAGTTAATTTAATTCGTTTTCTTTATTTAAAATTTGTATTTCTTTTGTAATTAGTACAGTTAAAGTTATCATGTTACTTGGGAAGAGACTGGACCCAACGACAACGACTAGTGTGGAGTCCACGGAATATGTAAAAATCTAGCGTTTAAGAACTTTATGTTTTGTTACTAGCTTTTTAATAGTGTACCTTGTTACGCGAACTGAATAAAAATGTATTTATTTATTTATCTGCATCATGTCTGAGATAGTCTTTTGTGGAAAAAACCAGAAATATTTGAGTGGACGTGTTTGTCGGTGCAAGTATTTATTGCTTATCGTGTGAAACTAAGAACTTCAGCAGACCTACCCGACGAACAAAAAAAAAAACAAAAAAATACTTTTGGGTACATCGCAAATTGCAATCAAATATGGCAATCGTTACAAAATAAGTGTGCAACCGTCTAATGTAGTATTCTAACGTTACACACAAATTTTATCAATGTGACACGCACACGCAAATAATTTGAAATAATAACACATAATTCAATCCCAGAGCTATCGAGTAAATCCCAGTCATTTTCTCACGTTTCTTGCATTATGTAAGTCAGTGTCCGCTTTTATGTTGATTAAATGTTTTGCGAAATATAATAAATATGGCTTTACTTTGAATGAATTCTGAAAAATTTTAGTTAAATTTACATTTAATGGAATGAAAAACAGCCTTGTTTTTCATTCAATAGGGGAAATGATCACATTTTTTTTTGTTCGTCGTGTAGGCTATTGAAAAGTATTGGACACGTATTTTTTCTTTTTTCACGTGGTCATAAAATTACGGAGATTATTATATTGAGTTGAAATGGCGCATGACGGCACATGTAGGTAATTTTTATACCTACTTGTGACGTAGTGAGCCCCCACTCTCCAACTTTAATGAGTTTTAAGTAAGTAATTTTTTGATATTTTGATAAAACAAAAAATACGTGTATATTATTTTTGTATTACCTGTCTGACGGACAAAATAGAATGTCGTTTTCTTTACCCAGTCTTCACCCCTATTCGATCAAAAACATGTGAAAAAAGAAGCCATCACCGCCGACTATAGACAATTGAACTGTTGTTTATTGTTATCTGTGGAAAAATCTGGTAAAATAAAACCCTAGTTGAGATAAATGACAAAATCCACGACTGTGAAATACAATACATGTTGAACCTAATCGTAGTGCGATATGACCCAGTTTTCGAGGAAGTGTATTGAAAAGAATTTTACTTACGTGTGAGTCTCAAAATCGAACTGGAACAGTGCATTAGTGATCTTTGCGCCACTCTGTCCACTGAACACGAACATCTTGCCTCGCGCGACGGCCACGGGGAAATTGCAGCATGTGGGCGGACGTTGACCCTTCTGTGCGATGCGCTCCCATTGGTGGTTCTCACCCTGAACGGTGACAAGGGAGGGAAAAGAACTGTTTATTACTCTGTACAAATAAGACTCAAAATATAAACAAGAAAAAGTAGCTAAAAGCCTTGTTCTCGACAGAAATATTAAAAAAAAAAAAAGTTTTCCAATATTGTCTATTGTTTGATGGACAGGGAGGTCACAATATATTTGATATAGAACATAGACAAAACACATTTTTAAGGTGGATGCTACAAGGTAGACTGCGAAATTCGAAATCAAAATGCGTTTTTGCAATTAACAGGCCAGTGACAGGTTTTATGTTGTTAACAATATGATACGCGGCCGTAACAAATATGGCTTTACAGAGTAATAATCATTAAAATGATCAATACAACCCTTTTACGTTCATTTAATCCTATTGAATGACAATTTCATGAAAAAGCCATTCATTGAGATTAAATGAACGTAGAATTGTTGTATTGATGATTTTAATTATTATAATTCGGTAAGTACATGCGTATTACGGCCGCGTGTCATATTTTGATCAAAATACTACCTGATACTTGCCGGCAAATAGGGGATAATCCAATTTTTTTTCTCTTTGTCCGTCGGGTAGTTTATTGAAAAGTATTGTTCACGTACTTATTTTTTCTTTTTTCACGTGGTCATAAAATTACGGAGATATATTGAGTTGTAATGGCGCATGACGTCACATTTAGGTAAGTTTTATACCTACTTGTGACGTAGTAAGCCCCCACTCTCCAACTTTAATGAGTTTTAACTATAGTAATTTTTTGATATTTTGATAAAACACGTGTCTAATATTTTTGTATTACCTGTCTGACGGACAAAATAGAATGTCGTTTTCTTTACCCAGTCCGGTCCACTATTGCAAGAAACGTAAGAAAAATATTATTTCGCGGGCTACCCTGTCGCTTAGACACTTTTTTTTTACATGTGGGAAGTCATCAAATGACTCCTCCTGCTCTGGGCGGAGCGGAAGGGAGTGTCAGATTTGTACTGACTAAAACCCATCCATGCTCCTTAGCCCTTTGTGTTCCATGGCCACGGTATCTCTTTCGGATTGTCCCGCAGCCCTGGCAGATCGGTTCCACGCTATAGGGTTATTTTTGTAGAGCAATGTTATAGTCGGTAGGTTAGGTAGGTTTATGCACGCAACTTAACTGCTGTTTGATATAAATATCATTGCAGAACTCCACTTGCATACGTATACTCGTAAGTTAATTCAACAGCTATAAACTACAAACGTACCAACAAATTGATAGTCCACATGTCGTTGAGTCTCGCGTTGCCGTCATAACCAGCAAATATCCATAGTTTGTCGTCGTAGACTGCAGCCCCGTGAGCTGATCGAGGCACTGGCTCTCTAAAAACACATTGAGAAAAAGTTAGGAGTTATATCGCTGCAAATATCGACACCGATGATAAGGATTACTATGAGGCTCGATTTTCACCGAAGCGGAGACGAGTGGAAATGAAAAGGAGAAGTGCACGAATGGACCAATCACATTAGTTGAAAATCTCTCCTGTGATTGGTCGAATGTGTCGCTCCGTTCAGCTCGTTTTGTGGCTTGGCTTCTAGTCTAAACTTAGTAATAGATGGTTACTCTTCTGTGGACCGACCTCGGCAAGCGTTACTTAACCTTGAAGACCGATACGTGCGGATGTTATTATTTAGCCACAAACCAGTCTTAAGAGGTTTTAAGATTTTATGCATATAAACACTATATCTTTCTTTCTTTCAATAATAAGGCTATGATATTAAGCAGGTTCCACTCACTGCCCAGTAAACTTCCACTGCACCCACTGCGCGCTGGTGAACTTGTACTCGAACAGATCGTTCTTGTTCGTGAGGTTCGAGTTCGCGAGGATGTCGCCCGTGTACCCGCCGAACACGAACATTGACGAACGATGCACCTTTAACAACAAAACATACGGTCAAATGATATTATTTATTTTTATTTAATGCAAAATGTACTTAATCACAGTTACAAGCTGCGCTTAAAACAAGAGAGTACATGACCCTGTTAGGGCGCAGCAAAATAACTTAATAATATTGCAGCGAGTCTTTTATCTAATATCACTTTACTTATCCTTTATTACCTCGCGAAACTCCAGCGATGAACGAAATGATTTCGATCGGGGCCAATCAGTGTTAATGAATGTTACACACAGGATCAATGAAAGACATTTCCATGTGGCTGAGATGAGAATGCTAAGGAGTGTATGCCGTTACGCGAATGGATAAAATAATAAATTAAAATTCATTTATTTCAGGTACCACATGGCCCATATTAGAAAACATTTTTGTTGTGTGGTAAGGGTAGTCTATTCGCGGTATGGGCATATGATACGGAGGTACGAGGAGAATGTCGTGAGGAAAGTTTTGAGTATGAATGTGGATGGTTATAAGAGTAGAGGAAGACCAAAGAAACGATGGATGTACTGCGTGAAGGATGATATGGCAAGAAAGGAGGCGACTGCTGAGATTTTTTATTGTTTGAGATGGGTTTGCTCTTAACTCAAGTCTAGGTCAGAAATGACAGAGACTAAGTCGACGATGGTACGAGCTTATCCAGAAGAAGCCTGTTCACTCTAACTTTGAAGAGATTAGGGTTGTAAGCGTTCGGAACCACAGACGCAGGCAGAGAGAGAGTTCCACTCCTTTGCCGTGCGCATTACGAAAGACGTTTGAAAACGCTTAGTGCTAATGAGTAAAGGATAGGAAGTAAGAGGATATGCTGCGCCGACCATAAATAACTTGGAATAAGGGCAGGACTAGTATAACGAGATACATTTATTAGGGGATAATTCAATTTTTTTTTTCTTTGTCCGTCGGGTAGTTTATTGAAAAGTATTGGACACGTATTTTTTCTTTTTTTCACGTGGTCATAAAATTACGGAGATATATTGAGTTGAAATGGCGCATGACGTCACATGTAGGTAAGTTTTATACCTACTTGTGACGTAGTAAGCCCCCACTCTCCAACTTTAATGAGTTATAACTAAGTAATTTTTTGATATTTTGATAAAACAAAAAATACGTGTCTAATATTTTTGTATTACCTGTCTGACGGACAAAATAGAATGTCGTTTTCTTTACCCAGTCCGATCCCCTATTAAACTCACCACAGCAGAGTGATGGTACCTCGGCGCGGGCGGGACCCCCATGCAGCCAGTCTTGGTCCAGGACTTCTCTTTAATGTCAAACCTAATCAGATCGTTCAGCATGGACTTGCCGTTGTCGCCTCCGAACACATAGATCGCGTCTTTGTATGCTACGGCTGTGTGTTTGCTCCTCCTAAGGATAAATTATTATTAAAGGTTGACTGGTAGAAAATGCCTATGGCATTAAGTCCGCCTCTGTACTATGTGCTTGAAGTGTTAAATAATAAATAAATATGAAAGTTAGGTAGATAGAGAGCTCAGAACTTCGCCACTTCCACCGCGTCGTCGGTGGCAGCGGCGAAGGGCAGGATAGGTGGAGCATAGTTTGCGACACAGCTCCACAACCATACCCCCCTGTTTCATTGAGGTAGCCCCACTTAACGAGGTTGGAGTTACGGAGTTGCATCTTCCCACTTGAGTCCGGAGACGGTTCCAGGACTTCCGTTGTAAGGCCCAAAACACTTACACACGATACTACGTCGCATCCTGGCAAGTTATGATGTCGTATATATATATCTACGATATGCACTGTATGAATTTGCGACACTATCGATTTTTAAGCGCAAAAACATAAAACTGAATCTTAAAGTAACTATGGTAACTAAATGCGGTCATTGATTCCTAAAATCATCAAATCTTTTTTGTTTTTGTATATAATTGATACAAGATGATATTAAAATTTCATCAAATAAAGCTGAAGAGTTTGTTTGTTTGTTTGCTTGAACGCGCTGATCTCAAGAACCACTGGTCCGATTTGAAAAATTATTTCAGTGTTAGTTAGCCCATTTATAAATGGGGGAATGTGATGATATTATATCCTATAGGGTATATATCATCACGCTACGACCAATAGGAGCGGAGCAGCAATAAAAATGTTGTGGGGAAATGATGCAGACATATAATGCAAAAATATAACTCATCAATACAAAAATACCTGTTAATGTTGAACCTGAAATAATAGTAGATTGTTGCATTGAATGCAAAGTGAGTTATTAATACCCACAGTGTTATGTTGTCACAAAATTAACATGAGTGCATTAATTACTACACTTTAGCAAGGTGCGTAATCTACTTTTTCTTCCAACTACGCAGTAATGGTATCATTAATCACTACAAAACTGATCACAAAGGATGTCTTTTTTGCTTAGAACCAAAACAGTGCAGAAATGTTGTCATTACTGCACTGTTTTCATTACTGCACTGTTTTTTATGTTTTATATAATATATATATGTATATAAAAATGAATCCCTATTTCCCTTGGTCGCATCACGCGTGAACGGCTGGACGGATTACACAAATTTTATTTTTTTGTGTTTGTTCTTGTCAGGAGAAGGTTCTTAGGTAGGTAGTGGGTGGGTAGTAGGCAGGTCGTAGGCAGGTGGTAGGCAGGTCGTAGGCAGATCGTAAGCAGGTCGTAGGCAGGTCGTAAGCAGGTCTTAGGCAGGTCTTAGGCAGGTTATGGTAGGTCGTAGGTAGGTGGTAGGCAGGTGGTAGGCAGGTGGCAGGCAGGTTTTAGGCAGGTGGTAGGCTGGTGGTAGGCAGTTGGTAGGCAGGTGGAAGGCAGGTGGTGGTAGGTATGACGGTAGTTGAAAGAAAAGCAGATTACGCACCTCGCTAAAGTGAGTTATTAATGCACTCGTGTTAATTTAGTGCCCTCGCGTGCGCTCGGGCACCAACATAACACTCGTGCATTAATAACTCACTTTGCGCTCGATGCAACAATCTACTATTCTTTCAACTAGGTGCCATGATAAAACATACCTACTCAAAATAAAAACTCAAGTTAATGAAACAAAGTTTAATTCATCTTCCCTTCAAACATTTAAAACTTACAATTATTAAATGTGTGGTTATTATTAAAAGTGAAATAAATTTGCACTTTACTTGGGACATTAAAATTTATTCAATTTTTACACCAAGTCAGTTTTATTCAGCCGATTTTTATTTTCAACCAGTATCTTTATTGATCTAATGCATACATTTTATATTAAACTTAATGGGAAACATTAAACCTCTGTGGTAAATTTATATCTAAATAAAAAAACAGTGCAGTAATGAAAAAATGTGCAATAATCAGATTCCATATAAAATGTCTGCACTGTTTTGGTTCTAAGCAAAAAATACATCCTTTGTGATTGGTTGTGTAGTGATTAATGATACTACGTAGTTGAAAGACAATACTTTAATGTGACTGTGACATACCTGGCACCAACAAACTCATAGCACTCCGACATCCGTTTCCACTTGTGTACCGTCTCAAATGGTCCGAACTCCATCCTGAGGCTAATGTCCAGCTCGTTTGGATTGCGGAGCTGCTCAGTGATCATCTTCCCGAGGTTCTGATTCATTTTCAATGCCCGCTGCAAATAAAGTGTGTAAAAATGCTACAACAGGTTAAAGTAATATGTATCTAATGACTGTAGCAGTAAAAAGGAATGAGTTAATAAAATACTATACGTATTTATTTTTATAAACTTTATTTTAGGAATTAAAAATTCAGGAAAAATAAAGACTAAGTAGGTGTGAGTCTTTTCCTCAAATTGCTTATGTTATGAATGGCATTTACAATAACAATGATTGTGAATGCCATTCATATTCATTCAATTCATTCTCAAACCCTTTAAATTCAGCGAGAAATTTGGGCAACATTTTACTTTGAATTTCTAGCAGACAATTCAAAGTTTTTTTTTTTTATTTATTTAGTAATTTCAATTACAACTTACCTCACTCACTCTTCTTTAAAAATCCTAGTATAATTTTACAAGCCTGCTCTTTCAATCAGACTAAACTGAAATAAGATTTCCACATTAACAATAAGATATGATTTAGATTGTAATTAAACTGCCTTGTTTTTTTTTTTAATAAATTCAGCAACTTTTTATAGATGATAAATATGAGAATCTGATTCAATAAATCTCCGTATTACTAATGACAACCGGTAGCGATCCGGAACTGCTTCGAAATAGGAAGAATGCTCAGAATAAACTAGCCGAAAATAGGTCGCCGAATTATTTCAAGGAGTCATTGACTTTTACACACCATAAACAGCTACCTATTGTCGCTACAGCTTCAATGTATGTTACGGTGTTTTTGGGATAGTTATTATTACCTTGCACTGATTTAACCCCGGGAATTAAAAGCGGAAATCACCAAAATAACATAGTTGTTTTATAAACTTCGTAATCAATAAATAAACTATGTTGACAGTTTGACAGTGACTGTGAATGAATCAGATTGTTTGTTTGTTGTATTGATTGAACAATGAATGAAGAAATTTCATTGACAGCTATCTTTATTAAATGTGGCAATGTTTTAGTGATAGATGATTAGGGGTGGTACTCAATGAGCTACTCATGGTTATAATTTACAAGTGACCTTCGTGGAAGTACGTTCTGTTAAACGCAATAGATTGGTCGGTACGAAATAAATATTTATTTAATTAATCAAAGAAAAAAATCGCGTTATCGTACTATTAATAGACAAAATAGAATATGAAACCTTTTTCTACTTTTTGGAACGTTTCGAAACGATGTCCATTTTGAAACCATATTTTTTGTTTTGCTTTCGCTATAGATAACAAATTATAATCGACAATCATTCACTCACTCGTAGTTGTTAATTGAACTTCATTCAGTAACCGAACTTCACCGAGTTTGTTTATAATTTACTGATTAAATTTCTTTGGAAAAGAAAGTAATTAAAATAGAGAAAATGTCGTCACCGGTAAGTACAACGGTTGATACCAATCTAAGAATAGAATTTCATTGTTTACCCGTGATTAGAAAATGTATTTGATTGTTTTTGTTCTTGTATGGACAGACAGAAGAAAGCGTACGTCGCAACAGCGAAAGCGAAGGAGGTGAAGTGGAGACGCCTGAACATGATCCTCATTTTGATCCTATCGTGTCGCTGCCCCTAGTGGATATCCACACCAACGAAGAAGAAGAGGAGGAACTCGTGAAAATACGGGCCAGGCTGTACAGATATGATACAGCGGATCATGAGTGGAAGGTATGACAATAGAAAACAGATGATGAATAACTTTTTTTTTTAAATCTAACGAAGCATAGTGTCGTTGTTCAGCTTGAAGATATTTTTAAGACAAAGCAAAGGAAGTTGCTAAGATGTAAGCATTGTGCGTATTGCAGGTTAGGCTGAGTCATAGATATTTTTGGCCTATTGAATAGATAATGAGTTATCAAAATGTTCTTGGTCAGAAAAAAAAATTAGTTGATCCTATTTCTTCACATATACTAATTCAATGTTGTTAGATGATTTATTTTCACTTTTGTGTCTTCTTATATAGGAGAGAGGTACTGGTGATATAAAGCTGCTGCGTCACAAAATCAACAACACAGTTCGAGTGGTGATGAGACGTGACAAGACGCTCAAAGTGTGTGCAAACCACTTCATCACACCAGATATCAGGATGAATGTTCACTGTGGTTCAGACAAAGCATTCAACTGGTCCGTCTTTGCCGATTTTGCTGATGAACAAATGAAACAAGAGCTATTGGCCATCAAGTTTGGAAACCCTCAGAGTGAGTTGAAATTGAAGGATTTGCTTTTTTTTCTGCAATATTTCTCCTAAATGAGTTTAATCACAAAAAATTATCCCAAAAAATAACAAACAAAAATTGGAATAATATGTAATTAATGGTTTTGAGTCTTAAATACACATAATGATTATTTAATGTAATTGGTAATTAAAAATTCATTATACACACACACAACTAGTTTGTAAAACAAATAGTGTTACAAATAAATTTTTACTCAACAGATGCTGAATTATGGAAGACAAAGTTTGCAGAGGCTCAAGAAATTGTGAGAACAAAGTGCAGTATCTACACCCAGGATCTATCCTCAGATGATGAGAGCAGCATCACACGAAGCGAAGACACAGATTCTCCAGAACCCAAGCGTAATGACAAAATCTCTGATAAAGATGGCAAAAATATTGAAAAGGATGAAAAGGAATCTGACGGCGTAGTTTTAAAATTGAAGGAACTAAAAGTGGAAAGTGCAGAATAATTTCTTTGTTTATTAATTTTAAAGTTATAAGAGGCCAACATGTAACTTCACTATGTTGTCGGACAACAACACAAGCTGTTGTTTTGCATCCTCACTAAATTCAAGGAGGTAACTATGCTCGTGATTCTCGATCCGAATCAATAATAAAATGGGTATATAATATTGAACAATAATGAATTGTGACGAGGATGCAAAACAACACCTTTTACTTTAATTATATTGATGCATTTACAATAAAAGTATATTTTTTCTTTTAATGGCTAGTGATACTAATGGTATGTTTGGATTATTATTTCAATTTTGCATTGGATTAATGTGAATATTTTTACTGGCAACTTTTCAAATTAGTGGGATTGATGACTGCCTAGTATTAATAAATTGTGGATATTTTTAAGAATGGCAGTCTCTTATTTTTAAATAAATATGTTTTAATTTTTTTGCATAATGATAAAAATACTGTTGGCAATACTATTAACAAATAAAAATTTAGGCCTGAATGAATGTTCGTTTTAGGATTTGATATTCCATGGAAACTCGAATAAGTGTAGAATAATAAAAATAATTAATGTAAGGTCACAATTTCGAGTAAAGTAATATTGCATTTACCAACTTTTTTCCACCTATTGTGATGCATCTTTGCTGGAGTGGTAAAAAGTCTCCGCTCAAAGAATGTCTACAAAAAAAGGCTTTGTTGGTCATCCTATGAAATTCAATCGCCTTCTTGTTTCTTGTAACTTTTCAGTTGAAATTAGTTGTTGGACTTGCTGATTTAAGGAGTGACCACACTTGTCGACGCGAAATTGACTTGAGCTGATCAAAAAATGTTTGTATTCTTGCAATTAAAGCCAAGTAGTCCACCTCAACGTCGCAGAGTCGCGTCGTTCGAACCGAAATGACGTGATGGAAGAAGTTTTTTTTTTTGCGTGTGTGCTAGCTTTTTTTGACCGTCTCAAGCCGATTCCACATTAACAAGTGTAGTAACATCCTTATCCATGGGCCGTTGGGGTCAGCTTAGCCTGAATTACGATTAGGGCTAGCTAAGAGCATTTTTTATGCAATTGTGCCTACATGTATCAGTAAGGTCTAAATGTTTCAACTATAAAATTGAGGATTAATATCCAAAGGAAAATGGATTGATTATTGAAGAAAGGGAGACCATATTGAACAAATATATTACTTTATTTACTGTGGGTTACGAAACAAAACTTCAGTAATTTAGTGATATGATAGTTTTGTATCTCTGATTAATCTGAAGTGTATAGGCCGGAAACTTTTGGACCTTGCCATGCATATTTTTTGTATTATTGCTTTGCTCGAGATTGTGGCAAAATTTTACATGTTGTCATGATCTTATTACATATCAATTTTATTGTCGTTGTTCTATTGAAAATATTCGTTTTTTTGTGTCGGGAGTATAGCTTTTGTCTTGTATAATTATGCTGTTCAATAGTAAGGCTGAAAACAATTTTATTAGAATTTGACATGGTATCTTCAAGCTAGTAGTTTGCTGTGTAGGTAGAGAAGAGGCTACTAAGTGTATTAACCCATAATTCTAGCTAATATTGTTGCCAGTGTTATAGATAGAGGTAGCAACCGCCAATCTAGAAAGATCTTAGAAAATATAAGACTCAAGAGGTTTATATACTTTAGACAAAATGATCTTTGGATTAATGATCCCGTTTTTTTAATAAGCGCGTTTCTAAGGAACTATCGGTATCGCCAAAAATGTCTTACATGGTTTAATTTGCGGCCAGGTTATAATTCTGCGTAATTTTCGTCGATTAAAATGAGCTATAAAAATAACTGTTGAATGTAAATCTACTCAATTTCAGGAGTTATATTCTGCTTGGCGTAAATTACGTCGGGATACGGTTGTTCCATAAATACTGTTAACTGTTGCATTGATATCGAATTAACTACTTTTACGTAATAGTAGATACACATAATAAATATGTATTTTGCAGAATAAAGATAATATGGATGAATTGAAATGTTGCAAGGAATTGATATGCTTTAAAGTTTTAGTAGATATATTTAAAGATATAGAAGCTATTTGCATTGTGTTCTTCACGTTATTGTAGAATTTCCTATACTCTCGACACATTTTAAAATTATCTTATTTCATAATTGTTTATTTCGTCATCAGTACAGGACTGTTTAATATGGCACGTAGTTTTAGAAAGAGCTTAGTCGGTCACTCAAACATTAAGAGGGGACTCTAGTGGGCCTTTCTCCATACAAACGTATTCCGCTGTTTTCTTCGTGGATAATGCGTCTAGAGCAATGATTTTTGTCCAAAAAATCTAGGTCTTATTAATACATGCCCCTATCATTTCCTTTTTTTCAAAACATAATCACTAAATCAATTAGGACAATCCAAAAACTCGAAAAAAAGCCTTTTTATCGCCATGTTCAGACGACTATCAGACAAATTAGAGCAGTTTTTAACAAAAAAGAAAATAATAGAAGCATAGATATGCTTTTCCTCTAAATTTTGATGTGAGAATTATTTAGATCAGTTTAGTTTTGAAGAAGAAAACAGCGGAATACAAAACGCCTTTTGGTCAAGATTTTTGTAGGTAAAATCAGCCTGAGCTGCAGTTGTCCCTTTCGTTCTTTACGCTCGCTTGGTTGGGCGCAGCGCGACGGCAATAGTTTCTTCAAATACCAATTCCAAAAATTCCTCGAGCTTAGATTCCCCTCATAACAGTGACAGTCTTTTTCTGAAACTCGGCGCATGAACGCTCGGGTATTGTGATAATTTTATTTTTACGTGTATCGTAGCCATTTTGTCACAGCAGTATAATAAATAATGCATGTTACATTCCAATTTATATTGTTTTGTACTAAAATATTGCGAAAACTTGATGTGATGAAACTGGCAGTTTCAATTTATATTTTACATTTCAAAATCTGAATAGATGTATTTCATGAATGTTTGACTTTTATTTTATAGAGAACTTGTTTCCTTAATGTTTTAGTAGTTGCGTCAGCAATGGCACGCAACTTGGAGACCTAGGTTTGAGTCCCATTTCGTGTAAATTACCTCGAATTGGAAAATAACAGTGGGAGGACCCATTATACATATTTTGGTGATTTAAGTAGAACAGATTCATAAATGTCTACTTTTTTAACAGAACTAATTATTTCTCTAAACGTCACTCGTCCTTGTACGTCCTCTGCAGACCTCGATGATGAGCACACTAGCGGAGTTAGAATTTTGGTTTGAAAGAGAGTTGGACCTATAATACTCCCTTGGGGTTCACCTAACTCAAAATTTAACTCTTTATAGTTGACGTTTATCTCAACTGGTTATTTTCAACAAAACAATTTCCTCAATTATATTCAAAAGGGGAATAGTTAGGTAGTCTTTTGCCGACTCATTTTTATTCTGTTTTTCGTCTGTTGAATGCTTTTCAATCAAGTCATCAGATTCTTAGTTTAACAATTCATTAATTGCGAATTTACCGAACAACTTATGACGTCGTTTACATAACTTGGAAAATTAAGTAAATATTTACAATAAAATATGGATCATGACTTGTACCAAAAAGAGTACTCCGAAGTCTCAACAATCACAAGTCTTCTTTAGCAATTTTTGTCTTTTCGTCTGAACTTTGAAATGTCTGTAGAATATTGATCCGGGTTTTTAGCTGTTTTTTCGTCTCATCTGAGATATTACCGCTGAGTAACTTCTTCACTCTCTTAAGTTCAGATTGAATGGAATCATCACCTATTTCTAGAACCTTCTCCATAATTGTTATGTAGATCTTTCCAGAAGACGGTTGGCCCATACTACTAAGGACGTTTTCAGTATTTTTCAATACGTTTATTCTCTCATCTTTCTTGCCTTTCATAAACTGAATAGCCAGTTTATCGAATTCCTGTATACAGCCCGGTAAACTCAAATACAAACCACTCTTCTCCTGCACAAATCTCCGCAGTTCGTCACTTGTAAATCCTTTCCCGTCAAAAGGTATTGGCTCAGATTTACCTTTCAAGAACAGTTTAACTACAGGGAGCTTGTTCTTGGTTGCTCCATACTTCTTAGCAAGGGCCTCATTGTTTTTGTTACCGTTATCTTTTACTAGGACATCAGCAATTAAAAGATCTTTCTCGTCCATTGATTCCTTTGCGAAAGCCATGAAGGCTTTATGCTTGTCACCAAATGGAAATGAAATATCGAACTTAATAAGGCTTGCTTCAAACTTATTTATTAGTTTATCAAAATTGTTTTCGTCTAACTCGATGCTCAATACGCAGTAAACAAAATATGGTAATAAAACAATGGCAATGAGAACCGGATAACGCTGCATTTTCAGTTTTTGACCAAGCCTGCAGTCTGCAATGTTCAATCTTTCACTACTGAAAGAACTCTACGAAATGTAAGTTAATATAATTATTTTATCGCAGCGCTATTTCATTGAACTACTTACACTTTATGGCGAAGTAAATTAACATTTCTTAGTAGCAGCCACGGAGTCTAGATTTGTGCATGGTACTTGCGATAGGACTTAACCTTTAAATGCATCCTGTTGCCAATTGTATACATTCCACGTTTCACCTTATTGTATTAGACCCATCAGGTGTGTTACCAAACGCAGTTTGAAAAAAAATAAGATTTTTGGCGGTAAATGTTAAGCCGTTGAAAATTTGAAAAGGTACAGGCAGAGTTATTTAAAATATATGTATGGATTTCTAAAATTGAAATCACACTTACTATCGCTGGTCTTGTTCATGCCGGTAGCGTACAGCCGGCGCGATAACAATATATACCTAATCCACATTATTATTATTAAATAACAGATAATTTTCCGAAATATATTAAATGTTAGAACACAAACGGCACCACAGATTACCTACTGGGCACCTACTTAGTCACAAAACATCACGCTTGTAATCCCCAAAGGGGCTGGCGAAATGTTGGTGTACCTAAAGTTGGATACAGACTTTGCGAGGCATGCGCCACGAACGGCGCACAACGAATGCCGCGGCCATACTTTGGCTCGCTCTTACACGTGCGTAGCACATGCCTCGCCACAGTGTCGCCACGAATACAAAGGTCAACACCTTGCGAGGCATTCGCTGTGCGCCACGAACGGCGCACAACGAATGCCGCGGCCATACTTTGGCTCGCCCTCGCACGTGCGTAGCACATGCCTCGCCACGAACAACTTGCGAGGCATTCGCTGTGCGTTGATCGCGGCGCATGCCTCGCAATGTCTGTATACGGCTTAAGACGTAAGTCCACCAATATTTCGCAAGTTTTGTTTAAATCTCGGTAGAACACACAGCGACACAACAAGCTATAAATGACCAGTATATCATGGCTTCGCTTTGTAAGGATTTCCCGTACAATGAGAGATTCGCATAAACTAGTTTTGTATGGCTTGATTGGTCTTCGTGTGGTACGTTCCTGTTAATTATTTATTCATTGTTGGCGATCCTAAAGAAATAAAGGCCGACCTCCAAAAAGGCGAACCTGTGGTCAAAAGCTAGTCTTAAATAAAAATGCATCACTTTTTAAGTTTTAACATTATTGATTTATTGCAATCACACCCACAAGTCACAACTGTGCAACATTAATTAGTAACATAAATAACTCGAGGTACACCATTTTGAATAACTTAACAAAATAACTTATTTTAAAGATATGTTCATAGTAGGAATCGAGGGATTTTGGAGACACAGTACATGAATTCATAAAATATGGCCTAATGAATAGTATAGTCGCTCTTTGATAAGTAGAGCTCAGTAGGTAGGTAATTCAGTTTTGTACAGTCGTAATATGGCTTGTAATAAAGTCATCTACAAGATGGTCGGACACCGACTCGAAAACGGTTGAGAAATGATCAAAGTATGAGTAATCAGTATCTACATCATTGTAAACCCACCCCCATATCGCAATATTTCATAAGTGAAAAAAAAAAACAGCTGTTCCATACATTCTGACCGTTTAGGTTTGGCGCTTTTGTAGGATACAGTTTTTTTTTAAATAAATGATGAAACATTACGCTCATTTGCGACAAGGATGACATAACTCAAAAATATAGATTTTTCGATGTTGTTTGTCGTTGAATCTAAAATTAACGAAAGTGAGTAATAAATTAAGAAACGAAATACGTAAAATAAACCTTTCCACTCTGGGTAAAGGTTTATTTTACGTATAGTTTTAGGTTTCCATGCAAAAAATATTGACATATTAATGAAAATGTTTTTAACTTAAACAAAACGCTGTCCCGTATATTATTTTTCGAGTTATGTCATTTTTGCCGCAAACAAACGATTTGTATTGGGGGGGTCCAGAATGATGTGCGGAGTATTTGGTGATCGTTTTCGCGTCGCTGTCCCTTCTACCTTGTATAATATTTCTATCTACTGTAGATGAATGAAAGGCACTTAGGCCGTCCATTAATCACGTGATGTTTTTTTTCATTTTTTAGCCCCCCCCTCCACCTTGGTGATACGTGGTGAGGTTTAAGACAACCGCCCCCGCCCTTAAGAATCTTAATTTTTTTAGAATATTACCTTTATATACAGGTTTTAAAGTACAATTTACAATCAAATGCCTGGCAACGGCGAGTCAAGGTCACACTACACGCCGCTTTTCGGTTTAGACATCGCGCGTTTGACGAAAAAATAAATACACGTGATATTTTACTACACCCCCCATCCCCCTTGTGATATTTCGTGATTTTTGGTAAACCCCCTCCCCCCCTTTCAAGCCTCACGTGATTAATGGACGGTCCCTTACTCCCTTGATTGTTTTAGCTATAGTGAAATACAGTAGGAACTATGAGTCGTTAACGGCGTCTTCGCTCATACGTGGATGTTTACTTACATCCACGTAAAAGCGAAGACGCTCTTTATCAACAGTAATTTATGTAGTTACATACATTTCCGACGGAGGGTTAGCCTGGAGATTAATACAGGTTTTACCTAAAACAGACACGTCTTATCTATACTAATATTATAAAGCTGAAGAGTTTGTTTGTTTGCTTGAACGCGCTAATCTCAGGAACTACAGATCCGATTTGAAAAAATCTTTCAGTGTTAGATAGCCCATTTATTGAGGAAGGCTATAGGCTATATCATCACGCTACGACCAATAGGAGCGGAGTAGCAATGAATGAAATGTTGCTAAAACGGGGAAAATGTGACGCAGACGAAGTTGCGCTGGACAGCTAGTATTATTATAATCATGATCGACCAATGTACAGAACAAACATAATTTAACGTTTTTGATATCCAAGCTAATATAAAAATCGTTCTAAAAACATAACAAAGTAAAAGTGATGTATAACCACAGCATTATAAACCTAACCGAACACTTAAAGACGATTCAAATACTTGTTTCCAATTGACGTTATTTCCCCTCCAAGTAAAACGGGTTGAAAGGGAAACCGACACGAAGAGATGCTTTGTTGATCCGTAGTCAACAAGAAACCCTTATTTTTTGTTTGTACGAGCTATATGTGGAAATGTCGGTCCCATTTGTTAATTTTTCGTATTTGAAAGCCCAATTCTTGAGGAAGGCTACAGGCTATCACGCTGCGACGCAAAGAAAAAAAGTCACGTGAACTTCAGAGTGCAACATCGCTTCTCATCAGGCGACCAAACGCAAGCCTATCTAGTTTCGTTTTTAAACTTTCAAGGGTAAAAAGGCAAAATTTTGCGCACGTTCTATGCTCCTTCTGGGCGCAACGTATACGCCCATATCACGCTACGATAGCGTGACTCTTAGAAGCCGAGAAATAAGAAAAGACACTAATGCCGCGGATAAAACCGCGAGACACAGCTAGTTAACTTTGAAAAAATTCTAGTAACTGCCGTATCTCTACGCCCCACAGCAGAAATGTGTGCGCCACTTAGGAGCCGAAAAATAAGAAAAAAAAATAAGAAAAGACACTAATGCCGCGGATAAAACCGCGAGACACAGCTAGTTAACTTTGAAAAAATTCTAGTAACTGCCGTATCTCTACGCCCCACAGCAGAAATGTGTGCGCCACTTAGGAGCCGAAAAATAAGAAAAAAAAAAAGAAAAGACACTAATGCCGCGGATAAAACCGCGAGACACAGCTAGATAACTTTGAAAAAATTCTAGTAACTGCCGTATCTCTACGCCCCACAGCAGAAATGTGTGCGCCACTTAGGAGCCGAAAAATAAGAAAAAAAAATAAGAAAAGACACTAATGCCGCGGATAAAACCGCGAGACACAACCAGTTAACTTTGAAAAAAAATTAGTAACTGCCTTATCTCTACGCCCCACTGCAGAAATGTGTGTGCCACTTAGGTGCCGAGAAATAAGACAAAAAAGATAGGGCACTAAGCGGCGGATGAAACCGCGAGACGCAGCTAGTTAGCTTTAAATAAAAATAGTAACTGTCGTATCTCTACACCTCACCGCAGTACCCAACGACAGCGTGACTCTTAGGAGCCGTGAATTAAGAAAGAAAAAGAAAAGTAAAGGACACTGAAGTGGCGGATGAAACCGCGGGACACAGCTAGTTAACTTTAAATAAAATAGTAACTGTCGTATCTCTACACCTCACCGCAGTACCCAACGACAGCGTGACTCTTAGGAGCCGTGAATTAAGAAAGAAAAAGAAAAGTAAAGGACACTGAAGTGGCGGATGAAACCGCGGGACACAGCTAGTTAACTTTAAATAAAATAGTAACTGTCGTATCTCTACACCTCACCGCAGTACCCAACGACAGCGTGACTCTTAGGAGCCGTGAATTAAGAAAGAAAAAGAAAAGTAAAGGACACTGAAGTGGCGGATGAAACCGCGGGACACAGCTAGTTAACTTTAAAAAAAAATAGTAACTGTCGTATCTCTACGCCCCACAGCAGTATCTGCAATGGCCGTTTGCCAACCGCGATTTTAAACAGCGGTGCAAACGCTAAACGGCTGAGACACTGTCGCGAAGCTGCAGCTGGCTGTGTACCTTCGCACATGTGACCAGGATTCTGAAAGGGAGAGGGAAATGACGAGCTCCAGCAGGCTAGTCCAGGGCATAGGAAGTCGCATTAGATTCCGCTGCCCCCGACGCAAGTGTGTGAGGGAACACCGGTGTGGTTTTATTCAGTACGAGACTGACAGACCCCTCTGATGACATGTGTCCAGGACGGAGTACATTAAGGATTAATATATGGTAAAAAAAAAATTAACTACGATTGTAAACAAATGCAATGCTGTTGCGCTTCGGACGCGATTCATCATCGACAGGTAAAAACAAAATTCCTTCGAAACAATATTCGCGCGTTTGTACGGCTGTAAAAAGTTGACGTGAGCGAATGAAGTTAGTATCTTCTAGAATTTTAAACTTCACCGCATTAGTTTACGATGAAGTGCAAAACACGATGCTGTACGTCGACAAACAGAACGGCAACGACAGTATCTGTGCCTATGACATGATCTCCATAGAAAACAAATGCTTCACCGAAGGAAACAGGCGAAACATGGCCGCCCTTGCCTTCAATCCGGTCACAGAAAAACTTCCTTCAGCGACAGTCAAGGAACACTAATGCAAAGAAACTGAAGGGTTTAAACCCTTAAAGAAAAAAAAAGTCAAAGCGAGTGGACGTATCAAGGGAAAAACGACAAAATTTAAGTAACGACCGAAACCAACACTAATGCAAAGAAATTGAAGGGTTTAATACGTTGCGACGCTTAGGAGCAGAGAATAAAGAAAAAAAAGTCAGAGCGAGTGGACGTAACAAGGGAAAAACGACAAAATTTAAGTAACGACTGAAACCAACACTAATGCAAAGAAACTGAAGGGTTTAATACATTGCGACGCTTAGGAGCAGAGAATAAAGAAAAAAACCAGAGCGAGTGGACGTATCAAGGGAAAAACGACAAAGTTTAAGTACCGACTGAAACCAACACCAATGCAAAGAAACTGGACGTATCAAGGGAAAAACGACAAAATTTAAGTAACGCCTGAAAGCAATACTAATGCAAAGAAACTGAAGGGTTTAATACGTTGCGACGCTTAGGAGCAGAGAATAAAGAAATAAAAAGTCAGAGCGAGAGGACGTATCAAGGGAAAAACGTCAATTTTGCGTTCTGGATGCAACGTAGGCGCGTATTATGCCCGAGAGATTCGTGGCGAATTGGGCCTTTCTAGACTAGGCATTTGGGCTATCACCCAGGGCAACATTTTGAAGCAATGTTGTCGTGCGTTTTCGAAACGCGTGGTGGGGCTGGCACGTTCCAACAAACTCTAGGAACCAGAACAACAGATCAAGAAAAGTTGGTTCCAGAGTTGAGTTGGTTTCTGAGTGTTTTTGAAAAAGTCATTGTAATTGTAGCACTAATTGGATTGTTTACATTTTTAGAAGGTGAACATTAAATGTGGAATATCATTATATCTACTGGAATGTTTCATTCAAATGCTTTGGTATTGCTAAATGCAATATGGGCGACTTTTGTATATTACCAGAATGTGAACATATTATAGGTACATAGTATCTAATAGTAGTAGTGGCTATGCATGGTTGACATAATTATGAAAAATGCTCATATAAAAATAAATAGAGAAATTTAAACAGTTCATAAAATATGTCAATATTTAATAAATAGGCTGATTTATTGGTAGGAAATGCTTTATCAGTTGCTATTTTAAGTACTTTAAATAAACATAACATTTTCTGAAGCAATCTCGCACTTTACAGTACCTACAAATGATATTTATTTTTCATATTAAATTATAAATATGAAATATGATAAGTTAAGCAAGACCACAAAAAACAATACCAATTGAAATTAGAGCCAAAATACATGTGCACAAGATATCAATCAATTTGTATGTATTTGATGTATGCATGGCAACAAATCCAGCTATAAAAAACAGTGTATGGGGATCTGTTTTTGTACTGGAAATCTATTCAAAAGGAGGCCATGTTATATTGGGAATATATAGCTTGATGTGTCGCCGTGAGTACATCCTACACTTAGTGCCAGATTTAGGATCAATAAAATTGATATCCGTCATAGTAAACTACCGTAAACATGGATTAGTGCCATTACATTAGATCAACCAATCACAGGTCTTCCTTAGCAATCTTTTCCTGCTTGCCTGGAAGCTGGAATGTGGTCAGAATATTGATTCGGCTTCCTATCTGCTTCTTCTTCTCATTCGAGACTTTACCGCTCAGTAACTTTCTAACTCGGTTCAGTTCAGATTGAATGAATTCATCACCTTTTTCTAGAACTTTCTCCATTATTGTTTTGTAGATCTTTCCAGAAGACGACTCCTGAAAAAGAAAAATAATGTAGGTTATTATAATTCAATAAGCATGGCCATTGTGATAAAAAGTACCGGTAATTTATGTTATAAACGCGACACATTGTCAAAAATATGTAATAATAAGAATAAAATGAACTATACCTTGCCCTTCAAAAGTTCTTCGGTCTTTTTCAATACTTTCTTTTTGTCATCTTTCTTGCTTTTCATGAACTGTATAGCAAGTTTATCGAATTCTTTAACGCAGCCCGGCAAACTCAAATATAAGCCACTTTGGTCTCGTACAAAACGTCGCAGATCGTCAGTCGTAAATCCTTTCGTGTCGTCGAATGGTATCGGCTCAGATTTACCTTTCACAAACAGTTTTACCACAGGAAAGTTGTCCTTCGTTGCTCCATACTTCTTCGCGAGAGCCTCATTGTCCTTTTCACCGTAATCTTTCACACCGACCTCCGCAATCAAAAGGTCTTCCACATCTTTCGATTCCTTCGCGAGAGCCACGAATGCTTCATGTTTGTCACCGTATGGGAATGCCACATCGAATTTAATAAGGCTTGCTTCGAATTTGTTCGTTATTTTATCAAAACTGAACTCGTCTAATTCGATGGAGCCGGATGTGGTTGATGCTTGGTAAGCAAAAGATATAATTAAAACTGTGATAAAAAGTACAGAATATCGCCGCATTGTAAGTTATTGAAAACGACTACAGTGTAGAATGTTCTGTGTTTGACTACTGGACGTATTTTACTAAATAAAAGCTACATACAATGTTACACTGTAACCGCAGCAATAGGTATTTATTTTATTGACACATTTCACACATTCCATTCTGGTTTGTTTTCTTTTTCAATTTACACATTTAGTGTGCTGATTCCGTTTTACGTTATTGTACAACCTTTTTGAGAATACTTACTAAAGTTTCTTTAACGCAGTACAGAGTATTGATTTCGTTTTTGTAATATATTTTTTGCCGTGTATCAAAAATGGTCTTGCATAACGTTTTGGTTAAAACTTGAACAGGTTCAAATTGGGTTTGGTGTTAAACTTGAATTGGACCGTAATTTGACTGCCACTTTGACAGCTTGTTGTGTCAATTCACAATCAAATCTACCGTGTGCAGTCCTGATTGGTCCAACACTCAAAACATACCGCAAACAATTTACTAAAGTATGTTTTCAATTACGTGCCCATCATCGATTTTAAGAGAACGAAATCCGGTCAAGTGTATGTCGAACCACGAGTAGAGAATGGTTCCGTGATTTTGGCCATTGTTCAAATGAACGTACACCCAAATCGTACTATTAAAATCTATTATAGTGTTCTAAGGGTGGAACAGGTTCCTTAAATGGAAAGCCAATTACGGAAGTCTACCTTTCAGATCTGACTAAAATCAAAAGTTTACACACAGACGTATTCTGACACTTTATTTTTCATACATTATTTTACCTATAATGCTTAACTGGACCAGTTTACGAGTGACAATAAAACGAAAAAAACATAAGATTGGATTTCATATCCGTAGAAAAATGTTTTATTTTATTGAATTGGTATAAATTTTTTGAGACACGTTCGTAACTTACTTAAAATAATGGAGGTTATGAGTTATACACATTACCTGTGTTTAGTTATAATTGTGTTCTCTAATTATGTGTCTTTGGAAAGCCCTGAAATGAATGAAGAAGGTTCTACAGAAGAATGTTTGTATTTATTACAATACTTTATTAATATAGTATAAGTTAATGATAAGGCTTGTTGAAAATAGGGAGCTTGCTGTAATTGACCATGACCACCCGACCCCAGTTCGGGTTGGTAGACACCACGTGTATTCGATTTTCTGGTTTCCTTCACCGATTGGAGAGCACCAATGGTGAACGTGGTGATGAAGGAAAATTATACAAAGTGGGAGCATTGGCGCCCCAGTGATAACGTCCCCGACATATTTTCGCATTTGGTACTTTGTGTAATTGATTTCCTAACCGTTTTACAGTCATCATTATCATTCACAAGCTGACTTCCCCAACTGCTGGGTGTAGGCCTCTCTTTGCTTTTGCAGCTCCATGTTGTTGAGCCGACGTCATCCAGGATATACCCCAAGTAGCAAAATATGGTCCTTTAAGTATCCTTACGTCTTACGGTACTAGAACCAAAAAAATATTTATTTATAACCAACGAGTCGGAATATGTGATAGTCCCTCTCACAGACTCGACTATCTCCCAGCAGTGGGAACATTATAGGTTAATTATTTATATAAACGAAACGTGTAAAAGTGTTTGTAAAAACCTATTTGCAAAATAAACATCATTTATCATTTAACCTGACTGGGTTCAAGCACATGACGCAACTGTGTGCACTGCTGTGGCGCACCTGTAATTAAGTATTTCACGTACCATATAACGGGATGAATTGAAAAGCGCAAGGGTGGTAAAGTTACTTTAGTGTGTTCCAGTTACACACAACACTAACAATTGAACACACCTAAAATAATAATAATCATCATCATCATCATTTCAGCCGAAAGACGTCCACTGCTGGACATAGGCCTCCCCCAAGTGTCGCCACATTGACCAGTCCCGTGCGACTCGCATCCAGCTGATTCCCTCAACCTTCCCCAGGTCATCGGTCCACCTAGTGGGAGGCCTTCCAACACATCGTCTTCCGGTTCGCGGTCGCTATTCCAGAACTTTTCGGCCCCATCGCCCATCCGTTCTGCGAGCAATGTGTCCTGCCCACTGCCACTTATGTTTGGCAATTCTTCGGGCTACGTCGGTAACCTTGGTTCTCTTGCGGATCTCCTCATTTCTGATGAGATCACGCAAGGAAACTCCGAGCATAGCCCTCTCCATTTCCCTTTGGGTGACAATAATAATAAGAAAGAATAAATATTTACATAAACTAACTAACTAAATATGAACTAACTTAAAAACAACAGAATGCTAAGGCGACAAAATACTCTTCCACTTCACTGTCATTCGGAGACGTGCCCATAAGACTGGCAGGATTGAATGATAATGCTAATTCTTTGCCCAAAGAAAGAGCCAGCCCTCTGGTCTCGCAAAGTGTCAACAAGCCGACGAAAAATTTCCTTAAAATACCGATTTAAATCTGTAGAACATCATCAGAATCATTTTCATTCTCTTGATCTTATCCAAATTCATTTAGGGTTGGCGCAGCATGTCTTCGTCTTCTTCATTAAAATCTCTTTTACATGGACAATATAAAGGAACAAGTTGAGATAAAACTGCATTCATAATTTTTAGCAAAAGTTGACCAAAAAAGTTCAGCAGAAGACACAGATGACCAAACAGGTTCATCAGGAGACCTTGGCAGTACACCGACCACCTTCAACTGGCAATCAGGAATCGTTCCGTTTGTTATTGCACCAGAATACGGTAAGTAAAGCTTAAATAAAATAGGAAGATACCCTACAAGCATATTATTTTTGGCTACCTATCTACTCTATGAGGAGGTATGTACCTGTCAAAGTACGAACGGGAACGTCATTGCCGATGCCGGGGGAGATTTGAATCCGCACTAGCAACAGTCGAAAATTAGGCTTTAGGAACCTAAGCATAGAGACTGATTTACTTACAAAGATGGTTAAAACGGTAGTCTAACGTCTCATACAAATTTTCACTATCGAGTCTCAAAATATCCGCAACAATTTCGTCAATGTTATCAATCTTGGTGTCAATTTTGCTGGCCAACGTTGGGGCCAGTACTATTTTTTGGATCCTTACCTTTCATACTTTCTACGAGTGGCGTACGGCCAACGTTGGTAGATTGCGATCAATATGTGAAGCCGGCGTTACGGCTCGGCCACGAGCTGCACACTCGAGCGACACGCGTGTTGTGACGAAAACTGCGAAAGAGAGAAATGAAAGAACCACAAACAACGTCGCCCACCAAACAGCTAAAATAACCGTTTATAATTTTGTTACACAGACGACATAATATCTCACCGCATTCACTCGGCTATGCGCACAATTGAGAGCTCCTCCTGCGTGGTATTCAAAAACTTGCAAAAGCAGCCCCCGCTGGGACAGGAGGCTGAGTTCATATGGCTTAGCATCGAGAACCCTGAGGGTGTCAGAGAATGCTCGCACACAACTATGCGTGAAGAACGAACTAAGAGTATTACAAAAGCTGTGAGACCTTTACCCACTTTATACTTTTTCTTCGTCTTGTCGTTGATGTCCTGTATTAGCTCTGCTACCTCCACCGGCTACGGCGTTGGTGGTGGCTTCGGACAGGTCCCTTAAAGTGCAAGTGGATTCCACATAGAGCAGAGGTGAGTTTATGTTGGGGCAACGCATATACAGGGTGTAACGGAAAGGGTATATACATCCTTAAGGGTGTGCTACAGACCATCAAACTGAACATGTTTCTCAACATAAAAAAAAAATTGCACCAAAAAAATTTATCTGCTGCCTATACATTTGGGTCGAATAGGTATTGTAATTTCTATGGGGCAGCAGATATTTTTTTTGCTGAAAAACATGTTTTATGATGAGAAACATGTTCAGTTTGATGGTCTGTAGCACACCCTTAAGGATGTATATACCCTTTCCGTTACACCCTGTATACAGGGTGTAAATCACCTCATCACAAAGCCGTCAACCAAGCATTCTGTACATGAAACTAAGTTACTTTACGCAAAAATTATTGCTGGGAAACGACTTTTTTTTGGGGGGTGTAAAATCATGTTTTGTGGTAGAACTCAATGTAACGCACTCAAAACATTGTGCTGGTGGACGGATTGAATAGTAAGGGGGCCGTGGAGGTGGTTAAAGTAAAAATCTTACATTAAAAACTTGTATTTAAAAAAATACTTGTCAAAAAGTTGTAACTTTGACCCCTAATATCTCCGTAACTAGAAGATTCCCAGGTATGGTGTAGAACAAAAAAATGATCGCAATGACAGGGAGAACCAGTGCCTTTCGGCTTCGTTAAGAGGTGTTTTACACCTTTTATATATACAGGGTGTAACGGAAAGGGTATATACATACTTAAGGGTGTGCTACAGACCATCAAACTGAACATGTTTTCAGCAAAAAAAATATCTGCTGCCCCATAGAAAATTGCAATACCTATTCGACCCAAATGTATAGGCAGCTGATTTTTTTTTGCTGCAAAAAAATTTTTATGGTGAGAAACATGTTCAGTTTGATGGTCTGTAGTACACCCTTAAGGATGTATATGTATACCCTTTCCGTTACACCCTGTATATGTATATACATATATCTTTCGTATAGATCTTTGTAGTAAAATAAGATCTTTATTTTGTTAAATAATAGCAATAATAAATATTATTAAAGTATTTTATGTTTCTTTAATATTACTAATAGAAAAATAATTTATACTTTATACACAAAATACAAAAATCAACTACGCTCAATACGGATTTGAACGCAGATGTCTTTGAGGGAGAAGGGGGGGTGGGGTAAGAACTTAATAGAGCAGTGTGTACCTTCCTTGATAATTTCTGACATCCACAAACACACACTACCTGAAAGTGCATCTAACCATATTTTTTACGAGTATTTTAAGTTTTCTTTCTTGATCCTTTGCAGATCCTGGTAATTGGCTACGATTGTATGACGAGCCGCGACATCCTACATGCATTGCTTCACGCGCTGGGCTTCAGGGACGAAGTGACCCATCCACAGCGGGACATGTACATCAGGGTTATGTGGTCGAATATACAGCCCAGTAAGAAGTGTTGTTTTACTCTCATCTGCTCTTTGGTGGAGTTTATTTTCTAAGGTTCTTGTAAAATTTGCAGAGTACCGGTCGTTATTCTGGATGCGGATGGGAGATACGCCACACAAAACCGTGGAATATGACTCCATGAGCATTATGCATTTCCATGATCGAGCGTTCAGCGTCAATGGTGCAGCTACTATAATGCCACTGGTATGTAGCGATTCTGTTAAAACAGTTGACTCAGCCTATCACAGTCCATTGCTAGAAATTTGCCTGTCCCAAGCTGCAGCACAGCATCCTTCCTTCTTCTGCATCCAGTCTGTCCCTACCATTTTTTTGAATATTGATCTATCAGGGAGGATGTCATGGTTCTCATCTTCTCGAGCCTAAAAATGACAGCACAATTTTATTAAACGTGGTTTTAGATACATAGACGAGATCATTTCGTTCTATAGTTTCTGCCACCCTGCTAAACCGCGTGGAGAGAAGGCGTGAGTTTACACTAAGTAGATATCAAGATGGACTTACTCCAATACTAGCTACGGTACGCCGTATCAGCTCATAATGTTATCTGTGTTAAGGAACTCATTATGTACAATAAAAACTTCTACTACGGCAGTAACGAAGTCCACGCTTATCTCGACGGACGCCTTACCGAACGGTAAAACTACACCAGCTGCAAAGCATTTTAAAACAGAGAGTCCGACTGTCAAGGTGTCTAATTTTAATTCGTCTGCGGTGCTTTGTTTAATAAGCGTACACTCGCTACCGAAATCGGCAAATGCAGTTTTAGGTATGCCGTTTACTGTTATATTTTTTTTATAAATATTGCGACTAGTTTTACTGGTTTCGATCAACTGTACCTTATTGACGGGATTTAATGGATGTTTATCTTTATCTGCATCACGCTTGCAATGTTCGGCTAAATGGCCCATTCTGTTGCATTATGGACACTTTTGGAGAGCCTTTGGACATTTCGGAACAGTGTGTCCAAGCTCCGAACAGTTGTAACAACGGACTTTAAACGATGGCTGTTTATTGTTTCGTATGCTTTCTTTAGTTTGCATGGGGGTTTTCTTTATTTCCTTTATACTTTTGCAAGAAATATTCCGTAAATACTTAAGTAAATACTTGAGTAGCCTACTCGGTCGCCTAAAGTCTGAGCCTAACGCATTCAGACGGATATTATTATCATATATGCCCTGCGTTTTTCCCCTTAATTCCACAATGTTTAACAAGTTTTGCCTTATCATAAAAGTATTCTTCTAGAGTTTCGTCCCTCTTACTCTTCCTGTCTAACATTTCGATGAGTTTATCCGCATAATTTTGGTCGTCAGAAAAACTTTTCAGTAACTTGGCCTGCCATTCCTTCCAGTTAAGTTTAACAGTCGGTAAGCCTTCATACCATCTGCGTGAAAGACCAGCGAGCTTAGGTAATGCGTTATAAATTATTTCTTTATCATTCCAGCAATATATGAGAGCGGTTTCGTTAACTTTCTTTAACCACGATGTCATCGTTTGATTTTTTTGACTCGGATCAAAGTTTGGAATAACATCTTTGGCGCCTATGAAGCTACTTTCATTACGTTTATTTAGCGCATCTATTAACTTCTCCATTACACTACTTTCTTTTGATTTAGAAGTAATTTTTTGGCGCCAGCCCAATGTTTGGCGAAATCAATCTTGATCTCCATTTTCTAAAAAGTTCGAGTACTTAAATAACTAACTAACTATAACTATAATATCTTTATTCAGAAGCAAAAAATGGGTCAAATACAAAATATAATCTTAATTAAACAAAGTAGGTCTCACAATGTTCGATGCCTGTACTAGGATAATAACAGAATCTCTTCTTTGCAGGCAGAGTTTTCAAACTCAACGCCATCAGCACATACATACCAATGAATACCAAACCAAACGCGATCAGTCTAAACCGCGTTGCGTGAAGAATTGATGAGATTGCTAGGGAATATTGACACTGACAGTTCTTTCATGAACGCAGTTTAGACTAATCGTGTTTGGTTTGGTATTCATTGTTAAAATTCGATAAAACAATACTACAGTCTTCAATTTTCAGATATCAGGCCTGCTAATATCTCCTTCGGACACGCTATCCCAAATCGACGTCATGAAACTCCGTCTAGCTTTCGGGCACGAGTGCAACAAGCGGAAAGTTGGCAAGTTGCTACAAACTTGCCAGAACGCGCTTAAAGACGATGATGAAGAGCAAGCAGACTCTGTAAGCTCCGCAGACTCTACAGCAGAGACACCGGAGACACCTGGAGACCAAGGAGGAGAGGACGAATATACAGATGCACAAAACGAAGGAGGAGAGGACGAATATACAGATGCACAATACGAAGTAGAAGAGGACGGATACCAAAATGCACAGTCTACGGATGATAAATAATACGTCATATTCAAATTTGCTTTTTTTTAAATCTACATAACCTAAAATTGTGTGAACGTCTGCTCACACATATCAGGGCCGTGGCCTGAAGGTCCGTTGCCGGCCAGGACACGGATGTGTGTAAACGAGTTCGTAGATAATGTACACATCAATTTTTCTGCAGCCCCTGACGGAGCACGGCCCTTCCACTTCCAAGGCACGGCCTTGAAATGTCTGAAACACCCTTACTTGCCCTTGACCACATCATGAAAACAAGATGAACTGATATTTTGGGTTATATTAAATTATACGATTATTTATGTTACTTTGTCATAAAATAAAAATAAAAACATATTATACCTAACCGATTGCTTTGAAAGCGCCGTTTGATAATTTTATAACTGCAGCATGGTTTCCGCGTGGGCCGTGGCACGAATTCAAATTAAATGTGTTTTCTAAATCAGGCTACCACAGTGCTGGACTCGGAGACTAGTGCCCAACTGGACGTCGCTTACTTCGACTTCAAGAAGGCATTTGATAGTGTCGATAATGACATACTTTTAAGAAAATTTGCGAGAGTCGGTTTTACCCCAACCCTCCTAGAGTTCTTTGCTAGCTACTTGAGCAACCGCAAACAAATGGTGGAATATGCAGGTCACACCTCTGACTCGTATTTCACCCTTACGGGAGTAAGTCAGGGGACAAACTTAGGACCTTTAGAATTTATAATTATGATTAATGATCTTCCAGAAGTCATTAAAGACGCTAGCTGTTTGTTATATGCTGACGATCTTAAGCTATTTTTGCGGATTACAGACAAGTCAGACTGCGAAAGGCTCCAGCGAGACATTGATCGGGTGGTAGCGTGGAGTGAAGAAAATAAACTACTCTTCAACGTGACGAAGTGTAGCGTAATGTCATTCACGCGGGCCCTGGTACCCCGACGCCATGATTATTGTATGGGTGGTCCCGTCATACCGCGGGTGGGGCTAGTCCGAGATCTCGGGGTTACTTTTACTGAGGATCTTTCGTTTCGTGCTCATGTAGTGCAGGTGTGCAAAAAAGCATTTAAAAATCTTGGTTTTGTCATGCGTGAAACCCGTGACTTCACTAATATGGCAGCAGCAAAAGCACTTTACAATGCGTTAGTGCGAAGCAATTTGGAAACTAGTGCGATCATCTGGAATCCTTATGAAGTGAAGTATTCCCAGATGCTGGAAAAAATGCAGAACAAATTTACCCGATACCTGTACTGGAAGCAGTTTGGTGTCTACCCTTTCTATCCACTTATGTATCCAACTCTCTTTGTTATAGGGATGGTTGGGTACTATAAGTTGGAAGTAAGGCGCAACCTCGCTCTGGTAAAATATGTTTTTATGGTCTTTCGTGGTATGCTTAATAATCCACAAATATTGGAATCTTTGGCATTGCTCGTTCCAGACAGGAGGCTACGGTTAGGACCGAGGGAGGGGCTTTTTAAAGTTCCGGCAACCCGTACGAATTTATTAAAGTTTGCACCATTGATTCGGGCAGTAAGAGTACTCAATAGTGTCTCTAGGCGTTTGGACATATTTTCATGCTCTTTGGCGGAATTCCAGAGGGTGACACTTAGTATGTTGTCCACTGTGTAACTTGTGCTTCTATCCAGACCCGTTACTTGGGACTGGACAATTGCTAATTTATGACTACTTTTGTTAGCTTGGGTCTTACCTGTAAAAACAAATGTAAGTGTTAATGAATAAAATAAATAAATAAACTGTTCTACTATCCTGTTCATACTAACTTTCTATCTATACAAATAAATAAAATTTAAGTGTCTGTTAGTAATATTAAAATAACCGCTTTTTACTACATGCGGTACACATGCCAAAATACCATTTTTTACAATTTTTGTGTCTTTCTGTCTTTTTTTCAATATTTATACATAACTAGCTGTGCCCGCGACTTCGTCCACGTGGTATTTAAAAAGTAGCCTAAGTTACTCTTTATTGCATCAGCTATCTGCCAGTGAAAGTCCCGTCAAAATCGGTCCAGCCGAAAAACGTAAACCAATAGAAAAACGTTACGGCGCGTAACATGGGGGGGGGGGGGGGCCTCAAAAATCTCCAGAAATTGCGTTATGTGTCACTTGGACGCTCAAACTAGCACATACATCGTAACGGGATTTCTTTTCATATTCAAATTATTTAAGTATATGTAAAAATATCAATTTCTTGCGAAATAGTGTTAAATTCAATTATTTGTAAAATATTATATTTCGAATAGATATAATGGATATAAATCGAATGGAATATTTCTAAATTAAAAAAAAATGTGACTTTGACTTTGAGATAGACTTTCACGCGGAATTCGTATTTTTGCTTCCTCGAGTGCTTCTTATTGTATTTAAGTACATAATTCCACTTAAAATTTGGTAAAATTGTTTTGTATGAAGGGGTGTAATAGTGAGGGGTTTTTGTGAAATAAACATTATTATTATATTATTAAAATCCTCTAGATTATATAAACAGGAATCATGACAATATTGTAAAGCATACGCCTTGCTACCACGTAGGTGATCCTACAGTATCCCCTTATCACCGTAATAAGTAGATGTCTGCTACATCAAGTTTTTTTATACCCCGTAATTTTAAATAAGCTACTACCGGGTGCCCGCAAGTTTGAACACAATGATAACTGTCCTAAATGTTAGTACAAAATAATAGATACCATATTAGAAAGAGATGGCATCCACTCTTGAAGTTTGACTCGCTCAGAACGCTTTCGAGTTGCTCGTAGTCATTCCAGTTACTATACACCGTGTAAATCACCTCATCACGAAGCCACCAAGCATTCTGAACATGAAACTAAGTAACTTTACGCAAAAATTATTGCTGGGAAACGACTTTTTTTGGGGGGTGTAAAATCATGTTTTGTGGTAGAACTCAATGTAACGCACTCAACACATTGTGCTGATGGACGGCTTCGTTAAGAGGTGTTTTACACGCTTTATAAGTACCTTGGATGATTGTGATTTTTATGACGAAGTTCAGCACGAGTTGACTGTAGACGACAGAGCAATAGCTAGTAATAACAAATAGGTATGTAATTTATTTTGAGAAAACTACTATTTATTTTCGGTATTAATTTCATCTGATGTTAAACTCATAGGAATAACCATGCCGTCCGGCGTATTTATCTTAGGTTCCTTGGTTGTCCACTCATTCTCCTTCACCTGTTTCCTCTCCATGCATTGTTTGAAGTATAGAAGGTTCAGCTTCTGTACGTCTGTTGAACTCAGCCCCTGCCAGTGGCCCATTGCCCAGCCATCGTTCTGTAACAAACAAATACACACCTATAGTACTGCAAGGATCTTTAGTCACTTTTATGACATTGACAGGACGGCGATGTAGTAAAAGGATCTGAGAAGATTTTAAAAAACCGTCATGTTTGAGTTTTTGTAAACTGAGTTTTCGTTTGAATAAATTTATTATTATTATTAAAAAAAAAAAAAAAAACAAAATTAAAATAATACTAGTTGCTGCCAGCGTCTTCGTTCGCTTGGAAATTTTGATGGGTTTTAGGGCTATGAAAAATAGATGGGGTGTAGTTCTGATTAGGGCCTAGTGTCAAAAGAATTTTGAATTGGAATTGGATTACAGTCAAAGGAAGTTCAGCGTCGGGACTTATTCCATTTTCATAACTATTCAAATGGGTCTCGCTTGTTTCCAACTTTGACTTTCAGATTGTGACAAGCAGTCGATTAAAAAAAAACTTTTTTTCAAGCGGCAGCAAGTTTTGGGTAATTAAGCAAAGTAATAAATTATTGAAATGATGATAACCATCCCCGGTTATAGGTACTTACCCAGATTGGGTACATGATATTAGTCTTTCCGTTCTTGATCTGCAGCCAGGGGTAGTGCATGACGCTCTGGTAATCGTACGGGAAGCCAACGGACGCAGCCGGCGGCAGTTTCCTCTTCATCTCTTTCTTTACGTCTGTTCCAAAAGAATAAGCTTCCATTAGGACTGCCTCGTTCGTGTAGTGGTCGCAAGCGCCACTGCTGAGCATAAGGTCCTGGTTTCAATTCCCAGGGCAGTGTTTTTGAGTTTATCCGCAGGAATTTCTCAGTAGCAGCCATGGAGTCTGGTTTTGTGTCCAGTTGGTAGCAAAAGGTTCGCCCCTATTACATGCGACTTAAGCAAAAATGGCGAAATGTGGGTCTACTATTAGATACACCTCTGCCTTACCCTCGGATTACAAGTTTAAAAGCGAATACAACAACACGACCGAATTAGTGCGAGTTGCGTTTGAAAGCGAATACAACAGCACGACCGAATTAGTGCGAGTTGCGTTTGAAAGCGAATACAACAGCACGACCGAATTAGTGCGAGTTGCGTTTGAAAGCGAATACAACAGCACGACCGAATTAGTGCGAGTTGCGTTTGAAAGCGAATACAACAGCACGACCGAATTAGTGCGAGTTGCGTTTGAAAGCGAATACAACAGCACGACCGAATTAGTGCGAGTTGCGTTTGAAAGCGAATACAACAGCCTGCCAACTAAGTACTCTTCAAGTAGTGTTACTTTAATTTTAATTAAGTTTGGAAAAGAGATGGGAAGATATTAAATTAATACTGCTATAAGAAGTTGTGGTGGTGTACAGTCACATCACAAGTAGGAATTGACAGAGTCAAGAAGTAAGAACTTTCGCTAGCATGAGCCATTGCTACTAAGTACTACTGGTTTTGGTCAAGCATTACGCTTTTTGAGAACAGTCTATCAAAAGTTATACCGATAGAGAACCGGCATGCTCCAAAACCAAAAATCCATAAGCAGTTCTAGCAACCTGAATTGGACAAGCATGGTGTTTAGAAAAGAATGAAAGAAAAACTGACGTGCCTTTCCCTCTTAAGGTGGAAGCGCCAGGGCAGCTCGCGAAATTCAAATGTTCTTAAGTTTTGATGATTTTAATGAGTGTAATTCTGTAACTACATACGTTTTATTACCGCAAATTATATTTTCTATAACATACAGCCGGAAACTGACTTGTAAATTGCAAAAAACATAAGAAAATTAGAATTTTGCGGACTACCCTGTCGCTTTCACTTGCCCTACAATAGGAATATTATAGGTGGCCGATAAGCCGGTATGCTTATGCTAAGTGACCAGATCTTTATCACCGAGGAGACTGAGTACCTTCCGTAAGCTGATCCCACACGATATGCAGGTAGGAGTCCCTGTCGTGCATATTGTGTTGGTGGTCCAGACCCAGCGTATGCACGAATAAATGCAGAAGGTCGTTCACTGAGTTGAAGCAATCCGTGTTTATCATTAAGTTCTGGAAACATAAATAACCTGTGTGAAAATCTGAGAGATGATTTTAGAGAAAGTGATAGTCTAGATTTCTAGAAGCACTAACGATGATGAAGTGAAAATTGTCATAGACGTAGACAACATTATTTGCTTCAATTCTACATACTCTTGTCGCCTCGTCCTCCTTCTTACATATGGTCACATGGTCATACACGCAAGCCAGTAGCTCGATTGACAAAAGTTATCTCAAAAGTTAGTATAAATGCAGTTGGAGAAATTTGTACGAGACGCTTTGAAAGTACTGGAAAAGTTGGGATTGTCAGGTTTCCGGGCCTTTTATTTTGAACACGTCATTCTTAAAAATAATAATTTACGTAACGGATGGTTACGTACGGTGGTCAAAAGTCTGAGTTTAGAAACAAATGGTTAAAATGTTTAATCATAAATATTTTATTTGCATCATTGTGTTTGTTCGTTGCGTCTTAAGCCATTTATACATGACATGTCAAAGTGAAGCAGTTATTTGCTTTTCCTAAAATATATTTTACTCTCGTGTCAGCACAAATAGGTATCCGACTTGATAGTTTGCCGGAATAGTATCGGCCAGGCAGTAAGGAGGCAGGAGTCTTTGACTGACTGACAGACGAGCGATACGATGTGGATTTCAACCAATGTCAGTGCCGCAATTATTCTCTTCGCTCATTTCCACTCCACTCATCTCGGACTCCCGGAGACGAGTGGAGGAAGACATGCAAATTTTGAGCGGTGCCGCGGTGGGTGAAGTATGGTTGTGAATGATGTTGATAGTTAACGTAGATTAAATGCTTCATGTGGTCTTTACCTGTATGATGATGGTGGATATTCATAATTTGCTTGTTATAAAGGGTGTAAAACACCTCTTAACGAAGCCGAAAGGCACTGGTTCTCCCTGTCATTGCGATCATTTTTTTGTTCTACACCATACCTGGGAACCTCCTAGTTACGGAGATATTAGGGGTCAAAGTTCCAACTTTTTGACAAGTTTTTTTTTTAAATACAAGTTTTTAATGTAAGATTTTTAATTTAAACACCTCCACGACCCCCGTACTATTCAATCCGTCCATCAGCACAATGTTTTGAGTGCGTTACATTGAGTTCTACCACAAAACATGATTTTACACCACCCAAAAAAAAGTCGTTTCCCAGCAATAATTTTTGCGTAAAGTTACTTAGTCTCATTTAATTTACAGAATGCTTGGTTGACGGCTTCGTGATGAGGTGATTTACACCGTGTATTT
The DNA here is from genome assembly GCA_963082945.1 of Cerastis leucographa. Classification (NCBI taxonomy): domain Eukaryota; kingdom Metazoa; phylum Arthropoda; class Insecta; order Lepidoptera; family Noctuidae; genus Cerastis; species Cerastis leucographa. The sequence goes on along the minus strand of OY720365.1, from coordinate 14,426,265 downwards.
AAAAATAAGATAGTTTGGAGAGGTGGGCAAAGATTATTTATCTGTCACTAGACGCCTGAGAGTTCATCGCCGTCCATGTCAACCAAGCCGAAGGTGGTTGATCATGTTGGCGGAGCAAACATGGCCAGCCCCCGTATTCACAATCGCTCGGATTCGATTTCGATTCGGAAAGTCATAAGTCTATCTCGCTCGCTTTCGTAATAACAAAACAAGATAGACATACAACTTATCGAATCGAAATTGAATCCGAGCGTTTGTGAATTGGGGGCCTGGACTGCACATGCCAGAGAGATTTGATAGGAAAAAGGGCAGGCCGTTGCCAAGCCAGCAGAGGGACCCGATATAGGCTAACAAAAAAAAAAAAAAGATTACATAGATGGCTTCAGGTTTCCCAGGTTGTGGGCAGCGGCAGCCTGGCTGTGGAGCCCGAGACAGCACTAGGATGTGGTTCACGTGTCTTCTTGTTGGAAGAAGTGGAGGCGATCTCTTTCTCCGTACGGTGGATTGCTTTCCAGCTGAAATTATGAAGTTCTTGTTAAAAGATCGTGCATTAGCCGTACAAATGAGGGCCACGATGACAGATTGATTGACGGCCTTCGACGGTTTGTCTCGATAAAATGAGAATAAAGTATGGAAGGGCGTTTGTCACGTCGCCGCGTCGATGCGAAATGATAAGTACGGAAGTAAAAACCAAGGAGCGGATGTCATAATCGAGCTATACAAGCTGTTGTTTTGCATTTCAAGGAGGTAACTATGCTACTGATTCTCGACGCGAATCAATAATAAAATAAGAAGTTTGTTTTTTTTTTTAATTTAAGGAAATCGGTAAGTGTGAACCACCCGTGTTTTAAACGCGGCTCGTCTATTCCTCACCCTGTAAGAGTCAGCTCACACCGAGACGCGACGCGACGCGACGCTGCGCGCACACTTTAAAAGAGCGATTCAAAATATAACTTTATTTTCTACACGAAAACATACACAATTCGTTGTGAGAATTCAGAATACGTTGCGCAACGTTTTCTGAATTCTCAAGTTGCGCGCAGCGTCGCGTCTCGGTGTGAGCTGACCCTAACTGCGCTTTCACACATACAAACAATCTCAAACGTTTATTTGATGATTTCTTATTCCCTAAACCACGTTAAGGGGGTTATTCTGGTATACTGTCAAATATAAACAAAAAAAAAACCATTTATCAATAATTAAGTAGGTACCGTAATTTAAAAAACTAACCCCCACAAAACTGTTTTCAGGTTGATATTTATATAACAGGCTGAATACGCAAAGAGAACAGCAGAGCATAAAGGCGTAATCCATCCATACTTACTTAATCCATACTAATATTATAAATGAGAATGTCACTCTGTTTGTTTGTTTGTATGTTTGTTTGTTACCTTTTCACGACTAAACGGCTGATCGGATCTTAATGGAATTTGGCAAGAAGATAGATTTCAATCTGGGGAAGGACAAAGGCTATATATCATCACGCTGCCACCAATAGGAGCCGAGCAGCAATGAAAAATATAGCGAAAACGGGGAAAATGTGACGCAGACGAAGTTGCGCGGGACAGTTAGTATCAAATAAAACGCAAACTTTCTTTTGATCGCGTGCAGAGCGTTACATCAGTTTGCACTTTGTTTCATAACTGTGTGTTTCAGACTTTACAGCTACACTAGCTGCTGCTCGCGACTTCGTTCGCGTGGATATTTTTAATGTTTTATTCAGGGATAAAAAGTAGCCTATGTCCTTCTCGAAGATATAATCTATCTCCTTTCCAAATTTCATAACGATACAATAAGCCGTTTTGTCGTGAAAAAGTAAGAAACAAATAAACAGTACCTTTGTACTCTAATATTTTATGTTTTTTCCTATGTTGTCTATTGTGTGTACATAAATAGTAAAATAAATAAAATAAATAAACAGAGCTACTTTCGCATTTATAATATTAATATGGATTTCAAACGCTTTCTTAGCTGAACGGTGAATCTTTGTGCTGAATTTTTTTAGTTTCAAATTAAAGTTGGTAAAGAAGATGTGAAAAAAAAACACAGCTATCTTTTCCATAGCCTTGGTGATGGTATAATAATCAATACATCATCATCATCTGCCTAGCCTTTTCCCAAACTATCTTTGGGTCGGCTTCCAATCTAACTGCTGCAGCTGTCTAGCAGCTGAGTACCAGTATTTTACATGAAGCGACTGTCAATCTAGCCTCCACAACCCAGTAACGGGGTAATAAGATACCCCTTTGTAAAACTGGATGTCAGACTTTTGGCTTCTGACTACTCGTAACGACTGTCAATGATCTACAAATGACAGCCGGGACCAACGGCTTAACGTGCTTTCCGAGGAAGAGAAAAGGAAGAGGAAACTCGTTATGTAAAGATGGTCCATCCACGGACCAACCTCGGCAAGCACGGCTTAACCTTAAATATCCACCCGTGCAGCTGTTAGTATTTAGCCACGAGCTCCTAATACATAAAGGGTGTAAAACACCTCTTAATGAAGCCGAAAGGCACTGGTTCTCCCTGTCATTGCAATCATTTTTTTGTTCTACACCATACCTGGGAACCTTCAAGTTACGGAGATATTAGGGGTCGAAGTGCCAAGTTTTAAACAAGTATTTTTTTAAATACAAGTTTTTAATGTAAGATTTTTAAACACCTCCACGACCCCCGTACTATTCAATCCGTCCATCAGCACAATGTTTTGAGTGCGTTACATTGAGTTCTACCACAAAACATGATTTTACACCCCCAAAAAAAAAAGTCGTTTCCCAGCAATAATTTTTGTGTAAAGTTACTTAGTTTCATGTACAGAATGCTTGGTTGACGGCTTCGTGATGAGTTGTTTTACACCCTTTATAAATAATGTATAATAATCAATACATAACACACATAAATAACCAATACATAACACACATCACATCACGCCTGTTATCCTCGTAAGGTAAGCCAGAGGTGTACCTAATAGTACACCCACATCTCGCAAGTTATGTATAAGTCCCATGTAATAGGGGGCGACCCTATTGCAATCATCCGGGCACAAATCCAGACCTCCCGTGGCTGCTACTGAGAAATTTCTGATGGGAAACCCAACAACAATTTGTCCGACCTGGGAATTGAACGTAGGACCTCATGTTCAGCAGCGCGTTTGCGACCAATAGACCAACGAGACAGTCAACTTATACATAAGTTTGTTTATTGTAATCAGAATTCACCAATATGTATTCCGGCATGGATTCAACCAGGTACCTAATAATCAAGTCTAATTTTAGGACTTCAGTATTTGTAATAACTGTACGAATATGTCGACACGGCTGGCGCAGTGGCTGAGCGATCGGCTGCTGCGCTGCGTGTCGCGTTTCGATCCACGCACGGAACGAATATTTGTATGACCTACAGGTAGTTGTTCCGGGTCTCGCTGCTTGTGTGTGTGAGTTTTAATGTTTGTAAACGCACCCACGATACAGGAGAAATTCCTAGAGTGGGGCAAAGTTTTTTCTAAAAAAAAAAACACTCTTTTAGAAGTCCTAGCGTTTTCGTGAATTCAGTGAACTGCAGTCGATTGTCATATTTTGTCAATTTATTACACAGGAAATTGAAATTCTATTCTTGTTTGTTAATCGCATCTCGCAGGTCCACCTATGAGGTAGAGTTGGTTGACACTTCGCGAAACCAGAGGGCTGGCTATTACTTTAGGCAAAGAATTAGCATTGCCATTCAACGTGTCAATGCTGCCAGTCTTCTGGGCACGTTTCCGGATGACAGCGCTGTGGAGGAGTATTTTGTCGCTTAAGCGTCCTGTTGTTTTTAAGTTAGTTTATATTTAGTTAGTTTATGTACATATTTAGTTTTAGAAAATAAAAGTTTGAAATTAATAAACTTATGAGCTTGGCTTTTGTTTAACTGGCATATCTTGTGGATGCCTTGAGTGTGAGGCTCCCAGATGGGCCAAAAAATTTATAAACCAAGCGACATTCTATAAAACATTCAAGCACTTACTTGTAACATTAGCAGTCTTTTCTTTAGCTTCAATATTGGTGACGTTTCCTTTGCCACCAGTATTGGAAACCTTTGCCTTGGCGCCAATGTTCTTATCCTTTGCCTTAACGACTTTTGATTTAAAACCACTGACATCCTTCCCATTATTCTTCTTCCTGGCAACTTTTTTTAGAGGATCTGTAATATCGTTTGCTATCTTCTTTATTTCTTCAGACTTCGAAGTATCCGGAAATGCGGCCATTTTGTTTTCATTAGAATCACCTAATATGACCAATCTTGACTCTCCATCTCCATCACTATTGATTTGGTATTCGTCTGATGAGCTTTCCAGATCAGGCACCTTCTCTGCCGAAGTGGTGAGGTCACGGAATTCTATACATGTTTCTTTTTCTAAATGACGTATGACTGTTTTTATATTTTCTAGTTCTTCGGTAGCTGAAATGTATAGAAGTGAATATTTATCTGAAATTGTAATACTATGCTTTGCATGGGCCTCGACAGTACCAAGGAGTTTTAATGGATTCTTTATACAAACTACTGGAATTTCTCCAGAAGTTTGTCAAACAAATTACAACGTGGTCAGTCTATTGGGCACATTACCAGCTGACGTTGAGGAGAAGTTTTTTGATGACGTTTATAGTTTGTTGTTAGTTAATTTAATACTTTTTAATTGTTATAATGTAAACAGTTAGTTTCTAAATGTAATAACTTAAAGACTTCATTTATTTCATTTTTAATACGAATGATTAAAATAGAGTTTTTCAAAAAACGTACATGTTTGGTGACATCGTATCATTTAATTTAACCTACGGACATTTAAACTCTTGTGTAAGGCAAATAATACCAAATAAAAATTATAACAAAATTAATTATTTTATAATTAATTTATATAATTATTTTCAGATACACAACTTCCACTGTTTGTCTCTGCATCACCCAAAGCTTGACTGGTAAAAAATGCCGATGGCATTAAGTCCGCCTCTGTGCATATGTCATGTGCTTGAAGTGTATAAATAAATACCATGGATTCACTTACAGAACTCCAATGCATGCTTAAATTTGTAATTAACCACTCCGTAGGGCCACAGTCTGTCATCGAAGTAGTCCTCGATCTCCTGTTGTGAGACCTTTTGAGTAGTTCCTTCTGGTTTGACCACACTTGGGCAGGTTTTCAGGAGGTACTCTCGATTCCGTTTGATGCACTCGTTTGAATACACCAAGCCTATTTTCTCCACGTCCATTTCGCTGAGGCCTTCACGTTGGCCAATTTTGATGCCAGTCTTGGGAAGCAAAAAATTATGCCCTTTTTATTCAGAATGCTTGTGACTGCAGATGGAGAGAGAGAGGAAGGCCAAAGAAAATATGTATGGATTTTGTGAAGAATGATAAGAAAAGAAAACGGAATTTATGATGCCGTGTCGTCTGACAGGGGAGAATGGCAAGAGTAAACGTGTTGCGCCGACCCCAATCAGAATGTGACAAGAGCAGGAAGACCATGACGAATAGTGGATAAAGTAAGAAAACCAGGGTTTTAGTGTTTGCATAAAGGTTCGCACCACAGCGATCGAATTAGTTAATGCGGATCTCTCATTGTACGGGAAATCAATACATATAAGTCGTTTCGCAGTTTATTTATCGCTAGCTAAAAAGTTAGCTATAATAAGCTCAGGTTTTTAATAATTCCCTGAAGAACATTTTTTTTGATTATGCGATCTTTAGCTGGCCTATCATGACATCTTAAAACATTATTGTTTTAATTCTTTTCCAGTGTGGGAAAGAGATCGCGCTAGACATCCTGTATAGCTCCGTCTCTTTCCTCCGCTGCAATAAGAGTAAAACAATACTGCTTTAAGATGTCATGATAGGCCAGCAGGTGAGCCAACTTTATAGGTACCGTTAAGTAACCTGTGAAAGGCCTGTAGGCACTAAGTGTACTGTACTGGCAAGATTTTGAAATACATTAAGTAGAAAAAAGAAAAAAAAATACTTCGGTTATGATGGTAGGTTGGCCATTTTTGGAGAATGCTCGTGGAGGGTAGTGCAGGACACTGGCGTAGTCGTACGGAAGACCGTCACCAATAGTTTTGCTTTGAATTTCGAAAAACTTCCGGTACCCTGGAAACAATTTTATGTAGTAGTATTGTTATTTTTATCCGACATTTTATTTTATTTTATTTTATTTTATTTATTAGGTCTACCAACAATTGTTTACACTAAACTACAAATAAATATCAAACATGCGTTTAAACTCTACACAGTGCAACAATTACTTAGAGGTAAACACCGCATGAACAAGAAAAAAAACAATAATATGTAATTATGTTACTTATAAGCTAAATATTGTACAAGTAAACTAAGTAAAGTATATTAGTAACAAATGCTGAAAATTGAAAATTGAAAGCATCATTTCTTAAACAGTACGTAAACACAGTCCAAAATATTTCACAACAAATCTGATAAACATTACAGAAATTTACATTTTGCATACTGAGAGAATCAAAGTGTAAATCAATCACTGCAACTATTAAAAACCCTACATCAAAGAATAAAAATTGTATTTCCTGATGGAACACATTAATCTGCCTAGCGTTTTCCTAATTTTGGTGGGATTGATATCAGTCTTACCGGATGCAGCTGAATACCCTGTATTTTACATGAAGCGACTGCCTATCTGACCTCCACAACCTAGTTAGTACCGGGTCTAACAATACCCCTTGATAAGACTGGTTGTCAAACTTTCAGGCCACTGACTACCTGTAACGACTGCGGTAAATCAATTTGTCAAGGTCAGAGCATGCCACGATGAATACGCGAAGGAATCAAGTAACTGTACATTGATGCAAATTGCACAACCTCTGAGGTCGTGAGCGGGGCGTAATAATTTTGTCATTCACCCTGTTCTATTTACCAAGAGTTCAACTGCTTCTAATTCCTAATCTAATCTGCAGGCCTCGTGGCCCGCAGATCAGGTGGCCTGTACAAGTCTGGGGCAGCGGAAGTCGCATTAGAACCTGCTGCCCCCCGACGCAAGTGTGCGAGAGAACACCGGTGTGGTTTTAGTCAGTACGAGTCTGACAGACCCCTCCGCTCTCTCCAGGGCGGAGGACATTTATTGGGGATTTCCACATCGAGAAAATTATTATCTAATCGATTAAGCTAACCACCATACAACATACAACTCACGCCTTTCTTCATGGGGGTGGGTACAAACTACAGAACGCCACCTGCAACCACCTTACATCCTCTTTTTGTATATTTCACAAACATACATCTGGAGTAATCTGGACATACACTCACGCCGTTTGCGGGTATTACCTGACCTGAGAGACTCACTGAATAAAGTTCAGCTCATTACCTGGTTTAATGTTGTCCCATAGGATCGTGATATACTGGTCCCTGTCAGGGCGCACGTGTTCGTGTGTGAATCCCAGCACGTGCATAATCTCATGGGCTATATCACCGAGGCTCATGCAGTCGTAACCCAACACGATCAACTGTAGCAGAGGAAATCGCGTAAGTCTTGGATTCCAGTAATGTAAATCCACATCGCGTCTCGGGTCTTCCTTGTCATTGTTCGAATCTTGCATATTTGCTCAGCTTTCGTGGAAGCCGAGGTCATTGGGGGTATTCGTATTATAACTTACTTGCAATGATGTAAATCATTGCACCGCTAAACACATTGTCTTGCTTTTAAGGGGCCTACCACCTCTAAAAGTAGCATCATTTTGTGTGGGAAAGAGATGATGCTATGCAGAACCCATAGTTCCATTTCTCACTCTTACCTGAACCCCTTTAACTCTAGCCCTCTCGTTGCTATGCACACACTGCCGGATGCCTGCAGGGTTGGAGATGTAGATCCAGTACACATTCTGCAGGGACTGCTGGTCTGTAGGTCTCTCTCGAAGACGTTGCAGACGGACGCAGGTCGCCTTCTCAATGTAATCGAAGGCTTTCATTATTGCGTCTGATAGATGCGTGTCTGGAAGATTTTTGTTGGGGTTAGATTTTTACTAGACCATACCAAATGTGGCGGTGTATCTATTTGATTATTTCCTATACTTATTTCTATAAAATGTATACATTTTTATTAATATTCCAGTTTTTTTTTAATATAAAATGATAAACAATTGTAACCCACCGGTATCCGGAACAGGGTCCAAGCTACCGGCAGGTCAGGGCTCCAGAGAAAGGAAATCCTAAAAATATTTTTGTAACTGATTCATTATTAAAATTATAATTAAAGGCAAAAGCAACAGTCAAAAGTTATGGGAATAAAATTTGGTTCGTTCGCGCTAGTTATAGGTACTAAACAGTTCTACGGTAAAACTAACGGGAATATTTTTTTTCCACTAGTCCTACGAAATCAGGTGATACAAAATCGTGGAATTAGTGGGTCAGAAAAATCCCATTAGTTCCACCTGTTCTATTAGACAATTCTACTGTTTTTTTTCTCACTCGTAGGTACTTCGTTTTGGCGTAGGTAACAATCACGCTGTGCAAACATCGCACTTATGCGAATTTACCCTGCTTCTGATTTGCTAGTAGTATATTGGCACGAATAACCTCAGGTTAGTGTGCGAGTTTGCACTCGATGATTTCGTAGTAGGAAATTAACAATTCTGGCCTCCTGGTAGTTTGTGAGTCTTCATTATACTTGTTTCTCATTTTCTACTTGTCTTTGCCAAATTTCCACTAAGTAAATTAAAAAAAAAAAAAAACTGACTAGTTCCACCGTAGAACTAGGGGGAACGAACAACTCTACCGTAGAACTGTTTGGTAGAACTAGTGGAAATGATCCACAGCTTTGTCCAGTTGTGCTATATAAAGGTTAAATTAAAATAGTGACTTGAATTATGATAAAATCGATTCATACTATACCATAAGTCTTAGAGTCGATGAAATAGGGCACGATGGCATTCACGAACCGAACTGGTTTGGACTCATATTCATTCATCGTTTTAGGAGTTCTGTCAGTGGTGGGCCCGTCAATCCGGATTGGTGCGAAGGGGAACCGTCTGCCGCCGGTATAGTTTGCTGCCGACTAGTAATATACAAGGTATAAACAGAAACTTCACGAAGCTGTAAACCAAGCGTTCTATGTTCAACCTAAGTAACTCTACACAAATATTTTTGCTGGGTAACGACTTTTTTTGGGGACGAAAAATCATGGTTTACGTACGGTAGGACTCAATGTAATACATTGTGCTGATGCATGAATCCAAGAGTACATTACAAAGTTAAAAAAAAAAGGTTTTAATGTAAAATCATTAAAAACTTTTTATATTAGATTCAGATTCAGATTTATTTGCCAACAATGTAGGTACTATTTTAAGATGATACAATTAGCTGATTGTTTCCGCTACATTCTACCTTACGGCATGCAAGTTCATTAAAAGTCATAGCTTAGATACAATATTATTATAATTAACAAATAACATGTCATTCTAACATTCAAAAAAAAATAAAATAAAAAAAAAAAAACTTTGACTTCCAATATCCCCGTAACCAGAAGGTTCCAAGGTATCCAGAATAAAAAAAAAAAGTCGCATTGTCAGGGAGACCAAGTGCAGGCTTCGTTAATGGTCTTTGTATACCCATTATAGAAAAAGTTAACATGCCAATAGGAAAGTATTAAGTAGAGTCTGGAAAATGACAGTAACAGCTTGACTACGAGCTACACAATCAAGCGACAAGAGTATTGTGCCAGCGACTCATCATCTGTCTAGCCTTTTCCCAACATTATTGTGGTCGACTTTCAGTCTTACTGTATGCAGCTGCACACCAGTATTTTACATGGAGCGACTGCGTATCTGACCTACTCAACCCCGTTAGTACTTGGTAATACGATACCCCTTGGTAAGACTGGTTGTCAGACTTTCGGGCCACTGACTACCTGTAACGACTGCAGTAAATCAATTTCTTAAGGTCAGACCATGCCACGATGAATACGACCTCAGAGGTGACGATTTCATCGATCCACGTAATGATTTTGTCATTCACCCTGTTCTATTTACCAAGAGTTCAACAGCCTCTAATAACTATGGGATGTATGGGCGGTCTTTTTTAGATGGTAAACTTAAGAACCGTTTTAATCGGTTCATTACGGTCTACTTACGCTATTATCAATTTGTACGTTAGATCTCAAGCCTTTGCGTCTATAAGGGATGTGATGGCCCTTCTCTAGCAAGTCATCGTATATCTTATCGACTATTGTTTCAACCCTCTCCTCATCTTCGACGTTTAACGCTGGGTTTACACTGTTCACAGCTCTTTTGTTTCTATTCGTATTCTTCTTTTGTAGTTCTTCTTTCTTTTCTTTTAGTTGTAATGCTTTCTTTCTTTTATCGTATTTGTTGACAGGTATTGCGTCAGTTGCAAGGCTTGCTTGTACGGACTCTGAATTGAAAAGCTTACACATGTCGCGGGTGTCTTGGCGTTTCTTTTCGATGAGTTTCTTGTCGACTGAAAATAAATGTTAGTTCAATCAGTTTGGACTGTAGTATCGGTTAGTCGGTAGTGCGTCGATGCTGAGAATGGGTGTCGTTTGGGATCCATAGGTTGAGCAGAATATTAGTGAGTTTTTCCTATAGGAATTTCTCAGGAACAGCCTGGAGTCGACGTTTGTATATATATGGTTGATGGCCATGGAATCGCCTGCTCATTATAATATGTAGTGAATTAAGGTGTGTGAGTGGAAATAAATATTTTATGCAGTTATATTTAAATGATGCCTTATAATTTTACTTTGACTTACGTATTCGGACACTCAAGTCATCGGCGTGTTGGCTTGGATCACATTTTGTTAAAATAAAATGAAGATTAAATAAGAAATATATTTTTATCAACCTCAACATTCTCTATTCTTGTAGGAAAGTATTTGTTTAAGTGTTATAATTTTTCTTTAACTTACAAACAATAAAACTGTAACGGAAATTGAAACTATACATTTTTATTACTTAATCGAAATTTAAAGAATTATTGAAAAGCATAATACTTGGGTCTCGTAACAAAGTACCTATGTACTAGGGCATGCAAACCGGATACCCGGTTAACCGACTGATTTGAAACCCGGTTTTTTGGGATAGTAAAACCGGTTTTTTCGGGTTTTTCGGTTTTTGGTTATATCTTTTTTAATAAATAAATATTAGGGAAAACAATAAATTACACACTATAAATATTGAACAACAAGTTATGTTTCTCCTATTGATCTATCTATCTGTCTATCTTATCGATTTAATAATAATTTTCTCAAACAACAGACTAAGCAAACATGAATTGTCAAAAGTCAGTCCTTATTATGTTAGAAGGCAGATACTTACAGCTATGTTAGTAAAATTTAAAATAATTATTATTTTGGACATGCATAAGCGACAGCATGAGGCATTGGCCTCAGGATTTGGCTGTCCACTCTGTCCGATACCACGCTCAGAAGTGTGTCGGTGCTACTTTTTACCCGAGACCGCAAGGACGCCGTTCTTCTTGCGAAGCACCGCCTAGAAGCTGTCCGTGCTGTGGTTGGCGAACATGCCGGAGACACTGCACCGCCATGGAAGTCCCAACAAACCCCTGACGCGCAGGGAATTGCAGGCTTTTTTAGGTGTAATTGCTCCATAGGTTGCACGTGTATAACGTTTGGCAATAGCTTTTAAATAGTGTGACTTTAATATCACGTAAGCATCGCGCAAACCTGCGAGAAAGCATATTACCTCTTACCGACAATGCCCTGCGCTCCCTATCCATGTCCATATCATTATTTTGCTTCTCATTGACCCAGTGTAGTAGTGTAGATCCAAGTACTTAAAGGGCATTGGGTAAGTTTGTATGGACTAGTGGCATGTTTTTTTTTCACAGCGGCCACAAAGATGCTCACGTATAGTGGAATATATGATAGTAATGACTCCTAAAATAATTTTTCTGAAAATTATATCGGAGCTGAAATATCTGATTGCAAAGTTGTGTTGTTCCTACTAGCAGTTTGCATACTCTTATGTATTTTATCAAAAATAACTATCTCCTATCGTTTGCCGTATGCTATTACATTCCAAAATTCGATACTTAGCAGCGACACTATCGAACGGGGTAAAGGGTGTGTTTTTTTTTCAAATTAACGGGTTCGATTCCTGGCTAGGAATATTGATTTTTCACAAAACCAATGGCAAAAGCATATTTTTTTTAAATCGGGCTCCTGGCTTCTTTGATCGTTTTTCACTATTCCTCATAGTTTCTGTTTTGGCCTACCACCCAGTTAAAAAATTCACCCTGTATATCTCGGCTCCGATGCATTTTGGAAATATTAAAATTAATGTCTTACTGTGTTATTACTAATAGGTAAAGAAATTTAATTAGTGGCCGTAGACTTAGAAAAATCATGCCACTTTTACTCAAACGCCTTTGGTTTCTTGCTGTTTACTCTGAGATTTTAGACCTTTGTGTTTACCTACCAAATGTTCCTAATTTTGTATGTTAGTCTTAGTGCCCTAAATTTTTAGACTATGTTGTTTACCTAAATAATAAGTTTTATTCTATGTTATGCATGAAGAAAAAAATATTTTTATATTGATTTTTAGTCGTTTTTGAAGTCCAAACAAATTGTCATTATTATAAACATAGGTAAGATAAACGTAACAAAATTATTTTGATTAGGCTTTAGCATTAAAATTTTTTTTCTACACATTTTTTAATAAAGATTGCAAAAACCAAAAAAAATTAAAAAGCCGGTTTTTATCCGGTTTTGTAAACAAGAAACCCGAAAAAACCGGTTTCTTAAAACAACCCGGTTTTTGCATGCCCTACTATGTACCGATAGGAAGTACCTACTCAAGGTTAAAAGTACTTGCAATAAATAATAAATCTAAAGGTGCGAGACCTCTGAACTGCGACCTCCATTGTATGAAACTAACAATGAGGCCCTTTCTCAGTGGCTGAGTCGAACATGCGATGGTATGACGTAGCTAGTTGGAACTATTACTCGATAGTTTTCGCCGGTGCAGCACTGGCCTCACCTGTCCGATGGATTCGCAAATTCGAATTTAGAAAGTTAACTTTTTATTCCGGCACAAGTTTATCGAGGTTGGAGGTGTGGAGTCGAGTGCCAGTCGCAGTTTGTGTGTCAGTGAGCGACCACGTGTCCCGCTCCCCGCGAAGTGAACGAACTTGTTGGTTACTCTTGTTATTGTTATTATTGCCAAAAAAGGATTTATTAAAGTAAGTTTGTATTTTTATTCTGATATCAATTTGTGCCATTCATGTTTATTTTAGCGTTACGTCATTTGATAACGTGGAATCCGTGTGAATTTATTACGGCGACGACTTTTCTAAGTTTGTTGACTTGGCAAATTTCGCGTTTTGTTGACAGTAAGCGATAGAAAACGTCTGATTAAATTATACCGGTGTACCGATATGTTGTCTCTTTAATGCTTTAATTGAGGGGCAATGGCGAGGTCGATAATTATTGAGTCCGTGATCTGTGAACCACAGAGTCTTTAATTGCATACCTTTTCATCTTCGAGTAGACAACTGTCATTTACTATCCCGCCAAAAATGTGTAAACGATTATAGTTCTTATTGAGGGCTGTGAAGAACTACTTTCCCAAGTGCAAGTAATGTAGTACAAATTCACCTGTGCGTAGATGCAAGTTTTTTTTTGTGAATGCATCTACGGCGGGCTAGATCTTATGTTACTATGTCATTCATTAAATTGTGATAGACTTTCACTGGAAGTAAAGCTTTGTTCACACGAATTTAGTCTTTGGTAGAGTGCAAGTTTTCCACCATTTAATATAGGTGCAACCTGTTCCTTTTGATATCCCATAACTCTAGGATATAATTGAGACCATATCAAAGAATCAACTGGTATATTATGAATTATGTTTCAATCATACTTTTTTTTGTTTGTTTTTTCGCATTTTCTTAGCTTTAAATATGAAAAAATACTCGATAATCAATGAAACTACTACAATTTTACTACACTACTGCGAAGTTTGGCAACCTCGCAAAAGTAAAGATTCGTAATAATGGTGACAATTTTTGACCTAATTTAATTATGATTGATGATATCTCCGAAACTATGCATTTTCGGACCACCTATTCAAGGAGTTTTAGTATTATTTTTACCTACAGAATATAACCCTAGAGTTATGGGATATAAAAAAAATACAGTTTGTATAAGTAGAAATAAAGCTAATCAATAAGCTTTGTTTTTTTTATTTATAATAAATGGTGGAATGCCTCGATGGTTTAGTGGTTTTTCGTTGGTTGCTGAGCATGAGGTCCTGGGTTGATTTCCAGGTTGGGCAAAGTACTATCGGTATTTTTCAGTAGCAGCCACGGAGTCTGTCGAATCTGTGCCCAGTTGATGACAATAGGCTAAACCCCTATTCCATGGGACTTAAGCATGACTGGAAAGGTCGGAGTTCTGGTACACCTGCCTGCCTAACCCTTTGGGGATTACATGCGTGTTGTATTGTTATGTGTTTGAATCTGGGGGTCTACTCTCTAAGCACGAAATCCGTAGTTTCGGCTGAAGTTACGGTCGTTTCCTACTCCTTATCACTCACGGATATAAGATTCGTTAGGAGCCGGAAATAAATTGTGTTTTCAAAACTTATGAATCTGAAAAGATTAGGCAGTAGGGTTCATTTCGAAGTATAAAGCTAGTTACGGACGGATCCGTACTTTCGTTGACGGACTTAGAGAGTAGGCCCCCTGGTTCGCAACGTTGGTGGTAATACTTCTAGTATTCATTTGTTTACAGTAGAAAGAACATTACACATGCAACAATTATGTACGAATAATTAATGAATTATTTTAGCTTCAAAATGTGTGTTACATAATTCAATTGTTCGCTACTTTCAGTGATTAGCTGCGTCGAATTAATTAGTTTTTTATAAAGCTATGTAATCGTAGGCGCGCTAGGAAGTTCAATGAACGTTTTCAATTTCTATTCTCTAACATAACGTAAACATCACGGCTTTAATCCTCGAAGGGTTAGGTAGAGTCGTATACAGGGTACACCCAAATTAAGTCTGACAAGCAGTCTTATCAAGGAGTATCGTACCACCCAGTCCTAACTGGGTTGTAGAGGTCAGATATGCAGTCGCTTTATGTAAAATACTGGTACTCAGATGCCTCCGGTTAGACTGGAAGCCGACCCCAAGATAGTTAGGGAAAAGGCTAGGCAGATGATGATGATGATTAATGTTCGTAATACCTACATAGAACGGCTAGAATCATTATCTGATTGGAATCCAACCTCTTTTTCCTCAAGCTTATGATCTGGGGGGTTAATATGACCTCTTTACCTCTTAAAGCAATTGTTATGCCAGTGTGAGAAAAAGACGGAGGCATTGAGGACGTCTAGCGCCATCTCTTTACCAGTCTGGAATAATATTAAAAAAAATAACGCTAAACATCATGGGAGGCCACGTCCTGTACTGGTGATTTTGTTTCTCATACGAAACTAATATGGTTGAACAATTACATTTATACAACAACACAACGACCTAGTCTAGTGACTAGACGAAACTAAAAAGGTTGAACAATATACGAAACTAATATGGTTGAACAATTACATTTATACAACAACACAAAGACCTAGTCTAGTGACTAGACGAAACTAATAAGGTTGAACAATTACATTTATACAACAACACAACGACCTAGTCTAGTGACTAGACGAAACTAATAAGGTTGAACAATTACATTTATACAACAACACAACGACCTAGTCTAGTGACTAGACGAAACTAATAAGGTTGAACAATTACATTTATACAACAACACAACGACCTAGTCTAGTGACTAGACGAAACTAATAAGGTTGAACAATTACATTTATACAACAACACAACGACCTAGTCTAGTGACTAGACGAAACTAATAAGGTTGAACAATTACATTTATACAACAACACAACGACCTAGTCTAGTGACTAGACGAAACTAATAAGGTTGAACAATTACATTTATACAACAACACAACGACCTAGTCTAGTGACTAGACGAAACTAATAAGGTTGAACAATTACATTTATACAACAACACAACGACCTAGTCTAGTGACTAGACGAAACTAATAAGGTTGAACAATATACGAAACTAATAAGGTTGAACAATATACGAAACTAATAAGGTTGAACAATATACGAAACTAATAAGGTTGAACAATATACGAAACTAATAAGGTTGAACAATTACATTTATACAACAACACAACGACCTAGTCTAGTGACTAGACGAAACTAATAAGGTTGAACAATTACATTTATACAAGGTCGTTGTGTTCTTGACGAGACTCTAGTGCACTGTGAAATATTAACAAAGAATTCAAAAATGTACATGCTATTGTTTGCATAATTCAATAGTAAAAAGTATTTACTGCTGTTATGAAAGGCAAAAGATTAGCTAAATTGCTTTAAATGGTTAGGTAAGAAGTATTGGCCAAACTTTTTAATTTCCCATCTATTAATAACTTACTGGCAATGGGGTTATCGTTTACTACAGCAACTGGTACCAGGTTTAGTAGCACGGGTAAGTCTCCTTTTATTTTCTGTAAGAAGCTTATTAGGCAGTGCAGTTTCCATTGCAAGATTTAGGTATCATCTTCTCCCTGTGGTAATCTAAATAGATTCAGCCCTTGCATCAACTATTCAAAATGTCTAAAACCAAGAACTGCCACAGACTGTTATTTTCTGATTAATTTCGTTGCGGGATCAAAGCCAGTGAGCAGCGGTGGCCTAGTGGGGCAGCCCCGACTTACGAGCAGTAAGCCGTGGGCTCGAACCCAGGCAGGCGCATTACTTTGTGTAATTTATTTCATCACGGCTGCTCTAAAACGGTGAAGGCAAACATCGTGAGGAAACCGGCATGACCTAGAAGTAAAAATTCGAAGACATGTGACATCTACCAACCCGCACTGGGCCCGTGTGCTGGATTAAAGCCCACTCCCTCTCCTAGAGAGGAGGCCTGTGACCCAGCAGTTAGAACATTATAGCCTGATGTTGATGATGATCCAAGCCAGGTAAATTGCGTTTCTCTGGGACTTCGTCGAGCTCAAACAAAAACTTAAACTCTTTATTGCATTCATGTGTACATTTAGTTGTTACATTATGTAAGTAGGTTCCAACATGAAACCCGATTAGGGCACAGCAACATAAAAGGTTGGACAAAACAAGCATCCAGTGAGTAGGTATACTGGATTTCTAGGTTGTTAAACAATTATAATTAGTATTATCGAATAAATTACTAGTATAAGGTTGTGGTTATTTTAATTAAATGATGTTTATTTTGCAAATAGGTTTTTACAAACAATTTTACACGTATTTTTTTTTAAACTAGATGGGTCCGGTGTTGCGTACCTGACTACTCTGAGAATAAACAGCCGAAACAAACTCAGAGGATCTCTGTTAACTTGTTACTCTTTTAAAGTCCAGACATTGCTCAATTTCCATGAGGACTATGCAGATTAGTGTCTGAGATGGTCTTTTGAAGAAAGAACCACACAGATTTGAGTGGACCTGTCTAGTCAGTGCAAACATTTGTCAGTTATCGTGTAGCTCGACTTATAACTCAAGGAGCTCAACGAATATCTTGACGTTAATAAATTATTTTATTTACATGTATTAATTATTATGTTTTATTATTTTTTCATTAATTAATATATTTCGTATTAGCTAGCTAAATTAACTTCATTATCTCGTCGCTTTTCTTGTGGTCGCCACTGTTAATTCAGATGCACAGGAGTTGCAGTAGTTTGGGAATAGTGTGGTAGCTCACCACACAAACTATTCGATACAGTACTTAATTTTATTAATATTTCTACGATTATAATAATTTTATTGACAGTGCTTGTCTAATCGTGCCGAAGCAAACAAATAATAGCATGCAATGTCACAAGCCTTGCAGTGACTTTGTCCATTTGAACTTATAAACAAAGACATTTAAATATTCTAAGGTACGATCGATAGAAGGGGCAGGGCACATAGCCATCATAATCTAATCTACTTGCAATTGCCAACTAATTGCTGTTGGTACGGTCAGCAGCAAAAGTCGCTTTACATAATCAAAATTATAAGACGTCTTAGTTTTAGAACGATCTATATTAACAGACTGGAGTAAAAGACATAACAAAATTTTCATCAATGGTTACACAAATTCGCAAAACAATATAAGATCAGATCACACTGACCAGCACAAAACTTGGAGTAATATTTTATAAGTGTTAACCGACTTTTGATGCTATAATGATGATGATGATACAAGTGTAAAATAAAAAGTAATATTTGGCAATTTTGTGTCTTTTTATGGTGTCACTAAGACATGCGATCACATATTCCTTACAGTACCTATCTTATGGAGGAGCTCGTGGCTTAATTAAAACAGCCGTCCGCTTCGATGTCCAGGATAAGCCGCGCTTGAGTAGGTTTGTCTGTGAATGAGTGACCACACATTTCATACTGAGTTTTCTCCGTACCTCGAAAAGCACGTTAAGCCGTTGGTCCCGGCTGTCATTTGTAGATCCTTGACAGTCGTTACAGGTAGTCAGTCATGGCCCGAAAGTCTGACAACCTGCCTTACCAAGTGGTATTTTATTCATCATCATCAGCCTATAATATTCCCACTGCTGGGACACAGGCGTCCTCTCGATGAGAGGGAGTAGGCTGTAATCCACCACGCGGGCCCAGTGCAGGTTTCCTCACGATGTTTTCCTTCATCGTTTTTGAAGGCAGCGGTGATGAAATAAATTACACAAAGTAATACGCCTGCCTGGGTTCGAACCCACGGCTTACTGCTCGTAAGTCGGGGCTACCACCACTGTTCTCTGGTATTTTATTACCCAGTACTAACTGGGTTGTGGCCTTTTGGGGGTCAGAAAGGCAGTCGCTCTTTCTAAAATACCGATATTCAGCTGCATCTGGTTAGACTGGAAACCGACCCGATAGTTGGTACAAAGGCCAGGCAGAAGTAGAATATGTCTTTGCTTAACAACTACTGTCATCAATATGACATCAAGCCTTTAATCCTCTTAGGGTTAAGAAGGTCAGGGAACAGAGAAGCCGGCAGTGAATAGGGGTGCGGACTGGGTAAAGAAAACGACATTCTATGTATTTTGTCCGTCAGACAGGTAATACAAAAATATTAGACACGTATTTTTTGTTTTATCAAAATATCAAAAAATTACTTAGTTAAAACTAATTAAAGTTGGAGAGTGGGGGCTCACTACGTCACAAGTAGGTATAAAACTTACCTACATGTGACGTCATGCGCCATTTCAACTCAATATATCTCCGTAATTTTATGACTACGTGAAAAAAGAAAAAATACGTGTCCAATACTTTTCAATAAACTACCAGACGGACAAAGAAAAAAAGATGTGATCATCCCCTATTCCACAGTCTGGCGGTTCGCACAATAAATGAGGAAGCATAGCGCTTTGCTTATGCTTACTTGCTTATTTATAAACAAACCCACTGTGATACATTTAACAGGTAAACCGGCTCCATAATCTCTGCTTCACTGCCTCATTTTACCAACCAGAGCAGGTACAGCTGTAATCATCTTTATTAATCCGATTACGACCTACTGATGTTGTCTAAGAACGAGATTTACCGCTAGCACATCTTTTACGGTAAACGCACGTAACGGTTACGCAGCGATTACGTAGCGAGTGGTCACGCTACTCGCTAGTCAGTGGCAGAAATTGAAGAAATGATATTGGTTTTAGAGTCTAGTTTTGTTTGATATTGTGAGTTCGTGATTGGGCAATTGGCAAAGGAATTTGGGTAGTGTTTGATCTTTTACTGTGAAGTGCTGTTGTTCTAATATAATCTTGTAGTGTCGTATCTTTTTGTGTTCGGACTTTTAAATCGATATGACGACATTCTGTATAGAAATCTCTTTTATATAGATTGCCTCTATTTTATTGGTTTAATGTCATTCTTGATTTTCTTTAAAGGTTTCTTTAGAGACTACAATACTACTTAAGGAGTTATTGCAACTGTTTAGTTCATTCATGAATATTTATGACTATGGCCTCTATATAGTTATTATTTTTAAGCAAAAGAAGATAACCTCTTTTGCCACTTAAATAATAGAGCGTTTCTTTTTCGGCCCATGGTCCTCTGCAAAGTTTGAAGAGAAAAGTCTAAACCAGGATTCTCTGCCAGTTCTAAGAATCCAAAGAAAACACGGTAGGTAGTTTCTAACTTTCCACAGATACTGTAGCCACAATATTGTTATTATAGGAAGACAATTGATACTAATTACGTTGTTGAGGTGTTCTAAAGCAATTATCCGGTAATATGTCGGCTGTTATTAACCGTTATACACGTTCACGGCATGTTGCTCTGACTGTGGCTAAGTACCGCAAGTGTACAAGTCGGTTATGATTGTACAATGTCAATGTAATTTGATAATGAAGATTTTTTCCGCGGCTTCGCCCGTGTTAGTGTTAGAAAATAGCGTATTCAATCAATCAAATCATTTAATTCGGATAACAAAGACCCATACCTTACAAACTATCATACATATTTATAAAAACTAAGTAAGAAAATATTATTAAACTATTGCACACGAAGTGACGGCGTCGTGTTGCGCTGCGTGGTGTCGCGTAGCCTTCCACGGAATCGCCGATAAATGACACCCTTCGGCCAAAACTCCTCCTTGAGGAAGGTCTCGATATGATGAGTTGGAACTCGCACCACGAATGACTTGACATTCGTGTTGTGGCGCGAATCCAACTTCTCGACCCTCAAGGTCCAGCTGGTCTTCACTCGAACATACTCCACGATCTCAACCTTCGTGATGTGATGTAGCCGGGACACATAGAGCTGCGTCGTGGGTATTACCGGACGCAGCATCATATTGGGTCCTGCCGGCGCTGGTATTGTATAGTGTTCCGAATGAGAAGTTCGTAGCTAAATAATAACATCTGCTAGAGTCGATCGTTAGGTTAATCCGTGCTTGCCTAGGTTGGTCCATGGAAAGGTGACCACCCATACCGAGTTTCCTCCGTGCCTCTGAAATCACGTTAAGCCATTGGTCCCGGCTGTCATTTGTAGATCTCTGACAGTCGTTACGGAAGTCAGTGGCCCGAAAGTCTGACAAACCTGTCTTCCCAAGGGGTATCGTATAAACTAGTATAAACTGGGTTGTGGAGGTCAGATAGATAGTCGCTCCATGTAAATTACTGGTATTCAGCTGCATCCGGTTAGACTGGAAGCAAACCCCAACATCGTTGGGGAAAGGCTAGGCAGATGATACTCGTGTGCCAAATTTCATCCAACTCCGTTTAGCCATCCGATTTGCTTTTAGGGTGAAAAGGTAAAAGACACCCAGAATCCAGGCAGAGTATGGACGTAACTCCTTTTAGGTATGAATGTGCGTTTTATTTGTGCTAAACGAACATAGTTTCTTACATATTTTTTTATCATTATTCTTGTCAGATGTAAAATAAAACTATTTTTGCCATTTGTGCTATTCGCCAGCTATGCGAAAAATACAGAGGTGCGCATAAAAACTTGCACATGGTGTTCATCGACTTCGAAAAGGCATACGACCGGGTTCCCCGTGAGGTTTTGTGGTGGGCTCTTAAGGAGAAAGGTGTGCCTGGGAAGTATGTGCAGTTGGTCCGAGCAATGTACAGTCGATGTAGAACCCAATTGCGGTCTACAGCGGGCACTACCGGCAGCTTCAATGTGGCAGTTGGCTTGCACCAAGGATCGGCTCTAAGCCCTTACCTCTTCCTGGTGATAATGGACGCTCTTACGTCGGACATTCAGGAAGAGGCTCCCTGATGTATGCTGTTTGCCGACGACATTGTGTTAGTTGCCGAGAGTGGCCTAGAGGCCCAGAGCAGATTGGAGGTGTGGTGGCAAAGACTGGAGAATGTTGGTCTGAAACTAAGTAGAACCAAAACGGAATACTTGTTTTGTGATTTCGGCGGTCTCTCCAGTCCGGTGCCTATAGCCCTTGCCGGAACGCCCATACCAATCTGCTCCGATTTTCGGTAACTCGGGTCGCTTGTCCACGGAGATGGCGATGTAGACCGGGACGTAACGCACCGGATCAACTCAGGATGGATGAAATGGCGACAGGTCACTGGTACAACTTGCGACCCGCGGATGCCCCTCAAGTTAAAGGGGAAAGTATACAAGTCCGTGATACGACTTGTCGTACTGTATGAATCGGAATGCTGGGCAGTGAAGAAGACGGATGAAAAAAGATTGCATGCAGCAGAGATGAGAATGTTGAGATGGATGTGTGGAGTGACTAAAATGGATAAAGTGAGAAATGAGTATATAAGAGGAAGTTTGAAAGTGCGCCTGTTACAGAAAAGATGAAAGGGAGCCGTCTGTCTTGGTATGGATATGTGATGAGGAGGGATGGAACACATGTGACTAAAAGAGTGATGAATATGCATGTGGATGGATGGAGAGGGAGAGAAAGGCCAAAGAAAAGATCGATGGATTGTGTAAAAAATGATATGAAGGAAAAAGGAGTAAATGATAGCATGACGAATGACAGAGGAGAATGGAGGAAAGAGACGTGTTGCGCCGACCACAAATAAAATGGGACAAGGGCAGGAAGATGATGATGATGTAACAGAAAACTATAACAGCCACATATTTTTATATTCTGATACAAGTAAGTTGTTTTTGTGCTAATCTATAATTGTTCTTCCTTTTATCACCATATTACATAATTATACCTATGTATAGGCGAATAACGTTCACTATTGGACTTGGGTCTCTCGCCCTCCACTAAGTATCAGCGACAGCGACTGGTCTATGCTTTTCGATTCTTTCTCTCATGTGCATGCAAAATTATTCCAAAAACGGTAATTCAGAATTTTCAGCGTCTATCTTTTCTATTTTTGGGGTTCCGTAGCCAAAACACAAAAAGACAAAAATAAAAGATTAAGTCCCCATACATGGAACAAAAAATATTTTCATCAAACCTTTACGTGTCTGTAGATAGGTCTTAGACATTGAAAGAGGTTTCTAAAACCATTTTTTCTCGGAGCCAATTGTTTGAAAGAAGAACACTTCCAAAATGGAAAAATGTGTGTATATCCCCTCTAATTTCTAAAGAGGAGGAAAATTCTGAAAAATATTTAGATCTGTAGAACGTAAAAAAAAACTTTAAACGAAAATTTGTTTGAATAAGATTTGATGTTTAGTTTTTGAGATATGGGACTTTTTCACCAAACTGCAGCAGTAACTTTGTTTTTCATTAACACACTATGAAAAACAAATTTAGCTTTGATGTTGAGTGTGGGAAAATTTAGTTATGAATAACTGTTCAAAATATTGTTATTATAGTGATAGCACTATAATAACAATATTTTGTATAGGGTTCCATAGGGAACCCTGTGTGTGCAAGTAGACTCGCACTTGGCCAGTTTTCCAACATCTAATGAGAATTTATAAAAAGCTAAAATCGTTTCTCTGTCTCCAAGACAGCTTTGGTTTTAAACAGCCCGTATCCACGTGAGTTCTAAATAAATAATCGTTAGTAGAAAAGATTGCGTTACAATACAAAGTAGGTCTGTTGGTCCATACCAATGTTTTCCCATCGATGTAAATACATTTCCCTCGAGTATTTTCCCACACTATGTTAAAACATTGACGGTAGTTAGCGTATCATAAAGGGTGTAAAACACCTCTTAACGAAGCCGAAAGGCACTGGTTCTCCCTGTCATTGCGATCATTTTTTTGTTCTACACCATACCTGGGAACCTTCTAGTTACGGAGATATTAGGGGTCAAAGTTCCAACTTTTTGACAAGTATTTTTATAAATACAAGTTTTTAATGTAAGATTTTTACTTCAAACACCTCCACGACCCCCGTACTATTCAACCCGTCCATCAGCACAATGTTTTGAGTGCGTTACATTGAGTTCTACCACAAAACATGATTTTACACCTCCAAAAAAAAAGTCGTTTCCCAGCAATAATTTTTGCGTAAAGTTACTTAGTTTCATGTACAGAATGCTTGGTTGACGGCTTCGTGATGAGGTGATTTACACGGTGTATACACTTACCATTTGAACTCACTTGTAGTGGATATATTTGGTACCAAAGAGTTTTAAGATAGTTGAAGAGGGGTTAAATGAGAGAGAAAAGAAATTATCATCATCATAATTATCATCCGGAAGCAGGCACGGCCGCCCTAAAATCTCATTTTTTTAATGTTTTCTACTGATATTACTAAATTGACTTATAATGAAGACAAAGCAAGGCTCTAAGAGCGAGCGAAGCGTGCTCAAACATTTTACTATGATCCCATGTTTCGTGTGAGCAGTGAGGCCATATATACTCGTAGCAAAATTTCAACAACGTTTGATACGTTAAACTTTTACTGACAACAATGAGTTGGTTATTTTAAGTAGATTACGAAATTGTTCGTTTTGTCCCGGCTATTGTAAGGTATACATGCATATATCGACAAAATTTATAACATGATAAGTGTTTGGAATTTTCTTATTAGAAATCTTCTAAACAATATTAACATAGTTACAAACATTAGTTAATTGTATTGTTACTGAGTATATCCGTATTGACTTACTTAGTTAATTATTATCGTTATGCTAAGTTATTTATAAATAGATTAAAACTAGTTAATATTGTTATGTATAAATAAACGGTAATTTGTTTCGAATAAGTCATTGGACTTTGACATTCAAAACGAGTTCAAGAGTTGCCGTGAGAATTCTCCATGGTCATCATCATCATCAACATTTCAGGCCGAAGTCACCCCCTGCTGGATATAGGCCTCCCCTTTTGCCGTCACACTTCCCGGTTCTGTGCGTCCCTTATCCAGGTGTTTCCCGCGACTTTGACGATGTCGTCGACCCGACGAGCTTTAGGACTGCCCTGGCTTCTTTGGCCTAACCTTGGCACCACTCCGTCAAAACTTTGCTCCATCAGCCATCTCCGCGTCTAGCCAGATGTCCTGTCCAGGTCCATTTGAGGCGCACCGTCCGGTCCCCGACGTCGCAGACATTCGTCCGACGGCGGATTTCTCCATGAAATAAAAAAAAAAACCAAATCAAAATATATTTATTTCACATAGGCCTAGACATGGGCACTTGTAAAAAGTCGACAAATAGGTGCTCGGTTCGGGTTGGTCGTTTCCTACGGAGAAGAACCGACAAGAAACTCCATGGTTACTCTTTTAAAATCATTTGGCTTTACAATTTTTCTATGTTACAGCGTTGGCACTTGTATGAGTGGACATCGTAGGCCCGACAATAAGTCGTTGCTTACTACAAAACGTAGAACAAGATAAAAAGTTACCAAGGATCTAGGAATCTATAAGGCCTACAATGTCCACACATTTACAAACAATCGGTAAATAAGAAAAAGAGTTTATACAAAATGGTTAATAACATTACACCACACTAGGATTCTCTCCTGTATCGTGGGTGCGTTCACAAACATTTAAACTCACATACACAAACAGCCAGACCCGAAACAACTATCTGTAGGCCATACAAATATTTGTTCCGTGCGGGGATCGAACCCGCGACACGTAGCGCAGCAGTCGATCGCTCAACCACTGCGCCAACCGTGTCGTCAAAGACACTGTATTCAGAATGTATTAAAAGCAGTAAGATAGCCTAGTAGTATGAACGTCAGAATGCCAATTCATAGCTCTCGAGTTCAAACCAAACACACGCACCTCTGATTTTTCGGATTAATGTACGTATTTTATAATTATCTCTTGGTAAAGAATAAAATCGTGAGGGAAGCCGAGTCAGAGGAAATACATCGTGAGGAAAGCCAAGGAGAGGTGAAAGTCTGACCAGTCTTACCAAGTGGTATCCAGTACTCACTAGATTGAGGCGGTCAGATAGGCAGTCGTGCCTGAAAAATACTGGTATTTAGCTGCATCCGGTGAGACTGGAAGCCAATTCCAACATAGTCCAGAAAAGGCTGAAGGACTTGTTCTTTATTAACGGTGATGAGGAGGCCAAATCATCATCGATCACCCAAAAGGTGTCTGCTACTGAAACCCAGCGAAACTTATATTTTATAAGCGATAACTTTAGTGGGAAAGGCTTAATAATTAGGGACAAACCTAGACTGTTAAAGTAGCTACAGAAATAGCAAACGATTTGAAAGTAAGTAGTTATCGAGGCCCTCTAGCTGGACATAGGCCTCAAATTTTAATGAAGTAATTTTCTTTTTTTTTAAGGGAAACTGCTCCACGATATGTTTTATCCAGTACCGTGAGTGCGTGTACAAACATCAAACTCACATACACAAACAGCCAATCCCGGAACATCTATCTGTAGGCTATATTTGTTCCGTGTGGGAAATAAACCCATGACACGCAGCGTAGCAGCCAACCGCTCAGCCACAGCACCAATCGTGCTGTAAAATTTTTTTACCTAGTATTTATTTCAAGAATATTGCTTAATTTCTATTAAAAACTTTTCCTTGTTCAGAACTAATAACCCACAAAACTACATTCCGCGTTAAAACGTGTTTGCTAGTGAATAGGACAGCACTGTTTCCCCATTGGGTCATTGACACTAGTATGCAGAAAGCTGTAGGCTGTTGGTATAGCTAGCGAATACATTACCTGTCACCTAGCGTGGCCTTCGTTTGTCACTGCCAAGGCTTAAAGTGTTTGGCCTGGGGCCATGTGACTTGTAGTTTGTGCAACATTTACCAACCTGTGTGATTGTTACTGGTTCGTGCTGCATGAATCTTTCGGCGCTTGAATGACAGTTAGGACTGTCTAACAGTGACATTGATTGTGATTTTCTTGACTGCCTTGTGGCGATCTACAAAAAACAACAAAAAGTAATACAGCGCCATCTATGAGAAAAACAGAAGAACTAACATGGTCTGCATCGCGCAAGCAAAGTTTACATCGATTTAAAAGTAAATAGAGAAACCCGACAACAGTTGTTGGGCAGTTGCCCACCAGAAATAACACCTGTATGGTCGGAGGATCCTCCCTTTTCAATGGAGTATTGAGGAACTCTACACCCTGTTCCTCACACCCCAAAGCCTCGTCAGTATTGTGGACTACTGAGCATGAGGTACTGGGTCAGGCAAAGTGCTTTTGAGTTTTTCCATTAGGAATTTCTCAGCAGCAGCTACGGAGCCTCTGGCTTTGTGCCCGGTTCATGGCAATAGGCTCGTCCCCTATTACATGCGAGTTTGACAAAACTGGCGAAATGTGGATGCACTATTAGGCACACAACTGCCTATCTCGTCGGGGATTAATGTTTGTTTAATTATTCTTGGGTTACAAATTGACGCTTTTGGCAAAATCTGTATAATAATACTGTAACTGCAAGCCTGCATCATCCCAAAAAACCTATACATGACTTGTAGTTCATTCGCTCAAGAAAAGGTACTCAGTGCAGACGAGAAAACGATGCATTTTTGCTTGAGAAGCAGCGCTACTTTGAACTGCACACTTAAATTATTCCTACTAAAAGTTTACCAACACCGTACTCCTGATGATGTCATTTTCGCACCAAAAATACTGTGAAGCGCTTTATGTACAAGACTTCCATCCTTTCTCTTATCTTCAATGACAGCTAAAACAAATGAAATATAAACGTCATTGTGAAACTATCAGCGCCTGAAGCCATGAAACACGTGAGTTTGTGGATGCATGTCGTGTTTGACAATAATAAATAGCTGTAGAAAACAGTTTTCTCTGCCTTCGGCTATACTTTTCTCAAAACTCTCCCGACTTACTGTTTGTTAAACCATGAGTAACCATGGAGTTGCTTGCCGGTGCTTCTAGGAAACCACCAATCCGAACCGTGCATTTTTCTCGACGTTTTATAAATACCTATGATGGCCCATGTGAAATAAAATATTTTGTGTTTGATTTTAGTAACTTATAGACTCCTGACTTTGGGTACTCTACGAAGAATTATGTCCTGTCATCATACCTTCCTGCGATGTTCCATGTTAGTCGGGGTCGGCGCAACATGTTTTTATTCCATTCTTCCCGAAAGTGATATTTTTGTCTTCATTTCTGACATGATGCTACATAAATCAATTCATCATTTTAATGATTTTATTATGTCGCTGTAGGTGTGCAAGTAGATTATTCTCCTCTGTGATAAAGATGCCTTCGGCTTGCGCCAGCTAGATTACCCCGCACTCCCTAGTCCAAACGTCTTTCATAATGCGCACAGCAAAGGAGTGGAACTCTCTACCTGCCTCTGTCTTTCCGAACGCTTACAATCCTAATCTCTTCAAAGTTAGAGTGAACAGGCTTCTTCTGGGTAAGCTCGTACCATCGACTTTGTCTCTGTCATCTCAGACCTAGACTAGAGTCAAGAGCAAACCAAACAAAAAAACAAGAAAGAAAGTCTATCCATAACTCCCTCGCTTTGCTCAATAGCCCTTGAATCCACGGTTACTTCTGGGATTCAATATAGCGCACGTGACTTAAGACACTGCATTATTCTTTTGGTGAATAATCTAATAATTATTGACAACAGGAACATTGCCATTGGTCACACCATCTTGTCTCTATAACATTGATAGTATTATGTCACTATCCGGTTACTATCATTAACTATTTATTACATAAGTTAATATTTTTAGGTTTTTCCACATATTTAAATGAGCATGGCCGTCATAATAATAATATTTTGTAATGTTTAGGAGATTTTTTGTAAAATACTGGTCTTAATTCTTCAACTGGTTTTCTTTTCGTTTTTCGTGCCGTACTGTTTATTAGATGCAGGTGTTTTTTTTTATGTTTCAACCTCATTATTTTGTATTTACACGTGTTTTTATGATTGGTCGTAATTATAGGTTTAATTTTTACTCTCCGTTGAGGAAGGTTCTTACAATACATGTTTATATGCTCATTACCTTGAATGCCAGGGTCATGGTTGATACCATAGAATTAACAGTATGCTATTTTATCACTAATATTAGCCGACACCCAAATTAATATAGTTTCTCTTTGCGTCACCGAAAGGTTGCCTGGTAGAAAATGCCTAAGATGTTGCATTTGTGTGTTTAAAGTATTAAATTTCAAAAATAAAGCCATAGAGGGGCGTTTATTTGGACTTCAACACCAAACTCAGCGACGAGTGTTGACATCAGTGCTTTCATATTTAGGTGCTGCTGAATGTTGGTGAAAACTGGATTCGATGTCTAAAAATTATAACCAGTGTCTAAAGATATGAGACATCACTGTTGGTGGTTCAGACAACATTATGGTATGGTTTAATTTAGATTGGACATAGCAATGACTAAATTGAGTGCAAGACCGTAGCTCTGAGCTGATGGATCAGGAACTCAGGAGCTTGCCACAAGCAAAGAAAGAGAGTGCTAGTGGGTGAAGTTGGGCTTTGGAATGACTTAAATGACAAAGTGAAGATTTGATCAATCGCAAAACCTTAAACAAACTTAATGTGAAATGAAAATAAACTTGTCACCAAAAAAACAACCGGCTTGTTTTCGAACACAGATTCGAAATTCTGATTTGAATCGAATCTGATCAAAATGTCAAACTGTTACTGTCAATTCAAGGTACACTTGAACCAATTTATCTGTGCAGATAGGAAAACACATAACTAAAATAAATGTACCAAGTTTGACATATCGATGCTTTTATTAATAAGCAAGGACACCTTGAACTGGACACTTAAAATGGTCATACTATACTTAAGCCGTCAGCTGTAATAAAAATACCTACAATAGCTAAGAAGGAATAATTATTGTAAGATAGACTGTACCTACTTGTTTTAACCGTAATTTTGCAAGATAATCAGTTTTAATTATTATAACGAGATGTGTTATTAATGATTCTCGACCAGAATCAATAATAAAATGAGTAGGTACTTAATTTTTCATTTTTTTCTTTTTTACGGAAATCGTTATGTGTGAACCTGAGTTTTAAACGCAGTCCGTCTGATCATCGCCCTACAACCGCGCTTTCACACATACAAACAATCTCAAACGTTTATTCGATAATTTATTATGCCCTAAACAAGTTAAGGGGGTTATTCTGAAATACTAACAAAATTAAACGAAAAAAAAATCAATGTTAATTAATAAACTAGGTTTCTTAATTTAAATTGATTATTTGTGTGTTTTGTGACAACCTCCTTAATGTTGACGAGGATGCAAAACAACAGCCTGTATACCAATAAATTATCGCTAAATCCTGTTAGAACCAACACATTGGTGGTAATTTTGTTAGGTTACAGTAAATATCCATGAGAGACTGACATAGTCCCAGTACCGGCTTTCCATGCGTCACTTTCTACGTTAGAAAGTGAATTTCAAACATTACAAGATTGTGCAAATAATGCCTTAATGTTAATCATAATTCGTAATAAACCGAATAAAAATTCCGCACGTCACTGCAATTTTCGTACCTCGCAACATTTGAGTGACGTAAGATTTTTTATTTGTGAAAAAAGTAAGTTAAGAAATTGTTTTACGAGTTGATAATTTCACTTTTTGACGAGAATTTCTGTCTGCTAATTATTTTCTTTTTTATATAGTTTTGTCTAATTGGTACATGTATAACCCCCAATTAGCTCTTTGGAGAGTAATGTACCGGTCTAGTAATAATACTTTGAATTAGATTATTAGACAACCTCCTCAGATAAAAGTTTCTTCTGTAACCAATTCATAAATACTGATATATTCTGCTATATATAAAAATTTGAAAAATATCATAACGCCCGCTTAGTTAAAAATAAAAAGAAATAAAACTAATAATTACTTTTTCTTGCCCACCTCAGGCACACTCGGGTACGATTGCGTATAGCCAAATTTCACCTAATTAAGTTTGCAATTAGTGAATTCCGTGATAGTTGTTACATCGCTTTCAGCACTGGTAGGCAGGTAACCGTTCGACCTGATCACCTGACCACTGAATACGATGCAATAACGAGTATTGTATGCGTTTCTAACGTGTTCACTATTTGTTTGTGCTAGATTCTTTGTATATAAGAAGTAGACGTAATTTTGTGTAGTTGGACGATGTTTCAGAGATTTTAACTGTGGTTTAGTGACTACTTTAATTAGGGTGTTTCTCAAGGGACTTACTTTGGACCAACTCTGTTACTGAAAGGGAAAACGTAAGACGAAAAAGGTTGGATAAAACTGATGCTCCAACCAGTTCTGAGGATGCCTGACTGGTAGTTATTGTAGGCTGTAAATTTAAAAAAAAAATGGTTTTTGCCTTCACTAAATTACTATACACATATAACACGGATATGTTTTTGTTTCTTTGGACGTAATCCTTATACTTCTGTAAAAAAATACACAAAAGGTTATAAATAATCCATTGCTTACATGAAGCATCATTTTCTTATATCATAAATATGAGAAGGTCAGGTTTCTACATTATAATGACTAGTAATAACTATGTGCTGTATCATTTACCTAACAGTATTTAAATACGTTGTTACGTATGTAAATTATCGAGACATGCAGTGAATGAATAATTAAAATTTAGGATTTATTGCAATTTAAATGTCGGATGGGTCGAAAGAGATAGGAGAAGAGTGAGATTGAACCTCATGAAAAATATGAATATTTCTCCAGTGATAACGCACAGCAATCACGGACATCTTAGCACCGTGTCCGAAATCCGTAATGACATCGTTGATGATTATTTATTTATTTATCATCTATGGAAGACTTACAGCTAAGAAAAAACAGATAAACAAAATAGTATGTGAGACAGACAGCCAATTAAAAGTCCTCACTTCTAAAAACAGAATATAAAGATAGGGTGTAAACAACACAAAAACACAGCTACAAAAAAAAATACAGTATTACCTCCAAGCTTAAGCTAAATTCACATTTTAGATGCAACATTCAATACAAGAATAAAAACCTGAAGAACCAAAATCTTAATTTAAAAAGCAACGGCTCAGGCACTTTCTGGCCGAGGACACACTCGTTATGAATGCATCAAAATCATGCCGTTTACACATACTATTAAAGCTTCTACTTGCACGCACTATAAATGAATTTTGCCTGTAATTCGTAGAGGTAAACGGAACACGCAACGGCATGTTCCATCGCTTTGACCTTCCGGGAACGTTAAAATAAAATTTGGATAGGATATCGGAGTTGTTAATAGAATTATTGAATTTTTTAAATAATGAAATACAATCAGAAATTGCTCGCCGATTAATTAAGGGTAATATATGATACTTCTTACAGAGATTGAGGTAATCTTCAGACCGGTAGGGCACTTTCTGATGATAACACAAATACTTGATGAACCTTTTCTGGATGCTCTCTATACGATCAATATACTTGTGATAACATGGATTCCAGATTTCAGACGCGTACTCCAAGTGACTTCTAACAAAAGTACAGTAAAGAATTTTTAAAGTTTTGGCTTGACTGAAGCACTTGGAGAGTCGCATTATGAAACCTAGTGCTTTAGATGCTTTAGCGACTATGGCATCGACGTGAAGTTCGAACGTAAGCTTAGAATCGTGATATACCCCAGATCTCGGATGCAGTTCGTTTTAGGTAGCAATTGATCACCCAAGCTATACGATGAAGGTATAATTGAGCGCTTTCGAGAGTATGTTAGAACCGAACATTTGGCAGGATTGAGATCAAGCCTACTCCTACTAATAAGCCTCCAGATGACATAAATCATCCTGAAGTGCAATAAGGTCCGCATGTGATGTTATTTTGGCATAGATTTTAATGTCGTCAGAAAAACACAACAGTTTGGATGAGATCAAGCAAGAGTTGATGTCGTTTATATATATATTGAAAAGTAATGGACCGAGTAATGAACCCTGAGGGACTCCACTGGGGACAGGCACCCAACTACACATGTAATTGCTTAGTACTACTGCTTGGGATCTGTTCACCAGATAAGAAGAAAACCATCAACAAGCAGGAGGCCTGTGTCCCAGGTGAAGGAACATTACAAAAGTATTCCTATGCTATGAAGCTAAACTGAAAATATACAAGTCTGAGTGATAGTGATCTGATGTACTGTATGGATCGGAATGCTCGGCTGTGAAGAAGATGGATAAAATAAGATTGTATGTAGCAGAGAGGAGAATGGTGAGGAGGATGTGTGGTGTGACAACAATGGATAAGGTAAGGAATGAGTATGTTAAAGGAAGTTTGAAAGTGGCGCCAGATACAAAATAGTTGAAAGGGAATCGACTGTCTTGGTATGGACCTCTGATACGGAGGGACGAATCGCATGTGGCTAAATGAGAAATGCATATAAATGTTGATGGATGGAGCGCGGGAGGAAGACCAAGGAAACGATGGATGAGTTTTGTGAGGAAGGAATGATATGAAAGGAAAAAGTGTAAATGATAGCGTGGTGGTTAACAGAGGAGAATAAAAGA
Organism: Cerastis leucographa; assembly: GCA_963082945.1. Classification (NCBI taxonomy): domain Eukaryota; kingdom Metazoa; phylum Arthropoda; class Insecta; order Lepidoptera; family Noctuidae; genus Cerastis; species Cerastis leucographa. Next base: position 14,392,914 of record OY720365.1, on the reverse strand, counting down.
AAAACACTTAAAACATGGGACAAGGCGAGGAAGATGATGATGACTTATGCTATGAAGTAGGTACCAATAGATATTTTTGCGTACTTAAATTTTATAACGCCTACCGAAGGCTAGATGATGATGTGCGTCCGTGTGAACTTAAGTTTTAAAGCCAGGATAACATAATGAAAATAATGATATTCTACCGGTTATTATAAGACATTGATTTATTCAAATTTAATGATGAGTGGCTTTGCTGTATATATGCAGTTTGTTTTGTTGCGTGATGATTTGGTTTAGAAGTGAATACATAAATCTTTATGTTGAGTTGAAGACGTCTGTTGCCTAGTTATATAGGCTATTAATTATTACTGCATTGGAGGCAGGGATTGGCGGGAAATTTTCCATGTTTTTAGTATTGTGTTGTTCAGATAATATAGATTCGAATGTATTCTGTTTTCTCAAGCAGCCTTATTTCATTTTATTTAGATCCTTATTTCATAAGGTATTTTTTTCTTATTTACGGAAATCGGTAAGTGTGGACCACTCGTGTTTCAAACGCGGCCCGTCATATCTTCGCCCTGTAACCGAGCATTCACACATACAAACAATCTCAAACGTTTATTCGATCATTTCTTCTTCCCTAAAACACGTTAAGGGGTTATTCTGAAATATTGACAAATTTAATCAACAAAAAAAGGCAGCGTTTATTAATAATTAACTATGAACCGCAATTTATATTGATTATTTATGTCTTTTCTGCCATCCTCTTGAATTTTCTTCGTGTTAATTTATATTCAGAACAATGTTATTGAATTACCAGATTCGTATTTTTAAGGTGACACTTAACCTTGAGATGCTAGCTAATGCTTGAGAAGCTAGCTGATGGCGAAGTTTACGAGAGATTTAATATCATAAAATAAATAATTGTTACAGATAGCGAGCGGCCGCGAGATGTCAGCGACTAAGTACCTGCACCCGTTCTTGCGCGGGCTGAAACCGCTTCCCGAGGCACATGATGATGAGATACAGCAGATCAGGGAGTGGTGAGTACTGTTGGAAACTTTATAGCAAGTAGACTTGATAAAAGTGACAAATGATGAACTTGGCTACAAGTTGATGACAGCGACTGCGGAGAAAGAAAATGAAAGTAATTACTTTCATTTTTTTTCTCCATGCAATGAGTCACTGCGATGCGACTTGCAGAGCGACAGTGCTCAAGCGAAGAAAACAAGTGATACATGCGATTGTCTTTTGACGCAAGTCGTGTCTCTAGTCGCATCGCTTGAAGTCATGAACGGGAGAGTTTATAGAAATTATAGATGATAGGTTATAGTATTAAAGTAGTATTCGTCTCCTGTTCTTCTTCGGTTCAATACACAGTGTTTCAGATGTTGTTGACCCAAACCTTTACACTCCCAACCACCGTCCAGTGTTCACTTACACGAAGGTCATTGATATGCGTTGTGTTGTCGCCTTTTAAATTTCATGAAAGTTCTCTTTTACTTCTAACTTATCTCAAATCTCACGGCGAGTCCTCAGTAGCACTTTACTTACACACAGATCTAAATCCACTAGGCTCGGACCTAACAATCTCGTGACTTGACCAGTTAGGTAAGGTTATCCTCCGTCTCCATGTTGGATTTTTGCAGCCGCTGGCTTGAGATAGAGTATACTTATGATGTAACCAAGGTTTCTGTAACAAGAGTCTGATTTAAATGAGTGTAAATGGAGTTTCTTGCCCATTCTCCACCATAGAGATCTACGCTTTGGAATGGACAACTACAGTACTTTCACAGTTATTATGTCTTGTGCTTGGGACTGTAGCTTTATTTTTATTGTAGTTCGACTATTCAAAAGTGTCTGTAACTGGCCAGTTACAGTTGGATTTGATTTGACTCAATTATATTTTCCGAATTCCGTAACCCATTATCATTACGGTATATATTATCAACGGCAGGTACTTCTATCGATCTTATAATAGTATACAAAACACCTGTCCGACCAGTTCTCGAAGTAAAACCTTCGGCCTTGTCGAAGGTAGCAATAATATTATGTAACAAGCTTCGACTGTTATTCAAATACGTAATAGGTATTATTTAATGAAAGCTTGTTTTGTTTATCACCTGCGGGCTTTCCTCGCGGCTCTATCTTTTGGTGTATCTAACATCTCTCTCATCTGATATTAGAGACGTCAGGGTGAAAGTCAGTCAAAATCAAACCATTTTATTTCACATAAGCCTACATGGGCACTTCTAAAACGTCGAGAAAAAGTGCAAGGTTCGGGTTGGTCATTTTCTATGGAGAAGAACCGGCTCGAAACTCCATGGCTGCTCTATTAAAATGATTTGGTTTATGACAATATTATCATGTTATTTACCTGTACGAATAGGCACATAAGATGTCATAATTATAATAATAACTGTGTGAAACCTATTGTTTAGGTTTAAGCTGTTGAATGTATCTGTTATGGGGGTGACATTAATACTAAGTGATAAAACCCCTTAGAATAAATAAAGATTAAAAGAAAAAGAAATGATAGTATGAGTTTTATTACTACAGGCACTTTCTATAAGTTTTTGATAGCCTTGGTTCTTTCCGCTACATCATGAGCATACACTGAGATATTAAAAAAAAACAGTGTATCGGAAAATCATTAAAGATTCCAAGACACTTCTTCGATTATTTTCCCAAGGGATTTGTAATTTTATTATCAACTAGCTGTCCCGCGCAACTTCGTCTGCGTCACATTTTCCCCGTTTTCGCAACATTTTTCATTGCTGCTCCGCTACTATTGGTAGCGTGATGATATATAGCCTATGTCCTTCCCCAGGTTAAAATCTATCTTCTTGCCAAATTTCATTAAGATCCGATCAGCCGTTTAGTCGTGAAAAGGTAACAAACAAACATACAAACAAACAAACATAGTGACTTTCGCATTTATAATATTAGTATGGATACTCTAACGTTACTATTTGTAACACTTCTGTGAAGTAATTGATTTACAACGGTCCTATAATAGCTTCTGTAGGTAGTCGTGCATTTTGTCGCAACCAACATCACAATCATCTCAGCCTCATCTTATTTTGTGGTTGCAATGGTATTTCGTAATTTTTGTACCATTTGCAATTTGCCACCGAGACTACTATACACGGTGTCGTTTGCATCCTCGTCATAATTCAGGATATGTCACAAAAGACAAAAAGAATCAATATCAATTACGGTAACTTGTTAATAATTAAAAAACACTGCTCTTTTTGTTGTTTAAATCTGTTAGTATTGCAGAATAAACCCCTTAACGTGGTTTAGGGAATAAGAAATTATCGAATGTTCTTTTTCTAAATGATGTTCGTTCAAAATGATGTTCTTTTTCTAACCGTCACTAAAATTATTATTATTTACGTAAATCGGTACGTGTGAACTACCCGTGTTTTAAACCCGGCCCGTCTGGTCCTCGTCATATTACCTCGCTTACACACATACAAAAAATTTAAAACGTTTTAAATTCGATAATTTCTTATTCCCTAAACCACGTCAAGGGGTTTATTCTGAAATATTGTCAAACTTAAACAACCAAAAAAATCTGCGTTTATTAATAATTAACTAGGAACCGTAATTTTAATTGATTATTTATGTATTTTGTGACCACCTCCTGAAATTTGACGAGGTTGCAAATCAACACCTTGTATATATCCAAAACCCATGCATAGGACAGAATTAAAATTACACTCAGCATTAACTAACCAAAATCAGTACAATTGTTGCGAAAAATGGGAGAAATTCAAATGGTTGTTCGTACGTTTTGACAGAATGACGCTTATTTTAAATTCTTTCACTTTGAAGCTGGAACCTCCATTGTATGAGTGTCAGTAAATAACAGCGCGTCTTCGCTTCGTGTAGGTTCTCAATAATATGCTAATGGCTGAAATGGCTCGATAAGTCCCTTTGTTCCTGGAATGTGGCTCGGATGCGGACGATCAACCTACATTCTTGTTCTTCCTATGCTAGGTTGGAATTGGGACTTTGCTTGTAGTAAAGTTTTTAAAGAGACTCTATTTAAAGGCAATTGGTGTGATAAAAAAACAACTACACTAATATTCGAGGGTCTACAGGAGCGGTTGCTTTCAAAGTACAAGTTCTAATTTCTATACCGACTTTGAACAAGATTGATAAGCTTTTTGGTAGCTTATCCACTTTATTTTAGACTTTTCTATCTTAGTGTTTCTGATAAAATGTCACATTATCTATTTATGCCCCCTTACAAGAGCTGTCGATACACCCACAGGCCCACACAGTTACATACTTTGAAATTGAGGGCACGGTTGGCGCAGTGGTTGAGCGATCGACTGCTGCGCTGCGTATCGCGGGTTCGATCCCCGCACGGAACAAATATTTGTATGGCCTACAGATAGTTGTTCCGGGTCTGGCTGTTTTTGTATGTGAGTTTAAATGTTTGCAAACGCACCCACGATACAGGAGAATTTCCTAGTGTGGAGCAATGTTTAAAAAAAAAGTTATTCAACCCTCAGTCATATTTGTATAAACAGCCATAATTTCGTATGAATTCTGTGTAGCGGTTCATAGAAGACACCAAATTTCCACTATGTGGTGCAAAACTCTCGGAGTAAAATGGTTGTGACATACAGACTGACAGATAGACAGGACAGGGCGAATCTATAAGGGTTTCGTTTTTGCTATTTGGCAACGAAACCCTAAAAAGGCAACAATAATTACTCAGCCCTCTGCATGACAGTTATCAAATTACTTCAATAATAATCAGTACTTAGATGAACACAATGCATCCTACTACTGATGACACCTCTTATGATGAGGATATAGTTATTTCATTTCATTTTATTATATTTCATTTATTTCATTATGATGGTACACCCACAGCAAATGCTTGACCTGTTCTAAAAAACTTAAAATATATAAGTATAGGAGGCATACATACAAATTCATATACCTACTTACATGAAACAATCTGAACCAGTTCACCCTAGTTCACGTATTTCTTGTTACGTTACATTTTTTGCCGTGCGCTGGACGTAAGGAATCGCGTGGCTGGTTAAAGGGAACGGAATCGTTAGCATGCAATAGCGCTCGCAATGCGAAAGCAATTGAAGCATGAACTCAAATATTTGTTACGTGTGTGCGTCTTAGATTTTTGTGTGGGGTAGTCTGAAATAGGATATTTCGAAGAACTTATTGTACTATCACGCCCAGATTACCGCGGATTTACCAGCAGGCTGAGGACGCTGGAGCCTAGGGCAGCAGATTTTTGGGACGGCTTTGATGACCGTTTTTTTTTTGCTAAATAAAGATACCGCAAAAAATTTCTGCATGGCGGTTTTCTGATGTTTTACAGATAAAAGTCCGCAACAAATTTTGCGGATGACTTTTCCCTCTCACTTGTCATTGTACACTCGGTGTAGCAAACTTCTATATTCTAGAGTAAAACAGCTAGTTCGCCGCCCCCTCCCCCCCTACCAGTAATCGGCCTCTGCGCCCTCAGCCCACACTTTGTATGAGTGAAAAGAGCATACTTTACCCCGCGAGCCCTCCTTTATTAATCGTACATGATTAAGCTTTGATTAGCTCAAAATTAAAACCCAAAAATTATTGTAGGTGCAATTTCAACGAAATCGTTAGATTGTAAAAATAATCTAGGACATAAAAATTGTAGAGGCAAGGGCGGTAAAAACTTTACAGCCTATACTTTGAGAATTTGTAAATCCGTCACTGATCACGCCTGTAATCCCCGCCGGGTTTAACAGAGATGTACCCATGTTTTGCTAGTTTAGTTTTTGAAGTCCTTTGTAATACGGGCCGAGCATATTGCCATCAACCGGGCACATGCAAACTTGGGGCTGCTACTGAAAAAATCTAAATCGAAAATCTCACGAACACTGCTCTATCTGGGAATTGAATCCAGGACTTCAGGTAATCCAGGGCTCAGCCAGCAGTTCCGCTTAGATTGGTCTACCAACGAGGCTGTCTTGCTTCATGTAAGCGCATTTAATATTGCCTGACATAAGCCTTTTATTCATTAGGCAACATTTGTTGATAAACTGTTTATGACGTGTTTATCACCAAGTTTACCGTAAACACTGTTTCTGAAACATGGCCATGCCATGGCATGGGAATTTTGCTTAAAAACATGTTTCATAAACAATGTTTCATCACATTTGTTTATGAACTGTTTATAAACTGTTTCCAGAGATGATGAAACACTGTTTATAAACTGTTTAAAAACAGTGTTTATCAACAAATGTTGCCTAATGAATACAAGGCTTTAGTGATTCCTCTGCTACATTACTTTTGGCCTCACGAAGACTGGAATAAGATTAAAACAATAATGCTTATACAGGGTGTAACGGAAAGGCTATATACATCCTTAAGGGTGTGCTACAGACCATCAAACTGAACATGTTTCTCACCACAAAATTTTTTTTGCAGCAAAAAAAAAAACAGCTGCCTATACATTTGGGTCGAATAGGTATTGCAATTTTCCATGGGGCAACAGATATTTTTTTTTTCTGAAAAATATGTTTTATGATGAGAAACATGTTCAGTTTGATAGTCTGTAGCACACCCTTAAGCATGTATATACCCTTTCCGTTACATCCTGTATAGACGCATAGACGTTATGGTGGGCCGCCAGGTAACCATTTGCGGTCATCCTTTTTCGCTTTTTTCTTATAGATCCATCATGATTGCTTCCCCAGACGGTTTAACAGAGATAAATGAATGCCAAGGCACCACAAAAAAACTTATACAAGGTGTTGTTTTGCATCCTCGTCAAAATTCAAGAGGATGTCACAAAAAACACATAAATAATCAATTAAAATTACAGTACCTAGTTAATTATTAACAAAGGCTGATTTTTTTGGTTGTTTAAGTTTGTCAGTATTTCAGAATAACCGCGTGGTTAGGGAATAAAAAATAAACGAATAAACTTTTGAAATTGTCTGTATGCTTGGAAGCGCGGTTATTAAGCGATGATCAGACGGGCCGCGTTTAAAACACGGGGGGTTCACACAAATCGATATTCGTAAATAAGAAAAAAAATAAAAATTACCTACCCATTTTATTATTGATTCGGGACGAGAATCATTAGCATAGTTACCTACCTCCTTGAATTTGACGAGGATGCAAAACAACATCTTGTATTTGGCATAAATAGGGGTTTGAAGTAACTTGACAGTGTGCCAGACTATCGTATGAACGATATTTGCTTACTTGAATAAAATGTTCTGACGCTTCCTTACACTTAGACGATGTTCGCTAGATTATGACATTACTGAGCATGCTTCCTTTTGCTAGAGTTTTGATGGCAAAGTGATCAATCAAGGGCCATCTTTAATTAAGTAAGGAGGTCGCCCTCTGCAAGAATGTTATGTTTTAGAATATAATCGCAATGTAACCTATTAAGTTGGGTTTAAAAAGAACCTGTGCGCTGAAACTTCCAGGGTTATGAAAACCAAAAACTGGAGCCTTGGAACGAGAGACTCCCAGAATGTACATATTTCTGGGTAGATCGGTAGCACTTCAATCGTATGTACTGCACATACGCCTTTTTTACGTATGGGAAATCATCAAATGATTCCTCCCGCTCCAGGCGGAGCGGAAGGGAGTGTCAGATTTGTACTGACTAAAACCCATCCATGTTCCTTCTTAGCCCTTTGTGTTCCAGGCCCACAGTATCTCTTTCGAACGGTCCCGTAGCTCTGGCAGGCATCGGCCCTCTCAGACTTGCTGACGTCTCCTTGAGGCGCGCGTGGAACACGAATGTGCCGTCGACACGGCCTGTCGTCATAAGACGGATGGACGGTGAGCTAGCTCATTACTCACCGTCCACAAGCACATACGCCTTCCGCATCTAGTCTGCCCCAGCCATCTTTCTGAGGTCATTGGCCTATCTGTCTTGGGGACGACTCACGCTACGCTTGCCGAATACGCGGTCTCTATTTCAGGCCTTGTTTAATCCATCTGCCATTGAACGTAGTTATCGCGAACAGTTCGGCAGCCGGGAGGATGTTAGATAAGGTTAAGGATTTACCAACACATCGAGAAGAACACACACTCTCATTATTAGATATGGAAAGAAATGTCTTAGTTTACAGAGATGTGGTACAGACGTCGTATATGTACGTCCATACCACATCCTTGTAAAGTAAGTGCCTATGAACATAGCATAAATTCTAAGACTACAACGTACACAACATTTATGAAATCAAAATCATAAGACATTTATTCAAATTAGGCTAATAATCAGCCCTTTTTGAAAGTCAAAATTACAAGAAACATACCCCCAAAACGCCAACCCTTCGCCACTTCCTTGTGTTTCAGCTGGGAAGAAGAAGTGTCGGAACAAACTCCCCAGCAACACATCTGTCTGTTAGGTTAGAAGAACCAGATAAATAAAGTATCCATTACATCAAATGAATGTCACATGTCAGCTATCACACCAACAATAAAATAAAATATTAAAAAATATACTCAAGAATAAAAAAAAGCTTCCAGACATAAAGGGCGTGCCAGCTTACACGTGCATACAGACGAGTAAAAAATAATAATAAAAAAAATAAGTTAAACATCGACAGATGTTTAACTTATTTTTTTTCTTATAGCAGTGTAAAGATTAGATTAGATTACCTATCCACAACTTAACAGTACCATTTTTGCTAACCTCATAAGGCCAGTCAGCACAGCGCCTCTGACACTGCAGTAAACGTGGGAATATAATAAAAAAGTATCATTGATACGACAAGAAGAAGAAGCACATTATAACATCTTTTGGCAATATCACTCTTACCGGGAATTGGGAAAATACATAATTGTGGTTTGAAAACATGGCAGTAAATAAACTTGGTAATAGGTCTATCACGGGAGAGCTTGCCAAAAACAATTGAGAATCTCATAAAGTATGTACATACATTTAAATGCTACAAAGTATGTACTTACATATCGGGCTACAGACGCCAGCATATCGAGCTACCCGAAACTGTCAAAATTTTCCAAATAACCTTGAACCTAATTCTCTAAAAGGAAAGTTGAAAATCTATTAAAGAAATTTACCAGATTGTTGTAGCTTGGTGTGCTGGCGCGTCTGTACATTGTACATCTTTATTAAGATGTAAAATAGATATTATATTGGAGCGTGGTGTTAATGCTTTCTTATAGTTACCTTCAACGTAACTTAATGGACCCTCATCATCATTCTCTTGCTCTAATCCCAATTAATTTGGGGTCGGCGCAACATGTCTTTTTCTTCCATACTTCTTTATTACTCGTCATCAAAACAAATCAAAATTACTTATTTCAAGTAGGCCAGTTACAAGTAATTTTGAATAGTCGAGCAAAGAAAACAATAGAAACGAAGCTACTGTCCCAGTCACAAGACATAATAACTGTGAAAGTACATGTAGTTGCCCATTCCAAAGCGTCGATCTCTACGGAGAAGAATGGGTCAGACACGTTCTTTCTTGCCATACCTATCATCCTTCACACAATCTATCCATCGTTTCTTTGGTCTTCTTCTACTCTTATATCCACATTCATACTCTAAACTTTTCTCACGACATTTTCTTCATTTCTTCGCATTTAACGCAATGGACCGACGAAGTTAAAAAGGTGGCCAAACTTGGGAACCAATGTCCAGCAGTGGACTGCAATAGGCTGAGTTGATTGACTGTCTTACTCTTCTCTTACGGTTTCGCAGTTAGAAGTGCCTTAAGTAAGGAGGGCTAATTCAACAACTAGCCTCTCAGGCCTGTTCTTCTACTTAGCATATCGATGACAAACAATTCAAATGTAGCCCAAAACTCAGCCACGCAAACTCCACTCACTGATCGATGCAGTCAATAGATCTTCAAGTGCGCAGGTGATGGCGAATGCGGTACAAGTTGGAAGGTGGGCTGTCTATGAACCCCCATCTTCATAGATAGATTGTCTTTGGTCCAGCTGACTTGGACCACGGCAACGCGTGCCCAAGCCTGTTAGACGCAATATTTAAAAGCTCATAAACATTTACATTTTAAAATAACATCACATTACAAGTTTCATAGTACATACATCGAGCGATCAACTGCAATCGAGTTCTAATAACTAGGCTGTACGGCTGCATGCCGTTGGCCTCGCCTTTTTTGTGACAATGCCGTTACAAAATGGCGGCCCTATTTCACCTGTTTGCTAACAGTTCATGGTTTTTCGTCTGTTGTTTATTCATAAACTACCTTTGTAATTAATGCACTTTGAGCTTCACGCTGCCGAAACAATTTTACATGAAGTCAATCAAAAATTGTTATTCAAGTCCATCGTTTCTAAACTAACCATCTTACTCTAGGTGAAGGTATGACGACATCACCAAACTTCTTTAGGGTTTTCTTGAGTAGATACTACTTTCTGGCACGTATGAAATTCTATTTGGAAAACACAACTGTAACGCATATTTCTTTAAAGAAATAAAAAAAATGCTGAAACTTGTACAAATTTTACAGTAAATCTTACATAGGGAACTCCTTTTAAGTAAATTATATACCTGTGCTAGGAGGACCCGCTTTTCAATTACAAATAAAAAAATGAGTAAAGTGGTGAACAAATAATAACACATTATATCACGTCTGTAATCCCCACCCACATTTTACCAGTTATGGGGCGAGCCTATTGCCATCAACCGGCCACAAATCCAGAGTCCGTGGCTGCTACTGAAAAATTTCTGATGGAACAGCCCAGTAACACTTTGCCCGACCCGAGAATCGAACTCAGGATCTCATATTCAGCAGTCGCCCTTGCAACCGCCAGACCAATAAGGCAGTCATAAAGTAAAAATGTTACGCTCAAAGGTCAACCCACACTTATAAGCACTATTATTAGTGCTTATAAGTGTGGGTTGGCACCAACTCATCTCATTGTTACTAGCTTATCCCGATCCAAGCAAGGGATATCCCTTCCGATACCGATGGTGCCGATCCGTGAAGCTCATGAGGGTTCACTCTTTATCATCTGCCTAGCCTTTCTATATTGCGTATATTGAGCGACTGCCTATCTGACCTCCACAACCCGGTTAGTACTGGGAAATGCGATATTACCTGCTAAGAAGACTGGTTGTCAGATCTGCAAATGACAACGGGCACCAACGACTTAACGTGGTTTCCGAGGCACGGAGGAAACTCGGTATTTAATGGGTAGTCCACCAATCCACGGACAAACATAGGCAAGCACGGCTTACACTTAAAGATCGGCCCGAGCGGCTGTTCTTATTGAGTCACGAGCTCCTCATACCGTACCAACCTAACTAATATCTAAGTATTCCTAACTAATATTAGAAATGCGTAAGTAAGTTTGTTTGTTTGTAACCGTTTCACTCCTAAACCAATGAACGGATAATCCTGAAATTTTGCATAATATATACGTATAGGGTACCTACCATTCCGAAAAAAAGTGCTGTTCCCGAGGAAAACATCAATAACGTTTTTATGATAATAGATGGCGCCACGTGTCCGAGCCAGTTATTGTCAAATTCTAAATTAACGCGAGTGAAGCCTCGGGAAAAAGCTAGTAACTGATAAAAACCTCTAACAATTCCAGGATGAAGAGCCAGCCGCACCTGCCTCACATATCAGACGAGTACCTGATCCTGTTCCTGCACTCCAACTATTACAAGGTCAAAGAGACGAAGGACACCATCGAGTGCTACTTCACATTGAGGGCCAACACCCCGGATCTGTTCACCAACCGTGATCCGCTCGCGCCGAAGAACAAGACCATTATGGATATCACGTGAGTTAACTTTCTCAGATCAAGATACAATACCATGGGAGTATATTTCTAATTTCGATTCATAGTTTCATAAATTATATAATTCATTCAAAAAAGGTTATCATATGTGCATCGATTTATCCGCGTATGATGTTGTACATTTGTCAGAAGTTCTGATGGGATGGGAGAAGGCTAGGCAGACGACTTTCTGAGTCTGAACGTCGTCTGCCTAGCCTTCTCCCATCCCATCAGAACTTCTGACAAATGTACAACTATGTCAGAGTCGACTTCCAGTCTAACCGCACGCAGCTGATTACCAGTATTTTACATGGAGCGACTGCAAATCTGACCTCCACAACCCAGTTAGTACCCCCTGATGTCCTACCATAACGTCTTAAAATATTTTTGTTTCATTGTTATTCCAGAGTGGGAAAGAGACGGAGCTAAGTTGACATTCGAGGATGTCGACGCGCAAACTGATTACCATGAAATCAGTTTATAGTTGTAAAACATCCAGCATGAAAATTTCTCGTCTTTTTTATTAAAAAACAAAACAGTTATTTCATACATATGACCGTAATATATCACATTTGTATGGTAGAGCTGTTTTTTTTTTAGGTCCGTTTGAGCTATTATTTTTTTCCTTGAAAAAGTCTTGAAAAAAAAATTACGCGCCGATGTCTAAAGTCTTGAAAAACTTAGTTAGTCTTCTACCTAATATCACCTATCTTATGTACCAGAATACAGGTCATATAACGACCTGCATCAATAAATACAATTTACATACAATACTGTACTTACACGTTAGCTGCTGTATTAATTGCCTTTTTACATGATTTTGTATACAAACGTTAATTAATGTTTAGAAACATTTGAAATTAAGTAGGTCAAAGTGGTTTATATTACAGTTTTGCAGTCAATCAGTCTAATAAAATTGATCTATGAATCAGAAAACAAAAACTATGTAAAAATGGATTACATTCATCGCCTATTATTTTTTATTCAACATAAAAACTTGACACTGACCGGCAAATTTGAAAAAAAAAGTAAGAAAATTTGAATTTCGCGGGCCAGCCTGTCGCGTCCTTATTAATAAATTTTCAACCTCATTATTAAAGAATACGGTTCAAGGTTGATAGGGAGATTAAGACAGTTTCGGGTAGACTTACTAGCGTCTTTACATATTTAGCTTATTAGTTATTAGAGAAGTAATTTGTTCCTTAATTTTAATGGTACTTGTTTACCTATTTCCAATTTTAGCTTAGTATCTTGACTTAATTTTTTTGCTATAAATGATATGTTATATCTTAGCTAGAGAGGTGATCTGTACCTCAGGACCTTCCTACTTCAGACACCTTTTTCTATAAAGATCGTGCATTATGTGAACCAGCGCAGCGCCTGTAATTTTTGATGTGGAGAATAAAGATTTATTATTATTATCATCATCATTTCCCTCACTGCGGTCAACTGAATCAAAACTTATTCACTCGTCATACCTGAACTGAAAGCTTCAGTCCACTATACAATTGTCAAGCATTCTTGTCAAGCCGCAATCTTGTTTGCGAATCTCTTCATTATTGTCTTTTCATTGAATAGTTTCATTTGTTCCTCAGGGGAACCGTCATAGTTATTCAAAAGCTTTGTGTTATTGGAATTATGTATGACTTTGTATCTTGGTTTGATGTAAGTAATGGTACAACACAGTGGACTGCGCATTCATTTGACATCTGGAAATGTATTATTATGTACTGTGTTGAGCAATCAAATTTGAATTTGTAATATCTTACGTACATCAAACCAAGATACAGTACGATGAGAGTATATTTCAAATATCGATTCATATTTTCAAGACTTATCTAATAAGGTGTCTGGATTTTTACCCGTTGGAGAGCCTCATAGGCTCTCCCCCTATAACAGAGAATTTACAACGTAACAGGCGAAATTTGTCATGTACTATTAGGCACATCTCTGCCTAATACTTCAGGAACAAAGACCTGATAATTCATTCAAAAAAATTTTATCTTTTGTTTATCGAAATATCCGCGCATGATGTTGAACATTTGTCAGAACATCGTCGTCTGCCTAGCCTTCTCCCAACTGTGTTGGAGTCGACTTCCAGTCTAATTGGATGCAGCTGAATACCAGTATTTTACATGGAGTGACTGCATATCTGATCTTCACAACCCAGTTAGTACTGGGTAATAAGATACCACTTGGTAAAACTGGTTGTCAAACTTTCGGGCCACTGACTACCTGTTACGACTGTCAAAGATAGACAAATGACAGCCGGGACCAATGGCTGAATGTGCTTTCCTAGGTTGTACATTCGACAGAGCCCCGGATTTAAATCTACCAGATAGTGTGTATCACTTGTTTATAAGAAAAATAACCCCGATAACATCGATTAGTTTTCATTTGACCCTCTATCTTTTCCAGGCACATGGTGGGTCTACCACTCAAGACTGCAGAGGGTTACAACGTCCTCCTCTACAGACTGTCAGAGTTCGACTACAGCAAGCTAAACTTCGCTGACGCAGTCCGCATGTTCTGCATGTTCAACGATGTCAAACTATCTGAAGACAACTTGTCTGAAGGCTACATCGTCATCTTCGATATGAAGGGGTGCAGCCTCGGTCATTTGACCAGGGTGACTCTGCCCGCGCTTAGAGCGTTTATGCATTATATTCAGGTTGGTTTCATTTCTTTCTTTTGCTTCTTTGTTAACTTAAAGAAACAGAATATTGTACTGTACTCGTATTAGCCTATCAGTTCGAAATATTTTGTTTGGCTTAGAGATGTTAGTTGTTCCGGGGTTGGCTGTGTGTTTGTGTAAATGTTAAAGAAAGTTAAATGTTTGTAATCACTACTACGGTACATCAGAGATTCATAGTGTGGAGCAAAGATTTTTAACAAAAAAAAAGGTACCGTAACATTTGGGTCGCATAGATATCAAAGTTTACGGGACAGACATAATATTTTCGTGACTTCGATGTTGGTTCAATGGAGAAAGTAGTTCTGTTTGATGGAGACCTCCTATAATATGACCAGACCTTTCTGATGCATCCTGTATTGTCTTGTTTGACTTTACTTAATCATTGGTTTCTATTTTCCAGAACGCCCACCCGTGTCGTCTAAAGAAGATCCATGTCGTCCACACAGTCTCCTTCATCAACCAAGTCATGTGCCTCGTGAAGCCGCTCATCCACTCCAATCTCCTTAACCTCCTGAACTTCTCGTCCGAAGGCCCTGAGTCAATCGTCGACAAGGAACTCCTGCCCGAAGACTTTGGTGGACCTCTCCCGCCAGTCAAGCAACTCCACGAAGAACAGAGGAAAAACATGGAAGATAATTATAGGGAATGGCTTGTTGAGACAGAAATCTTTAAGGCTGATGAGAAGAAGAGAATCAAGAAGCCAAGTAAAGGTATGTTTGCTAGCTTCACCAGTAGTTTCAAAAGTCTGGATATTGACTGATGGGCTGTCTTGCCATGTCGCGCTAGGGACCTGAGAGTTTCGGTTTTGCGTTTGCGTGGCGCCTCGTTACTTGTAGAACGTTGTTTTGGACCATAGATAATATTATAATTAAATTAAGACCTTTTAGGAGTAACGAGGTGGCATGTAAAGACGCCGTTTTCTTAGTCTTTTACTTTTACACGTTTAGGATGTTCATGTGTTCTCGTGTAAATGTGACGAATTTAATAACTAAATATCTAATATTGACTTATTATAGTGTGTAATCTGTATTTTTTTAGATTTTTGATCGATTATCAAAAAAAAAAAAACTTTTTGTATAGTCTTCAGTAGGTACATCAAGTTACCCGAAACTGTCAAATTTTCCCAATCAGTCTTGACCCTAATCCTTTTACAATTAATTTGAATATATATTAAAGGAATTTGACAGATTTTTGTAGGTTGATGTGCTGACGTCTTTATTATAGCTAAGTTTACTTCGTAATATAAAGGATTTCGTTGCGGTTTTCAAAGTATTGTAAAGTATGTTGTATGGTTGTTAATTCTTAATTTCTTACCTTTTATGCAGGTTGTGATTAAAAACTTGTATTATTTGATTTTATTGAAACTGTTTTCATTTTAGATTTAGGTCCTTTTTGTGTTTAAGCAGTTTGTATCTTTATAGTATTATTAATTAATTATTATAAAGAAAATTATTTAATTCATTTTTTTTTTCTATTGCTCAACTTTCAATTTATATTTTGACATGTAGTTTTGTTTTTAATTATTATAAAAGAAATACTTGGTATGGTTCAGGGTTTCTATGTGATCATGTAAATAAAGTTTTTTCCCATATGACACGTATAACGTGACTTTTTTGTATTAAAAGTTGGTATTTATTTTAATGAAAAAGTCACTTTTTTTTTTAATATTGTTCGGTTAGGCATCGTTTTGTACATAGGTATTTAGGCACGTTTAGTGGTTTTCTATCGTAAGTTTTAAACTCCGCTTATGTTTCTTAAAAGTTCTAGAAAATGATCTAAATACCTCATTATGTTGCATTCTTGTGTAATTTCTATTTGTTTATAATTTTGTATGATATATCATTTGTTACAATATTATGCTCAAATGTAACATGCCAAATCGTTATATTTTGATAGGTATTCATATTGTAAATAGTCAAATAAATTTATTTTACTATCTACCTTCTTTTTATTTGCCTAGGCATTTTAACATTTTGCAGTGATTAATTGTTTTTTTAAACCACATAGCAAGTGTGCCATACAACAATGTGGAGGAGCTCGTGGCCTAATAATAACAGCCACTTGTGTCAATTTTCAGGGTTAAGCCGCGCTTGCCTAGGTTGGTACGTGGATAGGTGACCATGCAGCCATTACATACAGAGTTTCCTCCGTGCCTCGGAAAGCACATTAAGCCGTTGTACCCGGCTATCATTTGTAGATCTTTGACTGTCGTTACAGCTGGTCAGTAGCCCCAAAGTCCGACAACGTGTCTTACCAAGGGGTATCATATTACCTAGTACTAACTGGGTTGTGGAGGTCAGATGGGCAGCAATTCCATGTAAAATACTGGTATTCGGCTGCATCCGGTTAGACTGGAAGCCAACCACATCATCGTCATCGGGAAAAGGCTAGGCAGATGATGACCAAGTGTGCTGTATTAAAAAGGCCCACGTAAAAATCTCACATAACTACACCAAATAACTAATATAAAAAAATACAATTAAAAACCTGATTTCCGGAAACAACAACCCGATACTGGAAGGCTAATTAATTATGAGATATCATTCGATAAGCCGTCATAACTAAATTACTATCAGTCAATCAAAAACAGTGAACCATAGACAATATGAAACATAACAACTGGTCTATTATCATAAATACTTTTAGAAATATATTCAAAAGAATTCTATCGATATTCCTATGTGCCAAGATGTTTAAAATTAACGATATTTCCATTATAGATACTTTACCCAGTCATTGGAGTGTTAAAAAAGAACATAATTCGGTATTTGTGCAAACTGAAGATGAAAATAACGGTGTGTTTTTTATTGAACTTCCTGAAAGTGTCAACGTTTATCAAGGTGATAGAGAATGTGTTGGTTATGGAGATGAAGAGAATGTGGTGAATAATAAAGAAGCTAGTGTTGTTAATAGGAAAGGTGATGAGATTGTAGACGATGATGAGGCCGATGGCAGCAGTTATTACAGTGATGCGGTGAGTTAGGACCGTCTTTTCAGTCATTTTACTCCTCTGATTTTTCAGCTTTATCAAAATCGTTGCAAACTTTATTCTAATTGTCATGAGGTTGCTTTTGGCTTGCTGTCACAGAACATTTTCCCAACCAAAACCACTTTAATCTTTATTGTCTTTGTTTGTTTTATTATAAGGTTTTAATCTGCTGATTTATAAATAATACCAGCCCAATACGGTACGGTGTGTCGGGTCGTTTAGTTCCCTTCAAAATGGTTGAGTTGAATGATGGCTGATACATGCGTCATGTTCGCTGTCAGTTGTGACTGGTCATCACTTAGCTACCACGGTTTATTTTAATTACTATATTTTTAATGACTGATTTAATCTTTTACTCTGGACGCTCTTAACTTGCCCGTATTTCTACAATGCTCTCACATATGAATGATGTAACCAAGATTTTGTAACATAATATTTTGATTTAAAAGAGTGTCCATGGAGTTTCTTGCCCATTCTTCTCCATAGAGATCTACGCTACGGAATGGGCAACTACAGTACTTTCATAAGTTATTATGCCTTGTGACTGGGACTGTAGCTTCGCGTTTTTTTTTTACTTTCAAAGGTGCCTGTAATTGTCTAATTGAAATAAATGCTTTGACTTTGACTTTGATACTGTATCAAATGCCTCTTATCACACGGAGAAGGCACGAGCATTGATCACAAAATCATAATCTTAAAAGACCGAATTAAAGACATGTTTTGTTTAGTCTTAGTTTTCATAGTAAAAATATTCCTAGAAGGTATCTTCTTTGTTTTTTTTTTGGTATTTGGAACTTCCAGTAGTGGCGTTCACGGAAAAATACTTTGAATTAATAAAAAATAATCCAAACAACAAACGAACTGAACTCTACACAAAGTCACTTAGAAGTCACGTTTTGCCCAGCATTGGGGCGACACAGGCTAATAGTGGCAGTAAGTTGGGAGGAATAAAGTTACAAGAAAACTTGAAACTGTTTCAGTTATTAGGTAAGTGTCGCCATCTACGGGCGATTTAAGAGTATTTTTACAATCGATTAGAACTTAAGGCAGTGAAAACATATTTTGATCTAGGCATGGACAAACTGCAATAGCGATTACTGACACCAATTGAAAAAAAAAAACAAAATCGATTAGAAATAGATTTTTATGAAGTCAAATAATGTTTAAAAGAGACAAAAACATCTATGATTAATTTCAGTGTTGTTTTCATTGGTCTAATATAAAGCCCAAAACTATTTGTAATGCGTGCACCGTTTTCCGAGACGCATTCAGAATCCAATAAGCAAGACATCCATGAAAGGCCACACTATAGCCGATACAGCCACACGTCATAATAGTCCGCCGAATCTGAATCAGAGCGTCTGGCTATATTAATTGGTCGGTGTCACAACCTTCATTACGTTATAGACAGCGTCCGAGTGACTGATAGCCAAATAATGAACTTGGTCGAGGAGGACACAACACTGAAATGGGCAGAAGGATCGTATAGTGCTGCATGGCTGTTTTGACGCGTGAATGACATTGGCAGGGGTGGATTCGGTAATCATTTGTAAAATGGTATTTAAAAAAAAAAAGAAGTGTCGTTAGTTTTGATTATGAAAGAACCATGCAGCACTTCATGTGTAATGACTTGCGCTGGACGGAAGGCAAAGCACATATTATTATATAAATGCATCAGTAATAACTAAAGCTAACTAAGTGCTAGTATAACTAAAGTAAGTGGGCTTATCAATAAATTGATCGTTGTTTTTCATACTCAAATATCATTGGAAAATAAAGTGATCAAACCTCAAAAGTATAACTTCCGGTACATAAAATAACAAAAGGAAGGTAGAACAACAGTACCAATGTTCTGTAAGAATAGTCATGTAGCCACTACGACACTCAAACAGAAATTACTGCTCCCATTTTGGTTGGGTTCGTAAAGTAGGGCTGCTGGAGTGGTGCCTGCGTAGGGGCGCGTCGGCGGAGCGGTGAGGCAGCGGCGACGGCGGCGGCGCTCCATTGAGGCGCGCGGCGGCGCAAGTGCGGCGAGTGACGCGCGCCGCGCCTCGCGCACGCGCCCGACTATCGAGCGGCATGTGCCTCTCGCAGCCGACCGCTCCGCCCGACCGATTCACACTTTTTTATTTTCCCACCGAACGTAACCACCGCTGTGACATCCCCATTTTCACACAAAAGCCCGCTCGAAACGCGAACGCGATCACAGCCCGCGTTCGGCGGGCCTCACCGCCATCTCCGCTTTTCCACCCGTCCCCGTCGATACCAAAATGGCAGGACGAAGGGTCCGGGGTCGCGCGCGAGTCCGCCTCTGACCGAGCGGTGTTGTTCCTCAGCAGTGTCTCGTTATATAAATGTTACGCAAGTTGAGCTCGGAGTGGCCACGACGAGGTGCATCTGTTGTTACACGAACTAAGTCCCGTGCTGTGCCCTGGAGCCCATGTAACCCGCTACACCACACCACTGCACCGTAAGTACCCCTAGTTGCCTACTGCTCATTACACGACGTGCCATTACTGCACGAGCTTGTAACGTAATTGTAAAAATAATACTTGTAAAGCCAGCACTTGTTAATGGTAATCGCATTCGAGTTTCGCTTTTATCGATCGGATCGTTATCCGGAGCGAGTGGAAATTGTTTTTGTATTTCCTCTCCGAATAATGGGCCGAGGGATATTGCGGGTTAATGGGGAAATAACGAGCCTTGTGGTGTTGAGGAGATGTGAAACATGTCGATATTTGGTCTGTCAACACCGCTGGGCCGCATGTGAGAGCATGTATTGATCAATCTCCTTATTGTTTTTGGAAGCTCTCTATATTTGATGAAGTTCGTAATATGAATGGCCTTCTGTTATCGAAGTTACACGAACTATATTATTGACAGAATATTTGATAAGTCTGTGTAATTAGAAACAGATTTACTTGAACGACACAATTTTGACTAAACGTAGGCTCTATGTTAGTGGTGGTATAATTTAACTTGCGAGTAACCTAAATACGTCAGTAAGTATTTAAAGTATTTCAATTGCCTCGATCTGAGAAGAGTATCGTAAACCGTTTCTTTCTTGTGACGCTCTTAATATAAAAGCCATCATGTTCCACATTACAAATTCACCATGCTATGATGAAACAATACAATTTTTTGCATTTTGGTAACTGAAAATATAATCCAAAAGTTATCTGAAGTACGAAACATTGCATCTTGCTTGTGAATTGAGAACTTATCCGTTTTCCTTGACCCCATACAATACTTAAGTTCTAGGACGTTTCATAACAAACATAGAAATGTAGAAAATGACAAAAATAATTATAAAGAGTTCTCAAATTTTGAACCAAATCTAAATATCCACAATAATAACGCCTACCGAGAAGCAGAATCTTCGCGTGACACAGAAACCCCAGACATTCCGTCTCATTGGCTACTCAGAGATGACTCAGACTCAAATGGGGCCAATGATATGAAAGCCTGAAGTTGTTTATTCAGCCTCCAGACTCTAGTCTAAGTTGGATCGGTAGTGGTTTCCAGTAAACCACGCCCCCACTGTAGTTGGCATCAGGCCGACCGCTTCCCGCGTCCCCGTTTTTATACCCACATAGTTTTTGTACTGATTTCATATAAAAAAAATAACCTAGAAACGAGTTCGTAATGAACCTCGCGAGCTTAGCGCTAGACTTCATCTCTATATGTATTCTAACGTCCTTGGATATGAGGATTAAAGATTATTGTTCTTATCCTTGCGTATGTTGGCTGTTGTTCAAAATGAGTCATGTTTCATATAATATTTTATCTTTCATATCCTTTATATGAATAAGACTATCTGAGTCCTTTTCGTTATCTGTCAATGTATCAATGAGATCAAAGCTACCATTAGTCTTATTCTCGAAGACTAAACTTAGGTTTTATTTTTATTGTGCTTTAAAGAAAATCTTAATTTTGACTCATTTTAAATTTATCATTTAAACATTCAGAGAATCTTATTCCAAAAACAACATACTTAGAGAGATGCAGAAATCTTTGCACGAAACACATTAGTTTTCTACGAACATAGTCGGCACGGTTGAAAGCCTCGTCGAAATAAGTCCATTCATGATTAGCTTCACCTGTAAGAGTGAGACACTTATACATAAATATCATCATAAACAAGGTAAATGGGACACCAAACCACGTAAGTAAGTACATCATTCTGAACCGCTCCACATAGAAATTTTTCAACAGTAATTTAAAAAAAACCTTTTGACCGTATAGGAATTGCAGTTTTGTAGGAAACAGCTGTTTATTTTTCAAATAACCGATGAAAAATTTCTAAGGAGGGGTTCATAATGAAGTACTAAGTGGTTCAATGTCACTTTCACCTAGTATATTTTATTCTTATGTAGAAGTGTCTGTTTTGGCGATGGAGTCCCTAACACCCCGTATATCCCTACAATTATATCTTCATGTCACATGACCACCTAGTTTCGGCAAAGTGTTGTATCTCGTTTCAATATCCAATAAGCGAAGTTGACTGCACTTTTACGTTCATCGCTCCGTTATTGTACTTACAAAGGCTTCTTGTTGAGTACAAAGCGACGGTTTTAAATTTTTGTGAGCAAGCGTGTTTTTTTGAAGGATTGAAGGAAGTTCTAATTTAGTGAGTGTTTTACACTATCTAAATAAAATACTTTCAAAGGTAGGATATTAAATTGCAACTGCAGACTTGAAGATAGAAATACCATTTCAGTTTCAGAGATGTAGATATTTTTTTTTTTCTTAACAAAGGGTATCGCATTACCCAGTACTAACTGGGTTGAGGAGGACAGACAGGCGGTCGCTCCATGTAAAATACTGGTATTCAGATGCATCCGGTTAAATGGGAAGTCGACACCAACATGGATAAAGGCTAGGCAGATGATCTTCTATAGATTCTCTGGTAGCTTCTAATAAACATTTTCATATCTGCCTCCTTTAATAAGAAACCATCGATAACTACGCATAAGATCGAAAATGTAAAAGCATATTTATTCAAGCTTACCAGTACATAAAATCAGAATCACAGAACAATATACAGAAGAAATCCAGTCGTTGTGCCCAGCTTGCTTCCAGTGAAATATTCAGCGACGAGCACGCGACCCGTTCGCTTGCTTGCCGAAGAGAACGTCAAAAAAATTATGTCATATATAAATATATATATATATATATATATTGTGTTTACCGATTCGTGTTTCAGGGTTGGGAATACGTTTTTGGTTACAACAAAAACTCGAAATGTTTGGTCATGTTGAAGGCTTGGATATTCTGCATTGAAATCGGGCCGAAATTTTAGTGGATATTTATTAGTATTGCTGAGTTCGTTGTTAAATTACATTATGTTGTCTTTTGGTGGAAAGGTTTTTTTGTCAAAGTCAAAGTCAAAGTCAAAGTTTTTATTGCGAACTAAGTGTACAATGTTGGTGTTATTTTATGTTGTTACTTAAGACTTAGCAGCCTTTTACAAGCATTGCAATTTTCATCCTAAATAAGCATGCAGTAAATATTATTATTAATTAATTATTTCCTTTAGATCAGTACAACAGTAAGACATTTTCTTTTAAGTCAAAATTAAATGTCAATGTTTATGAATTCAATATAATTATTCAACAATATTTATGTCATCCATTTCAGGTAGTACAAATTATAACTATGATTTTAAATTAATGTAAATAGGATAGACTAATCTTGTTTTGTTTTATAGGACAGATCGCCACTTTAGTACATGAGGGATAATCGTTATTTTAAGCTAGACTCTAAATATTCTTTTACTGAGTAGAAACATTTTTGGATTAGGAATAGCTTTAGCCTTTTTTGGAATATTGTTACTGATTTTTCAGTTTTAAACGTGTTGGGCAACTTATTATATATTTTTATTGCCATATAGTATGGGCTGTCACTTAACATTTTAATTCTTGAGGATGGTGCGCATAACCTCTTTTTATGTCGAGTGTTGACGTTGTGCGTATCTTCTACTTTAACGAATTTGTTGATATTTTTGAAAGTAAATAAGCAAATGTCCAGTATATATATTGACGGCAGAGTTAGAATCTGATATTTAATAAAGAATGGTTTGCAGCTCTCCGTATTATCTATTTGGGCTAGAATTCGTATACACTTCTTTTGTAATAAGAATAGTTCATCTACATGTACACTATTACCCCATAGCATGACGCCATATCGCAGCCATGAGTATGCGTATGCGTAGTAAGCAGCCATGGCTGTTTGTGTGTTAGTGCTTAATTTAATTTGAAAAAGAGCGTAAGTGAATCTCGAGAGTTTTGTTTTTATATGTTCTATGTGTGACTTCCAATTAATGTGTGTGTCAATATTAATGCCAAGTAGGCTAAATGTACTAACTTCTTCTATTTGCACGTTTCTAAATGTTGTTTTTAAATTGAGAGGTGGTTTTTTATAAGATCTAAATTGTATTATTTTAGTTTTATTACTATTAATTTCTAAGTTGTGAATCTGGAGCCAAGTATTTACAGTTTGGAGGGTATCTTGTATTTGTAGACTAGGGTTATTTAAATTTTTACACTTGATTAGTATTGAAATATCGTCTGCAAATAGTACTGGTAAAGCGTTTTCTTTATCTAATATTTTGGGAAGGTCATTAATATAGATTAAAAATAGAGGGCATCCTAACACACTTCCTTGTGGGATTGAGCAAGTAATTTGTTTTTCTTGTGATCTAATAGTTTTGATCTCATTTTTATCATGGTCGTAACTTTCAATTTGTACTATTTGTGTCCTATTATGTAAATATGATTTGAACCACGAATAAGCTGGTCCTCGTACGCCGCAACCATATAGTTTAGTGAGTAAAATGTCATAGAGGACCTTGTCGTATGCTTTTGTCATGTCTAGTAGTAGCCCAATTACGTATTGTTTGTCGTTTATATGTTGTAGCGCTTGTTGAACATATTTATAAACTGCTAATGTTGTTGATCTACATTTTCTAAATCCATTTTGTGCGTCGTCAAGAATATTAAACTTTTCCAGGAATATATATAGCTGATTGCACATAGCTTTTTCAAATATTTTGGAAAAGGTTGGTAGCAGTGCTATGGGTCTATAATTGCTTGGGATATGCTTGTCACCTTTTTTATGTACTGGTTTAACCAAAGCTACTTTTAGTGCGTCTGGAAATTGGCCGTCTTGGAAGCTTTGATTAATTAAAAACATTAGGGGAATGGAAAGTTCTATTGCGCATTGCTTTAATAAAATTGGTGGAATGTCATCGATACCGCAGCTATGTTTATTTTTAGTTGACCTTATTATATTAATTATTTCTTTCTGGTCTACCGGGTGTACATACATTGAACAAGTAGGGGGGTTGACCACGAGTTTTCCAATGTTCGAGTTTGTTGTTTGATTTTGCCCTACCGTCGCAAAGAATTCGTTAAATCTGTTCGATATATTTAACGGACATTTTACTTCTTCATTGTCTATGTTCAATGATATATTTTCACGTCTATTTATTTTTGTGTTCCCTGTTTTTGTGTTAATTATATTCCACATTGTCTTTACCTTATTGTCAGATTTTTGCATTTGTTCAATATATGTTAGTTTTTTTGATTTTCTAATAGTCAATTTTAGTATTTTATTATATAGCTTATAGTGTTTTTTTATGACACCACTTTTGCTTTCATTCAAAATTGTTCTTAAGACTCTTTTATGTTCGCATGACTTTCTGAGACCCTTAGTAAGCCATCCTTTTTTTGGTTTGCATTTTATTATTATTTTTTGCAATGGTATATGTTTATTTAGATTGTGTTTTATTATTGTAATGAAAGATTCGTAATTTGTGTGTACACTATTATTTTTATTTAGTATTTTTTCCCAATTAACAGATTTTAGTGAAGTTTTGAAACATTCGACGTTATTTTTTGTAAATAATCTTTTTTTGGTATACCATGTTTTACTATTGTTATACGATAAATAATCTACATTTAACTGAACATTTATTGCCTTATGGTCTGATAGTCCATAATCTTTGACAGTTGCTTTGTTTATGAGTGGTGGGTAATTTGTAAAAAGTAGGTCAATGCAAGTGGATGATGTCTTTGTTTCTCGTGTTGGTTCGCGGATTATTTGTTGCAGGTTATATGTCTTCATAAAATTTAAGAACTCGAGAGTCTGTTTATTTTTATTATACACGTTTATGTTAAAGTCTCCTCCTATTATTAAGTGTCTATGTGATTTGTCTGTCTTCCGCAAGCTTGGATAATTCATATTTATTGTACAGCATTTTTAGTGGCAGTAAATAAATTAAGCAGCATCAGTTGGAAACGAACCAAGTTTCCGCGACACCAGACTACCATTTCTTTCCAATTCAACATTTTTTGTAAGCCTATCTCCCAAAAAACATAGATGCACAAAAATAAAGACTATAAATAGGGTGGCTGGTAATTAGTGACCGATACTTAAACACGTGATTGTACTCATGATAACAAGAACTTTCCCACAGAAACATTTTTTTTATACTCATTCCCTTTTATCACAAGCTGATATGCGACAGGTGCTCGCGCGCGAATTTCATACGGCAGTTGTATTATTGTGATAAAAGTGAATGACTTTAAAAAAATGTATCTTTGGGAAAGTAAAAGTTTGTTTGGGAAGGAACAAATATTTGTATGGCCTACAGATAGTTGTTCCGGGTCTGGCTGTTTGTGTTTGTGAGTTTTAATGTTTGTAAACGCACCTACGATACAGGAGAAATTCTTAGTGTGGGGCAACGTTTAAAAAAAAAAAAAAAAGTTGTTTGTTCATCACCATCATCATCATCATCAGCCTATATTGTTCCCACTGCTGGGATGCAGGCCTCCTCTCTATGAGAGGGAATGGGCTGTAATCCACCACGCGGGCCCAGTGCGGGTTGGTAGATGTCACATGTCTTCGAATTTTTAGTTCTAGGACATGCCGGTTTCCTCACGATGTTTTCCTTCACCGTTTTGAGAGCAGCGGTGATGAAATAAATAACACAAAGTAATGCGCCTGCCTGGGTTCAAACCTACGACTTACTGCTCGTAAGTCGGGGCTGCTACCACAGGGCCACCGCTGCTCTCAAGAAGAAGTCGTTTGTTATCATGCGGTCACTAATTACCAGTCACCCTAAGTAACGTAGAAGGTTCAAACAACGATTAGGTACCACATATTCAGTCAGTTCAACATCTGTTTCTTAGAGTTGGAAAAAACCTTCACGATAAAAATTGATGAAAGGCCGATTAAAAAAAAAATCAGATGATAAATTTCAAGTTGGCATTTCATTCAGAATGATGTACTAAATACGTGGTAACCATTTTCGCGTCAGTGTCGTCCTTCCACCTTGTATAACTTCCAAATTATCCTTCTTCAATAACCTTTACATAATCCATAACACTTTTTTTGACAAGTTTCTTAAACCCTATTCAAATGTGCTTAACAATTTCTTATCCTGAATCTTTTCCGTCTTTGAGCCGACAGTTAGCAAAAAAAGCGAGGATCATGATCCCCTCACCCCCCCCCCCTTCCTCCCGTAGCCATTAGCGTCATGGTAGACGTCATGAAATTGATGGATTGTCGCGAAGACATCTTCAAGATATTTGCCAGTGAATGCGGTTCGATCTGGCATGGCTGCTACTACGAGAATTTCGGCGATGAAATGTTGTTAATGTTGTCCAAATTGTGTTTAAAGAGTGGCTATATGTATTTACAGATTTTAACAACAAGAAAAACGTGTTGAGTTTATTCGAAATAGAGTTTATTTTTCCATGGCGGCACGTGTGCTTCACCTCGTGTGTCTCCTCGTGCTGTGCTGACGTGATTGCGGACGTAATTCAGCAGGATATGGAGTATTTTATTCCCCGATTTCCCACTCAGTCACAAATCCCGGCCTTGGTATAATGCAGCGTGGGCGCCGCTGAGGCCAGAAAAGAGTCTGCCTACCAAACCTGGATCAAGGCCCGCAAAGGCCCGGAAGGATGGTTCCTGGTTCAATCCATGGTCCGGAGCGAGAGGGAATGGGAAGCCGTCGCCTCCTTCTGCGAAGCAGTCATGCTAGCGAAGGAGGTGGTGGAACGTGAGAGGGAGAGAACCTCACGTCCCAGCCGCCGCGGGAGACGTCTCGGGCGTCGGGGGGTAACCAGTGGCCCCAGGCCACCGTAGGCGCGGGCCTGTGGACGGTCAGTAATGGGCCAGCTCACCGTCCGTCCGTCTTATGACGACAGGCCGGGCCGACGGCGCGTCTGTGTTCCACGCGCGCCTCAAGGAGATGTCAGCAAATCGGAAGGGGTCCGAGAGGGCCGATGCCTGCCAGGGCTGCGGGTTGTTCGAAAGAGATACCGTGGCCCTGGAACACAAAGGGCGAAGACGGAACACGGGTGGGTTTTAGCCAGTACAAGTCTGACACTCCCTCCCGCTCCGCCCAGAGCGGGAGAAGTCATTTGATGATTTCCCATCCGTAAAAAAAAAAAAGGCCCGCGACCCAAAAGTTAGAGCACGTAGGGTTCGCGCTAAGAAAACAGCCTTTAATTCTGCAGTCAAGTTCTGCAAGCGGTTACTTCGTAGGGCAGGTTTTGATCATGTAGGACGTATTGGGGCCAAACTAGCATCGCACCCTCCGGGTAGTAAGCAGTTCTGGTCCCTGTCGAAAGCGGTTGAAACGAATTTCTGTCGTTCCACTTTAACAACAATGCTGAAACGTGATGGGTCGCTGACTCACTTTGCAAATGAGAAAGCAAATTTATTTGCATCTCTTTTTACAAGCAATTCACGTCTGGAAGCTGGTTCCAAGCAACCACCAACTGTACCTCGTTGTGACTTCGATGCCAGAGATCGCAGTTCATATTAAAGAGGTCCGAAGAGTATTGTGCAATCTAGACGTGAACAACGCCAGCGGGCCTGACGGCATTCCAGCGAGTGTTGAGGCAGTGTACGCCTGAACTGTCTCCTATGCTCTGGCCAAAAAGCTGGGCATCCTACTAAATAGAGTGAAGCGATACTTCAGGCCTGGACAACTTTAAACACAATATAAAGCACAAGTCCGTTCTTGCATGGAGTATTGCAGACACCTTTGGGATGGCTTAGCTAAATGCCAGCTTTCTGCGCTTGATTCGGTGGAACAAAAAGGCTGATTGACGACGTAAAATTGGTGGATGCCAAGCTTCACAGCTTGGCTCATCGCCGCAAGGTTGCCTGATTGTCGGTCTTCTACAGGCTGTACTTCGGTGAGTGTGCCTAAGAATTCCACGACCTCATCCCGCCGGCCCCCTTCTACCATTGGACATCTAGACGCACTGCAAGTTACCATACCTACCTTATTACTATTCCACCAATTCACACTAAGCGTTTTTAAACGTCTTACATAATGCGCATAGCAAAGGAGTGGAACTCTCTGCCTGCGTCTTTGTATTCGAACGCTTACAACCCTAATCTCTTCAAAGTTTGGGTGAACAGGCTTCTTCTGGGTAAGCTCGTACCATCGACGACTTTGTCTCTATCATCTCAGACCTAGATTAGAGTCAAGAGAAAATCCGTCGCGAATAAAAAAAAAAAATTGCGAGCTCCTAGCTAAATGATAATAGCCGCATGGGTCGAGGTCCAAGGTCGGTCAGTGGATGGGTGACCAACCATTACTTTCCTCGTCAGTTTTGATGACATGAATGACTCTATTCTTTAGGTGTAAAAATGGTAAGCAACAAGATTGCTTACCTATTTTGGACCAGATAGCTTACAGATTGAAAAAAGAAATCGAATGTATTAAGTAGATTTACTTTACCAAATGTTAGAGGTAGCGTTAGTGACATTTTACAAAATGGAGAAAATCTGGCATTGTTCCCAGGATTTTTGATTATTAAGTCAAAAATCCTGGGAATCGTATGTACAGTGGCCGAAAAATCTGACATTCAGTCTAACCAAGGGGTATCGTATTACCTAGTATTAACTGGGTTGTGGAGGTAAGACATCTCCACGTAAAATACCGGTAAACTGATCCCATTATAGTTTTGAAAAGTCTCAGCACAAGATGAACGAACTGTTGAGTTTATGGCTTTTGTTTAAATAATCGAAAATCTATCAATACCACAAGCGCCATACCAACCCTTTGGCATTGTTCAGATCAAACGTATTGGCGGCCGCTTATTGTGAGCGGGCGTTACGCAGTTTATCACTTTTCCATATGTACCTATTTAACTTCTCGTTCAAACCGAACCGACGACTGAGAGTGACGACGATGTGCGACGACTCACAGTCGGCGGCAGACAATACGTTTGGTGTGATCGATGCCTTTAAACCAGCAGACATAACACCAAAATCAATAATGCCCTTGGCAAAATTTGTTTACAAACAACCCTAGTAGAATTTCACGCAAAATTACGATAATTGAATTCGAGTAACTGACCTTGCAAGCACTGACCGCCCGAAATACGTAGGTTCGGAAATCAAATCACTTCAAACTCTGCATCCCGGTTCCGAGAACGCCGCGTTCCATGGACAAACGGATATGTGTCAGGGGCACGCACTAAGCTAATTAAAGGCCGGGAGGATATTCTGTGTACGATCACTGTAACACTTGGCTGATGGACGTTTGAATTTGGAATGGTTTAATGATTTTAAAATGTGGAAGTGAGGTAGGAACTTTATTGATTTTATTTGACGGCTGATGTCTAAATCTAGTTGTAGTAAGATTGGTTATAAGGATTATAAGTTCGATAGTCAGTTCACCAAAAATGTAAGGCTGTTTTCTTTTGTTCAGCTGTATCTACTTACTAAAGGTTTCAAAATTTTATTAGTCTCAATAAATATACATATTTACAAAATCATGCGACTAATGAACTTATAATAAGTTCGCCAATAATTGTGTCATTCATTTGAGTTTATAACTCTCGAAGCAAAGATTTAAAAGATCGACGAACTTTATCTATATTTACCTTTCAAAAATCTTTTCTAAACGGTATCAGATCCAATACATTTGCAGTGGTCGTCACAGAATCTCTGAGTACCCAACATCGGAGAGAACGACTTTGTCTAGACATTTTGAATTACTCGTCCATACATTTGATCAGAATCAGAATCAGAATCAGAATCATTTATTTGTTAAACATAGGTATAAACATTAAGGATCTTATAGATAGTAAAAGCTCTTGCTATGTTTTGTCGTTGTAGACATACAAATTTGAACAGAGAAAAAAAAAATGAATTGAGATTACAAATAAAAAGTCAACTAAAATATAAGATTACAAATATAAAATTCAATTAAAAATAAAATTTAAAAATCACAGAAACTAAATGTCAATTAAAACTAAAAACAAAATAATTTAAAAATAAAATGAAATTAAAAAAATTAAAAAAATAGTAAAATCACAAAAACGAAATGTCAATAAAATAATAAAATGCCAATAAATTTAAAAATTATAAAAAGAATACAAATATAAACCAATAATCGCAAAATCAGAAATCAGAATAATTCATACAAAGAAATTATCATTTAAATATTCATCCACACTGTAGTAACATTTGTCTAGTAGTATCCCCTGTAGGGACTTTTTAAATCTATTTAAAGGCATACATTTAATTCTGTCTGGTAGGTGATTATAAATTGATGATGACATTTAGTAAAATCTCACTCGTTCTCAGAGGTTGGCTTCAAAAAGTTTGCTAGCTGGCTGTCTGGGTATTTGTCTGTGCAAACATTTAAATTAAGAAAACGATTGTTTTTTTTAAAAGTGCTGGTTAGGAGTTGGTTCTTTAAGTTTTTAATCAGCCACTTTTTGACTGCAGAATTATTAAACCAAGTATTATTGTGGGTTCTATTTCTTATTAGTTTATATCCAAATATAAGCGTTGAGTTAGCAATTTTTTTTATTTTGTCGCACTGCTCGGCAAAAGCCGGATTCCTTTCATCTTTTTCCGTGAGCCTTCTCTGGCCAATTAATCAGGGCCAAGTCCAAATCGTCAGGCCGCATTAAAATAATTATGGTTAACATCTTCAAACCGCTGCCGCGCTTCGTCTAGAAGCATGTCCTGCACAAGAGTTGCTTTTATAGCAAAAGCTCTAAGTGCACAGAAAGAATTTCCGAATTTTTTGAAAAATCCTTAGAGATTTTGATTTTGGGTTAAAAGAGAATGCAAGTTTTTCTTGAAGTTCGTCATTATTTCCGATGGGTAAGCCCATCCACGGCTTACAACTAAAGAAAATGACTCAAGGTCATCAATTCATTATATAGTAGAACATTTTTTATTTTAATATTACCCCTTCAATTACCTTTTACACCGCACACTACACTCAATTGCCGCACATAAAAACGCAATATTGTGTCGCCTTCCGCCAAGTCTGAGCCGCCATACTTGTCCCTTCGCAACTTGGCACGTCCAAGTTTCGCCAAGCCGGCAAGCCGATAGGAAAATTACAAGTTATGGTCGTAGCGTGCACGTTGAGTGCCACTTTGTCGTTTAGATTTAAAATGTTTTGTGCCAGTACGTGTGTAAAGTTTTTAAATTGTGTTTCTGAACTGCAATAACATGTATTGGGGTTGAGGGTTGTGTGTTGAGATTTTTGGAATTGAAAATAGCTAGGAAACTTGTTTTAGGCTAAGAATAGGAACATCTGATTTAGGGTGAGGTTTGATTTGAATCGAATTCTTTTCTTGTAAGCTAAATTTTATCTAGCTGGTACCGGGGACGGGGATGATAGCTTGCTTTTTTTCTCATGTAATTGTTTTTTTCTGATTTTTTAGACAGTCGTATGATTTTCTTGTGAATTATCTTACTTGTACATAACTCTCTTTATTTGTAGGAAAACCTTATTTGTCATTATTATTTGATATTCAAATACTAGCAACAATTTCAAAAAAAATAGGGCGAAGAAATATGATAGAAATAAAAACAAAATTAACAACTTTATTTTTCTTTCAATTATAGCATATTTTCAGTAAAACTTATAAGACTTGTTGCCAGTAGTTTTTAAATACAGAGTATTTTACTGCTGGGTTAAAATAAAATCCACACAATTTGGAAAAACTTGTATATTATTACACAGAATATTGATGATGTTTGCCATATAAAATATTTTAAGTTTACCGAATTGAATAATAACGATAAAAGGAAGATCTAGGTCTAGTTTCCTATCGTAATCTGTCTTTATTTTACAGCCTTCCGTAAAATATTTTGAATGAGTGACTTAATTTTTTTTTAATTTTTAATACGAGAAATATATAGAAAAATATATTTAAAAAAAAACTGTTTCTTTCTTTCTCTTTTTAGCCTATAAATCGGCGCTCCCTCACCGAAAGCATTCGCCTGTAATGTAACAGTTTAGATTAATTGTTTTTTTTTAATTCGAATCTTGGATTGTTACATTATAGGCAAATGCTAATGATGAGGAAACGCCTTATGTTTCATATAAAAATGCGACAAAAACAGTAAATTAGGAAACCGTCATCTGCCTAGCATTTTCCAACTATATTGAGGTCGGTTTCCAGTCTAACCGGATACAGTTAACTTGCTACATCGTTCTCACATAATGTACCATCTCAACATGAATGATGTAACCAAGGTTTTTATAACAATTTTAAAAGAGTGTCCATGGAGTTTCTTGCCCATTGTTCTCCATAGAGATCTACGCTTTGGAATGGGCAACTACAGTACTTTCACATTTATTATGTCTTGTGACTGGGACTGTAGCTTCATTTTTATTGTTGTTCGACTATGTAACTGGCTTATACTTGAATTAAATGATTTTGATTTGAATACCTGTAATTTACACGTCGCGACTGCCTATCTGCCCTCCACAAGCCAGTTAGTAAGTATTGGGTAATTCGATAATCTACGATAGTATATGAAACCAAAGGTGAACTCTCAAATCTCAGACTATAAAAACCAATCTTATAACAATCACATGACGTAACGTTTTCTTTGTTTTTCACGGTTAGAACAATGTTTATATTCTCCGAGGCGTTTGGCCTGCCCATCTCTAACCTTTGGGACATCAAACGATTTTTCCGCTAGAGTGGTGCTCGGATGATTGATACAGTAAGGGTAATAAACCCAAGCCTTTAGAACACATGCAGTTTCACTATCACTACATAGTATAAAATTAAAAATTTAAAAAACCCCCGACACAAAAAACCTCTAAAAAACCATAAATAAAATAATCCAAGCGTCGTAGCGTCGGGGGTCCGCTTTGATTTGTGCTTGTACTAAGCGATCTACTTAGCGTTCCCCCGACGCTACGACGCTTGGATTATTTTATTTATGGTTTTTTAGAGGTTTTTTGTGTCGGGGGTTTTTTAAATTTTTAATTTAATTTTTATTTCATGCTTATTAAACTTATATTATTTAATCTTAGCCTTGACTGTCTTGTTCTCGGTGTTGCGCCTCTTCTCGCTAATTAAAGAAAACAACGAAAATTATAAGTTAAAAAAACCCGAGCTTTTAGGGGGGAGCGGGGGGGTGCAGACCCCTCCCAGTAATGTCCATGGCTACAAGTAACAAGATTTCAAATTTCGAATCGACCAGACCTGTGTAAGTTGTTTATTTCCCTTCAACTAGAAAAGAGATGATAACCTTCAAACGGCTGAGCAGATTTTCTCGAAACATAGCTAAGAACACTCTCGATTAAAACACCTTTCAAACGAAACCAATTTTATCAAAATCGGAACCGATTTTGATAAAATTGGCTCCTAAACGGATGCACATCCGTTTAGGAGCTACGATACCACGGACAGACACACAGATACACAGATACACAGATACACAGATACACAGATACACAGATACACAGATACACAGACACACAGATACACACGTCAAACTTATAACACCCCTCTTTTTGGTCGGGGGTTAAAAACAAAGCCGCTTTCTCTGTCCCTTTGTCCCTATGTATGCTTAAAATTTAAAACTACGCAACGGATTTTGATGCGGTTTTTTTTAATAGATAAAGTGCATGAAGAGGATGGTTTATATGTATAATAACATCCATTGAATAGTGTAGAAATACTGTTATTTTTGAGGTTTCTAATGTGATGTTGTAAATAATATAAAAAAATCCGCTTACATTGCAAAAGCAGGCTGAACCCTACGGGATTTATCAAAATAATATACCAAGTATTGTACACATTGAAAAGGTCTACAGAAAACACCGCGATGGTATATGTCTATCTCTTATGGATATCCCACAATATTTTTTTTTGTCATTTACTTTTTACGACAAATAATGGCTGATTATCAGCATTGCACCCGTGCGAAGCCGGGGCGGGTCGCTAGTTTGATATAAAATATACGGGTCGGATGTGTGCCTATTTATGTTTGTTAATTTCAAATCGGTTGGATTCTATTCCTATGTTGGGGGGTCCATATTGGCTCACCTAAAGTTCTTTACCCGAAATTGTTCTTCCCAATGATTTGTAATCCGAATGATCACTCTTCCTAAAATTTTTCATCCTAAAGTTTTCATTCATACTATTTGTAGTGGTACCGGTGATGTTCATAACACTCATGTTTCCGAAAATTGTAATTAATAGTATCATTAATGTAAATATATTTAAACTCCTACTGTTTTTTTTTTATCATAACGCTTTTATCCCTAAACATAATTACCATAATATTTTCACTCATACTCAGAAAGAAACATTTACCAAGTGTAATAAAAAAATATATGTGGGTAGAAGATGATATTTATAGTGCCCCCACTATGAAAAAAAATACTTAGAAAAATTTTGCGACCAATTTCGAGGTAGCGCTCGCCGGCCGCTGCCGCGACACCGCTCGCTACGCTCGCTCGGCTCGCGCGTAGTTGGTCACAGTTCTAACCTAACCTAACCTATGGATATCTTTGCAGGTAAGTACACACCGCTATAAATAAAATTAAAGAAGACGCTATAATTAATAAAAAAAGAAATCTAAACAAAAAAGATATGACTGAATAATAGTGTAAAAGATGGTTATGTTGAGAAAGTATAGGAAAACAAATAAAAGTTTAATAGATGTTTATTGCTACTGACATTATGAAGTTGTATGCTTCGGAATTATGAACATTAGAGACAGAGTAGTTAGGAATTGTGATTGTTAGGATGAAAAATGTTAGGTTAACAACAGTTAACATTATTTAGCCACGAGCTCGATTATTTTCTATGATATTGATACATGAATCTTCAGGTTGGCAACCGAAACCGATGATTTTTTGAAAAATCAAGAATATTTTCAGTATTTTTAAAAAGTTAGTGGGTTTGCAGAAATAAAATACAACATTCATTGCTTAATATCACTAGAGCTTTGTAAAGAACGTCCTTGCATCTTATCTTTTTAACTTCGACATAACGCGATAACTCATTTTCGGCATCAGCACTTTTGAAAACGAAGGAATGGCGAAGTCCCTTACAACCAAATTGTAAGTAGATGGCGCGACCATAGCTACGTATCAATCTGACCAATAAGTTCCATTTTGAACTATAAAATGACATTACCATTTTTTCAACAAATGCTTGGAACCAGCTACGCTAGCCCCATTAGTTTAACACCTGCCATCCCTCATATTGACACCGATGATGCTAACTTGTCTCTGGTTATAAGTGCTACATGTATTTGGCTCCCGAGTGTCAGTGGCAGGAGGGCACTCCTTGCCTTAGTGAAGTTTTCTGTGGAAATAGTAGTGCAAAAAGAAAATAGCGGCTAACGTACCAAAAAATAATTCAGCACTATATCTTTGTTGTGATGCGCCATGCCAAAGATTTGGCTACTCAGCGCACTGATAAAACCATTAGCGCACTTAACTGTCTATTTACCTATCTCTCTTGCCCACTATGCATTTCCTTAATTATACAATTAGAAGATAAAGTTAATCTAAACGCGGTATTGCCTATAGATCACAAGAACGAACCACAGACAATCACCACGCCTGGCCGAGAGCCAAGCGTGCGGATTCTGGCAATTTACACTGTGCGCTACGTTTAGCTACCCGTCTTAGTTTATGGTATGATATTGTCAGTGTATGGCTGTGTTCCCTGTGTATCTTTGTGATGTACAGTGTATTCACTGCACAAGTTTCCGATTTGACAGATTGTTAATAGTAACTAACAATAGAACAGACCATACTAAAATAGTCTGTTCGGAAAGGGATTGCTTATACCTACATGTCGTTTAAAGCTGTTCTACGCATAGTTATAAACATTGCATGAGATCTGGCTGGAGGCCTTACACTCAAGGCACCGGTTTAGCAGAAAGCCAGCCTTGAGGTACCACTTTTACCTCAACTCGACCCATTCCCCATTCCCATTCGACATCTCGAAACAGGATCTAGGCAAGTAATAAAAATTAATTTTTAACCTACTTACATAAAATTTAATATTCAATCCAATTCTAATACATTGCTAATCACGTTCTCGATAGCGGCTTTAGCGATTTCGATGAAAGTTGCAATACGGGGTAAACGGGGGCTAAAATCGATCAACCTAGGTATGACACCTAGCTAGATCGATTTTTATGTTCGTTTTCTCTAACCCGTGCAGGCCCCCTATTCACAAACGCTCGGATTCGATTTCGATTCGATAAGTCGTATGTCTATCTTGTTTTGACATTATGAAAGCGAGCGAGATAGACATACGACTTTTCGAATCGAAATGGAATCCGAGCGTTTGTGAATACGGGGGCAGAACTCTGTCACCCAGGTACTAGTTATTATAAACTTGAAAAACACGCCACATCACTCAAGCCACCCTCAAAATAGCTAGTTGATAGCGTTTTTCTCACAAATAGAACCATTTAAGCACTCCAGTAAGACCTTTCACGTTCGCTGTTGACCTTTTACTTACCACGCACACGTTTCACGGCTCTGAATATACTCAATAGTTCGTTTACTCCGTTCATTAAGTATTTTGTTTCGTTTTATAATGTTTTTTTCCACTGCGGGATAAACTATAATCCTTTCGCCGTAGGATAGTGCGGCTGACATTAGATAAAACGTTCCTTTTCAATATTGAACGTTCACTAGTAGTTAGGTAGTTGAACTAGTCAATTTGACTGCTACAAATTACTCTCAAACTTTCCTAATATCGAGTCACCCTAACCATAAACTATGGTTCCAATAAAAACTATGTAGACTATTAACACAATCCTTTACCATAGAGGGTACAATAAAAAGCACCAGGCTATGGAATTACCCTGTATAACGTCCGCGAAAGCAAGGAGCAAGAGTAATGCCAGAACGCCCAATTTCCCTGCCAAGGAGTCTGGGCTCTCGAAGGGGGTGTAGGGGGGTAAAGGGGGTGTTGAATCAGGTCAGCGCACTGCATCTACCGTCTCATGGCGTAGGAGACAGGGTGGCGGCGACTGTCGAATCTATAGCCTTAGGGCAATACACGGTGAGTCAACATGCCTGGGAATTACGTCTGTGGAAAAGTTCTGTGGTTACGTCTGATGATAAATAGGTTTCTGGAAAATGATTTTGTTGTATGTACCATACTACACAATGTTTATTTACACTTAAAAATAATTTATAGGAAAAAATCTTCAACGTATAACTACAGAGAGTTTGATAAATCGAGGCATTACTTTGTGAAGAGCCTACCTGCTCATGAATATGAACAGCTTTTGCCATGCGACCAAACAAAAATCAAAAATAAAAATTAGCCTGTTATGTATTTAGCGTGCATTGCACTTTGTAGGAAACATTCGTTTCTTTTCTGGGATCTATCAACATTGTTTTCTGTATAAGCTTTATTGAATTATTTCTTTCCGTACCTAGTTAAATGTTCTATGGCTTATTAAATAATGTATCTTTTAATTTGGTGATCTTCTGTTGTTTGTTCCTACGGAGATCGGAAAAGGCGCAAGTTAATATCTGTATGTATTTTATCATTTATAAAAACAACATTATTTTGTTGAAGTGAAAACTTCTTTAGCCGCGTTGAGCGTTTTTTGGCAGGGGAAAAACCTATGGGTTCGCGTCACCGATGACCTCGACTTGCTCGTGACGTATTACGCCAGACTAGCGACGTAGTTTATGCGGGCTGTATTCTGTGTGTAGACTATAATTGATTTAAAAATTCCATTGTTTTGAGTTTTCACTTCTTTTGGAAGTCCTTATGACTACTTTTGGAACGAAGTTCCTTATCGAGCGTTGTGAAAGGGGGCTAGACGGAAAAAATTCTTACGAAAAGTTGTCACGACACTTTTTGCTATAGTAAGCTATTGTAAGCTTTATTTCTTTAAAATAAAGTTGAAATTTCCTTAAATTACGTACACATGAGAGCAGCGGTGGCCCAGTGGTAGCAGCCCCGACTTACGAGCAGCAAGCCGTGGGTTCGAACCCAGGCAGGCGCATTACTTTGTGTAATTTATTTCATCATCGCTGCTCTCAAAAACGGTGAAGGAAAACATCGTGAGGAAACCGGCATGTCCTAGAACCAAAAATTCGAAGACATGCGACATCTACCAACCCGCACTGGGCCCGCGTGGTGGATTACAGCCCACTCCCTCTCATAGAAGAGGAGGCCCGTGTCCCAGCAGTGGGAACATTATAGGCTAATGATGACGTACACATGGGGTGTGTATGTGAGTAAGGATAGATATGATTATTATTTTGAGTGACCAAACTACAAAGTACAAATTCGGTTTTGCAGTTAAGTAAGACGTATTGCTTCGAATTAACGATTAATCTTCCTTAAATTAAATATTTTATTTTTCGCACACTAACTTAAATCTAAAATGTATTGATATTATGTACGTGAAAGGAACTTCGTTCCATCCGGGTGTCCCTTGACACCTCTCAAGTTTTTGGTTTTTATTAGTCGATATACCTAGGTATATACATAATTATATACACGCACATATTAAATATGTAATTCAGTAAATACCTCAATAAGAAAGAGGCATATTGCTGATAACTACAGCTTGGTATAGGGTGTACAATCAGTAGTGATAACATATGGTAAACTGTTATATAATATATAAAATTCTAGTGTCGCAGTGTTTGTTACCAAACTCCTCCAAATCAGCTGAACCGATTTGTATGAAATTTTGTGTGCATATCGGGTAGGTCTGAAAATCGGCCATCATCTATTTTTCATACCCCTAAAACCAATCAAAATTTCCACGCGAACGAAGTCGCGGGCAGTAACTAGTAGGCACATAAATGTCAGTTGATACCATCATTGTTGTGGGAAAAGCAATTTAACCCACAGTTATTTCATGAGGCAAGGAAGAAGAGAACCGAAGTTGCATGGGCTTATTCACAGGCGCTCTTAAAAAAAAAAAAAAAACAGAACAGCAGCACACAAAATCGGCTACATCCCGTCTGGTTCTTTCCCATTTACCCAGACCCATTTTTACAAAACGTTAGTGTCGTTTATTATAAAAGTGATATTTAAGGATAAAATAAACTGGAATATTGTGTGAAGCAATGTACTGAGCTTGCCAAATGAGATCTTTACATTCAAACACGTCTTTTTTCTACAAAGTGGCACGATAACCTGGCTTATTGAGATCGTGTGTCGCAATAAAATATTACATAGACTGATTTATGACCACCCGTCTCTTTGAAATATACCATTTTCCTTGGACATCATTACATCATGATACAGGCATGCCTGTGTATCCCAAAGGGTTATTCAAAGGGAAATCAAAACTCCGGGTCGCTACTGAGAAACGTCTAATCGAAAAACCCCACCCACCACCACTTTACCCGCCCAGAGAATCGAACCCAAGACCTCATGCTCAACAGAAACGCGAACACGAGACCAACGAGGCAGTCTAAATAGCATAATACCATCCACCTCTATCCCTAACTTAATCTATCTTGCATAAACTTGTCCGCCGAGACATGGCCGGGGTCTATTCATTACGCCGCGACCTGCCAAGGTCAACTGAGGGGCTCCTTACAGCCAAATATTTAGTAATTCATTCAGCCTAGTTCAACTAAGGTAGTTCCAAATAATCGATATGGCTGTGACCTTTTTTCGATATCGTTTGAATACATTTTTGATGTGATGCCTGCTTGGAAGTGTAAGTTTTCAGTTTTTTTCTCGTATCTATTTAAACTTCATCATCTGCCTAGCCTTTTCTCGAATATGTTGGGGTTAGCTTTCAGTCTAACCGGATGCAGCTGAATACCAGTATTTTACATGGAGAGACTGCTTATCCGACAACCACAACTCAATTAGTACTGGTTAATACGATACCGCTTGGTAAGACAGGGTGTCAGACTTTCGAGCCACTGACTACCTGTATCGACTATCAAAGCAAATGACAGCCGGGACCAACGGCTTGACGTGCTTTCCGAGACAAGGAGGAAACTCGGTATGTAATGGATGGTCAGCCACCCACAGCAGTGTGATTCTGTAAGACCTCACTTAGAATTTCGAATCTGAATCCGCTGTGAGTTTCTTGATTGGCATTCTAAAAACCCGGTTGATAATTCGAATTTACACTAGCGCCACCACTACGAGCGTATCAGCGAGTTGAACTAAATAAACAGGGAGATTTTGACAGATAAAGTATGAGATGACGTAAGAAGTGTCATTCTGTAAGGTAATTCCCCCGTCACTTCGACGCTTCCTTGGCTACAAAATCAAGTTCATTTTGAACCTTATGCGAAGTGACAGTGAATAGCGATGTTAGATGTGAGTTGTCGTCTGAATTTTTCAGAATCGACGTACAGACCAACCTAGAGTAGCGCGGTTTAAGCTGAAGATTGATGCGAGTGGCTGCTCTTATTCAGCGACGAGCTCCTCTAGAATCAATTTAATCCTTATGTACAATAAATAAATAAAGAAATTCTTAATTCATTATATTGACAACATTGTTAAAGACATCTTTTAAAGTAGAACAATACTTACAGACAATATACATTTATTATTTTTGTAAAACATTTTTGTGCCTGACAGTACATTTGATCAAAAATTGTTTTTAATTAAATAAATCGAATCGGGGGCGTCGGTCACAGGTGCTTCGACCACTGGGGGCCTAAGCCACGGACCCCATACAACACCATGTCCCACAGATAGGACCCCTGGCTCCCAAACTAGGTTTTGACCTGTAACAAAGTCAAAGTCAAAGCATTTATTTCAATTAGACCATTACAGGCACTTTTGAAAGTAAAAAAAAAACAAAATAAAACGCGAAGCTACAGTCCCAGTCACAAGGCATAATAACTTATGAAAGTACTGTAGTTGCCCATTCCGTAGCGTAGATCTCTATGGAGGAGAATGGGCAAGAAACTCCATGGAAACTCTTTTAAATCAAAATATGTTACAAAATCTTGGTTACATCATTCATGTTAAGAATTACAAATATGTGAGAACAATGTAGAAATACGGGCAAGTTAAGAGCGTCCAGAGTAAAAGATTAAATCAGTAATTAAAGTAAAGTAATTAAAATATAACTTGGGAGACACTGCTACGTGGGCGGACTTGATGCCATAAGGCATTCTCTACCAGTCAACCTTTGGGTTAAATAGGACAACGTTGTGATAGGGTACATACAAATAGATAAAAAATAACCATTATTATTTTTATCTACACGATAAAATAAGTAATGCCACGGAAAAGAGGAGTGGCCGATCGGCTTGTTGTATTATTAATTTATTCGAATTTGCTCGTGGCTTCGTCTGTGTAGATTTTGGAAAATATTCTACGAGAACAATTTTTTTTTAATTTTTTTTTTAAATTATCCTTATTAAAAATATTATTCATATAATTTATTTAAACTTGAAGCATGCATATATGATAATAATAATAATATCATACTTAGAAGCATGCTAAGGAAACCGAAAAAAAAACTTGTCTCACACAATTTTTTGGCGTTTCCCGAGTTGGTAAAAAAAAAAGAACACGGTGGTTGTCAAAGTTGTTCATAATGACGAGTACAATCAGGTATCGTATTTAAATACCGTCACTAATCACTACGTCACCCTTTATACCTATTCCGTCAGTTACTGTAAGTCGTTGTTAACATAGCGAGCGACAAAATTACCCTGTAACTAATATAACGTCTGGTCATAAAACCATGACACTTAAATAACCCCTTTTAATAAAACCCTTATCGATATTTTTACATCCATCACTATTTTATCATTTGTAAACATCATGGCTATATTTCTCGGAAAGACAGGCAGAGTAGTCACATACATTTTTAACCGACTTAGGAGGAGGAGGTTCTCAATTCTACTGTATGTTTTTTTATGTATGTTTTCTACCTCATAAGTCATAACTCCGTCATTTATGAACCGATTTGATTTTTTTTAATGTGAAAGGATATACTTTCCGATTGGTCACATAGTTTCAGCAAAATCAGTTCAGTAGTTTGGTTTTTAAATAAATTTTGGTGGAAAAAAAATTTAACCACTATCAAATCATCTGGGTTGAACACAAGGCAATGTTAATGTTCTTTCTCCAATTTAGCTTACTGATAACTTCATGCATAGCTTTTTTTTACTTTACTTTTTTTTTTC
Organism: Cerastis leucographa; assembly: GCA_963082945.1. NCBI lineage: Eukaryota > Metazoa > Arthropoda > Insecta > Lepidoptera > Noctuidae > Cerastis > Cerastis leucographa. Next base: position 14,350,041 of record OY720365.1, on the reverse strand, counting down.
TCGTCGGTATGCACGTGTAAGCGGGCACGCCCTTTATGTCTGGAGGCTTTGTTTACTCTTAAGTATATATTTTAATATTTTATTTTATTATTGGTGTGTGCTAGCTGACATGTGACATTGATTTGATGTAATGGATTCTTCGGATCTATAAACTTGAACACTATTGTATAGAATCTGGTTCTTCTAACCTAACAGACAGATGTGTTGCTGGGGAGTTTGTTCCGCCACTTCTTCTTCCCAGCTAAAACACTAGGAAGTGGCGAAGGGCGGGCGTTTTGGGGGACTGTCTCTTGTAATTTTGACGTTCAAAAAGTGCTGTTTAACAGCCTAATTTGAATAAATGACTTTTGATTTTGATTTTGATCTACAAAATTGCGTCTTTTTTACGTATGTTCACAAATTTTTGAAAGGAATACTGGTTCAAATTTTGTGATTATTTTTTCATGTGGTAGAGGAAGCTTGCGCGGTGGTCCCATATAAGTTTTATTATCTTTATTTCGGTACTATATGAGGTATTTATGATCCTCTATAAATGCAAATGATACTTAACGAAGATTTGTGTGAGATGTTTTGTGCGATTTTCATAATTATGTACAGCTGGCGTACCAAGACGTCTTAAAACATTATTGTTCCATTCTTATTCCAGAGTGAAAAAGAGACGGAGCTATACAGGTCTTCTAGCTCCATCTCTTTCCCACTCTGGAAAAGAAATGGAACAATCATGTTTTAAACGTCATAGTAACCCCCCTGAATACAGTTTAGAATAACCGTTTGGGTCGATGAGAATGATGACGTGAAAAAGAGCCAATATCATCATGCTGGTGATCATTCCAGGTATAACATGAGAATGTTCTACCTATAGAATGAGCTATAGTATTTTGCTATTGACCAGGCACAATTCCAGACATTCCTATAACGATTTATCCGATCTGGATATCAAATCGCTCAGTCGGTCAACGACACGGTACGTATAATGGCACTTATATAAAAGATAATAAAACATACTTTTTTAACTTTTAAAATGTTTTTTTTTTTCATATATTATTAAGAATACATTAAAAAAGTATGTCATTGTATAGTGTCGAACTCTGCCACTACTTGATTCTTGTGAGAAAATCTTTATAAAAGGTCGATATTTTCGATTAACGACTACGTACAGTCACGAGCACAAATACACGTAGCAAAATTAAAAACGAATTTCTCTTAAAACAACTATTGTTTATAAGATACTAGCTTCTGCCCGCGACCTCGTTCGCGTGGTAATTTGTATGTGTTTTTCAGGTATACATTATGCATATAAACCTTCTTAATTCATCATTCTATCTATTGATGAAAACCACATCTAAATCCGTTGCGTAGTTTAAACGATCTAAGGGAAGCGACTTTGTTTTATACTATATCGAGAAGATTTATTTCAGTAGTACAAGGGTTTCGAAGCACAAAATAAAATTACAATCAATCAAGTAGGCGAAAATCATAGTGGCACACGACTGTACTTATGAACCTATCCCGACACCTAAAAGTGTTGTGATCAACGGCTGTCCTATCGACTATCGATAGGTAGGTCGCCTTTATCGGATGACGTCAAGGGCCGTGAAGGACGAGCATCGCTATCGACTCAAATTTAACATAAAATCGATAAAATATTCCTATAAGCATTATAGTTGGCTTGATAAAGGTTTTCGATTTAACGACAAAGGTAATTGTTTTTGTTGTCTGAGTAAATGGTTTTATGAAATGTGGTCTTTGAATATTGTTAGTTTTTTTTTATTCGTGTATAAAGGGTGTAAAACACCTCTTAACGAAGCCGAAAGGCACTGGTTCTCCCTGTCATTGTGATCATTGTTTTGTTCTACACCATACCTGGGAACCTTCTAGTTACGGAGATATTAGGGGTCAAAGTTCCAACTTGTTGACAAGTATTTTTTTAAACACAAGTTTTTAATGTAAGATTTTTACTTTAAACACCTCCACGACCCCCGTACTATTCAATCCGCCCATCAGCACAAGGTTTTGAGTGCGTTACATTGAGTTCTACCACAAAACATGATTTTACAACCCCCAAAAAAAAGTCGTTTCCCAGCAATAATTTTTGCGTAAAGTTACTTAGTTTCATGTACAGAATGCTTGGTTGACGGCTTCGTGATGAGGTGATTTACACCGTGTATAATTAGTCAATGACTGCTTCGTTAGTCTAGTGGTTGCAAGTGCCACTGCTGGCTTTGGAGTCCAGACTTTGATTCTAAGGTCGGACAAAGTGTTAATTGGTTTTCCAATTTCGAATTAATTCTCAGTTGTAGCCAGTATATAAGTCAGTATTTCCCAGTCAATAGCAATAAGTAACCCCCCTCTTCTTATACATAACTGACAACAGTCATAGTTACACCAAAATTAAGGAATTGAACAATCAGGGAAAACTTCATGCAAAAGGATAGTGTTCACAAAAAAAAAACAACTTAAAAAAATAACATGCATGTTGTCTTTTTTTCTGATATTGGCCGAATATCCATTCCATCTCTGGAGTTTCACTAGCTAAATAAATATGACATAGTCATGTAAATCCGTAACCACTTACTTTTTTTGAAGAACCATTAAGTAAATGAAAATTGTGCCAAGAAAAAATCATAAATGCCTCAGTTGCAATAAACCCTTCTTTTCTTTTGGCAAAGGCAACTCATTATTATACTTCGTAGTGGTTTAATGCCTAATTATATTGAGCAGTGCATAAATAAGCATTTACTCGTGGAAAGAGAGAGAGAGGGATACAAGCGATAGTAAAAAAGAGAAAGAAAGCGCTTAATTTCACGACTCGCCCGATAAATTATTGACCTTTCGTAGCACCCGTAAACACTCTGCTACGAATATGCTACGGACGGCTACGGGCTACGGAGTAATGGTCTACGTGGCTACGAGTACGAAGCATGGAAAAATAAATTATTTCTTAAGATATTTTTTTATTTTTTTTATTTAATATTTTGATATAGTACGGTTAGGTACCTACGTTATAGAATCAGATATCACTTTGGAGACATTAAAATTTTGTGCAGTTCAGATACATGGTAAGTTACAAAAGTTTCCGGCTTCGAAAATAAAATTTTGGATCAATATCAAAACAAAAATGGATTGAAATAAAGGGAGACTATTGAGCATATATATTAAATACAGACTATCTGTGACTATAGTGACATTATAGTATTGTATAGACTCTGATTATTCTAATGTGTGTAGGCCGGAAACTTTTTGAACTAACTGATATTTTGTTTTGTATTATTTTTTTCTGCACCTGCATATTTTCGCGGGGAGAGTGTTTCTACAGTCTGCATCCAAGCCTGGATTTAGTGTTAGCATAAAAACCGAAATTTATAATATTATTATACCAAAACAATTATTTAATGCCTGTTCGTGTGCTTAACGGCTAGAAATAGTTGGTATGTAGCATAAAAATTCATAGTTTTTGTGATTCAGCCTTATTAATTTATTTTAAGTTTGACTTTATATATACAGCTGGACATTATCAAATAAGGAGACATTTAAAAGAAAAATAGTGCTTTGGCTGTCGGTATGCGCGATAATTGAATGTATACAAAAAACTTATTTCTCATATTATCCTATAAATTATTAGGTACCCTCTTATATCCATAGAATTGCGTTTCACAATGTTAAAAAAAGGCTTACAGCTGAGATTGTTGATTTGATCTTCGCATTGAATTGAGCGATTCTTTTTACCGATAGATACTAAATTACGTTATCCCTCTTTGCATCTTTTTGTTTTTTCCATAGACAATGAGCGGGTATGGCACAAGCATGTCGGGTGGCGGCGACACAGACGCGCTGGCAAGACGACTGCGCGACGCGGAGCGAGCGCGGGCAGACGCGGAGCGAGCACACGCCGACGCGCTCGCTCAGCTCCGCTCAGCACAGCGCTCGCCCATCGACCAGCACAATGTAGAACAACTGCAGTCCAGAGCGAGGGAGCTTGAGAAGAAGGTAACTATATCATTTACTAAAATATTTTTACTTAACTGAGAAACTGTACAGACGCCAGTACATCAAGCTACAACAATCTGTCAAATTTCTTTAATAGATTTTCAACTTTATCGTTAAAGAATTAGGTTCAAGGTCGATTGGGAAAATTTGACAGTTGTATCAAGCCTGATTCCTGAAGATCTTAATACGGCTCGCATTCTAAAGATTTTTTTTGTCTTACCAATAAATATGTTAAGGGGAGAATTAAAAAAAAAATACTCTCCGTAGGCGGCACTAGAAACAGTTCGATGCGAGGAGCTCCAACTGGAACTATCATCGGCGTTGCGCGCGCGCGGGCAAGGCGGCGTCACCACGTGGTCGACGCAGTCAGCACAACCGGCCTCGGAGATCGAGCGCATCATGGCCAAGATCGAGCAGGACAACCGCATCCTTGCTGAGTTAGAGCACACGAGGTCCACGACACATGGTAAGACAACACTTCGATTTTTTATATCCCATTACTCTGATTACTGAAAATAACCATCTTTTTAGAAAAGCTCTGGGAGCATCATAGTAACTATAGTAAAAAAGTAGAGGTTTAATGGTAAAAGTTTTATTTTGCAGGACAATAATGTTTTAGTAGGGTATGGTTTCGCAGGTATTCAATCGAGCGGATCCAACCAGGCGCTGGGCGAGCACCACCACGATCACCACCACGACCACCACCACGAGTACCACTCGCCGACGCCGTCGCCACTGCCGCACTCGTACACCAGCACAGCGGGCCACGCCGCCATCTGCCAGAGCAGCACCATGCCCACGCTGTCCGCGTTGCACGCCACCGGACAGTTCACCGCCCCCTCCTCCAACTCCGTGGCCTACTCCATGAGCGCGCACAACCCCACCTCGTACTCCAACCCTGTGTCCGCGTACTCCAACACGTACGGCCTCTCCAACACGCATCAAGTCACATTCACCAACCCCGTCACCGCACCGCTCGTCAACAACATCGGACAAATCTCCAGCACGCTAGCTGGACTGCAGAGCAACCTGCAGAACTTAACCGGCAACGTGTCTGCCTTGAACCTGGGCTCGGGCCTCGCTCCCGGCATGACGGGGACCATAGCGGGCACCGGCCTCACCAGTTGTCTCAACAATCCGCAAAACAATCTATCTGGTGGACTATCGAACACGCTGGGTGGATTACAGTCGACCTTAACGAGCGGGTTAGGAAACGCCCTCTCGAACTTGACCGGAACGCAACTAGGAGGACTAAACACAAGTTTAGGCGGCACAAGCGCTTACGGAACTGGGACAGGGACGTATACAAATCCTCTCCTCTCTAGCGGACTCGGAACAAATCCTATGAATATAAAACTTAAACCTCTAGATGAAATAGACCTCGGACTCGGTAGATATGGGAACACGGGGGGAGTGGGGCGGGTGGCCACGCCGGTCACGCCGCACCAACCCCAGTGGAATTTAGGATTAGATAGCCAATTCGGAACTGATAGACTAGGGGGCTTAGACTCGGGATTCAGCCACGATCGAAACCAGAGAGCTATAGCGCGGATTATGCCTAACACCAGCTTAGAAATGGAAGGTGAGTGAAATCCAATTTTCTTCGTGCTCTTTATTAAAAGAAAAATGTTTCAGCAATGCACATGTTTCAGTTGCGAGGAATGTGTCACATTTTATGAATGGTGCCACGGACACAGTTGACATGTTGGACATACCGGGGAAGGGTCGCTGTTGTGTGTACATCGCCCGGTATTCATACGACCCCCCTGAGTAAGTAGACACTCGATTAACAATGAAATTGCTTTTGCATTTAGAAGAATCTGATCGTGTCATTATAAATAGTAATACTTTTAGGATTGAGACTGCAGAAGGTGAATTGGCAATAAGTGCTGGGGATTATTTACTGGTGTGGGGTCCCCCAGACCCCAGCGCCCCCATGCTTGACGCCGAACTTTTGGATGGACGACGTGGACTGGTACCATCTAATTTCGTTACAAGATTGATTGGAGACGATCTGTTAGAGTTTCATCAGGTGATACATAGATTTTTTAAATAGTTTAGTGTCGAACGAAATGTACCTCGAAATATTCCAAGTCTGTGAAATGTTTGACGAACACGGGTAGTTTGATTAAATGGGGCCCTAAAATTGATGTCTCGTTGCCATAAATAGTTACCTTTTTACGACTGAACGAATTTAGACAAAACATCATACGCGTATAGGCCACCAGTGTAAAACAAAGACATGGGGCGTTAGTTATCTCGTCAGTAAATTCCCGTGCTTTAAAATTAGTGTTGTAAAAGCTGATAAATTATTATTTTACAACATAATTTTTAAATTCTGACTTTAACAATCCTCTAAAATAGCAGACTGAGTAAAAAATAAATGCAACGGGACCATCATCTTAAGGTCTGCTAACACTGTGTAAAAAACCACGACAGTTATTAATACGATTCGAAAACTTGGTGGTTCAAGGTCATATTTTACCCTCAGGCGATTGTTTCAACTCTGAGAGATGTCGATGAAGCCACCACAGCGATAAGCGAACTGTCGATTAGTCGTGACGTAGCTCGGCTAAGCGAAGTCGCAGAACTGAGTGAAGGACCAGAAGACGATGACAATGGTAAGCATTCACACTCCAAACGCCTCTCATAGAACTAACACTAGACAGACACGAAAAGTAGATCAAACAGTACTTGACAATGTGAACAATCTAGCAATGGTTTTTTAAATATTTTTATCACTAGACCTTTGAGATTTAGAAAATCTAGCTTAGAAGTTAAAATTATTAGCATAACTAAACAGTAAATTTTGACATTAAGTGAAGTTTCACATTTGGCATGCAACCCAAACGCATCAGGCACTTGGACTACCATACATACTAAAATAGTAGTATTAAAAAACAATCATGACGCTTCGCACAGTGATACAATCAGAACGCTACACAAACGACCTGTGACGGTCGTCGTTAACGATCATTTATAGAAATAGTTCTATAGTCGAACCTTTGTCCCTCCCCGTTCCCTTCCCTGGACTTCGCTGCACGCTTCTTCGCATTCTCACGCACTTCGCCTGCCTGGCCGCACTCCTCGATATGCCCTCGGACCTCAACAGCCGGGCTGTTTTTCTCGTCGTTAGTGCCAGCGCCGCGGCAGCTCACCCTGGAGAGGCAGCTGAACAAATCCGTGCTCATCGGCTGGACAGCTCCCGAAGGTGTGCAGCAAGCCAACATCGAGAGCTACCACGTTTACGTCGATGGAGTCCTCAAAACGACCGTCAAGGCCACAGAACGCACTCGAGCGCTCGTTGAAGGAGTAGATTCCACTCGGGTGAGTTGTTTTGATGTTCAATTAGCTGCTTCTCTTTACGTTTCTACTGTAGACACTTTTACATGTTACCAGTGAGCACAAATTCATTTAGTTGATCGTCGATGTCATCGTTTGCTCTTAGATGTTATACTTTTGTATTTGTATCCTTGTTTTTCGATAAAGAGCGTTCAGTGTTATGGTGTTTTTGTTCCCGAAGCCGCATCGTATCAGCGTGCGCTCGGTGACAGTGTCGCGACGCACGTCCAGGGACGCAGCTTGTACAATGGTGATCGGTAGAGACACGGGCAACATGGGCCCGACCTGTGTCAGGGCCAGCGGGGTGACCTGCTCGCAGGCCGTGATCTCTTGGCTCCCAGCCAACTCAAACCACCAGCACGTCGTCTGTGTAAACAATGTTGAAGTAAGCACTCATTAAAGTGAATTGACGTCATTATAAATAGGATAGACTAGACATGCGTTCATTGATTACAGGTTCGAACAGTGAAGCCGGGAGTTTACCGCCACACAATCACAGGTTTATCACCTAGCACACAGTATCGGGTAACTGTCAGGGCTAAACACTTAAGAGCTGGTCCGCCACAACCTGGAGCGCCGGTTCAAGAAGAAGCTCCTGGAGCTTACACAGACTTCAGGACTCTTCCCAAGGGATTGCCTGATCCGCCAAATGAAATCATGGTACGTGAAAAGTAAAAATCCCAACAATCAGCATGACGTGAATTGAGCATGCTTTTTGGATCCAAACTTATACATCTTACACTCACATTCCTTGCTCGCTGATGTTATATGTATCTATCTATATACTTAGTCAGGAATCAGAATTACAATAATCACTCAGTGAATAGTGGAAAATCATAAAATAAACTACTATTGAATGATTAACAATGCTTTCAAGGCAGTAACTGTGAAGCGTTTTTAGCACGCACAAGGTAGCTTTTCCGATGCTCCACGAATCTGTGATGATTTCATACTGTATGAATACTCACGAAGACCGACTGACACACCCCTATTCCTTTCAAATAATTCACAACCTCAAAGCACACAGCACGTCTCGAGGAAGTCGCGTCAATCGCAACCATAAATCCAGCTCCAGGAAAATTATCTTGACATATCCCAACGCTCACCTCGTTGTTAGCTTAGCGCCCCCATCTTTAATATCAGCTCCTCCCTCAATGTGGCTTAGTTCAACGTTGGCCCACATGTAATAAAGTTGAAACCCAATTGGCTTGCCTCACTATTGTTCGGCTGGATTGTTGGTGGTGATTGGTGCGGTGTCGCAGGTGGAAGCGGGACCTCAGGACGGGACCTTGCTGGTGACTTGGCAGCCAGTCCTGCGTCCGCCCGCCTCGGGCCCGGTCACTGGGTACGCTGTGTACGCCGATGGCAAGAAGGTGACCGATGTGGATTCTCCAACCGGTGACCACGCTCTCATCGACATTGGCAAACTGATCGGCCTCAATCCTAAATGTGTCACCGTAAGTATGGCTGTATGGAGCTTGATTTGGCTATGTGAACGCTATGTTAGCAATACTAGATATATGGTGACGTTAATCTAATTGGTAGAATTTTATTTGTATTTCTTATTTAAGTTGACGATTTTTATCGCGATTCCTATGTTGTTTTCAGGTTCGTACAAAGTCGCGTGACAGCCAGTCCAGTGACAGTGCGCCCACGCCGATTCCGCCAGCGGTGTTGCGCGGTGTCGTGACACGGATGCCGCGCGGGCCGGGCCCGGGCCCCAATCAACCGGTGCCCGGTGGGTACCGGGGCGGGCCCGTGCAGCGGCCCCAGCCTTACCAACACCACCAGCAAGTTATAGAGCACGATGAGAATCTCTCCGATAAGGAGATATTCCCATCTGTTAACCGCCATGACCCACACGCTGCTCAGGTGACCAAACAGTTTTTATTTATCTTCTATAGTTACCTTTGTAATGTTGATAATAATATCTCGCTATGTCTGATGTAATTGAGTCTTTGTCCCAACAAATTGGCTTAAACTAACTGAAATGCCAAAATTTTACATTGATTGTACTTTCATACATCTTAATGGATTTTCATTTGTCAAAATTAAACTTAAGATAAATGTGTTGAACTAAATGTTGATCGGCATAGCACTTTGATTATTTGGTTTGCAATTCAATGTTGTACATTTGTGTGTAACGTCAAGTTTCATTTTGCCAGTTTATTTCGTTGAGAGGTTGATTCAGTATTTACTATGTGCTTTATATTTTGATTTTATCTCTGATAATTTTCTTCGTCTGTGTCTTCTTAGCTGTCATTATAACGATCAGTGTCATATGCTCTCTTCTTGCGCGACAAACAGTCTGTTGTGTACAATTAGTATTACAATTAATAGTATACCTTCATCTACTTCAGTGGCACGTTTGAGCTGCTCGTCAGTTCTTTCAGTGTACACAGACCGTTTGTCGCGTGATATCGGTGTTGCAAACTGCACTCTTTATACTTTCTCCTGTGGTTCTGTCGCTGGCATCTTCTAAATGTCCAGTATTTAGTTCTCTGCCGACGGTTTCACGACACGACCACCGCGCCATCGACTATAGCTATGCACTCGGCTCGATTGTTCAAAATTAAATGCATACTGCTTGCGACTAGATCAGTAGTCTCTAGTGCTATTGGCCGATACCCGACAACGCACGACACCATACAGATACAACTTAGAACAGATAAAGAGCTTGTACTTTGTGACACAGACAATACCGCTCATGAGTTGTGATCATGCCACTTAGTCTAACCTTACCTCGCTCTCTCACATAACTGATATACACCTTTCCATAGCCTACGACTGGATTCGGCACAGGCCTCCTAAAGAGTATATTCGACAAAATAACCCCTTCGGTAAGGAATTTTAACACGTCTTTTCATATTTATCATTATTTATTTAATTCTGAAGTTAACACACGACTGATTTATTTAGAGTTCTATGAATTTTTATTTTAGTTTTGAAAGCGATATTTTTTGTGTTATTAGTTATGTAAAATATTTCTTTTTTATTATTATTTTCTTTGAATTTTTATTAATACACAGTGTGCCCGTATATTATACAAATAGTGTCATAATACTATAATATTGTAGCCATATAATCAGCATATGAAGACAATATTTACTTTGAGTATGCTTTTATATTTATCTGAAAGTAGACAAAAATATGTAGAAAACAAGTATACTAGCTAAATGCATATATATTTATATAAAGAAAACTAGGTTTTTGGAATCAAACTTCTGTTTAGCAGTTGTACGATTTTAAAGATACATAGATAGTAAAATTATACAATTAAATTTTAGCTTAAATAGAGAGGGTTCTTGTTTGATACTGCTATAAAAGAAAACCACTTAATTTATTACTTAGGAGTGGTAAAGTTATTGCGTTAAGACGATTTTTCATAACAGTTCACGACTCATAAACATGAAGACATCACTCATAAACATTAACACATCACCCATGAACCGTAACCGTGGAAACAAAACAATCGTGCGTTTTCAAACTAGGATCGAATCACGTAATATAAAAGCCGACCGCTAACAAGGCAGTGAACTTTCTATCTTTCTACTTCAGCTTTCCTGTACAGGCTTCACTTGCTCTAACGCCTGATATATTAATATTATATGAAAGTACCTACTTTGTAACTCACTCTTCAACAGCTTCCAATAAACTGCTTAATAACCTTTCCGTATAGTGTGTATTTCTGTTTGCTTTAAAAAGTAATCCAATTGTTTCAAGAGAAAGTACCTCACAGAGTATGGAGCAAAGAACACATCCGAAATATTGCGAGCACCATAGTCATCAATTTCGCCCATATCAGCACGTATCATTATCTCACTATATTTTGTGTCGCTATAACGAACTGTGTATATGCTAAAATATTGAATGACCATGTGGTATTAGCAATCGGGGATACCGGCCATCGAAATCACTAAAGAGAGCGTGACGGAGCTGGGTAGCGAGGACGAGGAGGCGCCGCGCCGCCGCCCGCAGGTCTGGGACACTCCTAGCTGTCATCGATGTGCTCTCCATGTGCTAGCACTATTCACTATGCTCTCTTTCTCTCAATTCTGTACGATCTCCCGATCACGAGTTTCTGAGTTTCACTTCTCGGTGTTCTGTGTTGTCATCTTCACTTACTGTACGTCCTCGATGTTGCCCACACACGACTCCGGTCCGCCACACGTCATCCGACACCCGCACGTCCTTTCCGACGTCCGACAGATAGGCAGACGAGCTAGGCCACAGAGCACTCGATACAGACAACACTGGAGCATGTTCGCGTGTTTGTATGATTGTTCCTGCATGCTGTCTTGGCTTCGACGCGTATCAATGCCGTACACTCACTCCTTTCACACACCTCCCACACTTCAATGTCTTATGTTATCAGATAAGGTATTCAGTTAACGAGGGGACATCGGTTAATGATACGATTTTTCCGTTATTGTTGAAGTTGAATTTAAATTTTGTTTTGTTATACTTGTGACAAGCACATTTGGAACTGACTGTTTATAATTATATCTGCTATGAATGATGTGGTTTCAAGTGTAACGCTGCACGCTAGCTTTCGTTGTGCATGGGGGTTGACTAGAGCTACAACGGAATGTCTTGTTTTTCTTATCGTCCGAGGAGAAGGTAATATTTATATCGCTTTGAGACGCAACGCCAATGAGGATAATGGCTATGAGCTTGTTCGATTGCTGTTGGCTTGTTTATGGAAAATCTAACCTTATTAATGTGTTGGTTCGTACGGACGTCAGCAGCAACCGTCCCAACCAACGCAAGCGTCGCAGCAGGCTTCGGGTCAGCCGTACCCGAGTTCACAAGCTTACCATGGCACGCAGCAACCCCAATATCCACCAGCCGGCCAGTTCCAAAGTAACCCGGCATACCCCGGGGCGGGCGGGCCCAGTGGGGCGCAGTACCAGAACCCGCCCCCCCGGAACCACCACGAGCGAGGCCGCCCCCCTAACCCGCACCAAGTCGGACATCACACCGACCAGGTATGCATACTAATATGGTTAGCTATAAAATCTATTATTCTAAAAATATTTTAAATCAATGATAAGTAGTTAACTGAAGAGTAAGTTATGTATTTTAAAGTGATTCAGTGCAACGATCATTAGGGATTACATACTCAAAGTATAAAGTAATAAACACGAAATATTTGAACTCAAAGCAGGTTCTAACAGAACTATCATTTCTTCTTACAGCAGCAGCAGCAGCAGCAGCAGCAACAACAGCAACAACAGCAACAACAACAACAACAACAACAGCAGCACCAGCAGAATCAACAAGCCAGCAGTATGCAGTACACCGCACGCGGGGGCCAACCCCAAGGACCCCGTGGGCCCCAGCCTGGCGCCAGGCACGCGCAAACCCACCCTCAGTCCAAAAGAAGCCGCTACTTCATCGCCCTATTTGACTATGACCCACAAACCATGAGCCCGAATCCTGAAAGTTGTGATGAAGAACTGCCCTTCAGTGAAGGAGACACTATCAAGGTCAGTGGCGAATTATCTTAGAACCGTAAAGAACTACTAAAAGAACTAAAGAGCTTTAAAATGTATGGAAGATCCGCCATTTATTTACCTGCAGTGTTATTGAATCCCAACGATAGAATGGGCGTTTATAAAATGAAGATTAAAATTTTCCTACAAATTGTAGAAATATATTGTACTGTTAACAGCAATGGTAACCGCAATGAGGTCTTCTAGATAGGTTTCAAAATATTTTGCTAAAGTTTCTGCAGGTTACATATAATCAATTATAGATAGATATAATCAATTATAGGTTAATTTGACTCATGTTCATTGTTCATAGCATCAATAGAAACCCCACAATCATCACTGAATACATAATCTTTCTTAATCTCCAGGTTTGGGGCGACAAAGACGGCGACGGCTTCTATTGGGGCGAGTGCAGGGGTCGTCGTGGATATGTGCCCCATAACATGGTCATGGAAGTTTCGGAGCAAGAAATCACGGGCCAGCCGACCAAGCGAGATCGCTGGGCCGATGCCTACGCCAACCAGCCAGTAAGACGCATGGTCGCCCTATACGACTATGACCCGCAGGAGCTCAGCCCCAATGTGGACGCTGATGTAAGTATCCTCTTCTTCTTCCTTCCTTACTTGTGTTAAATTAAATTTTATGTTTACAAGACGTGTAACTTTAATATTTTTGCTTTTGGTCTTGAATGAGACCAGACACGTCAGTGGGTGTTACTCATAAAAAAGAACGTCATACTTTTTAAATACTAAAATAATGCAGCGGAAGTTGTCGTGAATCGTCAGACCACCTTTGTTACTTTGTCACGGTTGATGGAGCGCATTTGTGACAGGTATCATGCCGCTAACATCAGCAGTTTAAACTTCAACCTATACTCTTGTTGACCTTCATTGCTGCTATTCTTCATACTGATGGCTTTAGATGTTTTAAAAAACCTACTACTTACTATCTGCTTAGTGCCTAAGACTGCATTAAATGTTTTATGTATCTGTATGTCGAAATACGACTTCTTTGTCCCTTACCTCTTCATTTGCTCCTGTGGATCTTTTTGACTGTAATCTTTATTAAACTTTTTATCTCTCCCTATTTTATCTTTCATTACTGTTTGAACTCTTGTTTGTACAATTAATATTACTAAGTATATATTTTTCCATATTCTTTTCACCTTCTTCTATTCCATAACTTGCTATCACCTCTAACATTTCTTTCACAATTGATTTTTTGTCACTCAGAAACTTTTCCAGGCTGAGCTGAGCTTCCAAACGGGTCAGATCATCCACGTGTACGGAGACATGGATGACGATGGCTTCTACATGGCTGAGATTGAAGGCGTCCGAGGACTTGTGCCGAGCAACTTCCTCGCTGATGCGAACGACCAGTACGCCGCGCCGCATAGCAATCAAGGTGTGTGCAACTTGATAGACTAGTTTCTTAACCGTAGTGATAGATAGAAATTCTTTCAGAGTTCTGTGCTGATGATTTTAGAGTAGATTCAGATTTGTGAAATTTCGAGTCAAATATATATTAAACATCATAATAGGCTGGCTAACCACCCTTTCAAATTAACTCTCTGTAATAAAAAACTTTTGTGGAGGACATTTCATGAGAGTTCTTCATCTACCCTTGGAAGTATAGGCAAAATCAAAGTAGAGTGATCAGTCAGATTTGGCACGGAATATCGAGCATTCATGTTGGGTGCAGGGGCCGCGGGGATGTCTTCAGCTGGGCAGGGCGCGGGACGTGGCGGTGGAGGGCGCGGCCGTGGCGCCGCACCTCTGCCCGGGCCGGCCGGCTGCGGCCCCGGCACCAAGGGCCCGCCACCGCCGCCGCGTGAGGGCGTGCCGCACCACGCACAGCATGCTCAACACGCGCAACACGCGCAGCACGCGCAACTGGCGCAGCACGCCGCGCAGCAGGCCCAGCAGCGGAACCACCACCGCCGTGCAGGTACGGCACCCCCCACTACCTCTGCTCCTCCACTTTTTTCCCTGAGCTGCAACCGCTGCTCTTGCCCCTATTTTTAATACTAAGCCGGGTCGGTCGGCTCGTCGATGACAGAAGAGCGATGCACACGCTTTAGACAAAACCCTGTTAGAGTCACCCGTCACTACATGACACAGTTTGTTTGTCCTGCTTGTCAGTTTCACTTCAATAAAACATTAGAACTTTTATATTGAAGTCTCAATAAAACATTAACTTTAAAGACCGTGTACTGGAAGTAGTCATGATGAAATCGCTTTCGTAAGAGATCGCCGAGCCGACCTCCCTTAGGTATGTTCGGTGCGGACGCGTGTCTTCACCGTTCACCGAGAGCTTTGAGTGTTTCATGTTTGCACCTTGGACTTGCTATGTGACTACTGAAAGACGCTAGCTATTTCGCTCTGGAACCCTCTATCATCTTTCCTGTACACTTGCGATTGCGACGGGACTCGCTCTGCGAGTTTGTGTTTTAGTTTTTCCATTCCGTTTTGCCTCGTTGCCTCCTTGATTATTTATTGGTCTTTCTGAATTTTAAGATTCTTTTCAAAACTTTTTGATTGTGCGCTGATTTCAACTACGAAATTGAGACTCACAATTTCCTTTCCATTCAATCCTGGATTTAGCCAAGTGTGTCAGTGATGGTAAAACGGAATGTATGAATGCGAGTCCGGTTGCAGTCTACGGAGCACAAAGACTCTTGGTGTACACTTTGCTAATGAACACTCTATCTTGGATTACACAGTCACAAACATCGTTCGAAGAGGTTCTGATTCCTTACAAAGACTTGCTATTACAAGTGTGTCTTTATTACCAAACCACACTACTCAAAGCCACGTCGTTAAGACTCGCGGATACCTTATTTTATTTTCATCTATCCGACTCTCTATCCTATTATTATGTTTTGTTTGTCACACGGTATATCCTGGCATTTAGACACACAGCGGGTAGGCTGCTCGTACAAATACACGCAACATAATCTCGCTCTGAACCCACGGGGTGTTCGTGAGGTGTGATCCAAGATTCAAGTGGTTGTCTGTGGTCACTATATATGTTGTGTGTATTGTCTGTTTGCTAGATGCCTGCCCTCCTTCCTCTATGTTAGACCACAACACATGCGCCAGTAATCCAGAACAGGCGAATTCTCAGGTAAAAATACCGTTTGTAATCGACCCACAAGAATACTTTCAAATATACTATGCAACGATACTAGACGTTTTTTGTTCGACTGTCACTTCATTATCTTTAGATTTTATTATTTTCACTTTTTCCTTTTCTTCATTTATTTCTTTTATCTATATTTACCTTGCGTTTCATTACTACGCTCAGTGTACAGGGGACATCTGGTATGTGGCCTCCTCGGTCACTCGTCCGCTAGCAAAGTGGACTGTCGGTCAAGATTATATTATATTGTTTACACATCATTAGCTGTCATCGCATACTGGACCAGATCATACAAAGACTAGTACAGAACATACACTGGCGTACTTCACTCACATCAGATACCATAACCCATTCACCATGTTACTACAATCTCTGAGGCCTGTGAATGTGGTCCTTTGCTAAACGATTGCGTTGGTGATGACGTCACGTTACTATAGCAACCTCTTTGACGTTTATATGACGACTCTTGTGCATCATCTCGTAATCGAATAGTTTGTTCTTATTCAAGCTTGTTGTTGTAGTTTACCGAAGCATGACGAATGCATTGAATGAATACCTACCCTAACAAATCTGAGCTTCTAATTACAACCCTGATGATAATTT
Source organism: Cerastis leucographa (assembly GCA_963082945.1). NCBI lineage: Eukaryota > Metazoa > Arthropoda > Insecta > Lepidoptera > Noctuidae > Cerastis > Cerastis leucographa. The sequence continues at coordinate 14,333,473 of OY720365.1, read as the reverse complement.
TCTTCCAAAAGTATATAATATATTGTGACCCCGGTTGACCCTACTTGTCAGCCAATTTCTTTTTAAATGCCACCTGCTTTGTTTATGGCAATGCATGTTTTTTTTATTGCACATTTTTATACTATATTGATGTGTGTACTATGGATTGTAAATAATAATGTTTTGTCTCAATATTGTATAGCATGATACACAGAGTGACTTAGGTATTGATGTAAGTGTATTTTATTTACCTATATGTAAATATTTTAAGACACGCCTAATTAGACCTGATATTCTAATCAGGTATAATATCTATCTCTTCTTATATGTAACTTGAATAATCTATCAGAGTTTTGACAAGATCTTTGAGAAAGCTAGACACCTGTCCCAGTCATATTAATAATTAATTGCTTGTTACATTAAATTCACGCTAACTGAATAGGAATCTTAATGACCTGACTTTTTTATCTGTTTTGGAAATTGTTTCGCAAAATCATTTGCAAATTTCTATAAATAAAATCATCGCAAAGACATTGACTGAATTTTCCAAATTCGATGGGAAACGTTCCGTAAACAGATAAGATGGTGAATGTAGCTAACCAGTGCAGTGTGTGACATGAGTTTGGCGAACAGGCGAGGGGGAGAGGCGCGGCGAGCGGGCAGCCGGCGAGCACGATCGGGCGCACGAGCGCTGGTAACGCCGGGACCCCCACGGTGCAGTCGCCGGGTACCGCACCCGCCGCACCCGCGCCCGGCCCGCCCGCGCCCGCCTCGCCCGCGCGCCGCGCCGGCCCCGCCGTCGTACCTGCGCCGGGTGTGCAACCACCTTCCGTCTCTACACCTGCGCAGCAGCCCAACCTCATGCAGAAGTTCTCCGAGATGACCGCACCCGGCGGCGACATCCTCAGCAAGGGCAAAGAGCTCATCTTCATGAAGTTCGGCCTCGGCGGCAAATAATGTCGGCGGAGAGGGCGCGCGGGCGCGGGCTCGCGGCTGCTGTGGCTCGGCTGATGCTGCTGCGGCTGGCCGTGGCACTCGGCTCGGTTGTAGAAACTATTCTATTGTAGGCCGCTCGACGCGCCGGTACTTGGGTACCGCACTTAGGAGATGTTGTACATAGTAAAATTTCAATAAACGCACAGTCTAGTGAATATTCGAGTATTAGTGCTGTCTTATAGCATCCACGGTTGGAGTTGTAACACCCGAACACCCGGTTAGTCGTGTATTCCGATGCTTTCTATATCTTGGGCTCGTGTCCACCTGTTAGGTTAGAGTATGATATCGAGTGAATTGTTTACACATTATTGGATCTGCATTATTTATTATGTGTAGGAACAGTTCGTAAAGTTATTATATACCTAGTTATTACTACACGATCCCTATGGCATAGAATTGTTGTGATTTTCTACGTTACGTTTTTGATCGCTAGCTGTGTTACCTGAATGTATCCTAAATGAGTAGTTGAAACTTAAATGTTTATTTCACCATATTTCAATGTAAGAACTAATCCATTATTATAAATGTTAACAATACAAATGTATATTAAATAAAATTCAATAACTCGAGCAATATTGCTAGCACCAGTATGCTGCTGCGACCGTCCCATTGACCAAAAATTGAATCAAAACTATCTGTTAATGAATTTCTATAAACGAAACTTATAATTTACTAGTCCATTCATGATCAGAATATAACATTGTGAAATCGAAGTTTGGTTACCGTACCACAGTTGAAAACATCATCAAGTCATCTATAGATAAGTCGTTCCCCTATGTAAAAATTTACATAATATTAATCTAAAATCCTGTTCATTAAGGTAAATAACTTATATTACAATACTGTACGACAGTTGATTACACGTAAATCTTGGGAAAATGTAAGTATAGGTGCCTACTGAGATTTGCAAATACCTGTTTGTAATTTCCAACTGCTGATACCCACTACCAATATACTTACATGATAATGATATTTTAAATAAGAAATTTGTGTAAGCGCATTAAATTTATATGCTGGTTCTTTGATTATTCTCGAAATAATAATATTCTGTGATAGTAGACGTGATACCATCTTTATCATTCTTAATATAATACCTACTTACTAAACAATACTGCGTCATCGTGTCACTTGGAGTATCTGAACATTTGTCGAACTACTTTTTACTTTTATCTAGAAAGTCAAAGCATTCTTCGCCAGCTTTTTCATCAAGCAGATGAGCAAAGGTTTTTAACAAAATTTATTTGATTGTTTAATCAAAACGTATGCTGATCAAAAACCGTTGTTTTCTTTACAAACAATTAGTGTGTCTGAGTTAACCTTTGCTTATTTCATTCAAGAGAATTCATACAATTTTGATATAGTTTTTAATAAAAACAATAATAGCATGTGAATTAAATCTTATCGTAAAATCTGTTGGCGTGGAAAAATGACGTAGCAGTGAAATGTTAGCGTCGTTTCCACCTGACAAAAGACTGCTTGCATGAAATATTATTACTTTTAGAAAATATATCGAATTCGTTAAAATTAATATACTTAATTGCGACAAAAAGTTGTTAGATAAACAAAATATTATTGAAACCATGGATGTTTCATACTTTTGAATAACTAATATTATATTGAATAATTGATGAAACCAATCGACCTAACCTATGTATCGTAGGTTCCTACGAGGACGCACTACATAGCGACGTTGAAGGATCTAAATAATTTATACATGTTCTAAAGTTGTTGATGTACATATTGATCGGTAAGGTCGCTTGGATGTAGGCTACTTGGAGATTGCTCACTTCGTACAAGGGATTCTCTTTAAGTCCTTTATATTGCTTCGTATCTATCCAAACAAAGTTCTCGCTCTCGTGTATTTCAACCTTTTCACGTATAAATCCAGATTTAGCTTGCGATTCCTAGTGTTAATCACTCGTAAAGTATATAACCCCACAGTTTAGTCCACTACGATGTATAACTATGTATGTATATTCTCTGGTTGTACATAATCATGCGTGCGCCCGCGTTCCAATGTTTTAGCTAAGCACTGCTACATATCTACATTATATTATATATAACCCGTATTTGAAGTTTTTCTATCATTAATAAAGAATATTCTAGTGTTGTTTCCGACACGGTTCGAAGTTGTTCACTTGTTTATAATATTGTTATAAATCTGTATTCATATCTTTTATCACATGTGTAACTAAATGTATGGTTATTTATACCTATGAGATAATATAAATTATGTATATTAATCGTGCATTCATGTGTGCATAATTTAATATAAAGAGTTGTATATTACTTATATACTAATGAATTATGGCAAAATCTCTAACAATGTACCAATGAAATATGCTGGAAGAAATAAATAATACGAATGCCGCTTCTTTATTTATTGTATTTCTATAATACTTAACCACAAACAAATAAATTATATTACATCAAAAGGTTTTTATCGTAGCTGACATGAGAGTCTATGGGGAAATACAGATAAGCGTAAGTAAACGTAGTAGATAAGGCCTAGATGAACAAATATAATAAAAATTGTAATCCCGAAAGATGATAAAATTCATTCTGTGATATCCTCATAACTATTTACGTTTACAATAGTTAAGGAAGAAGACGAAACAAGGCAACAACTCACATCCGGTTACACATTTTTAATATCAAGATCCTTCATTATTTTAAAATGTTATAAACTTTTTTAAATGTCTGACTAACATCGTCAAAGTATCAGATAATAAACATATTCAAATATATCTCTCATAACAACAAAGCGATTCAGAGCCGTTACTCTACTTCTTACTTTTCCTAATCATCATGCATGTAGTTACCATTCATAAGTTAGTTTCTTTATAAATTAAATACAGACATAGGCAGATTCATGCAACAGGCACCTTTATTTTTCTAGGCAATCTTAACTATTCCCTCTTTGGAAAACAAATTAATCATATTTACAATACCCCTTGAAAGCTACCAATAACTTATTAACAAATATTATCATTATAGCTTTGACTTAATTTATTCTAGACTAGACTTGAATCTTCTTCAGAAGTCTGGCACATCAAACCATTGGTAGACCTTGGAGCTGGTGGTGTTGTAGGCATACTCCACACACTTTGTTTTGAACCACCTGAATAAATACACGAATGATGAGCGAAAAAACAAATCAATGAGATAAGTAGTCAGAATCGTTCTAGACAAATGATGGCTAATTTCGATAAGGCTTTTGAATGACTATTAAACACCAACTTTATATCACACCAATTTTAATATTGAATGGGTTAAGATCGGGTGTATCTATAGTAGGTATACCCGCATTTCACTAGTTATCTTTAAGTGACATGTAATAGGGGCCACCCTTTTGACACATCCAGATTTCAGGCTACTACTGAGAAATTCCTGATGAGAAAACCACCCTGAACCCAGGGAATCGAATTCAGAACCTTAAGCTCAGGAGTAATGTTTGCGACCACTAGACCAATGAGAATGAATGATTTCTATATATACCCTCCTTTCTTCACGCACTCTTCGACGGGATAGTCTTCTCTAAAACATTTAGTTTGCAACGTATTGAAGTATATAACTCCTATGTACTTCGCCGTCTTAGTGTTCGCGGCTCTCAGGCATTCGAGGAATTTATCATCGCAAGAGCAATTCAATCTGAAAATAAATAATAGTATCAGTAAATTTCCTTTTCCAGAAGAAAAGTATTAGAAACAATACTTATTTATTTGTCTTTAATAAAAAACAGCATGTAATACCAGTTTCCTAACATTGCTAACTGACTTACGTTGTGAATAATGCTAGACTACAAACCTACAGTCATTTCTCAAAATAAAAAGCATTTTCCGCTTAGTTTCAAAATATTGGCGACCAACATAAGCTTCCGACAAATATGTTGGCGCCCAGCATGGGACTCTACAAACAAAATGGCGCCCAGGATGGTACTTATGTCATTTCGTCAAACGGTTATCTTTCTGATCATTTTTGCCTTTCGTCGGTATTATTCACTCAAAGTGAAAAATTAGTTAACCGATCTACAGTTATTGGATTACGGCGGTCGTCATCTTTCACACTATGGAAAAATAAATGTAAAGAGCAGGTGAACGCATGAACGTTCGGCTGCTCTTTACATTTATTTCTCATTCATTTATTTTTCGATCACTAGATAAGCTTCGATGAACCTAAAATGTTTAGTAATAACAATAATGAACAGTCATCCGAGTGAAGTGTCAGATATAGGCAATTACTAATGAAATGGCGCCCAGCGTGGGACTTCCACAATTTGTGTCCAACAAAATATTGTTATTTCGTTGGACACACGCAAAACGCGCGTTCACGTTCACGATCACGCTTGTGTGTGATCTATTGCCGCCAAACAGGTATGTAATAATACCTTGTATAAAAAGCATGGTTGGTGAGGTTGTACTTGGTGCTTCCTCCTTCGATCAAGTCGGGACAGTGGTCGTGTTCCCGGCAGCAAGTATCTGCCTCTACCTCTTCCCCTAGATCGTCATAGTTGTCCGCCACGTTACCAGCACCGCACCATTTTGTTCCTGTAATTGTCAAATTTTTGGTCAGAAACATAACAAATTCGGTATTTCCCACCGGCTTAGTGTACACAACCCATATATTAATTTTATATTATCTGTTCATTGTAAAACCTAAACTCTGTGATTGTCTCTGACTTGTTCTTTTATTATTTTGCGAGTGCTGTGCACTTCTTTAAGTGACGAATTCACTGTACCTAAAACTGTTTGTGACTTATATTTATGTATGTTTTAGTGAGTAAGTCGTTGAAGTGCCATAGAATAAATAAATAAATAAATAACATCACGCCTGTAATCCGCAAAGGGTTAGGCAGATATGTACGTAATACATCCATAGTTCACCGGTTATGTTTTAAATTCCTGATTGAAAAACAACCACATTGGCCAAAAATTGAACCCAGGATTATATGCTCAGCAGTAGCGCTTGGAGCCCCTAGACCAACGAAAGAAAGGTTAATATTTTACATTATTCTTTGGGATTAGTCTGTCAGTTTTTTTTTTAAGAAAAGTTGGTATTTCCTGGCTAGGAGATGCATAGATTGCAACCATACATATATTGTCATCGTGACGCGATCACCTTATAAATATTTAAGACATTAAAGTGGCGTTAAAGTTTCTAGGATGATATAAGTTCTAACCAGATAATATTTAACTTCAATATAATCAAAGTAGCACAGGAGCTACATGGTGCTGTTTTTATAACACAAACAAATAGTACGGTACTATGTTTTGATAAAAACGTGCGACATTTTTAATAAAATGTACGGCATTGAGGAAGAAAAAAAAAGGAAAGATTTTTTTTTGGCGATTGAATTAATTATTTAGTAAAAAAAAGTATTTAGAAGAAGCATACAACAATTAAACTTTTTAGTGTTTGTTACCTTTAATTAATAATAAACAATACGAAAGAAAAAAAACGAAGAAACGTGACATTAACTAAACGCACACGCGGGTGATGCGGGGTGTGGATTAAGGCCCACTCTCTGTCAGGGAGAAGAGACCTGAGTCCCACTAGGGAAAATTGTTGTGTAATGTAATGAGTTAGGACTTGTGGCATTTATCAGTGGTAGACAAATCAAAACAAGAGCAATATAAAGCAATTCTTTTAGCTTCTTATTCTATAAACTGACTTCCATAAGTACAATTTAGGGGATAAAATGTGACATTCATAATATGGACGAGGAGTGAGGAGTAAGGAGGCAGGGTCCTACAGTTTCAACCTACCCCTATGTGGAAAAGGCGTGAGTTTATGTACCTACTAGCAGCACAGCTAAAACACTAGGAAGTGGCGAAAGGCGGGCGTTTTGGGGGACTGTCTTTTGTAATTTTGAAGTTCAAAAAGTGTTGATTATCAGCCTTATTTGAATAAATGACTTTTGATTTTGTCCCGCGCAAATTCGTCTGCGTCACATTTTCCCCGTTTTCGCAACATTTTTCATTGCTGCTCCGCTCCTATTGGCCGTAGCGTGATGATATAAGGCCTATGTCTGTGTCTAATTCCTATTCGAAAAACCGGTACCGGCGGTATTTTTGGCTTTAAGCCTGCCTACCGCCACTCTCAGGTCTACCCCGTTCACTTCGGGAATTTCGTCATCGTCCTCGTTGTGGTAACCACTAAACCACTAACCACTAACACTAAACCACTGAACCGATCATCCTGAAATTTTGCATATACCTACGTTCTGCAGTGTACAGAAACGGACATAGGGTACCTTTTATCCCGAAAAAAGTACTGTTCCCGAGTAAAACAACAATAAAGTTCTTATTATAATAGATGGCGCCACGTATTTAAGACGATTATTGTTAAATTTACGGGAGCGAAGCCGCGGGCAATTGCCAGTTTACTATAAAAGGGAAATATATTCAAGTACCTCCTACGAAAATATTAGCAAATTTATTATAGTGTACCACTCACTTTTCCTTTAAAGCTGTTATGTTTTGACAGATGGAGAAACAACTCGATGAAATATCTTAAGCAAAAGGAATTTGGTATAAAGTAATTCAGAACGAGCCTCCCCGCGTGCCCTGGTTTTAGGATACAAGTTTGGGTTGAAGTTATGTTAAGCTAGCACTAAAAGCTACTAAGGCTGCGGTCTGGACACTATCCATCGGCAAAGTTTGCTTTCCTAATGCGAAAGGTCGCATCACCTATTTGTGACATAGGTATGCAACAAAATTGAAGTTGTGCAACATTTGCTGATCGAGTGTATAAGGAGCAAGAATGAAAGGGAATCATTGATAAGAGAGTTTAAATTAAACTTTCTGGACGTTGGGCTAATCCAAAACATTTTTAGCAAATCCCAGATCAATCAAAATCAAAATCAAAATATTTTATTTTACATAGGCCTACATGGGCACTTATAAAACGTCAACAAAAGGTGCACGGTTCGGGTTGGTCGTTTCCTATGGAGAAGAACCGGCAAGAAACTCCATGGTTACTCTTTTAAAATCATTTGGTTTTACAATATTTGAAGTTACAGCGTTAGTACTTAAGTATGGGAGGACAGCGTAGGCCCGACAATAAGTCGATTGCTTACTACAGACGGTAGTAATAGAGAAAAAAAAAAAAAAAAAATAATACAAAGCCTACAATGTCCACACATTCACAAAAAATAGGTAAATAAAAAGAATCTATACAAAAGTAAAAATAAAACATTAAAAGAACACTAACTTAAACAATAGACACATGTTATCATCAGTGCTGTAACTATTCTGAACAATGAACGAGAGGTGCAATTATTGAAAAACTATTGTAAAAAAAAAAAGAATAAAAAGAATGAAAAAAATAGTATTGGGAATAGTTAGAGACATCCACACATTTGTGTCGTTTATGAGCTACCAGGGAAGCCGCATGAGCAGAAGGAACTACAGCCAAACTTCTTTATCTTCAACGTAGTCCTTAATTTTGTAATATGCTTTTTTAATAAGGACACGTTTGATGCAATTTTTAAACTTTCCATCGGTCAGTTCTGTAACTGACTTTGGCAGCTTATTATAAAAGCGTATACTGTTTATAAGAAATGATTGCTAAGAGACTGTGTGGCTTGGTGAAGAGACCTAATCAATGATTCTCCTTCTAATGCATAGTAAGTAGATTATATTGAAAGCGTTTAATAATAGTTTATAAGGTACGATGGGGTTGGCATATCCTTATGGATAAAAACCCCTTTCATAAATGAAGAAAAAAAAACTTATTTGGTAAATATAAACAATTATATATGAAATGGAATTAATTAATTTGCTAGAATATAGGTACAATAAGTGGTAAAATAATTATTATATGACTCATTATAATCGACTTATCAGTCGTGCAAATATTTCGAGTAGGTACACAATTACACATGGTTAATAAAGTCAAAAATAGATGTCACCATGCACATCATAATTTACATTCTTAATATATTAATTATAATACATAAATTATTACATTCAATTGGAAAATAAATGAGTTTATCGGATTATCACAATCAAGACAGTCAATAAATTTATTTGAATCATAACCAATGTCAACAATTTAATTTTAAATGAGTTCTCGCACATTACAATAGTTATCTAAATCATGTCGGCTTAAATTTTAAAGAGTCATCAATTGAATCAAAACATCTGTCACAAAGCCTAAAATAAAAAGCTCTATTAAATTCTTTTTAAATTTTAGTTCCCTTCAAAATGGTTGAGTTGACTGATGGCTGATACATGCGTCATGTTCGTGAACGGGCGCTGTCAATTGTGACTGGGATGACCAGTCACAATTCTTAGCTGCCACGGTTTATTTTAATTACTTTATTTTTAATTACTGATTTAATCTTTTACTCTGGACGCTCTTAACTTGCCCGTATTACTACATTGTTCTCACATATTTGTAATTCTTAACATGAATGATGTAGGTAACCAAGATTTTGTAACTTATTTGATTTAAAAGAGTGTCCATGGAGTTTCTTGCCCATTCTCCTCCATAGAGATCTACGCTACGGAATGGGCAACTACAGTACTTTCATAAGTTATTATTATTATGCCTTGTGACTGGGACTGTAGCTTCGCGTTTTATTTTGTTTTTTTTTTGACTTTCAAAAGTGCCTGTAATGGTCTAATTGAAATAAATGCTTTGACTTTGACTTTATGTTATTCGTTTTTTTATTTTTTTTCCGGTTTTTTATTGTATATTTTTACCGCCATGGTGTGGTTGTTTTCGGCACATAGCTTTAATCTACTTCCGGGCACTACTAAAGGTTTTTGCACTATTTTCCTAAAGTGGAGCCTTATCATACTGCTCAAAAAGTGAAAGCTAGTTTCTTACGAATTTACACATTTCCAAAACGTATAAGGATGGCAATATTAATAAACAAATATTAGTCATCACGAATCAGTCCACTTAAGACTATAAATTGACTTAATGCATTTTTTCTGGGCTATAAATGCTCCCTGTGCGTCTGTAGAGTTTCCGCATATAATTATCCCATACCTCAGTAGGACTGAACACACATGACTGTGGTTTACCATTGAAACTGTTTCATTACTGGTTTTGTTTTATTTTATGAAGCGCGATGGAATTTTTTTGTCCCTTTAACCGCGTTTTCACAAATGGATTCAAAACAACACTTTGTGTTAGGTGCTCAGTACGTCTGGCGACCAATCAAGCTATACAAAACAAGTTTATGCTTATGTCTCATTCTACTGGAAATCTATACAAAGCAAGGCAATGTTAGACTGGAAAGCTCTCTCTCGATCTCAATCTCTTCGGATATCGCGATGAATTTAATCGAAATCGTCAAATAAACCACTCGGACACAACAATTTTATAACTTAAAAAACGAAATTTCAGTGTGCAATTTTTCACGGTTAACGGAAACTACAGAATGATACCTGTCACAATCCTTAAATACATTCTCCTTCCATACTGTCAACGTTCATGCATCTGTACAAATACAGATGCGAGCACTGCTAAGAATAAGTTCTTAGTCTATATTAAGGCGAAAGCGCAACCGTTGCCCGCGACATTCAAATTTTCTTACGTTTTTTGCAATTTGCAGGTTAGTCAGACTGTATGTTGAACAAAATATGATTCGCGACCGTAACACGCATGTATTTAGTGAGCTATCATCATTTAAATCATCAATAAGTCCCTCTTAGTTCATTTCTAACGGCCATCTTGTTCCTGAGACCATATTTTTGCTCAACAGTCAGCCTCACATTGACCGGCCAATTGCAAAAAACGTAAAATTTGAATTTCGCGCGCAACGGTGGCGCTTCCCCCTAATCAGGAAATAAAAGTGTGCTTAGTAGTTACTAGTTACTGCAATGTATATTATACCTTTGTTCAAGCAGTGTAATTGTATTCTTTAATTAAACTGGTTACGATTCATCGATTATTTGTTCGTACTTCCTTGTTCTACTGAGATGCATTTTTTTAAAGTTTTGTAAGTTCCGGATACGCACAAAAAATATGTTGGTACTTCATGAGTGACGAACCGTCACGATGGATTTAAACATTCTAATTTCAATTCGAGCTTAGGCCACGTCCCTTAAGGTTCTTTTCATAAGGTACGAACAGAGGCCCTAGCACGAGCGCGCTATACCTATTAACATAACGTCAATTTTTTAATCGAAAATACAGCCGTTAGCATTTGAGTTAAATGGTTTGCTACCAACACAATCAGTAAAATCCCTATTATGGATACGTATTCATATCTAATTAAGAATACTTTTAATATGTGAAACTGGCCGCTCGTTCGTGCTAGGACCTCTGATTGCGGCGGGTTGCCGGCATCGGACTCTTAAAGACACTTCAGGACATAGTTTTCGGATCCTGTGTCCGAAACAGTGTTCGTAATTTGTCCGATTTGACTGAAACTTGTTCGTAGCCCCAAGCTAGCTATTATAACCTAGCATGAGGCTTAATGTTAGGAGGTGACATTAAGAGAGCACAAACCAGACTTCGGGCAGCTACAGAAAATTTTAAAATGATCCTCCCTAAAACTTCTGCATAAACATGAAAGTAAGATTTCCATTCATCCGGATTTGTGCGGCCTTGTCATTGAAATAAAGGAATTAAAAAAAAAAATACTTTCACCGATAAAAGTAAGTTTCTGTAAATATCAGGGTTTTTGACAGCACTTTTCAAATTTCGAAAGGGTGACCCTGGGTACTCGCTACTAGTAACTAGTATAAAAAAAAAACACTTACCTGGAAATATTAAATTGATTCCTTTATCACCGGCCGGAATGTCATTATCAACTTCATCGTTAGGTCGCAATTCATTGTAGTCGTTTGGGCCTTGACTTAACATCTTAGTGTTAATGTCAGTAATCCAACAATAATAGGTATCCACTGTGAGAGACATTACTGTCAAAAACAAAACCACTTTTGACATTTTTTTATATGAAAGTCGGAACAAATTTAAAAAAAAAAAATTTTTTTGGCGGTACAGTTCACGAAGGGACCAAGAACTTGCTAGTACTGTGGGATAATTAAAATTTTGCTAGCAATTAGGTGATGACAGCAAGTTACATGAACTGAATAATACCAAGGAAGGATCTTTTATGTTTATATACCAAACGTTTCGGTAAGGCTGAGGTTCGCTAGCGAGCGGAGCGGACTGCGTTGTTGTGCGTGAAACGCTATGTTTGTGTCAGTTCGCCAGTCTAAGCAAAGGCAAGGTCGTTTTGGCAAAGTTTTTGAGGATAATATCAAAGGCTCTCAGCTTTATCACTTATGTCCGTTATAACAAACACTAGAAGATATAAAATAAATGCAATAAAACTAAGTAACAACCTAAAAACATCAGTTATATTAATTAGAATTGATTGTAATAATTTTTAGTTTCATAATAAATACGCCTAGAGCGACATCTGCAGGCTCCCGAGCACAATCCAATTTTCCATGGTATTCATCTACGTAGTAAGCTTTAGCACAAGCTTAGAAAAGTGCTGGTAACGTAATACTTGACTAAGAAAGCAGTCATACTTACGTGATTAAAAATATTGTGATACCAAAAGTAATTAAAAGTGTTATTAATCTGTGCGTAATAAAGTCACTTAAACTGGTAAGTCAGACTGCGGGCGAAGAAGTTCTTGATGCACAGACACCAAGCACATCAAGATACACGAAACTGTCAAATTTTCCCAATCAACCTTGAAGCTAATTCTTTAACATCATTATCATTATCTGCCTAGCCTTTTCACAACTTTATTGGTGTCGGCTTCCAGTTCAACCAGATGCAGCTGAATTCCAGCATTTTTCATAGAGTGACTGCCTATTTGTAACTATTTTATAAATGTTAGTTTATAAGGTATATATCTATGGGCCATTGAAGCCTGAAATAAAATTTATTATTATTATTTTATTATTATTTGACCTCCACAACCCAGTTAGTACTGATAATAATGATACACAAGTCTGACAACCAGTCTTGGTAAGACTGGTTGTCAGACTTACGGGCCAAACCACGCCGAATGACTTACTTTCCGAGATACGGAAGAAACTTGGTATGTGTGGTTGAATGAGTGGTCTTAATCTTTAGGTAAGCAGGGCTTAGCCTAAAGATTGACACAAACAGTTGTTATTATTTAGCCACGAGCTCCTCCTTGGCAACAAAATACACGGAGAACAAAATCCGGCCGTACTTCGTCTCTTTCCTTATCAGAAGAAACGAAAATAAATTGGCCCATTGAACCGAGATTTATAAGGTGCGTCAGAATGTCACTAGTATTAAATCTGAGGTTAATTTAATTTAATTGTTTAATATTATGAAGAGGTTCCATTTGTTTGTAAGTTTGTATGTAGGGGTAGTCTTCGAAACCACTGATTGGAATCTGAAAACTTTTTCACTAACGGGAAGCTACATTATCCCCTCATGCTATAGGCTACATTTGAAACTACCCGTAGGTTAATTTCAGTACATAACAGGAGCGAAGCCACGAGAAAAAGCTATATAATATATTCTTCGTACCCTCTCGTTGTGATAGAAGTAGGCAGTTGTGTTTTATAAGAATGCAAAGTGTAAGTTATTATCCCCATATACGGCAAGACCATAGTGACTGTTGCATATAATTACCTCCGTGTCACTGTGTGACGCATACTTAATTATCCTACTAATATTATAAACGCGAGAGTTTGTAAGTATGGATGGATGGATGTTTGTTACTCTTTCACGTAAAAACTACAGAATGGATCTGTATGAAATTTAGCACAGGGATAGATAATAGTCTGGAATAGCACATAGGATACTTTTTATCCCGGTAGTGTGATCCCACGGGACAATTACCGAAAAAACGAGGGCGAAGCCGTGAGCAAAAGCTAGTATCCTCTATTGACAACAAATGAGATTAATACCAAGACTCCTAAATACAAGTTACTGATGGGTTAGGTAGGATATCAAGAGTTAACTATAATGGCGGGCCCATTAAGTTATCAGAAGCTAAGTGACCAACGCAACTTCGTGTGCGTCACATATTCCCCGGTTTTGCAACATTTTTCACTGATGCTCCGATGTTTTTTGTGGTACCGTGATGTTATACTCGTATCGTCTATAGCTTTCCTCAATAAATGGGCTATCCAACACTAGAACAATTTTCGATTCGTACCAGTACCTAGTTCCTGAGATTAGCGCGTTCAACCAAAAAAACAAACTCTTCAGCTTTATGATATTAGTATAGATAGATGTTACCTGCCTATAGTTATAGCGTAAATATGTTAATTTCTTGGCTGTGTCCCAAGCTCTCGGACAGTGCATTTGAACTACTGTATTAGTCAGTTCGTTTATGCATACTGTTGTTTCCGCTTACGGTAGGACCACGGATCAACAAATAAAATGTGATAAGCCAAAATGAATGAATACTTATCCTCACTAAATGGAATTTACCTTAATTTTCCAAAAGTTTCCTATAGTAGGTTTGCTTTTTTATTGTTTATTTCCTTTATTAGAAAACTAAATAGTCATAGAAACATCCTAACAAAACAGGTAGTGATATAAAGATAACGTGTGTGTCGCTCTCGACGATTAAGTAAACATAACTATACAAAAACAAATAAGGAAAAGGGTTTAAAGGTAAATAATACTTTCGTAAAACATGCTGCGGAAACATATCCCAGAAGTAGATCTTTAGGAAGATAATTATGGGAAAATCGTCTAACACGCACTGGCGCGCGTGGTGGGTTTACAGCTCTTACCTACTCCTATAGGAGACCATAAGAGAATCCGAGCAATGCGGACGTTATAGGCTGATTGTAAACTTATTATCCTACTGATATTATAAATGCAAAAGTTTGTGAGAGCAGCGGTGGCCCAGTGGTGGCAGCCCTGACTAAGCCGTGTGTTCAAACCCAGGCAGGCGCATTACTTTGTGTTATTTATTTTTCACCACTCCCGCACGAAAGAAGTGTCTTTCCTCTACGAAAACAGTGAGGAAAATTGGTTTTTCCTCACTGTTTGAAGAGTGAGGAAAGTAATGATCCCGTTCAGAAATTAACTTTTCACCACTCCCGCACGAAAGAAGTGTCTTTCCTCTACGAAAACAGTGAGGAAAATTGGTTTTTCCTCACTGTTTGAACAGTGAGGAAAGTAATGATCCCGTTCAGAAATTAACTTTGCTTGATTTTTTTATGTTAAGTTTTAAAGATATTTTCAAAAATAAATAATTTTATGCTTAGAATAGAAATATTTATAAGTTAAGATTATTTTTTTTTATAAAATTTATCAAATTTTTGTAAGTGTATAAGTTCAGAAACATTAAAAAAGTTTGATAAAATATTGAAATTTAGGATTATAATTTTTGAACGCACTCAAAGAAAGAAGCTTGTGAAAGAAGGACATTAGAAGCAAAAATTCGAAAAAATAATTATTTTGATTTGCTTTGTGACTATTTAATTTATTTATCTATGATGACTGAATACTTTCTTGCTGGGAGTGGTGAAAAGTTTTGTATGCAACATGTGAGCAAGTTCATTTGCTATTCGTTTTGTTGAGTCTTTCGCTTACTCAGGATTGAAATTTATAATCACTCGCTGCGCTCGTGATTCTATTTTTCAATCCTTCGTTACTCAAGACTCAAAATCAAAACTCATAGGAAAAACGAACTTTCCTCACTTGTTGGATAAATAACTATTGCTTGATTTTTTTATGTTAAGTTTTAAAGATATTTTCAAAAATAAATAATTTTATGCTTTGAATAGAAATATTTATAAGTTAAGATTAATGTTTTTTATAAAATTTATCAAATTATTGTAAGTGTTTAAGTTCAGAAACATTAAAAAAGTTTGATAAAATATTGAAATTTAGGATTATAATTTTTGAACGCACTCAAAGAAAGAAGCCTGTGAAAGAAGGACATTAGAAGCAAAAATTCGAAAAAAGAATTATTTTGATTTGCTTTGTGACTATTTAATTTATTTACCTATGATGACTGAATACTTTCTTGCTGGGAGTGGTGAAAAGTTTTGTATGCAACTTGTGAGCAAGTTCATTTGCTATTCGTTTTGTTGAGTCTTTCGCTTACTCAGGATTGAAATTTATAATCACTCGCTGCGCTCGTGATTCTATTTTTCAATCCTTCGTTCGCTCAAGACTCAAAATCAAAACTCATAGGAAAAACGAACTTTCCTCACATGTTGGATAAATAACTATTATCACTGCTGCCCTCAAAATCGGTGTAGGAAAACATCGTGAGGAAACCGGCATGTCTATAACTAAAATTTCGAATACATGTGACATCTATTATACCAACCCGCACTGGCCCGCGTGGTGGATTACATCCCACTCCCTCTCATAGAGGGGAGGCCTGTGTCCCAGCAGTGGGAACATTAAAGGCTGATGATGATGATGAAAAGTTTGTGAGGATGGATGGATGGATGTTTGTTACTCTTTTACGTGAACACTACTGAACGGATTTGGATAAAATTTGGCACACGGGTGGTTGATAACACATAGGATACTTTTTATCCCGCTAAGTACGATGCCGTGGGATAATTACCAAACTACATGCATGTGAAGCCGCGGGCATAGGCGTAATGTATAAATGTATTGTAACATGTCACCGACATTAAGCAATTTTAATAAAGATCAATAAGGTATTCACATGACAGAGATAAAGCCTAACATTATGTATTTTTGCTGAAACGAACGCAAGCGGGTAACTAAACAGTGGGCCACACTGATTTATAATTGAAAGTTTTCAACCGAGTTTGTCTGGTTGTACGACCCTCGCTTATTTTCTTTAGCTGTGAAACAATAAATCAATGTCTTTAAGTACCTATTTATCATAATAATCTTACCTCTATCTCACATAAAGATAACCTGAGACTGAGGCTTTTGGCAAACCAAAGGCCTCGGTGCTCGGGCGCTACCCTCTTAGGTAGATCAAAATGAAGCGCCAGGGTAGACTATTTCATTAAAAAGTACCATAATTCAATGGGATTAAATTCAGTTCTTATCGATGATGGTTGCTGGTGCAAGACGCATAATATTGAGTAAACAGTATTTTTCCCTAATGATGACGCACATATGTATGTCTAGACATGCGTTTATTAGGTAAAAACAATCGTCAAGCCCGTGGGATATCCTGTATTCTTCTGATGATGACGTTACCTATGCGAACTTTCCAGATATGACTATGGCATAGTTTTCCATCTTAAAATTTTTCATTAATAGTTGGTTTTGCCTTTGGAAATCCTCATGGATGCCCCCCGTTCTGGGGAAGGTAGGTGAAGGTCTGTCAGTCTCGTACACGGTGTTTTTTGACTACCTTGGGCCGGGGTGCTGGAGTAGGCTAGCACAGCTCGTCAATGTTTCCACTCCTGGGGAACACAGGTCTTCTCTCTTTGAGTTCTAACTATTGTGTTGGGGTCGGCTTTCAGTCTAACCGGATGCAGCTGAATACCAGTATTTTACGTAGACCGCTGTCTACCTGACCTCCACAAACCAGTAACTATGTAATATGATACCCAATGTTAAGGCTAGTTAATAATTAATTCGGTCAAATGTAGGTCCTAATTGGTCAGATAACCGGCGAAAAAACGGACGCGGTCACATGCAAACAGTGTAAGTTTGCATGTGACCGCGTCCGTTTTTTCGCCGGTTTCCGGGTTTCCGGGTTCAATTCTTATATTATTATCTCAAATTTTCAAGATCGGAATAGATAGTGTATATTTACCTTACCTTCAAGGGACGACCTATGATACAGATCATATAGATAATACCTTCATATAACACTACGGTCTTATTACGGAACTTCAAAAATATTCCGGGGTTTTACAGAGAGGTACATACACGTTATTTACTTCCTTGAAATTTACTCAAGTAACTATTCTCTTCCATATTCCGAACTCTGCTCTTATTGTCGGTACTTATGTACGTATTTATGTGAAAAATTTAATGTATTTTTATTTAATACAACGTGTATCAGAAAGGCTGTACTTACACCATCAAACTGAAAAACATTCTCTATGGGTCACGGAACCACCTTCGAAATTATGAAAAAATATTCGTTTGTTCCATACATTTGGTCGATTTCCATGCATTGAATAGTACAGGGGTCTTTTTTCTAAAACCCATCCTTCTTAGCCCTTTGTGTTCCAGGGCCACGGTAGTTCTTTCGAACAGTCCCGCAGCCCTAGCAGGCATTGGCCCTCTCAGACTCCTTCCGATTTGCTGACATTTCCTTGAGGCGCGCGTGGAACACGAACGCGCCGTCGATACGGCCTGTCGTCGTGAGACGGACGGACGGTGAGCTAGCTCATTACTCATCGTCCACAGGCACGCGCCTACGGTGGCCGGGGCCACTGGTTGCCCCCCCACGCCCGGGGCGTCTCCCGCGGCGGCTGGGACGTGAGGCTCTCTCCCTCTCACATTCCGCCTCCTATTCGCTAGCATGACTGCTTCGCAGAAGGAGGCGACGGCTTCCCATTCCCTCAATTATTTTTTAATATAGTACAGGGGTCTTAAATAAAAAAAAATACCTCCAAATCTCCACAACTAGAAGGTTCCCAGGTAAGGTCCAGAACAAAAAAAATTGTACCTAATGACTGGAAAAACTTTTTAATGATTTATTTCCCATATTTTGGGTAATATTGGGTGTACTATTAGGTACTCATGCCTTACCTTAAAGGGATAGGATGTATATACCATTTCCGATATAACCTTTTCGTTACACCCTGTATACACGGAGAGCAGACTCTTTGGGGTTCCTCTTTGTATGCTATACACGCTGTAAAAAACAGTTAACTTATCATTGAATTAGTTAATTGTTTCCTTTAAGGATAAGCTTTCCCTGAAGTGCACTATCTGGTACTATCAGGTTCCGGTTTTAAAGACCATTACAGCCGAGCATGACATGAATTAATTTATTGATAGTATTTTATGTTGATACTTAAACCTAAAAATAAAACGGATTTTAAAGTCAGTTCATTAACAGTTTATGACTTCTAGACTGTGGTAAGTGGTGTTCGCAACTGCTGAGCATGAGGTTCTGGGTTCGACTCCCGGGTCAATCAAATTGTTGTTGGGTTTTTCCATCAAGAAGAATTTCTTAGTAGCAGCAGGACTTAAGAGCGTTTACACCTTACGAGATTTCATAGAAGCTTTAAAGTCCTTATTTTCCGAAATGACTGAAACGATTTTAATGAAACTTCGTACACATAAGCAGGATACACAGATCTAAAAAGTAACTAAAAAAACATTTTCGAAAAATAGTGTTACAGTTAAATTAGAACGATTTTAAATTTTCTATAGAACGAAAATTCTCTCTTTTTTTTTAAATACACTTTGATAATAATTTTTAGTAACTTTTTAGACCTATGTATCCTGCTAATGCGTATAAAGTTTCATTTGAATCGGTTGTCATTTCAGAAAATGGACTTGAAAGTTTGTATGAAAAGCGGTAAGGTATAAACGCTCTTAAACATAACGGACGAAATGTGTTTGTACTATTATGTACACATCTGCCTAAACCACTGGTTACAGGCGTGATTTTATGTTTAATAACAGTTTAACCGAATAGTAACTGATAAAACTAGTACCTTTCTTACTTATACCGATACTTCTTCTGGTGTCTATGATACAATGATTTTTTATTCATTACAGGCACCAACGATACACATATGTCTGTTATGCTCATTTTTAATTGCAAAATTTGTATTTGTAAACCTAAAATTGTGTTTTTCTGAAATAAAATTTATTATTATTAATAATTCTAAGGAAACGAGAGTTTAAATGCATGAACGATAAATTCTCATTCAAATACCTAAGAGTTTTGGTCAAAATAAAATCAATTGAGTAACTACGTCATAATGTAAATAAAATAATTTTAAAGGTACCCGTATATTAATTAATTAGGTTAGGTATTTATTTATCTTCAGGTCATTACCGAAAGCAGCATTAATCTTAATTTGTCAAAGTCAAGGATTCGTACTAATTTGTAAAATAATTAAACAATTATTCATTTTGGAACGTTTTACCACTTTTAACAATATATGTTTAAACATCTTAATATAGGTTGACTGGTAATAAGTGACCGATACTTAAACACGTGATTATACTGATGATAACAGACAACTTTCCCAAATAAACTTATTTTTTATACACTCGCTTTTATCTCAAGCTGATAGGACAAGGGCGCGTGCGCGCGAATTTCATACGGCTGTTGCATTATTGTGATAAAGTGAATGAGTATAAAATAAGTTATTTTTTTTACACCTTTACTAAGTAAACCAAATAAGTACTTAATTCCTATTATCGAATGAAGGTTCAAAAGAAAATTTAACCTATCCGAGGCGGCTTTCAGCTCTTGATCTCGCTTCGCTCGCGCTTTCTTGCAGCCTTGTTTTTTTATTTTTTTTTTAAATTCAACCAAGTAACATCTGTTTCTGTAGCCAAGGTCAAAAGAAAAGCAAAATTATTCGGAGTGGGGGCGGGGGTGCTTTAATTTTCGAGCTCGCTTCCATCACTCATGCAGCTTCCTTTCATTTTTATTTTATGTTAGAGAGATCACCTATCTTGTTCTCTACCTTGAGGAGAATTACTTACCTTTTGGTACTCAGATCTTTCATATTGTTCTATACCTTGGGAAGGGTGTCACCTTGTTTCGCAGACAGAAGTTTCACAGAATTTCGTTTCCCAGAAAATGTTTCATATAATATTTGGTCCTCGTATTTTTATTTCGAATATTTTTGTTTCAACTACTATTAACTTGAATGAAACATATTTTACAGAAACACACTTCAATGAATTTTATAATCACATTTTTTATTTAACAAATTTATCAAACAGTAGAATTACTTTTTAACGAATATTGTTTGTTCGATGTATGTTACCATGGTATTTTATTTCAACGAAATTATTAACCTTAAATTAAAATATTGTCCTTAAAAGTCAATAAGTTGTACTACAAAAGTTAGTGACAAAAACGAATGGCTGCAAACCAGACTCCACGTAGTCTTGTCTGCCCTACCCCTAGAGTGTAATTTAAGCCCGCGTAGGCGCGGAGGGATGAGGCGGCCCGCGAGCTGAGGAGCAGGTGGTATCTATCGGTTGCCGCCGCGGCTGATCAAGCTGAGCAAGCCGAGGCTGCGGTGGTGAGCGTTAAGGCGCAGATATACGACTTTTAATGATTTTAAATTGAACATCACGCCTAAACTTCTAGTTTTATTTCTTTGAAAAAAAAATATGCTATACTAGACAATTTTCTTTATAAATTGATATGTGAAAATGTGAAATTATATTTTTATAACATAGGGTAATTAATTTGTAAATTCATGTCTAATGCGGACAAAAAAACGATAATAACGCAAAAACTATCGGACGTATTTGCATGAAACTTTGACCATCTGAAAGACAATTTAACAACCCATATTTTAGTATACGGCTTTTATTTTTATTGTGTTTGACAAATCAAGGTGGGCTGTTTTTCCGAATAATCTTGGTGCGCGTTGAAGCGTTACGCATGCACTTTTACTCGCTCAAGGTCGCGGGCACATATTGTCGCCTTAATACCATCTGCGACGATGAACTCGCGTGGGGCCACCGAAGCCCCGCAGCGCCGGAGCCGTGACAGAAACCATGCTTGTTGCATGCTGTATGCTTGCTTGCACGCTGCATGTTGCATGCTTGCTTGCATGCTACATGCTTGCTTGCATGCTGCGTGCAACAGGCATGAACACCATTAGTGAGAATAAAAAGACTGTTTTCCTGCTTGACAAGAATTTAACCGCATTATTTTTGTGAATGCGGTGTTGTAATTTTATAGGAGGGTATGTATTTTACAAGGTGTCACCTTGTTTCGCAGACAGAAGTTTGACAGAATTTCGTTTCCCAGTTAATGTTTCACATAATATTTAGTCCCCGTATTTTTATTTCAAATATTTTTGTTTCGACTACTATTTACTTGAATGAAAAATATTTTACAGAAACACAATTCAAAGAATTTTACAATCACATTTTATTATTTGACCAACTTATCAAACAGCAGAATTATTTTTCAACGAATATTGTTTGTTCGATGTATGTTTCCATGGTATTTTATTTCAACGAAATTAATAACCTTAAATTAAAATATTGTCTTTAAAAGTCAATATGTTGTACTACAAAAGTTAGTGACACAAACGAATGGCTGCAAAACAGACTCCACGTAGTCTTGCTTGCCCTACCCCTAGAGTGTAATTTAAGCCCGCGTAGGCGCGGAGGGATGAGGCGGCCCGCGAGTTGAGGAGCAGGTGGTTTCTAAAGATCGCCGCCGCGGCTGAGGCTGGCCGGCTTGCCGGCCAGCAAGCCGAAGCTGCGGTGGTGAGCGATAATACCATCTGCGACGATAAACTTGCGTGGGGCCGCCGGAGCCCCGCAGCGCCGGAGCCGTGACAGAAACCTTGCCTGTTGTATGTTACATGCTTGCATGCATGCTGCAAGTTGCATGCTTGCTGCATGCTGCATGCAACAGGCATGGACACCATTAGTGAGAATAACAAGATTGTTTTCCTGCTTGACAATAATTTACCCGCATTATTTTTGTGAACCCGGTGTTGTAATTTTGTAGGAGGGTATGTATTTTTCAAAGGTTTGAATTTTAGAAACTGTCAGTCGATTAAAATGTTATTCTTCGTAATAAGTTTTATGTGAAACAAACAATATGTGGATAAATAATATTTGATTTGTTATTCTATGATATGAATATTCTAACATTAAATTTTATTTGAAACAAAAATCGATGATTTAAATTTCTTCAAAGTAAGTGTTCTGCGTATTGATTATTCTATGAAATGATAATATGAGAAACAATTTATGTGAAACAAAATTCGATAAAACAATAAGCGATGAAACAACGCACAACCATTTTACAAAGGTATGAGTTTTAGAAACTGTCACTCGATAAAATGTAATTCTTCGTAATAAGTTTTATGTGAAACAAACAATATGTGGATAAAGAATATTTGATTTGTTATTCTATGATATGAATATTCTAACATTAAACTTTATTTGAAACAAAAATTGATGATTTAAAATTCTTCAAAGTATTCTGCGTATTGATTATTCTATGAAATGATAATATTAGAAACAATTTATGTGAATCGAAATTCGATGAAACAATTGGCGACGAAACAACGCACAACCCTTGGGAAGAGTTGCTTTGCAACTTTTCTTAATAGGTCTCGTCTTGATAGGTGTTGCTGTGTTGTGGCACAGCAACACCTATCAAGGTCCTTGAGGAGTTTTTTACCCATCTTGTGAGTGTTGAAATACGCATGACACGGGTCATGCTACACGGTATACTGGTGTGTGAATTTTCGGAATAACGACTCTTCTTAGTTTAATGAGTATATCAGATTTTTTACCAAAGTGGAGCAGCTCTATAATTTCTTACCAACCGAACGGAATAACGGAACGTCAAACTCAAAACGCCAGACTGTCAGTCTGTCAGTGTCAAACACCGCAAGTTTTGTTTACGTTACGATTACCAATTACAATTACATATAAAAACGCGATAATTTCCTAAATACCTTGACACACTAACAAGTAATTAAATTGCGGCATTAATTCCTGATAAAACCGTAAACAAACTCGTAAAATGGAGAACCTGAAAAATATTTGGAAACCGGAGTGTAAGTTATTTGCAAAAACTTTTCAAACTACTTCTATGTATGAATATTTGTGTTTATTTATTTGTATTTTTCCAGTATATCGAATACAACTGGAGGCTCCAAAGCCGAAGCGTGTGGTATGCGAAAATTTGGACGACAGACCGGAGTTCTATGGGAGAGAATACCATGGGGTCATGAGTCACAAAGAAGCAATTTTAGTGCTTGAGAACGAACCCAACGGTGCCTTTCTAATAAGAAAAGGAAGCCAGGGTAATGACTTCTACACATTAACTTTGAAGTAAGTAGTTTTAACTCTAAAACTAATATAATCCACTTGTAATCATTCCTACTATTTTACTATTAATTAACTTATTTCAAAGGATTACTTAAATTTTATATTATTTTTAATAATATTTTTGTTTCCTTATCCTGATGAATCTACATTAGGTATAGAATGCAGTGTATGAGTCAAAGTAAATCCCTAAAAAATTGTACCTTAGTTTTATTTTAGTACTTACAGGAAAATTAAATACATAATTATGTATTTTCATTCCAAACTATTTTTTTTTCTTTTTACTTTTGTAAATGTTGAAAATAACATAACATATACCTGTAATAACTGAAGGTGTAGGGAGAGATGTACTTAATAATACGCCTCTGCTGTAGTTTTTTTTTAAGTGGCTGGTAATAGCAACATGTAGAGCCTATTGCCATCAACTGGGCACAGATGTAGACTCTGTAACACTGAAAACACTGTAACTAGAAAACCCAATAATGCTGCCTGATCTGCACGAATAGCATGACCACTGTATAAACGAGTTTTGATTACTGAAGCATCAACATAATGACAGATAGACAATGACAATGTACCCACTTCCAGACATATGGGCTACACGGCCGTCTCGGTCGAGAATGGTCTGCTTCTGGCCTTTAGGGATTCCTAGGAGTAGATGAACCAACAGGAACCAGGTTCTTGCAATTTGTCACTCACTGATATGTCGTAGCACTGCCAAGAGTTCACTTTGTACCATAGGTAATAAGTTAAATATATGTAATGTAAATCAAACCAAATGAAATTTCAGATTTGACGATAAAATTCATCACTACAAACTATATTATGATGGAAGTGATGGAACCCATTATATTGGTGCTAAACGGTACGATACTATGTATGACCTGGTGGCGGACGGTCTTATCACCTGTCATATGGAACTGAAAGCCCATCACATAGTTGAGATGATCAACTCTAGAGCAAGTTACCCTGAGAGTCCGTATGTCACGCTGAACAAACGCAAACTCAATACACTGTCGAGGATGCAACAGTAAGTTTATTAAATTGTGTAATTTTAATACCTATTTCTATGTGAGTTTTGTTTTCGGTAAGTAATGGAGGGGACTGCACATTCTATATTTATTCAAAATCAGTGGCTCCTGACCATACTCACTTTTCTCATCTGCCTCGCCTTTACCCAACATTTTTGGGGTCGGCTTCCAGACTAACCGGATGCAGCTGAGTATTTTACATGAAGCGATTGCTTATCTGACCTCCACATCCAGTACCTGGGTAATACGATACGCCTTGGTAAGACTGGA
The DNA here is from genome assembly GCA_963082945.1 of Cerastis leucographa. Taxonomy (NCBI): domain Eukaryota; kingdom Metazoa; phylum Arthropoda; class Insecta; order Lepidoptera; family Noctuidae; genus Cerastis; species Cerastis leucographa. Next base: position 14,308,307 of record OY720365.1, on the reverse strand, counting down.
TTTCGGCTTCTGACTACTCGTAACGACTGTCAATAATCTACAAATGACAGCCGGGACTAAGGGTTTAACGTGCTTTTCGAGGCACGGCGATAACATGTTATGTAATGATGGTCACCCATCCACGGACCAATCTCGGCAAGCACGGCTTAACCTTGAAGGGCAACCCGTGTGGCTGTTATTTTTTGGCCACGAGTGTGTATACTCACTTTACTATTCTATGTACATTCCAGAGCTTCAAACAATGCAAGCCCTATAATAATAAAGACTGAAAACAAGAACGTAACAGAAGTAGATGGCATGAAGAGGCCTCCATTTGATCTCACACCGTCTATAGAAGACAATCCTTTAGTAATCAAGTATTCCAAGTCTCACAGCTTCAAAGTCCACACCTTTAAGGGACTGAACTGGTGTGAATTGTGTGCCAACTTCCTGTGGGGATTTACAGCACAGGGCGTTAAGTGTGAAGGTAAAACATGTGTTTTTTTTTTATTTGGTATTCTTGAACTGATATTTGTGTTAAAAGCCAATTATGGAGAGCGTATCATCCTTCAGTTTGATGAGAAACCAAAACTACTTTTTGATAAACCAATAGCAGCCCTATTTGTTGTCGTCGTTGGTCGAGTGTTCGCAATCGCGGCTGCTGAGAGTGGGGGTGAGATTTCCATCAGGAATTTCTCAATAGCAGCCACGTACATTAGCTTTGTGCCCGGTTGATCACAATAGGGTCGCCCCTTATTACGTGGAACTTATACGTAACTGGCGATATGTGGGTGTACTATTAGACACACCTCTGCCTTAATCTTCGGGGATTACAGGCGAGATTGTTATGTTATGTAAATAAGTTATACAAATACTAGCTGTCCTGCGCAACTTCGTCTGCGTCACATTTTCCCCGTTTTCGCAACATTTTTCATTGCTGCTCCGCTCCTATTGGTCGTAGCGTGATGATATATAGCCTATGTCCTTTCCCAGGTTGAAATCTATCTTCTTGCCAAATTTCATTAAGATCCGATCAGCCATTTAGTTGTGAAAAGGTAACAAACAAACAAACAGAGTGGCATTTATAATATTAGTATGGATATTAGTATGGAAGTATGGATTCTTTAAACTATATTTATGGTAAAAGCAAATTATGGACAGACCATCATCCTTCAGTTTGATGAGAAACTAAAACTACCTTTTTGATAAAACAATAGCAGGCCTATCTGTTGTCGTCGAGTGGTCGCAATCGCGGCTGCTGAGAGTGGAGATCCTGGGTTCGATTCTCGGCAAAGTGTTATTGGGTTTTTCCATCGGGAATTTCTCAATAGCAGCCACGTACATTAGCTTTGTGCCTGGTTGATGGCAATAGGGTCGCCCCTTATTACATGGGACTGGTGAAATGTGGGTCCACTACTAGGTACACCTCTGCATAACCCGGGGATTACAAGCATGATTGTTGGTATGTAAATAAGTTATACAAATATGAAAAAGTAACATACAGACAGTTTTCTTTTACATTTAAATTATCACTTGGCATCTACAATTAATTTGGTTTTTGTTGGGTTTTATGGGAGATAACTTGAATAATTATTAGTTATTTACATTCACAGCTAAAAATATTCATTAACAATGTATGAGGAAAATGAAATAGCTACTTCAATTTTAGAATATTATTTCAATTGACAAATGTATATTAATAAAAAATATTTTGCAGGAATATTTCCTTGTGATAATTATAATATTAGAAACGTCCAATTATGCTATGATCGTTAATCGTTAATTATTGCTCGTTTGCTACCACATAACATTATTTGGCCCTCAGTCGTGTTTTCATTATTCCAGTAGCATTCCAGTACAGTGTTCTAGTCCAGTGCTGGACTGCAACTGGTATCTAAACCGTCGCTGCAATGCACTGGATACAGTGAGAGATCTAGTGCAGTAACTCAAACTCAAAGCATTAATTTCAATTTCAACTTTTTTGCACTTTCAAAACATCAAAACAAAAACGCGAAGCTACAGTCCCAGTCACAAGGCATAATAACTTGTGTTAGTACTGTAGTTGCCCATTCCAAAGCGTAGATCTCTATGGAGAAGAATGGGCAAAAAACTCCATGGACACTCTTTTAAATCAAAATATGTTACAAAATCTTGGTTACATCATTCAAGTTGAGAATTACAAATATTTGAGAACGATGTAGAAATACGAGCAAGTTAAGAGCGTCCAGAGTAAAAGATTAAATCAGTAATTCGAAAATAGAGTAATTAAAATAAACCGTGGCAGCTAAGAGATGACCAGTCACAACAAGGCTTCGTAAATTCGTAGTTTTTTAACCCCCGACCAAAAAAGAGGGGTGTTATAAGTTTGAAGTGTGTATCTGTGTATCTGTGTGTCTGTCTGTGGCATCGTAGCTCCTGAACGGATGAACCGATTTTGATGAAATTGGTGTCGTTTGAAAGGTATTTTAATCGAGAGTGTTCTTAGTTATGTTTCGAGAAAATCTGCTCAGCCGTTTGAAGCTCATCACCTCTTTTCTAGTTGATGAAGGGATATAAACAACTTCTACGGGTCTGATCGATTCTAAATTTGAATTATCATCACTTGTAACCTTGGTATTATACCCCCACTAAGAGCTAGTTTTTTTTTTTTAATTTAACAGTGGAAGGAATGGGAGGAGACCTATGCCCAGGAGTGGGACAGTCAAGGCTAAGAAAAATAATTTAAGTTTCAAAAGCATGAAATAAATATTAAATTAAAAATTTAAAAAACCCCCGACTGAAAAAACCTCTAAAAACCAAAAATAAAATTAATCCAAGCGTCGTAGCGTCGGGGGACCGCTAAGTAGACCGCTCAGCACAAACACTAAACAAAGCAGCAGCTTTTTTCAGTCGGGGGTTTTTTTTAAATCTTATCTTGTTCTACCTTTTGTAGTAAGCAATGACTTATTGTCGGGCCTACGCTGTCCCCCCATACTTCAGTACTAACGCTGTAACATTCAAATATCAACCATGAAAAGAGTAGCCATGGAGTTTTTTGCCGGTTTTACTCCATAGGAAACGCCCAACCCGAACCTTGCAACTTTTGTCGACGTTTTATAAGTGCCCATGTAGGCCTATGTAAAATAAAATATTTTGATTTTAAACTGACAGCGGCCGTTCACGAACATGTATCAGCCATCATGCAACTCAACCATATTGAAGGGAACTAAATGACCCGACACACCCGCCACCATCAGCGTGAAATACAAATGGATTGGGGGTCTACAATCAGCTCAACTATAATCGCGTAGACGGCCGTTCCAGTGCAAGATTAGCCAGATTGCCTCGTTGGTCTACTGGTCGAAAGTGCGACTGCTGAGCATGCAGTTCCTGGGTTCAATCTCCTTGTCGGGCAATTTGTTATTGGGTTTTTCCATCAAGAATTTCTCAGTAGCAGTTACGGAGTCTTGATTTGTGACTTAAACATAACTGATGAAATGTGGGAGTACTATTAAGAAAGAAAAAACGTGTATTAAGTATACCTCTGCCTAACCCTCGGGGATTACAGGCGTGATGTTATGTGTTATCTTCTTTCAGATTGCGGTTTCATAGCCCACTCGAAATGCTCAGAACGCGTTCCAAACCACTGCGTCCCCGACTTGAAGAAACTCCGCGGCGTCTTCGGCATAGACCTGACCACGTTATTGAACGCGCACTCCAGTACTCTGCCGTTCGTGGTTAAGAAGTGTGTGAACGAGATAGAAGATAGGGGCATGGACTCAGAAGGAATATACAGAGTCTCTGGGTTCGCTGATGAGATTGAGGCGTTGAAAATGGCCTTCGATAGAGGTATGTCTCTATCCAAATCCTTTTTTTCAGTTGATTTTGTCGACAAAGAAATATCAACTTTATACTTGTGTAAATTGAGTTGATTTTAGAAAAACCTTGACTATAGGGACATGCGGTCTTTTTTGTTTTTCCATCAGGAATTACTGGGCACACATCCAACCTCCGAGAGGATACCCTAGGACCTAGGACAGTGTTCCGCAAAGTGTGTGCCGCGGTACACTGGTGTACCGTGATTATTGGTTGGTGCGCCTCGGAAAAATAAGGCTATCTCTTAAAGTTTAATAGACAGACTTGGGAAAAATACCTTTTTATACATCCACAAAATTCGCGATAGATTTTTCATTTAAGGTGTACCTACAAAATTTTCCGATTTCCTAGATGTACCTTGAACACAAAAAGTTTGCAGAACACTGCCCTAGGAGGCGGCCCTATTACCAGTCGACGGGAATAGGGCCGCCCCAATTACAGGGGACATAATAATAATTGTCGCAATGTGGATGTAGCAAAGGGACACCTTCAAAATAAAAATCACCTCTGCATGTAAATGTAATCTATAAAAATAAAAATAGAAGTGTCTGTTTCTAATATCAAAATAACAGCTGTTTACTGAATACATACAAAAGTATATGCGGTACTCATAACAAAAAAAAAAAACATTTGTTCCGGCTAATCTCTTAAACGTCAGATTTTGACGGGACTTTTACTGGTACACAGATGATGTTATAAAGAGAAAGGTCGCGGGAAACACTGGTACTATCTATTAAAAATACACATATAATATATTACATTACAATTCTATATCGTAATATTACAGACGGCGAAGCAGCAGATCTGAGCGTGTACAGTAACATCAACGTTGTAGCTGGTACTCTGAAGCTGTACCTGCGACTTCTGCCGGTGCCGCTAATCACTTACGAACTACACCCGAAGCTGGTGCTAGCTATACGTGAGTACAATACAATATAGGGTGACTGGTGAAGTAGTGACCGATACTTAAACACGTGATTGTACTCATGATAACAAACAACTTTACCAAAGAAACTTTATTTTTTATACTCATTCACTTTATCACAATAACACGACAACCATGTATTCAATTTAATTATATGAATGAGATTTAATAATAAAGGGTGTAAAACACCTCTTAACGAAGCCGAAAGGCACTGGTCCTCCCTGTCATTGCGATCATTTTTTTGTTCTACACCATACCTGGGAACCTTCTAGTTACGGAGATATTTGGGGTCAAAGTTACAACTTTTTGACAAGTATTTTTTTAAATACAAGTTTTTAATGTAAGATTTTTACTTTAAACACCTCCACGACCCCCGTACTATTCAATCCGTCCATCAGCACAATGTGTTGAGTGCGTTACATTGAGTTCTACCACAAAACATGATTTTACACCCCCCAAAAAAAATTCGTTTCCCAGCAATATTTTTTGCGTAAAGTTACTTAGTTTCATGTACAGAAGGCTTGGTTGACGGCTTCGTGATGAGGTGATTTACACCGTGTATAAAAATAATAGCCCACCGGTATCGGTAACAAGGACCAAGCTCCCGGCTCAGGGCTCAGAGAGAGGAACCTTCTAACTATACGAGCCGCTTGATCCAGCTGCCTAACGAAAGCCTCCTCAGGTATTGGTCGACGACTATCGGCACAATGATCGCAGATCGCCAAGTTCCACATGTCGACAGCGTCGCGAGCCAAGTTCAGAAACAAACCATTATTTTTATAACTTTATTTTCAGAGATGAAGACACAAGAGCAACAAATAACTTCTTTACGAGAATGCCTGGACTGTCTGCCGCCGGCGCACTTCAACTGTCTACAATACATGGTACAACATCTACACAGGTACAATCAAAGATATTTCAAATACTATAGTCTATCAGAAGAACATACAGGATAAAAGGGACACCGACGCTAAAATGGTTACCACATTTTCAGTACATTATCCCACATAGAAATTTTTCATCGCCTATTAAATAAAACCGGCCAAGTGCGAGTCGGACTTTCGTAAGAAGGGTTCCGTACCTACCATTATTTATAAAAACGAGCTAAAAAATCATGTTTTTTGTATGGGACCCCCTTAAATATTTATTTTATTTAGTTTTTAGTATTTGTTGTTATAGCGGCAACAGAAATACATAATCTATAGAAATTTCAACTGGCTAACTATCACGGTTCATGAGATACAGCCTGGTGACAGACGCACAGCGAAATTTCAGTAATAGGGTCCCGTTTGACCCCTTGGGTACGAAACCCTAAAAAGACAATAAAACAGCTGTCTCCTACAAAACTGCAACGCAGTCAAAATGTATGGAACAGCTGATGTTTTAAAAAATTACCGATGAAACATTTCTATGTAAGTTGTGTGCACATATGATGTACTGAATACCTGGTAACCGTTTTAGCGTCGGTGCCCTTTCCATCCTATATTAAAAAAAACCCGTGTGTCAGTGACCCTTAGCGATTTTACATAAGTGTTAAGTTTAGGGTCACATACAATAGTTCTTCGGGGTTTATGACGTCTTAAAACATTATTGTTTCATTCTTATTTCAGAGTGGGAAAGAGATGTAGCTAGACGACCTATATATCTCCGTCTCTTTCCCACACTGGAATAAGATTTAAACAATACTGCTTAAAGACGTCATGGTAGGCCAGCAGGTGCGTAGTAACCGCGCAATACTAGTACGTGTATGACGCAGATGTGTGAACGTGGATGAAGCGAAAGGAGTATGAAAGGGTCGTTGCTGGTGGCGTCATATTGTTTCTGACTACCCTCATGGGAAAAACGCGTGAGCTTATGTATGTTGTATGCCAATTTTGACAGGGTACACTAGTACCAAACTGCAACAGCTCTTCGAAGTACAGACGCCAGCAGATCGAGGTCCCCAAAACTGTAAAATTTTCCCAATTAAATTGAACCTAATTCTTCAACGATAAAGTTGAAAATCTATTTAAGAAAGACAGATTGTTGTGGCTTGATGTGGTGGCGTTTGTTAATTCATTTATTTCAGACAAAGTCCATACATTTTACTAGTTAAAAATTAAAATTCAATAAAACACAACAATCCACAAAAAAAAAAAACAGTGTTAAAAACAGTTGTACATTAAGATTTAGTTTGCCTTGACCAGTCTTATACTTAGATGTCTTTGGGGACGATGGGCAATTTTTTTGGTAGTGTTTTTCCTGCTTTTTGAATGGACTGCAGTGGCGAAGGGTGAAATATTGAGAGGGGGAAGCCGGAGCAAAAAAATGCTTACCTAGGCTGGGCGGGCGCGGGCACGCAGTCCAGAGTCCTTACCGAAAATCTGTGATTGGGTTCCTGGCTTCGCTTGGATATGTCTTCAGACCACTTTTACTGTCCGTGTAAGCACTGATATATTGAAACAGTGTCTTGCAAGTATAATAAAAGTTTGATAAAAGCCGTTTGTGGTGGTATGATGTATGTGACGTAGGTATTCTACTAATAATACTACTTATAATCTAAAGCTCTTCGGTCAGTGGGTCGTCTTAGGGGCGGATTTGAAGAAATCACCGGTCCTGGGTTCGATTCCCGAGTCGGCCAAATTGATATTGGGTTTTTTCATCAGGATATGTTTAGTAGTAGCCATGGAGTCTAGATTTGTGCCCGGTTGTTGGCAATACGCTCGCCCCCTACTACATGGGACTTATAAATAAAACTGGCGACGTGTGGGTGTACTATTGCTATGGGTGGGGTGTAGTGTGGGTGTGTGTTCGCAATGACTTCGTTAAGGGTCTCTTCTACCCATTCGGTCGGTCTAACCATTATACGAAACTACCTGTCCCGCGCAACTTCGTCTGCGTCAAATTTTCCCCGTTTTCGCAACATTTTTCATTGCTGCTCCGCTCCTATTGGTCGTAGCGTGATGATATATAGCTTATGTCCTTCCCAAGGTTGAAATCTATCTTCTTGCCAAATTTCATTAAGATCCGATCAGCCGTTTAGTCGTGAAAAGGTAATAAACAAACAAACAAACAGAGTGACATTCGCATTTATAATATTAGTATAGAAGTATGGATAAGTAGGTACACCTCTGCCCAACCCATCGGGTATCACAGTTATGTTATGATAAGTTCTTGTTAATTTGGTCCCCAGGGTGTCCCAGCTAGCTGATGTGAACAAGATGAGCCCTCACAACCTCAGCACGGTGTTCGCACCCACTCTAGTGGCCACTCCGCCAGCCATCACCGACCTAGCCTTCGAGATACGCGCCTTACAAGTGCTTATAGAACACTGCCCTCAAATATACTATGGTAATAAGTGAATAGGGATAATGACTAGTTTTTCTTTAAGTGAAAATTTCTTTAACTGCCTCTAACGATTTTTGGTAGGGGAAATATCTATGGGTTCGCGTCACCGATGACCTTGATATGCTCGTGACGTATTGCACACGACGCGTATAGCGGCCTAATTTATTTAAAAATTAAAAAAAAGAACAGTAATTCCATTGTTTTGAGTTTTCACTTCTGCCGGCAGTCCTTAAGACTGCGTCTATTTTTTTTCTTTGTCCATCAGGCAGATTATTAAAAAGTATTGGACAAGTATTTCTTTTTCCTAAAAATTACGGAGATATATTGAGTTGAAAAGGTGCATAACGTCACGGTTTAGTCAAATTAAGACCTAGTTGTGACGTAGTGATGCGTTTTAACAAAGTTTGTTTTTGTTAATTATACAAAAAAATCTTGTTAATATTTTTGTATAACCTGACTGATGGACAAAATATAATTTCGTTTCCTTTACCAAGTCATCATCCCTATTATATCGAATGAATTCTGTTTGCGTGAATGTGAACGACGAAGGCAGGGCAGTGTCATCCACGTAAGTAAAGATCTTGCAATTTTCGAGAGTGAGTTTACAGAGTTAATTTATATAAATGAGAAAGAACCCCAGGATGCTACCTTGTGGAACGCCGTGTATGATTGGAAACTCATCATTTTGGCCAATTTTTACTATTTGGGTACGATCGTTGAGATAGTCTGCGAAGATTTTCAATGGGTGTCCACGTATTCCAATGCTTTCCATTTTACTCAACAAGGCTGAGGCAAAAATAGTGTCAAATGCCTTTCATTAATTCCAATTTATACCTCTATTACTAAATACCAGATTAAATGCAATATAAAATTGAAGACTTAAGCAACAAAAGTGCCAAAGTATAAAACATAAATTTGAAATATGTAGGTACCTACAATTTTTTTTTTACTACTTACTTAAGGGTGTGCTACAGACCATCAAACTGAACATGTTTAATGTTGTGGAAACATGCAAAAATACGCATTATCTTTAAAAAAATCATATTATGCAAAGGGAACTATATTTTCTATCACCAAAATTTATATTTGTCATCAAGTTGTATCACCTAATAAATAGATCTATCGCCACGAAATATTTTCGTTCTCAGATAAACAAAAATTGTTCCCAGGTATGAATTATCAAATTAATGTTAATATATGTGTAAAATAAGAGATCGATAACCAATAAAATTATATTGCATTACATGAATATAAACTTCGTTCTTATAATAACAGTTTTGTTACTTAAATAATAGCTCTGAGCTCAGAATGGTAGATCTGTCACCAAATAAATAGATCAGTTCCTTATTTCAACTTGGACAGGTTAGGTTCGAAGGGGATGGCGGGGTCTAGTGAGCGAGCGGAGCGAGCGAACTAAGACCCCGACATCCCCTTCGTGTTAGGTTACTTTAAACCCTGCAGAGAGAAATAGGAGCCCCGCATAGTTTTGCTTTTGCTTATTTTAACTCAACAAGTCATTATGACTTATTTGTTTAAGAGTCATCGCCCTTATAGCAGCATAACTCTTGATCAGTTTCCATATTAATATTGAGCTATATCATACGTAATAGGGAATATGCAAGTAAGTCAAAACTTTTTTTAAATATTTTAACTAAGTTGTACTGGACCTTAGAAAATCTTGATAAAATTATATACATATGTACTAGCTTATGCCCGCGGCGTCGCCCGCGTGGAGTTCAATAATTGTCCCACGGGAACATACTAACGGGATAAAAAGTATCCTATGTGTTAATCCAGGTTATAATCTACCCGTGTGCCAAATTTCATCCAAATCCATTCAGTAGTTTTTGCGTGAAAGAGTAACAAACATCCATCCATCCTCACAAACTTTCGCATTTATAATATTAGTAGGATACATTTGGGAGCACATACAATTAGAAAAAGTATTCAATTAACGGCTAAAAATTAGATATAAACAACGCAGATTGAGTTAAATGACGACATATCATGGCCGTGACGTGACAGTCACGGACGTTTGAACTGTCATTGAAACTGTAGGAGTTTAATTATTAGTTTTGAGCGACAAGCAGTAGTTGAACTTAACTTTTAGTCTGGGGTTGATAGAACTGTATTTCATTGATTACAAATATTTAAATGGAGAACAAATTACATGCCTATTCCGTATTGGGATAGAGTGCAAAATAGCATACATGAGCCACTTCACAGAAAACTACGCTCGCTATTTTCAACTCTATTCCAGCTGTTTAGTTATTTTATTCAATTAGAACTGCTCGAGTATTTTGCTGCTCACGCTGACCGTACTTGTGCTACTTAAGTAGACTGATTTTTATTTAAATGTTATTATTATTATTTAAGTTTTAATATATTATTCCTATGTACCTTTTGTACTACTCTTGTAAAACGCATATATTTTTAATTAATTTTCATTATTGTATAAAATATTATCGTATCAGTAGCAGCCGTGGAGTAAAGGCGGAAACACACTTACGTGTCGTGACCCGCCAGAAGCATTCGGTTTCATACATCGTTGTGACACGACACGCCATGCAAATATTATGTCCCTAACCATATTAAATGTATGAAACCGATTTGTTTCTGGCGCGACACGACACGCCACGACACGTAAGTATGTTTCCGCCTTTAGGCTTTGTGCCCAGTTGATGGCAATAGGCTTGCCCCCTATTATATGGGACTTGAGCATAACTGGCGAACTGTGGGTATACAGTGAGGTACATCTCTACCTAACACTTACGGGACAACAGGTGTGCTGTTTATGTTTAATGTGTATAGTAATATTTTAAAATGCAAGCATTTACTTAGATTAAGATACCTACATAAAATGAGGCATAAAAACTCATTAAAAATAATCTCACAAATTAGTTACTAAGTTAGTTTTACGTGCAATATAATTAATTATTATTTATCTCTATCAAAAAATTGTGATATTGGAACATTGGTCTTTTTAAAAGAATATTTCTTCTATCATTCCAGGTTGTGTACTTTTAATTATAAGGTTTATATCCAAATTGTATGTTTTAAGAAGTCATGGAATTATTGTGGAGTTCACTAGAACCTCATCTTTTTCTTGACAGAGCGTGCTTTGTTAATTAAGGTACTTTTACTGTCATGATAAATTGAAAATATGTCATGTGAATGTGTGCGAACGAACTGTAAAATATACTCCGCGCGACGAGAACATATAAATTTTGTAAACAAAGAACTTCTACTAAGTTACGTAGCGACAATTCGATCAAAAACAAATACTTCCAAATTCAATAGTCAAAGTAACATACGTGAAATACGAAACTAACAAGCAATTTCACTTGGTCGAGTTATATTTTTCCGATATATTATATTTTGTGGTACTGGAACGCGTTTGACATAATGGAACGTAAAAATTCTTTTACATTGACATAACGGATCCAAAGGTAGCGAATTCCCAATGCGTTTACAAAATTTACATGTTCTCGTGGCGGGAAGTATAGTATTCTAACAGAACTTAAATTAGATCACAACTAGACAAAGACGACCATTGATTTTGCCACAGCCTGTATAGTTTTTCGGATGAGATCACATTTGCATGTACGACGGCGTTTTTGAGTATTTCTATCTCATTCTGTCACGTACGTTCTGTAGAGGCGTCATTTGGTGGAGCGAGGAGTCCGGTCGCAAGCATCTGCACTAATTCGCGTCAGAAGCATGAAGCATTTTAACGTGCAATTGACTTCTGCATTCTAAGTGACAAAGATGAAAGACAGAGATGAAAATGCAAAAATGCTGATTTGTGCGTGTAATGTGACTTCACCCAGATTTTTTCTTTATAATAATAAAGCTTGGACCAAATCTTTCATAAAAAATCTTGGGATACACCATTGTTCTAAGGACCCGGATTTATGAAAACTTTTGTATACTTATAGTCATCTAATATTATTCGCTTAATACATAAATAAAACAGATTTGACCAGGGTACTTTAATTTTATTTAAGCAATATACTTATATCATTTTTTCCGTTTCTTCTTAGGTTTGCTACTATCATTGCTATCTGAGTCATTCTGTTGGAATTTCTTTAGGTCTGCACAAAAAAGTACCTGTAACAAAGTAATTATAGAAAAAAAAAAAATTATTTTATAAAATAGCGCTGTCATATTCAAGTCAACCAATTAGTAATTAATGTGTACCAAAAAATCAAACGAGAATATTTTATTGCACATAGGCCTACATGGATACAGTAGATCACAAAGGTTGCGGTGCGCAGCGAACATCCCTGTGCCCCACCATTCGCCATATTGTTTGACGTTAGTCATTTGGCGCATTTCATCACGCGAAGGTTATACTCAATTTTAAAAAAATGCTTTATTTTTTACGTTTTTGAAGTCAAATATCTCGGAAATCGTATCATTTACGAGATTCATTACTGAATATTTTTGTTTGTAACCACTTACTCTGCCGATTGACTTCTGTTTTATCGATGGCGGCCGGTATAGTTGTACCAGGTCCCATACAAAAATGTCTGAAGCCCTTTTCGGAAACGACTTTTTTTTGGGAGAAAAATCTCGTTTTACGGTAAAACTCAATGTAACGCACTCAAAACATTGTGGTGATGGATGCATTGAACAGTAAACGGTTCATGGAGGTATTCTAAGTAAATTTCCAATCTACTAGTACAGAACAAAAAAAGTATCGCAATAACGGGGAGAATAAGTGCCGTTCGGCTTCGTTATGTTCGGTCTATTTACACTCTTAATGTACAGAATAGAAAAAGTTAATTGCTGACCGCTCAAGAGACAACTCGTTTTAGCTGGTTGCTCTATTCGCGGGCGACAGGCGTTCATCGAGCAAACCAGCCATGGCCCTAGATCCCTATAGCTTGCCATCCACCAGACCCTGTATAAAAGAAAACTTACAGTATGAGCCCATCCTGCCATATCTCCATACAGCATCCTAAAATGGTCCCCAATTTCTGTGTACATCTTCTCTGTGACATTCTTCTTGCCTCTTAAGTGTGGGAGGTAGTTCTGTGCGGCTATTTGATACACATGTGTGTCCACAGGGAGGGCTTCCAGGTGATGCAGGGACATCAGGCATATACAGTCGGCTACCTGTAGAGGAAAAGTGTCACTGTGAGAGGTTTTTTTAGCATTATATGCAAGCGTAGCCGTCGACTAGGTTCTGGGTTCTATTAATAATAGTCCTGAACGTTTTCGGTCAAGGCGACCAATCTCAGCGGAGATTTACCAGTGGCGCTGAAGATTATTGTGCAAAAGGCACAGGTGCATTCTAGTCCTTTACTCCCATTGTCCAATAGGACGCCAATCGGATACGACCGGAGAGAGATCAGGCCCCCTATTCACAAACGCTCCGATTCGATTTCGATTCGATAAGTCGTATGTCTATCTTGTTTTGACATTAGGAAAGCAAGCGAGATAGATATACGACTTTCCGAATCGAAATCGAATCCGAGCGTTTGTGAATACGGGGGCTGGAAAGAAAGCCAACGGCTTAACGTGCTTTCCAAAGCACGGGGGTATTATACCGCCAATTTACAAACTCCCCCTACCCCTTTGGTCTCGTGGTTTGCAAGCGCGACTGCTGAGCGTGGAGTCCTGGGTTTGATTCCCAGGTCGAGCAAAAAGTAGTTTCGGGTTTTTTCATCAGGAATTTATCAGTAGCAGCCCGTCTTGATTTGTGCCTAACCAGATACATAGAATTTAAATATATAATAATGGCGAAATGTGGGTTCACTATTAGGTACACCTCTGGCTAACACTACGGGGATTACAGGCGTGATGTTACACAAAGATTTTGACAAATTGAGAATCCCTCCTTTTTACAGAATCACCCTCCCTTAGACAGCTTATAAACTGAGTTATCAACGTAAGAATTATTTTCATTACTGATCGCTGCGAGTGTGCACTTTAAGCTAATAAACATAAAGATAATTTATTTAATAGCCCAATAAATTATCTGGGCCCCCTATTCGGAAAGTCGTATGTATATCTCGCTCGCTTTCGTAATGCCAAAACAAGATAGACATACGACTTGTCGAATAGAAATCGAACCGAAGCGTTTGTGAATACGGGGGCAGAACCCAATACGCCACAACCGCTATTGTTTTTGCTCGTACATAATTGTATGGCACTATGACGTCGAGTGAACGCCCATCTGAGTACAGGCCGCTTCACGCGACGTCGCGTGATGTAGCAATGAACGTATTAAAAAATTATTACTCTGTACCTTAGGCCCAATGCCATGTAGCTTCATTAGCTCCAGTTTGGCATCTTTGTACTTCATGTCCTGTAAGCTGATGAACCACGCTTCTCCTCCCCACTCTACTATCTGAGCTGCTGACCTCTGAATGAACTTGGCTCTGTACCCAAAACCTAAGTCCCTCAGTTCTGCTTCTACCTTGAATTACCAAAAAGAATAATAAGCCTTTGCCGTGTGCTTGCAAATACAGGGTGAAGAACATCAATGCACAAACGGTTAGCATCTATACAGTACATCGATCGGAACATATAAGGGGGTTTGGGTAACATTCTATGAAGCAGTGGTTTTTTTCACAGTGGCTACAAACATTATTGTTGCTTATATATATTCTACTACCATCACTATTGATTGGTGTAATCATAGCTGTTGTGTTGTTTTCTACAAAAGTGCAATACCTTCACAGTCAAAACGTGTGTAACAGAAGATTTTTTCTTTTTAATTTCTTATGACAAACATAATATGTGGGCAAGTTGGGACGGATGTACAGTCACATCTAATGATATGTATACACTTAGCAATCTGTAAAGTGATTTGCTCATGAAATTACGGTTTCTACGTTGAGATAAGACCTATTTCGTAATAGTATGGCTTCCAAAATTCCATGTTCGTGAAAACGTAAAACTTTAATCAATACAGTAGGAGAAAATCACTTTTAAAAGTTGCTGTGTGTATACATATTATTAGACGTGACTGTAGTGAATATGCGGTAACTGTTTGTGGGTTGATAATGGTGGTCCCTCCTGCACTTTAACTCAAAAATTCGCAATCGCGATTGCTTAGCATGAGATACTGGGTTCAATTCCCAGGTTATGCAAAGTGTTACTGAGTGTTTCCATCAGGACTTTCTCAGTGGCAGCCATGGAGTTTGGATTTGTGCCTGGTTGATGGCAATTGGCTCGCCCCCTATTACATGGGACTTAAACATAACTGGCGAAATGAGGGTGGATTAATGGGTGCACCTCAGCCTTAACCCTGCATGGATTACAGGTACGATGTTATGTTTATAAAAGTTTCTTTTGATAATTTTCTTACCTCTGGTAATGACAACTTCTCAACTTCTGGAAACGCATAGTATGTGTCTCCTTCATATTCACATATTCTTTCTCCATAATGGGTACATAGCTTTTCTACCATCGTAGATATTCTATAACATATTTTTATTAATATTAATGTATAGCTTTTGTTCATGGATTTGCGTTCCATTATGTACTATAACCAACCTATAGGAATGTTTTAAGTGGAGCCTATAGCATTTGAGATAATGTAGCGTCACGTAGATGAAAGAATTTTTGAAATTGCATCAGTATATCAGAAGATTATCCCCTAAATACAAAGTAACAAACAAATTGGGTCAGGCAAAAAGTGCTATTGGTTTTTTCCATTAGGAACTTCTCAGTAGTAGCCCAGAGTTTGAAAGTTCACAGTATGCCCCGTGCCTCAGAAAAGCATGTTAAGACGTTGGCCTGATCTCTCTTTGGTTGTGTCGGATTGCTGCCCCATTGGACTATGAGAGTGAGGGATTGGATGCCGTGACCGAAAACAGTCAGGAGGACTATAAAAGGGGCCTAGGGGGGAGCCTATTGCCATCAACCGGGCATAAATCCAGCCTCCGAGACTCTACTGAGAAATTCAAGAAATTCAATTGAAAGGGCACAACGTGCGGTGTTAAAAGTGCTACTGCGTTTAACATTCCGGCACCCGACGAGCGATGTTTACGAAAAGGCCGGTGTACTTTCTATAAGAAAACTTTTTTTCTATGAAATCCTACGGAGATACCATAAAAAGCATGTACCAAACTTACCTGTGTCAAACAAGCGAGTTGAACGTTGCCCGGTTCCTCCACAAAGAACTGCATTTGGCCAAAGGCACTTTAACTTCATCGCCCCATACGTTTACAATAAATGCAACAAAATTAATTCTGTACGAAGGTTGAGCAACAATAGGTTTAAGAAAGTTATCTTCGGCTGGTTGAAGTCGCTAGACTACGAAACAGTTGAGAACCTACGAGCAGTGGTAACTTAATGCTCTTTCTATCTTTTTTTGTTTTTTTTTTTTTTTTCCCACTAATGTAAGTTATATCTACCTATCTATTAAGGGTCGGTACAAAATCTAGTTACTGCCCCCCAAACAAGTAAAGTGAAGTCTATCTTTCTAAGATTATGTGTCGCTGTCATGGGTGTGTAACTCTTCCTTACAATTCATCCAAGCCTAAGCTCACACCCACTGTACACACATACATACATACTCGCACACACACATACATCATACACACGCACACATATACTCACGCACACATACACTCACGCACACATACACTCACGCATAGATTCACATAAACAAACATTAGCGCTCGTCAAATGTTTATCTTTTTTTATTTTTTTTTATTCTTTTACCCAAATGTCTAGTTTTTAATTTGATTTATTTTTGTATTTATTTAATTCTAAGTTTTCGTTTGATTGCTTTTTATTTTGTCATAGAAATTGTAACATTTTATTAGGGGAGGACACTGGCTCCTGCAACACAGTTTCAACTATCGCAGGAGTCAGGGAATCCTATGTACCGTGTATAATGTTTTTATGTCAATAAATAACTTATTATTATTATTATTATTATTAATTCCCGTAAGTAGTAAGTATTACATTATATGTAAGTATTACAAGTGTTATTTACCGTGATATGTGATTATTTTGACTGCAAATAAAAGAAAACAAATTCTCCACCGGTTCTTGACGTAACATTCTGATACCATAAAACTGTTGACAAGCCTTCTCAAATAGTTTATCCTTCTCTGACCACTCCTTGTAATATTCCCCAAGGTTCAAATCTAGTCTGAAATAATCTTCAAGTAACTTTTTAAAATCTACATTATTTTTTGTAGTTCTGCTTGTATTTGATGTTTTAGTGGTGTTATAAAGTGATCCTATGACTTGGTATTGCAGATGGTCATCATTTTCACGTAATTTCCAAACTGTTTTGGAGAAAACCCCAGTCCATTCATTGTTTTCTTTGTTGTGTGCCCACCTGAAATCAAATAATAAACAATTTATCTTATACAATCTTCTTGTCAAGTTCTAAAGTAGTAAGTAAATGTAGTATTGATGACCTAAGTACAAGAGTTTAGGAGTCCACTGTTTCAACACCATTCCTCTCCATTTCCAGTCATAAGATAATCAAATAACCAATGAAATATTTACCACGACAGAGGACGCGACTCTTTTTAATTTTGTTTTTCCAAACAACAGTAGTACATCTCGTGTTGCAAGATTTTTCTTGTTGTTTTAAAGCTGTTTACTATATTATAGGATTTCCCAAAGTTAGCAGCAATCAGATAACAATAAATTATATAAAATACCATGTACAATACAAACCTAAAACTTTGACCGCCAGATAACGTTCCCACCAACTGGAGTTCCCGAAAGTTACACAACAATTTATTCCAAGTCATCGTTATTTGTTTTTTTTTGCTACTATTTCATTGATAACTTGGATACTAATATTTACAGTTTTCAGATTTCAGCTGTGTCTGCGCGCGAAATTTGTCTTAGCTGTCATTGTCAGTCTGTCAGATTTTTTTTTCTGTATTGCCACATTTGCCACTCGCTGATCAACCTGCAAAGGTTGTGACTGTCTGTTAGAGACTGCCACCAAGGAATTTAAATACTAACTGGAATTACTTTGATAGCTATACTAGCACATGAATCGTAACGGGATTAACTTCATATTCAAACTACAAAATTATCATTTCTTGCGAAATAGTATTAAATTCAATTATTAGTGAAATAAGTTACTTTCGAATGGCAACATACATGACATAAAATTAAAAAAAAAAAATGGCCGATAGCCCGATATCGATAGACTTTCGCGCGGAATTCGTATTTTTGCTTCCTCGAGTGCTTTGTATTGTATAAATAAAATAATTCCACTTAAAATATGATGAATATGTGTTGTGTTAAGGGGTGTAATAGTGAGGGGTTTGCTGGATGTGAAATTTCTTTTTTCAGGTAAGTTTTTTTATCTTGGTTTACAAATTACGATTATGGTGAAGATTCTGTAAACAGGAATCATGAAAAAAATGTATGAATACGCCTTACTACCACGTAGGTGCTCCTACAGTATCCTCCTGTCACCCTATTTAATTATGTAGTTTTCGGCTCCAAGTTTTTACTTCCCGTAATTTTGAATAAACTACTACCGGGTGCAAGCAAGTTTTATCACAATGAGTGAACAGTTTGAGTTTCTCGTACTTATTCCAGTTGGTATATTATGCCACTTACGCTGACTTCTAGTCTTGTATTGGTATGAAAATATTTATAACTAGCTGTACCCAGCATGCGTTGCAATGCACTTTTTACTACCCACCTACCCTATCCGACCTACCTACCCTATCCTACCTACCCTACCCGACGCTACCTACCTACCTACTCTACCCTACCCTACCTACCTACTCTACCCTACCCTACCCTACCCTTACTACCTACCTACCCTACCTACCTACCCTACCCTACCTACCTACCCTACCCTACCCTACCTACCTACCCTACCCTACCTACCTACCCTACCCTACCTACCTACCTACCCTACCCTACCTACCTACCCTACCTACCTACCTACCCTACCTACCTACCCTACCCTACCTACCTACCCTACCCTACCTAACCTACCCTACCCTACCTACCTACCCTACCCTACCTACCTACCCTACCCTACCTACCTACCCTACCCTACCTACCTACCCTATCCTACCTACCTACCCTACCCTACCCTACCGTATCCTATGTCCTTCTCCTGGCTCTAAACTACCTCCCTGCCAATTTTCAGCTAAATCGGTTCAGCCGTTCTTGAGTTATAAGTGAAGTAACTAACACGACTTTCTTTTATATATATAGATTATGTACCTAAGTGCGTTCCGAGTCACGTCATAATCATAGCGCCAAACAAAAGGTGTTCCGAATCAGGAGGGCTACTCTCTTTCTCCGAAACGTAACTTCGGCAACGAACGAAAATTAAACGTATTACGTTTGTGACCCTACTCTATATAGGGTCACAAACGTACGTTTATTAGTACGTTTAATTTTCTTTCGTTGCCGAAGTTACGTTACGGAGAAAGAGAGTAGCCCTCCAGTTACCTATCGCGTTCATTCATGTTTATTGTTGTGTTGTTCAAGAAAGCGACGATGGCGATGGTCGCGCTCTTGGTTGGAGTGTAGCCTTAGGGGCACTATATGGCGCGAGGACTTAGTTTTTTTTAAAATAATTTCCATTTTTATTTGCAGAAAATTCCCAATTTTGTTGCAGTATCAGGTTGACCTTGAACATAAAAACCATTTGGGTTCTGAAAAGCATGGTCCTACGACGCACCGTTTCCGAGCTAAGAGCTTTTTTTTTTCTTATTTTACAAAATGCTCTATATTTCCAAAATGCTAGCTCGTAGGACCATGCTTCTCAGACAGAACGTAAATGGTTTCTATGGACAAGGTGAATAAGGTTCTGCAAGATCTATTTTTCAAAGGCATAAACACATCGGGTATTTAGGTACACGATGTTAAAATTATGCTTTATGAGGGTTGTTGCGATTTTTGGATTTGCTTGTAAGGGTTCCAACAAAAGGTACAAAAAACAACCTTATGGTGACAGAAATTAATTAATTGTTTTTAGTAAACCTCTCCCATCATCATCAGCCAAGCCTTCTCCCAAGAACTAGTTTTCAGACTTTCGAGCCACTTACTACTTGTGACGACTGTCAAAATTCTACAAATTACACTGGGACGGAGGAAACCACGTGCTACACTCGCCCTTGTTTTGTTTGCTTTAAAAAAAAAACGTTGCCCTACACTAGAATTTCCTCCTGTATCGTGGGTGCGTTTACGAACATTTAAACTCACATACACAATCAGCCAGACCCCGAAAAACTATCTGTAAGCCATACAAATACTTGTTCCGTGCGAGGATCGAACCCGCGACACGCAGCGCAGCAGTCGATTGCTCTGCCACTGCGTCAACTGTACCGTCAAAAGACCCAATGAGATACTGAAGAGATGTTTAATCCATAATCAATGTAATGTATTGCGCTTAGGTTCGCATAGGTATAGGTACACAAACACAATAAAACACTTTTTCCAATATTGCCGAGTGCTTAGAATAATCTGACTCCTTTCTACCCGCTCGATCCCCACCACAGCGCGCGTAACTTATTCATTTATCGTTACACATCTTCTTTACAAAATATTAAAATCAAAATATTTTATTTCACATACCTTCTTGGGCACTTGTAAAACGTTGACAAAAGATGCATGGTTCGGGTTGGTTGTTTCCTATGGAGAAGAACCGGCAAGAAACTCCATGGTTACTCTTTTAAAATGATTTGGTTTTACAACATTATTATGTTACAGCACTTCTAAATCAGTTGTAATGTTCCCTTTCTTGTGCTGGTGTTCTTTAATCAGATACTACAGTAGAGCATCGAAACTCTTTGTTGGGCCAACTGTCAGGGTACTTAATCACGCGTGAATAGAAGTCTACAATGCTAAGGCCCCAATGATGACCTATACTGACTATAACAGGCACCACAAAGAGATCATACGCAGCAACCTTGCAGAGGAGGGATCTGTGGGTTCGCGTCACCGATGACTTCGACATGCTCGTGACGTAGTGCGCCAGACACAGAACACAGTGATTCCATTGTTTTGAGTTTTCACTTCTGTCGGCAGTCCTTATGAGTGCCTCTGTTTTTTTATTATTTAGATCTTTTATTCATTTTTACAAACAAATTTTTAAATATTTCTTATCAATAATAAGAAAATAAATAAAAAACATTAAAAAATAAATTGTAGCCCACCGGTATCGGGAACAGGGTCCAAGCTACCGGCGGTCAACGCTCCAAAGAAAGGAACCTCCTAACAATACGAGCCGTGTCCAGGAGTACCGCTTTCTGAATCAAGCCCTTGATCTTTTGTCGACGTTTTACAAGTGCCCATGTAGGCCTATGTGAAATAAAAATATTTTGATTTTGATTTTGATTTTGATCCAGCTGCCTAACGAGAGCCTCATCAGATATTGGTCGAGGCTCTTGGCAATTAGGCCATTGGCTGATACGACTATCGGCACAATGATCGCTGAGTCAACATGCCACATGTCGACAACCTCGCGAGCCAAGTCAATATACTTGATTTGCTTATCTTTCTCGGCCTTCACGAGGTTCTCGTCATGTGGAACCGTTATGTCAACAATCATTGCGCGCCGCTCTGATCGATCCACCACCACTATATCAGGCTTATTGGCTACAATAGTCCTGTCAGTGATGATGGATTGATCCCAATACAGTGTGATATTGCCATTTTCGAGAACTGGGTCGGGCACATACCTATAGTATGGCACTTCCGATTCCACAAGGCTGTATTTCAGAGCAAGTTGCTGATGGATAATCCTGGCTACAAGGTTGTGTCTATGCAAGTATTCTCCGTTGGCCAGACAAGAACACCCGGAGATAATGTGACGGATCGATTCGCCCGGACGGTGGCATGCCCGACATATGTCAACCGTGCCATCCTTCACAATAAATTTCCGGTAGTTATTCGTCATCATAACTTCATCCATAATTGCACAAACAAAACCTTCGGTTTCTCCAAAGAGGCCCCCAGAATGTAGCCAGGCTATGGACGCTAATTGGTCTACATCAGGTCCATGCAGGGCCCTGAAGTAGCGTCCGTGAAGCTCCTTACACTGCCATACTTCCCTGCGGTCATTAGTGTCAAGCACTGCAGGTTCGCGCCAGTTCTCTTTAGCCAAGGAGAGCGGGGTGAGGACCTTGTCCATCGTGACCACATCTCGATGCATTCCCACGTCGGCTTCTAGGAAATATTCCCTGAGACTGCATATCTCGCGATTGTGGAGAGTCTTGGCATTTAAAAATCTTCGACCTCCACAACTCCGCGGAATATACAGTCTCATAACCGAAGAACGTGGGTGATGCATTCGATATGCCGTCAACAATGTACGGACCTTCCTATCCAGGGCGTCTAGTTCGGTTTGAGTCCATTTGAGTTTACCGAAAGAGTACATCAAAACCGGCATGACCCAACCATTGAAGGCACGCACCTTATTTCCGCCTGATAAAAGACTATTAAACACTTTTCTCAGGCGGCCAAAGAAGCGCTCCTTCAACGATTGCTTCATGTCAGCAACATTGATGCCCAGCGCATCCGACATACCCAAATACTTGTAAGTTTCGGTTGCTGAGAGGGATCTAAGATTAATTGAATCTGAGAGCTGGGTTCCCACAGATTCCATTATCTCCCCTCGCTTTACATGCATGACCGCACATTTGTCCACACCAAATTCCATCCAGATGGCGTTACTAAAAGTTTCAGTTACTTTTAGTAGCTCCATCAGTTGCAAATTGTTGGGGGCAAAGAGTTTCAGATCATCCATGTAAAGAAGGTGAGATATGACCCGACCACCCCTCCTCAATCGAAAGCCTAGACCTGAATCCTCCAGCAATGTGCTTAGAGGATTCAGATGTACATCAGAACGTTCGGCCAGTCGAGATAGGGAGCTGGCTGCTACTCCAGTTTTTCATGACGATCATGTGACGCATAAAGATGCCAGCCAAAGATTTTGTGACAGAACAGTCCGAAAGTTAGAAGCATTTATTTATGGCCGAACGACCTGATATCAGAACGTTCGGCCAACCTGAATCTCCATAACTGAGGACCTTAGAGTAACTGTTACTGAATAAAGATTTATTGACGATTTAATGACAAACAACCAATGCTTTACTTTTACTCGTAATGCCACCGGTTAAAAGTAAAATGAATTTTGGTTTCTGTAACATCAGGACGTTCGGCCAACGTAATCTCCATAACTGAGGACCTGAGAGAAACCGTTAATGAATAAAGACTTAGTGACGAGACTGAAACGAACTTTTATTGTTTTATTTTTCTTTGTGATGGCCCCCTTATATAGTAAATTAAAAATTTAACATATAACCTCAAAACATTGGCATTATCGATTTCTCCACAAGGAAGAAGCCCAGAGAAACCGTTAATCAATAAAGATTTTGTGACGACACTGAAATTAACTTTTATTGTTTTTTTTTTCTTTGTGATGGCCCCCTTATATAGTAAATTGAAAATTTACAATATAACCTCAAAACATTGGGATTATCGATTGCTCCACAACGAAGAAGCCTAGAATACTCGCAAAACCCTTGATGTGTTAAAGGTTTCAGTGCAATGGTGTCAGTATTTTTGTTGATTCCAGATTAATCTTTAAAAATGCACTATGGCGGATGGCGACTGAAATAGGGTGACCATGTATTCCAACGAAACAAGTATTTATCGAGTACCTAGGTATATATTTATCTACTGAATGAAGAAAACACGTCGAAATAGTTGAAATAAGGTGACGATCAAAGAGCATAGTAATATAGATGGAATAGAGAGCCCACTCAAGAAAATTTTTGACACCTATATTGAACGGTGTCGCCATCTGATACTAAATCCGTTGAACTAATCCCAATAACTATAGGTGCGTACATGTACTTATATCTATATCTTTGTTATTGAATAGGTTTTCTATGGGTTTCTGATACTGTTTTTATTTCTTTTTTTACACAACTAAAAAAGTAAAAAAGACAGAACCGAGAGACCACATAAATTACACAATATGGGAGACATCTACAAGCATGTGCACACGCCGATAGTATAGTAGTGGCCATTTTGTAAACAATTTGTATGATATTGTTACCAACCCAAAACAAATATATTAGCAATTACAAAATGCTTTTAAAATAAATTAATGGTTAACCTTGTTTAGAGTTTAAATTTATTATTTATAACTCAATTTTCATTCAAATCAAAATTTAATTACACTGGCTTAATTGGCGTAAGCACCATCTATGTCATATTAATGTACTAAATCTCAAGTTTATGCGGATTTGGTAAGAGATGGTACTAGTATCTTGGTGTAAAATTGGACTCAAGTATGGCAGTGTCCCCCCCCCCCCTGGTGACGATGTAGGTTTTGCAACAAAATAAATGGATACGCGGACGGAGGACTTTGAGAAGGAGTGCAGATAACTAATATTTTATATAATATGCATTAGAAATAAATTGTTATAAAAAAAACGTTACACACACCACCATGCGTTATGATGTGGCCTCTTTGCTTCTACTTTTTATTATTTTTCTGTCTGTGACTAAAAATTGAAACAATCGATCGAATTTCAACCAATAGGCCACCACTAGTTTTACTTCATTCAGTTACGGCGGCTTTCTATAATACATATATCTCAATCCCAATCAGATGGCAACACCGTTCAATATAGGTGTCAAAAAATTTCTTGAGTGGGCTCTCTATTCCATCTATATTACTATGCTCTTTGATCGTCACCTTATTTCAACTATTTCGACGTGTTTTCTTCATTCAGTAGATAAATATATACCTAGGTACTCGATAAATACTTGTTTCGTTGGAATACATGGTCACCCTATTTCAGTCGCCATCCGCCATAGTGCATTTTTAAAGATTAATCTGGAATCAACAAAAATACTGACACCATTGCACTGAAACCTTTAACACATCAAGGGTTTTGCGAGTATTCTAGGCTTCTTCGTTGTGGAGCAATCGATAATCCCAATGTTTTGAGGTTATATTGTAAATTTTCAATTTACTATATAAGGGGGCCATCACAAAGAAAAAAAAAACAATAAAAGTTAATTTCAGTGTCGTCACAAAATCTTTATTGATTAACGGTTTCTCTGGGATTCTTCCTTGTGGAGAAATCGATAATGCCAATGTTTTGAGGTTATATGTTAAATTTTTAATTTACTATATAAGGGGGCCATAACAAAGAAAAATAAAACAATAAAAGTTCGTTTCAGTCTCGTCACTAAGTCTTTATTCATTAACGGTTTCTCTCAGGTCCTCAGTTATGGAGATTACGTTGGCCGAACGTCCTGATGTTACAGAAACCAAAATTCATTTTACTTTTAACCGGTGGCATTACGAGTAAAAGTAAAGCATTGGTTGTTTGTCATTAAATCGTCAATAAATCTTTATTCAGTAACAGTTACTCTAAGGTCCTCAGTTATGGAGATTCAGGTTGGCCGAACGTTCTGATATCAGGTCGTTCGGCCATAAATAAATGCTTCTAACTTTCGGACTGTTCTGTCACAAAATCTTTGGCTGGCATCTTTATGCGTCACATGATCGTCATGAAAAACTGGAGTAGCAGCCAGCTCCCTATCTCGACTGGCCGAACGTCCTGATGTACATGGATTCAGG
The DNA here is from genome assembly GCA_963082945.1 of Cerastis leucographa. Classification (NCBI taxonomy): domain Eukaryota; kingdom Metazoa; phylum Arthropoda; class Insecta; order Lepidoptera; family Noctuidae; genus Cerastis; species Cerastis leucographa. The sequence continues at coordinate 14,282,649 of OY720365.1, read as the reverse complement.
GCTAGACAGAACCAAAGCGGACTCAAACTATCGCCCTGAAAAATACCACGCTCTATCCGTATCGGTTCGCTGTTCCTCTGGATATGTCGACATCCTGGATAGCGAAAGACTGTCTTCCATTGCCCCATACATTACATCAGGAAGGTGCGCAGAGTTGCATCAATTTTATACAATTCTAGCACCCTCATGAGCCTTGTATGTAGCACCGAGTCGTAGAACTTCTTGTAGTCTATCCAACATGTCGACAAATCCCTTCGGGAACGCCGAACCTGTTGGTTAATGGCCATATCAATGAGGAGCAGCTCCTTAGTACCGCGGGACCCGTTCCTACATCCATTCTGAGAAGCAGACATGATCGAGTTGTCATCAATGTGTTTTCAAATTTAGATTATAGTTATGCTAGTCATTATTAGGATTGTTTGTGCTCTAGACAAAGGCTGGATTTGCTAAATCAATTAGATAAATATTCATTTAATTTGGAACGAAGCACTAGGAAATACAAGACTGACAAAGAAAACTTGCAATCAGGATGGGTAACCTCTCATTTTTTGTTAGCTGCAGTCACGGATTCTGGATTCATGGGACATAAACATAAATGGTGAAATGTGGGTGTATTACTAGGTACATCTCTGCCTGACCCTTTGGGGATTGCAGGCGTAATGTTATATTTAAGGCGAAAAAAAAAGGAAAACGATGTTTTGTTATATTTTTTATTTATTGCCGAGTCGGACATTAAATAAACTTATTTTCTAACAAAGATAAATATTGGATTCCGTCAAAAATATAATATAACATAGGTAATTCAATATTTTGATGGCCTCTCTCTTAACGCTGTATAAAAATAATGTACACAGGCCACCATACCAAGCTACAACAATCTGCCAAATTTTTTCAACAGATTTTCAACTTGATCTTTAAAGAATTAGGTTCAAGGTTGATTAGGAAAATTTAACAGCTTCGGGTAACTTGACGTGCTCGCGTCTGTACTATATATCTGTTTAAAAAATCTGTAAATTACTTGTAAGTATATATACTTAACCAACAGTTTCTGACATAAAAAAAAAAAAAAGGTTTATTGCAGAACATTGACATACGAGTAAAAAACATTTAATCCTAAAAATAATTATTTATTAAATAACTTTGTAGACTTTACTACTACTTTAGGTATAAACCTACTTTAAGCTTTTCGCTTAGTTCTTTTTTTTGGACCGATTAATTTATGGTAAAAATAAAAAAAAAAGTGTTTAGGTAAACAAATACGTAGGAACCTAAACAACGGGTATTAGTTTATCTAATGGCGCTTTTAATTCCTTGGCAGGTTTCACTGTTTACATTGTGTGAATTAATTTAATCCACTGGTATCACGAGCACCAATTTGTATACATTTTGTATAGCTTAGTCGGTCGCTGTGCGTACTAGTGCTAACAAAAGCAGAAACAGCTGATTGCAGGTGGTGTTTTACCAGTCGATCATTCTATCAGATCCAAAATCAACTTTGTTAACAATCTCATTGACTCTATCTTCTGCACCTCTGCACAGTAACAAAAAAAAAATACATATTTAAAATCGTATTAGTTCTGTGCCATTATGCTTTTAATCCACGGCAAGAATTGAGCAGTGTCTGTAAACACAACGTATTCGTTGAGATTGCAGGTAAGATCGCCATTTTCGGCGCGCAGTGAAACTGAGACTACGCCACGGATCCGCCACTTGCCGCCATCGTAAAGGTACATGCCGCCACCGGAGTCCCCTACGCATGGGCCCGAGCCTTTTCGATCACCTGACAACACAGTAACAAGTACTAGTTAATAAAAATAACTAAAACATATTTATTTCAGTCCATAGTTGTTAATTTAATAACAAAACTTTTAAACTAGGTTTGTATTGCTTCGTCCAATAAAATCATATAAAATTGCCCAGCAAAGGGGACACTCATTAGGTTAGGAAAATAAAATAGTAGGGAACTATCTCAATAAAAAACTCATTATTAGTAACACAGGCAATGTCACCTGAGGTAAAGGAAAATGTACAGGTTATAAAAAAATACGAACTGAATTATTTCAAATATGACAATACAAACTCAGCATGTATTACTTACCTGCACATATGGTATTGTCATAGGTGAGTTCGTGGAACAGGGACTTGCTGGCCCTGCAGTCATTGGTGCTGACTATAGGGATGTTCACCTTATGGGGCTCGCCTTGTTTGCCAATGCCCCCTACGCCTTGGTCACCCCAACCGGCCACCTGCCGACAGAATACAGTGTTATAATCTGTAGCAACAGCTATACCGTCACATACGAACTAAAGCGACAAAATTATGATACGCGGTATTAAAATAAATACAGAAACTCGACATCAAGCGTCAGGCCTACCAGACCAAACACCCTTTTGGACGGAGGATCCTCCCATTTCGATGTGGAAATTTCTACTCGGTTTCTCATACCTCTAAAAATCAGTAGGACTTGATTGATGAATGGCAACACTACATTAGTTAAGTACTTACAGTTGCAGACCTTCCCACGACTAGCGAGAGGTCGGTGCTGCCAGCCCACAGACAAGCTGGACGGATGATCTCGTTGAACTTGACGCGTTTGTCCAGTGTGAGTATCATAATGTCATCTGAAACAAGCACAGTAGTTATCAAGCATTGGCCCAGAAAAACAAGTAAGCATGTCAAAACTTGACAACCAAAGCTCGTTCCGCTCGCTAATGTATATATCTTACCGTGATCATGTTTCCGAACTCATTAACATAACTAAAATATTTTTTTGCATGATGGCAAATCACCAAGTCCTGTTTTTGTAGGAAATTCGGTACTTATCCTTCACTCTTCAGAATGCAAGACGCATTCTATTAGTACCAAGAGTGGATCCAGGGGTCATGGGCGTCTTGACCAACCTGCCTTGGGCTGGGTCTAGGTCGACCGTGATCATGTTTCCGAACTCATTGATATAACTAAAATATTTTTTTTGCATGACGGCAAACCACTTTCCGAGATGTCACCGTGCCAATAGCAGACCATCTTGAGCTTCTTGGCGTTTCTTTGACATCAACCCTCAATTTTGGCTCGTATATTGAGGCAAAGGCACAGCTGGCTACCAAAAAGTTGGGGGTCCTTGCAAAGGTGACAAGGTACTTCACGCCAGAACAGCTGCTCAGCTTGTATCAAGCGCAAGTTCGTTCATGCATGGAGTACTGTTCTCATCTCTGGGACGGATCTGCCAAATACTAGATTGATGCACTTGATTCGGTTGAAAAGTGGGCCAAGAGGCTCATTGGCAATGAGGCACTGGTCAAATCTAAGCTCCAGAGCCTTGAATCGCCGAGTTGCCAGCCTATCGGTTTTTTACCGGTTACATTTCGGGGAGTGTGCGATGGAATTGCATGATCTAATTCCGGCTTGCCCGTTTCATCATCGGACTACCAGACGTACGGCGATGCGCCACCGGTACATGGTGGACATCCCACCTATACGCACTAAGCGCTTTGGGAATACTTTTATTATGCGTACCGCCAAGGAGTGGAATTCCCTGCCGGAGTCTGTGTTTCCCGATAGCTACAGTCTGGGGGTCTTCAAGTCAAGAGTGAATAGGTTTCTTCCAGGTAAGCGTGCTTCACCTTCGACCACATCATCGCTTACCATCAGGTGAGATAGTGGTCAAGCGCGAGCCTATTTATAATTAAAAAAAAAACTGACGAGAACCATCAATATACTCACTTTGAAGCGTGGCAGAATTATACTCAGTGTGAAAACTTGCATTTAGAAGACCCCTGGTGACGGTTTCATCGTCACTCCAGTCATTCAGGTTGTGCACCCCAACTTTTACCACGATGTCCTTGATGGAGGTCAGCGACCTGCGGCGCTGCATGCAATGGGCAGCTGCAAATAGAATGAAATCTTTTATTTTAGGCGTTCGTATGTGAATTACCATTCTTTCAATACAGTTGAGACTCTAGAACGCAGATTGCGCAGAGAAGTTTAGGACATCGCCTCTGTTATCGTAAGCAAAGATTTGACTGAGACTTAAGATGGCGAATTGCGATGGGATTGAACACAGTCGCGGGATCAAGGATTTATAAACACTTAGTCACCGGTAATAATATGGCGATCCGACACGAGCGTCCCTCCGCAGATAAACCGAAGAGTACCCTGTTCAGTCTTGTAGATAGCCACAAGCCATGGCAGTTCTCCCCTGTCGTAAGCGTCGCCATTGTAAATCAGGGGAATCTTATTATTGTCGCCGTAGACGACGCCGCATTCAACCGCTGGCTCTGGAGTATTTGGAAAACGGTTCGCACTGTAAAGAGAAAGAAGACAGATAATTTCTACAAGCTGTGCCAGAACCTAAAAAGCTAATAAAACTATGATACTTATTATAAATAAATGTATCATAATCTGCTCCTTTTCCTAACTATGAACTATGTTGGGGTCGGCTTCTAGTCTAACCGGATGCAGCTGAATACCAGTATTTTAGATTGACTGTTCCATAAATGTATCATCATCTGACCTTCACAACCCAGTTGTAATGGGTAATAGAACACTCTTGGAAAGACGAGGTTGTCAAATTTTCGACTGTCAAAGATCTACAAGTCTCTTTACACTCTGTATAAAGTCCTTACCTAGCAGTAACCGAAGAAGGCTGGTCCGAATAGTAGAAATCGTTTGGACTAGGGTTAATCGCTGGAGCCGCTTCATATGCAGGTCTGGTCGGCGCAGGTTCTGTATGTAACGGAGTATTAGGTTTCACGGGTCTTCGACTTGGGACCTGGGCAGGACGTTCGTCATATTCGTAGGTTGGTCTGGACTGGAATATTTGCTGCGTTGGAGGCTGATACTGCTGTGTTGGCTGCGTGTATTGATTAGTGTCGTTTATTATGAAGTATTGGTTATTCCCTGAAACAAAGTATTTAGCTCTTAAGTTTGACAATCCGTTATTAATTCGTAATATTTTATAGTAATAATGTCCTTCATTTTTGGACACTAAAGAAGCGCTTTAAAGGAGCCTGAATAAGAAATCATAAAATAAAGCATAGACAGTACAGTACAGTTCTTTTCTTAGCAACATTCCTCACTGGCTTAGCCCCCCCCCTCCCATTTATGGGCGCGGGATAAGTGACTTGCTTTAGGAAACGAGAGTTCTTGATTTTTTTTACTAGCTTTTTGTTTCAAGTATGTTTGCTTAGGTCAAATTTTGCAACTGAATTTTAAAACTGTTTTCTCCAAGCGATTGAGCTGAAATTTTGTGAACACGTTTGGAGTGAGTGACGCTAAATCCAATAAGGCGGACTCCCAAAGATGGCGGATTAATTATTTTTATGCATCCTAATGTTATGGGTCTCAATTGAAAGGGATTGCTGTGAACCTAAAATCTATATTACTATATTTATTTTAAGAAATTGATTTTAACTGTAAGCTTGTTTCTGACGGGCATAAAAAACGTTGTTCATTTGTTTTCTTCACAGTTACATTCCTAAGACACGAGACAGGGTTCGTAGCCTGGCGTTTTTAGATGACTATGGTGAAGAAGCCATGTAGAATCTTACCAGTACTTCCAGTAGGCTCATTTTTGCTGAAGGTATAAATTAGGGCAGTGGCGTCGTCGTCACCGAAGTGGACATGGTTCACCATTGGTTGCTGTGGTACTGCCGGTAGCGGTCGTGGCTGTGGCCTTGTCACCTGTGGCCTTGTATGCGGCTGATGTTGGAAGTTGTTATATGCTGAAGGCCTGGTACCTTCCAAGTACGAAGTATGCTGCAGACTTAGAGTCGTGACGTATGTGTTTGGCCCCGCTATGTCTGCAAAAATAAATTGTGTTTCTTGATTTCCTGTGTTTTGTAAAGATGTTTGAAATTGAATAGTGGGCTCCATTTTTCTATTAAATAAATGTTTTATTTCAGGCAAAATCACCATGTATACAATAGTAAGTTGACGGGATCCCTTCTTTTCGCATAATGTTCTTTGTCCTAATATACTTCGGCATAACGATTTTGGCACAATTTGTTTTGGCATAATAATACTTCGGCATAATTTTTTTAGGCATACATTTTATGTTGGCATAATCATCTTAAAGACTAATTTGTTTTGGCATAAATTTGATTCGCATAACGTTAGTAGGCCTAATGACTATTAGCATAATAATATTTAGGCATACAATTAATACGAATAAAAACAATTTTCATGCAACTAATTTATTATATATAACATTATGTAACTTAAACGATTGTTCAATCGCGAGATAACTTTTATCTGAAGAATATATTAGATGTTTTGACAGTATTTTGTATAAATAAATATGTCAATCAGTTAACTTCTATTATGAGAAATAAATATGGCGGTTATTCCTCAGATAGAAGTTAATTGATTGAAACAGTGGTCCTTAATTATGTATAATTTATATATGCTGTGCAACAAAAGTTAGTGACAGAACCGAATTGCTGCAAAACCGACTCCACGTGGTCTTGTTTGTCCTACCCCTAGAGTGTAATTTAAAATCGCGTAGGCGCGTAGGGGCGAGGCGGGCCGCGGGCCGAGGAGCAGGCGGCTGCGAGCGAGCCGCCGCGGCTGAGGCTGGCCGGCAAAGCCGGCCAACAAGCCAAAGCTGCGGTGGTGAGCGAAAGCCGTCTGCGACGATTAGCACGCGTGGGGCCGCCAGAGGCCCGCAGCGCCGGAACCGTGACAGAAACCCTGCCTGCTGCATGATGCATGCTCGCTTGAATGCTGCATGCTTGCTTGCATGCTTGCTTGCATGCTGTATGCTGGCTTGCATGCTGTATGCTTGCTTGCATGCTCTATGCTTGCTTGCATGCTGTATGCTTGCTTGCTTCATGCTTCCTACAGCGAAAAAAAAACCCAAATACCTAAAAATATAAATAATAAATAATAATATCATTATGCGTAAATAAATATAAATTTATGCTTTAGGATATTATGCTTAAAAAAGTTATGCTTCAGAACTTTATGCTTACTAAATTTATGCTTTAGAATATTATGCTTAATCATTATTATGGTTACAGAAATTATGCTTAAAAAATCATGCGTAAGCTGTCATGCGTAATTATATTATGCGAAAATATAATTATGCCAAAAAAAATATGCTAAGTTATATCCCTCCGGCCGTGATGGCAACTGAGTTTGGCAACCAGTTGCTTAAAAATATTGGATATTCTTTTTACTCAAGCAGTTGCCAAAGACGAATGTCGATTCTTGATACGCACCTATAATATTTTACCTTTGCAGTTTCGCAACCAGTTGCCGAAGGAGTAAAAACTTTCTTGTTACTCAACCAAATCTGCTAAGAATTCAAACTTTTTTCAGATGTTCAGAATAAATTTTCTTTTGTTACTGACGTAGTTGACATCTATCATTTTATTTGCCTCTTGAGGTTATCGATTAATTGCAATATATGTGTAATACACATTAGATTACTGTATTTACTGCACGAGTATGTGTACGATTTAAGACCAGTATAATAGTCTGTTCCGGAGACATCAACATGTCTACTTTAAATGTATACCCAAATACATCTAACATTGAATTCATTAGTTCAAGAAGAGGAGGTGTTTCTGCGTTGTACGATGGTAGGCGTTACAGCCGTAAAAAAATATATGTAAATAAAAACTCATTTTGGAAATGTAGCCTTACAAAAGGATGCAGAGGTAATATTACTTTAAATACTCGTAATGAGATAATAATGCAAAGAGCACACGAAACCGATTGCAGACGTAATTTTGCGAAAACCACATTTTTGAAAAAATTGGATGATCTCAAGAGAGTGAGTAGTTGCAATTTTGAATCAATCCCCAAACAATACGACAATATGGTTCGTGATTTAAAAAACGATGGATATAATTTCGTCGGCGATATACCAAAGTTCAGCAGTGTGAAAAGTGACCTTTACAATGGGCGAAACAAAGTAGTTGGTACCACAAAAATGCGTTTCTCAAATGCTACGGACGTTGAAATACCCATGAAGTACCAACATTTTTATCTTTGTGAATATGAAGATGGAGATTTTAGAATCATTGTATTTTGTATTCGTGATGTGACAACAAAAATGAGTAATTTCAATCATTTCTTTGCTGATGGCACTTTCAGAAGTTGCCCAAAAGCCTTTAAACAGTTGTATACCATTCATGGCTATGATGAAATTAACAATATCATAACTCCATTATTTTTCGCACTTCTTCCCGATAAAAGAAATAACACATATAAAATTTTGTTCAGTATAATTAAATCTCAAATTCCTACCTGGAGTCCAAAAAAAATTACATTGGATTTCGAAATTGCAGCAATTAATGCATTTAAAGACATATTTCCTGGTATACTTTTTAAGGGATGTTACTATCACTTCAACCATGCGTTATGGAAAAAGGCGAAGGCCTTACAAATAAAAACTAGAGTAAAAAAAAGGCATGTGGCGAGATGTATTGGAATTGCACGGTTACCAAAAAAATACTTAAGAGAAGGATATGATTATGTAATGGCAAAAAGACCTGTTGGTGAGGAAATCAATATGTTTAATAAATATTTCCAAAAGCAGTGGGTTAATAAAGATTTTTTTGCTGAATCTTGTTGTTGTGAAACTGAAAAATTTAGAACTAATAACAATATAGAGGGATGGCATAGAAAGATCAACAGTTTTATTGGTAAGAAAAATCCAACGTTGGCACATCTACTCGATGTTTTAGAATCTGAAGCGACATACTATGATTTGAAAAAAATTACACCTAAAAAAAAGAAGGAGTACGAGGAGATCGATGAGGAAATTGGGTTAGCGATAAAAACTTTAAATGAAAACAAAATTAGTGTCGGACACTGTCTCGAAATTATCAGTCCATTTGTTATCCCATTCTAAAGACATATTAACTACCTACTAAATTCGAAGTGTACTTATAATTTCAATTTTGTTGCAAATGGGGAACCTAGTTGTTAATTTTCAGTAACTTTAAGCTGTAGTTAGGTAATTACATGGAATAAAGGCATATACACCTATATTATGTTGTTTTCACGATATTATTATTTGAAACATAATGTACCTACCCTTGTTCCCTTTCGATGACGCAACTCTTAAGAAATTTAATCAAACAAACAAATTCAATAGAAACAAAATTTTATATGCATCTGATTGAAAACATCCTAATTTAATATAATACAGACCTTAGTCCTTATTTTGATTTCCACAACTGATGTTAGTTACGAACTGAGAGTGGTAATTCTTCTTAAGTAACCACACCTTTTGAGAAAATCTTAGTTGGCAACTAGGTGCGTATCAAGAATCGACATTCGTCTTTGGCAACTGGTTGAGTAAAAAGAATATCCAATATTTTTAAGCAACTGGTTGCCAAACTCAGTTGCCATCACGGCCGGAGGGAGTTATATTAGGTCTTAAAATTTTATGCAAATGGATAGGGAACCTCAAATACAATTAGGTCGACATTCGCTTAAACATACATTTCCATGGTAACGACCTTATTATCTGCCATTTAATTACACAGAGAAGAGAGAATTACCAATTTGTTGACTGTACCTACACAAAATAAAACATAGAAACCAGAAATGCACAAGATCAATGCTTAGTTAACTACTTTTCTTTCATCTTTGGCATCTAACTCACTCGACAAGTCGACACATTGTAATGATTTTGCATCTTTTTTTTTTTTAATTCAACACATATTGGTAAAGCAAAACGTGGTAAAACTTTGAGGGTTCGTGTGTCAATTACGTTATGAAACTCAAGGAATAAGCCGGCGAAATTATCATAGAGCTGAGTACAATGCAAAACTTAACTTGCCAATAAGCAACGGCAGGAAATTTTCTACTTTGTTCTTATTAACTACTACCTGACTAACATGATTCAAAACGTTTACGTTATGTATGGGGGTGTCCATTAATTACGTGAGACGTTTAAGGGAGGGGGTGGTGTGGAGCCGAATTTCACCTAATCTCACTAGGGAGAGGGGGGGGGTATCGCCAAATAACACATTTTTTTTTCACCACAATAAACAGTGTGAAATTGCGTGAAAACTAGGTTTAAGTGAACATGTTTGTCCACAAAAATATGGCTAAATCCTACACAATAATAATAAATATTTCATGAAAGCCCAGAAAGATAAGCAATTGAAATATCATCTGGCTCGCGAGATTGTCGACATGTGAGATGTTAGTACAGTAGTCATTGTACCGAGAGTCGTGTCGGCCAATGGCTTAATAGCCAAAAGCCTTGACTAACATGACGAGCTGGATCAAGCGCTTGCTTCAGAAAGCAGTACTTCTAGACACGGTGCGTAATGTTAGGAGGTTCCTCTCTCTAGAGCCCTGGCCACCGGTAGCTCGCACCGGTGCCGGCGGGCAATTTTTTTTTAAATATAATTTTGTATAATATTTAAAAATGTTAATAATGTGTAAAGAAATGAAGAAACGTTAATACTATTTCATGAAAATAATAATAAATTATGTTTTTTTTTATTAATTCCAACACAATCATTAACTTATTCACACTGACCTGCGCATTAAGAAAAATCTCACGTGATATTAGGTAAGGGTCACGTCTAGTGATGGTAAATTCCCGAGAATATTCTCCTTGCGAGAACTTTGCTGTTAAGTTCTCGAGAATATTCTTTTGGAAGGGAATTTACGAGAATTTAAAAATTGAATGACTCTTTTGTGTCGATCTAGTTTAAGAGTAATAGTTTTTAGTGTATTTGAAAGTTTTACGAAGTTTAAGTTATAATAATCTACTCCTTAACTTAAATTCTCAATAAATTCTCTTGAGCAAGAACATTCCCGATTCCCAATTTCTGTATTAAAACAAACTTTATGAGTTATACAAATCATCAGATTTAATATATTAAAAAAAAAAAAAAAAAACATTATAAAAACGGTGTATGGTGTGGATAATAAAAAACAAAGTAAAAATCACAATCTTAACAATTCTTGAAATCAAATCAAATTGCTAATGCAGTAATGCTATTCGTCCATTGATAACGATTGATCCATGCCATCTAAGTTGATGTAGTCTGTTTCCACCAAGATTACTGGCTCATCCTCTACCTCTTCTTCAGATGTGCTCTCTTTAGATTCGTTGTCTAAATTCATTGTAAGCTCTTCTCCTTCGCTAGAAGCCAGTTGAGGCAGAGGCAGTTGGATTTGGTTCTTCAGACTCTTTCTTTAAACGTTGTGGTTAGTTCATAATTTTCCAATTGTGAGCAATCAGATAAATTTTGCCTGCGCTTTCAGTGTTGAATTTATTACGTTTTTGGTATGAATGTTTGAAAATGTGGAAAAAGAGCGTTCCACATAAACAAGTGCCACATTTATATTTAGACACTTCTTCGAACAATTGTTTTTTTTTTTCTTTATTTATTTAGGGACATTTATAACCGCAGTGCGTATGTCAGTCCCATCGTATCCAAAATACACGTTTATCATATCTGGGCCATGAACCTAAACAGACTCTTCGCATCATCGCCATTTGGTTGAGCCAGGATTTTATGGAATGTGCCTACTTCAAGTCTGTTCAGCCTCAAGACCCTAAACAAATCATTTCTCCCAGACTCATACCGAACACAGTCCATCAATAAGTGGTGTAAGTCTTCAACAACTCCACACTCCACACAGTTAGGCGAGTTCGTTTTCCTCATCATGAACGCGAACTTATTACATGGAATGTGTCCAGATCTGAGTCTATGAGCGGTAACAACTAATTTTCGACTTAAATTATTGAACGATTGTTGAACTGAAATACTGTGTCTTTCAGCCAAGCTAAGAACGAACTCCCATCCATGTTTTCACTTGATGTCATTGTTGTACCACGATTTTGCGGGTTTAATAATACCACAGCATAGTACATTGGCTTAAGCGCTGTAACTATTCTATTGCTGTATTTCTGTTTTAAATGATGGTCTGCTTCTTCGCCTAAAATTACGGAGCAGGATAGGCTTCTCTACCAGTTCTTTTAATTCGCCGAATTCCGTATGTACCAAATGGATAGAACAGTAATATCCTTCAAACTTTGTTACCCAACCTACGATTTCTTTTAGTAAAACTTTTATTTTTTCAAATTTCGTCTACTCGTTTTCATTTAAAAGTATTTTTTTACATTTCTGTATACCTGGTGAGTTTAACGCCATATTTTGAAGAACAGATTTGCATTCCAATAGACTTTAAACGCAGTTCCCCATCTTATTGTCACTGGTAACTCTAATGATTTCGTACGAGTAACTCCCTTTTCCCATTCAATTGATTTAAAATCTTCTGACAGAATATGAAAACGCTGAATACACTATGGTTACTTGTTGGTTTTTTTAATATATTGCCAATTATTAGATGCAACGTGTGAGCTAAGCAGCCAGCCCACTTCACATGGGGATATTTTCTTTCCAGCATCTTACCACATTTTACCATGTTGGTAGCATTACTAGCATTATCTGCTATAATCAGCATAATTTTATTGTGGCACATATGGTGTGATTTCAGCCCAACTTCAGGTAGAGCAGTCAGTTAATACTATTTTAAATTCTCGTAAATTCTCCGTCGAAAAGAATATTTCAGAATATTGCAGAATATTCTCGTACCGAGAACATTCTCCGTGGGAGAATATTCTCTCGACCCATCACTAGTCACGTCAAATCTCAGGAAAGCTTACCAAGGGGCGAGGAGATATCGAACAATCGTCAAAATTGCCTCACGTATTTAATGGACGCCCCCTTTACACCGCGCCCTCGTGTTAGGGTATCAGATAGCCACATCCACAAGCGGCTTCTTCTTATTTTTTCTGTTTGTACAACAAAAATAGGTATTTACCTCCATGCCCATAGCAGATGGTATCACCGTTGACAGTGAGTGCAGTCAGCTTGGGCAGTGGTGACGTAACAGGGAAGTGTACCAGGTAGGTGACAGCCTGTCCTGCGTTGTACTTCTGCAGGAGGTGGTTAGCGTCATGTGCGTCTATACGACCTACATAATTCTGAAAAGTGAAAAAAAAAAACTAATAAGTAAAAAAAGAAATAGAAAAAACAAAAACAGAGGCAGTCACGGACTGCCGACAGAAGTGAAAACTCAAAACAATGGAATTACTGTTCTTTTTTTGAATTTTTAAATCAATTAAGTCCAAACACAGTACACAGGCCGCTATACTCGTACTACGCGTCTGGAGCATCGGTGACGCGAACCCATAGGTTTGTCCCCTACCAAAAATCCCTCAACGCGTCTCAAGAAGTTTTCACTTCACAAAACAATAGGGGATAATCCAATTTTTTTTTTCAATGTCCGTCGGGTACCAAGTTTATTGAAAAGTATTGGACACGTATTTTTTCTTTTTTCACGTGGTCATAAAATTACGGAGATATATATTGAGTTGAAATGGCGCATACGTCACATGTAGGTAAGTTTTATACCTACTTGTGACGTAGTAAGCCCCCACACTCCAACTTTGAGTTTAAACTAAGTAATTTTTTGATATTTTTATAAAACAAAAAATACGTGTCTAATATTTTTGTATTACCTGTCTGACGGACAAAATAGAATGTCGTTTTCTTAACCCAGTCCGCACCCCTATTGCAGTAGACGCGATAAGTTCTAACCGTGACCACAGGCTCAAGCGATAGGCGACAAATAAATAAAATTGAAGTTTCTGTTTGTAATTTCAAAATACACAGCTTTTTACTGAATTATATTTCACGATAATTATAAAAAAAAACATACTTTTCAATTGTTGTCTGTCTATTTGTCCCGGCTAATCTCACGGCTGGACTGATTTTGACCGACTTTTACTGGCAGATGAACAGATGTTATATATGCTACTTTTATTTTAAAATATGGATTAGCGTTTCGTACAAAAAATTAAAACCCATGAAATTGTCAACAAAATCGTATTCAAATAGGAAAGTATATTTTTTAATTTGTTTATTCATATCAACGTGTCCCAAAATTCAACGATAAGCCAGCACCGGAGGATAGACCTACCCATGACTACTCGGGGAAAAATATTTAAAAAAATATACACTTCACACCACGATGAGGGAATAAATTAAGTTTCATTAATTTATGTGAAAAAACTAGAGGTATTCTGGATTTTTTAAGAATTGTGGTAGATAGCAGTCCTATTCAGGTTGCCTATAAAAAGAAAATAACAGAAATAATTTAAAAAGTGGTCATGGCAGTGAAAAATATCATAAAACGTCGTAATTTTTTTAAGAATTTCTTTTTTAAATTATAATTTCAAAAAAAAAAAGAGTTTTTTTTTTCTTTTTTTCCCCGAGTAGTCATGGGCAGGTCTATCCTCCGGTGCTGGCTTATCGTTGAATTTTGGGACATGTTGTATACAACATGTAACATAATTAACGCACATCCTGAAAATAGTTTGTTCAGAATCGTTTACTGAATTGATTTCTATAATTCTTAATATAGGTAATTTTTTATCCCAAAAATAATTAAAACTACGGAAATTATTGTCATATTAACCCTGTACAGTCAAAACAAATTTAAATGGACGTAGTTTCGTTATGTTGTGTCGAGCGGCGCGATAACTGCTTGTGCGAATGTGTGCGTAGCGTGCGTAGTAGTATACTACTACCATAACGTTCTCCAAGAATTGGTATAACTAATTTAATAAATGACAATGCAATGCATATACATGTTAAATTAAAAATTCAGTGTATGTATTATGATTATAACATAATATTCTAATTGGGGTGTGCGTTAATTAAGTTACATGTTGTTTACACGTTATTTACATTTTTTTAACACACACTCCAAGACTCGCTCATACTAAGACTCGCCCATTGTAAGACTCGCCCAGTTAACACAATTTATAACGAACGATTATTTCCATTTAAAAAAACAATACTTTTTCTTAGAAATAAGATAATCATATGTTAAAATAACTATTTTCAAGTTTTTTATAGGACGTACTTTGTTTGTGACGGTTTTGTTAGTGGTGTTTAGTTCTTTTGCTTCTTGAGTTTGACTAGAGAAAAAATATTTAATGATATGAAAGTGGGAGGTATATACCTCAATTAAAAATACTACTTGATTGCGATGGCTGTGACGGAGATTCTGTTAGATTTTTCTGCCTCCCAACAGTAAAACAGGTCTGGTACCGTCGCATAAGGTTAGCACGTTCAATAAATCGCATTCTTCCTGAATCACCGGCGTTTTGTGGCCGTGAACCCTTGAAACAGACGCTCGCAAAACGTATCTCATAATCTCTACGAGTCTCCTAATTGCGGAGGCTCGTAGAGATTTACTTAGACCCATTATCTTGTTAAAATACTCTGAATTTGTAAACGACATATCAACAATAACAACAGCGGACCAAACACTCGGAAGCTATATTTACGCAAAACTGTCATAATTTTAAAATGACGACAATGATGTTGACATTTATTTATCTCGTCTGTTTTGCTATCTTTATGTCACGGACAAAACTTATTGGAAAACAAGACCGTGACGGTCTTGTTTTCCAATAAGTTTTGATTGATTTTTATTACAAACTCCTTTACTACTAATAAGATGGTGTTGTCGCGATAAAAAAAAATTGGGTAAGAAAATGGTGATTTTAAAATTTATATTCTTTATTTTATTTGGATAATATATGATTGAGATAGGTACACTTAGCCGTTTTCGGATCGGACAGGATTTTTTAAACATATAAAACAAACCAACGCTACATTTTTAAACGAGTCTAATAAACGTTACAATTAACCGTGAAGCAGCAGCTATCAAGCAGCTGTATGTTACCATTGTAATAGACTGCTCCAATTTTCATTATATTCCATATAGGCCTACGTACCTACTTATAAAAAATATCAGACTTTGTTTTATAGCATATTTTCTTAGAAACCAACTCATTTATCCATCACAATATATTGCAATCGACGTCTTCTTGATTCGTACGTACTTATTTTTTAAACATATTACTTGTTATATTACTTAAGCATAACTGGCAATATGTAAATGTACTACGTGGGGACACTAACACCTAAAAAGTTATGTCAAGTGATAACATCAGAGGACGTGCCTTATTAACATTCTACGGATGCCAGAACCGATAACTGTTGGGGTAGACGAGTTCTTGAGTGTAGACCACGGATCGGTAAACGTAGCGTAGGACGTCCTCAGACTCGGTGGAGCGATGATCTTCGCAAGGCGGCTGGCAAGAGCTGGATGAGAGTGGCCGAGGATCGTCCTCAGTGGCGTGTCATGGGAGAGGCCTATGTCCAGCAGTGGACGAATACAGGCTGATGATGATGATGATGATGCCAGTCAGAAGTAAAAAAATATTTGCTTATTTCTAATTTCAGCTCACAGGATTTACAGTTTTTTACCTACTGAAATTCAGCTGCATACGGTTAGTCTGGAAGCCGACCCCAATACAGTTGGGAAAAGGCTAAGCAGATGATGATGGTTCTCTATTTTTACTAGCTTTTTATTAGCTTCTCTTTTACACACTATGTCTGCATCTCTTTTTTTATTATCTCCTTTCGCAGGTATGCTGGAAGAGATATCTTTAGAAATAAGCTTTACCTTTGTACCTATTTTCTGTTCCTTTCTTCTTCTCTGTATTAAGTGTGTACATAAACTGCTAAATAAATAAATTTTAGCCAATTTGGTGTGAACGCAGACTTAGTAATAGGTACACGGTATTTTATTGTACTGTGAGTCATGATGATCGGCATGAATAGGGGGTTGCCCGTTTTTTTAATAACGATATAGCTACATTTTCCTTCTCTTTGAAGTCGGTTAAAAGGGTAATCGTGGTCATCCAGAGACCCTATTGTGTGCGATTACATTTTCAACTTTATAGTTAAAGAATTGGGTTCAAAATTTATTGGGAAAATTTGGCAGTTAAAACAGTGTAGGTACTACCGCGTTCACTGACGGTCTGTCACTTCCAGTAATGAAGTAGGAAGAGTTGTCGACCGTTAGTGAACTTAGTAGTACCTAAATAATACATTTGTTGTGCAAGTTAAGGCGGAAACACACGTGTCGTGGCGTGTCGTGACGCGCCAGAAGCATATCGGTTTCATACATCGTTGCGACACGACACGCCATGTATGAAACCGATTTGCTTCTGGCGCGTCACGACACGCCAACGCCATGCAAATGTGTCCCTAACCATATTAAATGTATGAAACCGATTTGCTTCTAGCGCGTCACGACACGCCACGACACGTAAGTATGTTTCCGTCTTAAGTATGTTTCCGCCTTTACTGGGAGGCTCCCGGAATTTGTACACACGGCGACACATCAACCTATTCATTTCTAGTATAACATGGCCTCGCTTTGTACAAATTTCATCTCCACTATAAGCCAACGTAGGATGTACGTTTTTAGCGATGAGCGAATATTAATTAGAATTAAAATTCAATTCCGGGTGCTGTCTGACGTCGCTTGCTTCATTTATTTTTAAGGAAATCAGTTCCTTAATAATATTTTACTACAAACTTACTTCGTTAAAGGTTTCCTTTTAGGGTTCGGTATCTGAAAAGGAAAAACGGATCACTTACAGGATTATTTTATTGTCCGACTGCCTGTTTGTCAAGATTTTTCTCAAGAATGCGTAGTGGTATCGAGTTCGAGTTAATATGACATACCGAAGTCAACGCAATAAAAAACAATGCCATTTCCAAATCAAAACCTACAGGTTACTTCCCGCTGACTTAGAATCATGAAATTTGATAAGAAGCAAGGTCTTATAGCACAAGTAAAGGAAAAAATCCGAACATGTTTAATTTGTAAGTAGTTTTTAGTACACATTACAAAAAGAAAAAAAATGGGAGAGTATTATTTAACTGCAAAGTTAAATTCGCTCTTCAACCGGACTTATCTTTTCATAAACCATCAACATACAAGTTTGAACGAACCGAACCGTGATCGGTGCGCGAGCCACTTGCGCTTGTCCGGTTTTTTTTTTGTATTTATTGTTGGTGAAAAAACTTAGGCCGGCTCAAAACTTGGTGCGGAAGCTAAATAGCTTCTTTGTAGTAGGTATGTTATATCTATTTTCCACATAAGTTGCACGTCATAATATACTCATGGATTTTACTGATGATTACGTAGACAAACAAAACCTAGATGAGCAAATACGCCTGTTGTCATTTGTAGCTCGCATGCAATCGTCAAATGCCGAGGTGTTCACATATAGGACGATACCATTAACTGTCACCCATTAGCAAAAGCCAACAAAAATAAACAATTATTTGATTAGAACATAACATAATAAACATTTTTTATTATTACACCTAAGTCGTAGGTCAATTCACCCAGAAGTTATTCGACCACAAAATATCTGAGATCACCCAGATTGGTATTTTTTTTCCGGCAAAAAAATTAAACTCATTATTTAAATAAAGCATAACATAAAAAGGATTGTGTGGTTTTATGAAACCACGGTAAAAGTGAAACTTTTTTTCACAATAGACATTTAACTAAAAAATGTTGTAATAATATTCCATTAAGGGTATAGAACGTATAAAACACACAGACGAAAAAGTTTGAGACGATGTAATAAAAGTTTCACTTTAATAAACATTTTTTTAATATTACACCTAAGTCGTAAGTCAATTCACCCAGAAGTTATTCCACCACAAAATATCTGAGATAACCCAGATTGGGCGATTTTGAAATTAGCCCAAAAATTTATGGAGGCTGGGTAACCTCTTTTTATCCCCCCCTATTTTTTTATCCGCATTATTTTGAGAGAAACTGTCGACTCGGAGAATATGTTTAAGTTACTTTAAACTAAGCACACAGTTTTGACAGCCCTACAAGTTCAAGCTTCCTTTAATGGGCAAGGTGTCGTGGGTCATAAATATGTTCCTGCATACGTCCACTCAATCGTTGAAGTTTATCGGTCAAGAAACAGGTTCCAGCAGCCGTTTTTACTTTTAACTACGTAACAAGTAATAACCGAAGAAAGCGATGAGGAAAACTGGGCATTTAATACTAAAGTGCGACAACGCAGGTCTTTGTTTGTAGACTTATGTTTCCTTTGTGTTGACTCTTTTGTCTAATTTAGAAGTAATAATCTATTAGCGAATCGCATGTGTCTAAAAGAGTTATGAATATAATACAATAGGGGACCGGACTGGGTAAAGAAAACGACATTCTATTTTGTCCGTCAGACAGGTAATACAAAAATATTAACAACGTATTTTTTGTTTTATCAAAATATCAAAAAAATACTTAGTTAAAACTCATTAAAGTTGGAGAGTGGGGGCTTACTACGTCACAAGTAGGTATAAAACTTACCTACATGTGACGTCATGCGCCATTTCAACTCAATATATCTCCGTAATTTTATGACCACGTGAAAAAAGAAAAAATACGTGTCCAATACTTTTTAATAAACTACCCGACGGACAAAGAAAAAAAAAATTGGATCATCCCCTATTGTTGATGGATGGACAGGGAGAGGAAGACCACCTTTTTGTCATCAAACTGGGTAACCCTACGCAATAAATATTGATAAACTAGCTGTGCCCGCGACTTCATCCTCGTGGAATTAGATTTTTTCTAAAATAGAAGTAGCCTAAGTTACTCCATATTACATGAGCTATCTGCCAGTGAAAGTCCCGTCAAAATCGGTCCAGCCGTTCCAGAGATTCGACGGAACAAACAGAAAGACAGATAAAAATTGTAAAAAACGTTATTTTGGTATATTATTATGAACCGTATATACATTCATATGCATGTAGTATAAAGCGGTTATTTTAATATTACAAACACTACAATTTTATTTATTTGTTTGAATGTATGTATGTATTTGTATAGAAAACTGCTCTTCTACAAGGTGTTGTTTTGCAACCTCGTCAAATTTCAGGAGATGGTCACAAAAGACATTAATAATCAATTAAAATTACGATTCCTAGTTAATTATTAATAAACGGTGATTTTTTTGGTTGCTTAAGTTTGTCAGTATTTCAGAATAACCCCCTTAACGTGGTTTAGGGACTAAGAAATTATCGAATAAACGTTTGAGCTTGTTTGTATGTGTGTAAGCGAGGTTATACGGCAAGAACCAGACGGGCCGCGTTTAAAACAAGGGTGGTTCACACTTACCGATTTCCGTAAAAAAGAAAAGAAAAGAAAAATTACCTACCCATTTTAGTATTGATTCGGGACGAGAATCATTAGCATAGTTACCTCCTTGAATTTGACGAGGGTGCAAAACAACACCTTGTATAGGTTGAAAAAAAACTCTGATGCCACATAGAAATTTTTCATCAGATTTAAAAAAAATAAAACAGCTGTTTCCTAGAAAACTGCAATACCAACACGTTAAAACATATGGAACTGCCAATGTCCCTTTCACCTTGATAGCGTTGCTAAAGTTAAAGAATTTTTTTTTAAATACATTGTTGACATATAACTGTACTAGCCGTCCCGCGCAACTTCGTCTGCGTCACATTTCCCCCGTTTTCACAACATTTTTCATTGCTGCTCTGCTCCTATTGATCGTAGCGTGATGATATAAACAAGGTGTAAATCATCTCATCACGAAGCCGTCAACTAAGCATTCTGTACATGAAACTAAGTAACTTCACGCAAAAAATATTGCTAGGAAACACTTTTTGTTGGGGGGTGTAAAAGCATGTTTTGTGGTAGAACTCAATGTAACGCACTCAAAACATTGTGCTGATGGACGGATTGAATAGTACGGGGGTCGTGGAGGTGTTTAAATTAAAAATCTTACATTAAAAACTTGTATTAAAAAAAAATACTGGTCAAAAAGTTGGAACTTTGACCCCTGATATCTCCGTAACTAGAAGGTTCCCAGGTATGGTGTAGAACAAAAAAAAATATCGCAATGACAGGGAGAACCAGTGCCTTTCGGCTTCGTTAAGAGGTGTTTTACACCCTTTATATAGCCTATAGCCTCCTCGATAAATGGGCTATCTAACACTGAAAAAAATTGTCCATTCAAATTGAGATTAGCCCGTTCAAGCAAACAAACTCTTCAGCTTTATTATTAGTAAAATAGATTCGTTAGTTTTATTTAGCGGCTCGCACCAGTAAAGCTCGCAGTCGGCATGATCTTTTGCGACATCTTCAACAATTATCATCATATTAATACACCTAAACCTCCTTCATGAAAACTGTATGGAAAACCTTTCGGTGGTGTTTAGTTTATCGCTTTCAGACAGATGACGAAGGTACTGATTTCAGACTTTGTCGCTGTCGCTCCTTGCTAGGCACAACTTACACGGTCAACTGCTTCAAATGTTAGCCATCGTCTGCTTTTTTTTTTAACTTTGGAAACAAAGAAAAGCATACAAACCGGAAACACTATTCTCAAACTACTGCAACTCCTGACAGCCAGAATCAATAATGGCAACCATCTAGAAAAGCGCCTAGACATTAAAGCTCGAGGAAGTCCCAATGAAACAATTTAACTGTCTTGAATCCCGCAACGAAATGAACCAGAAAAGAATTGCAGAGGAGTAGGTAAAACATAATTAAGCAAAAAAAGGCATGTTCATGTTTTTCATATCCTAGCGCTATTAAGAAATGCATTACAACACCAGAAGAATAATGACCATAAAACCTGATTTTAAACCTGTGTCAAATTATTGTAACAAGGCACTTAAAATAGTATGTTTTGGCAATAAATCTTCCTTTAAACAAAACCAACAAAAAACGGCTTCATCAAAGATATCTTTTGTTTTGGGTCGTCTGTTATCTTTAGTCGTTCCGGCATTGATTTATGTCGTCATGCGCTGATATCTGCCATATACGTTTAAAAGGATCCCGCATTATTTGTTTATGAAATCAAGTCGCTACCTGATACTGTAAGCCTGTGACTTCCCACTGCTGAGCAAAGGGTTCTGGCGACCGCTGTAAATGTTTGATACCACCACAACTAAGGGCTCATATAGACGGACGGCACCTTTCTAACGGCAGATACCACTGCAGCCGTCGCCAACGGCACCTACCAGCGGCAGCTGGCAAAGCTCCCCGTCGACGGCTGCCGATGCCGTCCACAGGGAGTGACGCTTGGACATGTAATTCTGTCTCGGCCGCAATGAAAAAGGTT
The DNA here is from genome assembly GCA_963082945.1 of Cerastis leucographa. Taxonomy (NCBI): domain Eukaryota; kingdom Metazoa; phylum Arthropoda; class Insecta; order Lepidoptera; family Noctuidae; genus Cerastis; species Cerastis leucographa. Next base: position 14,260,610 of record OY720365.1, on the reverse strand, counting down.
ACAAAAATGCTAATTTACGATATGAAAAATAGTTTTACTTTCGGAAGGCGGACTTTTTGCCACCGACTTCCGTTAGTTAAGTTATTTTCCAGTTTTTACGTTGTCACACCACACACGACTGTTTTTAAAGGTTTGGGATGAATACAATATTCATTGTAAGTGGACAAGATGATCCGCATTAACGTGTATCAAAAAGGTTTTTGGCGTCTTATTTATTATCACTTAGATTCGTCATGCAATAAGTATGTACTTATGTGCATGTAGGTAGGTTTAGGTTACCAAAAGGATTTGTTTTTTTATTAATTTTACAATTTGTTACCTTATAATGTTATTTCGTACCTTGTTAATCATCGGACTCATGATAAAATATCCTGTTACCAGTAAAATTATTGTCTGTGCGTCAAATGCCGTTAGGTCACCATTTTTCACAAAAGAAAGACGTCATTTGACAATGCGGGGAAACACACAGTTCCATATCTCTGTTATTTACATACAAGGTGTTGTTTTGCATCCTCGTTAAATTCAAGGAGGTGACTATGCTAATGATTCTCGTCACGAATCAATAATAAAATGGGTAGGTAATTTTTATTTTTTGTCTTATTTACGAAAATCGGTTAGTGTGAACCACCAGTGTTTTAACGCGGCCCATCTGATCCTCGCCCTATAACCTCGCTTTCATACATACAAACAATCTCAAACGTTTATTCGATAATTTCTTATTCCCTAAACCGCGTTAAGGGGGTTATTCTGAAATACTGACAAACTTAAACAACAAAAAAAAACTGCGTTTATTAATAATTAACTAGGTACCGTAATTTTAATTGATTATTTATGTCTTTTGTGACATCCTCTTGAATTTTGACGAGGATGCAAAACAACACCTTGTACCTAGATATGTATGTGACTGACGCGTCGGTATAGTGGTAGCAAACGCGACTACTGATCATGAGTTCCTGAATTCGATTCCCAGGTCGGGCGAAGCGTGGGTTTCCCATCAGGAATTTCTCCGTAGCAGCCACGGATTCTGGATTTGTTCCGGCTGATCGAAATAGGCTCACCCCCCATTACATGGAACTTAAACATAACTGTCGAAATTTGGGTGTGTAGGTACTAGATTAGTTCCACGTCTACCTAGCCCTTCTGTGACTACAGGCGTGATGATATGTGTGATGTATACAGAGTGGAAGGGATCGACACGAAAACCGTTACTACCTACGTACTCATTCAGTACATCATTCTGAACCACCCCTCATAGAAATGTATCATAATAGGGGATCGGACTGGGTAAAGAAAACGACATTCTATTTTGTCCGTCAGACAGGTAATACAAAAATATTACACACGTATTTTTTGTTTTATCAAAATATCAAAAAAATACTTAGTTAGAACTCATTAAAGTTGGAGACTGGGGGCTTACTACGTCACAAGTGGGTATAAAACTTACCTACATGTGACGTCATGCGCCATTTCAACTCAATATATCTCCGTAATTTTATAACCACGTGAAAAAATAAAAAATACGTGTCCAATACTTTTCAATAAACTACCCGACGGACAAAGAAAAAAAAATAGGATTATCCCCTTTTATGAAATCTAAACTTAATATTATAAAAAGAGGACAGATTTAATTGTTTGTTACGATTTAACACAAAAACTACTAACCAGATTTTAAAAATTATTTCACCACTAGAAAGCTATAACTTTACCGAGTAACATAGGCATTATATCACAATTTTCGCGGACGAAGTCGCGGACGAAGTGCTTGTTTAAAATAAAATGGGCTGTTCCATACATTTTGATCGTGTAGGTATTGCACTTTTGTTGTTTATTATATACGTAAGTCACATAAGTATTTAGTACGTCATTCTAAACCCCCTCGGTTCAGAATGATGACGTACTGAATAAGTTTTAAGTGTCCCTTCCACCTATGGTATGTGTGTTTCCCCACGTAGTGCGTAAGTACGTAGGTACTTAAAAGGAAAAAGTCATTTTTAGGGTTCCGTAGCCGAATGGCAAAAAACGGAACCCTTATAGTTTCGTCATGTCTGTCTGCCTGTCTGTCTGTCTGTCCGTCCGTATGTCACAGCCACTTTATTCCGAAACTATAAGAACTATACTGTTGAAACTTGGTAAGTAGATGTATTCTGTGAACCGCATTAAGATTTTCACACAAAAATAGAAAAAAAAAAACAATAAATTTTGGGGGTTCCCTATACTTAGAACTGAAACTCAGTTTTTTTTTTCTATCAAACTCATACGTGTGGGGTATCTATGGATAGGTCTTCAAAAATGATATTGAGGTTGCTAATATCATTTTTTTCTAAAGTTAATAGTTTGCGCGAGAGACACTTCCAAAGTGGTAAAATGTGTCCCCCCCCCCCCTCTAATTTCTGAAGTAAGAGGATGAAAATTCTGAAAATATTTAGGATTATAGAACGTAAAAAAAAAACTTTCAACGAAAATTGGTTTGAATAAGATATATGATGTTTAGTTTTTGAGATATAAGACTTTTTCATCAAACTGCAGCAGTAACTTTGTTTTTCATTAATATACTATGAAAAACAAATTTAGTTTTGCTGTTACATATAAAAATAATTTAATAATATTAAAAATATTTTATATTTTATTGTTTGGTGGTACGGAACCCTGTGTGCGTGTGAGTACGACACGCACTTGGCCGGTTTTTTGGTAAAAACTTTCTATAAAAAGCCCATGCAGATAACTTAGTCTTTTGGGGACGTTCTTGCGAAATAACAACTGCTGTAGTATAATTAAATATATATATACCTAAAAATGGTACATAGATCTTTTGCCTGCTGAAAGGCATTTACAAGTACACAAAGAAAGGCGCTAAATGGCATGGTGACACATATTTAAAAAAAATACTGGCGTTAGTGTTAATAACTTCGTGAGTTCCAAGAATTACACATATTTATGACGCCTGCTATAAAAAAATCTTTATTGTTAAGATTCATTCAATGGCATGTGGCGAAATTCTTTGACACATGAGGAAAATGGGTAGATATGTTATGTGTCGATGAAACTTTCTTATGGAGCTATTGAGAAAAATTCCATATTGGTTTGTGGTCACACAATAATAACCTGTATCCTGTACACAGGAAGGTCAATTGTATTGAATTAGGTATAGGTAGGTAAGATATATTTTATCTTGGAAAATAGATAGGGTTCCTTGCAGAATATTAAAACCCCTGAAATTGATTACAAAATCCGATTCAAATAGGGAAGTATTTTTTTATAATAATTTCGCAGACGAAGGTCACGGGCAACAGCTAGTATAAAGGGTGGGAGGGATACCAAAGCACAAACAGTTATCACGTATTAAGTACTGAATAATTTTGAATCCCTCCCCCCACATATACGGGGTGTATGGGACACCGACGCAAAAACGCTTACCAAGTACTCAGAATATAAAATTAAAAAAAAAAGAATTGCTGTTCCATACATTTTGACCGTTTAGGTTTGACCGCGATTGCACTTTTGTAGTAAATACCTGTTTTTTTAATTACCGAGGAAATCGAATTTGTAAGGTGCAGCTCGGTGAAGCGACGTTTCGATTCCGGGTGGAAACATTGAGTTCTTTCTGAAAGTATTGTTTAGTTAGATTATTCGAAACGAATTCAATATTGTAGCAGTGTAACATTTTAAAACTGTGGAGGTTAGCACATACTGACGCTGACTGTACGTGTGTAAAGACTTATTTATTAATGTTGGTTTGAAAAACAAATGCATTCTACTTCTATACATAATTTAAGGCATTGATTTAAAGAGGCTGTTGTAAATAGAAGTTTTGGTAAGTTAAAAATTATAAATGGCACGTTTAAAAACTAGTTCAGCAGTTAAAACTAAGCAGTAAAGTAAACAAAAATGAGTAATCAAAAATAATGAAATTGATCAGTGCATATATAATTGAGCAGGAAAATAATTAAATGTGCGGTAAAATTATTGAAGGAGCGGTAACGTGTGGGCAGTTATAAATGGAATTTGTCGGTAAGAAATCTCATTCTAAGCAATTCTTTATACAATGATGGTGTAAGGGGGGGGGTGTACCCCTTCTCCCCTGGCACCACTCCCATTTTATATTCGGTTAAAAAGCATCGTCGACGTAGCCCCGCTACGCGGGGCTCCTATTTCTGTCTGCAGGGTTTACAGTAACCTAACACAAAGGGAAAGTCGGGGTGCCCCAAGTCCAGAGAGCAGTCCAAATGCAATAATTCAAAATGCGAGCTCACTCGAACCGCTCATTCCATCATTTTTACCGCTCATTCAGTTATTGGACTGCTCGATTATTTTTAGAATTGACATTGTATGATAAAATAACCGACTAATTGATTTTTTATTACTGTCCATGTTTTACTGTCGCAATAATTAATCAACCGCCATTAAATTAAATAACTGCTCAATATGTTTTCCAATTGATCATAATAACATCTCGAATATTTAAATAACAGCTCAAAAAAATTGTTCCCATAATTTAATTACCTACTTATTGTTGAACCGAATAGCGGGACTGTGACTGGGTAACCTCATATATTTGGACCTTGTCTTTTATGCGTCGATGTCTTTTCCACCGTGTATTTGTATATTATTTAACTTTATTTATTAATTAATCAATTAGCTATTACCAAATAAGTAATAACTAATTTTGCACAAATAGTGACGCCTGTAAAATTGACAAAAGTGTATATTGTTTTGCATCTCTTAAAGGTCTGTGACCTGTTTTTTTTTTATAATCATTCTTCTGTACGTGTGTGTGTCACTGAACAGATCCTAAACGCTCGATCGATTTTGATGCTAAGTATTAATACTAAAACTGCATAATTATTGTAATTTTCAAGAATGGAAGTCCAATGTCTATTTCGTCCTTAGTTTATTACTCTATTTATTAGTAATTATCAAAATTACACATCAGGTTAAGCAAAAAAATATATAAAAGTACAAATCATTCATTATACATTAAAGGAGCATAAAATACAAATTATCATACATTAACAATGGAACTACAAATTATCAAACATTAAGAATTACTCGAGAAATACAACAAAAATATAGACTAAATGTTTGTCAACAAAAAGTAAAATAAAAATAATAATTAAATCAATTAGCTAAAACTATTATTTTAGGTTATATAATGCGTGTTCGGATATCCAGACTTTTAGTTTACGTTTGAAAACATTATCAGACGTCGCGCTTAAAATATCCTCTGGTAGACGAATATATACCGCTGGACCCATTATATGTATTAACTTTCCAGACTTAGATAGGGTATGTGGGTAACCAGCAAATTATTTCTACCACAACAAGTACAGTAATCATCTCCGCGTTTACTGTAATCGTTTAAATGATGCCTAGCATAAACCGCCGCCTGCAATATCATATCACCATAGCGCGAACAGTCAATATTACTAATTATTTAAAAAGTGGTATCGCGGTTGCATCCCATTGCGATCGTGTAATGGCTCTCACGACACGCTTCTGCATACTGAAGGCACGCTCCCAATCCGCAGCTTGGCCCCAGAACTTAACGCCATACTGAAGGACTGAGTGTACCAACGCGAAGTAACACCGTCTCAACGTTTTACGCTGAGTGTTTGCGCTAATCGCTCCAGGGCGAAGCATACTCGTCCAAGTTTCCAAGGTCCGCGACGTTGAAAGCTTTTGAGAGGTCGCAGAAGAGCCTACCTGCTGTTTTTCCTCTCAAGCTTTCATTACATGGCGGATGACCACACCAGGGACGTTGTTGATCGCTCCTTCCTATAGGCATTGTCGGTCAGTGAGACAATTTGCTGCTCTCAAAACGGTGAAGGAAAACATCGTGAGGAAACCGGCATGTCCTAGAAAAAAAAAATCGAAGACATGTGACATCTACCAACCCGCACTGGGCCCGCATGGTGGAATACAGCCCATTCCCTCTCATAGAGAGGAGGCCTGCGTCCCAGCAGTGGGAACAATATAGGCTGATGATGATGAGGCATTTAGTTTTTATTCGGTCACATATTCCGTTTTCAAAGACCTTTGCGACTGCTGGTATGATAGACACCGGCCGAAAATTATTAAAATCGCTCTTCTTGCCTTTGCCCTTATACAGCGGAGACACCTTGATTCTTTTAAATGCACTCGGAATGCATCCACTCCGCAGACATCTATTGAACAACACCGCCGGCACATTCGCAAGCGATGCAGCAGATGTATTCAGCAGCTCCACTGATGTATCATATATAAATATTTTGTTGGTTTGCGTGCGATCCGCTTGGTAATGATGCGGTATACCTCATTCGGTGAGAAGAGATGTAGCCAAACACACTGACTGGCAGGGGTCGAGCTTCCAGAAGCATAGCCAGGGCTGTGTCCGGGTCTGCTTAAGGAGCGCCACATGATATAGCACCAATGAATTTGGCATTGACCATATTTACCTTATTTATTGTCCATACTACTGACACTGTGAGTGCACTGTTCAAATATTATCGATTACTCATTATTTGTAGTTCTTATTTAGTTTACCAAAATTAAACTGACGGGAAATCTCCAGTTACTTGAGACCCTTTTAAGTTTTTCAGATTTCTGCAAATCCGTAGGTACACACAGCGACGCATCCAGCTATAAATATCCAGTATAACCTGACCTCTCTTTGTATGAGCTTCACGTACAATAAGAGATCAGCTTAATTTGGTTTTACACATTTCTTTTGACGCTTGAATGAAAGTGACAGTAGGGAGGTGTTGGTACAGTATGGCAACTTTAAGTTTGCAGCTCAAGGTGGCGCTTCTTGCATCGAAAAGTGCATCAGTATTGTAAACTATATTTCTATTATAGAGAGCAGCGGTGGCCCAGTGGTGGCAGCCCCGACTTACGAGCAGTAAGCCGTGGGTTCGAACCCAGACAGGCGCATTACTTTGTGTAATTTATTTCATCACCGCTGCCCTCAAAAACGGTGAAGGAAAACATCGTGAGGAAACCGGCATGTCCTAGAATTAAAAATTCGAAGTCATGTGACATCTACCAAACCGCACTGGGCCCGCGTGGTAAATTACAGCCCACTCCCTCTCATAGAAAAGACGCCTGTGTCCTAGCAGTGGGAACATCATAGGCTGATGATGATGATTTAAAACTTGGTTCATTTTTATGTCACTGTTTTCAAGTTTGTTGAAGTTTAAGCATTTGTGAAATTGTCTGAAGAATTAAATCTTTGATTAAAATTTCTATGTGGGGGACATAGAAATTTTTAATCGTTATATAAAAAATGCTGTTTCCTACTAAAGTACAATACCTACAAGGTCATTCTATAAGGAACAGATGACTTTTTTCCGAAACTCCGTATACACTCGCCAAAAGACCCATGTATCTGTGTGATGCCTACCTACATCATGCACATGACACAACTCATTTCCGACTGATCTAGCTCGTTCTTCATTCAAATTGCATGATGCTAAGAAGATATTTTAGGTACCCTTCGCACGGCGATCAATCGAGCTATACAAACAAGTAAATGAAACAAACAAGTCCTGACTACCGAAAGTAAAATTATTTTCCACTTTTATGTGTTTTTTTTTTGGAAGTCGGTTATATTTTTTTGTAAAAAAGTGAAACAGTTTTTATTTTACCCCACCCCTTTTCAGTTGTGGTATCTCGCATGAATGCTAGTCAAATATCATTTTCAAGATTCCGTACCCAAAGGGTCAAACGGGACCCTATTACTGAGACTTCGCCGTCCGTCCGTCCGTCTGTCACCAGGCTGTATCTCAAGAACCGTGATAGGTATCCAGTTGAAATTTCAACAGAATATTTATTTATGTTGATGCTATAACAACAAATACTAAAAACTGAATAAAATAAATATTTAAGGGGCCATACAAAAAAGTGCTCGTTTTTATAATTACGGTACGGAACCCTTCGTGCGCGAGTCCAACTCGCACTTGGCCGGTTTTTTACATTGTAACTAGACACTAGCACATCGTCCATACATACGAAAAAGGACAAAATGCATAATAAAGAGGATGACTCAAAAAGTACCTAAGCAAAGGCCAAATGAATGAAGAATCATTCTACGGGAAACTTATTCAAAGCTAGGGTCAAGTTATAATATTGAAATGTATAGCGTGAGGCCTTTAACTCATTTAGGTAGATAGATAAGTGTGTGTATACCTCGACACACAAAGGTAAAGTTTCGCCATCAGCCAGGACATCCTGATGACTTGCACTCTCACTTCTCCCAAAGCTGTGATTTTACGAATCGTAAAAATCTTATGATTATTAAGTAGCCACAAAATGTTGTTTTAAGATTTTAGACAATATTTGCTTAGGTCCTGGGCTTAAAGAGCATCTTTATTATATGTTGTATATTTGATAATCCTTCGACCGAGCTTCACTTTTGTTGAAGAAAGCATGTCTTTGTTTCCTTGGAAGATGGGTAGGGCTTTAGTGTGGGACGCAACTTGCGTCAATACTCTTGCGCCATCATATCTTCCAAGCTCATCGTGCTGTACAGGCGCTGCCGCTGCGTGCGGCTGCGGAGAACCTCAAGCGGCGTAAATACCTCTGTGGTAACTATATTTTCGAGCCGTTTGGGGTTGAAACTTTGGGGCCGTGGGGTCCGAGTGCGCACAGCCTTTTTCTAAACGCCTAGTTGACACTTCCCGTGACCCAAGGGCTGGGTTTAACTTTGGCCAGAGGCTAAGTATTGCCATACAACGTGGCAACGCCGCCAGTCTCTTGGGCACGTTACTGGTTGACAGCGTTGAGGAGGAGTTTTTTGACGCTCTTTTATAATTTGTTGTTATTTTAGTTTTAGTTATCTAGTTTTAAAAATAATATTAATTTGTAAAATATAATAAATAAATTTAGAAGGCAGGTACGATAACTTTTTAACGCTTTGGTCGGGTCTGTGGAACTTCAACCATTTACGGTAAAGCTTCGCCGTATCTCTGCTCGTCCGGTGATAGAATGATGATGGCCCGAATTGGGTTATTTCAAGTTTTTGTTTTTAAATATTAACTCATCTCATTTAAGAACTACATATATTATTACTGTAGATACTTATACAGGAGTACTTTATGAACAAGGCCACTAAACCGCAACAAGGAAAACAATTTAGAATAATAAATATTCAAATAACAGATCTGTTTTTGCATAGGTTTAACTCGTTATTTTTATGTATTGTCGGACATTCTGTAGACATTAGTAAATTATAATACAACGACAGGAGCCAACAGTTTTTTTTTGTTAAATTTTGGAAGTATCCCATCTATGTACCTTCTGGAAAAACAAGTTACAATACAGAAACTTCCGAAGTTTTATTTGTAAAAATTAAGTGACGATTGATGAAGGTTTTTCTACCATTATTTTTTTAAGTTGAGAGATTTGCCTTTGGCCGCCATCGCCACTCGCCTATGTGAAGTGATGACGTGGTCTAGGGTGCAGCACGCTTGCCTTGAAGAAACCGATGCACTGGAACTTTGAAGAGATCTAGATTTTAATGACTAACTGCAAAAGTTATCCAATAGTTTAACTACTGCTAATGATACATATTACCAGAATGTAACTATCTGCGTGATGCAGTTCCGTTCACTTTTGGCCCATATAATCTCACTTATACTCAAAAATAAAAACATTTATTTTCAGGCAGCATGATCCACGATGTTTCAGTGTAGGTACACTAACACAGGTAAGGGTAGGTACCTACTTATAAATACAAACATACTATTATGAGATTTTTTAAGTTTTTAAACTGATATGGTCACTAACACTATCAAGTATCAGTGCTAGTGGTACGGAGCGCAAAAAATGATCAAGGAAAAAGGTAGACCGATTTAATAATAATATATTTTTTTTCAGGGCCGTGGCCGTGACCCATATAAAACAAAAATAATAAAATAAAAACAAAACTAAATAAAAATCCAAACACATAAATTATTGGTCGGCTTGATTATCCTAGATTTCAAAGTTACATTAGATACAATTATTGAATTCAATTAAAAAGTAAAATTATATTATTAAAAAGTAAAAAAAAAAAAAATGACAAATAAGAATAAAAGTCAAGTCAAGCAATTCAAAACCAGTTTATGCGGATTTTTAATTTGTCTAGTCATAAACACCCACCCGCAAAAACTTCAGTTTACCCTTTATCACGGCATTTGCAACAGCTCCGAAATATCGAGAACTCAAAACAAAATATACTGAACATGGTAAATATGCCGTTTCTAGTGTTGCGATTTGTCTACAGCGAAATAACACAATAAGGTAACTTAGATTGGACCAGCAAATGATTAAACGTTTACACAGAATTTCGACAACATAATTTGTGAATGGCAGATATAATAAAAGAGTTAACCGCCATTAATTTATTATTTACGAGGAAGGATTTAGGAAGCCAAAATATGCATGTTAGTCATAATTGGGACCATTGTAGCAAAGGATTATAATACTGTTCTCAGGAAATATGATTGTAAACACCAGCACTAAACTTGGAGTGATTTATCTTCGAAGAATCTTTTGACAACATATATACTGTGTGATTAGGATTTATTGTTACTTATAAACTTATGATTTATTTGACTTTAAAGTCCTTATTTTCCGAAATGACTAAACCGATTTTATTTAACCTTTTACGCACAAGCAGAATACATTGGTCTTCGGATCGGATCAGTCAGACCGAAACTGACTGAACTCAAAATTACGGCGAATAACTTTGGTCATCGTCTAGTGAATCCAAAAGTGACGATATCGGGCTAGAAAAGGACGAACAAAAACATTTCATCACTGTTACTGGAAACTCACACAAAACACGCACACTTTTTATAATTTCCCTCAATACGCAAAGTGTTAGGTCACTTTTGATCTCGTGCGAAGTGCTCATTACAGTATGCCAGTACTGAGTACTTACACCAACTTCATTCTGGGTATCGACGAGACTATATTAGAGGAGTCATGGAAGGTGGAAAGTGCACGGTTGAACCCTCCTCTACAGTTAAAAAAATTATATCAATTTACGTAAGCAATGAGTAAGAGAGTATTTTAAGTTTCATCGGCATTTGGTTAAGAATATTTGATTGAAAAACGAAGTAAATTATATACTAGAGGAAATCTGTGCGAAAAAATACAATTAAAATAAAATGGTAATAAGCCATTTTAAAAAAGCGTCACACACTAAATAGTTTTCGTCGAGATTAGGCAGACGCCGGACGTTTTGAAAAGTATCTAAAACTAGTCTATGCCCGCGGCTTCGCACGCGTGGTGTTCGATCACTGTCCCACGGAATTGTACTATCGGGATAAAATTTTCCTATGTGTTAATCCAGGTTATAAACTACCTCTGTGCCAAATTTCATCCAAATCTGTTCAGAAGTTTTCGCGTGAAAGAGTAACAAACATCATTTATAAAATTAGTAGGATAAATGTCAAGATTAAATTAATGCAAATAAAATTTTATTACGTTCATTATTTACGTAAGGTTACATAACTCATATCAATGCAAAACAGAAGACGTAAGCTCTAAAATCACATGCAAGACTAACTTGTAAAATATTGTATTTGCTATTACAATTGTCTATTCTATGGCTTGCGATCACCTACTTTAAAAAGGGATGATTATTTTCAAACATAATCTCCAAAAAGTACATAACATAACATCACGCCTGTAATCCCTGAAGGGTTAGGCAGAGATGTACCTAATAGTACACCCACATTTCGCTCGTAAAGTATGTTTAAGTCCCATGTAAAAAGGAGCGAGCCTATTATATCATCAACAGCACAAATTACAGACTCAGTGGGCCGTGGCTGCTACTGAAAATCGTTTGTTGGTTTGTTGCGTAGATGTTAAATGTCTTAACATTAAGAGGGGACTCTAGCCCCGAGGAATTTGATGAATAGGTATTAGTAGAAACTATTGCCGTAAAAACAGGATTTTTTTAGGGTTTTTGGATTGTCACAATTCTTTTAGTGATTATGTTTTGAAAAAAAAAAGAAAATGATAGGGGCATGTATTAATAAGACCTAGATTTTTTGGAAAAAAAATCATTGCTCTAGACGCTTTATCCACGAAGAAAACAGCGGAATACGTTTGTATGGAGAAAAGACCACTAGAGTCCCCTCTTAACGATATGGACTCAATTTTTTTACGGATTGGTTGTTGAAGAAGGCAAAAGATATAGAAAACTGGAAAACGTGGAGTGGCTACCCCGCAGTGCGACCGAAAAACCTGATAAAAATATTGATACGAAGCGACGCAATGTGGTAGGTACTTATCATATTTATCTAATTTAAAAAAATAAAATCCGGTTGATAGTCTTAATAAAATTAACGGATCTACTCCTTTACTTTTCTAGTAGGTTTTCCCATTTCGAAAGTATAAAAATTAATGTCATAAATATCACGTGTCGAGAACTATAATTTATGCTTATGCAGTTCTTAAAACTTAAGATGAGCTCCTGGCTAATTATACAGGGTGTAACGGAAAGGGTATATACATACTTAAGGGTGTGCTACAGACCTGCGGGTTGTTCGAAAGAGATACCGCGGCCCTGGAACACAAAGGGCGAAGAAGGAACATGGGTGGGTTTTAGTCAGTACAAGTCTGACACTCCCTCCCGCTCCGCCCAGAGCGGGAGAAGTCATTTGATGATTTCCCATCCGCAAAAAAAAAAAAAAAAAATGTGTGCTACAGACTATCAAACTGAACATGTTTCTCATCATAAAACATGTTTTTAGCAAAAAAAATATCTGCTGCCCCATAGAAAATTGCAATACCTATTCGACCCAAATGTATAGGCAGCTGATATTTTTTTTTGCTGTAAATTTTTTTTTATGATGAGAAACATGTTCAGTTTGATGGTCTGTAGCACTCCCTTAAGGATGTATAAAGGGTGTAAAACACCTCTTAACGAAGCCGAAAGGCACTGGTTCTCCTTGCCATTGCAATCATTTTTTTGTTCTACACCATACCTGGGAACCTTCTAGTTACGGAGATATTAGGGGTCAAAGTTCTAACTTTTTGACAAGTATTTTTTTGAATACAAGTTTTTAATGTAAGATTTTTACTTTAAACACCTCCACGACCCCCGTACTATTCAATCCGTCCATCAGCACAATGTTTTGAGTGCGTTACATTGAGTTCTACCACAAAACATGATTTTACACCCCCCAAAAAAATGTCGTTTCCCAGCAATATTTTTTGCGTAAAGTTACTTAGTTTCATGTACAGAATGCTTGGTTGACGGCTTCGTGATGAGGTGATTTACACCTTGTATACCCTTTCCGTTACACCCTGTATAATAACAACCGTTCGGGTTGATTTTCGGTATAAAAAATACGAATACATAAAGTCTTTCTCGTATGATGAGACTTTAATTTAACAAAAGATTACGAAATAATTTGGGTTCATCTGCCTGACATTTTTTACCTAAATTGCCAGCCTAAACGAATGCAGCTCCACAGATCTAATGACATGGTGGAGATGGGTAAGCTAAACATATAGATTTAACGATTTAAAAAAAGGCTTATGAAGTTTTTTATTGTTGACAACCAAACAACATTCTTTGGCAGTATAACACATGGTCCGGTTTATTCAAACTAGTATTTTTTGATGACATGATAGTTAGGATTTAGGTATTTACCATTTAGGAAACAGGAACTTAGGGGCCGTCTATTAATCACGTGATGTTTTTTTTTTGCATTTTTTAACCCCCCTCCTTTTTGATTGATTTCGATTTTGACACAGAATCTTAATTTTTTTAGAATATTATCTTTAAATACAGGTACCTACTTGGTTCGTTGCCTGGCAACGGCGAGTTAAGGTCACACTACAAGCCGCTTTTCGGTTTAGAAACGCGCGTTTGACGAAAAAATAAATACACGTGATATCGTACTACACCCCCTCCCCCCTTGTCCCCTCTAAACTATTTTCTTGAAAGGTATAAGTATCTATTGCTATCTAACCTACTCGTAGGGTCGCCAGATCTATGATTTTTCTCTCCGGAGATAATTCCATAAGTTTTTCTTTTAAATCGTCCATTAGAATTTAACTAAGTTTATTAATTTTGATTATTCAAAATAATTTCATTGTAGTAGGCAGCAGGGAATTTTTGTAATTTTCTCTCTGTTAAAAAGCTCCCGACGTTTCAGAATTCCTCCTGCATTCCGGACACTGAGCTTAAATTCCGAATTACGTCAGGAACATTCCGGATGTGTCAACTCTACTTAGTAGGACTTTTATTATGATAAATATTTTAATAATTTTTAAAGAACCGGTTGAGTAGCAATAGTTCTATAATCAAGCTCCATTGTTTGGCGCTTTTCTGGTGGTCACCACTGTTGATTCTTACAGATGCTTACAGAAGTTACAGTGTTTTGGGAGTAGAGTGGCTGGGTTGTGCCATTGCAAAAATAGTTATATAAATCACAGATAGACCGAACTGACGCTAGCTCCTTAATTAAATCAAAATCCGGAGGATTTAAAGGAAATTTTTAATACATTTCTTAATATTATCAAAAAAAATCGTCTCCCTGACAACGTATTGCGTAGGTACCTGATAATTATTCTTGAATAAAACAAAAATGAATAGCAATGGGATTGTGATTGTGTGTTACGCAATTAGCCCGCGGATGCGGAAGGCGAGAATCAGATGAGTATTATTGCAATCGGTAATATAAAACGATAAACCTGTATACAACGTGGAAGAAACACAAACGCTAAAACGGTTGCTACGTATTAATTTGAATTAATATTATACATGCGAAAGAAGGTTTGCTTGTTACGTTTTCACGCCTAAACCAACGAACCGATCATCCTGAAATTTTGCTTTTACGTTGCTAAGTGGACAGAAACGGTTTCAAAAGTGTTTCCGGAAAACAACAATAACTTTCTTATGATAATAGATGGCGCCAAGTGTCCGTGCCGGTTATTGACAAATAAAATTTTATTTGCATTCATTTAGGTAGTCTGATATTTATTTTAGATACTTTTCAAAATATCCGCCCCATCTCGTCGATACCTATTTAAAGTTGTGGCATTTCTAAAATGGCTTCTGACCATTATGTTAATAATTGTTCTTTTTTCGCACAGATATTTCCTCTAGTATATTATTTACTTCGTTTCGATAAGGCCCTTAAATTAGTCTCTTACTCATTTTTACGTATATTGAAATGATTTTTAAACTGTAGAGGAGGGTTCAATAACCGTGCACTTTCCACCTTCCATGTCTCCTCTAATATAGTCTCGTCGATACCCAGAATGAAGTTGGTGTACTCAGTACTGGCATCACTTCGCACGAGAACAAAAAGTGACGTAACACAAAATTTGCGTTTTGTGGGAAATTACAAAAAAGTGTGCGTGTTTGGTGTAAGTTTCCAATAAATGTTTTGTTTCGTCCTTTTCAACCCCGATATCGTCGCTTTATGATTCACTAGACAATGTCCAATGTTATTAAGAGTAGTTTTAAGTATTTAACGCAATTCGCCGTAATTCGAGCTCAGTCAGTTTCGATCTGACTGTACGACTTGTTTGTGGTCATATATTTTAGCGATTAGAACGTGAATCATTATTTTATTCCTTTGTTACATTTGACCCCAGTTTCGTAGCAGCCGTAGCAAGTAGTAGACTTGTGTACCAGTCCACGAGTTATTGTGGTCATTCGTAGCCGTGGTCTACGCGGGACGTAGGCATGTGTAATACGACACACGACGACCAATCTAGCTACACAAAACCAGTATATGCGGAGCCAGGCTAGGTTATACTGGCATTTCCAGTATAATATCGCTTTGTGTAGACTTTGTACAGATTGATGTGTCGCTGACCTCTTCTCTACTTAGTGTGTTTGAAGTTTGAGGATACACAGATCTTAACTATCTATTTGTACCTCTCAAGTTATATTGTGTAGGTACTTTGTGCCCATGTAAGTAGCTGTTGAGAGATAGGTAACACAATCCTTAATTCAGTTCTCAGCGACGGTGATGGCAGTTTGTGTTTAGGTACTTATTTTTTAGAACCATATGCTTGCCTACATCTTTTCAAATAGTTATGTAAATAAATTATTTACGTCAGTAAGAAGCTTATAATATAACAGTTACGCAATATGTTAATATTTTAATAACAGTTTTTTTTACGTTCCAGACAAAGGAGTGGCCAAGCCTGTGATTGTCAAACTTATTTTAATTTAGTGCACGTAATTTTCTTCATGTTTTATTTTATTAGGTATACGTTTATGTTGTTTGCCGAATGCAAAAAAGTTTTTTTCTTTTAGTTTCCTGTATTTTTCGAAATGTTTCTCATTAACTTGGGATCTAGAACAAGAAATTAAAAAAAAAATACCTGTGTCAATCACGAGTTTAACTTAAAAAAATTATAGTCTATGTACTTACGTTAAATAGTTGAGCTGCAACCGTAAAATTAATCCTTAATACTAAGGAAGACACTGGCGCCACTGGTTGCAAAGTGATTTTCCCATAAATATGATGCCCATCGTCTTCAAAATCAAAAACACCAGGGCAAGGAGTAGTCGAGTACTGGCCACAAACAAACTGTAAACTTAAAAGTAAAACACAAGAACACACTGACTTCATATCCATCTTTTTAAATTTCGAATTAATTTTCGCATTTTGCAATTCAAAATGTTTGTTCTTTAGCGACGTGTTTGCATGCCTCCGTTTAGTGAAGGACTGGCTTTATTTTCAAGATGGATTGAGGCATACAAAACGGATATTTCACATAGTCCTTGTGGTACGTCGACTTTTGAACTTTTTTATTTTATTATTGTACCGTTTTACTTACGCGTATTGGGTACGGTGTAAAAGGAGAAAGTGGATTAGTTAATACAAGATGCTTATTGTTTTGACTGGATTATTACTGGAATATGGGGTGCATTTGTTATTAAGAGGGCCTGTGTTCTAGATTAGGCACTTTCAATATTATCTTAATATGTTTAGTCGCATGTGACCGTAGACGTGGCCAAAATCGTCACTGTCTGGCTGCCTGAGGGTGGTTATCGCCGTCGAAGTCGACCTCAGCGAAGTTGGTGTGACGATCTGATCATATTTGCAGAGCAACCGTGGCCAGGAATAGCTCAAAACAGAGAGGTTTGGAAGGAGAAAGGGGTGGCCTTTGACCGTATTTTTTTCCAACCAAAACAACTTTTGTTTGTTTTATTGAGTTTTTTGCTATTTAAAGGTATTTTCACTTTTTACTGTTTTTTTCGTACCTAAGTTGTTTTTTTTTTGCAAAAAGTTTTTATTTTTCCCCTTTTTAGTTGTGGTATCTCACAGAAATTCTAGTCAAGTATCGTCATCGTCCATACTTACGAAAAAGAAAGACTTACTTACTAAAAATTGCATAGTAAAAGGATAACTCAAAATGAGCCTAAACAAAATTATTAAAATTCATATGGGACCACTGCTTCCTCTACCAAATGAAAAAAAATCATCTAAATCAGACCAGTCATCACGGAGAAATAGGTGTAGGTATGTACATACATGAAAAAAAAAAGATGCTAGCCGAATACATAATCACTTCCTTTTTTAGAATTCGGTTAATAAATCGAACTTTCACGACATTCTGACACACAAACAAGAAGAAATAAAAGCTTTATTTCACAAAAAGTTTTTTTACTTTTTTTAACTTGTTTTCAAGAACTTAAATCACAACAAGGTCGGTTTGGCTAAAGATGGCTCAGTCATTCAACATTTTCAACTTAATAAAATTATCTTGTTCTCTGTGTTTAGAAAGAGTATCAAGACGCGTGCTTGGCATACAAAAGTCTACCCAAGCAACTCCTGGAAACATACTTATTTATTTAATAACGTCTACTTTAACTAGCTGTTTCCCGCGACTATTACTTCCTAATTTGAATCGGATTTTGTTAACAGTTTCAAGAGTTTTATTTTGCACGGAACCCTAATCCTTTTTCTTAAGTAAAAACTTTATAATATCGGGTATGTACCAGTAAGAGTCCCGTCAAAATCAGTCTACCCGCTTCTAAGATTAGCCGGAACAAACAAACAGAGACACACAAGTTTTTTCTGGTAAAAATACCGCATATATACTTTCGTATGCATTTACTTAGTAAAAAGCTGTTATATTTAAATTACAAACAGACATTTCAATTTTATTTATTTATAAAGATAGATTATAAATTTATAATAGATGTATCTATATTCTACCTATATTACCGGTCTCGTTTGCCAACATGCATAACTGCTGTGTAATAAGCAGATTAAGTGGCTACTTAGGTACAACTCACTGTTTGGTTGGTATCGTCAAGAATAATATTGTAATCATCAAATAAATCGCGTTTATACTTAGCTTTGCAAGAAAAATACCAAATAAATCTTGAACTTATGCGATTTAACAGAATTTTTGACGTAATTTGCCTAAATAATTAGCGCCATCATGAACTTATTTACGTCATCAGCAATTATTGTGGTAAAATCTATACGAATGACAGGACTTATAAGATAAGTATGACCTGTGCTTTGACGTCGTAGGTATTCGTTTACACGTCATTTTGTTTTCAAACTTAATATTTTTCGTAATTTACTTTTAAATAGGAAACATTAGAACACGTTTTGGAAATACCAGTTTTGGCGCCAAGCGGTAATCGTGTGGCATAGCTAATGTCCGTGATCACAACGTGACCAAAGTCGGAATATTAATAAAATACAAATTTTTTAATCAAACTACAAATGTTAACTGAAGATTTCCTTGTGCTTTGCTAGATCTTGGATGTCTGAGAACTTTAAAAAATCCGATAATTTATCTTCTGCCTCAGTATAGGTAACTTAGTACCTATTAGGATCATACAAATAAATACATTTGAAGTGCGTTATTTTAAGGTTCGTACCTACAGTCTATATAACATAACATAACATGTTATACAAAATTGCTATATAACATGTTTCAGATAATGTGGACACTGAATGTTATAAAACATGTTATAATAACATGTTACTGATATGTACAACTATGTTATATAACTTAGTCACGAGTAATCAAACGCGCGGACGCAGCGGCGGTTGGCGGGGTGGTGGCAGTGTTTTCTCCATAGAGCGTATTTTCATGAATAAGGTTATTCACCATAGTTTTGCCAAAGTATTTTCCTCTGGTCAATAAACTAGGACGAACCCAGCGTCTACGTTTTTTGTTTTTCTTTTGTTATTTAAAAATACAACAGTCGCTGCCGCAGCCAGCCAAACATCCACTCGTGTCGACATTGTGGATAGCACTGAAGAACGGCAAAAGACAATGGTTATATAACATTGTTAAATTGCATTGTCATTCTAATGTGTACAGTATTGTTTTATGTTGCAATGTTGATTAACAACCGCTGTGGCAAGGAATGAGTTAAAGGGCGTGAAGAGATAGCAAATGACCTCTCCTTTCGGCCTATTCGATTTGGCAAACGATGCACCAAACAGCCTGTATAACATAAGTTATATAATATGTTACATAGTCTATACGCACCTTTAGAAAAAGGATGAGGGTTTTGTTAAAAAGAAACCCTTGAAATTGTTAACAAAATCCGATTCAAATAAGGAAATAATATTTTTGTAATAACTTCATACCTTTAAAGTTCGCGGGAAATAGCTTCTTACAAAACAATTATATTCTTTTAGAAAGGTAGAAACACTATAGACTAAAAAGATTTTGTCAATGATGTAGTAGGTTATTTAAAATATATTTAAACTGGATTAATTAAAGTTATTTTTTTTTATGATTCAAAGTCAAACTATGATGGTAGAAAAATCTTAAAAAAATAAACAAAAAATATCCCACTTCTTAATTAGTTACAATAATACTAGGAGTGAAAGTATGAAATTGCCGATTTGTACTGAATAAATGAAATTAGTTTTGTTTTTTTTTTTTATTTAACATATATTTATTTATTCTCAAAATAATTACCATTATTATCTACACATCGCTGCCATTTACCTAATAGGAAGATCATTTATGCCTTTGCGATAGAACTCTGGTGATCTAGATTCGACAAACTGTGTGAAAGCATTTTGTATTGCCTCCTGAGAAGAAAACTTTTTATAACGTAGAAAATGGTCCTAATCACGAAAAAAATGGTAGTTCGTTGGAGCAAGGTCTGAAGAATACGAAGGGGGGACAAATGGTTTCTAATTGCAGTTCCTGTGAGTTAAAACAGTTTCTCGTGCTGTATGAGGTCTCGTGTTATCATGGAGTAATAATGGTGACGATCGATTCATGAGTCGGGGCTGTTTCTCTGCTAGTCTTGCTATCATCGTTCGGAATTTGGCACAGTAGACATCTGCCGTTATTGTTTGACCAGATCGGAGAAAGCTATAGTGAATAACACCATGCTGAGACCACCAAACGGTTATCTTATTATTGGTAAGCTTTGCTTTAGGACACAGTTGCGGCGTTTGACCTGGGGTCAGCCATTGTATTTTTCGCTTACGGTTATCGTAAAGATTCCACTTTTCATCACATGTCACAATTCGATCCAATATTCCTTCATTTCTGTATCGATTCAACAAGGCAACAAGTTTCAACACGCGTTTTTTTCTACAGATCAGTCAAATCATGAGGCACCCATTTTTCATATTTTTTTTTTATTTTATTGATTTCACGCAAATGAGTCAATATTGTTAGTAAGGTAACGATAAACCATGCCGGAAATTCCTGGGTAGTTTGGTTCGGATCGGCTTCCACCATCTCTTTCAAGGCGGTCTTCCACGTGGTTCGTTCTTCAAATCAAAGTTTCCATCACGAAAGCGTTTAAACCAAAATCGCACGGTGCGTTTATCAGCACTCTCCTCTCCAAACGCAACATTAATATTGCGAGCGGTTTCTGCCGCATTAGTTCCGCGTCGGAACTCGAATTTAAAAATCACTCGAATTTTCGAAGTATCCATCTTTCTTGTCTAAACTGAATAAAAAAAAACAACTGAAAGTCTAAAATCGAATGTTGCACGTTTTTTAAAAGAAGAACTTCATAGGTACCATGTGAAAAAAGTTTCACTCAAAAATCTCAAACCATGAAGGTTCTATGTCAATTCGAAGTACCTATTACAATAAAACGGAAATTTCATACTTTAACCCCTATTATACAAGGTATTGTTTTGCAACTTTGTCATATTCTAAGAGGTAACTATGCTAATAATTCTCGTCCCGAATCAATAATAAATCAAATCAATGTTATTTTTATTTATTTCCTTATTTACGGTAAATCGGTAAGAGTGAACCACCCGTTTTTAAAACACGGGCCGTCTGATCCTCGCCTTATAACCGCGCTTCCACAAATACAAACAATCTCAAACGTTTATTCGATAATTCTGAAATACCTACTGACAAACATAAACAACCAAAAAAATCAGCGTTTAGTAATAATTAACTAGTTACCGTAATTTAAATTTATTATTTATGTCTTGTGTGACAACCTCCTGAATTTTAATAATAAAAAAAAAGTAAAATAAAAAAGTAAAAAAAAACTTTAGCTACGAACGACTACTATTGTTATTAATTCAAATCTCGCTAAGCTTCTTTAAATGATATGCACATAATTATACTTACGTGCCAAAGTCTGTGATTAAAATATTCACATAAATTTATACAAAACGTGCGTCTAAAAGTGTGTGAACCGTAAAATGTTTCTTAATAAGTCACGGGGATTTACCAAACCACAGGTTATTTTTTATTACTTACTGTGATGAAACGGAAAAAACTTTCGCTTGGACGAGCCCAATGTAACGGCTGTAAAAGCCCTAAAAAAACATACTTTTCTAAAAGAGCACATTCTTAATGTGCTCTTTTAGAAAAGTATGTTTTTTTTTTTAAACCAAAGACATTGAAACATTCACGAGCGATAGACAGGATAAGACGAAGAAAATCGTGATTCAATACTTATTACTTCTTAGTAACAAGTGACTCCCGACCTAAAACGAGGGGTGTTTATAAGTTACGTGTGTATCTGAGTGTCTGTCTGTGGCATCGTAGCTTCTGAACGGATGAATCGATTTCGATAAAGTTTGTTTCGTCTAAAAGGTGTCTTAATCGAGAGTGTTCTTAGCTATGTTTCAAGAAAATCTGCGCAGCCATTCGAAGATCAGCACCTCTTTTCAAGTTGATGAAGGGATATAAACAACTTCCACAGGTCGTTCAACGTTCCGCTGGTCGTTTCGAAATTTGTAATCTTGTCGCTTATCACCGTGGGCATCGCCAGGTTCTGCGTCTGCCAATCTGCTGTAAATCTCTTTGTAAACGATGTGTTTTAAACCTTCAAAATGAGACTACTGTGACTGATATTTCTAATCTTTGAGAACCATTGTGACGTTTGATGAAGAATTAGGATGTGTAATCCTTGGGCAATTAATTTAGCTCAGACATTTAAACCTTATCTCAAGGAAACTAAACGCTGAAGGGAGCTCGTGGTTCAATAATAACAGCCGCACAGGATGATTTTCAAAGTGACCGCGCTTGCCTAGGGTTTGTGGATGGGTAACAATAGGTGCTTCAGAAAGCACGTTAAGCCGTTGGTCCCTTGAAAAGATGTGAAATCTCTGGTAACAAGTATCACTACTTAAAGCGCATCACATCCAGAACGCGGGCGCGGGTTGTGCGCGGGTAGGGCGCGTTTCGGGCTTACAACGACAACGGTTGCTACCAAAACGCAGTGAGATATTATATGTATATATGAGCAATATCATCGCCTGTGTAGAGAGTTAGCAACTTACGAGGATCATTTCTACAAATATTAACATACTAGCTGATTTACAGACAACATATGTATTGAATTTTATTGTGTGCGTCCTCAAATTATATAGAGTACGGTCACAAACGATACTACGTTTAATTTTCGTTCGTTGCCGAAGTTACGTTTCGGAGAAAGAGAGTAGGCCTCCTGCTGTGTTTGTGGTGGCGGGTGAAGTGCGCGGATCCCGCGCATCATCCGACCCGCACTCTAGAGTGAACAGGCTTCTTCTGGGCCATCACAGACTGACCTAGGCTACCGTTGCTTTACCTTGATCACCCTTCCTAAGACTGACCTTGGTTACCGTTGCTTTACCTTGATCACCCATTCAGTCTGACCTTTCCAACCGTTGCTTTACCTTGATCTAGGAGTGGTCATTTTGCGACAGGGCGTTCCGAAGATTACGTATTGAAGTCAATAAAGGGTCAGTTCACACCGAGACGCGACGCGACGCGACGATACTTGAAGAGGCCAGTGATTTCGCGCTGCGTCGCTGTACGCCGCGAGGCGCAGCGCGGTGCCGCGCGGCGCAGCGCTGCATGGCGCAACGTATTCTGATTTCCACTGAAATCTAACTCACGAGGCCGCTCGACGCAGCGCGACGTCGCGCTGCGTCACTCTACGCCGCGAGGCGTCGCGCAGCGCAGCGCTGCATGGCGCAACGTATTTTGAATTCTCACAACGAAATGTGTATCTTTTAGTGTAGAAAATAAAGTTATATTTTGAATCGCTCTTTAAAGGTGTGCGCGCAGCGTCACGTCGCGTCGCGTCTCGGTGTGAACTGACCCTAATGTGTTGAGTCACCTCATACGAGTAGTAGACCATAATGTTGTTATTAATATTTTTTTATGTTCCTATCTTCTGTAGTTTTTTGTTGAGCGAAGGAAAACTCAACTCGCTCGTTACTTTTGCGGGAAAAGAGGGTTTGAAAATGGGTGATTGCAATTATTAAAAAAAAATCTTTTAAACCACCCGAACGAATACCGACATATAATAACGAAGGTTCACATTCTTCATGTCTTTCGCACAAGTAGTGTGGGAATGGGAACTAGTTCAAAATGAGTTGATTTCGAACAAGGGGTTTCTAGTGGGCCTTCCTCCATACAAACGTATTCCGCTGTTTTCTTCGTAGATAATGCGTCTAGAGTAATTATTTTTTTCCATAAAATCTAGGTCTTATTAATACATGCTCCTATCATTTCCTTTTTTTCTAAACATAATCCCTATCATTTCCTTTTTTTTTCACTAAAAGAACTATGACAGTCGAAAAACGTTTTAACGTTTTTAACAAAAAAGAAAATAATAGAAGCACAGATAAGTATACTTTTCCTCTAAATTTTTATACAAGAATTATTTAGATCAGTTTAGTTTTGAAGAAGAAGAAAACAGCGGAATACAAAACATCTATTCTTACATAGATATTTGAAGAAACTATTGCCGTCGCGCTGC
Source organism: Cerastis leucographa (assembly GCA_963082945.1). Classification (NCBI taxonomy): domain Eukaryota; kingdom Metazoa; phylum Arthropoda; class Insecta; order Lepidoptera; family Noctuidae; genus Cerastis; species Cerastis leucographa. The sequence goes on along the minus strand of OY720365.1, from coordinate 14,236,447 downwards.
GCCCGACCGTACCTAAAGTGTAAATTGCGGAAGGGACAACTGCTGCTCAGGCTGATTTTACCTACAAAAATCTTGACCAAAAGACGTTTTGTATTCCGCTAGTCCCCTCTCTTCGAACTTTCTTTTTGGATGGATACATTTTATGGTAAAAATAAAAAAGGGTTTATGTAAACAAATACGTAGTAACCAACATTACAACGGGTATTGGTTTATTTAATGGCGCTTTTAATGCCTTGGCAGGTTTCACTGTTTGTATTGTGTGAAATAATTTAATCCACTGGTATCATATGCCTTTGTATAGATTGGTCGGTCGCCGTGCGTACTAGTGCTAACAAAAGCAGAAACAGCTGAGTGCTGCAGGCGGTGTTTTACCAGTCGATCATTCTATCAGATCCAAAGTCAACTTAACAATCTCAATGACTGTATTCTGCACCTCTGCACAGTAACAAAAAAATACATAATGTAAAATCGTATTAGTTCTGTGCCATTATGCTTTTAATCCACGGCAAGAACTGCGCAGTGTCTGTAAACACAACGTATTCGTTGAGATTGCAGGTGTGGTCACCGTTTTCGGATCGCAGTGAAACTGAGACTACGCCACGGATCCGCCACTTGCCGCCATCGTAAAGGTACATGCCGCCACCGGAGTCCCCTACGCATGGGCCCGAGCCTTTTCGATCACCTGTCAACACAGTAACAAGAACTAGTTAATAAAAATAAATAAAACATATTTATTTCAGACCATAATTGTTAGTAACAAAGTTCTTAAAACTAGGTTAGTGATGCATCATTCAATAAAATTCAAATAATAACTAATTCAATAGGGAGCGTTCAAGTATTTCGTAACGAATTTGGGGGAGGGGGGTCTTCTGATACGTTACGATGCGTTACAGAGGCGGGAGGGGTGTTTGATTACGCGTTACTTAAAAATTTTTCAAATCTTCATAAGGGTCGCGTAAAGATTTTTAAACTTTTTTTTCTCAAAATTTCAAATGTAATGGCCACTTGAATTTTTTTTTTACCTTCACAACATTTCTTGCTTGCTTCACAAGATAGGCAATAATTTTTAATATTTCTTATTTAAACTCCAAATGTGAAGCCCGCGACTTTCCGGTACTTTACGCCACATAATTGTGACTTTCAGGTAAAAATCGCCAGATTATCGTTTTACTAGGGGGGGGGGGGAGGGTGACGTTATGGCGCGTTACAAAGGGGGAGATGGGGTCAAAAATCTCCAAAAGTTGCATTACGTACTACTTAAACGATCAATATCGAGAAAATTGTAGGTCTTAAAAAAAACCTCATTTTTAGTAACACTGGTAATGTCATCTGAGGTAAAGGAAATATACAGCTCATTAAATAAAAATACAAAGCGCAATATTACAAATGAGGCAATATTTAAAATTACAATCTGATTTTTAGTTGCCCACAGCCCCACGGGAAATACTTTATGCTAGTTGTGGGTGCAAATTCAGCATAATCTATACAAATAAATAAAATGGAAGTGTCTGTTTGTAATATTAAATAACCGCATGCATATGAATGTATATACGGTACATATACCAAAATAACATTTTTTACGATATTTTTCTGTCTTTTTGTCGGTCTGTCTGTTTGTTCCGGCTAATCTCTGGAACAGCTGGACCGATTTTGACGGGACTTTCACTGGCAGATAGCTGATGAAATTCATTTATTAATAAAGCTCAGGGCCAGACTTTATCCGTTGCGGGGGTGGACCTAAGTATTGGATGCTTTTCTCATGATCAACTATACGTAGCTCTTACAACCCCAATAACCTATTTGTGTACGCTCCAGATGGTTCCACAGCGAATGTTGAACCATCAATATATATATATAAATATACAACCTGTTTTTTTTTATATCGCATATCTCTAGGACATGATTGAGACCACATCAAAGAATGAACTGGCATATGAATTATGTTTCAATCATACTTTTTTCTTAGCTTTAAATATGAATTATTGATTTGAATAAAAAGAATTACTCGTATTTATTAATGAAACTACTACTATTTTATAACACTACTTACTGCGAAGTTTGGCAACCTCGCAAAAGAAAATATTCGTCATACTTGTGATAATTTTTGACCTAAGTAAATTATGATTGATGATATCTCCGAAACGATGCATTTTTGGACCACCTATTCTAGGAGTTTTAGTATTATTTTTACCTACACAATATAACCCTAGAGTTATGGGATATAAAAAAAACAGGTTGTATATAGAAGCACTTGCATAAAGAAAATAAAACCGGCCAAGTGCGAGGCGGACTCGCGCACCGAGGGTTCCGTACAAACCTGTAGGTATATAAGTAATTAATTTAATTAAAAAAAATATAAAAATAAACAATAATATTAAATTATACACCGTGTAAATCACCTCATCACGAAGCCGTCAACACCAAGCATGCTGTCATGAAACTAAGTAACTTTACGCAAAAATTATTGCTGGGAAACGACTTTTTTTGGGGGGGTGTAAAATCATGTTTTGTGGTAGAACTCAATGTAACGCACTCAAAACATTGTGCTGATGGAGGGATTGAATAGTACGGGGGTCGTGGAGGTGTTTAAAGTAAAAATCTTACATTAAAAACTTGTATTAAAAAAAATACTTGTCAAAAAGTTGGAACTTTGACCCCTAATATCTCCGTAACTAGAAGGTTCCCAGGTATGGTGTAGAACAAAAAAATGATCGCAATGACAGGGAGAACCAGTGCCTTTCGGCTTCGTTAAGAGGTGTTTTACACCCTTTATAGAGTGTTTGGTGCATCGTTTGCCAAATTGAAATGGTCGACTGGGGAGGTCATCTGCTATCCTTTCAGACCCCTAAACACTACTCATGCCCTGTGGATAATTTTTCATCGACTTTTTATTGTTGTATTAAAAAAATACCCAAATTTTACATTTAAATACAAATAAAAAAAAAATTAACTCCTAGACTCCGAATTTTAATTTTATTTACATGTGTATTGTATTCCAGTACTTTTAAATTCAAAATTAGTGACATTAGCCATCTATTTTTTTTTAATTTACTCGCAAAGTTTCGGATTTCAATTAAAGCTGTCCATGTTACAGCTATTTAAATGGCTATAAAAAAATAAAATAAAAGCGACCGGGATCTTCCAACTCCCTCAAAAATCTCTAGTCTATCTTCTTGCTAGTGATGTGCCACATGTCATAAAAATCTTTTTACAACTTTCAGAATTCGCTAGTATTGTGAATCGAGTCACAAAATACTAAATTCCAAATTATGATTAAAAAAAATATTTTTGCTTAAATGATATCTGAAAAAATTATTATGTAGTAGGTAGTTTTTGATTCCCTTGCGAGTGTCCAAATTTTGCGGCATAAACTTTTGAAATCATATATTTTGATTAAGATAAGATAAATATATAATTTATTTTTATTAAAAAGTATTACAAAAAGTTTACATTTAGGCACAGTAGTATTTTTCTCATACAATGGTATAAATAGTACTTATAAGTAAACTATAACTAAAACATATTCAAAAGTCGCAAGTGATGATAATTCAATTCAGATGTTTGGTAGCGTCCTGCCCGATCTAGGTTTATTTAAACCTGTGTTCCGGGCCATCACTTTACATAGCATAATTTAATTACGACAGTAAAATTATAAAATAAAATTAATCTATTAACAATAACAACTATAAGTATAATCAAATTGGTAAAATAAAGGAAAACACTAATAATAGCTAATTAAGTAAATATGTACAAATTGATACGAGAGGATATGGAGGATACATAATCATACTACAACTTCTAGAAGTTTTTCTGTGTCTGAGTAATTAAGTATCGCTAAATAATACGACATTACATAACTACATTTTTTATAACTTAAACTATAGAAGTTTAGTATCTTGTTAAGTCTATTATAAAGAAAAGGTCCTAAAAACACATAAATTCGATTCGCAAACGCATGTCTAGTTTGAGGTTTTGTGCAAACCAGGTCCTTCCTTCTCCTATCGGAAGGAACTGGGTCATAGGGAAGTGTAGAGTGCTGGTGTAGTATTATGTGAAGAATAAATAATTGCCGCACTGTAAGTACATTACATGCTTTGTAGAGCAGGTGTGTAGGGAATCTAAAAGGGCGGAAGGTAGCAACTTTTAGAACCGCTCTTTGAGCACGTTCTAGAGGAAGAAGAATTGAAATTCCCGCTAAGATTGCGTTGGCTTAGAAGTTTTTTTTTTATACATATAAATTTCAGCTTGATACCTAAACGCGTTCCTGAGAAAAAGGGTCTTGACAGACAGACAGACGGCAACAAAGTGTTCCTATAAGGGTTCCGTTTTTTTAAGGAACCCTAATAAAATGAATTGGCAGTATCCTCCACACATTTGTTAAGTTCCGTCATCCACTGGAACGAAGTCGCGGGCACAGCTAGTAAATTATATTATACATGGTATTATATATTTATTACATACCTGCACATAAGGTATTGTCATAGGTGAGTTCGTGGAACAGAGACTTGCTGGCCCTGCAGTCATTAGTGCTGACTATAGGGATGTCCACCTTATGGGGCTCGCCTTGTCTGCCAATGCCCCCTACGCCTTGGTCACCCCAACCGGCCACCTGCCGACAGAATACAGTGTTATAATCTGTAGCAACAGATGAACTAAATCGACAAAATTATAATACGCCGTAATAAAATAAGTACCCACCAAACACACTTCTGGTCGGAGGATCCTCCCATTTCGATGTGGAAATATCCACTCGGTTTCTCATACCTCTAAAAATCAGTAAGACTTGATTGAAGAATGGCAACACTACATTAGTACAGTAGTACTTACAGTTGCAGATCTTCCCACGACTAGCGAGAGGTCGGTGTTGCCAGCCCACAGACAAGCCGGACGGATGATCTCGTTGAACTTGACGCGTTTGTCCAGTGTGAGTATCAGAATGTCATCTGAAACAAGCACAGTAGTTATCAAGCATTGAACCAGAGAAACAAGTTCCCATGGTAAAACTATACAACCAAAGCTCGTTCCGCTCGCTAATGTATCTTACCCTTTTAAGTCCTGCGTAAGTTGACGGAGTTACTTTTATTCTCATCTCAAAAACAACCGTATTTCCGGGGCAGAAGAGGGCTGCCAAAATTTTGAAGCTCTCAACTCTCGGTCTTGCATTCTATTAGTACCAAGAGTAGATCCAGGGGTCATGGGCGTCATGATCAACCCGCATGGAGTGGTTCGAGGTCGACCGTGATCATGTTTCCGAACTCACTGATTTAACTTAAATAAATTCTTTGCATGATGGCAAAAACCACTAAGTATTTCCTGTTTTTGTATGAATGTAGGTACTTATCCCAATTTATTTGGGGTCGGCGCAGGGTGTCTACTTCTTTCATATTTCTCTATTACTCGTCATCTCAACAGTCACTTCCTTTCATGCCATATTGCCCTATCATTCCTGACCCCTTTCTAGTGTTTTAGCTGGGGAGATTAGTGTAACGAACTCCAAAGCACGTGATTTTGCTGTGTGACAACACAGCAAAATCACGTGCAATTAACTATTGAAAAGCTTGCTACTGTTGCTATCAAGGCTAATGATGATGGTGATGATTTAGACTAATCTTACGAGAACCATCAATAAACTCACTTTGAAGCGTGGCAGAATTAAACTCAGGGTGAAAACTGGCATTTAGAAGAACCCTGGTGACGGTCTCATCGTCACTCCAGTCATTCAGGTTGTGCACCCCAATTTTTACCACGATGTCCTTGATGGAGGTCAGCGAACTGCGGCGCTGCATGCAATGGCCAGCTGAAAATGGAACGAAATATTGTATTTCCGGCGTTCGTTATGTTCGTATGTCAATTAGCATTCCTTCAATACAGTTTGACTCTAGAACGCAGATTACGCTGAGAATACGTTTAGGTCATTGCTTCTGTTATCGTAAGCAAAGATTTGACTGCGACTTAAGATGGCGAATTGCGAAGGGATTGAACACAGTCGCGGGATCAAGGTTTTATAAACACTTAGTCACCGGTAATAATATGGCGATCCGACACAAGCGTCCCTCCGCAAGTAAACCGAAGAGTACCCTGTTCAGTCTTGTAGATAGCCACAAGCCATGGCAGTTCTCCCCTGTCGTAACCGTCACCATTGTAAATCAGGGGAATCCTATTATTGCCGCCGTAGACGACGCCACATTCAACTGCTGGCTCTGGAGTATTTGAGAAACGGTTCGCACTGTCAAAAGAAAGGAAACAGATAATTTCTTTGCCAACTTTGCAGGTATACAAAGCTAATAAAACTATGATATTATAAATAAACTAACGGCCCGTCCCTGCTTCGCACGGGTGCACATTTTTTTTTAAATATTTTGGGATAATTAAAGATAATTTAACTTATAAATGTGCTAATTTAGACGTACATGACTCAATTCGTCCAAATGTTGAAAATTAAAAACTAAGACCAACCTTTAAACTAATTTTCCTTAAAGTTAAGAAAATTTTCCTTTTTTAAACGCTTCGCATTTTTTACCATAAATCTATTTTTATTCTATTTTTTTTATATTTTAACATTTTTTTTGTTGTTTTATGTATTTTACTTTTCGGGGGTGTTATTTTTTTACTCATGGTAGTTTTTCAATTTCTTTATTTTTTATTTAATGTTTTATTTATTTATTAATTTAAGGTTTTATTTAATTTTAAGTTTTTGCATTTTTATTTTGTAATATTTTTACCTTAAAGCTTCTGTGTACACTATGTTGGCAGTGGTATTTGTAGGTGGCAACAACAAAAATCATATGGATTTTCAGGAGATCCTACTCGAGAAAGAGCAACATACAATATTGCCCTTGAGAAAAGCACTATTTCCTTAGGTCGATGTTGCCAACCATCGAGAAAGTTGGTCCCTGGGATTTATTTATTGTAAGGGCAAATGATATCTTTACAGGAAACTGTAACCTTTTAAAAGATTTAGGCAAATCCGTCGGTGTCATATTCGGGATCCGCGAAATGTGAGCGAGCTGACCGGCCGCGGGGCCCATGATGATTGATAGTTTCTACAATCACATTGTCTCTTAATTCCTTTATAAAAGTCTTGTACCATTACATATGCTGGGAGGGCTTAAATTTCTCAATAGCGTAATGGGAGTACTTTGAGACTTTTAATTTTAGTTCTTGGGGCGGCAAGTCGGCAGGAATGAGGGAAAGAAAAATTCTTCTGGGTAGTGCACTGTATTTTCGATGTTGCACCCGGTGTCAACAGATTTGTAACATTTAAAATCACCGGGTGCTTTTTCCATAATCATATTGACTGAGTCGTTTCTTGGTGACAATATCGCTCTCGAACAAAGCCAATGGAACTGAAAGATTTTCGATGTCGGGATAGATTGTGTCTATAAGAAATTCTAGTCTATGAAAAGTTTGAGCCAATTCAAGTATTTAAGTATTTTTTGTGAGAAATTGTCACCGTGGTTATTACTTAAATGTGCTCTCATATTCGCGCGCAAATTGAAAGTTTCAATTGATTGCCACTGACACAGGTGATGATTTGAGGCACGCTTTAATAACATCGGTACGTATACCTTTTCTGTCTTCTGCGTGGAGCCACACCGGTGCAGCGCTTCGGCGTGTATTTTTTGTTTATATTGACATTTTTAATTTCGCATTCAAAAGAATGGAATGTCCGATTTCGATAATTCAACAGCTATTGAATCAGTCTTGAACACGAAACAATTTATTTGAATAGGCATTAAATATAAAGGTATGGATAACATGGTCTCATTTTGATCGGCATTTCTACCATCTTTTAAAATGTGAAAAAGTAGTTATAGTGACATAACTACAATAGTTGGAGATATAGTCTCACGAAGTTTTTTGTTGCTTTTGATATGTTCTGTAATATTGTAGAACATTTTTTTGTTCTATCATCAATACTTTCCGCAGCGCATGCGATGAAAGACATTTTATGGCTCATTTTTTATACCTGGGTTTGGTTTTATTAGGAATTTATAATGATCTCTATTTTTTTCTAGTAATAAATATAGCCTATTTTACTCAGTGATAATGTAGCTTTCTAACACCAAAAGAATTTTTGAAATTGGTCCAGTAGTTTTCGAGTTTATTCGTTACATACAAAAATACAAATCTTTCCTCTTGATAATATTAGTGTAGATGTATCATCATCTGCTAAGCCTTTTCCTAACTATGAACTATGTTCAGGTCGGCTTCTAGTCTAACCGGATGCTGCTGAATACCAGTTTTTTAGATGAACTGTTTATCTGACCTTCACAACCCAGTTAGTACTGGGTAATAGAACACTCTTGGAAAGAGTGGGTGTCAGATTTTCGGGCCACGACTACCTGTAACGACTGTCAAAGATCTACAAGTCCCTTTACACTCTGTATAAAGAACTTACCTAGCAGTAATCGAAGACGGCTGGTCAGAATAGTAGAAATCGTTTGAACTAGGTCTAGTTGCTGGAGCCGCTTCATACGCAGGTCTGTTCGGCGCAGGTTCTGTATGTAACGGAGTATTAGGTCTCACGGGTCTTCGACCTGGGACCTGGGCAGGAGGTTCATAATTTTCGTAGGTTGGCCTGCTCTGGAATATTTGCTGCGTTGGTGGCTGTTTAGCTTAAGCGGATAATAGAGAATCAGAAAAGAATGATTTTATATGCATCATTATGATATATCAATTGAAGGTTGTTGTTGAGAAACAAAAAACAATATTACCACATTTAATTTAAGAAATTGATTTTAAAACTGTTTTTTGCTACTATAAGCTCAGTATCTTCGTGAGTCGTGTCACACCTAATGACAGCCATTAAAAACGTTGTTCATTTGTTTTCTTCACAGTCACATTCCTATGCGGCATTTGAGCTTAAAAGTTTGAAGCCGCCATTTTAGCTGACTATGGTGAAGAAGCTATGTAGAATCTTACCAGAATTCCAAGTAGGCTCATTTTCGTTGAAGGTATAAATTAGGGCAGTCGCGTCGTCGTCACCGAAGTGGACATGGTTCACCGTTGATTGTTGTGGTACTCTCTGATGTGGTCGCGGCTGTGGCCTTGTATGCGGCTTATGTTGTAAGTTGTTATATGCTGAAGACCCGCTACGTTCCAAGAACGAAGTATGCTGAAGACTTAGAGTCGTGACGTATGTGTTTGGCGCCGCTATGTCTGAAAAAATAAATTGTGTTTTTTGATTACCTGTGCTATGTAAAGATGGTTGAAATTGAATATTGGGCTCCATTTTTCTTATAAAATTATACAGGGTGTAACGGAAAGGGTATATACATCCTTTTTTTTTTTGCGGATGGGAAATCATCAAATGACTTCTCCCGCTCTGGGCGGAGCGGGAGGGAGTGTCAGACTTGTACTGACTAAAACCCACCCATGTTCCTTCTTAGCCCTTTGTGTTCCAGGGCCGCGGTATCTCTTTCGAACAACCCGCAGCCCTGGCAAGGGTATATACATCCTTAAGGGTGTGCTACAGACCATCAAACTGAACTTGTTTCTCATCAAAAAACATGTTTTTCAGCAAAAAAAATATCTACTGCCCCATAGAAAATTACAATACCTATTCGACCCAAATTTTATAGGCACTTAGGCAGCTGATATTTTTTTTTGCTGCAATTTTTTTTTATGTTGAGAAGCATGTTCAGTTTGATGGCCTGTAGCACACCCTTAAGTATGTATATACCCTTTCCGTTACACCCTGTATAAATGAAATAATTGTTTTATTTCAGGCAAAATAACTATAATTATACATGTATATACAACAGTAATAATAAGTTGACGCAAATAAAATATTAAAAACAATAAAGATTAACTTTCAATAACCAGCTATTGCCCGTGGCTTTATTCGCATATACTAGTATATGCGAATAAAAAATATCTCTCATATATGCGAATAAAGGGTGTGCTACAGACCATCAAACTGAACTTGTTTCTCATCAAAAAACATGTTTTTCAGCAAAAAAAATATCTACTGCCCCATAGAAAATTACAATACCTATTCGACCCAAATTTTATAGGCACTTAGGCAGCTGATATTTTTTTTTGCTGCAATTTTTTTTTTATGTTGAGAAGCATGTTCAGTTTGATGGCCTGTAGCACACCCTTAAGTATGTATATACCCTTTCCGTTACACCCTGTATAAATGAAATAATTGTTTTATTTCAGGCAAAATAACTATAATTATAGTCCAGTTACATAGTAACATAGAAAGTATAAAGTTCAAATTATAACGTAGAAGATATAAAGTACAAAATAAAACGTTGATAACGTAGTTAAACAAAAGAAGAAGGGGTGCCTGTATGACTAGATGTATAAACTTGAACGAGGCAAAAAGAGTATGTAAAGATAGTAGCAGGTGGCGTCCTGTGGTTTCTGTCAAGTTGCCTTTAGTTTATGCATGTACGCATGTAAGAGGCCACAAGCTAATAAGTGCATAGGTATTTACCTCCATGCCCATAGCAGATGGTATCACTGTTTGCAGTGAGTGCAGTCAGTTTGGGCAGCGGTGACGTCACGGGGAAGTGTACCAAGTAGGTGACAGCCCGTCCCGCGTTGTAATTCTGCAGGAGGTGGTTAGCGTCATGTGCGTCTATACGACCTACATAATTCTGAAAAGTGAAAAAAATAATAATAAGTAAATGTAGCGAGCCACAAAAAGCTACTTACAACTAAAAGTACTACAGCACCATCTATGAGAAAACAAAAGAACTAATATGGTCTGAATCTCGCAAGCAAAGTTTGCATCGACCTAAGAGTATGCATAACATACATAACACTCGTCTGGTCGGAGGATCCTCCCTTTTATATAGGGTATGAAGAACTTTACACCCTGTTCCTCACACCCCTAAATAAGTAAAACAAATAGAAAAAAACAGGCTGTCAAGGACTGCCGACAAAAGTGAAATATCAAGTAACAGTGGAATTACTGTGTTCTTTTTTTGTATTTATTAATCAAATAAGTCTACACACACTACACAGGCCGCTATACTACGCGTCTGGTGCAACACGTCACGAGCATGTCGAGGTCAACGGTGACGCGAACCCATTGGTTTGTCCAATGCCAAAAATCGCTCTGCGGGTAAAGAAGTCTTCATTAAAAAAAATGCAGTAGACGCGATAAGTTCTAACTGGCTCAATCGATAGGCGACAAACAAAAATCTGTAAATAAACAAAAGTGTGTATTTGTAATTTTAAAATAACTTTTAGCTGCATGAAATTTCACGGTACTTACAAAAAGAAAACATACTTTTCAATTGTTGTCTGTCTGTCTATTTGTTCCGGCTAATCTCACAAAACGGCTGGACTGATTTTGACCGACTTTTACTGGCAGATAAGCAGATGTTATAAGGACCAACTAAAAAAGTAGGTAACCTAACTTTTTCACTTTAGAAAATGGATTAGGGTTTCGTGCAAAAAAAATAAGGATTGTGTGGTTTTATGAAACCACGGTAAAAGTGAAACTTTCTTTCACAATATAGACATTTAACTAAAAATTTTTGGAATAATATTCCATTAAGGATATAAAACTTATAAAACGCGGAGTAGGGTCAGAGCGCCTTTCACTTTATCCCTACTCCGCGGCCGAGCGTCACGCGACATGCAACACACAGACGAAAAAGTTTGAGACGATGTAATAAAAGTTTCACTTTAATAAAACCCATGAAATTGTTAACAAAATCCGATTCAAATAGGCAAGTATCATTTTTGTTATTATTAACGACGAGACTAAACGCCTTTTGTTTTTTTTTTTAATTTTAATCTATTCAAAGTTATTGTACTTACATACCTATAAAAGTTATAGAACAAGGCAGCACAAAAAAGTAAGCCGTTTTCAGTAGAGGCATACAATCTTATGGTCGCGAGCACACCACATTTACCTATTTCCAAATGAAAATGACAGCGACGAAAAGTAAATAATAACAGCCGCACGATTCGATCCTTAAGGTTACGCCGTGCTTGCCAAGGTCGGTCTTTGGATGGGTCACCATCATTAGATACCGATAGATCTTTTGCAGTCGTTACAGGTAGTCCGTGTGCCGAAAGTTTGACAACCAGCCTTATTAAGGGATATGGTATTACGCAGTACTAACTGGGTTGTGGAGGTCAGATAGGCAGCCGCAACATGTAACATACTGTTATTCAGCTGCATCTGGTAAAACTGGAAGCCGAGCCCAATAAAGTTGGGAAAAGGCTTGGCAGCTGATGATGGTAGCCGATTTGGTGTGAACGCAGACTTAGTAATACTCTACCTAGGTACAGTCACGAACAATAATATGTACACACTTAGCAAAACTGAAAAGTGATTTGCTCGTGAAATTACGGTTGCTACGTTGAGATAAGACCTATTTCGTAATAGTATGGCTTCCAAAATTCCATGTTCGTGAAAACGTTAATACCTTAATCAATACAGTAGGAGAAATCACTATTTAAAGTTGCTGCGTGTAGATATATTATTATACGTGGCTGTACACGGTATTTTATTGTACCTGTTGTTCTGTGAGTCATGATGATCAGCATTAATAGGGGGTTGCCCGTCATCTTAATAACGATATAGCTACATTTTCCTCCTCTGTGAAGTCGATTAAAAAGCGTTCGCCCAGAAACTACAAGCGCGCGTTGTTAACGTTGCATACTCCCGATTTCACTGACGGTCTGCCATTTTTCACCCTTATCCCCTAAGATCATCATCAACCTACCGCAGTCCACTGCTGGACATAGGCCTCTTCAATCGCTCGCCACTTAACCCGATTCTCGGCAACTCTCATCCAGTTGCTACCAGCTACCCTGCGAAGATCATCGCTCCACCGAGCCTGAGGGCGTCCCACCTTACGCTTGCCGATTCGCGGTCTCCACTCAAGAACACGTCTACCCCAACGGTCATCGGTTCTACGGCTAATATGGCCGGCCCATTGCCACTTCAGCTTACTTACCCTGTGGGCTATGTCGACTACTCTGGTTCTCTGTCGGATCACCTCGTTCCGGATGCGATCCCTCAAAGAGACTCCAAGCATAGCCCGTATCCCCCTAAGATACAAGGTTGAAAAAGACCATCGGTGAACTTAGTAGTACAGTCGGCATCACGATTAACACTTATCAATATTACAAAAAACATTTGTGCTGATCAGTGTGATCTGATATTGTATTGCGTTTGCGAATTTGTGTTACCATTGATGCAAATATTGTTAGGTATGTCTTTTATTCGGTCTAAAACTAAGACGTCTTATAATTTTGGATGTGTATATAATAATAGCGACTTTCGCTGCTGAAGTGCTGAACGCACCTAAATAACACATTTCTTTGGCAGCTGAGTAGTCAGTCAAGCGCCATCAATTGGGTTGTATAAGTTACTGCGAGGCTCCCGCATTTTGTACGCGTTATAAAAAAATAAAAGGTCTCCTAAATTCCTCCTAATGTCAACGTAGGTTGAACTTACGTTTTTAGCGATGACGGAATATTAATTAAAATTCAAATTCAAATCCGGGTGCTGTGTGACGTCGCTTCTCATCAGCTTCATTTATTTTGAAAGAAACCAGTTACCTACTAAATAATATTTAGCAAAAAACTTATTTAGTAGATACAAAAAGGAGGTTTCCGTAACTCAAAAGAAAAAAAAGGAACGCTAACAGGATTATTTTGTTGTCCGACTGTCTTTCTGTCAAGATCCTTTTTCTCAAGAAATGGTAGTGGTGTGAAGTTAATATGAAATACTAAAAGTGTGCAAAGTCAACGCAATAAAAAAAACGTAAATTTTGATCCTTCGTAAGTATATCAAAACCTACAGGATACTTGAGATACTTCCCGCTGACTTAGAATTATGAAATTTGGTAAGAAGCAAGGTCTTATAGTACAAGTAAAGGAACCAATCCGAAATAGTTTAATTTGTAGTTATATCACATAAAAAAATGGGATTATTTTAACTACAAATTTAAATTTGTTCTTCAACCCGACTTATCTTTTTTTCACTTGAATCTTTAAGACCATGGTGGACAAACCGAAACTATCACCATACAAGTCGTACGGAACCCTTGGTGCGCGAGCCAAACTCACACTCGTCCGGTTTTTATATTCATTTATTGTTGGTGAAAAAAGGCCACAGCCACGCCGTAGACGGTAAGCCTAAATGTAAATGTCTTTGTTAATTAGCAACTTGCATTGTTTACTTATTTAAGCCGCCAGAACATGCAAAACAAGCATTTACTTAATGCATGGATTAATTTCCACAGGCAAGATTAACTTACCCATTTAATGCAAGGATGGTACGCATAAACAAGACTTAAATTGATGGAGCATAATATTAGAAAAAAAAAAACATCAATTGTCATTAATATTTTTTTTCAATGCACCCAAGGCGAATTGACATGATATCTTGTCATTAAGATAACAAGTTCTTAATTTAACGCCAAAAATCATTATTAACAAAAAATTATACATACGGCAGTCTCACTGCTTACTCGGACATCATAGGAATTTTTTGAAACTTTGAAATAAAAATTTCCTCATGGCCGTTGCCTTTACATAACAATTAAATAATTGTGTGTAATTAAGAACGTATTTGTGATTTCGCAAACGAACGATTAGAATGATCAGGTTGGGAGCTCGTTTTTTTTAAAAAAAAAGTAACTGTAAGTTTACCATAGACAAAAAGCTTGATTCGTTTTGTTTTTTTAGGGACAGAAGATAAAAATTGGCCAACTAGGACAAGACTCGTGAAAACCCCGGATCTTAGAGCCCAGAACCCGGACATGTCAACAGGTTTTTTTTTAAACATAGTCAAAACTGTTGAAGGTGTCAAAATTTCCTTTTTTATTAATTTTTTTAGACAAATTAAAATTAAATTTAGCGAGTCGGTTCGTCGGTTGATCGCGGCGTGCGGGCCCGGGCACAGTGCGTGTGTCGCGGGTGACCCAAGACTTTATTTTTTTAAACCCGGACTACAAATGAAGCCCCGCCCGGACGCTCCCCGGATGCCCTCTTAACTAGGACAAATCCGGGGAAACCCGGACGGATGGCAACCCTAGGTACCTAGGTCAACTATCGGGAAGAAGCAAAATCCAGTGTAGTCAAAATCAAAATCAAATTCAAAAGTCATTTATTCAAACTATAGGCTGATAATGAGCACTTTTTGAACGTCAAAGTTACAAGAGACAGTCCCCCAAAACGCCCGCCCTTCGCCATTTCCTAGTGTTTTAGCTGGGAAGAAGAAGTGGCGGAACAAACTCCCCAGCAACACATCTGTCTGTTAGGTTAGAAGTACCAAATTCTATACAATAGTGTTCAACAAGTTTCTTAAACAAAGAATTCATTACATCAAATTAATGTCAACCCAGCGACCAACTATTCTTATCGTTTAAGTAGTCGTTAATGGAATAGTAGGCCTTTGAACAAAGGTTAGATTTCACTTTAGCTTTAAACACATTAAATGGCAAGTCTAGAAAGGAAGATGCTAGCTTGCTGTAAAATGTTATACAAAGCCCTACGAATGAATTATGAACCTTATGAAGCCGGTGAAAGGGAGCACGTAGTTTATGCTTATTTCGAGTGTTTATGTTGTGAATATCACTGTTTTCACAGTACAAATGGATATTTTGGCTAATATACAAGGTGTTGTTTTGCAACCTCGTCAAATTTCAAGGGGTGGTCACGAATGACATAAATAATCAATTAAAATTACGGTACCTAGTTAATTATTAATAAACGCTGATATTTTTGGTTGTTTAAGTTTGTCAGTATTTCAGAATAACCCCCTTAACGTGGTTTAGGGACTAAGAAATTATGAAACAAAAGTTTGAGATTGTTTGTATGTGTGTAAGCGAGGTTATAAGGCAAGAACCAGACGGGCCGCGTTTAAGACAAGGGTGGTTCACACTTACCGATTTCCGTAAAAAAGAAAAAAATGAAAAATTACCTACTCATTTTATTATTGATTCGGGACGAGAATCATTAGCATAGTTACCTCCTTGAAATTGACGAGAATGCAAAACAACACCTTGTATAAAATGTTAGCTAAAATGAATTGTGAAGCCACCGTGAGAATACCAATCTCTTTGAAAAAGTCTCTCAGAGATACTCGTGCACCCAGCTGGTAAATTGCACGAACCGCTCGTTTTTGAAGAACGAATATATTTTGGATATCAGCGGCTTTGCCCCACAGCAGAATACCATAGGTCATAACACTGTGAAAATAACTAAAATAGACTAACTGTGCTGTATCAACGTCAGTATATTGTCTAACTTTTTTGACGGCGTATGCGGCCGAACTAAGTCTCCCCGCTAGGCTTGATAAGTGAGGACCCCATTGTTATTTTGAATCTACTGTTATACCCAGAAACACAGATGAGTCAACCGTTTTAAGCTCGTCATTGCCGAGAATAATGTTGGGACCTAGATTTTTAACATTAGGTAAGGCGAATTTAATACTTTTAGTTTTCTTGGCATTAAGAACAAGGTTATTTGTTGTGAACCAATCCGTGACCATTGATAGAGCGCTGTTTACTTCTTCAAAATCGTGTCTATTCCTATCTACTTTAAAGATAAAAGAGGTATCATCTGCAAATAGTAAAACGTCACAAATACCCTTCAAATAATATGGTGAGTTTTGAGGTGCACCTAGCTGAACAGGTAGCCCGGAAGATTCTGCGCCGTTAACATCTACACATTGAAATCTATTTTGTAAATACGAATCTATTACATTAGAGTAAACGTATCGTGAGCATGCAGGTCTCGTGCGACACCGCGCTGCCGCCTTGGGTGTCGCCGCGCGCCGGCGGCGGCGCTACTGACTTGTCGACGCATAGTGCGTCATCGCGCTGACAGGCGCAGAGGAAAACTGTTGTCATGGTATGATAAGAGTCAGCTCACAACGAGACGCGACGCGACGTGACGCTGCGCGCACACTTAGAGCGATTCAAAATATAAGGAGCGTTAAGCCTAATGTTCGTGTAGTCGATTTTAAAATTAGTATAATCGACTAGACGAACATTAGGCTTAACGCTCCGGTGGGTGGCGACAGGGTGGCCCGTGAAATTCCAATTTTCTTACGTTTATTTGTTTTATGTTGAATTAAATATGATATGCGGCTGTAAAACGTACGTATTTACATAATTGTAGTCATAAAAAACATCAATACACTCCTTTAAATTCATTTAATTGGGATTAAATCAACTTAAATGAATGACTATTTCATAAAAAACTCATTATATGGGGTTAAATGAACTGAAAGGGGTTGACGACTGAATGATTATAAATCAGGAAAGCCATATTGGTTACGGCCCTGTCGCTTACACCTTAAGGCGGAAACACACTTACGTGTCGTGGCGTGTCGTGACGCGCCAGAAGCATTCGGTTTCATACATCGTTGCGACACGACACGCCATGCAAATATGTCCCTAACCATATTAAATGTATGAAACCGATTTGCTTCTGGCGCGTCACGACACGCCACGACACGTAAGTGTGTTTCCGCCTTTAAGGTGATGGCCTCTTAGTGCATTCGCTCCGTTTGAAACAGTGGTTGAAATCCCGAAGGTCGTAATGCCCATTTAAGATCTTGTATGTCTCAAGATGTTTTAGTTACTTTACTCTACTAAGTTTTGACAGCCCTACAAGTTCAAGCTTCCTTTAAAGGGCAAGGTGCCGTGAGCCCATAATTTATTTATCTGCATACGTCTACTCAATCTTCGAAGTTAAACGGTCAAGGAACAGGTTCCAGCAGCCGTTTTTAGGGTTCCGTACCCAAAGGGTCAAACGGGACCCAGAATTACTGAGACTTCGCTGTCCGTCCGTCCGTCCGTCTGTCACCAGGCTGTATCTCATGAACCGTGATAGCTAGCCAGTTGAAATTTCTACAGATTATGTATCTCTGTTGATGCTATAACAACAAATAATAAAAACAGAATAAAATAAATATTTTAGGGGGCACCCATACAAAAAAGTAAAATTGGGTGAAACCTTGTAAACAGCGCCATCTAGCAGTTATAAAGAGAATTTGCTTCTGATAAAAAAACAATTAGCATGTTGATGTGGCCGTATGGCAACAAACGCCATTTAATTATTATTATATTAAATTAAATTACCCTAAGTGTATGAGGACTATATTATTTTTTCAAGTGATAAGATTTATAATAAACATTTCGTGCAGAGCGGCAGTTTTGATGAAAGCGCCATCTGTGCTTAAATAGTTGTACTAATAACGACTTAACCAACTAAGTGTGTAACAGTTGACAAAATTCTGCTGCTGTTTTTTTTTCTCGTTTATAAAATTATAAGTAATGGTACGGAACCCTTCGTGCGCGAGTCCGACTCGCACTTGGCCAGTTTTTATTACTTTTTACTCCACAATAATTGCAGAAAGAGGAAATCTGTCCATTTAATACATAAGAGCGAGCACGTAGGTCTATGGTTATAGACTTATTTGTCTGTGTGTAGACTCTTTTGTCTATTATAGTAGTAACATTCTAATAGCGAATCGCATGTGTCTAAAAGAGTCATCATCTTCCTGCCCTAGTCCCATTTTATTTGTGGTCGGCGCAACACGTCTCTTTCCTCTATTCTCCTCTGTCATTCGTCATGCTATCATTTACTCCTTTTTCCTTCATATCATTTTTTACACAATCCATCCATCTTTTCTTTGGTCTTCCTCTCCCTGTCTAAAAGAGTGATGAATATAAATGATAATAGATGGACAGGGAGAGAAGACTACCTTTCTGTCATCAAACTAAGTAACCCACGCAAAAATTATTGATGGAAAACTTCTCTTTTTTTGGTTGAAAAATCACCTTCCTTTTACTCCCTTCATACAAGGTGGAAGGGACACCGACTCTAAAACGGACTCTACCCACGTATACAGTTCATCATACTGAAATCTGAACCTTTTTTTACGGATGGGAAATCAAATCAAATAAGTCCTGCTCTAGGCGGAGCGTAAGGGAGTGTCAGACTTGTACTGACTAAAACTCATCCATGTTCCTTCTTAGCCCTTTGTGTTCTAGGGTCACGGTCTCTCTTTCCAAAAATCCCGCAGCCTCGGTAGGCATCAGCCATCTCGGACCCCTTCCGATTTACTGACATCTCTTTGAAGCGACGACGAACACGAACGCGCCGTAAAACTGCAATACTTACAAGTTCAAAATAAATGAAACAGCCAAAGAAGAATGTCCCTTCCAGTTCCACTTTGTACAGCGTTCCTACAGTTTAAGAGATCTTTTTAAATACATTGTTGTCATATAACTGTACGGTTGTTTTTATTTACGCGGCGCGCGCCATTAAAGCTCGCGGTCGGCATGATCTTTTGCGACATCCTCAACACTTATTATCACAATATTACACCTAAACCTTCCTCGTGAAAACCCTATGGAAATCCTTTCGGTGGTTTTTGAGTTTATCGCTTTCAGACAGATGGCGAAGGTACAGATTTCAGACTTAAAAGTAAAAACATACAAGCCCGCCATACTATTTCCAAATCACTACAATAGGGGATCGGACTGGGTAAAGAAATCGACATTCTATTTTGTCCGTCAGACAGGTAATACAAAAATATTAGACACGTATTTTTTGTTTTATCAATATATCAAAAAATTACTTAGTTAAAACTCATTAAAGTTGGAGAGTGGGGGCTTACTACGTCACAAGTAGGTATAAAACGTACCTACATGTGACGTCATGCGCCATTTCAACTCAATATATCTCCGTAATTTTATGACCACGTGAAAAAAGAAAAAATACGTGTCCAATACTTTTCAATAAACTACCCGACGGACAAAGAAAAAAAAAATTGGATTATCCCCTATTCCTGACAGCCAGAATCAACAGTGGCGACCACCAGAAAAGCGCCGATTCTGAAGCTTGACGAGGTCCCAAAGAAACAATTTAACTGTCTTGGATCCCGCAACGAAACTAATCAGAAAAGAATAGCGGAGGAATAGGAAAAACATAGTAAAACAAATAAAACATAATCTTGTTTCTCAAACCCTAGAGCTATAATGAAATGCACGACAGCACCAGAAGAATAACGACTATTGAACAAAACCTGCTTTTAAACCTGTATCAAATTATTGTAACAAGGCATTTAAAATAATATGTTTTGCCAGTAAATCTTCCTTCAAACGAAACAAACAAAAAACGGCTTCATCAGAGATGACCTTCTTGTTTTGGGTCGTCTGTTATCTTTAGTCGTCCCGGAATTGTTATTTCCATGTCATCATGTGCTGGAAAACAAGATGTTGTTTTGCATCCTCTTCAAATTTAAGGAGGTAATTGCTATGCTAATCTCGACCCAATTCAATATTAAAATGGGTAGGTATTTTTTAATTCTTATTTACGGTAATCGGTTAGTGTGAACGACCCGTGTTTTAAACGTGGACCGTCTGATTCTCGCCCTATAACTGCGCTTTCACATATACAAACAATCTCAAAGGTTTACTCGATAATTTCTTAGTTATTCTGAAATTCTGACTAACTTAAACAACCAAAAAAATCAGCGTTTCTTAATAATTAACTAGGTACCGCAATTTAAATTGATTAAGTATTTATTTTGTGACAACCTTCTGAATTTTGTCAAGGATGCAAAACAACATGTTGTACCTATGTCATAGATGTGTGAACGGATCCCGCATTATTTATTTAATAAGCTTTCATGGTAATCAAATCGCTCCCTGTTACTGATACTGTTAGTCTGCGGTATCCCACTGCTGGAGAAAGGCTTCTCCACATGACTTCCAGTTGTTTCGATCTAGGGCCAATAGTAATCAGAATCGCTTATATGCCGAAGCGAAAGGAAAGTAGCAGATGAAATGTAAATCATTTGGTAGTAGGTACTTACCGGAGCATATTGTTATGAACTGAACAAGTCAATCGGACAGCTTGGTGGAACGCAGCCCAAGCCATTTACGGTTTATGCTACCGACTCAATACCGGTACCTACATTGAATAACATGACTGACAGATGTTTCACTTGGAGGGGTACTACAGTATGACCACTTTAAGTGTGCAGTTCAGTGTTGGCGCTGCTTGTCAAGAAAAAATGCATCGATTTGTCAAACTTGGTAAGGTTGTAAACATGTTTTGAAAGTATGGCACGTAATTTAATTGGACCTTTTTGTTACCAGCAGTTGCCCATTTTGTTTCCAGTTCTATGAGTTTTTTTTAGCATGAAGAATTATTATTCCTCAAGTATTTCCCCCTTCTGGGGAAGTTAAACCGTTACGTCTTTTTTTGTGAGTTTATAAATGGTGAAAGGTGGAAGGCACTCTCTGGGTAATCAGGTTTTTTACCAATTAACAATGACTAGCGCAAGATTTAATGCATTAGTTATCCTCATACCAACAATACGAGGATGGACGTCTGAGCACAGGATGATTCTTGATGAGACCTGCCTTTTCAGTGCAATTACCTCTTCGTATTAGTTCTGCTCTGTAGCGCATCGTCTCTCTGTTTGTCTCATTTTCTCCATAAAGCCGAATTCCGGTACTGTACCAGTTTTCTTTTTTGTTATTTCTCCATTGTTTGAGGTAAGAAGAGAGAGCCTTTAAAAGTTCATCGCGTATTTACTATGTGAGGCCAGCGAGGCTGTTACTCCATGTAAAACTTCGGCTGCATCCGGTTAGACTGGAAGACGACGACAATCCATGCGAAAGCTTGTTTATAAAAGAGGCTTTGATTATGTTGGAGCATTGCCAGCTATGCCAACCTTTTGCACATAAACAAGCATCATATATAATTTTGTACCCTTGGCATCTGATTAACGACGAGGCGTAACGTATAATAACACTATTATTATACGTTACGCCCTACATAGTAAAAGGATTATATCGGAGGATTATATAATTTCAATAATAATAATCATTTTATTACGAACCATACCGAGTTGCCTCCGTGCCTCGGAAAGCACGTTAGGCCGTTTGTCCCGGGTGTCAATTGTAGATCTTTGACAGTCGTTAAGTACTTAGTCTACGGGCCGAAAGTATGACAACCAGTCTTACCAAGAGCGATACCTCTTGTAAAAATAATAACTGGGTTGTGAAGGTCAGGCAGTCGCTCCGCGTAAAATACTGGTATTCAGCTGCATCCGAGAGACTTGATGCCGACCCCAACATAGCTGGGAAAAGGCTTGGCAGATGGTGATGAAACATTTAAATTACCAGGCAAGTGAGGATCATACTATGGTTTAAGATAAACTAATACATAATATTAAAAACCTTATTTACCTATAACCATACGTGTAACGTTGTCGTCGTCGTGTTTCGCTGGCCTGCGTGGTGTCCTCGGAAACGAAATAAAATTGTCAAATTAAAAATGTTTTTATCAATTCATTGTGTTTTTTACGTTGTCACTGTCACACAGACGTTTTTTTTTATAAGTGAAAACTTCTATTGCTGGCGTTGGGCACTTATTGTAATGGCTAAAAAAAGTTAAACTCGCGTCGGGACACGTGACCTGATCGAAAATTCGTAAGACGGATTGACATTAGGTTACGAAGGAATTTGAACTTTATGACATCTGTCATAGAGTTTGGGTTTGTATAATTATCTTATGCACAAACAAAACTTCGGTTTCTCCAAAGAGGTAAAATTCGTAACACAGATTATAATAATAATTCTGAAGTGTTAAATGTTTAATGTACCTACTTAATATAAATTATCATGTTTGTGTACGATAGCTCAATAAATTGTATTTTACCACATAAATGATAGTACTTTTTTAACTGCAAAATATCAATTACTGCAAAATTATTCCTTATCCATTCCAAAATATCAAAAATTCACAACGTTAATATTCAAGTTTTCACTTATCTTATTTTCTTAGTTTACTCCCGGAGTGCAACCCGTTTTTTAAACTTTGGTGTCCAGACATATTAACAAGCGGTTGTTTTGCATACTCGTCAAAATTCAGGAGGTTGTCACACAAGACATAAATAATAAATTAAAATTACGGCACGGTTAATTATTAATAAACACTGTTTTTTTTTTGGTTTTTATGTTTGTTAGTATTTCAGAAAAATCCCCTTGACGTGGTTTAGGGAATAAGAAATTATCGAATAAACATTTGAGATTGTTTGTATTTGTGGAAGCGCGGTTATTGGGCGAGAATCAGACGGCCCGCATTTAAAACACTAGTGGTTCACACTCACCGATTTCTGTAAATAAAAAAAATTACCTAATCATTTTATTATTGATTCGGGACGAGAACCATTAACATGGTTACCTCCTTGAATTTGACGAGGATGCAAAACAACACCTTGTATGTCTATGGTTTGTTGTGTTGAACACCGCATTCGTTGTAAGTGGACAAGATGATCCGCGTTTAAGTGTATAGGTAAGTATGAGAAAGGTTTTAGCGTCTTATTCATTCCCTACTTAGATTCGTCACGCAGTAGGTACTTATGTACACATATGAAGGTTATTCTTACCAAAAGGATTCGTTTTTTTATTCATTTTTGAATTTGCTACCTTATTGTTATTTCGTACCTTGTTAATCATCGGACTCATGATAAAAAAATGATTGTCTGTCTGTCAAATGCCGTTAGGTCATCATTTTTCAAAAATGAAAGACGTCATTTGACAATGCGGGTGCGGTGGACTACCCGTATCGGTGTGGGCCCCTTGGGGGGCTCGACGCATAAACCTCCGTTTGCTTGGTATCGGGCCCGAAAAGGGGCAAGCAATCAAGTCATTGGTCATCCTTATTATTTATGTAAATATTTAATATTCTGATTATCAAATACTATAAGTGTGCGTTAAATAAGTGAGTTGGATAAAAATCTCATATATCAACGCCATTAAAACTTCTGTATTTAGCGCGCAAGTTTCATAATTTACCCTTATAAAATTCAAGTGAATAAAAACGGTCATCGCCATTTTGACGGCAGTGCTGGTGGAGGCTAAAAATTATGGTTTTCGACCATTCAACCACTATATGGTCAATAATCAACTTGTCGTTTAATTATGAAGCGAATCCATCTTTAATTAATACAATTTAAATAAGCAGTGGTAATGATGTTTTTTTTTTATATCTAAAGTCAAGTTTCGCGCAAATCGTGCGTGTTTACATTTTTATTTTTCACATATAACACACACGCGTATAGATTCGATAACAAATATGACTGCAAATATTATAAACCACATGAAAATGCCCAAATCTTAGCGTTATTTACTAATACAGGACCAATAAACATGTAATATTCATTACCACAACTCAATTAATTGTATTTGAAATAGACGACCATTTTATTTTTTTAATTATTTTGTTGTGTGAAGGCAATTATTCCAATCCATTCTATTTTTTTCAACTTCGATTAACTCGAGTAATTAAATTAAGGAATTTAAGAAGTCGATAAATGAAAATTGAAATAAATTTATATAAACAACGAAAAACAACAAAACAAAAATGTGTGGGACAACTGTTTTTCCGGTTTGAGTGTTCATGTACGAAAAAATGAGGAACACACTTAATCAAAACCCTTGGTTGTAAAATAGGAAGCTACTCAGATAATGCTCTAATACTTTTAGGACTGACTGCTTCGTTGGTCTAGTGGTCGTATGCGCGAGTGCTGACTATGAGGTCTTTTTTTTATAGATGAGAAATCATCAAATGACTTCTCCCGCTCTGGGCGGAGCGGGAGGGAGTGTCAGACTTGTACTGACTAAAACCCATCCATATTCCTTCTTAGCCTAAAATCACTTGCAAGACTAACTTCACATTTATTAAAAACTAGCTGTCCCGCGCAACTTCGTCTGCGTCACATTTTCCCCGTTTTCGCAACATTTTTCATTGCTGCTCCGCTCCTATTGGTCGTAGCGTGATGATGTATAGCCTATGTCCTTCCCCAAGTTGAAATCTATCTTCAAACAGAGTGACTTTCGCATTTATAATATATATATATATATATATATGTACCTATGGATAGGTACTTTTCAAAACGTCTGCCTCATCTCGACGAAACCAGTTTAAAGTTGTAGATTTTTTATAATGACCATTATACAAGGTGTTATTTTGCGCATCCTCGTCAAATTCAAGAAGGTTACTTTGCTAATGATTCTCGTCCCGAATCAATAATAAAATGAACAAGTAAATTTTATTTTTTCTTACTTACGAAAATCAATAATTGTGAACCACCCGTGTTTTAAACGCGGCCCGTCTTATGCTCGCCTTATAACCGCGCTTAATGCATACAAAAATCTCAAACGTTTATTTGATAATTTATTGTTCCCTAAACCACGTTAAGGGGGTTATTCTGAAATACTGACAAACTTAAACAACCAAAAATATCAGCGTTTAATAATAACTAACTAGGTACCGTAATTTTAATTGATTATTTATATCTTTTGTGACAATGACATACTCTTGAATTTTAACGAGGATGCAAAACAACACCATTTTTTTATTTTTTCTCTTCCTTCTTTCACACACTATCGTCTACATTTCTTTTTCATTTCTCCTTTCGCAGGTCTACTGGCAGAAATTTCATATGAAATAAGCAGTACCTTTGTACTCTAATATTTTATGTTTTTTCCTGTGTTTATATTGTGTGTAACTTATATAGTAAAACAATAGTACATTATGATATTTAAAGTGCGGTAAGTTGAAAATTACAGCCGAGGCGATATTGCTAGCCCGAGCCGTAGGCAAGGGCTATAAGAAAGCAGAGGCTGTAATTATCAAAGCGCACGTATGTCATACGACGTTTTATAACATATTTGCGAGGAAATAAATAAAACTCGGACGACATTTTCAAATAAAAACAATACCGCGAAAAGAAAAAGCGCGCGAAATAATTTTTATTTCTTCACAAATTATGAAATTAGAGATGCGCGCGTATCAGCGCTTAAAGGCACAAAAACAGCCAGTATTACTAATAAAGTAAATTAATATTTTTGTGTTTTGTTACAGATAAATGGTTGTAATTTATGGTCAAAATTGATTAAATTAAAGAATTAAATGTTTATTTATTATATTTTATCTCCCAAGTTAATTTTATTCGTAAAATGTTGACCACTTTTCTGACATAAAAACTCTTTGCTAAGATTTAAAAAAGTACCGTTCGTTTTAGCCGGAGCATTTTGATAAACCGTGCGTTTTACATTACATTACCGCACTAGTGCGTAATTAGATACATTACGATACTGAAATTGGTGAAATAAGAGACCCTTTACGAGCAAATGTGTTATAAATAAATAAACACTTAATGTACACAGTTAAGCAATAAATATATCTTTATCTAACATCTTGTGTTATAATTGTTTTTTTTTTCCCCACAGATATTTCCTCTAGTATTATGCGTCAACCGCGTGCTACGTTTGAATAAAAACTGAAATGGTGTCAGACCAACTAGCCCAAAATAAAAATGGATTTTAGCAACACAACACACAGCTAAGAATTTCGGTCAGTTTTGGAAGGAAACCGGTAAACTGAGTCCAGAGTCGGGCGTTCCAGTGAGTGTCGTGGGTAGAAGTGAACCCGACCAGATTGCCAACCTGTTTAAGGAGCACTTTAAGGTCGGCTCGTCTTTGGCTACCGGGGATAAGGGAACCAAGTCATATGAGGTACTGTACCGGGAACTCGTTACTCGATCGTACGGATTACAAGTATGTTTGGGATGTTGCGCAGGCGGTGAAAGGCATGAAACGTGGAAAATCCCCTGCCATGACTCATTGAGTATTGAACACCTGCAATATGCAGGCGGACACTTACCAAGGGTGCTGGCCATGCTTTTCACCTTCTTCGCGTAGGACACTCATACCATCAAGCAGGTATGAGTGTTTTGTGCATTGATGAGTTCCCTACCGTGGTTGTCCCTATAATTAAGAACAAGACGCGTACGCCTCTAGCTTTATTAATTACAGGCCTATTTCGCTCGCAACTGTGATTGCTAAGGTACTGGATAGTGTGATTGAGAAATATTTCGATAATTATGTGAAGTTACACATCGCTCAGTTCGGATTTCGAACTGGATTGTCTACTGAAACAGCTATATTGAGTCTCAAGCACACTATCCAGTATTACACCAGCAGGAATACATCGGTCTACGCCTTTTTTCTAGGCTTGTCAAAGGCATTTGACCTGTGGTGTATGACAAGCCGTGCAGAAGTTGTCAAGTGAGACTGAACTGCCTGACGAATTCATATTGCTCCTTAAATATTGGTATGGCAATCAACGGAACAATGTCAAGCGGGCCGTGGGCAGCGGCGTGCCTCCAATGAATCGGGGGCAAAGCCCAACTAGACAACTGTCGATATTGGGGTAAAAAATAAGTTTCGCTGCCTGTTCTGATAATGGTTTTCAAAACCGTTTTATTTTCCAATTATTTAAATGTGCCTAAATATAAAAATACAAACAGTGGTTAATAAGTTTAAAACAAATACTGCGTGGTATCTTGATTTAAAGTCAGTGTCAAGTAAATGATATAAGAGTCATCTATTGAATTAAATTAACAACTGAACTCTTCGTGTCAATTCGTCATTATTTATCTCGCTCTCTACAGTCGCTATTGGCAAAATTCAAAAAACACCGACAGATGGCGCACAAACAATAAATTGGTTACTAATAAAGTAGGTATTGAAAATATTTGTAACTTTCCGTTACTTCGTTACGCTGGAAATTTTGATGTTTTACAGGCATAAATTATAAGTACATATAATCTTTCTCATGAATCATTCTGTAGGTATATTAATGAAAAACGCATTAAAATTCTTGCGTAGGTACAGACGGCGGGAAGCAAATTTGTTTTAAACTATGTAAAGATTACTCACAACGTAAACAGCCATAGTTCTTCATTCTCGTTTCTTTACCACGAACAGATGACAAATAACGAAACAAAGCACACAGACACTCTCACACAGTTACCTTGCACAGTAACGATTTCACACACATAAAATCCTTCACAAGAAACAATTTGAATG
Organism: Cerastis leucographa; assembly: GCA_963082945.1. Taxonomy (NCBI): domain Eukaryota; kingdom Metazoa; phylum Arthropoda; class Insecta; order Lepidoptera; family Noctuidae; genus Cerastis; species Cerastis leucographa. The sequence goes on along the minus strand of OY720365.1, from coordinate 14,208,554 downwards.
CGTTTTTGAATTCAAAACAAAAATGAATCACTTCAAAACAAAGTTAATTACAGCAAAAACTAATTGCAAAAGGAACTTTATAATACAAGAAAGTGAATAAATATTATCAAAAAAAAAAAAGATGCACCACTAATCGCTCTAAACAAATATAACTAATTACTAATTTGAAATCGTTTTACTTTCTATGGAAATTCGCGCTACGCGCAGGTCTTTGCGCCGCTTGCCCGTTCATTCTTGGCGCCAACACACATTCACTCTCTCAAACTTACACTGACATACACGCACACATTCAAAGAAAAGCCCAGCTTTTAACTCAATACAATTTTTCAAATTAAATACCTAATAATTTTATCACAACAGAGTCATTTTACTAGCAAAGACAGAGAGGTCCGACAAGCCAAATGCAGAAGCCAGTGAGTGCGAGTGGGAGCATCCGAATGAACATTGACTGTAGGGTCCGACCATAGCGAACTAAGCTTGAACTCTTGACTCTTCTTTTGTTTAGTGTTAGAGCGAGCCAGTCTCGCGGCTGGTAGGAGATATTAGATTTTTTTTGGCAACGTCGCACATCGTGAATTCTTGATAAATGCGCGCGAAATTTGACGTTATTATTATTTTGACATACATTTTTGTTTTTGTTTGGAATGTTTTTTGTTTTTCTTATTTGTTTAGTTTGATTGTTAGGCAAGCCGGGCTTTTCGGCTTGTATGATAGTTCCGCCACTGGCCGTGGGCGGGATCACTATCGGATGAGTATAGGTTGGAGTGCGGCGTAAGACAGGGTGGTCTGACTTCGCCCAAGCTCTTTAACCTGTGTGTGGATCGGCTGGCCAGTGAGCTCAGCAGCACCCGGGTAGGTTGCTCGATTGATGGAGTTTTGGTTAACAATATAATATAAGTTACATATAGCTGACGATATGGCGCTGCTGAGCACATCGATCAGTTCCCTCAGGCGCTTAATAAAGGTAAGCGAGTGCTACGCAGAGGCCCATAGAAAGAAGAGCGAAATGATGGTGTTCAAGTCCGATACAAAGAGCTATGGCACTGTACAAGTCGTACAACAGGTCACATTGAACGGCAGTGCTCTCGTAAGAGTAGCACAATTTAAGTACTTGGGACCCTGGGTCACCGAGAACGTCTCCGATGATGTAGATATTGCAAGTGAACGCAGGACATTGTCAGCCAGAGCTAATATGCTGGCCCGTAAGTTTCCACACTGTACTGCACAGGTAAAAATAACCTTATTCAAGGCTGTCAGTCTTTTTATACGTGCAGCCTATGGGTGAAGCTTACGCAGAAGGCTTACAGTGCCCTGTGTGTTCAATACAAAAACGCTTTCAGGATGTTGTTGGGGTTGCCACGCTTTTGTAGATGCTCAAATGGATGGCTTTCAAGCGATACATCGCAAAAGAATAGCGTATCTGATGCGCCGCATACGGGGCAGCCCCAACATCATAGAGAAAAGGTCATAGAGTGGTCCTTCATGGATCATTGCACAAAACTCCATGTAGGAGTAGTGCCGTTCTCATCAAATGTTTCCATTATTGAGTATCTATTTTGTTTTATTTGTTCGTATTTATATTATTTTAAAAATGTGTATCGATGGATACTACCTATGTAATTTATCTGAAATAAAATGAATTGAATATTACTTAGGTACTTCGTTTTTCAATCGAATATTCTTAAAAAAAATCCTATGAAAAAATTAACTTACTCTTTTACTCATTGCTTACGTATTTTGAAATGATTTTTTAAACTGTAGAGGAGGGTTCAACCGTGCACTTTCCACCTTCCATGCCTCCTCTAATATTCTCGTCGACACTCAGAATGAAGGTGGTGTACTCAGTACTGGCATACTGTAAAGAGCACTTCGCACGAGAACAAGAGTGACCTAACACAAAATTTGCGTTGTATGGGTAATTACAAAAAAGTGTGCGTGTTTTGTGTGAGCTTCCAATAACAGTGATGAAATGTTTTTATTCATCCTTTTCTAGCCCGATATCGTCACTTTTTGATTCACTAGCCAGCCATACTCAACTTTTTTTTAGTAGGGCCCCAAACAGTTTTCAGTCAAGGTATTGAGGGCCGCAAGTAACAATTATTTAGGTGTTAATAAAAAAACGTAATTCAAAATTAACGATTCATTGTTATTAATAAAAAAGGTGGTTAAAAAGCCACTTGCGATACTTAGACCAAATTTTCAAAAAGCATTCCAACAATTTCTTTAAGTTTTAACAAAGATGTTTACCATATTATTTTTTAATGAGATTTTTGGTACTGTGAACACTTTTTCAAAACGGAAGGGATTCCCACCTCCCGCCGTCTGGCTCGCACATCACCCAATGCAACGCACCACGGTAGGTTTACCTAGTTGCCTATTTTATTTACTCCAGTTTTTCTAATGTGCGTGAAATTTAAAATGGTTTACAATAATAAATTTGTAACTCCAGCTGGGCCAATCACAAAAGTCCGTTGAGCCGCATGTGGCCCGCGGGCCGCAGGTTGAGTATAGCTGCACTAGACGATAGCCAATGTTATTAAGATTAGTTTTAGGTATTTAACGTTCCAGACAAAAGTGTGGCTTGTGATTGTCAAACTTATTTTAATTTTCGTTTTGTGTATTTAATGAGGTACGTTCGTTTATGTTGTTTTCCGAGTGCACAAAAGTTTTATTTCTTTAGTTTCCCGTATTTTCCGAAATGTTTCTTATAAACTTGGTATGTAGTCCATGAAATTAAAAAAGAAAATTTCCTGAGGTCACGAGTTTAACTTAAAAAAACTATAGCATAAGTACTTACATTAAATAGTTGAGCTGCAACCGTAAAATTAATCCTTAATACTAAGGAAGACACTGGCGCCGTAGGTTGCAAAGTGATTTTCCCATAAATGTGATACCCATCGTCTTCAAAATCAAAAACTCCAGGGCAAGGAGTAGTCGAGTACTGGCCACAAACAAACTGTAAACTTAAAACTAAAACACATAAACACACTGACTTCATATCCATCTTTTTAAATTCCGAATTAATTTTCGCATTTTGCGATTCAAAATGCGTGTTTTAGTGACGTGATTGCATGCCTCCGTTTAGCGAAGGACTGGCTTGGCTTTATTTTCAAGATGGATGAGGCATACAAAACTGATATTTACAGTGGCCAGGAATTGCTCAAAACAGAGAGGTTTGGAAGGAGAAATGGGAGGCCTGAGGCCTTTGCCCAGCAGTGGGACACAGACTATATAACTGACTATACGTTGAAGATAGAGAAGTTTGGCCTTAGCCTCTTCGCACATGCGGCTTCCCTGGTAGCTCATAAACGGCACAAATGTGTGGATGTTGTAACGGTATGCACTCTCCAGGTGAACCACTAATAATTAAAAAAAAAAGAGAAACTTTTTCTTTTTGAACCGACTTCTACTCGTTTATGGAGGAGGTTATAAATTCGATTAGTATTTTTTTATGAATTTACACCGATTACGCTGAGATTTATGATCCAATTTGCGTGATTTTTCTTTAGTTTGATGCGGAATAGTTGCCATTTGGTCCCATAAAAATTTAATATAGTTTGGCCATGTAGTTTTCATTTTAATAACATTTTTTAGTTTTGGAAGTCGGTGGCAAGGAAGTAAATGAAACAAACAATTCACCGACTGGCGAAAGTAAAATTATTTTCCACTTTTTAGTGTTTTTTTTGGAAGTCTTATTTTTTTGTAAAAAAAAGTTTTTTATTTGCCGATTGTTTGTGAATATGTGGACATTTTAGGCTTTATAGATTCCTAGATCCTTGGTAACTTTCTTGTTTTACCTTTTGTAGTAAGCAACGACTTAATGTCGGGCCTACGATATCCGAAAAATATTGCAAAACACAATGATTTTAAAAGAGTAACTATAGATTTTCTTGTCGGATCTTTTCCACAGAAAACGACCAACCCTAACCGTGCACCTTTTGTCGACGTTTTATAAGTGCCCATGTAGGCCTGTGTAAAATAAAAATATTTTAATTGATTGATTGATCGATTGATAAAAAACAGTGTAGACGATGAGGGATCATTCTAAACATAGGTTGAATACCGGTGGCAGATCTTTTGAAGTAACTAACACTTTTTAACCCCCGACCAAAAAAGAGGGGTGTTATAAGTTTGACGTGTGTATCTGAGTGTCTGTCTGTGGTATCGTAGCTCCTAAACGGATGAACCGATTTTGATAAAATTGGTTTCGTATGAAAGGTATTTTGATCGAGAGTGTTCTTAGCTATGTTTCGAGAAAATCTGCTCAGCCGTTTGAAGGTTATCGTCTCTTTTCTAGTTGAAGGGAAAAAACAACTTCCACAGGTCTCTTCGATTCGAAATTTGAAATCTTGTTACTTGTAGCCATGGACATCGCCGGGGCATGCAGTCCCCGCATCCCCCCGCTCCCCCCTAAAAGCTCGGGTTTTTTAAGTTATAACTTTCGTTGTTTTCTTTAATTAGCGAGAAGAGGCGCAACACCGAGAACAAGACAGTCAAGGCTAAGATAAAATAATATAAGTTTAAAAAGCATGAAATAAAAATTAAATTAAAAATTTAAAAAACCCCCGACACAAAAAACCTCTAAAAAAACATAAATAAAATAATCCAAGCGTCGTAGCGTCGGGGGACCGCTAAGTAGATCGCTTAGTACAAGCACAAGTTAGAGGTTTTTTGTGTCGGGGGTTTTTTAAATTTTTAATTTTCTACTAGAATTTAGAATTTAGGTGCTGGGTGGTAATTAAACGACGGAATTCCTTTTAAAGTATAGATTAATTATTTTCAAATACTAGAAAATCATATAGATATCTATATTTGAACGAACGTACTTATCCATACTTCCATACTAATATTATAAATGCGAAAGTCACTCTGTTTGTTTGTTTGTTACCTTTTCACGACTAAACGGCAGATCGGATCTTAATGAAATTTGGCAAGAAGAATAGATTTCAACCTAGGGAAGGACATAGGCTATATATTATCTCGCTACGACGAATAGGAGAGGAGCAGCAATGAAAATTTTTGCCAAAACGGGGAAAAGGTGAATCTCATGCTGAGTGAAACTTTTGGAAGAATAAACTACACAGTGATTGGATTTTAGAATGCCTCGTCGTCGGTCGAGTGGTCGCAAGCAAGTCTGCTGAGCATGAAGTCCTGAGTTCGATTCCCAGTCGAGCAAAGCGTTATTAGGTTTTTCTTTCAAGAATTTCTCAGTAACAGCCCCGGAGTCTGGAGTGTACCTTGTTGATGTCAATAGGCTCGCTGACACTTATGATAAAGATTAATATTGTAATCATCAAATAAATCGCGTTATCCTCAGCTTTTCATGAAAATAAAACAATAAACAAACGACGTTCCCTAAATACCCAATAAATCTTGAACTTCACATAAGTTCATTTAACAGTATTTTTGACATAATTTGCTTAAACAATTACCGCCAACATGAACTTATTTACGTCGTGGTAAAATCTATTCGAGGACTTATAAGATGCGATGATGATGATGATGATGAGATGTGACCTGTGCTTTGACGTCGTATTCATTTGTTTTTTTTTCACAAGTTATTTTGTTTTCAAACTTGATATTTTTTGTAATTTACTTTTATATTGGAATCATTAGAACACGTTTTGAAAATACCAGTTTTGACGCCAAGCGGTCACAGTGTGGCATAGCTAATGTCCGTGATCACAACCTGACCAAAGTCGAATTATTAATAAAATACAGCGTTTTAAATCAAACTACAAATGGTAATATACAATAATAATAAAAAAAAAAACATCGTCAACAACGAACGACTGCTATTGTTATTATTTCATATTTCGCAAAGCACCTTTAAATTATATGCACATAGGTATATTTATGTGCCAAAGTGTGTGATTAAAATATTCACATAAATGAATACAAATCGTTTGTTTAAATCTGTGTGAACCGTAAAATGTTTCTAAATAAGTCAGGGGGATTTACCAAACCACAGGTTATTCTTTACTTACTGTGACGAAACGGAAAAAACTTGGACCAGCCCAATGGAATGTCTCTAAAAACCCTAAGAATGTATGTGCTCTTTTAGAAAAGTATGTGTTTTTTAAACCAAAGACATTCAAATATTCACGAGCGATAGACGGTGCAAGAGGAGGAGCTCGTGGCTAAATAATAACAGCCGCCCGGTTCGATCTTTAACGTTAAGCCGTGCTTGCCAAGATTGGTCCGTGGATTGGTGACCATAATTACATACCGAGTTTCCTCCGTGCCTCGGAAAGCACGTTAAGCCGTTGGTCCCGGCTGACATTTGTAGATCTTTGACAGTCGTTACGAGTGGTCAGAAGCCAAAAAGTCTGTCATCCAGTCTTACCAAGGGGTATCGTATTACCCAGTTACTGGGTTGTGGAGGTCAGATGGGCAGTCGCTTCATGTAAAATACTGGTACTCAGCTGCATCCGGTTAGACTGGAAGCCGACCCCAGGATAGTTTGGCAAAAGGCTAGGCAGATGATAAGACGGTAAAAGACGAAAAAAATTGTGATTTAATACTTAGTAACAAGTCACTCTGTCTACGTAGGTAGCATTCGTGTGTCAAAATGTTCGGAATCAATATTTTTGTCTGACTTTATTTTCAATGTCCTCTTCTTCTAAATTTTTGATAAACTCTTTGAGAACCGTTGACTTTTGATGAAGAATTAGGGAGTGTAATCCTTGGGCAATTAATTTAGCTCTGAAAAATCCTTATGTCAAGGAAATTCAAAGTCGCAGGGAGCTCGTGGCTCAATAATGACAGCCGCACAAGATGATCTTCAAAATTATGCCGTGATCATCATTAACATACTAGGTTTCTTCCGCGCCTCAGAAAGTACGTTAAGCCGTTGGTCCCGGCTGTCATTTGTAGCTCTTTGACAGTCGTTACTGGTAGTCAGTGGCCCGAAAGTCCGATGATCAGTCTTTCCAATGGGTACCGTATAACGCTGTGATAACTGGCTATTCAGGTGCATCCTGTTTTACACTGGAAGTTGGACCTAACATATCATGTAGTTGGAAAGAGGCTTTTTCATTCAATCTATTTTTAAGCCCCGACCAAAAAAGTGCTAAAAGTTTGACTTGTGTATCTGTGTGTCTGTCTGTGGCATCGTAGCTCCTAAACGAATGAACGGATTTTGATAAAACTAGTGTCAAGTTTAAAAATAATGAAATAAAAATTAAATTAAATTTTTTTTAAACCAAAAATAAATATCCAAGCGTCGTAGCGTTGGGGGTCCGCTTTGTTTTGTACTTGTGCTAAGCGTTCTGTACTTAGCGGTCCCCCGACGCTACGACAATTGGATTAATTTATTTTTGGTTTTTAGAGGTTTTTCTTTAGGTAAGTAGGGTAGGTAAAAAGTGCATTGCAACGCATGCCGGGGACAGCTAGTATGTACTAAAAGTTGAAAACAAACTAAAGGTAACACCTTAGTCAAAAAGGAACATGTCCGTTTTAAGTACATAACAGTAATATATTCAGTAGTCTTTCTAACAGAATTGCCTTGAGTCTTGTCTTGAATGATCCTGTGTACAGAATGATTTTTAACTTCATCGGTAATTTATTAAATATTTTAACTGCCTGATACTGTGGACTTACCTTGACGCGAAATTACCTTGGTGGTTGAGTGAATGTCATGCTCACTTAAATGTCACGCTGATGGTGGCGGGTGTGTCGGGTCGTTTAGTTCCCTTCAAAATGGTTGAGTTAAATGATGGTTGATACATGCGTCATGTTCGTGAATGGGCGCTATCAGATGTGACTGGTCATCTCTTAACTGCCACGGTTTATTTTAATTAAGTACTTTACATTTTTTTATTAATGATTTAATCTTCTACTCTGGACGCTCTTAACTTGCCCGTATTTCTACATCGTTCTCATATATTTGTAATTCTTAACATGAATGATGTAACCAAGATGTTGTAACATATTTTGATTCAAAAGAGTGTCCATGGAGTTTCTTGCCCATTCTTCTCCATAGAGATCTACGCTACGGAATGGGCAACTACAGTACTTTCACAAGTTATTATGCCTTGTGACTGGGACGGATTGTAGCTTCGTGTTTTTTTTTTTTTTTTTACTTTCAAAAGTGCCTGTTATGGTCTAATTGAAATAAATGCTTTGAGTTTGACTATGTTTGACTCACTCCAAAAACCGGGGTGGTTTTGTTAGCAAAGTCTATTCTCTCTTCTCTCTTCATAGGGTTGCTGTCCCTGTTCTCGGTATTCTCGGTACCTAAACGTGACTTGCTCTAAGCAATTTCTAACATTTGTTCACTTCACAGTCGCTATCGTAAAGGTGGAAACATACTTACGTGTCGTGGCGTGTCGTGACGCGCCAAAAGCAAATTGGTTTCATACATTTGATATCATCATCATCATCATCATATCAGCCGTAGGACGTCCACTGCTGGACATAGGCCTCCCCCATGGATTTCCAACAGGACCGGTTGGAAGCGGCCTGCGCCCAGCGTCTTCCGGCTACCTTGACTAGGTCGTCGGTCCACCTAGCTGGTGGACGTCCTACGCTGCGCTTGCCGGTCCGCGGTCTCCACTCCAGGACCTTCCGGCCCCATCGGCCATCGGTCCTGCGCACTATGTGGCCAGCCCACTGCCATTTTAACTTGCCAATCCGCTGGACTATGTCGGTTGCTTTCGTTCGTCTACGGACCTCCTCATTTCTGATTCGATCTCGTAGAGAAATCCCAAGCATAGCCCTCTCCATGGCTCGTTGCGCGACTGCGAGCTTCTCCATTAGGCCCATAGTGAGAGACCACGTTTCTGCTCCGTATGTCATGACTGGCAACACACATTGATTGAAGACCTTTGTCTTCAAGCACTGAGGTATTTTTGACGAGAAGACGTTGCGTAATTTCCCGAACGCTGCCCATCCGAGTTGGATTCGGCGATTGACCTCCTTCTCAAAGTTGGACCTACCTAGTTGGACTGTTTGTCCTAGGTAGACGTACGAGTCTACAACTTCAAGAATCGAGCCTGCAACTGATATTGGGGTGGGCACAACATGGGCGTTAGACATAACTTTCGTCTTATCCATGTTCATTTTAAGGCCCACCCGTTGCGAAACTCGATTGAGGTCTTCGAGCATCGTACTGAGTTCCTCCATTGACTTAGCCATGACTACGATGTCATCGGCAAACCGTAAGTGAGTGATGTATTCGCCATTGCTGTTGATGCCGTGTCCTTGCCATTCCAGGAGCTTGAAGGCGTCTTCAATTGTGGCTGTGAAGAGTTTGGGGGAGATAACATCCCCTTGTCTCACGCCTCTTCTCAATGGAATCGCCTTCGAAGTCTGCTCCTGTACTCGGACCGACATGGTGGCGTTATTATACAAGCACTTTAACACTTCGATGTACCGACGAGTCAATACGGCATCGCTGGAGGGACTCGAGCACCGCCCATGTTTCGACCGAATCAAAGGCTTTCTCATAGTCCACAAACGCTAGACATAGCGGCAAATTATACTCTTCGGTCTTCTGTATAATTTGACGAAGCGTGTGGATGTGGTCTATGGTACTAAAGCCTTTACGGAAACCGGCTTGTTCGGGAGGCTGGAAGTCATCAAACCTGCGTTCGAGACGATTCGTAATGACCTGCGAAAACAGCTTATAAACGTGGCTCAGAAGCGTAATGGGCCTGTAGTTCTTCAATAAAGTGTTATCACCTTTCTTGAAGAACAGCACCACTTCGCCCCCAGTCCACGCTTTTGGCGTTTTTCCCTCAAGCACGACGGAATTAAAGAGCTTTTGAAGGACTTTAAGTACCGGTGTTCCACCCGCTTTCAAAAGCTCTGACGTGATTCCATCAGCGCCCGGGGCCTTATTGTCCTTGAGCTGTTTCAGGGCCATTCTAATCTCGTACAGGCTAATGTCCGGGATATCCTCAGTATAGTGTCGGGACAGCTTGGCTCTTGGGTCTTTGGCCGAGCTATCAACAGGCTTAGCGACTGAAGTGTATAACTGTCCATAGAACCTCTCGACCTCCCCTAATACCTCTGCTTTGGTTGACGCTATGCTGCCATCTTCCCTCTTCAGCTTTGTCAGCTGGCTTTGCCCAATAGAGTTGTCTCTTGCAAACACTTTGGAGCCCTGGTTCCGCTCTATAGTCTCTTTAATACGGTTAGTATTAAAGATACGTATATCGTGCCGCAACGACTTCTGTATGCGTCTATTGAGCTGCTTAAATGACTCAGCGTCAGTGGAAGACTGCAACCGTAGCGAGCGTCGTACAGCCATGAGGTTTAGGGTGTGGTCAGATTGTTTCTGAGGTCTATCTTTACGGCGGGGTCTAAAATATTTAGCACCCACCGTGTGGACAGTTTCCACTAGCCTGTCGTTGATCTCGTCCACTGATGCAAAATTCTCCAGGCAATCAAAGCGATTCGAGAGCTCGAGTTGAAAGCTTTCGGGGTTTTGGATATGGGCGCGAGTAGGTCGGAGCGTAGACTTCATCATGCAAGACCGTTCAAGTTTAACGTTAATATTCAAAGTGCCTCTTACTATTCGGTGATCGCTTCCGGTTTTCACCCTGTGGATCACAGAGACATCCCTGAATATCCGTTTTTTGTTGGTCATAATGAAGTCAATCTCGTTTCTCGTAGAACCATCAGGACTCATCCAGGTCCATTTCCTGTGAGGCGGCTTCTGAAAGAAAGAGTTCATCGCAAAGAGTCCCTCTTTCTCCAGGAAGTCGGCCAGCCTCTGTCCTCTAGGGTTCCGATGCCCATACCCAAATTGCCCCACTCTCAACTCAGAATCGCTTTTCTTGCCCAGCTTTGCATTGAAGTCCCCCATAACAACATTGAAGTGAGTCTTGCAAGTATGTATGGCTCTACTTACGTCCTCATACAAAGCCTCAACTTCATCATCTGAGTGCGACGAGGTCGGCGCGTACACCTGAATGACCTTCAACGAATACCGTTCAGATATTCTGAGTATTATGTATACGACCCTACTCGAAACACTATCGATGGTAATAATGTTGTTTACGAGGGACCTGTGGACGAGAAATCCAACACCACCATGGGATAGTTGGTCACCTTCCCGGTAGAAGAGCAGATTACCGGATTTTATGGTAACTGTGTCCTCGCCCTCTCTACGGACTTCAGACAACCCCACGATGTCCCAGTGTAATCTACTCAATTCCTCTTCCAGCTCAACAATCTTCTTGTCTGTCCTCAGAGTGCGTACGTTGTGTGTTGCCAGAGCCAGTCGTCGTCGGGGTGGGTAGCCGGGCGTCTGCCGGGGATTCTTAGCACCCCCTGCTCCGCCGTTACCATGGCCGCTACCCGCGCCAGGAATAGCGGAGCCGCCGGGGACTGGGGGCCTGGTCTTCTGTTGTGTCTCCATTTTGGGGGGGTTTTTGCTAATATTCGCCACGCTTGGCAGGCGGGTTGGCGAGCGCAGTTTTGACGAATGTACAGGAAAGGTGCTGCTGCCCACCTTCCGTGAGACTTCCCTCTGCATTTGATATGGTTAGGGACATATTTGTATGGCGTGTCGTGTCGCAACGATGTATGAAACCGACATGCTTCTGGCGCGTCATGACACGCCACGACACGTAAGTGTGTTTCCGCCTTAAAAAGCATATCGGTCGTGGAGCTTGTGTTAGCGACGCTAACTAATCGTGTAATACCTAATACAGTGTGTGTGTTTTTGAAGTAAACTTCTTATGCGACTTCCAAAAAGTTTGCGTTAAACGTGTAACGCTACCATGTAGGGGGAATAGAAAGAGACAGAGCGAGAGTGAATGCGTGGCAGTCGCACGCATGCGTGTAGTATTACGAAGTTTCACTTCTTCCACGCGGAGGGAATCCACGCACTATTTTTTAACCATTCTAACGCCAGAGCATAATTTACCGCAAATACTTACAAAAAAAAAGGGATTTCAATAGTATTATTAACTTATTACTTGATTAGACATTTAATATTTAAGATATAATATAGATCACATATTAAAGAAATATAAATAAACACACAGAAAAGTAATGATTTAAACTGCTTATATCGTGTTAGGTATAGTGCACCACATCTTTTGTCACATATTTGTGTCTTTGGCGTACAAGGCGCTTATGCGCTTGCTTGTCAGGTATATGTGGCGTTCAAAATGTTAAAATCTAGTGATTCATTTTTAGTTTTTACTAATATCGGGCTCGAGACTTCTTTGAGTATTTTTCGCTATTTCTAATAGTTTTGGATAAGGCCAACCTCCCACCCCCTTGAAAAATTCATCCTGTATAAACACATAGTTTTATAAAATATTAATATTGTGTATATTTTGAGGAAAGAAGCTAACCTAATGATAAAGTTTTGCATTCTGAGAAACCAAACCGACCAGTCGATGAAAATGATGCGTCATGATCGATCGCGAACAATATACAAAGGTAACCAGTTTAGAATGTATCTAGAATTAATCCACGTGAATGATTGATGATTAGTAAAAAAAAACCGGCACGTCTATAGATGTATTCTTCGGACAGATTTACCTATTAAGTTATTTTAAAGAAGTTTTGTAGCAACATAATATTGGTAATATAATATGCTTAATAACTACGGATCTTTATTAATATATTAACTCGTTGCTTACTACAAAACGTAGAATAAGATAAAAAGTTACCAAGGATCTAGGAATCTATAAGGCCTACAATGTCCACACATTTACAAACAATCGGTTAAAAAGAAAAAGAGTCTATACAAAAAAAAATCAGCATGTTACAATAGTTATTTGTGCAACAAGAGAGCAAAGTCGTTTTTTGCTGCGAGTGCTGATTTTGAATCCTGAGCGTGGCGAGGGTTTCAAAGACACGAGATGCAAAAAACTTTGCTCTCGTGTAACACACATAACTTTTCACTTCAGCAGCGAGAACACTTTAGGAGATAAAATAATAAACAGGAATTGATTGAAATAACTATTTATTGTGAATCAAAATAATTAACATTATAGATGATGACCTCGTCTGTGATAAATCTAAAAAATAAGATAGCAACACCGTCTCCGAAAAACTGCTTGCGCCCTTTGTAAGTCTTGTTGAAGACATGGTATGCTTTCAGATATTTCTTACGAAACTTCTCAGGTAGGAAACTTAATTCTGCACTAATAACTGTCTTGTTGTTTTAGCTCTTCCGGTGTTACAATACCGTTCTCGTCGCTAGTTTCACTCATATTTTACGATTATTTTAATTTTTTTAACTTATTCAACTCTTTACGCCAGCCACGATTTTTTTCCCGCTCTTTTATTTAAATTAAGGCGTGTTCGGAAATAGCACCCATGATATTTTATTATTCAAAATATATCACGTAACATTATTGAAACTAGAAATAAATATTTACAGGTTAAATATCAGTTTTATTTGCAGTAAATACTTATTTTTGTTTAAATACAATAATAAGTTAAAAATTCAATAAATTACATTAAAAGATATTTTTGCAAAATCTCTTTAGTTAGTACGAAATTCCGAACGTGTTCGAATTAAAAAACGGAACTTCGAAAGGGCTGGTCTTTGTCTCTCTCTTTCTAATGGGCGGGAAAGAGATAGAGTGTGAATGTTCCGAATTGTATGATTAACCCAAGGCTGAATAAGATATTCGGGGCTTTCTGAAAAAAATAATTAAAAAGTTACTTTGTCTCACTCAGTGAGCAAAATCGCATTTTGCTCACTGATTTCAGGCAGCAAAACCTACATGTTTGAGCTATTGAAGTGAAAAAATACTAGATTAAACAAGTGACACCAATATTGTCATCCGTGCTGTAACTATTCTAAACAAAATGGTGTAATGATTAAGAAACTATTGTAAAACATCTGATTAAAAATAATGGCAAAATGTAAATAAGAATAAAAAAATAAGATTGAGAATAGTTAGAGACATCCACACATTTGTGCCGTTTTATGAGCTACCAGGGAAGCCGCATGTGCTTAGGGGCTCAGGCCAAACTTCTCTATCTTCAACGTAGTCCTTAATTTTGTAATATACTTTTTTTAATTAGGACACGTTTGATTTGATAACTAACTTCGGCAACTTATTATAAAAGCGTATACTGTTTATAAGAAATGACTTGCTAGTTTTAGTTAACCTAAATTTGGGTATTACAATTTCGTGTTTACTGCGTGTATTTATATTATGGAAGTCGCTTCTAATTTTGAAAAGTCCTCGGTTTTTGCGGACATATAAAATACATTCTAAAATATAAAGTGAAGGCAGAAGCAGTATATCGATTTCTTTAAATTTTTGTCTGAGGGACTCGCGAGGACCAATTTTATAAATGGCGCGGACTGCCCTCTTTTGCAGTATGAAAATTGAATCAATGTTTGCTGCCGATCACCACAGCAGAATGCCATAGGACATAATACTATAGAAATAAGCGTAGTATACTAACCTAGCTGTGGCTATATCAGGTAACTGCCTTATTTTCCTAACTGCATTGACAGCTGAGCTTAACAATCCCGAAAGAGTTCTAATGTGCGCGCCCACTGAAGTTTGGAATCGATAGTAATCTCTAAGAATAGAGTTCCCGCTATAACATCAAGTTGATTTTTTCATAGATTTTACTCAATGTCTATAATTAGAGGTCACTCTTACAACCTGATTGGACTGAAAATTGGTACTACGTTACTATGTTTCATCAGGTCAGGAAACTTGCCGCTGTTCAAACAAATGAAATTTCATATTCAAGCTTCTGGTAAGAAATACGAATTAATTTTAGCGTTTTTGAGAATCTACCCCCTAACAGGGTCAGATAGGGGTTGAAAGTTTATATGTGGAATCCGTCATTTTTAACCCCCGACCAAAAAAGAGGGGTGTTATAAGTTTGACGTGTATCTGTGTATCTGTGTGTCTGTCTGTGGTATCGTAGCTCCTAAACGGATGAACCGATTTTGATAAAATTGGTTTTGTTTGAAAGGTGTTTTAATCGAGAGTGTTCTTAGCTATGTTTCGATAAAATCTGATCAGCCGTTTGAAGGCCATCACCTCTTTTCTAGTTGAAGGGAAATTAGCAATTTCCACAGGTCTGGTGAAATATTGTCACTTGTCACCATGGGCATTGCCAGGAGGGGTGGGTGCAAACCCCCCCCCCCACCTCAGAAAGTATTTTTTTAAGTTTTTGCTGTTTTCGTTAATTGGCGAGATGACACGCAACACCGAGAAAAGTGGAAGCAATGGGGGAGGCCTATGCCCAGTATTGGGACAGTCAAGGATAAAACAATATAACTTATAAAAAGTATGAAATAAAAATTAAATTAAAAATTTAAAAAACCCCCGACACGAAAAACCTCTAGAAAACCAAAAATAAAATAATCCAAGCGTCTTAGCGTCGGGGGACCGCTAAGTAGACCGATTAGTACAAGTACATAACAAAGCGGATCCCCGACGCTAAGACGCTTGGATTATTTTATTTTTGGTTTTATAGAGGTTTTTTGTGTCGGGGGTTTTTTAAATTTTTAATTTAATTTTGTAAGTAGTAGTAGAAGAATGAAATTAAATACTTAATGAAGTATCTGAGCAAAAATAAATGAATACGTATTTCGTCGTTTTTGGAAATTCTACCCCAAACGGGAATAAAGGGGAGGAAACCAAAATAGTCTGATCAGTATGAAATTTCCTATTTGTATTTCTTGATTGAATTGATAAACACGAATTTCAACGTTATTGGAAATTCCACCCCTCAAAGGAAAACAGGGGTTCGTCATGGGTGTTGTTTTCGGGTAGCTGACAATAAAAATCAGGTCAAATGAAAATCCAAGATGGCGCCGAGGAAAACTTTCGGATTTACCTTCATGGGTGTCGTTTTTCGTGGATTTCGGGGTCGCTGATAACAAAAATGAGGTCAAATGAAAATCCATGATTAGTGGACATACCTATTTGTGGAAAACGTACCAGTAGCTATTAAATAAATGCCACAAGTCCATCGACACAGTGCGCAACATCGAAGACATTGTACACTACCCTCAAAAATGTTTAAACTCTTTAAATCCATCTGGTCTGCCGCCACATGTACTTTAAAGTTAAAAGTTGGAATCCCCGTAATGATATTAACAAATTTAAATCCTCCAAGTCTGGGTAATGGCACAATAGTTTTAGTCAAAGAACAATAGGTGACGAGTGGCTACAATGACAATGTCTCGATTGTCATTGTAGCCACTCGTCACCGGGCCCGCAGCCGGTCAGCTCGCACAATTGCCTATGTTAACAAAAGTTATCATAAGCACTAAAAATTAGTCCCAGGAAGTCCCAGGGACAATTATTTTCACTAATCGGCATCAACTTAAGAAAAGAGTGCTTCTCCCGTGGGCGATCGCGTGGGATCTCCGGAAAATCAATTTTAAGAAAAAAAAATTGCTTTTTGCCTGGGTTAGTTTCTCATGTTGAATGATTAAGCATACCCGCCGGTATACAATTTCTGAAAAATAGCTATTTTTAGCCGTTCCATCCTGTATTTTTTTGTGTTTCTTTTATGAACATCCTGTACAGTGTACAGGTGGTCTACCATGGCATCTTAAAGCAATATTGTTTTAATCTTATTCCAGACTGGTAAAAAGATGGCGCTAGACGTCCTATATAGCTCCGTCTCTTTCCCACACTAGAATAATATTAAAACAATACTGCTTTAAGACCTCTTAGTAACCCCATAGAAATGCGTATTGAATTAAATAAAGACTAAATTATACTTCATAATACGACTGTCCGAATCCAGATTGTATTCCATTTTATACCATTTTAATTTAATTTTACAAATTGTCCTCTGTCCTCGGCTTCCCACATTATTGATGGAAAAGTACAAGTAGTTACATGAAAATATAAAATTGTATATGGGAGCTACATCTGCCAATAAACTCTTTAATAGTTTGGCAGAAGTAAAATATTTTGGAACACGGATCTAACCACGAATAAACGCTTTTTCATTTTTTTACATGAAAATAAAAATTTCAAAAGTCGACAGACGTCACGAACTGACTACATTTAAGCAAAATACCTATTGCTCATCCATTTAGTTTTAATAAAATAATAAAGCCAGTCTTTAGCCAATGGTAGACACGTAAACACGTCAGTAAGAATAAAACTTTAAATCAAAATAAAAAAAATGGACGCGAAGTTAGTTTGTGTGTGTGTTTTAGTTTTAAGTGTACAATCAGCGCGGGGTCAGAACTTAACTTCTCCTTGCCCTAATGTGTTTGTTGGCTTTGATAATGATGGCAAAGTGTACGGGGAAATTAATTTGTTGAAGCCGAATGACGAGAAGCCAGTGTCTGGCTTAGAAGTCAGAATTAATTTTACGGTTGCAGGTCCAATTCTTGTGAGTATTCAATCAAAAATGTGAGGCTTTGTCGATATTATAGAGGTACGAGTACATAAAGAAAAAATTGGAACGTCTTATACTATTCAGCTTCTTCTCAGCGTATCGATGGCTAAAATTCAAATATGTTTAGCCCAATGATGCAGTGGTAGATCATCAAGTGCGCAGGTGATGGGGCATGCGGAGCAAGATGGAAGGTGGGCCATTGTCTGTGGGGACACTGTATACGCATTTGAGGTCTGAGCCGTCCATGAAATCTGCTGAGATTGTCGTTGCTCCGGCCAACTTGTGTTCGAATTCAGCTGCACTGGTTAGACTGGAAATCTTGTTTGCATCCTCATCGAATTCAAGGAGGTTACTATGCTAATGATTCTCGATCCGAATCAATAATAAAATCGATAGGCATTTTTTTTAATTAATCTACTTTAATCGGTAAGTATGAATCACCCGTGTTTTAAACGCGGCCCGTCAGAATCTCGCCCTATAACCAAGCTTTCACATTTCTTATTCCTTAGACCACGTTAAGGGATTTTTTCTGAAATACACCTTAAACAGCAAAACAGAGCAGCGTTTATTAATAATTAACTAGATAGGTACCGTAATTTAAATTGATTATTTATATCTTTTGTGACAACCTCCTGAATTTTGACGAGGATGCAAAACAAGACCTGGTATGTAGTTGTGAAAAGGCGATGATATACACGTTGGAAGACACCTTCGCTAAAGCTGCTATCATTGTAAACCACAAATACATTTTGACAGTGTAGGTTAGGAAAGGAAAAAGAAATGTAGACGATAGTGTGTGAAAGAAGGAAGAGAAAAATTGAAAAAATGGTGTTGTTTTGCATCCTCGTCAAAATTCAAGAGAATGTCACAAAAGACATAAATAGGTAATCAATCAAAATTACGGTACCTAGTTAATTATTACTAAACGCTGATTTTTTTGTTGTTTAACATTGTCAGTATTTCAGAATACCCCCTTAACGTAGTTTAGGGAATAAAAAAATATCGAATAAACGTTTGAGATTGTTTGTACGTATGAAAGCGCAGTTATAGGGCGAGGCTCAGACGAGCCGCGTTTAAAACACGAGTGGTTCACACTTACCGATTTTCGTAAATAACAAAAAAAAAAAAATAACCTACACTGGTGTTCTTTCCATCCTGTATTGGACAACTAAGGAAAAAACATATCGCAATGTTGTTTTATAATTACGTGCACTCATAAGGAAAGTTATTAAAAAAAATAAGTTTGAGAGCTACGTAGACCATGGCTACGGATCCCTACTCGTGTAGAATGTCGCTCGTATCAAACCGCTACGAGTGCTTAAACTTTACATTTTCAGAAATCCAGTATAAACTGACCATTATTTTTAAACCCAAAATGGGACATGGGTTTTTAAATCATGGCCCGTTTTGGGTTGCCATTTAGCAGGATAAACATGAAAATAAAAAAATCAAAATTGCTTTAATAAAAATGATAATGATTTTAATTATGTGTAGAATAGGATTCTTGGCACGCTTTTTTTTCTTCGCGCGGTCTCCGAAAACGGAACTATTTTGCGTCCCAGAGCTTTGTTTGGGGACAACGGGACAGCAGTGGCGGATCTGTCATACAACCTGAAAAGCCCGGCTTGCCTAACACACAACTCGAACTAAAAAAAAAAAAAAAAACATTCCTTACAGAACAAAAAAATGTGTCAAAATAATGATAACATTAAATTCCGCGCGCCACGCGCCAAACGATGCGAGGTTGCCTGATTTACACACTTACTGAACTATCTCTATTCGCTCGCATTATTATCGCGACGTTGCCAAAATGTTCTAATACCTATCTCCGATAGCTGCGCGAGCAGCGGCGCGACTCTGGCTCGCTCTAACACTATACAAAAGAGGAGTTCAAGCCTAGTGCGAGTCATACTTTCTCAGTCGCACTCACTGGCTTCTGTATTTGGCTTGTCGGACCTCTTTGTCTTTGCTAGTAAAATTACTCTGTTCCGATAAGATTATTAGGTATTTATTTTGGAAATTTGTATGGAGATAAAAGCTGGGCTTTTCTTTGAATGTGTGCGTGTATGTCAGTGTAAGTTTGAGAGAGTGAATGTGTGTTTGCGCGCCAAGAATGAACGGGCAAGCGGCGCAGACCTGCGCGTAGCGCGAATTTCCATAGAAAGTAAAACGATTTCAAATTAGTTCATATTTGTTTTGAGCGATTACTGGTGCATCTCTTTGTTGTGATATTATTTTTTCTATTTCTTGTGATTAGTTCTCGGAATTAACTTTGTTTTGAAGTGATTAAAGTTTGTTAACACCTTGTGATGGATTGAAGTGTGTGAAATCGTTACTGGGCAAGGTAAATACTTTGAGTTTTACGGAAAAATATTTAAGATTCGATATTCAGCATTTATGCAAACTATTTTGATAGGGAAACTTTAAAGATTCAGTTGATTAGTTTGTATTCATCACCTGAACTAAAGGATCTCAATATTTTTAATTTAATTGATTTCCTACATGAAAATTCCCTTCAGGATGCTTTTCAGGAACTTTTAAAGTTAGCACATATAGTTGTAACAATTCCCGCGACAAGTTGTTCCGCGGAACGCGCTTTTTCATCTTTGAAACGTATTCACACATATTTAAGAAATACACAAGGACAAGAGCGGCTTTCCGAATTATCAACGATTGCCATAGAAAAACAGCTGTTGGTAGAATTAAAACGTTCACCAACATTTTAAGCTGATGTAATAAAATTATTTTTACAGAAAGATGATAGAGTTTTTGATTTAGAATACAGAAAGTAATTAAAGTAATTTTGTTATTCATTCAAGTGTTACAATAAAAGCATGCTCCAAAATCATTTACTGTAACAAATTTGACAACAAACGGCTTATAACAAAGCCACCGGAGGTATGACATTGCTGATATGTATCTGTAAATGTATCTAGTAATACCATGCCTTCTGTGTGCTTTGTTGTGTGTCATCTGTCCGTGGTAAGGAAAAGAGTTATGGCTGTTTACATTGTGAGTAATTATAAATATTTTCAACAATGTGTAGTTAGAAACCAATCTTTTGTTTGTGCGCCATCTAGGGGTCATTTGAATATTTGACCCATAGCGACTGCACCGATCGAAGTAAACTAATAGATTCAGAGTTCAGTTGTTACATTTAAGTTAATAGATGGCTCTTATTTAATTTACTTCATACTTGATATTAAAAGTTGTCATTTTTTTACGGGATATAAAATATGCAATGACACCACTGTTTGCAGTTTCATATTTAGGCATATTTATATAATGTGAAAACAAAAACGTTAGTAACCAATGCCAGAACATAGACCGTTTTTTTTAACCCTAATTTCGTCCTTTGTATAGTTGGGCTTTGCCCCCGTTTCATCGGAGGCACGCCGCTGACTACAATCTCCTTTTTTATAAAATAAATTTACTATTACCTACTAAATCACAATCTTTCATTATTTCTCTTGTAGATTTTAACTTTACTGTTTGAAAATTTGACAGTTTCGGGTGATGTGCTGACGTCTATTAATATTAGTCTTGTGTTACGTTTAGTAGTATAGGTATTGTGTATTATGGGCGGTAAGTAAGGAATTACGATCGAGGCTCTAGTAGAAGCCCGAAATCGAAGACTGAGGGCTTTCTGAGTCGAGGTTCGTAATTCCCGTACCGCCCGTGAAACATACAATGTTTTTCATCACACTTGCGAGTTAATAATTATGAATATACACAAGTCAGCACATATTATTACGAAATACGTGAACTGATTTGCGGATGGCGGGCTGTTTGCCCACACCACAGATTATACAAATGTTTTGTTGAGAAACGTTAAAAGCAAATACTTACCTAGGTATACAGCCATGACGGAGTATAAAAAAAAACATTCGACGTTTTGATACAAAAAACTACCGATTATTTAGATTTTAGAACATTAGTAAATTGCGTGTAAACTCCTTGCTTGAACTTGCATGACCTGTGTGCTGTCATGCTGTACTGTAAATTAAAAAAAAAATTACTTACCGCCCTAGGGTTTTATATGGGGCATTACAGCCAAGTTAACCTGTATGTTATGACACTGTTTATAACACATTTGCTCGTAAAGGGTCTCTTATTGCACCAATATCAGTATCGTAATGTATCTCATTACGCACTAGTGCGGTAATGTAAAGTAAAACGCACGGTTTATCAAAATGCTCCGTCTAAAACGAACGGTACTTTTTTAAATCTTAGCAAAGAGTTTTTATGTCAGAAAAGTGGTCAACATTTTATGAATAGAATTAACTTGGGAGATAAAATATAATAAATAAACATTAAACTCTTTAATTTAATCAATTTTGACCATAAATTACAAGCATTTATCTGTAACAAAACACAAAAATATTAATTTACTTTATTAGTAATACTGGCTGTTTTTGTGCCATTGCTTTAAAAAAAAAGAGCTGATGCCCACGCATCGCTAATATCATAATTTGTGAACGGGTAAAAATTATTCCGAACGCTTTTTCTTTTCGCTGTATTGTTTTTATTTGAAAATGTCGTCCGAGTTTTATTTATTTCCTCGCAAATATGTTATAAAACGTCGTATGACATACGTGCGCTTTGATAATACAGCCTCTGGTTTCTTGAAGCCCTCGCCTACGGCTCGGGCTAGCAATATCGCCTCGGCTGTAATTTTCAACTTACCGCACTTATAGGTATCATAATGTACTATTACGTGCAAGTGTGATGAAAAATAAGTTTACACTGTTGTAATTTTATTTGGGACTTCAAGGTTAAATTCACTTGATAGTTAGTAGAACTAGTAGAGCAGTGTGAACCTTTTAATAGATCACTGACTCAGCCTGAGCGAGCTAAAACTACATTTAAAACTTTTATTTGAGCCGCTCAGGTGTAAGCTTTAAATGCAGTTTTATTTTCCGTCTAGTTTTTCCGATGTGTTTTTGTTCAGTCTTCGGTCTTCAGTCAGTTTTGGGCAGTCTAGCGGCCGGCTATTTTAATGAACTGGGCGCAGCCGTGAGACACACAAAAATTATCCACTTTTTTTTGATTAGATTTAAAAAAAAAATGATATTTTATGTTTAATGTTGAGTGCATTTGTGGCGTTTGCCAAACAGACCT
This sequence comes from Cerastis leucographa, assembly GCA_963082945.1. NCBI lineage: Eukaryota > Metazoa > Arthropoda > Insecta > Lepidoptera > Noctuidae > Cerastis > Cerastis leucographa. Next base: position 14,186,117 of record OY720365.1, on the reverse strand, counting down.
ATTTTCTGACCTCTTTTCTTTATGACTTTAACTCTTTTCATATGCCTAGCTAACGTCATTTTCTCTTTAATTACCAGAACAAATATCATGGTAATATTTCACCTGGCACCTCAAATCCGGTCCGAAAGTATAATCAGGGGCAATCCATCAAGTACCGGGTTCTCTTCCCCCTTACCGAAGTGCCGCCAAAAGTGACTGCGCTGATTATCAATGGAAATACCATCTGTCAAGGGCCTGAAGGTAAATATGGACTTTTTTTTTACAAAATCGGGATTATAGGTGGCCGACATCAATCTTCAAGAGTTTTGAAATGAAAGTACTACTTTATAACCGATTTCAAAAAAGGAGTAACGTGTTCTCAATTAGTCGGAATCTTTTTTTTTGAGTTTCTGATTAGTCGAAGACGCATCGACCGATGTGGAAAATTTATTTTTTGTTTGGTGGCAGTTCACGAGGGTTGTCTATTGTTTACCCGAAGATTATATTAATATTGCCCTAAAAGACATATGACATACTGTTAATTGCCCGAAACTTAGATACCATAAGATACGAGTGTCATACGTATTGTTTTTCATATTTTTAAGTACCATAATAATTATCAAACATAATATTTAAACGCCATAATGATTATTAGACATAACATGTAAATGCCATAATAAATTTATTTATTCTTCTTTATTAAGTTTAATGGTCACAGTTCTAACCTAACTCAAATGGCACCTAACCATACTATCTCTGGGTGGGTTATAAAAAAATAACCACGAAGGGGATGGCGGGGTCGTTTAAGCGAGCGAAGCGAGCGAATAGACCTAGCCAAACCTTAAAATATTCTATGCATGGCTGATAGTGGGCTTGGTACTTGATTGTGGTTTATAAAAAAATAACCACCATCTAACCTAACCTAACCTATCCGAGCCGGAGTGCCCTAAGTCCCGATTGCATCAAGTTTCTCCTGATATAACAACTGTTACATACCCAATGTTGATGGCAAATGATGTTAAGGCATATGATAATTAGGACATGTGATAATTAGAGCTTACAATGATTATGACAAATGATGTTATGGTAAGTGACTTTATGGGAAGCTTCTAGCACGGGACTAATATAGCAAATAAAAGTAGGGCAAATGAATATTACGTCGTATAATATTATGGCTGTTGATTGACTATTATGGCAAATGATATTAGGGTAAATAAAATTCGGGCAAACGGCGGTATACCTTTCACGAGAACTATCTGCAATTACCGCATTTTCCTTAAACTTAAGGAAAAGATTTATAAAACAATGGTTAGACCTGCTGTCTTGCATGGATTAGGATATTGGGACACAAAAGGGATGAATGAAAGGCTTTTGCATGTGGCTGAGATGAGAATGCAAAGGGGTACGCGAATGGATAAAATAAGAAATGAGTACATAAGAGGAAGTCTCAGTATTGTAAATCTAATCGGCAATACACCAAGCTTACATAGTCCACTTTATACATATATCCCCAACGAGTTATCAAACATGGGTACTAATTAATTACATCAACGTATCAAAATACATACTTGTTATTTCAGACGCACTTGGAGAATACACCTCAAGCCTAAGTCTGCGGCACAACTCTAGAAGAGGGGGTTCAGTTGACAAACATATTGTGTCGTCATCGTTTGATTCTGGGTCGACGAGGATAAACACGCCGACACAGAGACGGCCACAATCTGTCTATTTTACGACGCCTAGGTATCTTTTTATTCTGTGGCCTAGGCCAGTTACATCTAGGTTAAGGATACATTTTTACACCTATCATCAAATCAAAAGAACCTAGTTTATAACTAACTGGCTGCTGCCCGAGACTTCGTTCGCGTGGAAATTTTAATGTGTTTTTCAGCCATAAGTTATCCTTATAAACCTTCATTTTGTATCTTTGATTCTCTAAGAGAACTGTTCAAGGAAATTAACATCATGACGGTACCTTGTCAATACATCTATGAAAACATCATGTACGTTAGAAAAAATCTGCATTTATTTAGTAAAAGAGGTGACCGGCACCACTATATAACTAGAAACAGAGACCAACTAGTTCAGCCAGGTTTCAGGTTAGCTAAAGTAGACTCATCTTTCATGGGGTACTGTTTAAAATGTTACAATAAAATACCTCCCCACATTCTACAACTGAATGAAACGAAATTTAAATCTTGCATAAAACGCACACTATGTAGGCAAGCATATTATAAGTTGGGGGATTATATTGATGATAAAAATGCTTGGCTCAATGCTGGTCCTGCTCCACAACCATAGGGGCAATCGGAATCATCAGAATTAGAAAGTGAAGTTATTGTGAAAGCTGCAGAAGATTGTAAAAATATATTTGCATTGTATAGATTCAATCTCTTAGTATTATATAATTTCATAGCACATGTGTGAGTACCATGTACTGTAAAGCCACTATTTAATGAGTAACTAAATCTTTCATTGACGCGAAATTACCCTGGTGGTTGAGTGAATGTCATGCTCACTTAAATGTCACGCTGATGGTGGCGGGTGTGTCGGGTCGTTTAGTTCCCTTCAAAATGGTTGAGTTGAATGATGGCTGATACATGCGTCATGTTCGTGAACGGGCGCTGTCAGTTGTGACTGGTCATCTCTTAGCTGCCACGGTTTATTTTAATTACTTTTTTTTTTTTTATTACTGATTTAATCTTATACTCTGGACGCTCTTAACTTGCCCGTATTTCTACATTGTTCTCACATATTTGTAATTCTTGACATGAATGATGTAACCAAGATTTTGTAACATATTTTGATTTAAAAGAGTGTCCATGGAGTTTCTTGCCCGTTCTTCTCCATAGAGATCTACGCTACGGAATGGGCAACTACAGTACTTTCACAAGTTATTATGCCTTGTGACTGGGACTGTAGCTTCGCGTTTTATTTTGTTTTTGTTGACTTTCAAAAGTGCCTGTAATGGTCTAATTGAAATAAATGCTTTGACTTTGACTTTGACTTTGACTTTGACTTTATCATTCTGTGTATTGATGAAAATCGCATCAAAATCCGTTGCGTAGTTTAAAATGTGTAAGCGTACAGATGTAAACTGGCGCTTCACGAAGCCGTCACCAAGCATTCTGATATTAAATTAGGTAACTCTACGCGAAAGTGATTGCTGGGAAATGACTTTTATTTTTGGGGTGTAAAATCTCGTTTCTCGTTAGGACTTAATGTTACGCACTGAAAACATTGTGCTGATGGATTGAATAGTACAGAAGTCATTATAACAGGGCCCGTTCAAGTATTACAATTTTTTAAATTATTAACCCGCCCCTCCCCCTCGTCAGCGAAAGTAAGCAAAGCTCTTACCCCTCCCCCCCACGCTTACGTAAACATTGGTACAATTGACTGATTCATGAGCAGCAGTTATAAGTGACAGACAAATAGCACGCGGTAATTCCCCTACTCAGTTCTAAGCGAGTACACTAAACGTATGAATGATTATTTGTAGGAATCCCCGAAAATGCATTTCGTTTTCAAGCATAGACAATGTGTGGGTTGCCACACGTGTAAAAAAGTAAATAATTACTGCTGTCGTAATCACCATCTAGATCCCCCCACCCCGATGTCATCAAAAATACCTAAGCAAAGCAAAGACCCCTCCCCACCTATAGTGCTTACGTAATACTTGAACTTAACATTTAAAAACAAACTTATGAAAAAGTTATAGCTATAACCCCGAATATCTCCGTAACTAGAAGGTTCCCAGGTATAGTCTAGAACAAAAAAATATCGCAATGACGGTGAGAAAAAAAGTGCATTTCGGCTTCGTTAAGGGTATTTACACCTTTTATTAACTGTCTCTTGGTCACTTAGGTGGTTGGATAGCAGCTGTGGATAAGGAATGAACCGTCAAATAATTATTTATAGATTAAAACCTCGTTCGAGACCTCGACAGTACTGGCCGGGATTTACGAACGAAATACTGACTATAATTTATGCAGGCCACTTAGAACATTAATGAATAAATAAAAATCATATATTTCGGACAAAAAATAGACAAGGCAAGGTTGTTAGTGACAAAAAAACAGTTTTTATGTAATGTTATATGCAGTCCATTCACCGTAAGATGTTTGCGGGTGACATTAGAAGAACCGTTCCTTTTAAATAAATTTACTACAGCTTTAACTGATTCCATATTTTACGACATGGTATTCAGGTCTATTTTTGTACAATTAAAGGTTTATAAACATAACATTATACGTTTTTAAACTATCGTAGTCATTAACACCATATTAAAAAGAGGGTAGACCGATTTGTTTGGTCATAAACACCCACCCACAATAACTTCAATTTATTCGTGCTGATGGCGTTTGCAACAGCGCCGAAATATCCGGAACTCAAAACAAATATTAAACATGGTAAATGTACCGTTTCTAGTGTTATTGATAGTATAACATTCACTTATTTTCAGGCAACGTTGGCCCATCGATCATGGTGGCTAACTCTGGCCAGAGATTTATCGTAAAAATACAAATCGTGTTAATAAAAAGAACCTTAAAAACTATGTTAGCACTTGCTGCACTATGGCACTATTCACAGCACAAACGCCTTAAGTTAAAAACGCCAGGATAGTCCGCGAAATTCTTTCGTAAGAAGCGGCGCGACTCCAGCATCTACAATCTCGCCACGTACTTGGTCTTCTGATCAACGTACTCCACTATGTCCTCCGCCGCAATGGTGTTGTGTAGGCGGGAGATGTACACCGAAGTGTTCGGCTTACCGGCTCTAAGAGTCTCGTTGTACTCCGTCGTTCGCATTTGGCTCTGCACTGAGAAGTCGGGATTTCAGCCTGAGTCACAAGTTTCAGCGACGGCACATTGGAACCAAGAATAACAAACTTCCCAAACTTGCGATAAAATGTCCTTCAATAATTTTTCATACTTCATTTTTTTTCAGCATAGATTTTCGTAGAAATACTCCAATTACAACGGATGAGTGCGGTTTAGTCGCCGGTGGCAACCAGAGGACCCCTCTCATAGTCAATGGCCTGTCTTACGAGAGAGGAGAAATACCTTGGCTGGTGGCTATCTATAGGACCGTTGCGAACAATCTTAAATTTATCTGCGGAGGCACGCTTGTGTCAGATCGTCATGTTGTTACCGGTGAGTTTAATGTTCGTTAAGGAAATGCAACCTCGAGTCAAAATGGCAACCTGGGATCGATTTAAAGTCCGAGATTTTTTTAAACATTTTATTTGCAGCTGCCCACTGCATGAGTCGTCGCAGTACTGTGACTCCTATCGCAGAATTCTTGGTGAAGGTTGGGGTACACAGATTGAATGACTGGAGTGACGACATCACCGTCAACAGGAAGGTTATGGATGCAAAGATATACGAAGAATATGATCCTTACACGCTTCAAAGTAAGTATATTAAAATGGCTCTCATCACTGCTTGACATCAGCCTATTGGATGTAGGTATCTTGAAACGTCGTTATTTTACTGGGTCTTTGTCTACTCCCGGGAACCCACCATCGGCTACCATCAGCTGGTAGTAGCTGAAAGCCCAGTGAAAAACGTTGCTCTAGGTACCTAGCCTGAGAACTACTCATGCTGGTGTCATCATTGTTCTATTGCATATAATGGATAACATACGCCCAACGCATTTTCCGTCGGATATGAACCGACCCTGAGGGCCTTTTCATTGTCATGCGTATTTGCGCCCGCGTGCGGGCCAGGCGGCCATGCTTGTTGCGGGCCACCCGCAGAGCAGATTATTTGCGCCACGCCGCGCGCCGACGCGCGTGTGGCGCGCATGATTATAAAAACATGTATGATACGATAGGTTGCGGGCAGCCCGCATGCGTGCCTGGCCCGCACGCGGGCGCAAACACGCATGACAATGAAACGGCCCTAAGTGCTACATACACGTTACGTCTCTAAATTTCACGTAACATATAACATCCCTTCTAGGCACGTGATGTAGTGTTACGACAGAATCAAGTCGCACTCATGTCCGCTAGTTGAACAGACTAATTAACTCTTAACGTTACTTCCAAGCTTTCTTTGCATGTTTCAGATGACATATTGATTCTCGTACTGGAGAAACGCGTCACGTTCACCCAGTTCATTCGTCCAGCGTGTTTGTGGAGCGGTGACACGGCGCTCTTATTTGTTGTGGGGCAGATTGGAATTGTAAGTACCTTATTGCAGTCGATCTTTCAAGGATATCAAATTCCTCTGAAGATTTTTGTCTAGATGCGCATTGTTGCAGCCATGGCCATGATCACAGTCTGGCTGGCCCCGGCCAATAAAAACTTGTAGAGCTTAACTTAGGCCACAATCATAGCATTCTCATGAGCGTCTCTCACGACACGATCTACGTTTCAAATTATCATCATCTGTCTAGCCTTTTCCCTACTTAGACGTTGGGGTCGGATTCCAATCTTACCGGATGTAGCTGAATACCAGTATTTTATATGGATCAACTACCTATCTGACTGCAACTAAAAGCACTGTTGCGTTAAACGTTCAACGCTCCTGGGGAGGGGAATAGAAAGAGACAGAACGAGAGTGAATGCGTGGCACTCGAAGTTTCGTGTCCGTTTCGACCGCGCGGCCATGACGTTTTTTTTTTAAAAAAACTATATCAAGATTTTGTAATAATTTGTAAAAGTTGATTCCCAAAACCATAAATTTGTCAAAGATAAGTTTAAAAAGTTATAAGGGTTTGAACGTGGCCGCGCCATCGAAACGCGGAGAACCGCGCGGCCACGGAGATCTTTAAAACTACGCGTTGCAGAGACCTGAAATTCAGGTAAACAACAGATTGAATTTGTAAAAAAATTGTAAAAATATAGAAAAAATACCTAGGTTTATATTTTAGGAGCTGTAAGACTAAAACCCCATGGCCGCGCCATCGAAACGGTGACAAACACATTATCGCCGATATCTCGCTGAAAAAGCATCGCCGACGTCTGAAGTTTTTTGTAGAAACCAGATTTGAATTTGTCAGAATTTGTAAAAATACAATGAAAAATCCTAGGTTTATATTTTAGGAGCTATAAGAATAAAACCCCATGGCCGCGCCATCGAAACGGTGAAAAACACGTTATCGCCGATATCTCGCTGAAAAAGCATCGCAGAGGTCTAATTTTTTTTGTAACATATGGTCACCCTATCGAAACTTTCAAAACGTATTGCAGGAGTGATATTCTGAAAAAAAAAAAGCTTTTTTGACTTTTATCGGTAGTTCTACATATTAATAGGTGTTGTTTACAAAAAAACACTCGCTATTACTTACTTTCTTCGATAGATAATCACGACAAATTTTTACGCGAATCCGTACTACAGCATCTAAAATATAAACCTAGGATTTTTTTGTGTATTTTTACATTGTTTGACAAATTCAAATCTAGGTTTTACAAAAAAAAAATAGATCTCTGCGATGCTTTTTCAGCGAGATATCGGCGATAACGTGTTTTTCATCGTTTCGATGGCGCGGCCATGGGGTTTTATTCTTATAGCTCCTAAAATATAAACCTAGGATTTTTCATTGTATATTTACAAATTCTGACAAATTCAAATCTGGTTTCTACAAAAATCTTCAGACGTCGGCGATGCTTTTTCAGCGAGATATCGGCGATAATGTGATTGTAACCGTTTCGATGGCGCGGCCATGGGGTTTTAGTCTTACAGCTCCTAAAATATAAACCTAGGTATTTTTTCTATATTTTTACAAATTTTTTACCAATTCAATCTGTTGTTTACCTGAATTTCAGGTCTCTGCAACGCGTAGTTTTAAAGATCTCCGTGGCCGCGCGGTTCTCCGCGTTTCGATGGCGCGGCCACGTTCAAACACTTATAACTTTTTAACCTTATCTTTGACAAATTTATGGTTTTGGGAATCAACTTTTACAAATTATTACAAAATCTTGATATAGTTTTTTTTAAAAAAAAACGTCATGGCCGCGCGGTCGAAACGGACACGAAGTTTCACTTCTTCCGCGCGGAGGCACTCCACGCACTATTTTTAGTTAGCCACCATCTCTTCAACGTTTCAAATAATGAATATACCCTACCAGATAAGATAACGCACACTTCCTACTGATGTTGACGTATTTATTACCTTTTCGCAGGTGGCTGGCTGGGGTGAGCGAGGCGAGTTGAACACTGGCATATTATACAAGCAAGACGAGCCCCAAAAGGCGAGCATGCCTATAGTCAGCACCAGCGTGTGCAGGGCCAGCAAGTCTGTCTTCCACGCTTTAACCTTCAACAATACCTTCTGTGCAGGTATGTAAGTCGGCCATTAACCTAGTGAGATTTGAACAGCGGGGACCCCTCCCCGCTGGAAAAATCACGGTTAATCACAATGGGGGGAAGGGTATAATGTTACAATCACGTATTTGTTTAAAAATTAAATAAAATGTGTGACGTGTTAAACCAATAATGAATTAAAAACCGAGCCAGCATTTGTTTTGTCTAAAAAACCCGGAGTAGGTTAGATAAGTAAAGTAATAAAAACGTTTTTTTTTTTTTACTGATTCTAAAACTGATGTTTTCAATAATAATAAATAAACGTTATGCTGGGCCCTGGTAGCCTTAAACCTCACTTGTATTTACAGTAGTGAGGGTAGCCTTACGAGATTAAAATATGGACCCTAAGCATTCAGATAATAGTAGAACATCTTGAGCAGTAGTTACTTTTGATATTTTACTCTGACAGGTGACCGAAACGGCGTGGGCCCTTGCACGGGGGACTCTGGTGGCGGCCTGTATATAGTAGCCGACGGCAAGTGGAGGCTCCGGGGCGTAGTCTCCGTGTCCCTCTATAACGACGGAGGCTGCAATCTCAAAGAATACGTTGTGTTTACTGACACAGCGCAGTTCGTGCCGTGGATTAGAAACATATTATCAGTGAAATATTATGATTAGAATAAAGTATATATTATGCTAAGTCTTTAATAATTAATACGGTGAATAAAGCCACAATTGAGGTACTACATACATCTATATACCTACAACGATCTTATGACGCCATCGCCATCGCGATAAGTTTGGGAAAGATAAAAACCAGTTGTCCACGGAACTAAGGAAAGGTCAATCAATATCTTTATTTTCCTTCTCATAGCAATAAACGTGATCTCTCCCAATGCATATTTGTTTTTTTAACCATTCTCAGAGGCTTTATGCGGACGACGCTCATTGCTGCCAATCGATAAATCGTATACCTATGTGTGAAAAAAAAAAATATACAAAAGTCAACAGCACATTACATTATCGTGTTAGGTTGTGTAATAAATGAATGATTTGTCAATCATCAGATATATTCAGGGGATATCCCATGGATATTACGTCAGATACATGGATTTAAATATGAGGAAGAATATGGGGAGGAATATTCTTTGATTTGAGGTATATAAATATTGCGGTTAGACATATTTTGCGCAGAAAATTTGTCAAACTGCCAGAAGTTTCAGAACTGCGTTTTTGGGTTGGTCTTCATTAGTCTTGTGTGTGACAGCAGAATGTCAGAAGACAACCTTCGAAAAACATAATAGTCTAAGATCCGGCTGCAGAATTAGTGCACTCATAGAGTGTTTGCTAAAAACCCAATTTTTACGCATATTTATGATTAGGAGAACATATTTCTACCAGGTTGCCTATCAAAATGTGGCCGCTAATATTTTTAATAAAATTATTGCTAATTGATTTTTGGGTAAAAGTTTCATTGACTAGTTTTTTAAATAAAATATCGTCCACTTCACGGCAATATACATAAAGACTCTGAAAAATCACGGTTGCCGTTGCGCACTTGGGCGCACCTCTTCGCAGCTAGGTGTAAACAGGTATGATTTTGATACATTTATACGTTCATAACGTACATTTATTATTTGCATATCAAATTAAAGCATTTTTTTTTCTGTTTATTATGATATACGGTTGCCTAATTAAATCTAGCCGCAAATAAGGGTTGCTGGCTGTTAAAGATGATAAATATTTAAGGTAGAGTGAAAGAAAGCTAGCGCGTAACATCACTAGTCAGACGAGGATAGCGATTGCCAGCTGTACGACGCGACGCTTTAAAGCCATTGCGCATGCGTCGAATGCTAGTGTTCTCAACCACCGGTACAAACAGTAGTAGGGACTACTTAATATATGCTCCAAAACTAATGTCTTCTTTTTCAAAATGACTAATTTAAAAATTTCAACAAAAAATTAATGTTGATGAAAAATAAAACAAAGGTTACTCATGTAAAAGAAAATTTTATTGTGCAAGTACTGTTTGAAAAAATATTATGTTTTATTCAAGTATTAAATTTTGCGGCATCCTTAAATGTTACCCATTGTTTACTCAACGTTAAGTCTTTAGGTCAAGAGCAAAAGTTATTTTTTTTTTCGGAATGTTTGAGGATTCAACAAGATTTGTGACACCAATAACCCGTAATAAAATACATAACTTCGCTTCAGATTGTGTTAAAAAGTATTAAGAGTACCACCGGAGACAAAAAAATATTAATTAAAATGGAACGAGATATTTTTGGACGTCTGTTAGCAATTGCTATAAATAAAAAAGTTGGCATTGGGTACTGTCTGTCATTCCCGCTAGCACCTATATGAGTACCTCCTGCACTATTCCACTATTCAGGCGGCATGATGAAGACGGAGAAGTCAACTTCAAGTCGACAAGTAAATAATTGACGGCAAAGATTGCCCCAGCTAATCCCGGACAAGTCAACATAGAAATCATTGATGGTTTCTATTATTTGTATCAAATTGGCTATACTTTGCTACAAACATTATTTTGGAAAATTATCAGAATCGACATTGATAAAACTTTGTTCAAAAAATGCTCCGGAAGTACTTACATATCATAATTGATAAATATTTAACGCCTTCTTTTAAATATTGCGAACGACAAAATCGAGAAGAAATTGATATTCCATACAATATGACATAAGTTGATACATAATTCACAAGAAACATAATTCAGGTAAGTATATATTGTGGGAGACTGGTGCCTAAGCTAGGTTTGAGGCCTGTGTTTCAGGACACCAGGATCCCACCCCTTTACATATTCAATTCATAATTATGTACTAAGCGCGTTGACAGAATGTACGTAGTAAGGTATCATACGACATTTATAGTTTTATTTATTTTGATTAATATCTAGGTTAAGTAAGCGAGACGAATGTTAGTAGATGTGCAGTATGGGTGAATCTGTGGGTGGGTGAGTGTGGGTGAGTGTGAGTGTGATTGTGTGAAAATCATACCTGTTTACACCTAGCTGCGAAGAGGTGCGCCCAAGTGCGCAACGGCAACCGTGATTTTTCAGAGTCTTTATGTACATTGCCGTGAAGTGGACGACATTTTATTTAAAAAACTAGTCAGTGAAATTTTTTCCCAAAAATCAATTAGCAATAATTTTATTAAAAATATTAGCGGCCACATTTTGATAGGCAACCTGATAGAAATATATTCTCCTAATCATAAATATGCGTAAACATTTGGTTTTTAGCAAACACTCTATGAGTGCGCGCGCACTAATTCTGCAGCCGGATCTCGTACTATAACAAAATGAAAAATGCCAAGTGCGAGTCATTCTCCCCCACACGAGGTTCGGTGGCACCAAACAATATGATAGAAATATTTTCAACGCTCATTCATGTCAACCTCCACACACCATCGATCTTAATTCTTCTTTTTTTTTAAATCAAACCGTAGATCAAAACGCCATCGCCATCAGCCTATAATGTTCCCACTGCTGGGACATGGGCCTCCTCTCTATGAGAGGGAGTGGGCTGTACTAAAAAAGGCCACGACGCGGGCGGTAGAGGTCACATGTCTTCGAATTTTTTGTTCTAGTTGTCCGGTTTTCTCTTTTTAGTGTAATATCATCAATAAACCGAAAAAACAAGGTGTCCTTTACATTCAACAGCAAAACTATTACTTACTTTTAAGGCTTTAGAAGCGATTTTCTCATCAACCATTGACTTAAGAAAAAAGTATTTCAGATGCGTCGATATCATGCTTTTAAGAGCAGGCTGTCGATAGACATCCCACACAGTTATACAGTGTGTAAGGGCAACCCTCTGCAAACTGACAGGGTGCATTCGTCCCCATATTTTGAAGCATATTCCACCGGAATTTTTCACACAAAACATGAATGATGTATAACCAACGTTTGGTAACAATTTTTTGATTTAAAACTGTCATGCAGTTTCTTGCCCGTTATTCTCCATAGAGCTTCAATACTTTCACAGTTATAATCTTTGTGATTGGGAATGTAGCTTATTTTTTTGCTTCTGATAGTTTAAGGACTACAGCGTTCGCACACTTACAAAAATTGAATTCTAGATAACTATAAAGGGGAAAAGGTAACTTGGAATTTATTTATCATAAGCACACCAACAGCACTGTCACGTACAATTCAAATAAACATAGGTACATCTAGAATCATTTGTAGGTCTTTGACAGTCGTTACGAGTAGTCAGAGGCCGAAAGTCTGACATCCAGTCTTACCAAGGGGTATTACCCAGTTGCTGAGTCGTGGAGGTCAGATAGACTGTAAGCCGACCCCAACATAGTTTCGGAAAAGGCTAGGCAGGTGGTGATGATCTAGACTCGGTATTTCAGTAACCAAATAACAGGTATGCATGTCATTGAACATAATGAATATTAGAGACAAGAAAAAGCAAAAAGTGTGTCCAGTAGAAAAATACAAAAATAAAAAAAATATGAGTTAGGTTTGTTAGACATACATTGTTCGCTCTGTTTATGTTTATACCGGGTGTAAGCTTAGAGACACTAACGCGAGAACGCCTACCACGTACCTAATCTGTACATAATTCTGAACCCATAAATTTTTCATCGGTATTTAAAAAACTATCAGCTGTTTCCTACAAAAGTGTAATGTACCTATACGGTCAAAATGTATGGAACATCTGATTTTTTAAAAATTATCTGTGATGTGAGTAAACAAACACACTTACGTCATTTTCATGATAAAATAGACTAATATTTTATAGGATTACTAGCTGCTGCCCGCGACTTCGTTCGCGCGGAAATTTTGATGGGTTTTAGGGGTATGAAAAATAGATGTTGGCCTATTCTCAGACCTACCCGATATGCACATCATACAAATCGGTTCAGCTGTTTCAGAGGAGTATGGTAACGAACACCGCGAAACGAGAATTCATCATTCATCATACGATTGCACCAAGCCGTGTACAAATTTAGGGAACACGGCCGCTTTGACCCGCCTCCGGTTGACGCAGGCAGGCCTCCATATTCTGCAGAACTCGAAGAGGAAGTGTTGGACTTCTTCCGGCGTCATCCTCTTGCGAGCACCAGGGATGCTGCTCGGGTCTTCGATGTGAGCGACAACTACGTGTGGCGACTTCTAAATCGGGAAGGGCTCCATCCTTACCACTTCACAAGAGTACAAAAATTACATTCACATGACTACGCGGCTCGCCTTGCGTTTTGTAATTGGATTCGAGAAGAACGCCGCAACATTCTGTGGACTGACGAGTCCACATTCACACGGGTTGGTATGTTCAACATACACAATGCGCATTATTGGACTGAGGCGAATCTTCGTGTTGTGCGGCCTGACCACTTTCAGACTCGGTTTTGTGTCAATGTGTGGGCCGGGATACTCGGCCACAGAATTCTAGGACCAGTGTTCTTGGACAGACTGAACGGAGACACGTATCTGCGCTTACTACGAACCCGTATGAGAAGAATGTTGGAACGTATTCCTCTTGAAGAGATAAGAAGGCTGCACTTTCAAAATGATGGAGCACCTCCTCATTTCGCTATCAGCGTACGGGAATTTTTAAACGGTGTGTGGTACGGCGGTGAAAGGTGGACAGACCGAGGAGGGCCCGTGCCGTGGCCTCCTCGCTCGCCGGATTTAACCCCTCTAGACTTTTTTTTGTGGGGTCGTGTAAAGGACCTTGTGTACGGCCAAACTGGACATGACATTCGAAGTGTGGAAGAATTAAAAAGGCATCAAAAGCGCATTTAGGAAATTAAAAAGTGAAACGGACACATTAAATAAAGTGAAGAGACATGTACGTAAGCGTGCCTACATTTGTGTGCAACGTGGAGGCGGACTTGTACAACAGTTTTGTAGATAAGTAGGTAGGTAGGGAGTGTGTAAATAACTGTAAATACGGTGCAATTGTTGTAAATAAGATGATTAACTTTTAAACTCGCCAAGTAACTGTAACTTATCGTTGTTTGATATTAATCTAAGTACCTAGTTTAAAAATAATAAGAAAAAAATTGCGATTCTTACCCTGACTTGACAGTCCAAAGCCTGTTTTAAGTGTGATGGGAAGTTTATCATTTTATTTACGTCAGTTTTTTGGAAGTATGCAGTATATATATGAAGCCGTGGCAGATATTTTTATATTACCTTATATAAATTAATTAATTTGTGTTCGTCTCACAGGGTTCACAATGATGTAAGTACCGAGTACATAGTAAGTGTGGTGTCTCTCACACCTTGTATAGAGAACGATTGTATGAAGCGAAACTCATTGAGAAAACTTCGATTGGGTAATCCGTTAAGTTGTTGGTTTATTATCTCCTGGTACATACTATGGAAGACATGAGCGGCAAATCCCTTTCTGAATCGAATATTGCCGGGCAAATGGATCAACACACCCCTCCTAACTTCACGTTCCAACGTAATAAAAGACCAAGAGAATGTTGCTGCGTCTCCGACTTCCTTGCCTTCAAAGAGGAAGTCAAAACTCTGATATCGTCACTAATGTCACCACAACAGGAGGAGCTCAAGAAAATATACCCGACACTTATGGAAATAAAATCCACGAATAACAACTTAGAAGCCGCTATGGCTTGTCTGTCGACACAAAATGAAGAGCTTAAAAATAAAATAGTACAGCTCGAAATCGAAACCACGAAAGATAGAAACTACATAACAGTTTTAGAAGACAAGATAGAGGATCTGCAAAGGGGCAGCCGTAAGACTAACTTTGAGATCAAAAACGTACCAAAGCTGGCTAAAGAATCCAAAGAAGAACTAATAAAAATGGCTCTTACCTTGTCTGATCAAATTGGATGTAGTATGGAAAAAACGGATATAAGTGACATATTCCGAGTTCAGAACAAGCGTGCTAAGACTAGAAATAGTACAATTATAGTTGAAATGACATCAACTATTCTGAAGACCGAGTTTTTGAAGAAGACCAGAGACTACAATAGGAAGCATAATGAAAAATTATGTGCCAAGCACCTCGGATTTAAGACGGAAGAGTCCACCCCAATATACGTCTCGGAACAACTAACTGCAAAAGGAGCTCGTCTTCATTTTCTTGCACGCGACCTCGCCAAATCCAAAGACTATAAGTATTGCTGGACAGCCTATGGCAAAGTACTTATTAAAAAGGATGACAACTTTCCTACGATTACCATTACAAATGAGTCTCAGGTCCATAATCTTCTCCAACTTAAATTACTAGATGGTATAATACTGATAATCATTTCCTGCACTTACCATATTTTGCTCTATTGTCACCCCTATTTGTTTCGGTTTTATATAGACTTTTTACGTTTTAAATTAATTAGCATTAAGATTACTATTAAGCATACTATTATGTTAAATGTTGACCTACACTATGTTACGCCCCTGAAGTCCATTTGTCGTACTCGCCATGTTTTACTCTATTGTTACCCGTACTTGTCTCGGTTCTATAGGGATTTTAGTTGTTTAAAATTAATTAGTGTTAGGATATATATCAAGCATATTCTCAAGTTCATTATTAATCTTTCGCGCACACACACAAACTTACCTCCCAATTCCACACCCATGCAGGCTATCAAACTCACATCAAACACACATACTCTCACTCAAACACTAAATGTCTGTTCAGATACGTTCTTCTGCACTTATAAAGCCTTTAATAATGGATAGTACCTTACAGGCTTTAAACTACATAGACAATCATGAAATAGCCCAAGTTTTTGACTGTGAGCTCAACGATTTTAGTAACCATATTAAACCTAACTCCCCGGCTTTACCATTGTTTCACAAAATATTAGATCCATTTACTCTAACTTTGACGACCTTCAACTGAACATAATAAATCTTAAAACGGATATCGACCTGATAATCTTAACCGAATGTAGACTAAATCCAAATAAACAGATACCTCAAATAACCAACTACAATTCACATCAATCTACAAATCATCTTAACAAAGCTGATGGTGTGGTTGCTTATATTAAAGACACTCATAAATATAAAATAAGAGAAATAAAACTAATTCACGCGTCTTGCTTGGAGGTTAATATGTCACCTGACCTTACAGTTATTGCGATTTATAGGTCCCCCTCAACCGCAAACGCTGATGAATTCATAGATTCTTTAAATAATCACCTTACTACCCTTGCATCGACTAAAAATATAATTGTCACTGGTGACATTAATATTAATCTAATATTAAACCAAAACGAGCAATCACATGAACGCACCAACAGACTTAATTATCTCAACATGCTGGCAATGCATGGGCTTCTCCCTGGTCACTCGCTACCCACGAGAGACAAAAATTGTCTGGATCACTTTATTATAAAGCTCAAGCCTGCTAGTAATACTGCGACAATAGCAATTATTCACACAAAAATCACAGATCATTTCATGACTTTTCTAAAAATTTCAAACAATTCAAACGTTATAAAACCTATTAGAATAAAATCAGTTTTTAACCTTGAGAAAGGAATCGCCCTCTTAAATGATAGTAACCTGGCAGACCTGCTAAAACTAACTAACCCTAACACACTTACTAATAATATAATCGAAATTCTTCAGAAATGTATCACGCTTAGTACTATCACTATGACGATCCCTTTACGGGACAGAACTCTAAAAACGTGGATGACCATCGGTTTATTGCGCTGTATTCACAACCGTAATAACATGCAGCGTAAACTGAGACTTGACCCGTTCAATGAGATATTAAAAATTACGTATAAAAGATACCGAAATTACTGTAATTGCATCATAAAAAAAAAAAAAAAAACGAAAACATGACAGAGACCAACTCGCTAAAGCATACAAAAACCCTAAAAAAACGTGGGAGATCATTAACACCATTACACAGCGAAAACCTAAAAAACCAAATAGCTTGGACCTTCTGGACCTATCCAATACCCCACAAAACTCTATTAACAAAGTGAATGGCTTTTTCTCAAACATTGGAAAACTCCTTGCGGACAATATCTCACCATATCCGTCTTCTACAGCCAATAATAATGACCCTAACAAATCTCTATCTGACTATACATCTGCGTCATCTTTTGTTCTACTCGACACAGACCCTAGCGAAGTTCATTCTACACTAATGGGCCTAAAAGTAAACAGTGCCCCTGGTTGCGACAACATTCCAGTAAATTTTTTAAGAGCTGCACACGAGCAAATTGTCCCTATCTTGAGCTATTTGACAAACTTATGTTTTGAACAAGGAAATTTCCCGGATGCCTTGAAAATAGCCCTAATAACGCCTGTGTATAAGTGTGGAGACAAGTCGGACCCGTCGAACTATAGACCGACCAAAAATCATAGAAAGACTCCTAAACTCACGCTTAATTAAATACCTCTGTAAACATAACATACTGTCGCCGTCTCAGTTTGGGTTTCGGCAAGGAAGGTCTACAGAGGATGCGGTCTTGTCACTGACAAATACTTTAGTTGACAAGGTTGATAAGGGTAACAAATGTCTGGCAGTTTTCCTTGACCTCAAAAAGGCCTTTGACACTGTATCTGTCCCCATTCTTCTGCACAGGCTCGAAAGCATTGGCATAAGGGGCCATCCTCTCGAGTTGTTCAAATCTTACCTGAATGAACGGAAACAAACAGTAAAAATAGGGGAGTATACAAGTACAGAAGAAACGATGTCGTACGGCGTTTGGCAAGGGACTGTTCTTGGTCCCACCTTGTTCCTTATTTATATAAATAATCTATGCAATATGCATATTGATGGGGGCCGCATCTTCTCATACGCGGATGATACTGCCATAGTTTTTGCTGATAAAACTTGGGTAAGGGTAGGAAAGTCAGCAGAAACTGGCTTGTCAAAAGTTGCAGATTGGCTCAATCGTAACCTCCTCACACTAAATGCCACCAAATCTAACTACATATGCTTCACCAAGTATTCAAACACACAACCTCCACCCGATTTCCAAATTAAGATCCACTGCTGTGACAACCCTCCAACTCCTGGCTGCTCTTGTACACATATTGACCGGTTACAGTATACCAAATACCTGAGCATCATGATTGACCAACGCCTGTCCTGGCACATGCATACTGAACTGCTTATGAAAAGGATTAGGAAATTAATATGGACTTTTAAAACATTACGGCACGTTGCTTCAAAGAATGATCTGCAGAAGGTATACATATCACTGGCCCAATCGATCCTAACATACTGTTTGCCATGCTGGGGTGGCGCAACGAAAATAAAATTTTTAGAACTCGAGAGAGCGCAGCGATCTCTGCTTAAGGTTATCCTCTTTAAACCCTATCGATTCGCAACCCAAAGCCTTTACTTAACCTCCGACCTTCTGTCTGTAAGGAAACTTTACCTTCTCCATCTCATCCTGAGAAAGCACAAATCCCTTCGGTACGACCCCCAAAAGCCGAGTTTGAGTGGCAGAAGAAGCTACTTAGTCGCTCCGTCTGTCCCAGTTAGATCTGTTTTTGCAAAGAGGCAGTATGCAAGGCAATCTTCCCACTTATACAACCTGTTAAACAAAGAGCTTCAAATCTATCCTCTGAAACTCCGTGACTGCAAACTAGCTGTGACTGATTGGCTTAAGAATAAATCCTACGACGACATTGAGTCGTTGGTATCATCGCTTACATAAATTAGCAATTAATAGAGCTGCGTTAATGATATCGTTAGTGGAGGAAGCTACGCCTAGCTTCTTCCGATCCCAAGACATTGTCGAAGGGCTAACCTAAACCTAAACCTAATCTGAAAGCTAAATGAACTTAACTCATACGTCTGCCGTAGTCTGCCGGTCAACTCTACTGCTTGTGTCCGGGTATTTAAAAACAAATTCGGTCTGGCCAGTCATATAACAAGGAAGTAGAATTACTGTACACCACTGTCACTTCGGGTGGAAGGCAGTGTGGTCGTACAGATGCAAGTCACCATATTTCTCAGCTACGAACTGGACAGTTCTCTCACTTGGGGACCGCCAATGACTATAGGTTTAATTCTCTTTGGGGGCCGCATATTGACAAAATGTGCGACATACTTGGACGAGCATGCTTCGCCCTGAAGCCATTAGTGCAAACGCTCAGCACAAAATGATGAGAGGTTGCTACTTCGCGTTGGTACACTCGGTACTTCAGTATGGCGTCGAGTTCTGGAGCCGAGCCGCCGATTGGAAGAGAGCCTTCAGGATGCAGAAGCGTGCCGTGGGGGGAACCATTACACGATCACAATGGGATGCACCCGCCAAACCACTTCTTAAAGCGTTAAAAGTATTGACTGTTCCCGCTATGGTGGTGTTACAGGCAGGGCTATACGTCAGGCAGCATTTAAATGAATTCAACTCCCTCTCATATGAGAGGAGGCCTGTGTCCCAGCAGTGGGAACATTATAGGCTAATGATGAATAAACGCGGAGATTGTACTCATGGTAGAAACAAATTAGGTGGTTACCAACACACCCTATCTAAATCTGGAAAGTTAATTCATGTCATGGGTCCAGCGGCTTCCAGATGAGATTGTAAGCGCAACGTCCGACCGACAATGCTTTCAAAGCTAAACTAAAAGGCTGGCTAACCTTCGGTCTCCGCGGGGGTGTGATGTAGCGACCTACAAAAAGCAACTTACAACAAAAGTACTACAGTGCCATCTATGACACGAAGAACTAACATCAATTTCCTACAAGTCGCAAGCAAAGCAAAATGATGGTCTGTTCCTGGACAAAATTTCAATATCTTTTCGACCCAAATGATATTTTTTTCGCATTACGATCTGTAGCACATCCGTAAGTATGTATATACCCTTTTCATTACTCATACTCTGAAAGTAGATCTAAAGTTGCCTGAAGAGCGGGTTGAAAGTAATACTTTTCAGCCCTAGGGAGAATTGCTTTCAACTGACAGATGTCAAATTATAAAAAAAAACTAGTTCTATTTTCACATTTTTATTGAACCATGTTCCAACTTTCTATGCAGCCACGATGTAAAATTGAAATAACTTAAGTTAAGTATTGATGAAAGGATATATATTTTTTAAAACACTTTATTATAATTTAGTTTCAAGAGTTTTTTTTTTAAACAACATTGATTTGGGCAAAATATTTACCATTTTTTCAATGATGAAAATGAAAAATAAAGGCTGAATAGCTGGCTGGCCACAGAAAAAAAAAAACAAAACAGGCGGGAAAGCGGCAAACGGTTTTACTCATTTTTTATTTAGCTAATTTATGTTTTTATTTTTACTTTCCTTGTACTATTCGTAATGAAAAGCACAGTGTTTACCTCGGGTTAAAGACTTATTTAGTCCTTCGAACTATTGGTGCCCTCACTTCGTTCGGGCGCCAAACCCCGTCTCGGGACTAAATAAGTTACTTTCACCCCTAGGGTAACAATGTACTATTTCATTACTCATACTCTGAAAGTAGAACTGAAGTTGCCTGAAGAGCGGGTTGAAAGTAAAACTTTTCAGCCCTAGGGAGAATCGCTTTCAACTGACAGATGTCAAATTATGATAAAAAAAACTAGTTCTATTTTCACATTTTTATTGAACCATGTTCCAACTTTCTATGCAGCCACGATGTAAAATTGAAATAACTTAAGTTATGAATACATAAAGGGTACAAGTTATGAATATATTTTTAATAACATAATACTTAGCTGTAGGCTACCGGTACAATGCCAAAGATTTATCGCCTAATCAAGCGTAACTGCAATGTTAAATAAGAGTTTTGCCTTTATTTTTTTGTCAGGCAGTAAAAATATTGTTATACAACACTTTTGTCGATATCTTTATTGCTATGATAGTTACAGTATCATCGTTTTAAAACATTGAGAAAAGCAAACGGGAAGTAATTAATGGCCTCCGTGAATTTCAATAATTCTATTTAACAAGGACACTACGACTCGGTGACTGTCCGTCCTGACATCAGAATGAACGGTCACTCTTAAAATGTTTTTTTTCTTCTAAAATACGATGGAAGCAATTGTTTGAGAATAGGAAGCAAATAGAAGCAATAGGGAAGCTATTGCTAGGCATATAAATTCAACGTTAAATACGCCTAGTGACCGTTCATCCTGACGGAGACAGCTATTTGGCTCAGCATCAGCAACTTGACACAATTTGGGGGCTGACAACTAAATATCTAATGATCACAAATAATTTCGGATGTTGATTTTCACTTAATTGGATACGTTTGTTACTTTAGCTTTAGCAGTTGGTCTACTCTTCTCGTGACCAGACAGACAGACAGCTGGTCTATTTTTTGACTAAACAATGAGCATGGCCATCCAATTTGCCACACGCACCAGCTTTCTGGGAACTTTTCCCGTTGACAGACGAATTCCTTAAAAACCTGTAAGGCCTGTACCCACTAGGTAGTTACGACAGATTATCGTGTCGTTTAAAGCATTGTGGTTTGTGTATTTAAATGGATGTTCACTTATAGGACGACACGATTAAAACTATCGTCCACATTTTTTTTTGCAGTGACTACTATCGTCAAGTCAATGGGAACAGCTAGCACGACAGTCCCTTTAACGACAAAAAAAGTTTGGATTTATCATGACGGCAAATCATGAGTCGTTATTGCGACTATCTATCGTAACCAAGAAAAAAAACTATACACTACTGATTTTCAAAAGAACGTAAAGGCGACTGATGTGCATACGACAACATGACTGCCGTGAACAGTAAATGCCTATGACATTAAGTCCGCCTCTGTACTATGTGCTTGAAGTGTTAAATAAATAAATAAACAGTAAAATTTCGTCACGATTTATTGAGAACAGCTAGATACGACAGTTGTTCAACGACAAATTAATCATCACGACGGAGCGCGCTCTAATTCTATTCGTTATAAATATTTTTATTATCATTAGGCCAATGGGCGGCATTCAATATAAACAAAGTAAATTCAAACTCTGAAATAAGTTAAGTCACTTAACACACGATAAAGAAAGAGATTAACTATCATTTATAGTGTAGGTATAGCTGGTAAATTGTGTATATTTTACGGCTAAAGATGGGTGTGAAAAAAGTGTGTTTGTTCGTTTCAATACTTTTCATCCTTCCATTAATAGTGTAGTTTACCCTCTAACAGAATCGTTTCGACCGTGCAAGAGAGATAGAAGATAGGTGGCTGGGTATGCGGGGGTGAAATTTGAATTAGAGTTGTCATCCTATGCGCCCTTAAGGATCAAATTCTGGGAAGAAATGAAGAAAACTAAGTTACTTAATTTATTACGAAACTCTTAATATCCTATTTGCATAAAACACAGTCATGTCAGTCATCAACACATGATCGATGTTAGAATATTGATCACTGCAGTACCTAATTACGGATTTCGTATCGCAGCTGCCTGTACATTGGAATTTAATTCAGTTATTTAAACGGTATCAGTTTAAAATAACAACAATAAAAGTATCACTTACGTGATATCTTCCGTGATTATTGATTGTTTCGAGTTCCCGAAGTAAAGCCTTAAAGGCAGTGAAAAACAATGATGTGCAAATATCTGCCATAGCTTAACATCTACTGCAGACAGGGCCCAATCACTGGATGGAGTTTCACAAAGCCACGTAGTCTGTCAACGGACAAGCACTACATACCAAGGCTGACAAGAGAAGTACTTGAAATATCGAAACACAAAAATGTCAATCGAGAATTTGAAGCCGTCCTCAAATTGTCAAATACGTGGAATCCAGTGATAGGCATGTTCAAAAGAAACAGCTGGCGTCATAATAAGAACTTTACAAAACCTGGTGATATTGTAAGTGTATTTAGCCGTGATTTTGTATCGAGTGCCAGTGGTTCGCGTAGCAAAAGACAAAGAAAGAGGGGTATATACAGATTTGTCTGCCCCTAATTATTTATATTCCATCCACCCGCATTCTCCGATCATGGCGCTTGCAACAGCATGGAAATATCGGGAACTCAAAACAATCAATAATCAGTGAAGATATATACCGTAGATGATAGTTTAAGTTTAACAACAAAAGTATTTTAATCGTACAACTTCTTTTCTAAAACACTTCTAATCCACGGCAGGAACTGCGCTGTGTCAGTATACACAACATATTCATTGAGATCGCAGGGGCTTGAGGCCCCTTCAAGGGATTTGGAGACCACGCCGCGTAGTCGCCACTTGCCGCCTTCTTTCAGGTAGAGGCCGCTACCGGAGTCTCCACGACAAGGGCCATCGCCCTTTCGACTGCCTGTCAAAGTAAAATGTCTAAAGTGACTCAAGAAGCAGATATTAATTGACACCAACATACATCCGCTTTGCATAGTAAAAATAAAAAAAAAACACGCTTTAGAGTGACTAAATTGTATTTCTCGTATTCTTCTCAGCAAACCATTTGATAAATATCATGGGGATGAATAAAAAATAACTAGTCGGCCATCTTTGCGAGTCCGCCATATTGGATTTAGAATGATATCACTTAGGTGGTTGGTATAAGGTGCACATTTTATCACTTACGGCTGCATTTAAGATTGATTTAATAATAATAATATCTGCCTACCATTGACCATTACGACAGTCCAAAGCTTGCAAGTGTAATAGAAAATTACGATACAATCGCCGTACGGTTAGTTTGGGTAACTACTTACTGCCAAACTATTAACAATGAGCGTACGACGACGACGCTGGAGGCGCGGGCGGCGCCGGGCGCGGTTAGCATGTTTACGTGCGGACAACCAGGTAACATAACAAGTTTATAACTTTGAGATTTTTCATGATACAGCTTTACATAAAAATACTAGAGACACGTGTTTCGGTTTTCGCATACACTAAAACTAACGTAGTATAATAAAATAATGAACATTAATCTCATGATTATTAAAGACTGCAAAAAGGCAATAGTTCAATGGTTAAAACTGAAGACCTATGATTATCATCTTTATTGGTTTTAAAAACATATATTTTACATTTTTAAATATTTTTACAAAATTATATACAAAAACATTTAAAAATATAAAAAAATAGTAGCCCACTGGCATCGGGAACAGGGTCCGGGCTACCGGTGGTCAGGGCTCTTGAGAGAGGAACCTCCTAACAATACGTGCCGTGTCCAGAAGTACTGCTTTCTGAATCAAGCCCTTGATCCAACTGCCAAGCGAAAGACTCCGTAGATGTTGGTCGAAGCTTTTGGCTAGTAAGCCATTGGCCGACACGACTATCGGCACAATTATTATTATTATGTCATTGAATTATTGCTGAAAGCATCGTCAATATGAGTTGAAAAGATACACACACGCACACACACACATCCACACAAACACACACACATATTATACATACACACACTTACACTCACACACACTATTTTAGGATATATCTCTAAGCTTTTTATTTTGATATAGTTTATTTAATTTTTAATATTTCTTTAATTTCTTGTTTAAATTTTATTTTGTACACCATTTTTTTATTTGTCATTGTGCCTATGTATTAGTATGTATGACCTTTCTTTTTTCAAAGTGAAACTTCTTATGCGACTTCCAAGAAGTTTGTGTTAAGCGTTTAACGCTTCCATGGAGGGGGAATAGAAAGAGACAGCGAGAGTGAATGCGTGGCACTCAAACGCATGCGTGTAGTACTTATTACGAAGTTTCACTTCTTCCGCGCGGAGGGACTCCACGCACTATTTTTTCTAATGTTATCTCTGAATGCATACCTGCACACAAGGTATTTTGCGAGGCAAGCTTGTGGAAGATAGCTTTGCTTGCCCTGCACTCTTTGGTGCTGACGATAGGGACGTGCACCTTTTGGGGCTCATCCAGCGGCTCTGCATGATAACCGTTTAAGCCACCCCAGCCGGCCACCTGGAAAGATATGACAAATTAACTTAGGTACAATCATTTCGTCGTTCGATCGGTCCCGCGCATCCCGTGGCCTCCATAATGCAACGCCTGTCCGTAAGAACTGCAAACTGAACTTTTCTAGAAGTAGATGGCCGGTGAAGACCGGCTATTCGTTCTTCGAGGAAAGTGGAGCCGCTGCCTCTTAAGGGGAAAGTGCTAAGGCAGCCCGAGAAATTCAAATTTTCTGGTATTTTTTAATATGTCGGTCATTATTAGGCTGTAAGGAAACTCCATCCCTAATACATGATGCATAACTGATTTGGAACTCTGATTAAATCTTAATGATTCATGGACCTGTGATGTTTTTGAAAGGTTTACTACAATTTTTGCCTAAGAGTGGGTACATACAACTCCAATATTCCCAACGATTCGTGAGAGGTCAGTGTCACCACTCCACAGACAAGCTGGCCGGATGAAATTGTTGAAGTCAAGACGTCTGTCCAGTGTGAGCACCATAATGTCATCTGAAAGCAGTATATTATAAAGAATTAACATTTAGAATATCACAGGTTGGTGTGTATCTGTTGCAGGTTTTACACGACTACGACAAAGCCAAAAGGAAAAATTATGATTTTGCCTGTCTGTGTTTATGTGAGTATGTACCATCATCAGCCTAGCCTTTTCCAAACTATCTTGAGGTAGCCTTCCAGTCTAATCGGGTGCAGCTAAAAACCTGTATTGGACACGGATGTAAGTGTGTGTAACATTTTTTTTAATGCCCGCAAGGATATCACGGACTGTTCTCCTATACCAAGCCCATGTAGAAAAAACAACTACATTTAGGACCTGCTATTGCACTATTGAAGACTCTTGTAGAGTAACCAATGATAGACGAAAATAGCATGGGATTTGACAGGCCCAGTCTAGCAGAGCAAATGGTATCGGCTAATGAGGATGGGCCTATGTTATAATGGCGCTCCTTATAAACTCACTTTGAAGCCCTCGAAGAGTAGAAAATGATCAAGAGAAAGGGCGAGTGAGATGTTCCAGTCCAGTAAAAAGTTGCATTAGGCTTGTGATTACTCGCTGTGCTATGAAGATAAACCTCAAAAACTCACTATCAAGTGTAGAATGATCGTAAGATTCGGGTACGTCTGCAGCAATAATTTTCGTGTTTTCGGTTAGTTTGTCACCCCATTCGGCCAGTTGGTGTACCCCAACTCTCACAACGATGTCTTTGATGGGAACCCGGACCCTTAGATACATGCAGTGGGCAGCTGTAAATAAAACAAACAAATAAACTAAGTGGTCAGTATAGACTGAGAATGCAATGTTATTTCGGTCACGGTTACATGAAAAAATAATATCCATACACCGTAAAATTTTGATCGTTTTAATCCTTTGGACGGGTGGGTGGTTTAACTCGCAAAATACTATTCATCAACAACTTACAAAGCATTGTATCTCTAAGTGATAACGTAATATTTGCAAAATGCATAAAAGCACGGTGCGTAACTACAGTCCGCCCGCTATATCACCCACCCAATCGCGTTCTTTGCGGTGGCAAATCGCCGCATGGCGACATGGAGAGAGAGCCTGTTGCAACCTCGTGCAGGGCAAGCTACAATAGTGGCGATAAGTCCCCTCTTTAAGGAGTGGCTGGAGTGGCGCCCTTATTTTCCGCCTGACCGGACACGTTTGTTTTGGGAAGTTCCTGCATCGAATCGGGTGAGAGGAAACGCCCGGTTCATTCCCATCCGACAAAAAAGGTCTTTGACCGCTCAGCTGATGTTCATGTTCGCAAATTAAATGATTCCAAACTTTCCTTTTATACTTTTACGGGCTCAGGACCTTCATAACGGTTTTGTGCCTAGGTTTCGGAACCTAATAAGATTTACAAAAATCGGTAAATGTAAAAATAAGTCCCTACAAGCCTGCTAGATATAGCGTATTTAAAATGTGAATAATTACAAGATGAACCTCTGATTTATTAACACTTAGGGCTACACAAACACTTCACGATAGCGTAATAATTGAATTGATCATAAAATGTGGGATCAAAATTATTTGATTGGATTACAGTCGTGTACCCACGATCACGTAAAATTGCGCCATAGTGACGAACTCCAGGTTGGAGTACACGTAACTACGAGACGCTATTACTTCCGCGGGACAAGGGTCTTAAACAACAATACACCGATGACATCATGGAGAAACTAATTTGTTTACAAGCGCAGCCCTTAGCACAGTTGCCGCGCTTAGATCGCCAGCCATGGACAAGGATGAATAAAATATGATGGAGTTGGATTTAAAATAAATTGTATCTTGAACTCACCGGTAACAACGTGGCGATCTGACACAAGCGTCCCCCCGCATATAATACTAAGAACTTGCTTATTGTTCCTATAGATGGCTACGAGCCAGGGTATTTCTCCCCTGTCGTAAGAGAAGCCATCCTGAATCAGGGCTTGGACACCGTCATTCCCGTCGACTATACCGCAATCTGCACTTGTAGTCGAAGTATATGAAATTTGTTGAACTGGCCTGGAAAGGGCAGAAAGATTTAGATAATTTATAACACATAGCAGAGCAGCGGTGGCCCAGTGGTAGCAGCCCCGACTTACGAGCAGTAAGCCGTGGGTTCGAACCCAGGCAGGCGCATTACTTTGTGTAATTTATTTCATCACCGTTGCTCTCAAAACGGTGAAGGAAAACATCGTGAGGAAACCGGCATGTCCTAGAACTAAAAATTCGAAGACATGTGACATCTACCAACCCGCACTGGGCCCGCGTGGTGGATTACAGCCCATTCCCTCTCATAGAGAGGGGGCCTGCGTCCCAGCAGTGGGAACAATATAGGCTGATGATAATGATGATTACACATAGTAGGTTCCTAAAATCTTCGTTTAAACCGCTAATAGTCGAATATTTAGCGAAATCCTATTTAACCAAGATTACAGAAATGCGATATCATACCTACAGCTCTAACGAAGAGTCAAATTTTGAGTGAAATATTTTGTAGTGTATGCCAGAAATGTCATGGTTTATAGCCGATAAGCTCCCTTGCTTATTTCGGTAAACATCATCATCAGCCTAGCCTTCTTCCAACCATGTGGGGGTCGGCTTCCAGTTTAACCGGAAGCAGGTGAATAACAGTTTATTTTTTGGACAACATTGATCCATATTAGTGATGGTCAGGATGGCTGGACTGGTTTGAGCAATACCAAGCTTTTATACCTATTTTATACTATTTGGTACCAAACATCGAATTACTAGTACCTCGCTAAAGAGGGAAAACTATAACGAGGAAAGTTGCCAGCCATTTGACTTCAGGATGGCTGGACCAAATCGGTTTCACCTAGTTGTAGGCGTTATAACCAGTTCATTTTTCGTTAAAAGATTGTACCTCATCAGTACCTCAACATATGTTTTTCTTATATTTTTTCGATAAGCCATAAATAAGTTACACCTACAAGAAGAAGAACTCGAACGGCGAAGCCCAAAAGGCTAAGCTGTTTTTTAGGTTTCCGTACCCAAAAGATATAACAGGACCCTATTACTAAGACTCCGCTCTCCGCCAGTCTGTCTATCTGTCCGTCTGTCACCAGGCTGTATCTCATGAACCGTGATAGTAAGACAGTTGAAATTTCTACAGATTATGTATTTCTGTTGATGCTATAACAACAAATACTAAAAACAGAATAAAATTTATATTTGAGGGGGCTCCCATACAAAAAAGTGTTTTTTTTTTGTGATCGTTTTTAAATAATGATACAGAAGCACTTGACTGGTTTTTATTTTTGTTATAGTTATAGATTCCTATTTATTTACTTTGAACATATTTAGTTTCGTTATAAAGTTTCTACTGGCTTTAAAAAAATCGGGCAACTGCGAGCTCTTTTTCTTGTAGGTGTAACTTATTTATGGCTTATCGGAAAAATATAAGAAAAACATATGTTGAGGTACTGATGAGGTACAATATTTTAACGAAAAGATGAACTGGTTATAACGCCTTCAACTAGTTGAAACCGGTTTGGTCCAGCCATTCTGAAGTCAGAATGGCTGGCCACTTTCCTCGTAATAGTTTTCTATCTTTAGGGAGGTACTAGTAATTCGATGTCTGGTACCTAATAATATAAAATAGGTATAAAAGCTTGATATTGCTCAAACCTCCAAAATCTCTCTTGGTCCAGCTATCCTGACCATCACTCCATATTATTATATTAGTAAAGCTAATCATCTGGTATGTTGAGTACTTTCGGCGAGACAGTAGTATTGTGTACAGTACACCACATACCGAATACGTCTAAGGGTCAGCCCACACCGAGACGCGACGCGACGCGACGCTGCGCGCAAACTTTTAAAGAGCGATTCAAAATATAACTTTATTTTCTACACGAAAAGATACACATTTCGTTGTGAGAATTCAGAATACGTATGCGCAACGTATTCTGAATTCGCAACAGTGCGCGCAGCGTCGCGTCGCGTCGCGTCTCGGTGTGAGCTGACTCTAAATTAGCAATGAACAAGAAGTTCTTGTCGACTAAACAGAGGTTCTGTAAACAGAGGGCTGGCTCTTTTTTTGGCCAAAGAATAGCATATTGTCATTTAAAGTAGCAATGCCAGTCTTCTGGGCACGTTTCCGTATGACAGCGATGTGGAGGACTACTTTGACGCCTAAGCGTCCTATTGTTTATTATTATATATGTTAGTTAGTTTTTTATTTACAACGTGTTTTTTTTTTATATCCCTTATCTGTAGGGTTATATAAAGGGTGTACTTAAATAGACCCTTATCGAAGCCTAAACTTACTTACTTACTTGTACGATTAGTTATGTAATTACATTGAAACCAATCATTCACATTTAAAGCTAAAAAATGCGATGTTGTCATATTTCAGGTACCCAAGGGTAATTCACATTAATAATCGCAACTTTGTGGAAATGTTTTGCATGAAAAGTATTTCATAAGCCAGTAGTTTCTTTGATATGGTCTAATTCATGTGAGTTATGGGATATAAAAACACGTTGTACAATTTCAGTTAAAAACTGAAAATAAAGCAATAGAGCGTTTTGAATAGAGCAATTTGTTTTGTGTTTTGTCACAGCAGATTAAATCATACCGTGATTTCTTCGTCACAGGTTCAACGTACACCGGCGTAGTGGTCGTCGTAGTCCTAGGTGTCGTGGTGGTCGTCGTAGTCCTAGGTGTCGTGGTGGTCGTCGTAGTCCAAGAACTCGGTATTCTTGTCTTTAGGATGTCTGCAAAAGGATCGGCTGAAAACAAAACGGAAGATGGCTTGAGCAGGCTCGCATTTCATTTGTCTCAACTTGACAATTTGTGAACTTCTATTTGACGGCAAAGTTGACGCAGCAGCTGAGCCATTTGCTAATGCTGTAAAAAATAACTGCTGCGTAATTTGGGGCAACGTTTTAAAAACAAAGCCTTAGCCAAACCAATGCAATTACAAAGCCTGCTCTTGTATATACTTGTTCACACCGGCAGGTGTCTTGTCGTGTTCAAAATAGACAGCAAAAAAAAAATATAAGCGCACATTTTTAGTTTGTCGTATCTTTAAAAATCTTACCGTCATCGTTACCGAAAAATTTCGTTTTAAAAAGTTCAGCTCTTTGTTTAAAGTCATCTTCATCGTCAAATATGGAATGAAACATCGGTCTATATGGCGTCCTCTGCGGTTCATGAGGGAATCTTCTATAAGGTGGTAGCCTGTCATCGCTGCCACCGGGGCCGTAATAGGCAGTTTGTGAGATACTTGGGGATGAGATGACTTCGTTTGGTCTGGGTCTGTCTGGAAGAAGACGTAATTCGTCATTTTATTAAGCAAATTCCATTTGGTATTTTCGGGATACTAGTTCTTATGGGCATCAGTGTATTTTTCTTCTTTGATTTAAGGTCTTCGCACATGCCCGATGCTGACTCCACTCTGACTCGACTCACTTGCATAGAAATTTGAGCTTTATATTGTGTTTTCTAAAGGTACAATTAAAAAAAATGTAAAAGAAAAAAAATGCCCATACGTGTACACATAAAGTAAGAAGGTAAAGGTACATTCTTTCATCTAAACCTGGTAATCTTTAGTCGAAAAAGTAAAGTAATTACTTGAGCTTAAGTAATTACTGAATGCATTTTTTTATGCAATAGACAAAAGTTTAAACGAAGTAAGAACCGTCAAAGGAAGCAAAGCTAAGAATTCTAATTTTTGCAGTTCCAAGTTTCCAACTTCAAGCAATTACTAAGCTACATACATAATGTAAATTGTATCTTATACAACCTGTTTTTTTATATCCCATAACTCTAGGATATGATTGAGACCATATCAAAGAATCAACTGGCATATTAATTATGTTTCAAAAATATTTTATTTTTTTCGCATTTTCTTAGCTTTAAATATTTATGAATTATTGGTTTGAATAAAAAGAATTACTCGTATTTATCAATGAAACTACTACTATTTTACTACACTAATGCGAAGTTTGGCAACCTCGCAAAAGTAAAGATTCGTCATACTGGTAACAATTTTTGACTTAAGTAAATTGATATCTCCGAAACTATGCATTTTAGGACCAGGAGTTTTAGTATTATTTTTACCTACAGAATATAACCCTAGAGTTATGGGATATAAATAAAAAACAGATTGTACACTGGCTTTTACTAAAGTAAACACTTTGACTTGTTTAAAGACGCGGCTGTAAGAGTAGGGCTACGGTCCAAGAATCGCATGCAAGATTAAACGAGGAAGAACGATCACTGCAACACTGACCGCGTGGCACGCGAGTTTGCACGACCACTTGTCGTCGTTCGTGGTCTTGAGTCGTTCGGCTAATATGTTGGGCGAAGTTCTTACACATAACACTGAAAGCCGAGGCCCTACAAACCGCAAAAGGTGCGTAGCAGTGCTGGTCCGCGTCCAGCTCCCAACACCTTAAAATACAAAGCTCATTTACCTCCAGGTCCAGTGCAGATGGCTTTACCATTAATAGCTATCTCAGTCACTTTTAGGAATGGCGTTAAAAAGGGTAAGTGAACCCGGTAGTAGATAGTTTCCCCCCGGTTATACCTCGACAGAACGTTGTTGGGCTCATCAATCCTTCCTAAGTAATCCTGGATCAAAAGAAAAATACATCTAAATAAAAAGAATACATATTTGGTAACTCTATCAATAACAATGGAAACGGGATATATATTTTTTCTATAGTTTTGAGTTCCCGGTTCCGAAAAACCGGAACTTTATTGATAGCGTTAGTCACAATGTCAATTTAAAAACGAATATGTGGTAACTATTTAAAAATGTTGGACTTTAAGCCTTGTAAGGTTCATGGTTTGTTGTGGTGAAGAGAAAAGCGTCTCTGCAGGAGTCTCTGATCTGGCTCTTCTGCTTCTAGCGCCAAAACGGGAGATCACGCGTAAATAACCATTTGACCAACAAAATGGTCATTGGGTAATTCTGTGATTCACGCTATTGCACTCAAATTTAAAAAATATACACACTAATTGCAATATAATGTGGCCAACCATTTCATGAAATGCTTGTATTTCATGAAATGGGCAGCTAAAACTAGCCATTTCGTTTTAACGTCAACGTTTGTTGATATTGCCATCCACGTTTGGCCATATCATTAACGGGGCTAGGGAGCAACTCATCCCACTCGAAACTGGGACCAAGGACCAATTCTACCCTTTCTTTTTCAATAGTGATATTGGCCCCAGAGAATTTGGCCGCAAGAGCGAGTGAAGCGAGCTCTGGACTTGGGGCACCCCGACTCGGACACGTTAGGTTCGAAAGGGATGGCGGGGTCTAGTGAGCGAGCGGAGCAAGCGGACTAAGACCCCGACATCCCCTTCGTGTTAGGTTACTGTAAACCCTGCAGACAGAAATAGGAGACCCGCGTAGCAATTATATAGTATTAGCGTAGTAAATTATCGAATAAACGTTTGAGATTGTTCATATATATGTAAAAGCACGGTTATAGGGCGATAATCAGACGGGCCGCGTTTAAAACACGGGTGGTTCAGACTTACCGATTTCGGTAAATAAGAAGAAAAAAAAAAGTACCTACGCATTTTATTATTGACTAGCGACCCGCCCCGGCTTCGCACGGGTGCAATGCTGATACTAAATACACTACAGAAAAACTGTAAACGTTGTATATAAAAACATAGCGGCCCGCTCTGGCTTCGCACGGGTATAAAATATATAGCCTATGCCACTCACTGAAAAAATGATTAAAATCGATCCAGTAGTTTTGATTTATTCATTACTGCCCGTGGCCCGCACGCGTTAAATTTGGAGTTAAACAATTCCCCTTTCCCTATACCATGAAGATTTCCTGCTATCTTTGGAATATCTAAATTCATGCACTACATTTTTACTTATTTACTATTTACTTTTTACATTTTTACCTATTTATTTTATTTTTACAACAATTAATATATTACTTACAGAATGTCTTTATATACAATGTTCACAACTTTCTTGTCATTAGACAATACAAACATCCCGCCCCGGCCGGCCGGTACCGTCGCAAACGCTACGTCCCGCAATTTTTAAATCTGTAATATCATCGAAAATATTAATTTAAATCATATGCTGTAAAGAGCCATATAGATCTATATTAAATCAACAATTTAATTGGATAAGGATTAATGCTGTATTGGTTAAAATCGCTTCGAAAATTAGCCATTATTTGTCGTAAAAAGTAAATGACAAAAAAATGTTATTGTGGGATATCCATAAGAGATTGACATTATATATACCATCGCGGAGTTTTCTGTAGACCTTTTCAATGTGTACAATACTTAGTACATTATTTTGATAAATCTCGTAGGGTTCAGCCTGCGTTTGCAATGTAAGTGGAAAAAATTAAATTATTTACGACATCACATTAGAAACCTCAAAAATAACAGTATTTCTCCACTATCCAATGGATGATATTATACATAAAAACCTTCCTCTTTAAGCACTCTATCTATTAAAAAAAACCGCATCAAAATCCGTTGCGGAGTTTTAAAGATTTAAGCATACATAGGGCATAGGGACAGAGAAAGCCACTTTGTTTTTAACCCCCGACCAAAAAAGAGGGGTGTTATAAGTTTGACGTGTGTATCTGTGTATCTGTGTGTCTGTGTGTCTGTCTGTGGCATCGTAGCTCCCAAACGGATGAAGCGATTTTGATAAAATTGGTGTCATTTGAAAGGTATTTTGATCGAGAGTGTTCTTAGCTATGTTTCGAGAAAATCTGCTCAGCCGTTTGAAGCTCATCACCTCTTTTCTAGTTGATGAAGGGATTTAAACAACTTCTACGGGTCTAGTTGATTGGAAATTTGAATTCTTGTCACTTTCTCACCATGGGCATCGCCAGGGGGGTAGGCTGCACACCCCCCCTCCCCCCTATAAGCTCAAGTTTTTTTTTAAATTCATATCTTTCCTTGTTTTCGTTAATAAGTGAGAAGAGGCGCAACACCAAGAAAAGTGGAAGGAATGGGAGTAGACCTATGCCCTGCCGGCCTAGCATGACCGCCGTAGAAACAGGCTATGTCTACGGAAGAATCGACAATTTGACAGATATTTCTATCTTCCCAAGCATGGCGATATTAAGAATGTAGAAAAGAAATGTTTCTTTTCTTCAGTCGACACAAGTCTACAACGTCGAGCATGACGACCATATTTTCTCTTCTTTTGACATTTGGGGGTAGAAACATTACTTCTGACAAATGTCAAACTAGTCTTATTAAAAACTAAATACGAGAAAGACGTTTCGTGGTTGCGTTGAGTTACGTTCAAAAGGTTGAAATGTTATGTAAAATATTTAGGTTTAATTTCGCGAAAAAGATCCAGGCCTAGATCCAGGATGCAGCTACACCATCCCGCCCACGAAAAATGAAAAACTCGTGCAATTGGCAACTTTTTTTTGTTAACTAAACGTAATAATATTCAGGGAATATAAACATCACGTGATACATCCCCGTTGCTATGGAAAGAATTTCTGTCGATGTCTTCGTAGAAACGCGAGTCGACGGGGCGCGCCATGCTCGGCCAGAAGAAATGTCAAGTTGTAGAGAAAAGATTTCTTGTCGTTTCTTGGTAGAATAGAGATAGAACGGTCATGCTAGGGGGGCAGGAGTGGGACAGTCAAGGCTAAGAAAAAATAAATTAAGTTTAAAAAGCATGCGCCCCCGACGCTACGACGCTTGGATTAATTAATTTTATTTTTGGTTTTTTAGAGGTTTTGTCAGTCGGGGGTTTTTTAAATTTTTAATTTATATACTATGTAGTGATAGTGATTCGGATCGAGAATCATTAGCATAGCTTTAAATTTGATGAGGATGCAAAACAAAACCTTGATAAATAAACATACATAATAATATAAAATACTATATAAATACTATAATTAACATGTGACAGGAAAAGTCATATCAATTGTCGTCCTATTCAACAATCGTGGATATGGCAAAGCGTTTGACTCTCCTAAACATGCGAACATCCGGGAAGCTTAACCACCCAACGCGCAACGTGGCAATGCTGCCAGCTTTTTGGGCACTTTTCCTGTTGAT
Organism: Cerastis leucographa; assembly: GCA_963082945.1. Classification (NCBI taxonomy): domain Eukaryota; kingdom Metazoa; phylum Arthropoda; class Insecta; order Lepidoptera; family Noctuidae; genus Cerastis; species Cerastis leucographa. The sequence goes on along the minus strand of OY720365.1, from coordinate 14,150,518 downwards.
AGCGAGGTGAAAAATGTTTGCCGTTTTTTTTTGTGCAGTTTCGTTTGTCGTTTGGTGTAAATAGGATTCCTTTCATGGTATTGGAAGACAAAAATATAATAAGTATGGCCCACTCCTGTTGTTAATATTTTTTTGTATTTGTTGTAGTGCGTCAACCACACACAAAGGCTCATTAAAGTACAAAATTAAATTACAACGGAATATGTTAAGGAACATGTTTAAAAAAAATATAAACACCGTATATCGGGTAACTTGTAATAAGGGACCTATACCTAAACACTTGATTGAGGAGCTCGTGGCTTAATCATAACAGCCGCATGGGTCGATCTTTAAGCCGTGCTTGCGAAGGTTTTTCCGTGGATGGGTGACCATAATTACATACCGAGTTTCCTCCGTGCCTCGGAAAGCACGTTAAGCCGTTGGACCCGGATGTCATTTGTAGATCTTTGACAGTCGTTACGAGTAGTCAGAAGTCAAAAGTCTGACAACTAGTCTTCCTAAGGGGTATCGTATTACTCAGTTACTGGGTTGTGTAGGTCAGATAGGCAGTCGCTTCATGTAAAATACTGGTACTCAGCTGCACCCAGTTACACTGGAAGCCGACCCCAAGATAGTTTGGGAAAAGGCTAGGCAGATGACCTAAACACGTTATTCTACTCATGATAACAAATAGCTTTACCTAAGTTTTTTTTTTTATTGTTATTCATCTTTTATACTCTACAACACAACAGCCGTAAAGCGGCTGCTGGCTGCAGCTCAGCGGGCTTGCGAGCCGCACGGGTGCCTACCCACGGTGGCACGGTACGATAGTAATGAGACAGAACGGCGTCACGCGGCTAACAGCTGATAGGTTACGCGCGCGCCGCTTATGCGGATGAGTATAAAAAAGTTTCTTAGGGAAAGTTGTTTGTTATCATGAGTACAATCAAGTGTATCGGTCACCAATTACCAGTCACCCTATATACTTTCATATGCATTCAGTAAAATGCTGTTTTTTCGGAGTTACAAACAGAATTTTACTAATGTGGGAAACGAAACTTTATTTTTCTAGATGTTTGTGACAGGAACCTACTTTCAGATTAAAAAAAAGACATAAGTAACGGCATATTGGGTAGTTCCAACTTCAAGAAAGACGTCAATCGTCGAATCCGACTCGGCTGAGCAGCGTTCGGGAAGTTGCGTGATATCTTTTCGTCCAACTTACCGCAGTGTCTCAAGACGAAAGTCTATGACCAGTGATTACATACGGGACCGAAACGTGATCGCTCATAATGAGCCTCATCAGAAGGCTTATTAAGGTCACCCAAAGAACAATAAAGAGGAGTATAATAAGGAGTTTCCTTGCGTGATCAAATCAGAAATAAGGGCATCCGCAAGAGAACCAAGGTTACCGACGTAGCCCAGAGAATTGCCAAACTTAAGTGGTAGTGGGCAGGGCACATTGTTTCCAGAACGGATGGCCGGTAGGATCGAAAAGTTCTGGGAGTGGCGACTGCGAACCTGAAGTCGCTACGTTGAAAGAGGCCTCCTAGTAGGTGGAGCTGTGACCTGTTGAAGGTTGCGGGGATCCGTTGGATGCCAGTCACACGGGACCGGTCAATGTGGCGACACTTGGGGGAAGCCTATGTCCAGCAGTGGACGTCTTTCGACTGAAATGATGATGACGACGGGATATTCAGCACTATTCATTTTCATCTCATCGTGCGGTTGATGACTTGAAACTACTCAAAAAGTCACATCTAATCATGATATTGTGGGCTATAATGAAACGCGCCTGACTTTGAATTTAAACCTTTTTTAAAAGGATATTTATCTTTTTAGAAGGAATTGTTCTCCCTGATAGTGTTCCTCGTCCTAGTAAGAATATACAGGGTGCAAAATTGTAACTACTTTTATAACACATTTGCTCGTAAAGGGTCTCTTATTGCACCAAGTTCAGTATCGTAAGGTATCTCATTACGCATCACTAGTGCGGTAATGTAAAGTAAAACGCACGGCTTATCATAATGCTCCGTCTAAAACGAACGGTACTTTTTTTTCATCACACTTGCACGTAAACAGTGTCATAACATACAGGTTAACTTGGCTGTAATGCCCCATATAAAACCCTAGGGCGGTAAGTAATTTTTTTTTAATTTACAGCACAGCATGACAGCACACAGGTCATGCAAGTTTAAGCAAGGAGTTTACACGCAATTGAAAAATTGTCTTAAAATGTTATCTAAACAGGAATTTCATTCAATCTCGCTACCTGTTATTTAATTACTCAACTAATGTTCTAAAATCTAAATAATCGATAGTTTTTTGTATCAAAACGTCGAATTTTTTTTTATACTCCGTCATGGCTGTATACCTAGGTAAGTTTTTGCCTTTAACGTTTCTGATCAAAACATTTGTATAATCTGTGGAGTGAGCAAACAGCCCGCCATCCGCTTAAAAATCAAGTTCACGTATTTCGTAATAATATGTGCTGACTTGTGTATATTCATAATTATTAACTCACAAATGTGATGAAAAACATTGTATGTTTCACGGGCGGTACGGGAATTACGAACCTCGACTCAAAAAGCCCTCAGTCTTCGACTTCGGGCTTCTACTAGAGCCTCGATCGTAATTCCTTACTTACCGCCCTTATTACACAATATACTATTTCATCACACTTGCACGTAAACAGTGTCATAACATACAGGTTAACTTGGCTGTAATGCCCCATATAAAACCCTAAGGCGGTAAGTATTTTTTTTTTTTAATTTTCATCGCACTTGCACGTAAACAGTGTCATAACATACAGGTGAACTTGGCTGTAATGCCCCATATAAAACCCTAGGGCGGTAAGTAATTTTTTTTTAATTTACAGCACCGCTTGACAGCACACAGGTCATGCAAGTTCATCAAGCAAGGAGTTTACACGCAATTGAAAAATTGTCTTAAAATGTTATAATGTTAAAATGTTACAGGAATTTTATTCAATCTCGCTACATGTTATTTAATTACTCAACTAATGTTCTAAAATCTAAATAATCGATAGTTTTTTGTATCAAAACGTCGTTTTTTTTTTTATACTCCGTCATGGCTGTATACCTAGGTAAGTATTTGTCTTTAACGTTTCTAAAAAAAACATTTGTATAATCTGTGATGTGGGCAAACATCCCGCCATCCGCAAATCAGTTCACGTATTTCGTAATAATATGTGCTGACTTGTGTATATTCATAATTATTAACTCGCAAGTGTGATGAAAAACATTGTATGTTTCACGGGCGGTACGGGAATTACGAACCTCGACTCAGAAAGCCCTCAGTCTTCGACTTCGGGCTTCTACTAGAGCCTCGATCGTAATTCCTTACTTACCGCCCTTAATACACAATATACTATAAATCTTAGCAAAGAGTTTTTATGTCAGAAAAGTGGTCAACATTTTATGAATAGAATTAACTTGGGAGATAAAATATAATAAATAAACATTTAATTCTTTAATTTAATCAATTTTGACCTTAAATTATCTGTAACAAAACACAAAAAATATTAATTTACTTTATTAGTAATACTGGCTGTTTCTGTGCCCTTGCCCTAAAAAAAAGCGCTAATGCGTGCGCTTTGATAATTACAGCCTCTGCTTTCTTGTTAGCCCTCGCCTACGGCTCGGGCTAGCAATATCGCCTCGGCTGTAATTTTCAACTTACCGCACTTATATCATAATGTACTATTGGGTACTTTTGTTAATTTATGAAATCTCGACAGATATACCAAAAAGTTCCATAAACCATTCAAAAACTTATGCTGAACTTATTTTAGTTCGTACGTAAACGTAGCAAACAAGTTTCATACCCACGGTCTATGTAAAGCGATCAAACATGTTTCAGATTAATTAATTTTTTTGCAAATCCAGAGAGCTAAAATATCCACGGTTCGCCTTCATTGTACATTATTTTTAACATAGAAAGAATTTGTAGGTACTTACGTCATCTAGTGCATCTAGAACAGTATAGTTAAGTCTTATTTCTAATTCAGGCACCACCTCATCTGGTTCCACTCTTATAATTCCTAACACTCTTTCCTGGTCCCTATCACTATAAAATACCAAAACATCCGGGCATGGAGAATAAAACTGAGTGTGGCCACTATCGAAAAGTAAAACTATCACTAAAACACACAAGTACTTTGAATTCATATCCATATTTTTAGACATGGAATGACAGCTCACATTTAAAAATAATGTTCTTAGCGACGTGTTTCCTTGCCTATATTTGGCATAGAACTGGCTTTTGCAATTTATGAATAAGCATACGGAACAACAGAACTGACTGAAATGACTAGTTTTTTAAAGTTGCACAAATTCACAACATCGTCTCATATTTTAAAATCCATATATTTTATAACGTAGGTAAACCAACATACAATGAATATACCTACCCCGGTTAGTAATAACTAAATCGAAATTGTCATTCAAATTAACATTTTACTCATTCCGAAAAGGTCAAATTTTTTGCATAGTTTGATGCTTGTTTTTCTAATAATAATATCATTGCTTCGGGGTATTTACAGACACATCTTTTTTTTCTTCTAACAGTCTCAATATACAGGAAAACTTAGGTCTGAATCAAGTTGGTAATATCAAAACCCATTAGAAGAATTAAAATTCCAACTTTATTGTTATATATTATATATAATTAATATATGAAGATGGAGAATGTTAATGTTTCTGCTGTTCTGCAATTTTGGCGATCGCTTGAGAACTGGAGAGCTAGTTTGCGCGCTCCTCCCGGTCTGCTCTGACTCTCGCTCGGTTCACTCGTACAAACTGTTATTAATAGGGAAGTAGTCCATGGTGTTAAATAAATTAACACTGGATGGATGAAATGGCGACGGTTACAGGAACAATTCGCGATTCCGAAGGTGTGTTTATAAAACCATGCCAGAACTGGTGACTTTTATAGAGTATAATTTTGGAGACACATATGGAATGAAACGTTCAGATGAGAATGCTCAAAGGGATGTTCCTGTAAAGGGAGTCTGAAAATGGCACCGGTGACTGAAAGTTGTGTTTTAGGTTGGTACTTACCTACTCGATTGTCATATTTATAAGTAGCAAAGTTTTAGATTTTTTTAATATCCACAACTTTATACTTTTAATTGTTTCTATAGGATTTATATTTTAGCAGCAAATAGCAACAAAACAATATCCATTCCTCTAAACGTATGTGCCAACCTCCTTCCGGAATTTTAACTCAGTCGTGTCGATTTTTCCTTCATTACTTGTAATTAATGGAAATGTGCGGGCCATGCTTGGAGTCTCTTTGAAGGATCGCATCCGGAACGAGGTGATCCGACAGAGAACCGGAGTAGTCGACATAGCCCACAGAATAAGTAAGCTGAAGTGGCAATGGGCCGGCCATATTAGCCGTAGAACCGATGAACGTTGGGGTCGACGTGTTCTTGAGTGGAGACCGCGAATCGGCAAGCATTAGGTGGGACGACCTCAGGCTCGGTGGAGCGACGATCTTCGTAGGGTAGCTGGTAGCAACTGGATGAGCGTTGCCGAGAATCGGGTTATGTGGCAAGCGATTGAAGAAGCCTATGTCCAGCAGTGGACTGCGGTAGGCTGATGATGATGAATGGTAATGTAAGTATGGTGTATCATAAACAACGTTTTCAACCATTCACATACTGCTAAGAATGTTTTTTGCCTTACAAAGTATTAGCCCTGACTCATTATTTAGGTAAGTATGTAATTGTACGTTTTACAAAATATTTATGAAAAAGAAAATATTACCTCTGACAATATAGTACATACCTATTCTATCAGAGATTAATTTTATTTTATTCAATGTGGTTGCAGAGTTTCAGACCATTGCTGCCAAAAACAACACGGTGCGTAACCGATTGCCAGGGGCAGCGATCCTAGGGTGGTAAAAATCTACTAACTTAGGCGTTGTATCTGAAGTTCCCTTAAATAAACTATAGCCCAATGAATGAGTTAAACATTTTTCGTTGTGGTATTTCCAAAAAATATATCTGTCTATGACAAAACTAAAAAATAATTACTTAAATCATTTAAATGCTAAGTAAAACAAGTTGTTGGACACAAAGCCAGTCTTCTTTCCTCTACTGACGCAATTATTCGAAAAAAGAAACAAGTTTTAAGGTTGTAGACAACAAGGAACTTATATACTAACTGGAACAACATGTCAATATCAATAAACCGTTTAAAAATGATCTTTATGTTAAACACGTAGAGTTCGTATTACTTTAATTAATACGAACTATATGTCAAAGGGAGAAAAAAAGGATTGTGTAATTTTATGAAAACACGGTAAAAGTGAAACTTTTTTTCACCATATAGACATTTAACTAAAAAATTTTGGAATAATATTCCATTAAGGGTATAAAACGTATAAAACGCGGAGCGCCTTTCACTTTATCCCTACTCCACGGCCGAGCGTCACGCGACATGCAACACACAGACGAAAAAGTTTGAGACCATGTAATAAAAGTTTCACTTTAAAATCTTCAGAACGAGATAGCTCTAGGGTAGATGGTGTCCTTGTCTCACAATTGCCAGTAAAAGAAAATTAAAAGTAAATAAAAATCGGAAATTAGGTTGATAGCTTAACTAGCACACAAATCGTAACAGGATTAATTTAATATTCAAATTCTAAATATAAAAATAATAATCTCTTGCAAAATATGATTAAATTCAATTATTTGTAAAATATGAGTTTATTTATTTTCGAATGGCAACATAATATGACACAAAATAAAAAATATTGCCGATAGACTTTCGCGCGAAATTCGTATTTTTGCTTCCTCGACTTAAAATATGGTAAAATTGTGTTGTGTGAACCCCTTCATTCTGACACTATAATAGTGAGGAGTTTGTGGGAAGGGAAATTTATTTTTTCAGCTATGTTCTTTTGACTTTGTTTAAAAATTACGATTAGGATGACAACCCTCTAAATCTATAAACAGGGATCATGAAAATATTGTTAAGGATCCTACAGTATCCCCTTTTCACCCTGATAAGTAGGTGTCGGCTCCATCAAGTTCTTTTACACCCCGTAATTTGAATAAAGTACCGGGTGCCAGCAAGTTATAACACAATAATAACAGTACCAAATGCACCTAAGTATAAAATAATGGATACCCTATTAGAAAGAGATGGCATTCACTCTTGAACTTTGTCTCGCTCAGAACGCTTTTGAGTTGCTCGTACTCATTCCAGTTAGTATATAAGTTCCTTGGTAGACAACACTAAACTGGTTATAGATCGACCTTGTTTTTTTGCTGATAGATGTTACTTTTTTGAAGAAGACGAATCGAATTTCGGGTTTTTGAGAATGCCAAATTGTATTTATTTTCTTACTTTAAAATGTTAAACTTATTATATTTACACGTAATTTCCACAAAATTAAGAATATATCAATTACTAATTGACATACCTACCATATCCCGCTTTTTACCTCGCGGTTTAATAATAACTGACGCTCGGGTTGATTTTTACTTTAAGGCATGCTTAGTTAGGTTGGTCCCTGGATAGGTGATCACCAAAAAAAATCTGCTGTTCCTGCTGTTTTTTTTTTGCAGGTTGCAGGAAGATGGGAACCAAAAATACTGCAATATTGTCCGTCTGGCTTTGTTGTCGTCTCCTTCTTTGTACATTAAATTCGTTATTGAACGACAGGATTAATTTGAAATGAGGGTTACTGGCTGTTAAGGGGTTCGAGAGGGCCGATGCCTGCCGGGGCTGCGGGACTGTTCGAAAGAGATACCGTGGCCCTGGAACACAAAGGGCTAAAAAGGAACTTGGGTTTTAGTCAGTACAAGACTGACATTCCCTTCTGCTCCGCCCAGAGCGGGCGGAGTCATATAATGATATCCCATCCGTAAAAAAAGGGCTGCTGGCTGTGAGTGAGAATCTGACATCCTAAACAAATATTTATTTTTTATGTTTCCATCTGCCTCCATCTCCATTAAGGCGAAAACACACTTACGTATCGTGGCGTGTCGTGACGCAATCGGTTTCATACATTTAATATGGTTAGGGACATATTTGCATGGCGTGTCGTGTCGCAACGATGTATGAAACCGATAGCTTCTGGCGCGTCACGACACGCCACGACACGTAAGTGTGTTTCCGCCTTAAGGTGTAAGCGACAGGGCCGTAACCAATATGGCTTTCCTGTTTTATAATCATTCAGTCGTCAACCCCTTTCAGTTCATTTAACCCCATATAATGAGTTTTTTATGAAATAGCGTCACGACACGCCACGATCCACGCCACGCCATGTGTTTTCGCCTTTAGTCGCTAAAACCGTAGATTGAACAGTATTCCTTTAAATAATATTGGACCAAAAAGGAAAACAAAATCTTAAAAAAAATCGATATTTAAAACTACGCGTTGTACATGATGAATTTCAGGTCGAAATTCAGGTAAATTACAAATTGAATTGGCCTAAAACCTCGTGGCTTCGCCATCGAAACGGTGACAAACACATTAGCGCCAATATCTCACTGAAAGAGCATCGCAGAGGTCCGTTTTTTTTTGTAAAACCTAGATTTTAATTTGTCAAACAATGTTAAAATACACAAAAAAATCGTACGTTTATATTTTAGGTGCTGTAGTACGGTATCGCTTAAAATTAGTCGTGATTTTCTATCGAAGAAAGTAAGTGTAAAGACACAGAGAGAGTATATGTAACACCTATTAATATGTAGAACGGATAGTAGGCAAAAAACTTTTATTTTTCAGAATATCTAACAGAAAAGTCTCGAGTTTTCTTATTTAGTCACCCCTTCATTGCTTGATAGCTGAAAATACTGTGGTTCTGAGTACCATAACAAATAAATTTGCACAGCATGTGTAATTCCAGTAATTTATAACCTGTTTTCCTGTATTTGACGAATAATTCAAACCCATAACTTGTCATGTCTAAGACTAATACGTCGTTATTATTATTACCCTTTCAGGGATTTCTGTCTGTCCGTCGATGTCACTGAATTTTTACTCTTAGACTACGGCATACACAGTTGTTTGGAGAGAAGTGCTGAATGTGATGTGAAATAATTAAAAGAATAAAAAAAATATAATTAAAAAACCTTTTTAGAAAAAGCTTTTATTTAAATGCTCTAAAAAGAAGATAACACCCCTCTTTTTTGGTCGGGGGTTAGAAATACAATTTTCTTTTAAAATTTTAACTATCAACTTATAAACTCATTCTACACAATTTATATGTTCATAAAAGTTTGTCGCGAGGTTTGCGTAAGTACCTATAAGTATTTAATTAAATTGAAATTTAAAATATGACCATAATAATTATGACCATGTTTCTCATTTTGGCAAGGAACTCAAGTGGCTCCCTATTCGTCTTCGCAGGAACACTCGAATATTATGTCTCCTATACAACATCCTTTATAATCCAGCCTATCCCAGCTACCTGCGTGACCGTTTTTGTTTTACCCGTTCTCCTGATGCTATGTGTAGATCCCACCTTAGGAACCATCTTAATTTCCCATCCCATAAAACTGAATTCTACTCTTACTCCTTCTCCGTTCATGCAGTACGTTTGTGGAACTCACTTCCACCTAACATTCGAGACGATAGAATTCATGTTTATCCATCAAATGTGAACGTGCATACAAATTTTCGTGTCTGTGCTATTAATCGTTGAGGAGTTCCCTAGTGAGAAGACGATCTGGCTGCAGGATAAGTTCATGATACAAATTGTGATTATCTATCAAAGATGAACGTGCATGCAAAGTTTCGTGTCTGTGCTATTAAACGTTGAGGGGTTCTCTCGTGAGGAGACTATCCTGGCTGCAGGATTAAGTTATGTCTGTCATAAAAATGTATCGTGACCAAAACCAAAGGTGTGTGCAAAATTTCAGCTCAATTGGACATCGGGAAGTGGTTCTAATTTAGCTTCCAAGATTCCACCGTAACAAACATGCATACATTGCAAGTTAAATAAAAGCTTTTAAATTAAAAAAAAAGTTTTTAAAATAGGGATGGCCTGCCATACATGTTACAGAAGGTTGAAAAAAAAGGCTTTTTTTGTATTTTTACATTACACAAATTCAAATCTAGATTTTACAAACTATTATTCTCTGGCTTCGCACGGGTATAAAATATATAGTATCCAGTAGTTTTGATTTATTCATTACTGCCCGTGGCCCGCATGCGTTAAATTTGGAGTAAAACAATTCCCCTTTCCCTATACCATGAAGATTTCCTGCTATCTTTGGAATATCTAAATTCATGCACTACATTTTTACTTATTTACTTTTTACATTTTCACCTATTTGTTTTATTTTTACAACGATTAATATATTACAGAATGTCTTTATATACAACGTTCACAGCTTTCTTGGCTGTAAGGTGCCATATAGATCTATATTAAATCAACAATGTATGGTATTTAATTGGTTAATGCTAGCTGTATTGGTTAAAATCGCTTCGAAAATTAGCCATTATTTGGCGTAAAAAGTAAATGACAAAAAAATGTTATTGTGGGATATCCATAAGAGATAGACATATACCATCGCGGAGTTTTCTGTAGACCTTTTCAATGTGTACAAATACTTAGTACATTATTTTGATAAATCTCGTAGGGTTCAGCCTGCGTTTGCAATGTAAGCGGAAAAAATGTAATTATTTACGACATCACATTAGAAACCTCAAAAATAACAGTATTTCTCCACTATTCAATGGATGTTATTATACATATAAACCTTCCTCTTAAAGCACTCTATCAGAATCCGTTGCGTATACATAGGGACATAGGGACAGAGAACGTGTACCCCTTTTCCCCTGGGACCACTCCCGTTAAAAGGTAATGCACCGTTCTTGAGAAAAACTAATTATTGTTACCTAACCTCAAAACATTTTATAGTCGCTTATAAAGCATAGTCGACGTAGCGCCGCTTCGCGGGGCTCCTATTTCTGTCTGCAGGGTTTACAGTAACCTAACACGAAGGGGAAGTCGGGGTCTTAGTTCGTTCGCTCCGCTCGCTCACTAGACCCCGCCATCCCCTTCGGACCTAACCTGTCCGAGTCGGGGTGCCCCAAGTCCAGAGCTCGCTTCGCTCGCTCTTGCAGCTTAATTCTCCTGGATACATAGGATACAGTACTAGGTTTTGTCCGTGCATTTTCTTTGAAAATATCCAGGCCAAAAGCTAATCTATTTGAGTCAATTTTTTTACTGAGATAGATTAGGTTTTGGCGAGTAATGTGCACAAACAAAAGCTCAACTATTAGAGTCTGGCTCGTGACTGAAATAGTATAGCCTTTGTAAATTCGCGTACCGGCCGGCCGGGGTGAGATGTTTGTATTGTCTAATGACAAGAAAGCTGTGAACGTTGTATATAAAGACATTCTGTAATATATTAATTGTTGTAAAAATAAAACAAATAGGTAAAAATGTAAAAAGTAAAATAGTAGTGCATGAATTTAGATATTCCAAAGATAGCAGGAAATCTTCATGGTATAGGGAAAGGGGAATTGTTTTACTCCAAATTTAACGCGTGCGGGCCACGGGCAGTAATGAATAAATCAAAACTACTGGATCGATTTTAATCATTTTTTCAGTGAGTGACATAGGCTATACAAGGTGTTGTTTTGCATCCTCGTCAAAATTCAAGAGGATGTCACAAAAGACATAAATAATCAATTAAAATTACGGTACCTAGTTAATTATTAATAAACGCAGTTTTTTTTTGTTGTTTAAGTTTGTCAGTATTTCAGAATAACCCCCTTAACGCGGTTTAGGGAATAAGAAATTATCGAATAAACGTTTGAGATTGTTTGTATGTATGAAAGCGAATTTATAGGGCGAGGATCAGACGGGCCGCGTATAAAACACTGGCGGTTCACACTAACCGATTTTCGTAAATAAGACAAAAAATAAAAATTACTTACCCATTTTATTATTGATTCGTGACGAGAATCATTAGCATAGTTACCTCCTTGAATTTGACGAGGATGCAAAACAACACCTTGTATATTTTATACCCGTGCGAAGCCAGAGCGGACCGTTATGTTTTTATATACAACGTTCACAGTTTTTCTGTGGTGTAATTAGTATCAGCATTGTACCCGTGCGAAGCCGGGGCGGGTCGCTAGTTATAGTATAGAAGAAGCAGTAAAAGAAAGTAAATATTTGCGTAATTTCTTTATTGATATATTTGGTCACTGTTTGCCTGCAATCACTATTTACAATGATAATTTAAGTGCTCATAATATTGTTGAGAATAATGTATGTCATCGAAGAACTAAGCATATTGATATCATTTTATTCGAAATGCTGTTCATGATAATTCTATTAAAATAGTTTATAAACCCACAGCAAACATGATTGCAGATATACTAACAAAACCCCTTCAAAAGTGTAAACATAATCAATTTGTTGAAAGTCTTGGTTTAGTTTAAATACATTTTATTTATTTTACCTAGTTTGTAAAATTGTTTTATGTCTATAAAATTGAGGAGTGTAAATTATTGTCTTGGGCAAAAAGGCAATGTACTCAATTTTATTTTGTTTATGATTGTACGTCTTTTATAAGTTTTTTCTTCCTTGTCTATTCTTTTTTTCTATTATGTTATGAGTGTAGGTACTGTAATGTAAAGCATTTAATTAAAATAATGAGTACCTAATACCAACAGAGTTGATCATTTATTGAAACCTTTAACAAAGATCTCCCCCCAAACCATAACTGATCCACCATAAGAAGTGACGGTTGGCCTGGTAGTGGTTAGCAGAAACCGCTCCCCATGCCTTCTCCACACGCGTTCGCGGCCATCTGGAGCCATATATATTGTAGTCTTTGTCTGGAGCTCTTAAGGCCACTCTGCATTCGTCAGTCCACAGAACTTTACGCCACTACTCGTGTGTCAAATTTACGTGTTCGCGAGCGAACCGAAGTTAAGCTACACGGTGGTGCTGGAGCAGCGGTGTGATTCTGTAAGACCTCACTTGGAACTTCGAATCTGAATCCGCTGTGAGTTTCTTGATTGGCATTCTAAAAACCCGGTTGATAACTCGAATTTACACTAGCGCCACCACTACGAGCGTGTAAGCGAGTTGAACTAAATTAACGGGGAGATTTTGACAGTTAAAGTATGAGATGACGTAAGAAGTGGCATTCTGTAAGGTAATTCCCCCGTCCGCGTCACTTCGACACTCCCTTGGCTACAAAATCAAGGTCATTTTGAACCGTACACGAAGTGACAGTGGATAGCGATGTGAGATGTGAGTTGTCGTCTGAATTGTACGGAATTGACGTACAGTTCTGGATCTCGAGCTCGCCTTTGTTTGAACACGCAGATCCCGTTCCTCCATCCATATTTGGGTCAGAGTGTAGTCGTAGGGGCACTATGAAAAAAATACATAGAAAAGTTTCCCGATCAATTTCGAGGTAGCGCTCGCCAGCCGCTACCGCGGCACCGCTCGCTTCGCTCGCTCGGCTCGCGCGTAGTTGGTCACAGGTCTAACCTAACCTAACCTTTGGATATCTTTGCGGGTACACAACGCTTTAAATATAGGGGGCACTATGAGCAGCAAAGAAAACAAAAAAAAAAAAATCCTAAAAAAATTTTTTTGGGACAGTGGATTTTCAAAACAAAAAACTCGAAAATTTAAAAAAACATGACAGTTTCGGGTTAACCTTGACCATAAAAACCATTTAGGCTCTGAGAAGTATGGACCCAAGACGCACCGTTTCCAAATTATGGGCCTCCGAATTTTATTTCATTTTTATAAAACTATCTATATTTCCAAAGTGGTAGCTCAGATGAAAATCTTTTCTGGAAAGAAACTGTTGCTTTAGTAGAAAACTTTGAGATGGTGTAAAAAAAACCAAAAAAAAATGAGAAAAAAAAATTGAAACTTTTCTCTAAGTCCTCGCGCCATAGCGCCCCTAAGGCTACACTCCAACCCATATTTGTTATCTCACGATACCAAAATCGCCTGTTATCGATTTTTTTTGTTGGGATTCCACGCCGCTGATTGTATTTTAGTCGTCGACCAAAGAGTGAAATACTTATACCAAACGCGTCGACCCTAATTTGTTGAATTGCTCCCTCAGGACGTACGAGCAATGTAAATCGGCAATCGATTATACGAGCGCCAAAATATCCTAGCAGCACTGTCACACTGTGTAATGACCACTTTAAGAATGCAGTTCAAGGTGGCGCTGCTTGTCAAGAAAATTTGTATCGATATGTCAAACTTGGTATATTTATTTTAGTTCTGTCTTTTCCCGCCTGAACAGATTTTATGACAGACAATAGTACACAATATTTACACATCATCATCTTCCTGCCCTTGTCCCATTTTTTTTGGGGTCGGCGCAACAATTCTCTTTCATCCATACTCCTCTGTCATTCGTCATGCTATCATTCAATCCTTTTTCCTTCATATCATTTTCACACAATCCATCCATCTTTTCTTTGGTCTTCCTCTCCCTCTCCATCCATACACAGTTATATTTATTACTCTTTTATTCAGACGACTCTCTTTCATCTCTTCTGTTACAGGCGCCACTTTCAAATTTCCTCCACTCCACACATCCAGCTCAACATTCTCATTTCTGCTGCATGCAATCTTTTTTCATCCGTCTTCTTCATTGCCCAGCAATTTTATACAATATTATTTTACACAATGTATACAGATAAATGAAAACAAACATTAGAATTGCTATAAAAAAAAAAACATCTTAAAAGTAAAGTATATTTTCAGTTAGATTTAAATAATTAAATGAGCTGCTAGCAAAATAACTTTTTTGATAGAAGTATTGCTGTGCATAAAAACACATAGATCAAAAGAGAATTCCCAAAATACCAAAATAAAATTATTGTTTTTTTTTTTTGCTAGCTGGTAATATTAATCATGGACGTCGTCGATTGAGTTATCGGCGTTTTGTTGAAAAATACAGTAAAAATGTGTAATTAATTTGTAAATCAGGTGTTTTTTAACGTTGTCGTATAATAGAAAATGGTAACGATTGTTGACGATTTAGATTCTTTAACTTTGCAAGAGCCAATTTTCAAGGATGTCAAATATTATGTTTCTGGCGATGTCTCGGAAAGGGTAAGTTTGTGTTGAAAAGTTTAATTTTAATGGATTATGTGGTGTAATTAGTGAGCAGCATAATAAAGAAAGTTGTCGTAATTACAGATTATGCAGTTACTTCAGTCCGGTGGAGCGGAGAGTACAAAATATTTCTCTGACTATGTCACACATCTAATTTGTGGTCAAAATGCTGCGGACAATGACGTCGATGAAGCCCAGGACATCTACCAGATCCCTGCAGTGACCGAGCACTGGGTGCTTGCGTGCGCGCGCCTCAGGAGATTGGCCGATCCCAAGCCTTACATCCCTCATAAGAATAAGATATTTACTAACATTGTATGTTGCATATCTAAAGTGAGTGTTGCCGACGCTAAATCCTTGTTCGCTGTTATCACGTATCATGGTGGAAAAGTAAAGTTGAACTTGGACTCTCAGTGTACTCACCTGATTTGTGGATCAGCCGCAGGAAATAAATATAGTGCTGCGCTCACACTCCCCTCCTCAAGACTTAAGATTGTGACTCCTGATTGGGTGCTAGAGAGCATTAGGGCTAGAATACAAGCGGTGACTGATATATTTCACCCAAAGCTGTTAGTTGTCCCTCAGCCACCCCCGAAAGCAATGGACCGTATTAGTGCAATCACAGGATTTGACTTTGAGGAAGGTATTGCTAAAAACGAAGTGCCCACACAAAACATGGCTGAGAACAAGGATGATAGTACTCAGGCTTTGTTAGATAAACTGAAACAAAGGATGCCGTGGAACCATCCCCCCGCTAGTTCAAGTGCATCGGTTGCTCCCACAACACCTATTAGTTCAATGGGATACACATCAACGCCTATGTCCACTCCTGGTATAATGAGCAAGTCTATACCTCAAGGTATTGTTACTCAAAATGTACAACAGATACAAGCCAGCCAGGCAAACTCTCCACTGCTGCAGAAGTTTGGACAACAGAACACTGTAGTATCGCAGGCAAGTATGATCCAGAATCAGCAAATGAGCATGCAACAGCAACAACAGCAATACAATCAAAGCCAGCAGCAGCCACATGGACTAACAGCAATACAGATACAACAACAAAAGCTGTTGCAGCAACATCAGTTAAAAATGCAAATGCTGCAACAGAATAAGTTAAGCAACCAGCAGAATCAGCAAGGGTTTCAGCCTAACGTGTCAGTCTCCCAGATGACTCAGAACTTGCAGGGTCAGCTGCAGCAACATATACAAGGCAACCAGCATCACTTACAGCAGAACATAAATCAGCCCCCAACCACAATGAGTTCAGCTCAGCAGCATATTGAGAATATTAGTCAAATGTTGAGTCAAAGTGCTAACAACCTACAACAACAACAGAACATGGCAATGAAGCAGAGCTTAAGCCTCAGCCAGCAGAGTGCTTCCCAAGCTGTACAGAACATAGCTCAGCAGTTAGCGCAATCCACCCAGAATCTTCAGAATGCAAAAATGAACCAAAACCTGGGACAAGGACAAGTGATCAACCAGCAGTTAATATCATCAGGGCAGCAGATGCCACAGCAGAACCAGAATCTAATTCAACAGCAAAATGTACAGTCTATAAACAATCAACAGCAAAATATTAATATGGGAGTTCAGGGTCTTGTGACGTCATCACAGGGGCAGACTGGGCAGGGGGTTCAGCTAAACCAGATGGTAAACTCTAATCAGCAAACTGTGTTGAGCCAGCAAATACAGTCAGTTCAACAGACAATACAAACTCAACAGAATTCGAATGTGCCAGTTCAAGGGGCCTGGAGACAGCAAAACATTCAGATGGTTCAGGGTCAGCACCAAATAATTAGGAATCCTTTAGTTCAGTCTCGGGCACCGCAGAATCAGGTTATTCTACAGCAGCAGATCATGCAGACGCAACAGCAGGCTTTGATAAATAACCAACAATCGCAGTTGAGTCCTCAGCACACAATCCAACAGAGTCCTCAGCAGATTCTTCAACAATCCATTGGTGGACAAGGCCAGCAACTGAGTCAGACACATCACCAGATACTCTTCCAAAAACAGCAGCTTTTAAGCAGTTCTGGACAGCAACAGATTGTGCAAGCTCCACAACAAGTTCTAATAAACCAGCATACAGGACAACAGCAAATACTTGTACATGGGAATCAACAAGTGACTTTGCAAGGAGGTCAGCAAATTGTCTCTCAAAGCCAGATTGTCCACCAAGGAGGTCAGATAGTTAATCAAGGTGGACAGCAGATTATAACGCAAGGAACACAGCAGGTTTTGACGCAAGGAGGTCAACATGTGATCACTCAGCAAGGCCAGCAGCAACATGTGGTAATAGCCCAATCATCTCAGCAAATAGTGACTCAATCAGGTCAGCAGATTCTGGGTCAGGCTGTGGGTCAGACTCAGCAGGTATTGACTCAAATGCCACAGTCTCCACAGGCGGGCGGAGGGGGCAGTATCCAGCAGATCATCACGCATGGTGGGGCGCAGCAGATAGTCTCACCTGGGGGTCAACAGATTGTGCAGGGTGGTCAGAATGTGTCATGGCAGCAGCAGCAGTATTTGCAGCAGAGGCAGCAAATTGGTCAGCCTGGACCTGTAGGGCCTAGGGTGAGTGTTGAAAAGCTTTTTATTTGCAAAATTGGGATGGCTGGATGTTTGTTACTCAATCACGCCAGAACTGCCAAACAAATCTGGATGAAAGTTGGCTTAGACATAGATTATAGTCTGGTATAATACATAAGCTTCCTTTTTTATTTCTTTCATGTCATACTATTTACTTGAACAAAGTCGCGGGCAACAGCTAGTGACTCATAAATTTATTCATTTAATAAATATGACGGAACAAGTGCGTATTCAATTAAATACTTACGAAAATCTAACCAAGTCTTTGAACTGTCTTGTATTACAAGTACTCCTAATTCTTACAATAATGAGTTTACTGTCATACGTGAGAACGAGAGATTCTTTGCCTTGATACTTCATTTGAATCATAAAAAAACAGAGGCAATCTTAAGGAAATAAGGAGTGAAAACTCAAAACAATGGATATACTGTGTTCTTTTTTTAACCCCCGCCCAAAAAAGAGGGATGTTATAAGTTTGACGTGTGTATCTGTGTGTCTGTCTGTGGCATCGTAGCTCCTAAACGGATGAACCGATTTTAATGAAATTTGTTTTGTTTGAAAGGTATTTTAAGCGAGAGTGTTCTTAGCTTTGTTTCGAGAAAATCCGCTCAGCCTTTTAAAGATAATCACCTCTTTCCTAGTTGATGAAGGGATATAAATAACTTCCTCAGTTCTAGTCGATTTGAAATCTGGTCAATTATCACCATGGGTATTGCCGGGGTGAAACTCCTCCCCCCACCCTCCTCACTTTTTTTTTTTTTTTTCATTTAAAACTTTCCTTGAGAAGAAGCGCAACACCGTGAAAATTGCAAGAAAGGGCTATGCCCGGGAGCGGGACAGTTAAGGCTAAGAAAAAATAATATAAGTTTAAAAAGTATGAAATAAAAATTAAATAAAAAATTTAAGAAACCCCATACACAAAAAACCTCTATAAAATCTTTAATAAAATAAAATTACTTAATAATTATTAGAGGTTTTTTGTGTTGGTTTTTTTAATTTTTTATTTAATTTTTTGAAATTTTTAATCTGTACACAGAGCACAAGCCGCAATATGTCACGAGCATGTCGAGGTCATCAGTGACGCGAACCAATACTTTTTTCCGCTAACAAAAATCGCTCAACGCGGTTAAAGAAGCTTTCACTTCAAAAATGTATGACAACATCCACAGGTATCATGGACGGCTGGCGGCGGAGGTCGGCAACTGATCCACTTAGACGCGCAGACGCACGCACAGCTCCAACAGATGAAGCCTCAAGAGCGAGCGGTCTTCGTGGCACAGCTGCAGAAGCGGCGCCAGCTGTCTCTTCAGCGACAGGCCGCCATAGCTCAGCAACAGGTACATAATAGTGCCGTATTAGCAAGGTGCTCCCAAACTGACAGGCCATATGTCAACGAGACGTCATTATTAGACTGAAGTGTTATACAGGGTGACCCCAAAGTGAAAACGCTTGCCACTTACTCGGTACATCATACTGAACCAACTGAAAGGAATCTGCTGTTTCCTACCATAAGTGCAAGACTAACAGTTAATTATTTTCGCAGCAGCCAGGAGTAGTAGCAGGTTCCCCGGGCGCCCCCTCCCCAGCCGGCGCTCAGAGCGTCACCTTCATACGTAGCCAACTGACCCCAGGACTTGCTCAACAACAACAATTACCCGTAAGTTTTAACAGTTTTATTAATCTAAAGAGCCTTGGGGACCATCCATAAATTACGTTTTGACCCCTCCCCCCTGATCTTGCCACAGCTGGTCACATTTGTGTGACTCCCCCCTCCCTAGTGAGACGTCACATATTTTGCAATTACATATTCATACTGGTAGAGTTAGAAGTATGCTTAAGTTTTTTTGTTAATAGTTTGAATTTCGTGTTTTAATACATAGATTTCCCGCATTTCTACATCGTTCTCACATATTTGTAATTCTTAACATGAATGATGTAACCAAGATTTTGTAACATATTTTGATAGAAAAGAGTGTCCATGAAAAAAAAGAATGTCCATGTGTCCATGTCTACGCTTTTGAATGGGCAACTATAGTACTTTCACAAGTTATTATGCCTTGTGACTGGGACTGTAGCTTCGCTTTTTATTTTGTTTTTTGACTTTCAAAAGTGCCTGTAATGGTCTAATTGAAATAAATGCTTTGAGTTTTGAGTTTTTTTTTTAGATATATATTAGATTTTGAAATGTGACGTCACGAAATTTAGGACCCCTCCCGCTCCTTGTCATACAATGTCACACCTCGTCGACCCCCTACCTCCCCCTTAACGTTTGGCGTCATTGGATGGCTCCTTGTAGGTCTAGTGGTCGCAAGTTCCACTGCTGAGGTCTTGGGTTCGATTCTCAGGGACTGTAGTGTAGCTACACATTCGGTCTAGCTCTGTCTCTTTCTCACACTGAACACCCCTAAGTTGGGTAAACAAGAGTTTCTCTGTAGCACCCCGGATCCTGGATTTTTGACATCTGCTTTAATGTATACTCGACCCTCCATGAGGCACTTAAACATGAATGACGGAATATGAGTGTACTTACATAGATACAATTACGAGTACATATTCAAGGTTTAAACATACATCTAGATTGATGTACAGTGTAGTAAATGTACAAAAATTAATGCTAGGAAACGACTTCCCCAACTTCCGTGAACATCTAGACAGTTCCTTAGGGGAAACCCAGCCTTCGAGAAAGTTCTACAACCTTCTTGACCTTTCCAGATAGCTCCATAGTTTAACCAATCCCTCTAGAAAGCTGCTTGTGAAACTTTCTCGAACTTTCTAGACATTTCCATCGTGGAACATTCTAGGATTATTCTCGAATCTTCTAGACATACTGGATCATTCTAGACTGGAACGTTATACAAGAATGTTCTCGTTTTGTGTCGCAGGTACAATGGTTGCAGCAGCAGGGTGCAAGAGCGGCAACCTTACCGCCCACACAGCCCGCGCCACCGCCGCAGTCACCGGGTAAGTACCAGCCTGCCATTCATTCCCTTCACGAGTTACTTTATCTATGAATCTGCCCTTTATTTTCCTTGAATTAAGGTTGCAGTTGGTTTGCTCCTGTCAAGAACTAATAACTAAGAATGGATTCTTACTTGTGTTGCAAGTACAGTCCTACGGAGTACGTAGGACTCACCGATAATTAATTTACGTCAACAGTTGTGTTTATTTCTTTGACCGCTGGTCCAGGTAGTCAGTAGAACCGAAATCTGAAGCCCAGTCTTTCCAAGGATACCGTATTAACCAGTACTAACCGAGTTGTGGAGGTCAGATAGGCAGTGGCTCCATGTAAAATTTGATCTGATAGTCAACTGCATCTGGTTAGACTGGAAGTTGGCCCCAACAAAGTTGGGAAAAAGGCTAGGCAGATGATGATGAGTCGTATAATTTCCCATTGGACATGGATCTTTTGTGGCGACCGGAACTAACTAGGCCATATTGTTTTACTAAGCCATGCTTGCCAAGATTGGTCCGTGGATGGGTGACCACCCAATTAGATACCGAGTTTCCACCGTGCCTCGGGAAGCACGCTAAGCCTTTGGTACCGGTGGTCATTTATAGATCTTTGACAGTCGTTGCTGGTTTAGGGGCACGAGAAAAAGGGTGTAAAGTTCCTCGATACTTCTTAGAAAAGGGAGGATCCTCCGACCAGACGGATGTTATGTCTGGTGGGCAACTGCCCGACAGTTGCTGTCGAGTTTCTCTATACAGGGTGTAACGGAAAGGGTATATACATCCTTGAGGGTGTGCTAGAGACCATCAAACTGAACACGTTTCTTATCATAAAACATGTTTTTCAGCAAAAAAAATATCTGCTGCCCCATAGAAAATTACAATACCTATTCGACCCAAATGTATTAATAGGCAGCTGATTTTTTTTTTTGCTGCAAATTTTTTTTTATGTTGAGAAACATGTTTAGTTTGATGATCTGTAGGACGGGTCGATGTTGAAATTAAATAAAACAAGTTGTATGTGAGATATTAAAGAAATTATTGTTTGATTTGAAAGGCCCATTTATGCCATTATTTATGAAATATGACATCGTTTAAATGTCCACCGCGGCTTCGAACGAACGGTGGCACGGATCCGAGAGGTCCAATTTTCAATTACTCTACTGCATAGATCCGGCTGAATCTGAGAGATGGCCTGCGTTATGTTGACTTTCAGGGCATCGGTTGATTGCGGATTATTGGCATAGACCTGCGACTTGAGAAAATCCTACAAGAAAAAGTCTAGCGGGGTCAAATCGCACGATCTTGGTGGCCAATTCACGTCACCTCTGCGAGAGATAACCCTACCCTCGAACCTTTCGTGCAGAATGTCCATTGTGTCGCTCGCTGTGTGGCACGTAGCGCCGTCTTGTTGGAACCACATGTTATCCACGTCCATATCGTTCAATTCAAACCAAAAGAAATTGCTAATCATTGATCTGTAGCGCTCGCCGTTGACAGTAATGGCCTCGCCATCATCGTTTTCGAAGAAGTACGGACCAATGACACCGCCGGACCAAAGTCCGCACCAAACAGTAACTTTTTGTGGATGCATTACCACCTGGTGAACCTCATGTGGGTTGTGGTCGTCCCATATGCGGCAATTTTGCTTATTAACAAACCCATTCATCCAAAAATGCGCCTCGTCGCTAAAGATGACTTTTCGGCCAAAATCGGGATCCTCTTCCAATCGTTCTGTAGCCCAGTCAGCGAACAAACGGCGTTGTCTATGGTCGTTCACTTTGAGCTCCTGGGTCAGTTGGATCTTGTACGGGTATAGGCCCAAGTCCCGACGCAAAATTCGCCAAGTTGAAGTCTGGGAAAGGCCGAGTTCTTGTGCACGGCGAGAAATCGACTGCCTCGGAGTCTCCTGCACACTCTCACGGACAGCAGCGATGTTCTCGGCTGATCTGGCATTCCTTTGACGTAAGGGTGTTGGTTGGTAGTTTACCGAACCAGTCGTCTCGAATTTGGTCACCAAACGTTGGAGAGTCGACTTTGAAGGGCCACCGCGTCTGCCGTAAAATTGACGTAATGCGCGCAACGTTTGCACTAACGAACACTCATTTTGATAATAAAATTTAATCATTTGGACGTGCTGCTCAATAATGTAACTTGCCATGGTGATTTGGCATCAGTAACTGAAGAAATAACAACGCATTTGACAGATGCCGCCAAAACAACATGGCCGCCACAAACTGCCAACATCGACCCGCCCTATTTGAAAGATTTAAATACCCTTTCCGTTACACCCTGTATAGTCTTAACTCGATGTAAACTTTGCTTGCGAGATGTAGGAAATTGATGTTAGTTCTTCCGTCGTGTCATGGATGGCGCTGTAGTACTTTTTGTAGTAAGTTGCTTTTTGTAGGTCGCTACACAGGTAGTCAGTAGCCCGAAAGTCTGACAACCAGTCTTACCAAGGGGTATCCTATTACCCACTACTAACAGGATTGTGGAGGTCAGATAAGCAGTCGCTTCATATAAAAGTCTGGAAGCTGATCCCAATGTATTTGGGGAAAGTCTAGGCAAATGATGAGTCGGTCTGAGTTCGAACCTGCGACCGTGAATCATAAGTCACTGCAGTTTCTACTAGACCATAACTTCTCTACGCAAAATCCAATATTCTTTTAAATGATTTGTCTAAGAACACCATTCAGCCACGTGCCTAATGGGCACATGATGTTGGAGTTCGCCAACCCTGATCTAATATTTATTAGACATCGATTTTAAGGCTTTGGCCACACTGCAGAGCTTTGATGAAAATCGAATGTGACCAAATATGTCGAATGTGAGTAGTAGCCAATGTTTTTTATTTTATGACGAACTTGCATTCAATTAAATGTTGAGAGTGCCGTCCCTTTGGACTATGAGACTAATGCCCGGACTCCACTCTCCACTTTGGTGGAGTCCGGGCATTGGTCTCATAGTCCAAAGGTACAGCATCTCTCATCACGGACAAAAATTTAATGAAGTGAATCGCGAGAGTGACTGAGGTGCCAACGCTTTCATGTTTGCGTTTTCAAAAAATTCATTGCGCACTTGGCTAACCTTCGTTGAGATAGTATATGAGCATAGAAATCCCGGTTTCGTTCCTATAGTACAACCCGGTATCTTCCCGGTTTTACTATGGAACTGAAACCGGGTTTCGATGCCCTAGTTAAGATTGACCGCCGCGACTGAATTTATTATTCGTTTATTGATTTTTAAATCTGACTTTTTACATTTTTAAATATTTCTATATAAAATCAATAAAAAAAAAAATGCCAAAAGTTTTTTTGTTTGGATGAAATTTGGCACAGGGGTAGTTTATAACCTGGATTAACACATAGGATAATTTTTATCCCGATAGTACAATCCAGTGGAACAGTGATCGAACTAGACGCGTGCCAAGCCGCGGGCGTAGGCTAGTATATTATAAACGCGAAGGTTTGTAAGAATGTATGTTACCCTTTCACGCGAAAACTATTGAACGGATTTGGATGAAATTTGGCACACAGGTAGTTTAAAACCCGGATAAACACATAGGATATTTTTTATCCGGGTAGTACAATCCAGTGGGACAATTACCGAACTCCACGTGTGCGAAGCCGCAGGCATAGGCTAGTGAACTATAATTCTGTAACTACATTCGTGTTGCGGTCACAAATCATATTTTGTTTAACATACAGCCTCGCACTGACCTGCAAATTGCAAAAAAACAAAGAAAATTTGAATATCGCGTGCTATCCTGACGCTTCCCCCTTAGTCCCAACTAAGTATGAACCTATGGAAAATCCCAAGAAAACCTTTTCATATTGATCAACTGTGGAGCGAAACGTTAGAAATTTTGGTATTTAAATGATATCTTCATACATAATGATGACTCCCGCTGTATCGCTATATCAGACATTATAATTTCAAAGCGCTATCTAGCGCTAAACCGCAACAAATTTAGTATAAAACTTGAACGACGCGGTGGTAACTGCTTGCACCCTTTCGTTAGACAGTTTTATAGTTTAAAAAATAGTTAATTGAAGTGTTTGATACATGTTATGGATGAGGAAAACGCGGAAAATATTCGTAAGTTTATTTTTTCGTGATTCTTAAACCAACAGTCCATTTTAATTGAAATCCAATTTGCGGTATTTAATTGTCCAACATAATAACAACGCAATTATATGTATATACAACTTTATTTCTATTAATGTTTCAAATATGACTGATCCATTAACGCGAACAGGAAAAATTACTGTTATGATATTTTTGAATGTTCTTCAAGTATTATCTCGAAAACTACTGTAGGGATTTTAGTGTGGTTTCAACATTATTGAAGACATTATACATTACTTGACTTAGTTATAATATAACTTTAATATTCGTATTAAATAAGGGCCTTTCAGTTGTAAAGACCTTATAATATTGTAAGTAACTTTATAAGTATCTACTCTTAAAGCTATATATAACAAAAACATAACATCACGCCTGTAATCTCGAAGGGTTCGGCAGAGGTGGACCTAATAATACACCCACGTTTCGCTAGTTTAAGTTTTATTTAAGTCCCATTTGTAATAGTTGGCGAGCCTTTTGCCATCAAACGGGCACAAATCTAGACTCCGTGGCTACTACTGAGAAATTCATGATGATAAAACCCAATAAAACTTTGCCTGACCTGGGAGTCAAACCTAGGCCCTCATGCTCAGCAGTCGCGCTTGGTGACCAAGTGACCAACGAGGACGGCAGAGGCTAAGAATCAATCAATCAGTTTATTTGTGAAAAATAGGTGTTTACATAAATAGTGCCCTATGTTTTGTCACAATTAAGACATACAAATTTATAAGTGACCCAGTAGGTGTCATAACATTATGTCATTAAAAAAAGAAACATCAAATACAATAAAATTAATAAATAGTTATAGTACTTCTTATAAAAATGTAAAAAATGCATTATTCTAATATTTGGTCGTTCAGAAATTCGTCAACATCATAATAACATTTGTCAATTAATAATTTCATCAGAGGTTTTTTTAAACTTATATAATATCATGTTTTTTATGTCATCAGGAATTTATATTAAATTAAAATTATGTTAATTATATTATTAAAAAATATATTAAACACTAGGTGCATACCAAAAAAGAATATAATGTGTTAGTAAATAATCAACAATTATATCACCTTTATCAAGTGATCAAAATTGTGCACAGTAGTGTCGGGTTGTTACCCTCTGGCCTTGGCCGGTTACTCATAATTTTACATCGACTCACTGAATTTAAAAATTCTGATTTAAGTTCTTATAAATCTAAATCTTGTGAACAATGCTGGATATAGCTTATCCAGTTTTAAAAATATCACAACAACAGCTTATCCAGAAAATAGGGGATGATCACTATTTTTTTTTCTTTGTCCGTCGGGTAGATTATTGAAAAGTATTGGATACGTATTTTATCTTTTTTCACGTGGTCATAAAATTACGGAGATATATTGAGTTGAAATGGCGCATGACGTCACGTGTAGGTAATTTTTATACCTACTTGTGACGTAGTGAGCCCCCACTCTCCAACATTAATGAGTTTTAACTAAGTATTTTTTTGATATTTTGATAAAACAAAAAATACATTTCAATTATTTTTGTATTACCTGTCTGACGGACTAAATAGAATTTCGTTTTCTTTACCCAGTCTTCACCCCTATTAGAAATAACGTTTGTTAAATAAGTAACATCACGCCTTTAGCCCCGAATGGGGGTCGGGCACTAAGGGGTGTGCCTAATTCTACACCCACATTTCGCCAGTTATGTTTAATTCTTTTGTTATAGGGAGCTAGCCATCAACCGAGCACAAATCTATACTGCCACTGAGAAATTCCTAACACAAAAACCCAATAACACATTTGCCCGATCGAATCGAGCCCAGGACCCAATGCTCAGCCCTATGCGCGCTTTCGACCCCTAGACCAGTGTTTCGCAAAGGGTGTGCCGCGGCACACTGGAATACCGTTGTAATTAATTGGCGTACCTTGTAAAAATAAAGTTATCTCTTAAAGTTAAATAGCCAGGCGGTAGAAAAATACTTACTTAGAGCCGCAAAACACGCGATAGATTTTTCATAAATGAAGAAGAATAAATTTTGGAGGTACTCACCTCCAAAATTTATCAATTTTTTTCGATTTTCGAAAAGTTTGCGGAACACTGATCTAGCTAGACCAACAAGGCAGACCAAATAAGTTTGATTAAGAAAATTGTGTAGAAACCGGCATTTAATATAGTTAAAAGTTTGAGAACATGTGGTATTTACCTACCCGCTTTGAGTGCGCGTGGTATTAAGTATAAATCCAAATTATATTAAGTATAAATGGCAAACTAATTGTCTGTTTATTACATCTTAACGACTGTAGGGACAGACACAGGTAGACTATGACCTAGGTAAAGAAACAGGATACTTTTAATTCCACTAACTTTTAATTCGTTTCTGTGATATAACGTCCCACTTTTACAGGGCCAAAAGCTAGTCTTTCATATTAGTAGGAGCTCTTGGCTAAATAATAACAACTGCTCAGTAATCTGCAGGTTAAGCCACGATTGCCTAGGTTGGTCCGTGGAAGGCTAACCACCTAAGCAGATGTTTTTTCCCATTAGATATGGATCTTTTATGGAGGAGCTCGTGGCTAAATAATAACAGCCGCCCGGGTCGATCTTTAAGGTTAAGCCGTGCTTGCCGAGGATTGTGGTTGTCCGTGGATGGGTGACCATAATTACATACCGAGTTTCCTCCGTGCCTCGGAAAGCACGTTAAGCCGTTGGTCCCGGCTGTCATTTGTAGATCTTTGACAGTCGTTACGAGTAGTCAGAAGCCAAAAAGTCTGACATCCAGTCTTACCAAGGGGTATCGTATTACCCAGTTACTGGGTTGTGGAGGTCAGATAGGCAGTCGCTTCATTTAAAGGAGGTGCAGTGCAATGCGCGGTCGAGTACGGACGTGTTTGCGCTGCCCGATACGAATATTATATTCGCGTGTCGCGCGGCTTTAGCCGTTGCCCGATTAACGTCGCTATGAGTTCACAACCGCTCATAGCCAACGAGGTCTTGGCATTTATCAACCATGCCATTGACTACATGGACGAAGTCAGCATCTTGCAGATCTGCAAGTCCAGTTTAAAGGAGGAGGAGATCAGCAGTGCCAAGCTGCTGCTGTTCCAGTCGCTCGGCAAAGTCGAGCAGATGCAGTCCCGCCGGAGGGATGGTGGCCCGAAGTGTGTTCAAGACATCGTCACGTTGTTGAAGAGCACCGACCCGGACGACGTGCCCGCTTTTGTGGCGAAGGAACTACATAAGTTGCCCCCAGTCACGTTTGACCACGTCGACGTCACCAGGTTGCTGAAGGACATTACAACTCTCAAGGCAAGCCTGGCTGAGGTACAGTCCACTTTGCAGGTGTCGAATAACACCATTGGTGAACTACGTGCCGAAGTAGAGTTGTTGCGCAACTCTGTTAAGGTAAATAGGTCGCCTGATGCCTACAACGTGAGCACATGTTGCGGAGCGAGAAACGCTAGTTTCATCGGCAGTTTTGAGTCGGCGAGCTCCACTGCGTCACCCGCTGCTGATATTGCACGCGTTGCAACTTGCGCCGCCGCGGACTCGAGGCCGGTCGAGGTAGCGACTCGTGTAGGTACGTCGACCCCTAAACGTGCCTACGCTGCTATCGTCGCCACGCACAAACCTGTGTCGCAGAGCAAGAAGGGGGATGAGAAGAAGTGCTGTGAACCTGGCAACAGGAGTTCGTAACAGCAAAGACCAGCTTCAGGAACATGTGACCAGGATGGCTTCGTGAAGGTGAAGAGGAAGAAGCCTTCCAGTCGGAACCTGTGCGGGACCGCGCCGGCAGGACCCAATATGTTGCTGCGTCCGGCAATACCCACGACGCAGCTCTATGTCTCTCGGCTACATCACACCACGAAGGTTGAGGACATCATGGAGTATGTTCGAGTGAAAACCAGCTGGACCTTGAGGGTCGAGAAGTTGGAGTCGCGCCACAACACGAATTTCAAGTCATTCGTGGTGCGAGTTCCAACTCATCATATCGAGACCTTCCTCAAGGAGGAGTTTTGGCCGAAGGGTGTCATATATCGGCGATTCCGCGGAAGGCTACGCGACACCACGCAGCGCAACACGACGCCGTCACTTCGTGTACAATAGTTTTATAATACTTTCCTAGTTTTTATAAATATGTATGATAGTTTGTAAGGTATTTATGCTATGGGTCTTTGTTATCCGAATTAAACGATTTGATTTGATTGATTTAAAATACTGGTACTCAGCTGTATCCGGTTAGACTGGAAGCCGACCCCAAGATAGTTTGGGAAAAGGCTAGGCAGATGATGAGATATGGGTTATTCCCGCTCGGTAACACCCTTTCGTCAACACTGGGATCTTTTGTGGCGTCCGGAACGAAACACGCCATATTGTTTTTCTAAGCCATGCTTGCCAAAAATTGGTCCGTGGATGGGTAACCACCCATTTGATACCGAGTTTCCTCCGTGCCTCGGAAAGCACATTAAGCCGTTGGATTAGGCTGCCATTTGTAGATTTTTGTCAGTCGTTAAGGTTAGTGGCTCGAAACTCTAAAAACCAGTCTTACCAAGGGATACCGTAGTACCCAGTGGGTTATGGAGGTCAGATAGGCAGTCGCTCCATGTAAAATACTGGTATTGAGCTGCATCTGGTTAGACTGGAAGCCGACTCCAACGTAGTTGGACTAGGTAGATGATGAAAAGGTAGTCTTTCATATCCTTAACCCATAGTATATTCCACAGGTGTGTCCAGCCCAGTGTCGACACCGGGCGCGGGTGGGGCAGCAGAAACGCAGCTGCAACAGCTGCAGATGCAGCGGCAGCAGCACTACCAGCGGTTACAGCAGCTGCAAGCACAGAGGGACCATGTAGCGCACCATGCTGCCGTTAAACAGGTATGCAGTCTTTGGAGAATCTTCGTCAACTCACTGTGCATGGTTCTTTAGATGCGTTAATTAAACCATACAGTTCAACGTTTTTTTCTTTTTAAAAATTATGTGTGTTTTCTTTTCCAGCAATTCCTTTGTTTATTTATACAAATTTTTTATTACTAAATTTTCCTTAAAAAATACATTTAAACATATAAGAAATTGCAGTCAGGGCTCCAGAGAAAGGAACATCCTAAAAAAGATGCGTGTCCAGGAATATCTTTCTGAATCAATCCCTTGATCTGGCTACCTAACGAGAGCCTCCTCAGGTATTTATTGTTCGAGTCCTATCAATTAAGCCATTGGCTGATACGACTATCGGAATAATTGTTGCTGAGTCCACACGAAAAAAACGACCCAAATGTATGGGGCAGCTGATATATTTTTTTAGCAATTACGATATTTGTCCGATGGAGAAACATGTTCAGTTTGATAGTATGTAGCACACCATGAAGTATGTATATACCCTTTCCGTTACACCCTGTATAATTTAATTAACGCGCATAACAAAACATAATTTGTACGGAACCCTCGGTGGGCGAGTCCGACTCGCATTTGTCTGGTTTTTTTTTTTAATCTTTTATGGTATGGCCATTAGGAAGTTTCTTCTCCACCGTTTCTTCCGTCATATTATCAATGGCATGTCTCGTATTGTCGGTACAGGTGTCCCCAGGAGTGACACAACACGTGGTAGGGGGCGCCCCACTCGCCGAACAACCGGTGGACGGAGCCCTACTCACTCCTACAACACCAGACCAGCAGCAAGGTAAACTTTTTTTTTTAAAATTGACTGTAGTTAGTAATAACGTGTGTTATCGTGGGTAGTTTGGTGATCTTTGTAGTTCTGAATGCTTATAGACTTAACAGTAGAAAAAATATTAAATGGTTACTAATCTATAAGAAGTATGTAATTGCATGCTAAGATTCGCATGTCTTTACTTTGCAAACTTATTACAGTCGTAATTGAAAAATGAAGAGTCAATTCAAATATAGCAGGACACTATATCATTATAGTACCAGATTTTTGAATAAAGTGTGAGCATGCCAAAATATTGACTCCAAGTGATATCCCTAAGAACAGGAGACACCAATATCTACCTTCCAGGCAACGCTCTACTAGTAAACCCGAAGACGAAGACTGCTCTCGCTAACATGCTGAGCATTCGTCTGCAAGGTGGCACAGCAACTGAACATGAGCCTTCCGCAGCCGGCACCCTGCGGCTCATGACGGCGGCGCATGCGCGGCCCGCGTCCGGCGCGCCCCGCCTGCTGCTGCAGCACCCGCACCACAAGGTACTGTCGCACACAGCTACTGCACATGAGCGCAGGACGCGTCCGGCGCGCCCCGCCTGCTGCTGCAGCACCCGCACCACAAGGTACTGTCGCACACAGCTACTGCACATGAGCGCAGGACGCGTCCGGCGCGCCCCGCCTGCTGCTGCAGCACCCGCACCACAAGGTACTGTCGCACACAGCTACTGCACATGAGCGCAGGACGCGTCCGGCGCGCCCCGCCTGCTGCTGCAGCACCCGCACCACAAGGTACTGTCGCACACAGCTACTGCACATGAGCGCAGGACGCGTCCGGCGCGCCCCGCCTGCTGCTGCAGCACCCGCACCACAAGGTACTGTCGCACACAGCTACTGCACATGAGCGCAGGACGCGTCCGGCGCGCCCCGCCTGCTGCTGCAGCACCCGCACCACAAGGTACTGTCGCACACAGCTACTGCACATGAGCGCAGGACGCGTCCGGCGCGCCCCGCCTGCTGCTGCAGCACCCGCACCACAAGGTACTGTCGCACACAGCTACTGCACATGAGCGCAGGACGCGTCCGGCGCGCCCCGCCTGCTGCTGCAGCACCCGCACCACAAGGTACTGTCGCACACAGCTACTGCACATGAGCGCAGGACGCGTCCGGCGCGCCCCGCCTGCTGCTGCAGCACCCGCACCACAAGGTACTGTCGCACACAGCTACTGCACATGAGCGCAGGACGCGTCCGGCGCGCCCCGCCTGCTGCTGCAGCACCCGCACCACAAGGTACTGTCGCACACAGCTACTGCACATGAGCGCAGGACGCGTCCGGCGCGCCCCGCCTGCTGCTGCAGCACCCGCACCACAAGGTACTGTCGCACACAGCTACTGCACATGAGCGCAGGACGCGTCCGGCGCGCCCCGCCTGCTGCTGCAGCACCCGCACCACAAGGTACTGTCGCACACAGCTACTGCACATGAGCGCAGGACGCGTCCGGCGCGCCCCGCCTGCTGCTGCAGCACCCGCACCACAAGGTACTGTCGCACACAGCTACTGCACATGAGCGCAGGACGCGTCCGGCGCGCCCCGCCTGCTGCTGCAGCACCCGCACCACAAGGTACTGTCGCACACAGCTACTGCACATGAGCGCAGGACGCGTCCGGCGCGCCCCGCCTGCTGCTGCAGCACCCGCACCACAAGGTACTGTCGCACACAGCTACTGCACATGAGCGCAGGACGCGTCCGGCGCGCCCCGCCTGCTGCTGCAGCACCCGCACCACAAGGTACTGTCGCACACAGCTACTGCACATGAGCGCAGGACGCGTCCGGCGCGCCCCGCCTGCTGCTGCAGCACCCGCACCACAAGGTACTGTCGCACACAGCTACTGCACATGAGCGCAGGACGCGTCCGGCGCGCCCCGCCTGCTGCTGCAGCACCCGCACCACAAGGTACTGTCGCTCACAGCTACTGCACATGAGCGCAGGACGTAGCCGATACCTGCAGACACTCACACAAGTGTTGGTCGTCGATTAGCTTGATTCTGCTGATGGAAGAAGTTTTTTTTTCTCTTTATCTAAAAGGGATCTTTCATGGAAGAAATTAAAAAGAGACCATAGTGGTAGGCCAATAGTTAAACTAAAGTAATTTAAAAAAAAAAAGTACACGAAATCACAACAATAAATAGAAACAAAATGCTCCAAACTTGTAGATTTATAGCTAATCTCTTCAACATAAATTACGCAATGAAAAAATATGCTTGCATTTCGAACCAACGGTAGCATTCATTGGGACCGTAAGTATGTTACGCAAATCAGGCATTTAAGACTACTTGAAACACTTCGCTAACGTCTAAATTCCCGTGCAGGTGTACGCGCCGCCAGCGAGGCCGCCGCCCGCGCGCGCTCAGTTCTACGGACACAACCCCAATCTCAAGCTACCACCAGACCTCTTCCTACTGGGCTGCGTGTTTCATATCGTAAGTATGGCCCATTTATAAACTAGATGGTATTAAAACCTTGTGTGTTCTTTAAGTGATCGGACGCAGGTCATGCGATGTCTCCTGTGACAGTGATCGATTTCAATGTGGCGAATAATTTTACTGAAGCTTTGACTGACTGAACAAATCTTTTTTTTTATTGTCTTTGACCCAGATTTTTCTTTTTCTATACAGCAATAAAGATAATAGCAGTATTTCATTTTATCTTCGCTCTTCATCTGATCATGTTTCACTTTGCTCATCGGTACTTTCTTTTTGAAACTCCTTGTGTATTTTGTGAGGCGAAGCTTGCTTGGATCAATCCTTGTGTTGAGCGTTTATTAGCACTAAAAGCTCAACACAAGGATTGTCTGTAAATCATCGATAACAGACCATGACATGGTATCTTAGGCACAAAACTTAAAAGTTAGAAATCCACCAACGCAACAGGTTTAAAATAAAAATAGATCACTGAGGAGATTATTAAACTTGACTGGACCGAAGTAACGTCCCGAATTGAAGTTAATGACGCGGTGCTACTGTTGAACAAAATATTAACAGACACCATAAAGAAACACACGGAAATAATCAAATTTACCTTGAAGCCGTGGGTCACCGCCGGCCGGCTTGATTCGGTGCGTGCACCATCAAGACACGCTTCATGCTCAAGTGAAACCGAAACCACCAAACCTAGAGTTGAAATCCGTTTATACACCTTATAGAAACTCTTGTAACAACATCCGTCATGAACGCAAGGCAGAGCATGAGGGTTGAGAGCTAGAAAATTACAGCAAACAACCCAAAAAACCAGCGAGCCATTAAGGACATTTGTGAATTTGCTAAAAGAACCAACGACAATCATAAACTCCTAAAGTGTGCAGAAACTAGCTCTTCATCCATTAACTGCTGCAACAGCCATTTCGTCTCAGCTGGCAAGCGCTTGGCAGTTAACATTTAAAAAAAACTCCAGACTACAGAAAACAAACTCTGCAATGAAGTCTCGTTAACCAATTCAAGGACTCTCTGTTCTTTCACCTAACAGACATCTGTGAAATTAACAGTCTCATTACTGATATGAAAGACGACAGTGCACCTGGTTCTGACGGGATCCGTCCACTCCTTCTCAAGCACATTAAACCATTTATACTGGACCCCCTAACCGTTACGGGGTCCAGTATAAATGTTAGCGTTTGGGCCTAACGCATATCTTTAACCTTAGCATGCCAACGAGTACATTTCCTAACTACTGGAAGGTAGCCGCTGTAACACCGATTCATAAGAAGGGTGAAAAAGACTGTGCTGACAACTACAGGCCTATCTCTCTACTTTGTATTCCGTCTAAGATCTTAGAGAAGCTCGTTAATAACCGTCTCAACAGCTTTTTTGAAAACCACAGTCTATCGTCTAGCCGTCAGTACGCTTTAGACAGGGAAAGTCCACGAAGCAAGCCGGAGTACTGTTGACGGACATTGTCTCTTCAAAGGGTGATGGGGGGAAACAGTCAACTGGTGTCTTTCTTGACCTAGCCAAGGCATGAGACACAGTTTCCATTAAAATGTCTTTAAAAAAGCTAGATTGCCTTGGCGAAAAGGGCGTCGCTCGGGACTGGCTTGAAAGCTACTTAACGGATAGCCAGCAGTATGCTGTGATCGGAGACAATGCCAGTGAAAGCCTTCCAATCTCTTTTGGGGTGCCACAAGGCAGTGTCCTCGGGCCGACATTGTTAACCATCTACATGGATTTGATAATGATATTAACTATCCCACGGTCAGATATGATCTGTTACGCTGATGACACGGCAATCATCTTTCACGGTGATAAATGGGCGAACGCCGCAGACGCCGCAGAAAATGACATGCATACAATATCTGACTGGCTCGAAAGAAATCTGTCAACCCTTAATGTCGAAAAGACAAATTTTGTCACATTTCACATCAAAAAGAAAAGAAAGACATGCAAAAAAGTTTTTCTGGCTCTGTCAATCGCTGCAACATTACTGTATTGTCGTCTAGGGTAGCGCGGCCAAGTCCTGTATACTCGAACTCGAACGTGTCCAACGGGCCGTTCTTAAAGTCTTCCTTGGATAACCGCGACGTTATCCTACAGACGAACATTTTAAAGAAGCAGGAGTCTTGCGTGTCCGGCGCCGTTAAGGCAAAACATGACTGTAATAATTATAAGTTAATGTAACATCTTGCATGCTATGTGTGTGTATACTCATGTTTTGGACAAATAAAAATTATCTTATCTTATCTTATCTTTACCTCTTGAAGTCTCTTCTTAAACTTATCGCTGCGTCAGGGAGACAATTAACATACACCCAAAGAGGTAGGTTAGGAGCTGAAAGACTACCAATCCCAAGAGTCAGAGCAATATTCGCTACCCAGTTTTCACTCTTTCTTCCTATTCGAGTCTTTTACTCAATCAATAAATCAACACTAAGAATCCCGGTAAATATACTCGAAGCTAAGATTATTTTAAAGACTTGGCCTTAGGATCTGACGTATGTTGAAACAGAAAGCATCTTGTGTCCATTGCAGTGACCGGCACTTAAACGCAAACACTCAGATAGTCAAGACATTTCCCTGCCCCATCTCTTAAACTCGCATACACACACGCACAAACACTAAACTCTTTCACTCTACCACTTACTAATGTCATCCTGTTCACAGTTTTTTTTTTCTTTTTTAGTTATGCATGTCCACCATTTTTTTTTTTAAATTTTGTTATGAATTTATTTAAATTTTATGTTTATTTTAGTTTTTTTTTTTTTTTAAATATTATTTTTATTTCAAAATAATTTGTAATTAAATCATGCTATTGAATTGAATCATAATGAATTGTTACTTGTGTCTCGCTGTGCTGTGTCACACTAAACTTTCTTTTACTCTATCTGCCTTTACTGCTTATTTCGGGCCACCAAGATACAGGCTATGCCTAAATTGGGGCCCACGTCTACTTCTACTTTGAATTTTCTTAACTTTTCTCATTTTATTTTGTTTTTCTATGTTTGTATGTTACCTAACTTGTGTGTGTTAATAAATTTAATTCTTCATTGTCAACGGCCGTCCACGGGGTTGGTTCTATATCTATCACGTTATACTGTCGTATTTGTGTAAAAACATGCTGGATTTTAAAATGCCATAAAAAAACTTACAGTTTCTAATTCTGAAAATTCTGTCTCGCTCGGACACTAATTATTTTCTCCCTTCATCTCGACCCCAGGTCGAGTACCAACAGTCGTGGGGCGCAGATCGAGTCGCGCGGTGGGCCGAGGCCATACAGCGTCGCGGCGGAGAACTGGAGCCCCTCTACTGCGCCAGAGTCACGCATGTGCTGTGCGAGACGCAGAAACATGGCGTCGTCATGCAGGTACGTAGATTACTTATTAAGCATAG
Organism: Cerastis leucographa; assembly: GCA_963082945.1. Classification (NCBI taxonomy): domain Eukaryota; kingdom Metazoa; phylum Arthropoda; class Insecta; order Lepidoptera; family Noctuidae; genus Cerastis; species Cerastis leucographa. The sequence continues at coordinate 14,114,248 of OY720365.1, read as the reverse complement.
GTTACTTAACAACAAACCGTAGGTAGGGAATGCAATCCGGACTATCCGAAAAATCCGGATATCTCCACATTTTTACTCGACTTCCAAGTCCGAATCCGGATCTACTGAATTAAAAGAAATTGTAATTCGCGCGAATGTGGAGATGGCGTTATTCCAGGATAGTGGTTCACGTGGACGATACTTTCAGGCCGCTTACAAGCATCTTCATTGTATTAGGGAATGCTATCGTCGAATCAGAGCGTGCTTTTTCCGCAGCAGAAGGCCTACTCTCCTTCTCCGAAACGTAACTTCGGCAACGAACGAACATTAAACGTAGTTACGTTTGTGACCGTACTCTATATAATTTGCGGACGCACACAAGAAATTCGAATTCACAGATAACGAATGTATTGAATGCTATTGTGTGCGTCCGCAAATTATATAGAGTACGGTCACAAACGTAACTACGTTTAATGTTCGTTCGTTGCCGAAGTTACGTTTCGGAGAAACAGAGTAGACCTCCTGGTTATTTGTAACCGAATTCGCAGAAAGTTAAACGACAGCACTTTAGATGGCGTATTATTTTTGAGATCATATTTTATGTCTCAAAAAATGACATAGTTTTATTTTTGTATTAAATTTATGTTGATTAAAGTGAAGTTTCATTGTTTTGTTACTTTTTTATGTTTAATAATTTGACCTACAACTTATTTGTTTTGTGCTTTTATATGCGTTATCAATTGTGGAGTTATCACAATCTATATTGTTTTTGTTAGGCACTACGCGACGCGAAACGCTGCGTGACCGCGTATTGGCTGTCGGATGCCATGTTGCGGCGTGGCGTGGTCCCGCCGTGGCACGCGCTTCACCTGCCCAGCATGTACGCGGCGCGGGACCGGCCCGCGCGCCATCACCGCGCCGCCATCTCCGGCTGGCGGGACGACGAGCGGGACCGCGTCACCTTCTGTGTCGAGCATATCGGCGCTAAGGTACCGTGCGACACACTTATAGTCACCAGCATGTACGCGGCGCGGGACCGGCCCGCGCGCCATCACCGCGCCGCCATCTCCGGCTGGCGGGACGACGAGCGGGACCGCGTCACCTTCTGTGTCGAGCATATCGGCGCTAAGGTACCGTGCGACACACTTATAGAGTAGTAGTAGTAGACTAGTTTTTTTATGCACCTCCATGAGGGTATCAATTAAAAGGGAATGCAATTCGAAAAACCACCTGATATCGTGTTCTGTCTGTTCTGCTGCTTGCACATCAGAGGAGCTGCTGGACGCTACTGAAAGTGCCAAACTCATTGCCAAATTTTGGGCTGACTCAATATAAATTGTCATCGACTCGCTAATTGTTTTTAGTATTATTTTTTAACTGTTAAGTTTGTCTCGTCACCCTTAGCTGACACCGTACATGACGCGCGACAACACAGTACTGATCTGCAAGCGCGCGGAAGGCAACAAGTACCGGCGCGCGCGCGAGTGGGGCATCCCCGTGGTGACGGCGGCCTGGCTCACCGACCTGCTGCTCGGCAACATGACTGCGCTCTCGCAGGTCACACACTCACTTACTATAACCGTTATGACTTTAACTATTTTTTTATTTGCGATAGGTTAGCTCTTGACTCTATCTAGGTCAGAGATGACAGAGACTATTCCCTTAATGAAGCCGAAAAGGCTCTTGTTTTCCCCGTCCTAGTCAACAAACATGTTTGTGAGAGAGCCCTTGACTATGTTTTCTTTATGACCAAAATTTATAATATTTATAGATTTTGAGGTTGCGGTTATTCTAAAAATACTTTTTAGGAATTTTAATAATTGAATAAACATATATCGAATAGGTTAAGATAGTATTAGGTTGCCTAAGTTAGTGCTGCACACCGTTGGAATCAATCCGAGCAGAAGCAGCCTTTCACACGACACCCCCCCCTGACCCGCCTCCCCGCCCGCACACCCCGCGATCCTATTTTTTTTTACAATTGATCAAAATTAAATCAACCACCACAATACAATACAATTTAGTATTTAAGAGCCAACGGTAAAGTTCCACTTCAGGTGGCAAACCGTTGAGTAGGCGTGTCCAAGTATAAATTTGCCATAAAGAAAAAGTCTGCAGTTTTTTTGTTTTTTTTCTACAGATCGAGAACGCAAAGTATCAACAGTTCAACCTGACGAGCCCCTTCCGAATGGACTACAGCTTAGTGTCACATTTAATGAGTAAGTTACGACCATACAAACTTTCGTCATGATCAGTCATTAAAAGGATGTCGTTTGTCCTGGTATGGACATGTAATAAGGAGGGATGAAACGCATGTGACTAGTAGAGACATAGATATGAATGTCGATGGATGGAGAGGGTGTTGTGAGGGGAGGAAGGCCAAGGAAAAGATGGATGGATGGTGTTGTAGTGGTATGTAACCCACACATGCACACACCGTGCGAACTCAAGTACTTAAGACGTTGCAGTCTGTGAGTTCGAGGCAGTTCAAATAAGCTACCACACACAGCCGGTCATAACCGCTAACCGCGTCACTCGCGTCAATTTATACACCGTGTAAATCACCTCATCACGAAGCCGTCAACCAAGCATTCTGTACATGAAACTAAGTAACTTTACGCAAAAATTACTGCTGGGAAACGACTTTTTTTTGGGGGTGTAAAATCATGTTTTGTGGTAGAACTCAATGTAACGCACTCAAAACATTGTGCTGATGGACGGATTGAATGGTACGGGGGTCGTGAAGGTATTTAAAGGTATTAAAAATCTTACATTAAAAACTTGTATTTAAAAAAATACTTGTCAAAAAGTTGGACCTTTGACCCCTAATATCTCCGTAACTAGAAGGTTCCCAGGTATGGTGTAGAACAAAAAAAATATCGAAATGACAGGATGAACCAGTGCCTTTCGGTTTCGTTAAGAGGTGTTTTACATCCTTTATATGCGCGTTACTCGCGTCAATTAATATTAATTTAATCATAGTCATAGTTTATATACCGTGTTTAGTTATAGTAACTCGCGTCATTAAACTCATTGTGTTGTACTAAATGATCATTTAATTTCAAATTATATAGAACTAATTACACACCATAACAAAAGTTCTATAGTGTGAAAAATGATATGAAAGACAAAGGAGTAAATTATGCCGTGACGTCTAACAGGGAAGAATGGAAGAACAAAACGTGTTGCGCCGACCCCAAGTAAAATGGGGCAAGTTCAGGAAGATGATGATCATTCTCCCTCCCTTATCCCAATTTATTTGGGGTCGGCGAACATGTGTTCTTCTACTATCCAAAGACCATCTCGGACACTTACGTGCACAGTGCTCATATGAGTTAACCAAGATTATGTCTGGACCTAAATTTTTTTTTTTTAAACATTGCCCCACACTAGGAATTTCACCTGTATCGTGGGTGCGTTTACAAACATTTAAACTCACGTACACAAACAGCTAGACCCGAAACAACTAGCTGTATGCCATACAAATATTTGTTCCGTGTGGGGATCGAACCCGCGACACGCAGCGCAGCAGTCGATCGCTCAACCACTGCGCCAACCGTGCCGTCAAGTTAAGTTGGTTTTCGGCTTGTTCTTCTTAGAGTAGTCAGGTACGAAAAACTGGCCTCATCTGGTTTAAAAAAAAAAGACGATGTGCAAAAGTGTTTGTAAAAACCTATTTGCAAAATAAACTATATAATATTTGTCCATACTTCTTTCTCTTTTACACATTACGAGTAATAAATCTGCAGTTACCTCCCCTTACCTTATTGTCATATCATCATTCTTCCATTATAAATGCGAAAGTAACTTTGTATGTTTTTTTTTCCTTTTTATACCTAAACGACACAACGTATTTCGATGTAATTTGGCACATCGGCAGAAAATGGCTTGGGTTAAGATATAGGATATTTTTTATCCCAGTAGTCCGCTTCCAGGGGATAAGTTCTGACCTAAACACGGGTGACGCTAGCTATGCCGCAGGCAGAAGCTAGTTTAATAGATAAGGTATCTTTCGGTATCCTGTACACAACTGCCTTTGAAGGAGGGTAATATATTTTTATTGTGAGTTTTGTGTTTTTTTCTATCTTTATTTATTTTAGGGTTTTTATCTAAACAGATAATTATGTCAACCCCATATTGTGAGGTTTGGTGTCGGGTCTTACAGTGGACCGCCCTTTGGTGGTAGCAAAACCAATATGAGCTAGTCTCTTATTCTGAAGATGAATGTCAAAATGTTACCACTGTCGTGCGGTCAACTGTACTAGTATATTTATTAGAGGATATAATTATGTATGTATGTGCATGGTAAATATCATATTAATGATTACAATAATGTAGTTTGCTATTGCTAGTTTTTACTTATCTTATTGTGTAAATGCATGAAGTTGGTTGACCCATAATTGCTTAAATCCAATAGGGATGAAGACTGGGTAAAGAAAACGAAATTCTATTTTGTCCGTCAGACAGGTAATACAAAAATATTACACGTATTTTTTGTTTTATAAATATTACTTAGTTAAAACTCATTAAAGTTGGAGAGTGGGGGCTCACTACGTCACAAGTAGGTATAAAAATTACCTACAAGTGACGTCATGCGCCATTCCAACTTAATATATCTCCGTAATTTTATGACCACGTGAAAAAATAAAAAATACGTGTCCAATACTTTTCAATAATCTACCCGACAGACAAAGAAAAAAAAATAGTGATCATCCCCTATTGTAGATGTGTCTGAGGGCTTAGACAGTAAACATAAAGGGCTCTTTATCCTGTTTTTAAATTCCAGCATTACCAGGCTTTTCCAATGCTAATATTAGGAGGACAGCCTAGTGTGGTGTTGATCCCTAACAAACGTTTTTTTTTCATGTATTCCAGGGTGAAAACAGGGAAAAACGTCTGAAGATCAATGCTGCTAGCCTTTCCTCTTAAAAGACCGAATCTCGGGAATCCGTGTCTAAACTGTAAGGCAGTGATCCGGAGTTGTTCTACACTGTCCCTACATTTAATACTATTTTTCATCCACAGATGCGTGGAAAATGCCTATAAACATAACGCAGGAGTCGCACGAGCGCGCCAAGCGCGGCGCGGCGGCGTGCGCGGGCGGACCGCGGCGCAAGCGCCCACGCCTCTCGCCGCCGCCCGCGCCGCGCGCCGCTCCGCCCGCCGCGCCGCCCGCGCCGCCGCCGCTGCACCTCGCGCCGCGCGTCGCCTTCTCCGCGCTCACGCCGCATCTGCAGCACAAGCTGGCCGCTATCGTCAGGTGGGGGAAACTATTGGACTAGACTAGACTCGCACAGGACAATCCTGTATAAGAAAAAACACTAACAAGAAAAAAAAAACATAGGCGGCCATAAGGACTTCTGGCAGATGTGAAAACTCAAAACAATGAATGGAATTACTGTGTTCTTTTTTTAAATACGTCACTCACTAGCATATCGAGGCCATCAGTGACACGAACCCGTAGTTTCTTCTACCAAAAATCGCTTTAAGCGGCTGAAGAAGTTTTCACTTAAAAAAAAGGCCCTATCTCAATATTTAGCTGCGGTAAGCGTAGGTCATACAGATGTACGTAAACTCACGCGTTTTTTCCAAGGGGGTGAGTAGAATTATAGCTATCTGCTACGGTCCTTGTAGGTCATTCATAGGCGGTATAACATGAAATCCGTACAATAAAATATTTCTGTTGTTTGTGACTGTTACTTGAAACGTCGGTAGATAGTAGGAGAAGGCCAAAGATTCAATGGATGGACTTTGTGAAAGATTGTATGGCAAAGAGAAGTGTGAGACAAATAAATTAGAATATAATTATTACAAGCGAATTATGATAATTGAAATTTTGGTAAGTATAAAAATAAATGGCAGAACAGGCTGCCATAAAAAAGTGGTCCCTAAAACGAAATACCAGTTGCCTGACGAATATAAAAGCATCGATTTCAATCATCCATCATGGATGAAATAAAAGAAAAATTATGGAGTAATAAGTAAAATTTTGGTTACAGCAACATTAAAACGGAAACGGATGAAAACGCAAACCATATTAACGAAGACAATCAAGTTAATTAATCAAAATCCATTTTGAAATATTAGGTTATTGTCCTCAATTATTTTAAACTGACACTAATTATTATAACTAAATCTAAGCTAACTTAGTTTAGTGGTAAAAGGGTATGGTTTACGTTTGTTGTAGTTTTAGGTCGTTTCTTTATGTTTGGCGTAAAAGAGTAGAAAGTGCCGTCATCGTAGTCCTTAGATATTAACCTTTTGTACGCCATTGTCACATACGTGACAAGCAAGCGCGTGCCCTGTAAACGACACAAATACACCGTGTAAATCACCTCATCACGAAGCCGTCAACCAAGCATTCTGTACATGAAACTAAGTAACTTTACGCAAAAATTATTGCTGGGAAACGACTTTTTTTTGGGGGCAGCAAAATCATGTTTTGTGGTAGAACTCAATGTAACGCACTCAAAACATTGTGCTGATGGACGGATTGAATAGTACGGGGGTCGTGGAGGTGTTTAAAGTAAAAATCTTACATTAAAAACTTGTATTTAAAAAAATACTTGTCAAAAAGTTGGACCTTTGACCCCTAATATCTCCGTAACTAGAAGGTTCCCAGGTATGGTGTAGAACAAAAAAATGATCGCAATGACAGGGAGAACCAGTACCTTTCGGCTTCGTTAAGAGGTGTTTTACACCCTTTATGTGACAGTATATGGGTAAGGCCACGAAAAAATGTTCAATAACACACTTGAAACTGTAACACACAATAACACATTTGGAATAATATAACACACCGGAAAATTGTAAAGCCTAGTGCACATCATTGATAAAATAATAAAACTAGTTTTTATTCGCGGCTTTGCCCGTAAGATTGTAAAATATAATTAAAAAAACACAAATAAATACTAAAAATCTTTATTAAAATTTAATTTGACGTAATATTTTTCGATTTGTTCTGCGCAAAATTTTTATTCGGGTCCCTTTGTGTATTTCCCTGTACAACTTCTGCCTTTAGGCTTGCGTCATTGGCATCTGAAAAAAGAAGTAAAATATACCCTTTACCGGCAATGCTTAGCAAATACAATTTTGTTTGTACAAGCGCGACATTCACCAACATGCAAACGGTTCACTCGTTTCGTCACTCAGTTTCATGTTGCATATCTAAAATATATAAACAATGCGCTAATTATGTTTATGGTGTTACACGGACTGGTACCTCTAAACCGAAAATAGGCCCTTGTGTTCTTCATTGAAAAATATTGAAATTGATTCAGTGTTCAGTACCTAGAATCATTCTTTACACACTTACAATACAAAAAAAAACCAAACGCATTCACACTCATAGCTGTCCTCCTAGGACCCCTCGTGTCGAAGGCAGACACGCTACCGCTAGGCCACATAGGTCATCAGTCTGTATGTTTAAACTATCTTTCAATGTGAACTAGGCTTAACGTATCTTCTCGTGTGTTACGTAACACAAAACATAACACACGCAACATGCGGGAACAAACACACGTGAAAATAAAACATTTTTCGACGAATAAAACTTTTAAATACAGTCTAAATGCACAGAAAACTAGTCGACTCCCTAAAAAACAACATTCTCCACAGTAATTTTGACATTAACAGATCAAACTTCAATACTTACCTTATCAAATCACGTTAAATAACTGGAAAAAAATTGGTGACCAAAATTTCCGCTCACAACAACCTCGCGATTGCTTCCACACTAAAATTGTTGACAGATGTTTGACATTTCTGAATGATCTTAGGGAAGTTTGCCAGCACAAAAAAATACTTTTGGTGCTGCTGTGATGATAAAATTGAAAACTAATGTGTATTTCATGTTATGTCACACACGGGAATCAAATTCGGGCCATATTTTTAAGCGTGTTTTTTTTATTAAATAATAGGCAGATAACCATTATTTATTTGTTGTATAACTAGGCCATAACAGTATAAAATAGGTGCAATGTAGCATTTATATGATAATAACATGATTAGATAAAAAAAAAACAAAAGTTTGGTGCTACATGGACGAGGGCCATTTTGATTTTGTATGGAAGCTGTAATCAGTCTAAAACATTAATCGAAAATTTTCATAAATAGTTAAGATATTTTTGGATTTTAATCACACCATGCTGGGCTGGAATGCTCTAAATATTGATAAAAATGTAAATGGTGTTAGAAATCACGGTACTGTATTTTTTTTTTTCAAGTTTTAGCTCGGTCCATGTTTTATTTTTGAAATGAACATTTTTTCGTGGCCTTACCCATATGTGGTCCACTATAACACGAAATAAGCAATTTAAATAATAACTTTTGTGTGTGTGTAATTTTATATATCTTTAAAATGTGATCTATATTTATTAAATATTAAATGTCTTATCAAGAAATAAGTTAACAATACCTTTGGAATCCCTTTTTTGTTGTTGTAAGTATTTGCGGTGCATTTGTGGCTTGGCGTGGAGGGCACGCGCGTGCCTTTATGCTCTGTCGTGCAAAAGGTTAATTATGTACTAGATAATATAAAACTAACTATAAAAAAACATTTGTACATTACGCACGAAGACCATCAAGAAGCTATACGAAACCAGTTTATACGGATCTCTTATTGTACGGGAAATCTATGCAAAGCGAGGTCATGTTATACTGGCAATATACAAGGTGTGGTTTAATATCCTTGTCAAAATTCAAGAGGATGTCACAAAAGACATAAATAATCAATTAAAATTACGGTACCTAGTTAATTATTAATACACGCTGATTTTTTTTATTGTTTAAGTTTGTTAGTATTTCAGAATAATCCTCTAACGTGGTTTAGGGAATTAGTAATTCTCGAATAAAAGTTTGAGATTCTTTGTATGTATGAAAGCGCGGTTATAAGTTCATACTTACCGAATTCCGTAAGAAATATAATAAAAATTACCTACCCATTTTATTATTGATTCGGGACGAGACTCATTGGCATAGTTAACTCCTTGAATTTGTCGAGAATGCAAAACAACACTTTGTATAGCTTGATGTGTCGCCGTGTGTACTTTGGTAATTAAATTTGGGAGAAATTACGGCGGTCTTGCATTTAAAACCTTAACTTAGAATTGTCACAGTCCAAAATCAAAAGTAACAATTAACTTACATTTTTTTTAACATTTTTATAGGCAACTAGGCGGCCTCGTTGTCTCTTCAGCTGCCGAAGCGACCCATCTCGTGATGGACAAACTGATCCGCACATGCAAGCTCATCAGCAGTCTTGTCACCGTCAAACATCTGCTCACACCGGAATGGATCCTAGAGAGCCAACGCCTCAACAAGTTCGCTGACGAAGCCAAGCACGGCCTACGCGACGACGCCTTCAACAAAATGTTCAAATGCGACATATCAGAAGTATTACTCTCCGGAGAAATGAGGAAGAAACTCTTCGAAGGAGTCACATTCTTCCTCACACCGTGCGTCAAACCATCCCGCGGTGCTTTAACAGAAATGATTGAACTATGCGGCGGAAAAGTCGAGAAAAACCGACGATCGTACGTCTCTATACAAGAGATGCACAATCAAAAGAATTACAGTTACTTAGTACTTACTGTACCAAATGATTTGCATTTAGTGTACTACCTTCTGCAGTCAGAAAAGACTTTAAACGTAGTTTGTAGTACAGAAGTGGTGCTAACTGGTATTATGAGGCAAAAACTAGAAGTTGAAGAGTTTCTTGTCAAAACGGACTAGATTAAACTTCCTAAAGGTCGTCTTTTAGGGTTTAGTGTTAAGTATACGGTTTTTTGTCTATTTACAGTTTTACTTGTATGAGGTATTGACAATATTTGAAAATATTTATCATCATGAGGTTCCATAGCAATAACGTGTTCGAAAAATGTTCTGAATTCTTGAAGTTTTTAATTATTTTTGTGTTATGATTATGTTGTTTTGACTATTGTCTGCATTAACTCTATTAAAGAAAATGATATAAATTGATTACGTTTTAAATAGACTTCTAAATGTATTTTCCTTCGTTTTGGAATCTCTATTTCTTTTTTTACATATTCGTGCTCTTGTTAAAAGTATGCATTTTTAGTTCAAGTTCTATGTTTTGTTATTTTTTTTAAAGAATTATGCGTCATGCATGAATTTACTTGTAAGGAGAAGTTTTAGAAGTATTTTCTGATTTTGTGTAAATAGACGTTTTTAAAGGTCTGGACCAAGATGTGTATAAATTAAAAAAAAAAGAAAACTTAAGAAGTATATTAAAGTACGTTTTTTAATTAACAAAGTGTTTTATTAAAAAAAAATGCTTTGCCCTCTATGTTCGTACGAGTGAAATGTACTGTTGTTGGGGTTTGTCTTGCTTGATCCGAGTTAAATATTTATTTTTAATCATCACATCCTTTTCTCAGCTAGGTATGTTGGGGTCAGCTTCCAGTCTAACCGGATGCAGCTGAATACCAGTATTTTACATGAAGCGACTGTCTATCTGACCTCCACGAGCGGTTAGTACTTGGTAATACGATACCCCTTTTTTAAGACTGGTTGTCAGACTTTCGGGCCACTGACTACCTGTAATGACTGTCTGTGACTGTAAAATATAAAAATGACAGCCAGGACCAACGGCTTTCCGAGCACGGAAGAGACTAAGTAACGTACGTAATGGGTGGTCACCCATCTACAGACCAACCTAGGGAAGCGCGGCTTCACCTGACTGTTAATATTTTGACACGAACTCCGATATATTTATCCGTAGTACTCAACTTCCGAAGTAAGTGATCTAAATTTTATGACGTTGAGACCCGTATCAAAAGCCAGTGTGCTGTTTAGAACAATTCTGCATTCACAGAGACACGAAAAGTAAATTTATCTTTAGTGTCCGATCGAAGATCGATATCTCAGGCATAAATCGATCTTCGATCGGCAAGAAGTCGGAGGAAAATTCAGTTCAAAATTGGTTAAAAGTGAATAATATAAAGATCTTTTATGTTAACTTTGACTAAATTTATTGCTTTGCTACTTGTCATAAATCTATCTGTCTATATACCTACTTTAAAAAATGAATCGTTATTTCCCATGATTACGCCATAACTTGAGAACCACTGAACCGATTTAATCTTTTTTTGTTTTAAACGTTTTTTAACACTCTGTAGAAAGTTCTTGGTAGGTAGGTAGTGGGTAGGATCAAGTGCATTGCAACGCTTGCTGGGATCAGCTAGTGTAACTTAATATATAAAATTCTCGTGTCACAGTCTTTGTTATCAAACTCTTTTGCGCCGCACCGCGACGGCTATCGACGCGGACTATTCGTCGTTTTGTTGGCTTTTTTTTTTACTTTCCTGATTTAGGACTGTATTATACAATATTTAATAAGAGTCATGGTACAAGTTTTCGCTATATGGTGACAATCCCCTTCCCCACATCGAAGTTATTAGTCATACTGGTACGTAATTGCCCACTGGTAAGGCTCAAAACCAAAATAATATAAAACTGCCTGATGATCATGGAAATGAGGATGGCTATCACTATAGTTCTTTCACTTTAAAGTCTGAAACCGCGATTAAGCTAACATGTATCAATTTCCAAACTGTCCGCAAACTTCGTTGTAGTGATGTTGATTAAATTCTCGGAAATAAGTTGCGCTTTAGTTTATCTCATACTCTAAGGCTATTACTGTCCTCCAAGGGTTTCTAAATAATGAGTATTTTGGGTCCTGCCTGCAGCGTTTGTATACTGGAGACTGGTGCAGAAACAAAACGTGGTATTCGTTCGGAAACATAATAAACGAAAGGAAAAAATAAATTTTGATATTTTCGTTTTAATGGCAAAGTATACTGTATAAAATATTGAATGGCAAAATGATTTTCATTACCCTCTAGCTTTTTTAAGTTACCTACTTTATTTTATTGGAAATTCCTAAACGAAAATGAAATGAGTCAAAATAGTTACACTTACAACTACTCGCAGTATCGATTTGTAATTAATTATGTTTGCAAAAAAAAAGAATCGGTATGTTTTGTTACACCAGTATCGCATTATCCAAACTTCCATACTATGCTATTACATATTATATAAAAATCTCGTGACACAATGTTTGATATCGAACTCTTACGAAATGGCTTGACCGATTTTTTAAAATGTTTGTGTATATTTGGTAAGTCTGAGAATTGGCCATGAGCTATTTTTTTTTCTCACTCATCCTCTTCAAAATTTCCAAGCGAATGAAGTCGCGGGCAAGAAATAGTAATATTACAAATGCGAAGGTAACTCTTTTTGTTTGTTTGTAACCTTTTGACGACCAAATCGCTAATCGTATCGTAATGAAACTTGGCAAGGAGATAGATTATATCCTGGTTAAGGACACAGGCTATGAAGGCTATCCGGATCAAAATTACGACAAGAACGAAGTTTCGGGTAACAGCTAGTTTACAATAAAATAGAAACACACACTCGGTTTTCATACCGTTTCCAGCTACTTCATAGTCCTTGGGGGTTGCTGAATAGTAATAATGGTGGTTTTGGTCCAATCAATTTAATGAGACTCATCAATGTTCCTTATTTTACAAAAAATATAAAATTTTATTTTTAGAAACTTTCTGAATGAACGATGTAAAGTTTCAAATCGATATAAATTGTTATAAAGTCAGGCAATAGCAGTTTACGATTTCGAGTATCTGTTAACTCTAAAATCGATTGTGCGCACCTGTGGTGCGCACAGCAGGCAGACACAGCAGTCACTGCACATCCCTAGTATTGTTACGCCCCTTTCGTCGTGTCAAAAGTGCGTTTGCAAGTTTTATTCCATTTTCTTACTGTTTTTCGTTTATTTAAGTTGTTTTGCTATAAAGAAGGAACCTAATTGGCATTCTTCTCTACTTATATAATTGATTTCTGTGTAAATTTACTTTTGTATGAGTATTCGGTGCCGCAAACTGGCTGTCAAATTCATCTGATATTATCGATTTTCTAGGTCGGGTGTCACAAATAAATAGATTTTTCGCCTTCAGAGTGCAGTAATATTAGAATAAAAAGCTTTTATAAGTAGTCAAGATGACCGATTCAAAGTATTTTACGACGACGAAGAAGGGTGAGATTTTCGAACTAAAATCAGAGTTGAACAGTGATAAAAAGGAAAAAAAGAAGGAGGCAGTGAAAAAAGTAAGTTCTATTTATCCATTCTTAAATCTTATGTTCAATCTTTATCCTCGTATATATAATGAAGCAATGATAGTTTATAGCATAATATACAACAGCAGTCCAAATAAATCACAGTTTCTACATGTCCAAATTGATGACAAATCATCTGTCAGTGATCATTCCACAAAACAATCTTATAGATTCTTATTTAACTATGTTTCCTAGCTAGCCCAATTCTGTTATCTTTGAAGATTACGTACACTTTAAAAATGGCCAGCTTCTTAAATTTTACTGTCTGGTATTGCATAAGAACTCTTCTTCTTTTTACTTTTGAACTGACTATGGTAAAGCCAAAAAGAATGGTTATGATTAGAATAGTCAGCTACCTTATAAATAATATATAATAATAATTAATTTTTCTTTGAAGTAACATTATTGTTGGGGGTAGTTAGTATTGCCAGAGCCCTTTGAACCCATCAAAGAACATTGGCAATACTTTCCAATCAGTTTTACCATCACCCATCTATGTATCCGACTGAAAGACTCGCATCTATGGTCATGAATAAAAAATATAAAAAATAAAAAAAAGTTTTACCCTCTGCTTTCATGCCTACCAATTTCTAGTCTCACAACTTACAAATTTTCTTTTTTACCAATTGTTTGTAAATGTGTGGACATTGTAGGCCTTATAGATTCCTAGATCCTTGGTAACTTTTTATCTTGTTCTATGTTTTGTAGTATGCAATGACTTATTGGCGGGCGTACAATGTCCTCCCGTACTTAAGTACTAATGCTGTAACATAGAAATATTGTAAAACCAAATGATTTTAAAACAGGATCCATGGAGTTTCTTGCCGGTTCTTCTCCATAGGAACCAACAAACCCAAACCAAAAACCTTTTTGTTGAAGTTTTATAAGTGCCCATGTAGGCTTATGAGAAATAAAAATAATTTGATTTTGATTTTACATCCATCATACTAATATGCGAAAGTGACTCTGTTTGTTTGTTTGGTTGTATGTTTGTTTGTTACCTTTTCACAACTAAACGGCTGATTGGATCTTAATGAAATTTGGCAAGAAGATAGATTTCAACCTGGAGAAGGACAAAGGCTATATATCATCACGCTACGACCAATAGTAGCGGAACAGCAATGAAAAATGTTGCGAAAATGGGGGAAAAGTGACGCAGACGAAGTTGCGCGGGACAGCTAGTACATATATAAACTCACACATTTCCCATGGGTCTAGGCAGAAACTACAGAATGTCACTTACTACAAAGCTTACATACTCCTTCCCCCTTGTCCACGTTTAACACAACTTGACCAATAATTTCCTCATCAGGTCATTGCCTCAATGACTGTCGGCAAAGACGTGTCGGCACTCTTCCCAGATGTAGTCAACTGCATGCAGACCGACAACTTGGAGCTGAAGAAGCTGGTCTACTTGTACCTGATGAATTACGCTAAGTCTCAGCCTGATATGGCTATCATGGCTGTCAATACGTTTGTCAAGGTATGTACTGTATAATACGTAGTTCGGCATTGAGTGTGTTGAGGGCATGCAAAACCCGGTTTCGGTTCCATAGTAAAACCTGGTTTTCCTGTGGATACCAGGGTTTTGTTGCCCAAAGTGTGAGTGAGCGGGTTTATTTGGGAAATGTTATGTTTTGATTATAAGCATTTGATATCTTGTGTTGTGATACGATTTTTCAGCTGTGAATTATAGCATAGAAATCCGTATCATAATAAATTGAACACTGACTTTCTGGAGCAATGCATTTAAAAAGAAGAGGCAATGCTTCTGTAGGTCAGATATATTTTCTTTTCTAGATAAATATTCGAGTCGTTTTTATTTTAGGGTCATTTCAAAATTTTCAAATTATGTATGACCTAGGCAATACTTTTGTTTATCCAGCATAACATTTTCTGAATATCCTTTCAAAATCTTTCATGTTACAAAATTCTGAATAAACAATCTGCATGGGTTGAAATTTTTATGAAATTCTAAGATTCTCTGAAATATTTAAGGGGAGTACAAAAGACTGTCTATAGTACAAAAAAAAATAGAATATTCATGATTACTTGTCTTAGTATATTTAAATTATCATAATATAATAACTACTATTCTGTAGTTATTTTTTGTGTGTGACATGTATTTTTTATCGTTTTTTAATGTCTACTGTACCTATAATGATGGGTGGGAAGGATCTACCAACATACCAGCTTGTTAAGGTAACAAAACGATCCAGAAAAACCAAAATCAATTCATCTGATTGTAGATTTACACATTGATCATGAGAAAATATTTAAATTTTTGTAAAATTCTTTGTTTTGAAAATAATTTTTGGTGAAATTTCTGTCAGACAACAAGTGCGAGTAATTTATTTGTTTGTTAAAATTATAATTTATACTCATTGCAGCTCATTTCAATTTTTCATTCTTGCTATTCTATTAGAAAAAAACGGGGGAATATTAGTTACATTTTGCAGATGTCATAAAATTTAAGAAAAGTTAAAAAAGTTTATCATAGTATTCTGTTTAAATGACTATCATGAAAATTATAATCAATCTATTGTAGATAATTCTATCAAGATAATATTTCTGAATTGGAACAGCAAAAATGTCTAACAGAAATTTTCTATAATATCAATTAAATTAGCACTTACTATCCTGATGACCCTGCATGCAAATAGGAAAAATATACAGTTGCATGTTAACTTATATCGCAATATAAACTAAATATTTTATATTATTCAGACCTTATCACTGGCACAAGAAATGTGTAAATCTACATTATAATCGACAACCAGTAAAAAAAAAACAAATATGTATGAAAATAAAATCCATGCCTCATACTTTATTATGAATAGAAGCACATTGGCTATTATTTTACTATATTATCCCATATATATTATGCGAGGTAAATCTTTTAGTCTGCCAAAGACTTTAGACCATGAATGAAATTGACAGATGAATGAAATGATATAAGAATGTATTGACCATAAATTCTGTTTTTCAAGTTACTTCAAATGCATATCTATGTTAAAGGAATTGCAACCTGTCTTACAAAGACATATTGTATTACCCTGTACTAACTGGGTTGTGGAGGTCAGATAGGCAGACTCTCCATGTAAAATACTGCTTATTCAGCTGCATCTGGTCAGACTGGAAGCTGACCCTAACATAGTTGGAAAAAGGCTAGGCAGATGATGATTGCGTTAAAGGAATAACATATCTGTAAAAAAATAAAAACAACATCTGAAATAACTTTAAAATTGTTTCAGTATTATTGAACCTTAGTAGGTCACTAGCGAAGTTCCTTTTGATTCAGCAAAAATCTTACATACTTACATTTCAAAACATTATTATGGTAGATAATACATGTAGGTGGTGAAAGTGACACCATCCCCAAAACGCTTAAGTACCATGTACTCGGTACATCATTTTGAAACCCAATAGAAATTTTTCATTGGTTGTTTAAAAAAAAACAGCGGTTCCATACATTTTAAGCGTGTAGGTATTGCACTTTTGTAGAAAACAGGTGGCGTACCACTACCATGACGTCTTAAAAATTATTGTTTCATTCTTATTCCAGAGTGAAAAACGGAGCGATACAGGTCGTCTAGCTCCATCTCTTTCCCACTCTGGAATAGGAATGGAACATTAATGTTTTAAGCGTCATAGTAACCCGTCAGCCCTGCTGTTTTTTTAAAAAATAACCAATGAAAAATGTATATGTCAACATGAGTGATTTAACTAAGATATCGTAAAAATATTTTGATTTAAAAGAGTGTCCATGGCGATTCTTGCCCATTCTTCTCCATAGAGATCTAAGCTTTGGAATGGGCAACTACAGTACTTTCACAAGTTATTATGTCTTGTGACTGGACTGTTGACTGACTTCATCCTTTTGTTTTTGACTTTCTATAGTGTAATGGTCTAAGGCGCTGCGCAAACGTGTGTCTTGTGTCGGATACAAGCTACAAATGAATATTTGATTTCTATATAACCAGTATGAAATCAGCCACTCCCTACGCAGACATTAACTGTCCGGTCGCCGCTACAAGACACAGCAACTACGGTTTCCTGTGACGGTGTGCCGTGCCGTGTCGGTAACAAAACGTGTCTACGTTTGCGCAGCCCCTAATTGAAGTTAATGGTTTGAGTTTATTTCGAAACGAAATGGTACAAGAAATCTTCGGCAGACAATAAAGATTTAACTTCCAACGCTTCTAGTAAAATTGCTTCAGTATGATTGATGTGTTGCTTCTCTTTTCTTTTTATACACAATACCGACACAAACCACGTTGAAACTGCAGGATTGTGAGGACTCCAACCCCTTGATCAGAGCCCTAGCAGTGAGGACTATGGGCTGTATACGAGTGGACAAGATCACTGAGTACTTGTGTGAACCGCTGCGCAAGTGCTTGAAGGATGAAGATCCGTATGTCAGGAAGACTGCTGCTGTCTGTGTTGCGAAGCTCTATGATATCTCTTCTAGTATGGTGGAGGATCAGGTGTGTGTGTTTTTTTAATGCCCTCTTTTAGTTTTGTAATACTTAACAGTATTTTTATTAATGCCTATCAATGACTGCTAAGCTTTAGGTCTTGGGTATCTATTTCTAGTTTGGGCAAAGTGTTATTGGCCTTTCCATCAGGAATGTCTCAGCCACGGAGTTTGGAATTGTGCCTGGTTGATGGCGATAGGCTTGACCCCTATTAAATGGGGTTTATGTAATGTTATGAAGTATTTTTATGAAGCTTCTGTCATCCTGTAGGAACAGTATTGCTAATTAATGCATGCAATGCATGGGTTGTTACCAGGACATTCCTTACCAACTAGAGGCGAAAACTGTTTGGACCATTTTATTTTGAAACTAGACAAGGTTAAAAACGCTGCTTCTGTTGCTGTTTTGAATACTACTATCACGGATCACTTCATGATTCTCCTCAAATTATCAACTTTAGTTAATTCTTATAAATGCTCAAAAACTAAAAATACTGTGAACTTTGATAAAACAATAACCGACTTGAAACTAAACAATATTTCTGAACTTAATTCAATCAATGATCCAGTCACGTTATCTGTACAATTAATAGACAAACTCCAAAATTGCCTTCAGCAAAACACCATTACTACTTTAGTCCCGAGAAATAATCGCATTATTAAACCATGGATAACTTTAGGAATTCTACGTTGTATTCAAAACAGAAATAATATGCAAAGAAAGCTACGATCTGATCCACAAAACAATATATTACAAATTACTTACAGAAGATATCGCAACTATTGCAATAGTTTAGTTAAAAAGCTTCGAAGAAAATATGATAAGGAACAACTACTAAAGGCAAATAAGAACACGAAACAGTTATGGAACATAATTAACAATATAACTCATCGCAAACCAAAGAAAAATATTAACTCGGAACTATTAGAGATAAAGGCCACCCCCAATGCTTCAGTAGACCACATAAATGATTATTTTTCTAACATCGGGAAAACCCTGGCTGAAGATATTACCTCCACAAACCGATCGCAATCTCAACACGATCCTGATCATATACATTCACAGGCTTCCTCTTTCGTGCTTCTCGAAACGGATCCTAGAGAAGTCTATAACGTGTTAATGGGTCTTAAATCTGAAAGCGCTCCAGGCTGGGATAATATTACAACTTGTTTTTTAAAAACTGCCCATGAGTTAGTCGTACCCATAATTTCGCATCTTGCTAACTTGTGCTTTAGCCAAGGGAAATTTCCACCAGCTCTGAAGCAAGCCATAATAACTCCTGTGCACAAGGGTGGAGACAGTGATGACATTAACAACTATAGACCTATCTCTGTCTTGCCTGCAATATCTAAAATCATTGAAAAGCTAATTAACAAAAGACTAACAAGCTACACTAATAAATATAACATTATTTCACAAGCCCAATATGGTTTTAGACAAAAATTATCTACGGAAGACGCAGTGACGGCATTAACCACTCATATTGTTAAACTAGTAGATTCAGGAAAAAAATGTATAACTGTATTTCTTGATTTAAAAAAAGCTTTTGATACCGTTTCTGTCCCCATTCTTGTGCATAGTCTAGAAGGCATAGGCGTAAGAGGTAGCCCGTTAGCATTACTCATAGATTATCTACAGGATCGTAAGCAAAGGGTTAAGGTAGGAGAGTATATTAGTAAGGAGTCTAACGTGACCTACGGCGTTCCGCAGGGCAGCGTGCTGGGCCCGACTCTATTTTTAATATACATAAACCATCTCTGCAATATGATGCCAGATAATGGGCGCGTTTTCTCATATGCAGACGACACAGCTATTGTTTTTTCTGGCGACACATGGGAATCCGTATATCAATCTTCTGAAAAGGGTCTTTTCGAAATTGCCAACTGGTTGAACTCACATCTTCTAACACTAAATATTTCTAAAACAAAATATATTGCATTTACAAACTACAATAACACTCAACCCGGACCTAACGAAACTCTCAAAATCCACACTTGTCATAATGCTTCTAGCACAAATTGTTCTTGTAAAAACATAGAAAAAGTAACCCATATAAAATACTTAGGTATAATCGTTGATCAGCGGTTATCTTGGCATACACACACAGATATGGTCATGGCCCGTACGAGAAAACTTATTTGGATATTTAAGAACCTAAGACATGTGACAACTAAAAAAATGTTAACAGAAATCTATGTCTCTCTGGCTCAATCAATTCTTATCTACTGCATACCCGTGTGGGGCGGTGCGACAAAAACGAAGTTTCTTGAGCTAGAGCGAGCACAGAGATCTCTTATAAAGGTCATGTACACCAAACCGTTCAGATTCCCGACCAATGAGTTATACTCCCTAAGCGGTATTCTCACAGTCAGAAAATTGTACATACTTCACGCTATCTTAAAATTACACAAAGTCCTGCCATATGACCCTAACTCTCAGGAAAGAAGAAGAAAGCACCGTGTTGCACCAGTAGAATTCGCTAAAACTAGTTATGCAAAAAGACAATTCAATACAAATTCCGCTACCCTATATAATAAAATAAATAAAATAATTAACATCTATCCCATGACTACTAAAGACTGCAAAAAGGCATTAGTTCAATGGCTAAAACTGAAGACCTATGATGACATTGAAATATTGCTGCAAGTATCGTCAATATGACTTGCAAAGAAACACACACGCACTCACACACATACACACACGCATGCACACACACGCTCTCACACACATACACACATGCACATACTCACACACACTATTTTAGGAGTGTTTTCAAAGTTCTTTTATTTTTTAATTTTAGATATCTTATAATTTCTTGTTTAAATTTTATTTTATTTTTGTACACCACTTTTACCATTTTTTTTTATTTGTAATTGAAGAGCGGGGCCTTCTAGCACAGGTATATAATTTACTTAAAAGGAGGTCCCTATGTAAGATTTACTGTAAAAGTTGTACAAGTTTCTGCAATAAACCTTTTTATTTTATTTTATTTTATTTTATTATAATTAAGATAATATTAAACCGTGATTATCTGATATACTATTATACACGGTGTAAATCACCTCATCACGAAGCCGTCAACCAAGTATTCTGTACATGAAACTAAGTAACTTTACGCAAAAATTATTGCTGGGAAACGATTTTTTTTTGGGGGGCGTAAAATCATGTTTTGTGGTAGAACTCAAAGTAACGCACTCAAAACATTGTGCTGATTGACGGATTGAATAGTACGGGGGTCGTGGAGGTGATTAAAGTAAAATTCTTACATTAAAAACTTGTATTTGAAAAAATACTTGTCAAAAAGTTGGAACTTTGACCCCTAATATCTCCGTAACTAGAAGGTTCCCAGGTATGGTGTAGAACAAAAAAATGATCGCAATGACAGGGAGAACCAGTGCCTTTCGGCTTCGTTAAGAGGTGTTTTACACCCTTTATATACTGAAAGACTAAAAAATCTTTTTTTTGGATCTTTCGAATAAGTCACTTTGTATGGTATTCTTCTATAAGACAGTATGTGTAAGTCTAACCCTGGTATCTATAGACAAGTTAAAGTCATGCAGTCATGCAATTTTTTATGCAATAGACAAGAATTTAAACGAAGTAAGAACCGACAAAGAAAGCAAATATAACTGATTCGGGCCAAGAATCATTAGCATAGTTACCTCCTTGAATTTGACGAGGATGCAAAACAACAGCTTGTATAATTTACTGAACTTAATATTCACAGGGTTTCTTAGACCAATTGAAAGATCTGCTGAGCGACTCCAATCCGATGGTAGTTGCCAACGCAGTTGCCGCTCTCTCGGAGATCAATGAAGCCAGTGTCTCTGGACATCCTCTTGTGGGTGAGTAGAAAATGTCAAAAGTCATTTATTCAAATTAGGCTGATAATTTCAGCACTATTTGAACGTCATATCCTACTATCCATACTAATATTAAAAATGCGAAAGTCACTCTGTTTGTTTGTTTGTTTGTTACCTTTTCACAACTAAACAGCTGATCGGATAGATTTCAACCTGAGGAAGGACATAGGCTATCATCACGCTACGACCA
Organism: Cerastis leucographa; assembly: GCA_963082945.1. NCBI lineage: Eukaryota > Metazoa > Arthropoda > Insecta > Lepidoptera > Noctuidae > Cerastis > Cerastis leucographa. Next base: position 14,092,586 of record OY720365.1, on the reverse strand, counting down.
ATAGGAGCGGAGCAGCAATGAAAAATGTTGCGAAAACGGGGAAAATGTGACGCAGACGAAGTTGCATGGGACAGCTAGTAATAATATAAATGCTAAAGTTTGTGAGAATGCATGGATGTTTGTTACTCTTTCACGCGAAAACTACTGAATGGATGTGGGTGAAATTTTGCACACGGGTAGTTGATAACCTGGATGAACACATAGGATACTTTTACCACTTTTTATCCCGGTATTTCGATCCCGTGGTATAATTACCGACTCAACGCGTGCGAAGCCGCTGGCATACGCTAGTATTACATAAGACAGTCCTCTAAAACGCCCGCCCTTCACCACAACCTTGCTAGAAATGACTGAACATAAGAAAATGCAACCCCTGGAGAATGATTCGTATTAAAACATAATGAGCATTACGTTACATAACAATGTGTAATAAATTTGCATGCCCTAAACAGGCAAATTAAGGTTTGTGCATACATCACCAACTTTTATATCTGGTAACGCTTGTATTTTATGCAAATAAATGTAAGTTATATTTTTCTTAGAATCCTGCCCTATGATTAGAATTTTGAGGGTCATCCAGAGATCCATCTCTGGAGGGTAGTATTTGACACTCACTGCCATGCAATTCACTGGCCGTTCGCAATTTTTCGAGATTGACACGCCACCTATATGCTGCGCTTAATAAGTTTGGCAGGCCAAACGGGCGGCCGGTGGTGGTGTCTGCACGCGTAGCATGACCACTGTAGAAATGAGTTTCGTATACGGAAGAATAGGCATAATGATAGATAGACAATGACAATGTGTCAGTTTGACGATTCTTCCGTCGATATAGCCCGTTTCTACGGCGGTCATGCTACGCGTACAGGTAGGGTTGCTAGGTTTTGAAATCGACAAGCCGGACCGTCCAGCTAGTTTAGCCGGACATTTGGGTAAAAAGCCGTTTATAACATTGTTTTCAAGTTATTCTTAACTGTTTTTCGTGTTTCACCTATCGGTTGACCAGCGATCTGCAGTTTTATTATTCAGGGTACACCCCCCGGAACAAAGTCCTGACTTCGGCCCTGGTGGGTCATAATTCACCACGGGGGCTTAGTTTCTTGTTTCGACACTTTAGTTGATGCTTAAATAAAGCCGCGTGAGTAAACGTAATCTTACTAGTCAAGCGCTTCCAATTATGCAAAGCATTTTTGGTCTGCTTCCAAAAACTCGATAATTATCACAAAGCTTGCCAAAATAAACATTAAATGAACAGTGTGCATATGGGTACCAGACCAGACATTTTTAATTAAGGTAATGTTTACTCTAGTCATTTTTAAGTTATTACTTAGCAAGTTATGGATTTTTTAATTCTGAAATAAATGATCAATCTTTGATAGTGGCAACAGGGTTTATTCCAGCTGTATACGTCTTTTTGTGCCTATTGGCCTTGTTTGGTTCTGCCTCCTGCTGATATGGAGGGAAGTGGAAATTATGTTTATCCTACTCCTCCGCTATTCTTTTCTCGGGATCGGTTGCGGGATCCAAAACAGTTCAATAGTTTCTCTGAAGCTTCATTGTCTCGGTGCTTTTTTGGTGGCCACACTGTTGATTCTGACTTCAAGGGTTGCAGTGGTTTAGGAATAATATGGCGGGCTTGTATATAAAAAAAATCATGTCTAAACTATGTTGTCAACAGAAATGAATGCTCCTACCATAAACAAGCTGCTGACGGCTCTGAATGAGTGTACGGAGTGGGGGCAGGTGTTCATTCTGGACGCTCTGTCCAACTATTCTCCGCGCGACGCCAGGGAGGCGCACTCCATATGCGAGAGGATCACGCCCAGGCTCGCTCATGCTAATGCAGCTGTGGTTCTGTCCGCTGTCAAGGTAAACTATACTTTAATTACTAGTTCCATAGACGATAAAGTTGCATGAATGGTAGTCTTATGAAGGTACTCGTATATTTACTATTGTCCTACTCTACGGGGTCCGGGCAACACGTTTTCTTCTTCCATTCTCCCCTGTCAGACGCCTTGCTACATTAACTCCCTTCTCTTTCATATCGTTCCTCACGCCATCCATCCATCGTTTATTTACAATATGGATGAAAAAAATATTTGATACATTTTGACCCCTTTCTACTGAATTGATTAAAAAAAAAAACAAATTCACACTTGTCCAAAAAGTTTAGTATACGAAAATTATTTTAATTAAAAAAGCTATTGGTGGTTAGGTAAGGTTTTCATTTTTTTTTATACATACTGTATATTATTGCATGTCCCAGTTAAAAAACAAAAAAATATCTTTGCGTAGTATATCTCTCGGGACGAACTGGATAGATACCGTCAGAACTGGAAGGAGGACGCGCGGGTTCGTGAGAAATGGAAGGAGTGAAGGGAGGCCTTTGCCCAGGAGTGGGAGAGAAACCGAATTGAAAAAAAAAACTCTGCCCTAACTTTCACAAATACAGTGTTTATGATTTATGTATTGTTCCGCAGGTCCTGATGAAGCTAATGGAGATGGTATCAGATGACACGGAGCTGGTCAGTACGCTGTCCCGCAAGCTTGCCCCTCCGCTAGTGACGCTGCTCTCTGCGGAACCGGAGGTGCAGTACGTGGCCTTGAGGAACATCAACCTGGTTGTGCAGAAAAGGCCTGAGATTCTGAAGCATGAGATGAAGGTATGTGCTAATTATGTTGAACCAGGCTGCGGCGCAATATGTTTTCTTCCATACTTCTACTACTTGTCATCTCATCAGACACCTCCTTTCTTGCCATATCATCCTTCATACAGTACATCCACCTTTTCACTATAAACACTACAGCCGAGGATAAATCTTAGCGAATTCTATCAACATCATACAACCTACCAATAGGGATGGTGACTCATTTTTTTTTATTTGTCTATCGGGTAAATTAATAAAAAGTATTTGACACGTATTTTTTCTTTTTTCATGTAATCGTAAAATTACGGAGATATTTTGAGTTGAAATGGCGCATGACGTCACGGCTCAGTACATTTTATACCTAGTTGTGACGTAGTTAGCCCTCACTCTCCAACTTTAATGAGTTTTAACTAAGTATTCTTTTGTTAACTTGATAAAACAAAAAATACGTATCTAATATTTTTGTATTACCTGATTGACGGACAAAATAGAATTTCGTTTTCTTTACCCAGTCATCATCCCTATTCTGCTAAAATGACGTCTTCTTTATTTCCAGGTGTTCTTCGTAAAATATAACGACCCAATCTACGTAAAGCTGGAAAAGCTGGACATCATGATCAGGCTTGCGTCGCAGGCTAACATCGCGCAAGTCCTGGGCGAGCTTAAGGAGTACGCTACGGAAGTGGACGTAGACTTTGTCCGCAAAGCTGTCCGGGCCATCGGCAGGTGTGCTATCAAGGTAGGCGAACCTTCCCGTGCATAGCAAAGAGCTGTTGATTTGAGCGCGAAGAACATTTCAGGCGTTTTCTGGATATTACGAAGTCTATGCGAAGCAAAAGAAAGCTATAGTACAATAGCGAGGGGAGCATAGTCTTAACATTTAGAGCGTTCAATTTAAATATTTTTATTTTTGTATGAAAATCTGATGAACTAAAATATGAAGAATTTTTAAAAATCATAGTACGTAAGTTGTTGATTATAATGTTAGTAACATAGTCCTGAGAGGTCGTCGGTGTTTTACAAATAACCCTGTGTACTTCCATATGCATTCAGTAAAAAAATTTTTTTTTGAAATTACAAACATACACTTCAATTTTATTCATATATTCTTCTTGTCGTATCGATGATACTTCTATTTTACAAGGTTTGGGCCCAGTAGGTGGCCACGTTTATTGCAGTGTCAGAGGCCGTTATTCAGGTCATCAAGACTGTAAGCAAACGGACACTTGGGGCACTCCAGCATTATTTATTTGTATGGATCAATTTAACGGTCATTTTGTCCCCAGGTTGAACCCTCAGCGGAGCGCTGCGTGTCAACCCTCCTGGAGCTAATCCAGACTAAAGTGAACTACGTGGTACAGGAAGCCATCGTGGTGATCAAGGACATCTTCCGGAAGTACCCCAACAAGTACGAGAGTATCATCAGCACGCTGTGCGAGAACCTCGATACTCTGGATGAGCCGGAAGCGAGGGCGTCTATGGTTAGTTTCAGAGGTTGAAAGAGAGAAAGAAAAAGTCTTTATAAGTCTCACACAGGACAAAAAAAAAGGTTAAAACAACAAATGTATGGAGCAGTTGAAATTTTTTCGGTATTACGATGTTTGTCCGATGGAGAAATATGTTCAGTTTGATGGTCTGTAACACACCCTTAAGTATGTATATACCCTTTTCGGTAACACCCTGTATGGAAAAACCCGACAGCAACTGTTGGCCAGTAGGCCATCAGACCCTCTGGTCTGTCTGGTCCCATCCGATTGTCGTTACGGCCAATGGCCTGATGGCCAAGAGTCTTGACAAACATCTGTCGAGGCTCTCCTTAGGCGGTTGGATCAAGGGCCTGATTCAGAAGGCAGTGCTTCTCGATACGGCCCGCATTGTGAAAAGACAGGACTTTGGAGCCCTAACCACTGGTACCTTTGACCCTGCTCCCGACACGGGCGGACCACTATATGGTTTCATCATCATCATCAGCCTATAATGTTCCAACTGCTGGGACACAGGTTTCCTCTCAATGAGAGGGAGTGGGCTATAATCCAACGCTGGCCCAGTGCGGTTTGGTAGATGTCACATGTCTTCGAATTTTTAGTTCTAGGACATACCGGTTTCCTCACGATGTTTTCCTTCACCGTTTTGAGAGCAGTGGTGATGAAATAAATTACACAAAGTAATGCGCCTGCCGGGTTTGAACCTACGATTTACTGCTCGTAAGTCGGGGCTGCCACCACTGGGCCACCGCTGCTCCCACCACTGGGCCACCGCTGCTCCCCTATATGCTTTATGAAACAAATTTAAAAATGTGTATAGAAGATGAATAAAAGAAAATAGTGCTTGGAGTCCCTCCGCGCGGAAGAAGTGAAACTTCGTAATACTACACGCATGCGTTCGAGTGTCACGCATTCACTATCGTTATTTTATTGAGCTTTTTTTCATTGTTGTACACTTTTTATTACATAAGTTTATCGAGGTTATTCTACTCTGGGAAATTGAGCGAAGGCTGGTCACACCGAAGAGTCGAATGCATGACTGTTTGCACGCAATTTTGCGTACCTAGTAGAACTACGTAGTCACAAATCTTGTAATAACGCCATCTCTTAGTGGGTAATAGAAAATATTCCCCCTCCATTACAACGTTAAACTTTTTGGATGTCGCATAAGAAGTTTCACTTCAAAAATAATAACTTGTGTTTTCTTTTCTAGGTATGGATAGTAGGCGAGTATGCGGAACGTATTGATAATGCTGATGAGCTCCTCGACTCTTTCCTTGAGGGCTTCCACGATGAGAATGCACAGGTATTATCTTTGTTATATTAATTTTATTTCAAGCATTTTTCTTTCAGTTACTATACAAGGTGTTGTTTTGCATCCTCGTCAAATTCAAGGAGGTAACTATGCTAATGGTTCTCGTCCCTAATCAATAATGAAATGGGTAGGCAATTTTTTTTTCTTATTTCCGGGAATCGGCCAATCCACCCGTATTTCAAATGCGGGCTGTTTGATTCTCTCCCAATAACCGCGCTTCCACAAATTCAAAGAATCTCAAACGTTTATTCGATAACTTTTGATTCGATACGATTCTGAAATACTAACAAACATGAACAACCAAAAAAACCGGCTAAGTGCGAGTCGGACTCGCGCACCGAGGGTTCCGTACTTTTAAAAGCGTAATTATTAAAAACATTTTTATTATATGAACTAAAACTTCACGGTTTTCGCAATATTTGCTTTATCTGTGCTATAAGACGTTGCTTCGTACCAAATTTCAAGATTCTGAGTTCACGGGAAGTAGGTAGTAGGTTTTAATTCCCTTGCGAGTGTCGAAAATTTGCGGCATAAACGGCTGTATCTTTTGATTGCGTTGGCTTAGAAATTTGATTTTTTCACAGCTCCAAGGGACTGTAGACTTGAGTATTTGATATAAATTCCAGCTTGATACCTCCACGCGTTCCTGAGAAAAAGTTTCTTGACAGACAGACAGACGGACGGACAACAAAGTGATCCTATAAGGGTTCCGTTTTTTCCTTTCGAGGTACGGAACCCTAAAAACAGCGTTTATTAATAATTAACTAGGTGCCGTAATTTTAAATAATTATTTATGTCTTGTGTGACAACCTCCTGTATTTTGACGAGGATGCAAAACAACACCTTGTATAGAGTGTACCTTGTGTAGAGTAAGGGAGGTGTCCCTTGAAATCGGTTACCATGTATTCAGTAGACGTACGCCCGGCGACCAATCAATCTATTCAATTCCAGTTTATGCGGATCTCTCATTGAACGGGAAGTCTATGCAAAGCGAGGCCACGTTATAGTGGAAATGTATAGCTTGTTGTGTAGCCGTGTGTACATATAAATTATACATTGGTTATTAAAAAATAACAGCTGTTTCCTACAAAAGTAGGGTAGACAGGACACCTGGGTGAAGAAAATGAAATTCTATTTTTTACGTCAGTCAGGTACGAGTAATACAAAAATATTACACACGTATTCTTTGTTTTATCAAATTAACAAAAAAATACTTAGTTCGAACGCATTTAAGTTGGAGAGTGGGAGCTCACTACGTCACAAGGAGGTATAAAATTTACTTACCCGTGACGTCATGCGCCATTTCAACTCAATATATCTCCGTAGTTTTATGATTACGTGAAAAAAAATATTTCTCCAATACTTTTTAATAATCTACCCGATTACCAAAGAGAAAAAAAATGTCATCATCCCTATTTATCCATGAGGATGATTTAGCCTTGCAGGTGTATTATTACGAAGTCTTAACTGAGCATATCTCCCCAGGTGCAACTCCAGCTACTGACGGCTGTGGTGAAGCTGTTCCTGAAGCGGCCGGCTGACACGCAAGAGCTGGTGCAGCATGTGCTCAGTCTCGCCACTCAGGACTCTGACAACCCTGATCTTAGGTGAGACGTGATTGATATTCAAATCTACAGTTTTCTTTATATGCAACTGTAGAATTGCTCCGGAACTCGCCTTTGTTTTTGTAAAATGCGAAAGTTTGTGAGGATCCATGGAATGGATGTTTGTTACTCTTTCACGCGAAAACTACTGTACGAACTTGGATGAAATTTGGCACACGGATAGTTTATAACTTGGATTAACACAGAATACTTTGTATCCCGGTAGTGAAATGCCGTAGGACAATTACCGAACTCCGAAAAATAGTCCGGAATATAGTCTACTATAAAAACGTATGTATTACCGCACTCACTGACAGTCCGACTACTTTTCAACCTTATAACTCAAGGCATAAAATCAAAAGTGGTCGACCGTCAGTGAACTTGGTGGTACGTATAGAAGAAGATGCAGAAGACATTGCCCTGGTGCCTCATATGTCCTGAGAATCAACAGCCTAGTAAAATTACTTGTTGCGTTATAAAGAACTACCTGTTGCCAGTGACTTCATTCACGTGGGTATTTTAAAGTGTATGCTGAGAAAATAAAAAAAAAGTCGCATGGCTTGTTTGTGTAGTCGCGATTCATATTTCAATCAACAAAACAACCCAACACTGACCTGCACATTGTTAAAACCGGCCAAGTGCGAGTTGGACTCGCGCACGAAGGGTTCCGTACCATTATATATAAAAACGAGAAAAAAATCAGCACCCTTAAATATTTATTTTATTCTGTTGTATTTGTTGTTATAGCATCAACAGAAATACATAATCTGTAGAAATTTCAACTGGCTACCTATCACGGTTCATGAGATACAGCCTGGTTACAGAAGGACGGACGGACAGCGAAGCCTCAGTAATATGGTCCCGTTTGACCCTTTGGGTACGGAACCCTAAAACCGAAATAAAACCTGAATTTTGCCGACTACCTTAGTGCATCCTCATAGATGAAAAACTTGTTGATCCCCCCAGGGACCGCGGCTTCATCTACTGGCGCCTGCTGTCGACGGACCCGGCGGCCGCTAAGGAGGTGGTACTGGCCGACAAGCCCCTCATTTCGGAGGAGACTGATCTGCTGGAGCCAACACTGCTCGACGAACTCATCTGCCACATCAGCTCGCTGGCCTCCGTCTACCATAAGCCGCCCACTGCTTTTGTTGAAGGTACGCTAAATGTTACCACTGCTGGGACACGGGCCACTATTTGAGAGGGACCGGGCCGTAGTCTATCACACGGGCCCAGTGTGACTTGGCACATGTTTTTGTTTTTGAAATGAAATGAAATTATCTTTATTTTTGTAAGGTTTCAAGTACGGAAGTACACTGTGACGCATATTTGATGGATGTTATCTATTTTGGGAGTCTTGGCGGTCTAGTGGTTGCAAGAGCTACTGTGGAGCATGAAATCTTGGGTTCGATCTCCAAGTTGGGTAATGTGTTAGTGGAAATCAGGAATCGGGAGTCCACAGCTGGACATAGGCGTCTCTCAAGCTACGCAACACCCATCACCCTTTCCTCCGTCCTAGGCATTCAGCCGGATCTTTTAACTCCTTCTATACATTGGTCCATCTTTTCCTTACTCTTCAGCTCCCTAATCTTTTTCCAACTATATTGGGGCCGGCTTCCAGTCCCACCGGATACAGCTGTATAAAAGTATTTAACATAGAGGTGCCTATCAGACCCCTAGCCCAGCCTCCGTTTCGACCTGACCCCCTTCCTTTTCCCCTCCTCCCCTTTTTAAACTCCACTTCTTTCCTCATTTTTCCTTTCTTGACCTTTTCTCTGCGTTACTACTACAATGTAATATGTACTGTACAATACTAACTGTTGTACGCTCTGCAGGTCGCGGCGCGGGCGTGCGCAAGTCTCTCCCGGCGCGCGGCGGGTCGGCGGCCAGTGATGACGTCAGCGCGCCGCAGCCCACCGTCATACCCAACCAGCTGCACAACAACGTATGTATTCTATCAATAACACTAGAAACAGGATATTTACCATGTTTAATATTTGTTTCGTCTTCCTGATATTTCGCTTGTGCTGATTGCATTGAATAGTGCAGGGGTCATGGAGGTATTTAAAGTTATAACATTAAAAACTTGTATTTATTTTTGTGAAAAGTGGCGAAAGACTGACTACGACGACTTCCATAGGACAAGTTAAATAAAAGCTTTTAAAAATCCAAACCCCTATTCGTTTATAATTTTCCGAAGCACAAATGTCTAAGAGTTGTGTTGTAATTTCTATTATGACTTTTTTTGCAGGAGTCTCTTATTGGCGACCTGTTGTCTATGGACATCGGCGGCCCCCCTCCCGCGCCCGCGCCCTCCTCGAACCTGGACCTGCTGGCCGGAGGACTCGACGTACTTGTGAGTTACACGCTCATTATTATCGACAGGACAGTCACAAGCACCAATATGTATACACTTATAAATTCTTAAGAAAGATGATCTTTTTATAAGTTTTAATTTAACTTGCAAAGGTAGTTAGTTTGATAGTATGTATTGGTCAAATCTTGCAACTGAATTTTTATTGAGTTGAAATGGCGCATGACGTCACCTGTAGGTAATTTTTATACCTACTTGTGATGTAGTAAGCCCCCACTCTCCAACTTTAATGAGTTTTAACTAAGTATTTTTTTTATATTTTGATAAAACAAAAAATACGTGTCTAATATTTTTGTATTACCTGTCTGACGGACAAAATAGAATGTCGTTTTCTTTACCCAGTCTTCACCCCTATTGGTCTATCTATCTAGCATCAGACTGTTAGTTCCAGAGCTTTGCTTTAAATAGTAACAGCTCCTCGGGTCGATCATTAAGTTAAGCCGTGCTTACCTAGGTTGGTCCGCGGATGGTGACCACCCATAAAAATACCTGTACTTAGCGATGGCACAATATTATGTTCATTTAATCGATACGTTATTATATTCTCTAGCTGGGTGGAGGGCCCGAGCCCGCGACAACATCAGGCACTACAGGCCTGCTAGGAGACATCTTCGGTGTGACAACAGCCCCCGCCTCCTACGTGCCTCCCAAGCAGTGCTGGCTGCCTGCTGACAAAGGAAAAGGTACGTTAAACATAGGTTAATAAGGCTCCGAGTCCTATAGCTACTACCTCATGATTCTGGTTGGCGCAGCAGCAGTTATTTTTGGCTATGGCATCTCGTAGGTCAACCTATGAGGCTGTCTTCTGCTTAATCAGACTATCCTTTGGGTGCCTTGAGTCCTTGAGGCCCTACGGCTTCCAGTAAAGGGGTTTATGTGTAAAATATCGGCCTTGACACAAATACCTTTTGTCAATCGTCGTTATTGTTATTATTTTGGCTGAGCACGAAGTCCTGGGTTTGATTCCCACGTCGGGCAAAGTGCTCCGGCAGCCACGGAGTCTGGATTTGTGCCCAATTGATGGCAATAGGCTCGCCCCCTATTACAGCGGACTTTAACATAATTGGAGAAGCGTGGGTGTAAACCCTGCGGGGATTACAGGCATGACGTTATGTTACTTGTCGTTGTAATATTTGCAGGTCTCGAGATCTGGGGCACATTCAGTCGTCAGAACGGCCAGCCGCGCATGGAGATGACCTTCACCAACAAAGCCATGCAGGCCATGAGCGGGTTCGCGATACAACTCAATAAGAACAGGTTAGTTATATTGTAATACTATTGTAAGAGAATAATCAGCCTATAATGAAACAGACAAGCATGTCGGTTTAATTATATGCTGAGGCATTCTGACTTATACTAACGTACGTTTACTTTACGAACTAGGAACCGCCCCGGCCTCGTACGGGTACATATTTCCCTGTGTTTTCTAAAAAAAGTAAGAGAATGAATCATGAATAAAAACCTATAAGGAAATATACGGGGTGTTAAGGGACACCGTCGCGAAAACGTTTACCATGTAGGTCATTCTAAACCCCCCAAACATAGACTCACTGACCGCACAGTCAAACCATTACTACGGTTTTGTGGGGCTTAGTTTATAATTATTCATAGCTTGTGTCAATATAAATAAATAATAGAAATTTGTCTTCAGTTATAAAAAAAAAGGATTGTGTGGTTTTATGAAACCACGGTAAAAGTGAAACTTTTTTTTTCACACTATAAACGTTTAACTAAAAAAAATTGGAATAATATTCCATTAAGTGTATAAAACGTATAAAACGCGGAGTAGGGATAAAGTGAACTTTATCCCTACTCCGCGGCCGAGCGTCACGCGACATGCAACACATAGACGAAAAAGTTTGAGACGATATAATAAAAGTTTCACTTTAAAAAATGCTGTTTCCTACAAACGTGTACCTACACGGTCAAAATGTATGGGACAGCAGATTTTTTTATTGCCATTGGTGTCCCTTACGCCTTGTGTATTAAAAGAGAGAAAAAAAAATAGAACGTAGACCTTTCAAAATCAAAACAAAATCGATAATCAATCCAAAATAAACGTAATTTAATGGTAAAAAGGTTGATTCTACGAGGCATAGGGGTGGGTCCAATTTTACCTAGCCGCACATATATGTTTCACATTAAAAAAAAAGGATTGTGTGGTTTTATGAAACCACGGTAAAAGTGAAACTTTTTTTCACACTATAGACATTTAACTAAAAAATTTTGGGAGCGCCCTTTACTTTATCCCTACTCCGCGGCCGAGCGTCACGCGACATGCAACACACAGACGAAAAAGTTTGAGACGATGTAATAAAAGTTTCACTTTAAAAACACAGTTTAAAATACCCAAGCCTCTAGAGCGGCAAATGCCCCCCCCCTGCCCTCCTGGCGAAGGCCGTGAGCCCATGACCACTACTGTACATGAAGTTGTAACAAGTAAACATGTTCTAGTTTCGGCGTGTTCCCGTCGGGCGGGCTCAGTGTGGGCGCGGTCGCGGCCGGCGCGGCCGCCGACGCGCCGCTCGCGCTCGCCACGTCGGGGCCCGTACAGCGCATGGAACCGCTCAACAACCTGCAGGTAACACATTCTACTGCTGTTATAGCGCGTAGCATTTTTGACGTGTCTTCAGAGGTATTTTTTCAAACAAGCTTCTCTAATTTCCGCCATTACAGACCGCCACACACATACTCCCGTATGGCGAACCCGCCTCGCGTTTCCCACTTACTTCCTAACCCCTCCCCGCGTTGCCCTCCCTGCCCTCTACTTCGCTCTTCACGTTGTGCACCTTCCCATAACCCCCCTTTAGCCCTACCTTCTTCTCGGTGTTGTGTGCACCGTAAAAACACATAAAAACTCCCTAGTTTTGATGTGTTTTTAACCCCCGACCAAAAAAGAGGGGTATTATAAGTTTGACGTGTGTATATGTGTGTCTGTGTATCTGTGTGTCTGTCTGTGGCATCGTAGCTCCTAAACGGTTGTACCGATTTCGGGTCGTCAGCAGTTTAAATGTTAGTATTCTTTGTACTTATGATTCACTGTAGTCATGTTTTATGATTAAAAAGCTTTGTACAATCTAATTATAAAGATTAATCGTCAATAAATTACGGGTAACAGAAATCTTTCTTTTAGAAATAATGGGTCATAAGAGTAATACATACGGTTCCTACCCAAAGAAGAAGAGGAAAGCTAGTAAAAAAGAATACCTACAAAAGGCGAGAGCAGTTCTACGGTAAATGTAAAAAATACCTAGTTGATCTTAGTAGTGTATGCGGTCATTACTTAAGTTATATTTTATGTTTACAGCGGATTAAAGGACCCTGTTATTAATCAGCACATTGATGGATTATCATCATCGCTTGCTCAAAATGTTGATACAAGGTAAAGTTACCTCTGTCCTGGAGGGCATTGTACTGCGCTCCTCCCTGGCGGCAAACAAGGCGACCGCGGGCCCGGGGGCGGGCTCGGGCCCGAATGCGACCCCGGGCTCGAGGGTGGTCCCGGGCCCGAAGGCAGTCTCAAATGCGGCTGCTACGGCTGCCAATTCTGGGCCGGGGCAGTCTGGCCAGCGTTCTGGCAGGACTAGGCCGGGCCCCGGAAAGTCGGCTCCGCCAAAACCGGCAGCGGCCTAGAAAATAGGCAAGGTGGCTCCTCAGGTGGTGGCGGTGCCTGCGCCAGCAGCAAGCCGGCCGCAGCCACCGCTACCACCCCCCACGCCTGCCGCGGCCGAAACCGAGTGGCAGGTGGTCGGGGAAAGGAGGAAGGGGTGAAAGGCGGCCAAAAAGGCCCGTAACGAGGAGCGTAGGTGGCAGCACAAGGCGCAAAGCGTCGCGGCTAGACTCCGCGCCCCGAAGACCGCAACTGTAGTGATCACGCTACAGCCGGAAGCGGAAAAGAGGGGCGTGTCCTACCGCGACATGCTCTCGAAGGCGAAAGCGCCGGTGTATCTCGCAGAGCTCGGGATCACCGGGGGCTTCCTGCTTAAAGTCCCCGCGACAGGGGCTCGAGCGCTGGAGATCCCCGGTGTAAATAGTGGCCCGTCCACTGACGCTCTGGCTGAAAAGCTAAGAGCGTCCCTAGATGCGGATGAGGCCCGAGTGTCCAGGCCCGTCAGATGCGCAGACCTGCGCATCCTGGGCCTGGACGACTCTGTGACCCAAGAGGAGGCGGTCGCCGCCGTCACCAGGTGCGGTGGGTGCCATGCTGAGCAGGTCAGGGCAGGCACCCTACGTTCGGACCACTCGGGCATGCGAACCATTATGGTAAGCTGCCCTGTGACGGCGGCGAAAACAATCGTGGAGGCTGGAAGGCTTCTGGTGGGCTGGGTGTCAGCGCAGATGAAGCTGCTGGAACCCCGACCTCTGAGGTGTTATTAATTATAACTATATTAAAATTATTATTAATAATTTTTATTATTATTATTTATTTGTTATTATTATTAGATAACAATGATCTTTATTGATAAAGATCATTGTTATCTTGGAGCTTCGCCTGACGGCCTTTTTGGTGAAGACAGCCTCATAGAAATAAAGTGCCCCTTGACTTGTTATGCAATGGACTCTGACACTGCATTTCGGATGGGAAATCATCAAATGAATTCTCCCGCTCTGGGCGGAGCGTCAGACTTGGCTGACTAAAACCCACCCATGTTCCTTCTTAGCCCTTTGTGTTCCAGAGCCGCGGTATCTCTTTCGAACAACCCGCAGCCCTGGCAGGCATTGGCCCTCTCGGACCCCTTCCGATTTGCTGACATTTCCTAGAGGCGCGCGTGGAAAACAAACGCGCCGTCGGCACGGCCTGTCGTCATAAGACGGACGGACGGTGAGCTGGCCCATTACTCACCGTCCACAGGCCCGCGCCTACGGTGGCCGGGGGCCACTGGTTGCCCCCCGACGCCCGGGGCGTCTCCCGCGGCGGCTGGGACGTGAGGTTCTCTCCCTCTCACGTTCCGCCACCTCCTTCGCTAGCATGACTGCTTTGCAGAAGGAGGCGACGGCATCCCATTCCCTCTCGCTCCGGACCATGCATTGAACCAGGGCCGGACGCGAGAGGTCGCCGCCGCCAATCGCCGCTACCAGGACACGGCGGTGCTCATCCCAAGCGGGGCAGAGCTACACGGTGTGCTCCACCGTGTCCTCCGGCCGATCCTCGCAATGGTAACACCCGGGCGTTTCCTCCCGTCCGATTCGGTGCAGGAACCTCCCGAAACAATCGTGTCCGGTGAGGACCTGCGTCAGGTGGAAGGTGAGGGCGCCGTGGCGCCTCTCTAGCCAGTCCTCAAAGAGGGAACTTATCGCCACTATTGTGGCGTGCCCTGCACGTGGTTGCGATAGTTGCTGTCTCCATGCCGCCATAAGATCGCGCCGGAAGTCTTTCCGCTGAGCGACAATTTGCCGCGGCAGCGGAGTTTCCCCCCGGTGTAGTGCCTCCGCGCGCCATTCGTGCAGGCGCGCGAGCACTATCGCCTCCAGATCCCATGGCGGAAATCCGGCCAAGAGGCTCGCCGCCTCGCCGAAGATCGTGCGGTACCCCCGGACCAGCCTTACGGCTACCACCTTCTGGGGCGCGTTCAGGTAATGGGCGGCTCGCCGCCTCAAAGAACGCGCCCACACCGGCGCCCCGTAAAGGGCCATGGACCGCACGACCCCCGCATAGAGCTTCCGGCAGGAGGCGTTTGGATTCCCCAGGTTGGGCAAGAGCCGCTTGAATGCAGCCCCTGCCCTTTCCAGTTTTGGGGCCAAACGTCGGAAGTGCTCAACGAAGTTCCACCGGCTGTCGAGGACAAGCCCTAGGTACTTTAGCGTCGACTCGACGCCGATGGGAACCCCTCCTACCGTCAGTATGGATCCCGACGGCGGTGGTGCATTCCGAGGCCCATGAAAGCACATGGCCTCAGACTTGTGCAATGCCACCTCGAGACCCAGTTGCCGGATTCTCGCCACGACTATCGCAACCCCGCGTGTCATAAGTTCGGCCGCCGCCTCGTGCGACCTCCCCTGTGCCAGCACCAGCGTGTCGTCAGCGTAGCAAACTACGCTGACACCGCTAGGGAGGTCAGCGCGCAGCACCCAGTCGTAGCTGATGTTCCACAAGGGTGGCCCCAGAACCGATCCCTGTGTAACACCGCACGACATCTCTCGCCGGTTCCACTCTCCGTTGCGACCGGGGTAGATGACGGCCCTGTCCGTCAGGTAGTCCCCGACCACACGACGAAGGTAGGTCAGCACCCGGTGATACCGGAGTGCCTCCTTAATGCAGGTCCACGGCATGATGTTGAAGGCGACCCCACCCCGGGACACCGCATCCCCTGTCGTGAGAGCCCTCACGCGCATGATGGCGTCCACCGTCGAGCGCCCCCTGCGGAAACCAAACTGGTGATCCGCAAGATCCGGCCCCATCCCCACAAGGTGCCCGGCGAGGCGGTTAGCAATGACTCTTTCAAAGAGCTTGCCCATCTCGTCGAGCAACACAATGGGCCGGTATGCGGACGGAGAGTCCGCAGGGCGCTCCGGCTTCCGGATGAGGACCAGCTTCCCCGTCTTCCAACGAAGCGAACTGGCCTCTCTCCAAGCATGCGTTTAAGAGCCCTTCCAGTCGGGGCCCGAGAGCCTCCGAGGCCAGGACCCAGGCTTTGCCAGGCAAGCCATCGGGTCCCGGGGCGGTATTTTTGGCTTTAAGCCTGCCTACCGCCACTCTCAGGTCTACCCCGGTCACTTCCGGAATATCGTCATCGTCCTCGATGTGGTCCAGTTCTGGCACCGCAAGCGGCGTAGCCATAGGCGGGGAAGGATGTTCCCCTCGCAGAGGGAACAGAGCGCTCACTACGTCCTCCACGAGCTGAGGGCGGAGACTCGGCGTCAGCGGGGGGCCCAGGTGCGGAGTTTGTCCCACACCATCTTGTAAGGGCGCCCCCACGGATCTCTGTCGAGAGTCTCCAGCATCTCCTCGCGGCCCAGGTCTTTGGCCCGCTGGTCAACCTCTTGGAGGGCGGTCTTCGCTGCTCTGTATCCCTCGTACAGCTCCGCTTCAATGGCTGCCGCATCCGGAGGGTGGATGCGGAGCCTGCGATGCCTATCACCCGATGTGATATCACCCAGGCCTGCACTATCGAGGCTTCCAGGAGGAGCAGATCGATGCCCTTGAGGGAAATTGTATTATAAAATTATTACTATGTTACGTTTTTATAAAATACTATCATTTCGCCCGTGATTTCGTCCGCGAAAATTGTGATATAATATAGCCTTGTTACTCGGTAAAGATATAGCTTTTTAGTGGTGAACAAATATTTTCTCTTCATAATATAATATTAGTATAGAATAGCAGCACCCCGTGGTTTCACCCGAAGAGGAAGAAGGAATATCGGGATAAAAAGTATCCTATGTCCTTTTCCAGGATTAGAATTTGTATAAACCAACATTTATCCTAATCTGTCTAGTTGTTTTAGTTTAAAAGCATAACAAACAAACGAACTCACCGTCGCATTTAAAATATAAGTTAGGATAGATATAATTATTTTACTTTTGTAGGCTACTCTTATACTATTTGTATTTCTTTATCATAATAATACGTTCCATATCTTGTATTTTTTTCTCAATTAAATTATAAGTAAACCGCAGTGAACCGTTTTACGCACCCCCGCCTCTGCACGTGTGTGTATCAAGAAGCGTGCACCACGCACACAGGCGCACTCAACGTCAGTCGTCGTTGTTTTTTGAGTTAAGAATTTTGCGAGAACGCTCTTAACAACACTCAAATACAAGAAAAAATGTAATAGCCCTCTTAAAGATTAGTTGTGTATTTTATTATACACCAGAATTGTTGCACAACTCTTTTACAATATTCTTTATTATTAGTAGCAACCACTTAGTATGGATTTGTGGCCGATTTATGGCAATAGGCTCGCCCCTTATTACATGGGAGTTAAACATAACTGGGGAAATGTAGGTGTATTATTTCATTAGATACACCACTGCCTTACTTTGGGGTTTACAGACGTAATTTATATGTGTTTATTAGTATTCTTGTAGCCGTGGAAGTGACAAAGCCCTGGGCCTAGAATATATAAAATGCTATCATGCCAGCTACACGAATAAGGAGAATACTATTTTTAAATGATTAAATTCCCTATTTCTCCAACAGGTGGCGATAAAGAACAACGTGGACGTATTCTACTTCGCGTGCCTCATCCCTGTACACATCCTGTTCACTGAGGACGGTCAGCTAGACAAGCGAGTCTTCCTCACAACCTGGAAGGAGATTCCCGCCGCAAACGAAGTCCAACACACACTATCAAACGTCACTGGCAACGCAGACACCATCGCACAGAAAATGACCCTAAACAACATCTACACTATCGCGAAAAGAAACGTCGAAGGACAAGATATGCTCTACCAATCCCTAAAACTCACAAACAACATCTGGGTACTTCTAGAACTTAAGCTACAGCCTGGAAACCCAGAAGCAACTCTCAGCCTCAAGTCTAGAACAGTCGAAGTCGCGTCCTGCATATTCCAAGCGTATGAAGCTATCATCAAGTCGTAATCTCACAGATGTATATGTTGGTCTAAGAAGTTATGAAAGTATTCCTATGTAAGTTATAAAGACTTGTTATATGTAAATTCCATTATTGATGTATGATTATGGATGCGCGGGTTTTTAAGAGTCGGTTCAATAAAATATCTAAATAGAAATTAAAGCTACATTATATGTTTATGCAGCTAATCTACCCTGGTTCTTAATAAAATTAATTACTAGAAGCAATAAATGAAATCTTATTATTAACATTTTTTGAGTAAAGAGATTAAATAAATGAAATTATGATTGTATAGAATGTTCTGAACTCGGCTGTAAATGTACGCGTCGTAAGTTCATTTATTATTATAGCTGGCAACGTTTGTGAAGCAAAACGCTGTATTGTAAGACGTTATAATAAATTTATGTTATACGCATTGTTTTGTTTTATTACAACTCGGGTTCCATGCTATCGTTGTACCGGGCAGAACGTCTAAACTGGGCTGGTACTGAGGAATTTGGTGTGAAAACCAATAACACTGGCAGGTAACTCTCCGTTGTATTAGTCTAAGTGGCGAAAGTTTAACACTGTTCGGTGGTTGCGCCAACGCCGCCAACATTAAAATTTGATTGACATCCGCTTTCCTATACCCATCCCTTTCCAGCACATACCTAGCGAGTGAGTAAGAAGATTCGCCCCGCCATTTTTGTCGCGAAATGACTTCCGGATCGAACCGCATCGCGCGCGCATGGCGTCGTCCCGCTCTGCATAAAAAAATATTGATAATTCGGGAATCACCGCATTTTCGCATGTAATAAGACTAAACGTCAACAATTTGTGTTTGTGTTAATTGTATGAAGACAGTAAACTGAAGCTCAACTGCCCCTGATCTTGGAAAAGTGAACCGGTGTACCGGCGTCGGCGAAAGCACGTGGCTCCCGGCTCCCGCAAAAGGTTTGTGCTTTCCCTCCCTTACTTTCGGGTTGCATTCTACTGTCCAACACCCTCGCAACTCGTCTAAGCCTATCTCCAAGCGTTTGTCAATCGTTTTGTTACGCATCGCAAATACAGTCCACTCAAACCAAAAGTAGCCCTTCGCGCCACCATTTTCTTTGGTCCCTCTCACCGGATAATTAGGTACATATTTGTTGTAGTTATAGCATTAGTATTTATTCCTGGAATAAACGCACCGCGCCGCAGTCTTATACCTAACGCAATTCGTTGTTCGTTTCGCCGCAAATTGTTCATCTATTACCTACTTATTACGTAAAACGTACATGTACAGTAGTTATAGATCGCTCGTATTAGTTATTCATTCGGAAGTCTAGTATTTGTATATCAAAAACAGAGACCCTAGTGGGTAAATTAGGTTTGATTGAAAATTACCTACAGTGCGTTTATTTCACCCGCAGTTCGTTTTATCTACCTACCCACTTTAGGTATTTAGTTATAGTCCGCGTCGCTGTTTTCCCTCGCTTAATCGCAAAAATAACTTTATTTAGTTTGTTTACCGCATTGATTGCGTGTTTTATTTAATTGTTCACGATGCCTCCAAAGGACAACAAAGTTCAATTGAAACTTTTATACGCTAAAAGAGACATGCTATTTTCTCGCGTGCAATCTATTTGTGATAATGCACTTAAAACAGATGATCTAGCTGTTAGATATACGTTCTTATGTTCTATAGAAAACTTAGATAGTTTGCGCACGGATTTTGAATCCGTAATTCATGATATTAATGTTTTAGAGTTAGAATTAAATCCAGAATACGCTGTGAGTTACCAAGCTTTGGCGTCATTTGATGATTTATTCTGTCGCATCAAACGCGTCGCGAGAAGCTTGGAGAAGTCGTCTGTCCATCAGAGCCAGGCAAATCACACTCGCGATCGACCTAGATTACCGCCCATTCAGATACCTGAATTTAATGGCGATATTCGCAATTGGAATTTGTTTATAGATAGTTTTGAAAACACTATAGATAGGAACGTCTCTTTGACAGATCATGAAAAATTACACTATCTGGTTGAAAAGTTAACCGGTAAAGCTAAGACTGTTTGTGCCGGCATTACTTTTAGTGCCGAAAATTATTCAATAATTTTAAAAACTTTAAAGTCTAAATATGAAGACAAAAGATTAGTAGCTACCGCATATTTAGATCAGTTATTCGATTTGAAAAATTCCACAGTTTGTAATGAACATAATTTAGAGAAGTTTTTAGATACCTTTGCATCATCTGTTCGCGCAGTAAAGAACCTAAAGGTCGATGACCTCTGCGACTTTTTGTTTTTGTATCTGGGCTTAAAGAAATTAGACAGTGAAACTGTTCGTTTATTTGAAATGAACCATAGCAGTAGTAAACTGCCAAAATTCAATGATTTAGAATGTTTTGTTCGCGATCATATTAAAATATTGCAACGCACTTCGTCAAACCATGAAGTTACGAAGAAAGTAGTTAATAAGTCCGACCATAGAATGGATGCGCATTCGAAATCACAAAGGTCGACACATACCTATGTGAATACCGCACCTGCACCTGTACAATCTATTTGTTCTTTGTGTAATAGTCAACATCCGCAATTGTACAAGTGTTCTGGCTTCTTAAAATTTACGCCATACGAACGTTTTAAGTTTGTTCGCGACAACAATTTGTGTTTTAATTGCCTAAGTGACAAGCATCGAGTTATTTCTTGTAATAGTAATCAAAGTTGCCGTAAGTGCTCTTCAAAGCACCACACTTTACTTCACATGGAGAAAAGTTATAATAATGCCGCATCCAATGTGAGCACAGTTAGTTTATCAAACGGCGACACGCCGTCGCAGGCAGTCAGTGCTAACAATGCGACCGCCTCGCAGTCGCAGCCGCAGCCAGCGCGCGATAATGCCCGCTCGCAAACCGCCGTGAGTGACGTCACGTTGTGTTCGATGTCCGCAAGCAGTGCGTGTACTACCGTGGTGCTCGCGACCGCTCACGTTGTTGTTGACGATGCTTTAGGTAATCCGTGTCTTGTTCGAGCTTTGTTAGATAGCGCTTCGCAGAGTAATTTTTTAACTCAAAATTGTTGTCATCGCCTTGGGTTTAGTATTAATAACCGGCCAGCCCGCTCAGTAGTTAAGGGGTTCGGTGGTTTAAAATCAACCATTCATGGTTCGATTAAAATTAAATTTGCATCGCGTTTTAATTCCGATATTTGTTTTGATATGGATTCGCTTGTCGTAGATAAAATTACGGAACAATTGCCTACTGTCCCGGTTGACACGTCTTTACTGACTAAATTTAAAGACCTACCGTTGGCAGATGAAACTTATGGTGTCCCTGGAGACGTCGATATGTTGATCGGCGCATCGATTCTCCCACACCTCCAGTTATCATGTAAGGTTCAAGGTCGTTCGTCGTATCCCGCACCGCACGCCCTAGAAACAGTTCTAGGTTTTGTTATTGTTGGTTCCGCACCCGCACGTTTAGATAGTTACTCGACTGTGTCACACTGCTGCACTGTTGAGCCGCCGCTGGAGTCTACCATCCGCAGGTTCTGGGAAATTGAAGAGGTCAATGTCCCGCCTATCCTAAGCCCTGATGATAAGGTGGCTGAGGAGATTTATTGTCGCACGACTACTCGAGATAAAGATGGTCGTTATATTGTCGCGCTTCCATTCAAGGGAGATATTTTTTCGCTCGGTGACTCCTACGCTTCCGCTGAAAAACGCTTTTCTTGTTTAGAACGTAAGATGCAAGCATCTCCGAAGTTGAAGCAAGCCTATGATGAGGTTGTTATCGAATACCTAGATAAAGGATACATCTCACCTGCGCCCACCGTCGAGACTGACGAGACTCGCGCTCATCCATCTTACATAATCCCGCACCACGGAGTTGTTAGAGAAGATAAGCTTACTACTAAGCTTCGCGTGGTTTTGGACGGCAGTGCTAAGACTAGCACTTCTGTATCGCTCAATGATATTTTGTATTGTGGTCAAAACCTTCAAGGCAACTTATTTGACATTATTGTAAACTTCCGCTTGTTTGCTGTCGCGCTTTCCGCCGACATAAGGCAAATGTTTCTTTCTATTGGCATTCGCGAATGCGACCGCAGATTTCAACGTTTTTTGTATAGATTTTCACCTCAAGAACCTTTGAAAGTTTACGAGTTTAGTCGTGTTTGTTTTGGGCTTAAATCGAGTCCTTTCCATGCGCTTCGCACTATCAAGCAATTAGCCGCTGATGAGGGCGAAAGATTCCCGAAAGCAAAAGATACTATTGAGACAGGGCTTTATATGGATGACTTTGTTTATAGTGTAGCCAGCGAGGCAGAGGCCGTTGCGACCGCCGCTCAAGTAATAAGTCTTATGAAAGTCGGTCAGTTTGATCTTGTGAAGTGGACAAGTAACTCGCAAACCGCTCTGGATTCGATTCCACTATCACATCAATTATCTTCGGTGAAGGAATTTGATGGTGATGATACGCACAAGGTTCTAGGTTTAAGTTGGTCACCCGCGTCTGACATGTTCAGTCTTAAAATTAGTTCGACTCCGCAAATTTGTACTAAGCGCATTATCCTGTCGTGTGTAGCACGTATATGGGATGTTATGGGATTTGTAGCTCCCATCGTTTTATATGCCAAGTTGCTTATAAAGGAACTTTGGCTTTCCAATAGTGATTGGGACGACCCCGCGCCCGACAATATTGCTAAATTGTGGGCTCGCTTTCGGAAAGAGCTTCCATTGCTCAATCAAATAAAAATTCCACGTCATGTGGGTATATCGTCAGACAGTATAGTTACTGTTGTAGGTTTCGCAGACGCCAGTGAAAAGGCTTACGGGGGAGTAGTTTATTTTCACGTTTTGAATGATGACAAGGTCTCGGTTAGTCTTATAAGCGCTAAATCCAAAGTCTCCCCTCGTAAGGTCGTTTCTCTAGCGCGCCTGGAGCTGTGCGCTATACTTTTGTTAGTGCAATTAATCAGCTCTATTGTCAATGCTTGTAGGCACCGCATTATTATTAATAGAATTATGGCTTTTTCTGATTCTACTGTAGCTTTGTGTTGGGCGCATTCTTCGCCCCATCGCTGGGACACTTTCGTCGCCAATAGGGTGGCTAAGATTCAGTCCGAATTGCCACCACAAAATCTATTTCACGTTGCTGGCTCAGATAATCCCGCCGATTGTCTCTCCCGTGGATTGCTTCCTTCGCAAATTTTAGATCACCCGCTGTGGTTCTGCGCTCCGCCTTGGATTCATAGCACGCTTGAGGAATGGCCGGTTAAGCCCTTTAGCCCGGCTGCCGTTTCAGAACCACCCGAGGAGAAGAAACATTCGCTTATAGTTTCGGTTCCACGTGAAGAGTCGATTATTTTATCTTTATCTAATCGCGTCTCGTCTTGGTCGAGACTTTTGCGTTGTGTGGTTTATGTCTGTCGTTTTATAAACCTGCTGCCCACGCGCGGTAATATAACCGCCGCTGAGCTGGATAAAGCTGAATTAGTCGTGCTTCGTGAATTGCAGAGATTTTATTTCGTATCGCAATTTAGTAGTTTAGAATCCAACAAACCTTGTAGTCGCGGTTTTCAACATTTGAAACCTTTTTTGCAGAATGGTCTCATTCGAGTAGGTGGTCGTTTGAGAAATTCCGATTTAGGATTTGAGCAAAAGCATCCAGTACTTTTGCCTCGCAAGGACCATATTTTAGATTTGATTGTAGATTATCATCATAAGGTGAATTGTCACGCAGGTCCGGACTTGTTGATGTCTATCCTTAGACAGAAGTATTGGATACTTTCCGCTCGCAATTTGATTCGCGCTAGAGTGCACAAATGTGTGCCCTGTTTTAAGCTTCGCCCGCGTTTTACCGCGCCTGAAATGGCCGATCATCGCTCTTGCCGTGTTGTTCAATCCGCTAAACCTTTCGTACACACTGGTACAGACTTCGCCGGCCCGTTTAAGGTAACTATGGCCCGTGGTCGTGGTATACGCTCCACAAAGGCTTACGTTTGTCTATTTATTTGTATGACAACTCGTGCGGTTCACATAGAATTGACGGGTGACTTAAGTACGCAAAGTTTTATGTCCGCGTTTAAGCGTTTTTTGTCGCGCCGTGGTCCCGTCAAACGTTTATATTCGGACAATGGTACTAATTATGTTGGAGCTCGCCGTAGTATCTCGGAGTTACACGCATTCTTGCGGTCAAAGTATTATCAGAGTGAATTCGCTCATGTTTTAGCCGAAAATCGTATTGAATGGCATTTTAATACGCCCGCTGCTAGTCACTTTGGTGGTAATTGGGAGACTAATATTAAGAGCCTCAAGTCGCATCTGTTCCGCGTTGTAGGCGTACAGATTCTCTCTTATGAGGAGCTGAGTACTGTACTCGCTCAGATAGAGGCAGTGATGAATACTCGTCCACTGTGTCGAACTCTATCTAGTGACCCGTCGGAGTCCTTAGCTTTAACTCCGGCTCACTTCTTAACCACGACTCCTCTTAAGTATTTGCCCGCTATGGATGTTGATGAAGACAGACTGCATCTCCTAAAGCGTCACGCTCTTTTGGATAGATTAGTTCAATCATTTTGGAGGCGTTGGAGAACAGATTATTTGCACACGCTGCAGTCGCGTCAAAAATGGAATACTCCATCGAGTCCAGTCACCGTTGGTACTGTGGTAGTTTTAATGACCGAGAGTGCGCCCCCTCTACACTGGCCTCTAGGTGTAGTGGAGGAAGTTTTCCCCGATTCAAAGGGAGTAACGCGTATTGTAAGAGTTAAAACCGCAACCGGTTCGTATTTACGTCCGGTTATTCGTCTCTGTCCTCTGCCTAATCAGCAGCCGACTTCAACTTAGCTTGGCAGTTATAGTAACGCATATATAATATAGTTTAGGAATAGGTTAGCAATTAGAGATCACTCCAGAATTTAGTAATTTGATTAGTTTTGCTTATTGTTTTTTGAAGGTAACCCTTCAAACCCGGGGGGGAATGGTTGCGCCAACGCCGCCAACATTAAAATTTGATTGACATCCGCTTTCCTATACCCATCCCTTTCCAGCACATACCTAGCGAGTGAGTAAGAAGATTCGCCCCGCCATTTTTGTCGCGAAATGACTTCCGGATCGAACCGCATCGCGCGCGCATGGCGTCGTCCCGCTCTGCATAAAAAAATATTGATAATTCGGGAATCACCGCATTTTCGCATGTAATAAGACTAAACGTCAACAATTTGTGTTTGTGTTAATTGTATGAAGACAGTAAACTGAAGCTCAACTGCCCCTGATCTTGGAAAAGTGAACCGGT
The DNA here is from genome assembly GCA_963082945.1 of Cerastis leucographa. Lineage (NCBI taxonomy): Eukaryota > Metazoa > Arthropoda > Insecta > Lepidoptera > Noctuidae > Cerastis > Cerastis leucographa. Next base: position 14,067,375 of record OY720365.1, on the reverse strand, counting down.
GTACCGGCGTCGGCGAAAGCACGTGGCTCCCGGCTCCCGCAAAAGGTTTGTGCTTTCCCTCCCTTACTTTCGGGTTGCATTCTACTGTCCAACACCCTCGCAACTCGTCTAAGCCTATCTCCAAGCGTTTGTCAATCGTTTTGTTACGCATCGCAAATACAGTCCACTCAAACCAAAAGTAGCCCTTCGCGCCACCATTCGGCTTGTCAAGAAATTACCTGTAGCCTAGAGATAGGATACAGTTCCAGTGCAACCTGATAACGAAAACCTACAAAGTTATGTCTATATAATCATTACTTACACAATATTATTATCGTCAAGCCTTGTCGACATGTCAGAGGTGTACGTAGTTACGCCAGACTTGCTACTGTTCACCTGTACTATCTTCCTAATAGCATTCTTCTTCTTTGCGTGTCGACGGCAAATCGCTAAATTTGTTTAGCCCAAAACTCAGCTAAGCAAACTCCGCCCGCTGATGCAGTCATAAGATCCTCAAGTGCGCAGGTGACGGGGCATGCAGCGCAAGATAGAAGGTGGGCCATTATCTGTGGAGGCACGCCGCATACACACTTGAGATCTGAGCCATCCGAGAACCCCCATCTAAAGAGATGGTCTTTGCTACGGCCGACCTGGTTTCGGAGTCTACTTAGAGATTTCCAGGTCGACCACGGCTAAGCATGCCCGGGTGGAAGGCTTTCGGAAGGCTGCATAAAGTCGTCAGGGCTTAAGCAACTCCCGCCAAAGAACACATCCTAATAGCATTGCCGCCCAGCATCAGTAAAACGTCATTAGCTCGTTTCCACAGATGATCCCTTCGTAATGGCAAATTGATGCGTCACAAGTTTATGAATTCCGGCTTGCCGCCCATATATTGTCACCCTAAGCCCCATAACCGTGCCTTGGGGGAGTCTACTGGGTTGGAAAACCTCAATATCGTTCCCTAACCTGAGTATGGCCGTTCCAGACTTGGTAAGATATTGTTAACACTATCTTACCAAGTCTATGAATATAGAAACACCCGACCGGCGCATGTTTTTTTGCTAATATCCAGGTACTACAAAGCACTCATTTTAAATAAAAAACAGGCCAAGTGCGAGTCGGACTCGCGCATGAAGGGTTCCGTACCATTATTTATAAAAACGAGCAAAAAAAAAAACACTTTTTAGTATGGGAGCCTCCTTAAATATTTATTATATTCTGTTTTTAGTATTTGTTGTTATAGCGGCAACAGAAATAAAAATCACGCACGGTTCATGAGATACAGCCTGGTGACAGACGGACGGACGGACATCGAAGTCTCAGTAATAGGGTATCTCGGAACCCTTAAAACGGCGATTAATGCATTTTTTAGGAGGGCAGTACTGATACCCCCATGTTTGTACTCACGTCTTGCAATCCTATTGCGACGTTTACAGTCGCCGCGCTACGTAAGAAGAGACATGCAGATAGCTTACTATTTTAATGCGAGGGTGCTCGTTTTGTTTTCCCACATATTAGTTGGAGCATAGCCTTTGCACCGGTATGGAGCGAGGACTTAACAAAATACGCAATTTCGGAAAGGCTCCTGGTGAAAATGGGCGTAAGTTTTCCAAATTCATAGTATTGCAATCAAAGTTTCCGGAGATCAGAGCTACGGCTAGCGAGTGGTTTTTTTTTTTGGCGAGTTTTGAAATCATAAGAAGAATGAAGAATGTCGGGGTAGCTTTGTATTTTATTGTGGCGGTTAGTTATAGAATAAAACTGACTCGTTGGCCTAGTGGTTTTAAACGCGACTGCTGAGCATAAGGTCCTGGATTCGATTCCCAGGTCGTGTTATTGGGTTTTTCCATCAGGAATATCTCAGTAGCAGCTTCGGAGTCTGGAATTTTGCCCGGTTGATGACAATAGGCTCCCCCTGTTACATGGGACTTAGACATAACTGGCAAAATGTGGGTGTACAATTAGATACATCTCTGCCTAACCCTTCGGGGATTAGAGGCGTGATGTTATGTTATGACAAACCATAAAACTCGGTAGAAGTTTAAAAAATAGTGCGTGTAGTCCCTCCGCGCGGAAGAAGTGAAACTTAGTAATACTACACGCATGCGTTCAAGTGCCATTCATTCACTCTCGTTATTTTATTGAGCTTCTAAATAATATTTTATTGTTTTATTGTTGTAATATTTTTATTACATAATTATTTCATAAGTTCATCGAGTTTATTCTACTCATGGAAATTGAGCGAAGGCTGGTCACACCGAAGAGTTGAATGCATGACTGTTTGCACGCCATCTTGCGTACCAAGTAGAACTACGTAGTCACAAATCTTGTAATACTGCCATCTCTTAGTGAGTTTTAGAAAATATTCCCCCGCCATGGTAGCGTTAAACTTGTTGGAAGTCGCATAAGAAGTTTCACTTCAAAAATAAACACAGTCACTAATTTCAGTTACTTTATTAAATAATTTCATTTTACAACCAGTATTGAATGCAGTAACGTTTCATCACATTATAGTACATACACATTAATAGATAATTTGATAATATGGTTACAGACACATAGATATAATACGTATATATAGACTGAATAATGGAGTACACAATTACAAGAAACACTATAAAAGAGTACATTTTAATAATCAGCTACTGTATATTAAAGTTACTATAAAACAAACCAGTCGTGAAGGAAGTTAAAAAAACATGTCTATGTACCTATCAGATATGTTTCAAGTCACCTATAAAGCAACAACTCATTTGTAACAAATAAATCATAGTTTAACAGTCTGATCACACGAATATTAAAAATTAAATAATAAAAATGTATATGCCATCTAGTTATTTACAAAAGTTAGCTAACTAAATAACAAAGAACTTATTATTATTTTGTAAGTTACATGCCACTAGGCCGTCTAAATACTGACTGGCTGGCCGATCGCCGCGCGATCTCTAACCGATAATAATTAATTTCCTACAAAATTCTACGCTAAATAAATTAAAGTCCAAGCCTAGATAATGGCGCCGATGTAGTAATCAGAAGCTCTTCTTTAAAGATATTTTTTTTAAATCTGGAATGCATTCATTTTTCTAACCTGGCAACACTGCCCAGGACACCGGCGCCATCTGTTACTAAATACACAGAATTACCTAAAATATTTATCAAACGCGTTAATAATTTCATATCAAAAGCTTTTTCTATGAATACATGAAAGATTCGAATGTATAATCGATAAATGTATGATGTTCAAAAAGTTTAATAATTATTGTTTTACTGAGCAGTCTAATTTAGGAGCCATCGTTACATTTAATTCCAAGCGTCGAGTACTGTTGCTACGCTGCATAATTGTATTAGAATCATCGCTGGTATGGGGTGCTTGTTTAATTAATGAGAAAACAATATCATTCACACTGAGGAGTCTCTGATCTCACACATTCACATTTTCTGTCACTTTTCCGCACCTGTCATTGACGTACGTTTGACAGCTGTCAGGTTACTTCCGTCACTTTTGACAGGTGTCAATGTTGACGTTTTGTTATTCAGTCGAGCACGACATGCGGCGCGGGCGGGTTGCGGCTACAGAACACGGCGCAGAGCGCGGGCAGTGCGCGAGTGAGCAGGCCGGCGCCGGCGGGCTGCTGTTATGCGAACGATTCCTTCGTGGGGCTCATCTGCTTACTGGAACCTACGCTTGAGCGGCTCTCGCGACCGCCCGACGAGTGAGATCTGTGGGAAAAGATAGCTACATGAGAAAATCGTTTCAGACTATCTTCAGACTAGTTACTATCTAATATGGCTCTGAGGTTCACTACAATCACTAACCATTTAAAAAGTTAGATACCAGAAAACATCGTTCGCTAACTTTGATGATTGAGGTTCTTTATTTTTTTTATTAGCCATACACTGACTTATAGAGAGAAATATAAAATTGCCTAACGGAATACCACAGATGGTACATTGTCCCCAAACAAACCAATATCTATTTTATTTTATACACCGTGTAAATCACCTCATCACGAAGCCGTCAACCAAGCATTCTGTACATGAAACTAAGTAACTTTACGCTAAAATTATTGCTGGGAAACGACATTTTTTTGGGGGGTGTAAAATCATGTTTTGTGGTAGAACTCAATGTAACGCACTCAAAACATTGTGCTGATGGAGGAATTGAATAGTACGGGGGTCGTGGAGGTGTTTAAAGTAAAAATCTTACATTAAAAACTTGTATTTAAAAAAATACTTGTCAAAAAGTTGGAACTTTGACCCCTAATATCTCCGTAACTAGAAGGTTCCCAGGTATGGTGTAGAACAAAAAAAAGTTCGCAATGACAGGGAGAACCAGTGCCTTTCGGCTTCGTTAAGAGGTGTTTTACACCCTTTAGAATAACAATTATTTTATGTCAGGAAACATTGGCATTATATACAGGGTGGAATTTTTCAATGCCACCTGGAGTGAAAGTACTCTGAATACTGAAAATAACAAATCATTTACCTACATTTAAAGTTTTTAAAAATTCGTTTGCCACATTCAGAAATCCAACCAGCTGAAATCCGGAACAATAGCAACCTGTACTTCTATGCTATCGATTGATATGGTCAATCATAAGGATCATATATCTCTAAAAAACTAAATTAAAAGAAAACCATGAAATCTTAACTTATAAATTCAATGGGTTGTCCCATATAAAATAATATAAAATGCTGGTACTTACTTCTGTGTATCTAGTTGCACGCTGTTGCGTGAGGGCGCGGACGGGCTCAGCTTGTGGTTGGCCAAGAAAGTGCCGATCGACTCGTCCGAACTGTAACTGTCGTTGTCGCTGGAGAAAATATCATAACATTAGTTATCAAATTACTTGCATATTTCGAAAATTATAATAAGGTATTAATGCTTCTCTATTACCGGATTGTTCCCTTCTAAGTTTTTTGCCCAGCAGTGAGAAATAGGTCTATTAAAGTTCAACCAAGCAAAAGTACCTTAAAAACGATACTTCACATTTTGACTAAGTTAAAAAAAAATGTTGAGTAGGTTACGAAAGAGATGGACGTACCAAATTAATAGGTTCCGTAAAAATTGGAACAGGACGCATCGCCGCGTGAAAGATGGAAGAAGTGTCAATGTCCAACAATATTACAGTTAGACTCTTTGGACTCTTTGAACGACAATTCATCATCATCATTATTATTTTAGCCGAAAGACGTCCACTGCTGGAGATAGGCCTCAAAGTGTCGCCACATTGTCCGGTCCCATGCGACTCGCATCCAGCGGATCCCCGCAACCTTCGTCCGGCCCATATAGTGGGAGGCCTTCACACGTTGATGTCTAGCCCTCTCCAGTCCAGAACCTTGAAGACATCTTCCAGTGCAGTGGTGAACAGTTTTGGACATTTATGACGTCTCCTTGTCTTACACTTATCTGCAGAACCGAGCCGGGTCCCGAGATCTGGTCCTGAAGTCGGACTGACATGGTGGCGATTTTGTACAAACACTTCAATACCTCGATGTACCGATATTCAATTTTCCACCATTGGAAGAGACTGCAGTACAGCCCAAGTCTCGATCGAATCGAAGGCTTTCTCGTAGTTCACAAACGCTAAACAGAGAGGCAGGTTGTACTCTTCGGTCTTCTGTATAATCTGTTGCACTGTATGTATGTGGTGAACGGTGCTCAAGCCTTTTCTTTGAACGACAATTACGGAAATATAATTGAATCTATCCGGGTAAAGGGAGGTACTCAGCTAGCAGTGAAATATAAAAGGAGCATTAAAATAAATGGACAAACTTTGAGAAATCATCCAGATCACCTAAATAAGAACATTGGTGAAAAAAATAATAAGCAAACGCATTAGATACTTAAGAAAAAAAATTGTGAGTGGTGTCTCTCCGCGTGGAAGAAGTGAAACTTCGTATTACTACACGCATGCGTTCGAGTGCCACGCATTCACTATCGCTCTGTCTCTTTCTATTCCACCTCCATGGTAGCATTAAACGTTTAACGCAAACTTGTTGGTCGCATAAGAAGTTTCACTTCAAAAATCAGCTAATGAAAATACACTAAAAATGTTGGTATTTTATTATTTTAGGTCTAAATAAAATCACTTTATTCTGGATATCTTTGGTTAGAAGTACTGAAGGCTGAGTAAAAAATTGTCCAATTATTATAATGGGACCTTATAATATCCTTACCTGTCAGTATCCCTGGAGTCCCCGGGACTGGACAGGTCCCCGGCGATGGCCTGCTGCAGCGCGGCCGCGCGTCGCGCCGCCAGCCGCGCCTCGTCCCGCGCGGCGGCGACCTCGGCGGCGGCCGCCTGCGCCGACGCCTCGGCCGCTAGCTTGGCGCGCGCGGCTTCACTCAGCTTAGAGGTTAGAGCGCTGTTCTCTTCTTTCAGTTCACTGGGGGGGAAATATGCGTTTAGTTTATCATCGTAATCGTGGCTAAATAATAACAGCCGCTTGTCAGTCTTCAGGTTGTGCCGCGCTTGGTCCGTAGTACGTATAGTTTCCTCCGTGCCTCGGAAAGCACTTTAAACCGTTGGTCCTGGCTGTCATTTGTAGATGTTTGACGGTCTTACAAGTAGTCAGTGGCCCCAAAGTCAAACAAGGGGTACCGTATTACCCAGTATTAACTAGGTTGTGGAGGTTAGATAGGCAGTCGCTCCATGTAAAATACTGGTATTTAGCTGCATTCGGTTAGACTGGAAACCGACCATCACAACATAGTAAGGAAACGGCAAGGCATATAATCTTAGTTTGTTTGGGCCTCCGTATTACTGAATCTATCAGACCCCAGCATTACTTTAAATTAAGTTCAACCAATCAAATGGCTTAAAACTAGTTTAAAGAAATGCCCTAAGGAAACATGTCATTGACGAACGTTTGACAGCTGTCAGTTAAAGTGTTATTTTCCTCGTTGACAAAAATAAAAAAAATTGTGCGTGGAGACCTTCCGCGCGGAAGAAGTGAAACTTCGTAATACTACATGCATACACGCATGCATTCAAGTGCCACGCATTCGCTCTCGTTATTTTATTGAGCTTCTAAATAATATTTTATTGTTTAATTGTTGTACACTTTTTATTACATAAGTTTATCGAGGTTATTCTACTCATGCAAATTGAGCGCAGGCTGGTCACACCGAAGAGTCGAATGCATTACTGTTTGCACGCCATCTTGCGTACCTAGTAGAACTACGTAGTCACAAATCTTGTGATAGCGCCATTTCTGAGTGGGTAATAGAAAATATTCCCCCTCCATGAAAACGTTAAACTTGTTGGAAGTCGCATAAGAAGTTTCACTTCAAAAACTTCAAACTGACAGCTGCCAAACGTACGTCAATTTGAAGTTGCTGTTCCTTCACTTTTTGACATCTGTCATTTTGTAATGTGTTTGTTGACAGGTGTGAGTGAATTCGTTTTTAAATAACTCAACGCGACGTCAGGGGTTTTCCGTACATCTCAATACATAAGTTCTCCCATTAACATAATAGTACATTATGATATAAGTGCGCTAAGTTGAAAATTACAGCCGAGGCGATATTGCTAGCCCGAGCCGTAGGCGAGGGCTAACATGAATATGTCGTCTCTACAGATGTCATGTATGGGTTTAATATAAAAATGTTTAAAGAATAATGTTCAATCATTCTGTTCAATGAAAGCAGAGGCTGTAATTATCAAAGCGCACGTATGTCATACGACGTTTTATAACATATTTGCGAAGAAATAAATAAAAGTCGGACGACATTTTCAAATAAAAACAAAACAGCGAAAAGAAAAAGCGCGCGGAATAATTTTTACTTGTTCACAAATTATGAAATTAGCGATGCGCGCGCATTAGCGCTTTTTTTTTAAAGGCAAGGGCACAGAAACAGCCAGTATTACTAATAAAGTAAATTAATATTTTTGTGTTTTGTTACAGATAAATGGTTGTAATTTATGGTCAAAATTGATTAAATTAAGAATTAAATGTTTATTTATTATATTTTATCTCCCAAGTTAATTTTATTCATAAAATGTTGACCACTTTTCTGACATAAAAACTCTTTGCTAAGATTTAAAAAAGTACCGTTCGTTTTAGACGGAGCATTTTGATAAGCCGTGCGTTTTACATTACATTACCGCACTAGTGCGTAATGAGATACATTACGATACAGAACTTGGTGCAATAAGAGACCCTTTACGAGTAAATGTGTTATAAAAAAAATTTATTGTCATTTTCCTGGTACTCACCGCAGTTGCCTGGTGAACTTGCGCACTTCATCAGCCGTGTGTTGTTCCCTCGCCCGCGCAGTGCCGAGCTCCGACGCCAGTTGTTCGTGCGCCTCCCGCAGGCGAGACAGTTGGCCCTCTAGCCGGGCGCGGGCCGTAGCTTCCAGTTCCAGGCTGGATTCTAGTTCCTGGAGAAAGAAGAGTGTATTAGATCAGGTTGAATGAAAAGTGAGGAGGATATTAGAGCAGGATTTGTTCCGCTTATTAGCCGAACGACCGTAGTCGACCGGTTTAAATTAAAGTCTTATAAGGAACAAGCTGCTGTCTGTGAATTCGTTCGCGTGAAAATTTTTGATGTGTTTTTCAAGGATAAATTATAAATATAAACATTCCTCTTGAATCATTCCGTCTATTGATGAAAGCAGCATCAAAATCAATTGCGCAGTTTAAAAGATCTAAGCGTACAGACGGCGGGAAACGACTTTGTTATTATTATCGATGTTAAGACGTGGACTGTTCGACCTATGGATTTTTTTCAGAACATAAATTAAAATGAATGTTTAAATTGTCCGGACTGTTCGAAATGGTAATTTCTAGTCAGGATGCAACAGTTTTCTGTTATTCAATATTTTATTTATAACAACCGCAGAAATAATATACTAAAAACTAACAAAACGTCTTTTTTTTTCTATTGGTCATATTACGCCAGACTAGCGACGTATAGTATCGAGGTCTGATATTTCGTATTGAGCTTGTGCAGCCCAATACATATTTGGTTAATTAATAATTTTTATAAAACTTATATAATAATTGCTGGGAGTGCCAACAGATGTGAAAACCATACTAATGTTAATTATTTCAATTTACAATATCACTAAATTATTATAATTTATTCTTTTTTTCAGTTTTCACTTCTGTCAGCAGTCCTTAAGATTTTGCTTTCTTTTTTTTTTTCGTTTTTGTTATTCCCTACCTTGTTTCTAAGCTCGAGCCGTCGCTCGGCCTCGGCGTGCCCGTGCGTGTGTCCGGCCTCGGCGCTGGCGAGCGCGGCGGCGAGCTCGGCCAGCTTGTCCCGTGCGGCGCGCGCCTCGTCGGCGGCCGCCTGCGCACGCGCACACGCGGCGCGCGCCTCGCTCTGCGCCGCCACCAGCGCGCTCGTGCTCGAGCGGTACTTCTTGAGGAGCTGGGGGGGAGGAGGTGGTGGGTTAGTGTGGTAGAGGTGTGCGTGGCTAAATAATAACAGCTGCTCATATCGCTCTTCCAAGTTCGCTGTAGGGATGTATTTAAGCAAAATCCTAGAACTGAGTTTTGAATGTGGCTTCTGATTGGTCGTCAAACTCCCATTGCAGACTTTGTCTAAAAAGTCCACCTATCCTAAAACTTCAGCTCATTAAATAGGCAAAAGGGTAATTTTAATTAATTAATTAACAAAAACTTAGGATGCAAGAGCGAGCGAAGCGAGGTCGCAACTTGGGAAACCCTGATTCGGACAGGTTAGGTCCCCTTGGTTTGTAATAGTACTATAAAAAACTCAATTGGTGATTTTAGTAGACAAAGGCTACTAATCGACTGTCCAGAAACTTGGATTACAAGAGCAAGTCAAGCTTTTGAGATTGTATGAAAGTACCGCTACGAGTATTGTCAGCGCTTATGCTCACCTCAGCGGCTTCCTCCTCGGCATCATCCAGCTGTGCTCTAGCGGCTGCAGCATCCCTGGCAGCACTCATGGCTCTCTCAGCCGCATCACCTCGCGCCCGGTTGGCTTCTTCAAGCGCTGCATTCGCCTCCGCCGCCTCCGCTTCAGCAGTTTGACGGGCTTTTGTCGCCGCCCGGACTGCTAATTCTAGGTCTTCAACCTGGAGAAAGTTAAGGGTGGTTTATTGAGAAGATTCGTACAGTGATTATGTTATAACTAACTCCTGTGCGCGGCCCGTACTCGGATAAAAAGTAGCCTGTGTTAATCCGGAATAATGTACCTCTTTTTCTGGAGATTACCGTCCGCATACATACAAATCTACAAAATTCGCTTTCTCACTTTGTAATATTAGTTTATGATAATAATTAATTGCTGGTTAAAGTTAACTGAACGCTGGTCAAATTAAATTAGCTAACTCTAACTCGAAAGCAGTGTTGGGCCTCGATACCTAAAAATGATTAAATCTAAAACTAGTATTGGATGTTATTTTGGTGTCAATGACCGCAGGTTACTTGAAATATCCGATTAAAGTTAGCTATTATAAAATTCTGTGTGCATTATCCTGCTAATATTATAAACGCGAAAGTTTGTAAGTATGGATGGATGGATGGATATTTGTTACTCTTTCACGCAAAAACTACTGAATGGATTTGGATGAAATTTGGCCCGGGTAGTATATAACCTGGATTAACACATAGGATACTTTTTATCCCGGTAGTACAATCCCGTGGAATAGTTACCGAACTCCACGCGTGCGAATACGCGGGCATAGCCTAGTTCAGACATATTATGACAATATTTATCAAGTGCTCCATACCTGGTTCTTGAGTTGTCTGATCTGTGCCTTGGCGCCGCCCTCCTTCTCTTTTTGTTCTAGCATCGTCTGAGCGTCGCGGAGCAAGGCGCGGTATCTCTTCAGGTCCCTGCGAATAAACAGCATTTTTATAACTGCTTTCAGAATAACATAACATCACGCCTGGAATCCTCCGAGGGTTAGGCAGAGGTGTACCTAACCCACACCCACATTTTGCCAGTTATGTTTTAAGTCCCACGTAATAGGGGGCGATCCTATTGACATCAACCGGGCACAAATCCAGACTCCGTGGCAGCCACTAAGAAATTCCTAAAGGTAAAACCCAAGAACACTTGGCCCGACCCCAGAATCGAACCGAAAACGAAAGGCCTCATGGTCAGCAGTCGCGGTGCGTGCAACTACTAGGCCAACGTGAGTAGTCTGACTTTAAGACGTCTGCCAAGCTCTGGACAGACTCCCCCGTAATAATCTTGCTGAGTGGTTTAATCTTTTTAAGCTCAATAAAAGCTATTATCATAGAGCACTTTACAATGAGAATAGTCCAGAGGATGTTTAATGTTTTTTTTTGTAATTATAAATAATGCATTTTTAATGAATCTTTAACAGTCTTAAATTTTAAATTCAAATTTCATATCTCTATATAAAGGGTGTAAAACACCTCTTAACGAAGCCGAAAGGCACTGGTTCTCCCTGTCATTGAGATCATTTTTTTTTTCTACACCATACCTGGGTACCTTCTAGTTACGGAGATATTAGGGGTCAAAGTTCCAAGTTTTTGACAAGTATTTTTGTAAATACAAGTTTTTAATGTAAGATTTTTACTTTAAACACCTCCACGACCCCCGTACTATTCAATCCGTCCATCAACACAATGTTTTGAGTGCGTTACATTGAGTTCTACCACAAAACATGATTTTACACCCCCCAAAAAAAAGTCATTTCCCAGCAATAATTTTTGCGTAAAGTTACTTAGTTTCATGTACAGAATGCTTGGTTGGCGGCTTTGTGATGAGGTGATTTACACCGTGTATAATATTCATGAAATGTGCCTAGTTTTGATTTGCATGTACCTAGCTTATTATTTAATATTTCTACACCAGCAATGGTAGTATGAGTTTAATGTAAGATCTCAAAGTACCATATACTTAGAAATAAATAAATACAATGCGTTACATTTTTCTAAGACTTTCAAAAAGATTGACTTAAAAGCTTCTTGATATCTTCTGTCAGTCCAGTACATTTTATGACTTTTCCATTATCGTTATTGCTTACAGAATGTCACTTTATCTAGACCCTGAGGTTCTTATTTCATGTGCCGATTGGGTGACCAGAATGAAAAACATGAAAAAGCTTAACCCTACACTCGAAAATTAAGTCCGATTTCCCCAAAATGCTGTCATGTCAAGTGATTCGTTTGGCCTTACTTGGCTTTGTGTCCTACTATTTTTTTAAATTGTATTATTGCTATGAAATCATTATTAACCTAATTTTAAGTAATTTTATCGTAATATATGTCTTTTTTTAAGGATGGGAAATCATCAAATGACTTCTCCCGCTCTGGGCGGAGCGGGAGGGAGTGTCAGACTTGTACTGACTAAAACCCACCCATGTTCCTTCTTCGCCCTTTGTGTTCCAGGGCCGCGGTATCTCTTTCGAACAACCCGCAGCCCTGGCAGGCATCGGCCCTCTCGGACCCCTTCCGGTTTGCTGACATCTCCTTGAGGCGCGCGTGGAACACGTACGCGCCGTCGACACGGCCTGTCGTCATGAGACGGACGGACGGTGAGCTAGCCCATTACTCACCGTCCACAGGCTCGCGCCTACGGTGGCCGGGGGCCACTGGTTGCCGACGCCCGGGGCGTCTCCCGCGGCGGCTGGGACGTGAGGTTCTCTTCCTCTCACGTTCCACCACCTCCTTCGCTAGCATGACTGCTTCGCAGAAGGAGGCGACGGCATCCCATTCCCTCTCGCTCCGTCTTCCAATGTATTTTGTTAACAAATAAATGAGTTATGACTTACCTCTTAAGTCTCTGCACTAACTGCGCCTGCTCATGGTTCTCGGCGCGGGCGGTCTCTTCGAGTGCTGCGAGGCGTCGCTCGAGCTCATGTCGCTCTCGTAGTAGCAAGCTTCGCTCCGAATGCTCGCTCTCCAGTTGACTTTCTAGCACTGAAATGGGACAGCTTAGGTGAGATGCTTTTTTTGGAAAAGTTTACTGCACATCACGAAGGTGAAATTACCTTTCAAAGAGTTCAGAAAATTTTGATAGATTTTAAATTTGGCGACAGTGTCCACGAAAATGTATAGATAATAAGTATGGCCTACCTATCGTCATAATCAATTTATCTAAAGAAACAACTTACTCTTAAGTTTCTTGGCTGCGTTGGCTCGCGTCTCTTCCATCTCGTCATCTCGCGCGGCCGCCTCTAGTCTCGCTTCCTTACGCTGCTGCTCTAATAACATCTCCAGGCGGAGCTTGGAGCTCTCCAACAGCTGTAACAAAGGAATACTTTAAGTCACCGAGTCACAGTTATCATAGTACTATTAACATAAACTGTGGTTCCATGCTTCAAATCTTCAAAATTCAAAAATTTTCGTCTATGTACCATCCTACTAATATTATAAATGCGAAAGTTTGTGTGGATGGATGTTTGTTACTCTTTCACGCAAAAACTACTGAATGGATTTGCATGAAATTTGGCACACGGGTAGTTTATAACCTGGATTAACACATAGGATACTTTTTATCCCGATAGCATGTTCCCGTGGGACAATTATCGAACTCCACGCGGGCGACGTCGCGGGCATAAGCTAGTAGGTAATAAAGGAACAGATGTTAATTTTAAAAAGGGTTCTTCATCGAAGAGTAACTGGTTCTAAATGCTGCAAATCGAAGAGAATTGGATTCATCGCCTGCAGAACCAGTCATGTTTGGCGAAGGACCGATGTCCAAGAGGTGGCTTGGGCAGACTGGATGTAGAAGGAAAGCAGAGAATCGGGACTATAGAGCCGTTTGGGCGAGCGTGTGTCAAACAGTAGGCTATACAAGGTGTTGTTTTGCATCGTCGTCAAATTCAAGGAGGTAACAATGCTACTGATTCTCGCATCAATTCAAATCAATAATAAAATGGGTAGGTAATCTTTATTTTGTTTCTTATACGGATATCGGTAAGTGTAAACCACCCGTTTTTTAAACGCGGTCCGTCTGATTCTTGCCCTATAACCGCACTTTCACACACACAAAAAATCTCATACGTTTATTCTATAATTTCTTATTCTCTAAACCCACGTCAAGGGGGTTATTCTGAAATACTGACAAAAATAAACAACCAAAAAAAAACAGCGTTTATTAATAATTAACTAGGTACCGTTATTTTAATTGCTTATTTATTTCTTTTGTGTCAACCTCCTGAATTTTGACGAGGATGGCAAACAACACCTTGTATAATTCACAAGACAAGACCCTTATTTATATCGGTCCGGCTAGTTCATCCAACTCTTCACTCAAGGTCAGCGTTGATCCGCCTCAGAGCAGTGACTTCATCTCCTACCCCCTCGTTCCCTTACATACTAAGTCTCTCACCTGTATCTGTCCGGCCAGTTCATCCAGCTCTTCTTCCTGGTCTCGTACTCTTCGCTCGAGGTCGGTCTTGCTCCTCCTGAGGGCGGTGACCTCGTCGCCTCCGCCCCCTCTTTCCTCCAGCTCGCGCGTCGCGGCTGCCAGTCGCTCTTCTTTCAGCTCCAGTTCCAGACGAGCTTCCTATGGGTGGAACAATGGTTTTAGAAAATACGTCTTGTGTAATTTAGAATTATCATGTCGGGATTGCTCAATAATTGGCTTGGGAAGGTCAGATTTTAGTTCCTACTGGTCATTATCATCGGATCGAGTAGTCTTTTCCCAAGTATACAGGGTGACTGGATCCCGTCATAGCAAATTCGCATATAGAGGTGGTCATTTGCTAATTATTAGACCTTACATTCCCTAGCTAAAGTTTTATAGTCTAGGAGATATTATGTTCATTTTTACATTTTATTGAGATTTTTCCAAAATTTGACATTCAAGCATTTATAACTTCAGTTATTTTCTTTTTTTTATTATTTGTTGGTAGTCATAAACATTTGTGATTAAAATACGTCGGAACTACCCTCAAAATGGGTTAAAAAATAACTATGTCCAGATCCAGCCACCCTGTATAGAGGTTTGCTTCCAGACCAGCCAGATGCAGCTGAATACCAGTAATTTTCATGGAGCGACTGCCTATCTGACCTCCACAACCCTTGTGTACTAAGTAATACGAAACCATTTAGCATGATTGGTTGTCAGACTTCTGACTGTCTGACTACCCAATAGCCATTGCTAAAAAGCATAGTCAGCATAAACAGGTAGCCAATCTCAATGCAGAGGTTACTATGACATCTTAAAGCAATATTGTTTCATTCTTATTCCAGAGAGGGAAAGAGATGGAGCTAGACAACCTGTATAGCTCGGTCTCTTTCCCACTCTGGAGTAAGAATAAAACAATACTGCTTTAAGACGTCATGGTAGGCCACCAGTTATGTAAATAACTGGATTAGCCAAGAACACTTTTACCTGAGCCTATTGAAAGCGGTTTCCTTGAGACATAACATAAGATCACGCCTGTGATCCCCGAAGGGTAGATAGGCAGAGGTGTACCCCTAACCCACACCCACATACGCCAGTTATGTTTTAAGTCCCATGTAATAGGGGTCGATCCTATTGACATCAACCGGGCACAAATCCAGACTAGTAATAGTACACCCACATTTCGCCAGTTATGTTTTTAAGTCCCATATTATAATAAGGGGCGACCCTATTGACATCAATCGGGCCCGAATCTCGACTCTGTGGCTGCTACTTAGAAAATAAATTTCTGATCGAAAAATCCAGTAGCACTTTGCTCGACTCGGAAATCGAATCCGGGAATAGTACCTCTTGCTCAACAATCGAGCAGAGACAATCATTTTGTAATAAGTTACAGAAGCTGCTTCGATAATTGCTCCATGGCGCCCGTATTAAGAGAAAACAAGCTTATGCTATACTCACAGAGAGGCTCTGTTCGATGGCGTACTTCTCAGCATGTGCCTGTTCTCGCTCGCGCGACAGACGTTCCTTAGCGCTACGTTCACGCTTCAGCTCCTCCTGAGCCGCTTGGAGCTCGCCGTCGAACTTGCGCTGTCGCTTCTCCAGCAGGTTGTTGCGACATGTCTGAAATAAATATTTTACTTTAGATACCGTTACCTATACAACATGTAACGTAATTAACGCACACCCTCAAACACCCCAATTAGAATATTATGTTATAATCATAATACATACACTGAATTTTTAATTTAACATGTATATGCATTGTTATTGATTAAATTAGTTATACGAATTCTTGGAGAACGTTATGGTCATACTACTACGCACGCAACGCACACATTCGCACAAGCAGTTATCGCGCCGCTCGACACAAAATAACGCGAAACTACGTCCATTTCAAAAAAACGTTCATTTCCAATTATTTTTGGGATAAAAAATTACCTAAATTAAAAATGATAGAAATCGATTCAGTAAACGATTCTGAACAAACTATTTTCAGGATGTGCGTTAATTAAGTTACATGTTGTATACTTCAGAACGCCATCTGCTACGAACCTTACATACATGGTAAGTTCCAAAAGTTTCCGGCCTACAAACATTAGATTGATCAGAGATACAAAACTATCACATTTTTGTTCCGTCCTGTTTGTACTTTTAATATTATTATTATTTTTCTCTTGCGTACTACCTCTTTTTATTGTTTTGTTTTTGTAATTTTGTATGCACGTCATTTTCTTTCACTAAATTACTGAAGTTTGCTCTAGTTACAACAGTAAATATAGTATCCCTTTATTTCAATCCTATTTTGTTTGGATATTAACCCATAATTTCATAGTTGAAGCCAGTAACTTTTGCACCTCACTGATACAATCATACTTCTTTTGCTCAGACACCAAACCTGCCTTAAAAGACCAGCCCCCGTATTCACAAACGCTTCGATTCGATTTCGATTCGACAAGTCGTATGTCTATCTTTTTTTGACATTTGAAAGCGAGCGAGATAGACATACGACTTTCCGAATCGAAATCGAATCGAAGCGTTTCTTGTTAACTTCAAATGGCAAACACTGAATTATAGTCTTTTAACAGGTCTTTTACGATCGATTTTGCATCACTGTCAAATTATAGTGATAGTCATCATTAGCCTGCCCTTGTCCCATGCTTTTTGGAATCGGCGCAAGACGTTTTTTTCTTATATTCTCCTCTGTCAACCGTTACGCTATCATAAACCTCTTTTTAATTCATATCTTTCCTCACACAATTCATCCAGATTGATAAGTTGTGTTGTGATGTTAACTGCTCAAAAGGCTGCCCAACTTAAATGGGACGGCAGGACATGTCTGTCGTATGCCGAACGAGCTCTGGGCCCGAAGGAGATGGCGGGACGAATTGAATGTTTTCCTTGAGAATTGGAAGGAAACAGCACAGAACCGTGACCGTTGGAAGGAATGGAGGGAAGACTTTGACCAGCAGTGGGACGATACAGGCTAGCTATCTATACTATATTAATATTATAAAGCTGAAGAGTTTGTTTGTTTACTTGAACGCGCTAATCTCAGGAACCACTGATCCGATTTGAAATATTCTTTCAGTGGTAGATAGCCCATTTATGGAGGAACTATAAGGCTATATGTCATCCCGCTACGATCAAAAGAAGCGGAGCAACAATGAAAAATGTTACGAAAACGGGGAAAATGTGACGCAGACGAAGTTGCGCGGGACAGCTAGTAATATAATAACTGTTGAACGCCTTTAACGCCTCATTCCAATCTGGCCAAGGTCACAGCTAACCACTCCTTTAAAATGAAAGACTCTTCTCTTACCTGTTCATCAAGCAGTGACCTGAGGTCGGCCATATCATTGGTCAGCTTCTGCAGCTTGCGTTTCCACTGCGCAGCCACAGCTCTCTGCTCCTCCACTTCTTCGTATGCATCTTGTACCTGTGGACGAGGGAAAATGGTCATTATTAAAAATGTGATAAGGTTTGAGGTTGTAATGGTAACAAGTAAGGTAGTTTGGTAAGATTTTAGTCGGGTTGATTCACCGATATATGTTCTAGCATTGACGCCTTCTTCCCACAGGGGTTTAAGTCAGTTTTGTTATGGACGCGGTTGGGATGGGAAGTGGCTTAAGCAGGTACTAGTATGGCTCCCGACCTTAGTCTGCGAGAAATGATTATAAAAATATTACTTCCCAATTTGTTTCTTTTTTGTAAAAATAAAAGGGTAATTTTTACAATAAAAAAAAAAAAAAAAATTGTTCCTGTTTCTAAAGTAGTAAAAGTCCCGTCAAAATCAGTCCAGCGGTTTATGAAGGAATTTTTAAATTTAATAAAACATTCATTCATTCATCATTCATTCATTCATTCAACAAAAACATTCAAGTATTTACGAGCGATAGACAGGACAATACGAACACAATCGTTATCCAATACTGGTTACTACATATAGTGATCCATCGTTCTGTCTAGTATCATACGTCTGCTTGAAAGATAGCATTCTCTCGTACCCTCTACAAGTATTTTAAATCTCTTTGGTTCAGAACTAGGCTAGCACCAGTAGCGAAACTAGAACTGAGGAAGACTAGTCTGATAAAAACTAATTTCGAGACACACAGTAAGATTCCTACGACTAAAACAATAAACAAACGGTCTTCACACGCCCGAATTTCAGTTTTATAATTAGCGTCTGTTTTTATTGAAAAAAGTAACAAGTACTAATGACATTTGAAAGTCAAGAAAGAGATTAAACAATCTAGTTTGTCTATTGTCGCTTTAAGAAAACATTAGTAAACTCTAATCTGTACTTAATATTATAAAGCTGAAAAGTTTGTTTTTTGATTGAACGCGCTCTGCTCGGGAATTCCTGGTTCAAATAAAAAAAATCTTTAAGTGTTAGATCGCCCATTTAACGAGGAAGGACATTTGTTTGAATATGTATACAAAGTGTTGTTTTGCATCCTCGTCAAAATTCAGGATGTTGTCACACAAGACATAAATAAATCAATTAAAATTACGGTACCAAGTTGATTATTAATAAACCCTGATTTTTTGTGGTTGTTTATGTTTGTCAGTATTTCAGAAAAACCCCCTTAAGATGGTTTAGGAAATAAGAAATTATCGAATAAACGTTTGAAATTGTTTGTATTCGTGGAAGCGCAGTTATAGGGCGAGAATCAGACAGCCCGCGTTTTAAACACGGGTGGTTCACACTTACCGATTTCCGTAAATAAGAAAAAAAATAAAAATTACATACCCATTTTATTATTGGTTCAGAACGAGAATCATTAGCATAGTAACCTCCTTGAATTTGACGAGAATGCAAAACAACACCTTGTATATACAGGGTGTAACGGAAAGGGTATATACATCCTTAAGGGTGTGCTACAGACCATCAAACTGAACATGTTTCTCAACATAAAAAAAAAATTGCAGCAAAAAAAATATCAGCTGCCTATACATTTGGGTGAATAGGTATTGTAATTTTCTATGGGGCAACAGATATTTTTTTTGCTGAAAAACATGTTTTATGTTGAGAAACCTGTTCAGTTTGATGGTCTGTAGCACACCCTTAAGGATGTATATACCCTTTCCGTTACACCCTGTATATACAAAACATTGTGTAATTATAACGTATTTACTTTATTACTAATTATATTTAACGTTTATACTTTCAAATGAATTCAGTAAAAAGCTCTGAAATTAAACATAGACAATTTAATTTAATTTATTTGTATTGATTTTGCCGTCCGTCAATAAAGAATAATATCGACACCGGACATAAACATGCATTGTGTATGTACAGTCAGCATCAAAAGTCGGTTAACACTTATAAATATTACACCAGGTTTTGTGCTGGTCAGTGTGATCTGATGTTATATTGTTTTGCGAATTTGTGTAACCATTGATGAAAATATTGTTATGTATTTTACTCCAGTCTGTTAATATGGATCGTTCTAAAACTAAGACGTCTTATAATTTTGGTTATGTAAAGCGACTTTTGCTGCTGACCGTACCAACTCTAAAACAAGATGAGTCATTTGTGTACCAACTAGGCAAAACCTAGTCAGCTAATCTATGTGACTGAATTAAATGCCAATTTGTTAAAAGTAGATCATGTCGCAATAGAGTTGCGAGTAATCAGACCAGTCAACAAAGTGTGGAGAGTCTTACTGTTGTATATAACACCGCGCCTGTATTTTACGAACGGATGGGCAGAGGTGTGTAGTACACTCGTGTTGCGCTAACTTAACATGACATAATATAACATCACGCCGTAATCCCAGGGATGGGCAGAGGTGTTCGTCAGTTATGTTCAAGTCCCATGTAATAGGGGGCGAGCCTATTGCCATCAACTGGGCACAAATGTAGACTCCGGGATGAATCTGAGAAAATCTTAACAGGAAGATTCAGTAACCAGGCCCCGTATTAACAAACGCTCGGTTTCGTATGTCTATCTTGTTTTGGCATTACGAAAGCGAGCGAGATAGACATACGACTTTCCGAATCGAAATCGAATCCGAGCGTTTGTGAATAGGGGCCTGAACTGTGAATCGAATACAGAACGCCATGCTCAGGAGTCAAGTTTTTGACCACTAGCCCAACAAAGCAATCACAGTTGAAACCACTTTATGTTCGCGGAAAATTATGCTTTAACGAATATAGTCCTCCGTTGAAGGCCGAATAAAAACAGTTGTTGATTTTCCATGTACCCACAATAATAACATTTAGCTATTAAAGCAACGTACATATATTAAGAGCGTTTATACCTTACCGCTTTTCATACAAACTTTCAAGTCCATATTTTCCGAAATGACTGAACTGATTTAAATGAAACTTAATACGCATAAGCAGGATATATAGGTCTAAAAAGTTACTAAAAAATAATTTCAATGTGTCTTTTAAAAAAAAAGATAATTGGAAATTTCTGTTTCTAAAGATAATTTATAATCGGTCTAATTTAGCTGTTAAACTATTTTTTGTAAATGTTTTTAGTAACTTTTTAGACCGGTGTATCCTGCATAAGCGTGCGAATTTTCATTAAAAGTTTGTATGAAATGTCGTAAGGGTCAGTTCACGAAAAGATACACATTTCGTTGTGAGAATACGTTGCGCCACGCAGCGCTGCGCCGCGTGACGCCTGTAAAGAAATGTGTATCCTTTCGTGTAGAAAATAAAGTTACATTTTGAATCGCTCTTTAAAATGTGCGCGCAGCGCCGCGTCTCGGTGTGAACTGACCCTAAGGTGTAAACGATCTTAAAACGCGATGTATTATGAAACGAATCCAGAGTCTCTCCCATCCGCCTTTGGATTGGACCGACGCCAATACTTACCGATTACGATAAAACAACTAAATTATTGTAATACTAAAACATTCTCTTAATAAAGTGCACTAACCTCGGTTTCTTCCTCCATTTTTTATTCGCAATTTTTTTGATTGCGAAAATTTTCGCAGTTTTGAATTATGAGTTGAGAATGTCAATGCTCTTTCGCATTTCATTGAAATTGTCGTTGGATTTTATGAATAATCTTCCTGCATATTGGATTACGGAGACACAATTACAATCTATGAAATTGTATAGGTACATTCATTCACTTTTATACACGCACACAACAATCACATGAACTTTTTTTAAACACTTTTTAAAATAATTTATTCCAATTCTTAACTTGTATGTCTGACAAAACAGCCTTTTCGTTTTTCCTTTCGACACTAAACGCATGTGGGCCCAGAATACAATCCACTTTCCTTATACATCAGCTACACACTAAACGAAATAAGTGATATTTTTCCATACTGGCCTCAATAATACTTTAAATGATGACACAAAATAAAATAAAATCCAGCTCTATCAGCGGTTGAAAGCATTCACTTCGACATTAATACAGATTATTATCAATTTTAATGCATAAAGTCAATAAACTACAGACATCAACTTTTATAGTATCACTTTACAATTTATCACACTAATGATTCGTCACTTGGCTTTCAATAAAAATATTTTCGTGCACGATATTGTGGGTTACTATTTTTGTTACGAAATGTAGAATTATGAATCACTTTTTAACAAAAAAGAAGTGGAAAATTCGCTGTTTGCTGACCACAAAACAAATTTTAAATAATTTTAAATTTTCTAAAAAAAAGATATTTTATAGAAATGAAAATTCGTGTATCATATCCGATAAGTGACCGAATAATGACGATAAAGCAGATGATATCGGGATCTAAGGTGTGCTATCAGTTCCGAAGAGCGGGCCAAGGATGCTGAAGATAAATTTCGAGATAAAGACGAATATTGTTAACGTTAATGCTATAGGCCTCTTTATTTACCAACTAGATTATAAAAGTTGACGTAATTTGAGAGAAAGAAAAAAATAATAGGACTCGAAATACTTTTAATGTGTTAATGTATTTTCGGGAAGAAAGATATCGTAGTAAATTATTAATAACGTTTCAACTACTTATGAAATATCAGGATTATTATGTTAATTCGAAAAAGTAAAGAAATAATATAATATTACCAAAATATAAGTAAGTAGAAGAATATACATAGATACAAATTTTGATATGACATTGACAACCTAATCAACTAATAAGATTACGATTAATTTCAATATGCAATTACGATTGCTACCGAATTCCAAGATCAACAGATAGGCATTTAATCAGTCTGTTATTTTCCCACAGCTGGGACATCATGACTTTTCATGACAAGGTGTTGTTTTGCATCCTCATCAAATTCTACGAGGTAACTATGCTAATGATTCTCGTCACGAATCAATAATAAAATGGCTAGGTTTTTTTTTTTTATTTACGGAAATCGATAAGTGTGAACCACCCGTGTTTTAAACGCGGCCCATCTGTTCCTCGCCTTATAACCAAGCTTTCACACACTCAAACAATCTCAAACGTTTATCCGATAATTTCTTATTCCCTAAACCACGTTAAGGGGGTTATTCTGAAATACAGACAAATTTAAACAGCAAAAAAAGCAGCGTTTTTTAATAATTAACTAGTTGCAGTAATTTTTATTGATTAATTATTAATGTCTTGTGTGACAACCTCCTGAATTTTAACGAGGATGCAAAACAACACCTTGTATGAATGAGTTTACGCACATCCGACTTTCTAAAACTTATCGATATTATGGTTTATCGACTGCTTCGTTTGGTCTACTGGTCACAATCGTGACTGGTGAGCTTGAGGTCCTGAGTTTGATTCCCGGGTCTCGAAAATTGTTATTTGGTTTTTCCATCAGGAATTACTTAGTAGCATCCACGGAGTCTGGATTTGTGTCCAATTGATGGCAATAGGCTCGCCTCTTATTACTTGGGACTTAAATATGATTGGCTAAATGTGGGTTCACTATTAGGTATTTATAATTCTGACTAAGCCTTCGGGGAAAACAGGCATGCTTTTATGTTATGTTATCTGTCTAAAAATTACTCGTAATCGATACGAAACACGTGTAAGGCGATTAACACACTGCCACGTACCAAGCAGCGTAGCGCGTGAATGCATGTTTTAACGTTGCTTGTAAGTATTTCCGTTTGTATAGAAAACACGCACAGTCCAACACACAGAAAATGCATCCACGCGCGTGCGTAAAGCCTTATACAGACATTGCGAGGCATGTGCCGCGAACAACGCACAGCGAATGCCTCGCAAGGTGTGTACCTTTGTATTCGTGGCGAAGCATGTGCTACGCACGTGCGAGGGCGAGCCAACGTATGGCCGCAGCATTCGTTGTGCGCCGTACGTGGCGCATGCCTCGCAAAGTCTGTATCTACCTTTAGGTGCGTTGACGTTGTGATGCGTGGCAGTGTGCCTTAAGACGGAAACATACTTACGTGTCGTGGCGTGTCGTGTCGCGCCACAAGGAAATCGGTTTCATACATTTAATATGGTTAGGGACATATTAGCATGGCGTGTCGTGTCGCAACGATGTATGAAACCGAATGCTTCTGGCGCGTCACGAAACGCCACGACACGTACCTAAGTGTGTTTCGGCCTTTAGTCTTGCACGTATTAAGAGCGTTTACGCCTTACGATATTTCATCGAAACTTTCAAGTCCTAATTTTTGGAAATGACTGAACCGATTTTAATGAAAGTTCATACGCATAAGCAAGATACACAGGAGGTAAAAACATTTTCGAAAAATAGTGTTACAGCTAAATTAGACCGATTTTTAACCGACTTCAAAAAAGGAGGAGGTTCTCAATTCGACGGTATGTTTTTTTTTTGTGTGTATGTTACGCGGTTACTCCGCCAATTGTGGACGGGTTTTCAAAATTCTTTTTTTGTTCGAAAGGAGATACTTCTGAAGTGGTCCCATAGTCACCAAGTCAGGATCTGATGATTGGATCCTGGAGAAATCGAGGGCAACCCTCAAATTTTATAGGAAAACTTACAGCGGTTTTGGTATTTTCTACAACAAGTGAAGCATTTGCGTTCAATAAGAATCATTCTATCATCAGATCTGATGATGAATCCTAGAGACAGGCACCGGAACTCAATAATAAGACAATGTATCTTAGCTGTGTTTGGGCTTGTTGGAATTGTAACGGTATGTAATTTCCAGGTGTATGTACAAGTAATAATTTAAAAAAAATAGAAATCTTTTTTTTTTTATTTTAACCGACTTCTAAAAGGAGAAGGTTATCAATTCGATTAGTTTTTGTTGAATGTACACCGATTACGCTGAGACTTATTACTTTACTAACTTCTTTAGTTTGATGCGGAATAGTTGCTATTTGGTCCCATAAAAAATGTTATATAGTTTGGCCCTGTAGTTTTCATTTTATTTTATTTGTAAATTTATCACGTACACCTATTTCTCCGTGATTACTGGACCGATTTACATGAATCTTCATTCATTTGGTAGAGAAACATTTTTTAATGAATATGTACCGCATTAAAATTAAGGTAATCATCCATGGTCGTGCTGAAGAGGATCACACCCCGGTGGGCCCATATGAATTTTATTATCTTTGCTTTGGTGCTTTTTGAGTCATCCCCTTTATTATGCATTTTGTCCTTTGTCGTATGTATGGACGATGTGCTGGTGTCTAGTTACAATGTAAAAATGATACTAGACAAGAATTTAAGTGAGATACCACAACTGAAAAGGGTATAATAAAAACTTTTTACAAAAAAATATAACCGACTTCCAAAAAAAAACAAAAAAGTGCAAAATAATATTTTACTTTCGGAAGTCGGTGGCAAAAAAAAGAAATAAACAACAACAAGACAACCGACAAGTCACCGACTGACGAAAGTAAAATATTATTTTGCACTTTTTTGTTTTTTTTTGGAAGTCGGTTATATTTTTTTGTAAAAAGTTTTTAAATTATCTATAGAAACAGAAATTTCCATTTATCTTTTTTTTACTGACATTTTGAAGATGTTTTTTAGTAACTTTTTAGACCTTTGTATCCTGTGCATGCGTATTAGGTTTCATTAGAATGGGTTCAGTCATTTCGGTTAATAAGGACTTAAAAGTTTGTATGAAATGCGGTAAGGTATAAACGCTCTAAATAGACTATAGTAACCTGTAACAGGTAGGTCAGGTAGTACTTAACGTATCTTTGGCAACCCTAGAACGGATGGCAACGTAACTACGTAGCGGTCTAGGTCATGGATAGGATACTAAAAATACTTTGACGGTGTTATAAAATAATGTTGTGTGTTGCGTATTTGTTTTTTTGCTGTTATCAGGTTTTTTAAGTACGTTTCACAACTTCATATCATGTAAATATTATGGCGGTCAACCGGGAAATCTGCTAAGTCAAAAGAAAAATAAAGAGTCCGGTCTAAGATCGAGAAATTCACACAAAATAACATCACGCCTGTAATCCCGAAAGATTAGGCAGAGGTGTACCTAATAGAACACCCACATTTCATCAGTTATGTTTTAAGTCCCATGTAATAAGGGCGACCCTATTGCCATTAACTTATTTTTAAAAAAATTGTTCTACACCATACCTGGGAACCTTCTAGTTCCGGAGATATTAGGGGTCAAAGTTCCAACTTTTTGACAAGTATTTTTTTAAATACAAGTTTTTAATGTAAGATTTTTACTTTAAACACCTCCACGACCCCCGTACTATTCAATCCGTCCATCAGCACAATGTTTTGAGTGCGTTACATTGAGTTTTACCACAAAACATGATTTTACAGCCCCCAAAAAAAAGTCGTTTCCCAGCAATAATTTTTGCGTATGGTTACTTATTTTCATGTACATAATGCTTGGTTGACGGCTTCGTGACGAGGTGATTTACACGGTGTATTTTGATTTAAAAGAGTGTCCATGGAGTTTCTTGCCCATTCGTCTCCCTAGCGATCTACTCATTGGAATGGGCAACTACGTACTTTCACAAGTTATTATGCCTTGTGACTGGGACAGTAGCATCGCGTTTTTTTCTGTTTTTTGTCTTTCAAAAGTGCCTGTAATGGTCTAATTGAAATAAATGCTTTGAGTTTGAGTTTGAAACCGGACACAAATTTAGACTCCGTGGTTGCTATTGAGAAATTCCTGGTGAAAACACATATGAGCACTTTACTAGACCATTCTGGGACCATTCTGGGGGATTAATTCTGGGAATCCAGGACCGCCCAATCGGTCTTATAGTTGCTAAAGCCATTGCTGAGCATTCGTTTACATTTAAATGAAAAAGCATTAAATTAGAGGAAACGGAATTTTCAACAGAACATGACGTCTAGCACAGTATCCACACGTGAGCATTTCATTGAGAAGGAAACATACTAACAAACCGCCCCCGCTCCGCCTACTGTTTGACGCGCAACTACATGCAATAATTTCTTATAATAAAATCCCAAAGCTCACTTGCTTGGATCCGGTCTGGTGGACGATAAATAGTAAAGAATTCTATTTACACCAGACAGTTTTAGAATAACGAAAAAAATATTAATAAAAAATTCTACGTAAAAACGAAAGATAATCGGTTTGCCGGATATATGCTTTTCAAAATCTCTACGACTAGGTATATAGTATGTTATTTTAAACGAGGGACATATTCAAACCCATAAAAATACATGCTAACATGATACTAATAAAAATATAAACAAAAAAAACACTTATAAATAACAGACAGAACCATACCAAAATTTTCGCAAATGTCACGCAACGTGTAGGTATACACCCTTGCGCTAGCGACTTAATACTATCGCAGAACATGTGAGCGGGTCAATGACTCTTAGGTATAATCCATTTTCCCTTCATACTTTAAACATACCTGGCTTAAGACAGTCCAAAATATCTAGGCACTAAACAAAACATTAAAAATTCTTCTATACAGGGTGTAACGGAAAGGGTATATACATCCCTAAGGGTGTGCTACAGACCATCAAACTGAACATGTTTCTCATCATAAACAAAAATTGCAGCAATATCAGCTGCCTATACATTTCGTTCGAATAGGTATTGTAATTTTCTATGGGGCAGCAGATATTTTTTTTGCTGAAAAACATGTTTTATGATGAGAAACATGTTCAGTTTGATAGTCTGTAGCACACCCTTAAGTATGTATATACCCTTTCCGTTACACCCTGTATACGTTATAGGTTTTTTACATATTTGGGACGAGAATCGAATACTGAATACCTTCCCTCAATATGTCCCTCGTTTAACCTAACATACTGTATGTGACTGAGAATGCAACAGGACTTAATTAAGAAATCGGTAAAATTCAGGGCACAATACAGTCTTAATGATTTTAGTTTATGAAAAGGTCTGATAGAGTGGAGATCGCTAGTCGACCAAAAAATAAAGTAGGACGCGCTCGGTGGAGCGACGATTTTCGCAGAGTGACTGGTAGCAACTGGATTAGAGTTGCTGAGAATCGAGTTAAGTAGCGTACGATTGAAGAGGGTTGTCCAGAACTGGACTGCTGTAGGCTGTGGATGTTGATAAAGGTCTGACATATTCAATTGCAGAGAGTAGTGGTGGCCCAGTGGTGGCAGCCCCGACTTACGAGCAGTAAGCCGTGGGTTCGAACCCAGGCAGGCGCATTACTTTGAGTAATTTATTTCATCACCGCTGCCCTAAAAAACGGTGAAGGAAAACATCGTGAGGAAACCGGCATGTCCTAAAACTAAAAATTTGAAGACATGTGACATCTACCAATCCGCACTGAGCCCGCGTGGTAGATTACAGCCCACTCTCTCCCTCCCTCCCACCCTCTCCTAGAGAGGAGGCCTGTGTCCCAGCAGTGGGAACATTATAGGCTGATGATGATATTCAATTGCAAGGAATGACCTTATAACTGATTGGATAAAATCCAATTACACACAGGGCCGTCTTTTACCCATTGGAGGCCCTAGACACTTGAGAATAAGGGGGCCCTTGTAGGATCCAAGAGCGAGCGAAGCGAGTTCGATTTTTTTTTCAGACCGCCTCGAATAAGTTAGGTTTTTTTTTTATGACAGTTCATACAAAAATAATGGGTGTTTTTTTTTAGAACTTTGTTAAAACTCGAACGGCGGAGAACATTGATTTGAAATAAAACACAGAAAAATATTATTCATATTCAAGAAATTGCCTTTAGTGTAAAAATTGTATCCTAAGGTCCTGCCTGGAATGAGTTAAGTTTCTTTTGATAGCCGCTGGCTTTGACAGTTACAGGAACTTGGGGGCCCCTTGGATCGTGGGGCCCGGGGCAAGTGTCCAGTGTGCCCAGTGGAAAAGATGGCCCTGATTACACACACAAGTTCAGAAAGAATTGGACCGCGTTAATTGACACATAATAAAGATCATTATTCCATGCAATCCAGATTCCAGTGAATGAGTTCATAAAGTTATTTCAGTTCCAAAATAATGTATAAATGTTCAGTTTCAATGACAAATTCTTCGCGTAAAAATAACGTTTTGCACGTAGGCGGGTGTTGATACTTTATTACAGAAACTCTTCATAACATAGAGGAGACGATCATAAAAAAACATGTTTTGTGATTAGGCAAATGATATTTTAGAAAAAAAAAGATACAATAAGCAGCTGTTCGGAATATTAGATAAAATATGGATGCCAAAAACTTGTATGAAACAGCAGTTTTTTTTATAGCATTTGCATCGTTGACAGTTGTCATTTTTTTACAGTTTTATGAAGTGTCTATCATTATTCTAATGCCCTTATCCCAATTTTTTGGGGTCGTCGGTGCAGCGCAGCCGCAGTGGCGCAGTGTCATCTTCTTCCATACTTCTTTATTTCTCATTATCTCAGCAGTTCGCTGCTTTTTAGCCTTTCATCCTTCACACAGTCCATCCATCATCCATTTCATTGTTCTCAATGTTTTCCTCATTCCTCCGCATCACATGAAGTATATCTATAACTAGCTGTGCACGCGACTTCGTCTGCGTGGAATTTAAAAAGTAGCCTAAGTTACTCCTTATTACATCAGATATCTGCCAGTGAAAGTCCCGTCAAAATCGGTCCAGCCGTTCCAGAGATTAGCCGGAACAAACAAACAGACAGACAGACAAAAATGTTATTTTTGTATTGTAGGTACCGTATGCATGTAGTAAAACGCGGTTATTTTAATATTACAAACAGAAACTTCAATTTTATTTATTTGTATGTATCGATACGGCGAATTAACTTAAGTGTGTCTATCTGATAAACAATAAATTTCCCTGATTATCATAAATTGCAAAGCAGCAACAAGATGTTTCATAGATTTGCGCAAAATATTTCAGTATTTAGACATAAATATTTCATCACCAGCGATTTTATCAGCTGATTATTTCAAACTATTTAAAGTAGGTTAAGTATAATATTTAAATTCTTTTTCATCCTTGGCTGAACAAGACAATCATAAAAGTAAAAATTTAAAATGTTTGGCGTACGAAATATCAGTTCGAAGTCTATCTAGACATTTTCAACATAATTCCTAGCACTGAGCCAAAATACACGATGTAAATCACCTCATCACGAAGCCGTCAACCAAGCATTCTGTACATGAAACTAAGTAACTTTACGCAAAAATAATTGCTGGGAAACGACTTTTTTTTGGGGGGTGTAAAATCATGTTTTGTGGTAGAACTCAATGTAACGCACTCAAAAAATTGTGCTGATGGACGGATTGAATAGTACGGGGGTCGTGGAGGTGTTTAAAGTAAAAGTCTTACATTAAAAATTTGTATTTAAAAAAAAAAAACTTGCCAAAAAGTTGGAACTTTGACCCCTAATATCTCCGTAACTAGAACGTTCCCGGGTATGGTGTAGAACAAAAAAATTATCGCAATGACAGGGAAAACCAGTGCCTTTTGGCTTCGTTAAGAGGTGTTTTACACCCTTTATATTAACAAACTTTTTAATATGACCTACAACTAAAGCTGAAAACAGTTTGTAACATAACAGTATGTTATTCAGGCCGCAATAAAGGAAACCGGTTGAAATTAAACGGCAACATTAAGCTTGTTTACAATACACAAACCATGGTGTATGAGTACACGTCATTGTGCTCTCAGCCTTGGTACAGTTTTGCAGACCTTGCGAGATACGTGCGTACTGTGACGAATCGTTTTCGATAAAAGGGTTTAATCAGATTTCCAATGTCAAGTCAAAAGTCAAAGCATTTATTTCAATTAGACCATTACAGGCACTTTTGAAAGTCAAAAAAAAACAAAATAAAACGCGAAGCTACAGTCCCAGTCACAAGGCATAATAACTTGTGAAAGTACTGTAGTTGCCCATTCCGTAGCGTAGATCTCTATGGAGAAGAATGGGCAAGAAACTCCATGGACACTCTTTTAAATCAAAATATGTTACAAAATCTTGGTTACATCATTCATGTTAAGAATTAAAATATGTGAGAACAATATAGAAATACGGGCAAGTTAAGAGCGTCCAGAGTAAAAGATTAAATCAGTAATTAAAAAATAAAGTAATTAAAATAAACCGTGGCAGCTAAGAGATGACCAGTCACAATTTGCGTTAAAACCATCGGTACCTGTACGTACAGGCTTCCTCTCTGTGAGGTAGACATGGGTCGAAAAATGTAAATGGCTGTTTTTAATACAATGAAGGAAAATATCGTGAGAGACCGGTATGGCCTAGAACGGAAAAAACAAAGAGATGTGAAGCTGGGCCCGCGGGGTGGATTTAGAAAATAAAACAGCTAATAGTAGACTATACAACAAGTGAAAAAAAAAGGGAATATAATTCAAAGAACTAATTTGGATCTCGAGAGCAGCGACGGATTCTACAGTAGTCTAGGGATTATCCTATTAATATTCTACACGCGAAAGTTTGTAAGTATGGATGGATGGATGTTTGTTACTCTTTCACGCCTCAATGGCTGAACGGATTTGGATGAAATTTGGTATGTAGATAACTTATATCCCGGATTCACACATAGGCTACTTTT
Source organism: Cerastis leucographa (assembly GCA_963082945.1). Lineage (NCBI taxonomy): Eukaryota > Metazoa > Arthropoda > Insecta > Lepidoptera > Noctuidae > Cerastis > Cerastis leucographa. Next base: position 14,036,199 of record OY720365.1, on the reverse strand, counting down.
TATCCCGGTCTGCGCGGGTAAAACCGCGGGGAGCAGCTAGTACTAGATAATACTACCGGAGCTTACTTTGATAAGCAGAAGAAGTATTTAGTGTTTTTTGCCTATTCGTAAAACAAACGTATACCAAGCATTATTTAAATCCACACACGAGTTTTCATACTCTGAAAAAGTTACATAACCTAAGAAAATGCATCTAACAACAAAATTTTTATAAAATCTACTAGTCTACCTATCATCAAAGACTTATCAATATAAGTATAACGCTTACCGAGATTAGCACAGACAGACATACAAATAAACATTCTTAATGCAACAACTGTTGATGTTAATAACGAAAGCAGGCGAGTGTGGAAATAGGATAGTTATTTTAAACTACGGAAACACTTTCTAGGCTAAATGGAAATATATATGATTGAATTTGCAAATACAAGCTGTTGTTTTGCATCCTCGTCAAATTCAAGGATGTAACTATGCTAATGATTCTCCACCCGAATCAATAATAAAATAGGTACGTAATTTTTTTTATTTTTTTATTTACGGAAATTGGTAAGTGTTAAACGCGGACCGTCTGATCCTCGCCCTATAACCACGCTTTCATACAAACAAGCAATTGCAAACGTTTATTCGATAATTTCTTATTCCCTAAAATACGTTAAGGGGGTTTTTCTGAAATGCTGACAAACTTAAACAACAAAAAAACAGCATTTATTAATATTAATTATTTGGTACGGTAATTTAAATTGATTATTTATGTCTTTTATGACAACCTCCTGAATTTTGACGAGGATGCAAAACAACAACTGTATTTTCTACAGTGAGTGAAAAATAATGTAGTGAGGAAACTGGCATTTCTTAGAACCACAAATTCTAAGCTATGTTAGGTATAACAACCAAACCATCTGCATGTTGGGTTCCAACAGGAGACAGCCCACTACCTCTCTTAGAGAGTAAGTCTATGGATTCAATGTCCCAGCAGAAGAAGCATTACAAGCAGATTTTATTATGTAAGCAGTCTGAATGTGTAATCTGACATTCAAATAACAAAAAGAGAAAAAAAAAATGAAAGGATAAATCTATTTATATGAAACTGTTGCGTGACTGATTGACCGAATGACTAACCGTAGACACCACCAAATGCTTATGGAAAGTCTAGAAAAAAAGGACAGAAACGATGGATAAATTGTATGGAAGATGTAAATGGATAAAAGAGGAGTGCAGTAAGGCCTTCAGAAATTGTGAAGAAGAAGATTTATGCTGTACCGACCCTAAATAAATTAGGCTACCGGATGACGATACGGAGAATGATGAGAAAGAAGAAACAAGGGTAAACTTTTTTTGAGCACGAATGTGGATGGTTATAAAAGTACAAGAAGGCCAATGAAACAATAGATAGAGTCTATGAATGATGATATAGATAGAAAGGGAATGAAATCTGGGATGTCGACTAATAGAGAAGTATGGAAGAAGAAAGGTACTGCACAGACACCAAATAAATGGGATAAGCATAAGGGCAGGAGAAATCTATACATAAGCAGACGAAAGGCGTGTATATGTTTGTAAACTAAATCGCGCAACAGCTACTAGACAGTCGGGTAAAATACGAGTACTAGAATACTGAAACAATAGTAAAGGATGTTATGGCGTGTTCTCTGTTAACCTATTTGTAAACACGGACCATTCAACGTTTACTACTTCCGTGGAAAACAGCCACATTGTCTAGAACTTACTGAAGCTTCAATAATATGAACGTCTTACGCAGTGGGAAAACATATTTACTGGGAAATACTTAGAGGCATTTATCATCAATTATACGAAGGTCTTAATGATACTCAGGAGAATGAAAATTTCTAGAACCTAGATCTTGGAGTTGTATGGAGCGATACAATTCCACCGTTTCAAAACAATTATTCCATTGCATGAATGAGGATGTCATCGTTTATAAAACATTAATTGTAGGAAAAAAAAACATTAGTAATCGTTATTCGAGGAGTACAACATCGAAACTGTCTATTTCGACGATAGAACACGCAGCGTTTTTAATCCGACATGCTTATCGCTAGCACATACGATCTTAAATTACAAATATTTTCATCAGTATCATCTAGCTATCGAAAAGTCAACTGGTGGATCACTAGATAGACCTTCCCGGGGCGGTACTGTCTGTTGAATGACGGGGACATCTGCAATACAAGGGGTATTTCAGATGTCCGCCATTCAAATGGATCGTGAGAATCCAGAAAAATGATTTTGAAACCTTTCGGAGCGTTACTTCTTCCTACAACGATTTTCAAAGCGACTTCTGAGTCTATCATTGTCTTTGCTGTCACTTTATCTGGTCGTTTTCATCTTGTGGAAGACGTGTCTATGCTATTTTCTTAACTAATCCATACACATGTGTAACGCTACAGAATCCTTACCTTTTTCTCCAACTGCTTCTTAACGTTAACAAGCTGTTCCAGGTCATCTTCATGCTGCCTGCGCAGTTGAGCTCGTAGGAGCTGCAGTTCCCGATGTGCCCGTTCGAATCTTCGCTTGTACTTGTCACCGGAGACACCGGTGTCGGCCTCAGAACCTTCGGAGTCCGATGGCTCATTGCCGCCGCTGTCTGCGGAGCGCCAGTGGAGGAGCTCGAGCTCCAGGCGTTCGGAGGCCTATGGGGAAATATATGGAGTAAGTCAGTGTGGTCAACTAAATAAGAGATGGTACGCAGTTGCTCCATGTAAAATACCGGTATTCAGCTAAATCCGTTAAGACGGAAGCCGATCCCAATGTACTTGGGAAAAGGCTAGGCAGTGTGTTTGGAAGAGTAAGGAAATTATTATTTTTTTAAGCTCAGCCTAGAATAAATTCTAAATATCACCAAGAAAGCTTTTTTACATGGTGGTCGGAATAAGATGTTCAGCTTGAATATTCTCGTTAACCTTACCACCGTATGACCAAGAAATTTTGATTACAATTTGTTGTGTCACTAGTACCTAGTCACTACAACGAAGGTGCATTATCATCATCAACAGATCAAGGATGGGTTATCTGAAGTATCAGATAAGATGAACGTGTCTATATGATATCTGAGATTGCTGATTCAGAAACTGCAGTTTGCATCGACTTGGTATTTGAAATATTTTCATATGTACATACATAGTTCAAATTTCGTGTATTAATACTAAGATTATATTAAATGTTGAAGTGTGACGTCACCAAAATTAAGAACCCCTCGCACCCGTTGGCACACAATGCCACACTTCTCCGACCCCCTCTTAACGTGTGACGTAATTTATTGATGGCCCAAAAGAGGTACAGGCTCAGGCTGTAATGACACTTTGATGTAAGTAATGAAGAAAAGTTGCAAGAAAAGAACCCACCTGCTGCAGCCGCTGGTTGTTGGCTAGCAAGTCTCGGTTGTCCCTCTCGACGCGCAGTCGTTCAGCCGCCTCCGCGTCCGCCCGCTCTGTGGCCAGACCCGCCGCCGCGCGTTCCTCCGTGAGCTCGCCACCGACTTCTGATAGCTGGAGACAAAAGAAGGCATAACTTAGTACATTTATCAAATTAACGATTAAGATGTAGTAGTAGTAGCTGGTATTGAGCTGCATCCAGTTAGACTGGAAGCACAGCCCCAACATAGTTGCGAAAAGGTTAGGCAGATGCAGATGAACATATGAAACCCCAACAATATTATCAAAACGAGAAACTATCTACTATCTTTTTAATTTTTTTGGGTTCCGTACCAAAAGGGTCAAACGGGACCCTATTACTGAGACTTCGCTGTCCGTCCGTCCGTCCGTCTGTCACCAGGCTGTATCTCATGAACCGTGATAGTTAGCCAGTTAAAATTTCTACAGATTATGTATTTCTGTTGCCGCTCGATATACTAAAAAAAAGAATAAAATAAATATTTAAGAGAGCTCCCATACAAAAAACAGATTTTTTGCTCGATTTTATAAATAATGGCACGGAACCCTTCGTGCGCGCGAGTCCGACTCGCACTTGGCCGATTTTTTCTTTCTATGTCAATTTGGTTTTTTTTTTTCTGTCTTGTGCGGGACTACTAAATACTTTTTATTTTTTTGTTTCAAAACGTATTTATGAAGATGTGGATATATTCTTCCTATTATTGGGTTTTCCACTCGGATTTTTTCTTGTTAGAGTCCGGAGTCTGAACTTGTATGTAGTTGATAGTTTTAGGTTGCATGGGACTTGACTGGCAAAAATATGGGTGTAGTATGAAGTACAGCCTAACCTTTCAGGCAAACTAGCGTGATATTATGTTTAGACCCATCAATATCGAATAGAAGACATCTTTCGGCAGTTATACTAATGAATTCGTTTGCCATAATTCCATGGTTAAAATAAATATCAGTCGCTACCTATTTCCTTTATAATTCAAATCAAGAAAGTCGAGTAATAAACCTTCATAAACTAATTACCCACGACGACAAATCAAACTAAAAGGTGTTGTTTTGCATCCTCGTCAAATTCAAGGAGGTAACTATGCTAATGATTCTCGTCCCGAATCAATAATAAAATGGGTAGGTATTTTTTTTTTCTTCTTATTTACGAAAATCGGTAAGAGTGAACCACTGCGCGGCCCGTCTGATTCTCACCCTATAACCGCGCTCCCACACATACAAACAATCTCAAACGTTTATTCTATAATTTCTTATTCCCTAAACCACGGGGGGATTTTATTCTGAAATCAGAGAAACTTAAACAACCAAAAAAATCAGCGATTATTAATAATTAACTAGACACCATAATTTTAATTGATTATTTATGTCTTTTGTGACAACCTCCTGAATTTTGACGAGGATGCAAAACAACACAAGAAAGCTCTTCCAGTATAACATGGCCTCGCTTTGTATAGATTTCTCGTACAATGAGAGATCCGCATAAACTGGTTTTATTTATCTTGATTGTTCGTCGTCCGTCAACCACCTACGACTTGAAGTGACAGAATAACTACATAATTAGGTCTTTAGAGTGAAATTCTGTTACGAACCAGCCTTAGAACGTCAAGTCTTGAAATTATCTACGTAAATTGTCGACTGAACAAGTGTAGAAAATTGAAAATGTTTATAATTAACGCATTTCTGCTAGTGACGCATAGTTTTAACTATATCATCATTTGTAGCCCCAGAGGGATAGGCTATATGTTTAGTTTAGTTTGTTTATTAATAATTATCAAAATTACATGTCAGGTTTAGCAAAAAATTAATAAAAGCACAAATTGTACATTAAAGGAGCATAAAATACAAAATTATCAAACATTAACAATGAAACTACAAATTTGTCAAAAAAAAGTAAAAAAAAACAATTATTATTCTTTGATTTCTTTGTTTTTTTTTATGTACCCATTATTAGTACACCCACATTTTGCCAGTTATGTTTAAGACCCATTTCATAGAGGGCGTTGTTATTTCAAGTTTCAAAAACCCACTTATCATGGTTTAATGACCGCCTATGGCATTTATTGATGGGTTTTCCTCTAAGCTATAGGTTCTTTATTAGTTGCCAAGGGGTCAACCACCTACAGCAGTGAGAGTGGTAACGTTTTCCTATTAAATCCATTATAAAATTAAAATATTAACTTCAGATGGTTTTCAAACAGAATAGACGTAATATAAACGATCATTAAAATTTCTGCAATAACACGACAGTGTAAACGATTCGTGATGGTGGCCAATATTAAGTACCAACATAAATAATAGCAAATAAACGTCAGCTATGAAAATCTTTAATGATAGGCCATAGACAAGCCTTCCTGTCCGACCACATCACGTACAAGTGTTGAATAAATTCCATAGACTATCACTCATAGCGAGAAATCGTTTTATTTAGAAAGTAGGTAGTAGGGGATAATCACATTTTTTTTATTTGTCTATCGGGTAGATTATTGAAAAGTATTGGACACGTATATTTTCTTTTTTCACGTGGTGGTGATTGAGTTGAAATGGCGCATGACGTCACATGTAGGTAATTTTTATACCTACTTGTGACGTAGTAAGCCCCCACTCTCCAACTTTAATGAGTTTTAACTAAGTAATTTTTTGATATTTTGATAAAACAAAAAATACGTGTCTAATATTTTTGTATTTCCTGTCTGACGGACAAAATAGAATTTCGTTTTCTTTACCCAGTCTTCCCGCCTATTGCAATGTTCCTAGTTCCTAGTAGTTTGCAGTTAATTCCTGGCTGTCACGACAACCACTGTATGATCATCATCATTATTCTCTTGCCCTTATTCCAATTTATTTGGGGTCGGCGCAGCATGTCTTCTTCTTCCATAGTTCCCTATTACTTGTCATCTCATCAGACACCTCCTTTCTTGCCATATCATCCTTCACACAGTTCATCCATCGTTTCTTTGTTCTTCCTCTACTCTTATACCCATCCACATTAATACTCAAAACTTTCCTCACGTCATTTCTCTCAGGAAAGTTTCCAGTGTGAATGTAAGTGGGTATAAGAGTAGAGTGTGATTATACTATATCAATAAAGTAACAGGTAACACCTAGCTCATTAATCGCCACAAACGACGATTCACGATCATTAGAACGTCGATCCTACACTTAAGTAATCCATCGTTAGGCTTAGATATTGACACACTAATCATAGGAGCGCGTTCCCACTATGTCGTGACGACAGATTATCGTGTCGTTTAAAGCGTCGTGGCTTGTGTATTTAAATGGAGGTGTTCACATACAGGACGACACGATTGAATGTCGTCCACGACTTTTTTTGCAGTGACAACAGATTGTCAAGTAAATGGGTATTATAGTGGGAACGGTTATAGACGACAGTCGTCCAACGATAAATTAATCGACACGACATAGTGGGAACGCACTCTAAGAATGAAAATGAACCTAGCGGCAACATTTCAAACATAACAGGTTAAATTTGGAACGCACTGACGCGCAAGAAGGTGGCCCAACCAACGTATTAACTGTCTGGCGAATTCGCAACGCAAGCAACCTTTAACTCTTGCCAAAAGCGCACACAATTCCTACAAAAAATAATCCACAAACGAAATAAAAAAAAACAGCACGTTTCCTGTTTCAGTTTGAGTGACAATGTCGTAATACTCCGCTGACGGACAAGGCAGAATCTCGCGAGAGACGTCGCCGTCGAGAAGTCAACAATGAGAAAAAAATGTTTTGGCAAGCGACGCGCGTGCGGTAATAGAAAGCCAACTGCCACAGTTTCAAGCGCCAGTGGTAGCCCATGAAACTATCCGAAGCAGCCAGCGATAATTTATTACAGTGTATTAGCCTTATCTTTACGAGCATCGCGAACGCTTGGGAACATTTGTGCTATGATATCTAGAACTAATCATTAGTATGAGTCACCTCGTCCATTTCGGAGACAGTAGTTCGATCTTCCGATATCCCGCGACTGGATCTGCAGACACTGCTGGCTCGGCTACCACTCCGGCTGAACAGCGTGAAACCCTTGATCATGATGTTCGTCGCTGACTTAGATCTTCCAACTCTCTTCTTTCCATTGAACATCATGTCAGAGTCATCTTTATGTCCAAGTCTTCGCCATTCATCCATAACGTGATCAGTTCTCTGAAGGAAACTATCGATCTTACTGCTCAAGTAATTTGAAGACGTTCCTTCTTCCATATGAGCTGCCACTGGCTTGAATTTCTGCCGGATGGGTTGCCTATTGCAACCGAGCACGAATGACATGTTAGCATCGAAAACAACAGGGGCCTGTTCTCTAGATCTTAGTTCTTTTAAATCTACGCGTTCAGACATGTCACAGGTTTGAGGGTACATTCTTCTAGGAGTAGGCGTCCTGTTGTAAAGTGTGGAGTTCATGCTCGATGAGCGAGATAATGGCACATAGGTCCCGTTTCTGCTACATGTCGAGTACTGGCTGGCTGAGCTGCGAACGCTGCTGTACGAGGACGGGCTCGGAGACCTCGATGTCAATAAATTGACAATTGGCACATGTCTTTTAGCAAGTTCTGCTATCGAGCCTCTCTCTACGGAAGCAGTAGAATTGCTTCTTCTGTAGGAGGGGCTCGGTGAGCGACTCACTAAGTATCTTCCATTATCACCACTGGGCTCATTAATAGTTCGGACTTCCTTCAGAGGTTTAGTTACAAAAAGTTTCTTGCCATTTAACAGGGAAGACGATAGCTTCGGCGGTACTTTCTCATCGAAGTCAATAGGCAGCGTCTTGGACTTCTTCACCGGCAGTATGGGTCTGCTCGGCGGAGCTTTAGGTGGTTTCTTCGGAGTTGTTTCCAGTATTGGTGGGGACAGTGGTCCGTTGAAGTTTGGCGGAAGAGATCCATTTCCATTGATCGGCGGAGAGAAGACACCGTTACCGTTGGTTGCACTTTTATTTTGTTCTGGTATTTGTAGCTTCAGTGGGTTAGAGCCCGCGCCGTTGACGGTGGTGACGGCGACCGGCGCGTGCGGCATTCTCGTTTAGGCTGTTCGCTTGCGTTTCCTGTAGCGGAAGTGTCGTGAACGTTGAAAGTCCAGTGCCATTTCACAGTGATCCGCTGCAGTATTATTGTCGCGAGCGTTACGGGATGCGTCGGGACATTAGTTGGAAATAGAACCGGCGCGAGAGGGCTCCGCGGACGCACTGCGCCGGCTATCTCGGTCGCCGGGCCGACGACGCGGCCGCTCGACTATTTTAGTTTACTTAGATGTCGAAGTGCACGCGCGGCTGACACGCGCTGGACCTTCAACATTCAGTGGACGTTCGAGAACGAAGCCAATGACAACATTCGTTCGACCGAACGTCCTGTATCAGACGTCGCGACGCGTAAATCAATTGGAGCTAAAAGTATCGTCATATTGGATAGATATGACAGACAAGAGCAGAAGTAGGTCAATCGATAAGTATGTCAATAGATCAGAAGCGCAGGCGTCAGGACGTCTACACAGGAGCAGACGGGCGGAAACACTGAAAAACAAGCTTTGTTTGTTATACAGAAGCTTCAAGCAAGTATACTTTTTGAGCATGCGAAGAAAATGTGCATTTCATGTAAAAGACTGGTCTTTCTGTCTTTATCTCCAAATATAACAAATACGACAAGAATATCTGAAACATTTACGCAAATAGTTACCAAACAGGACTTCGGAACATGTATTTCAATTTCAACCACTCCAAGTTTCAAAACATCTTCATTATAATCATAATAACTGTCGTCTTGACGCACAAGTACTGAAACAGTAACTGTTGGCAACTACTAAACTAAATGTTGGCAAGAAAATTGATAAAATAACGTAAATGTACATAGCATAGCGCCCAAATATGCATCGTTTGGCATAAACAAGATTTTCACCAAACTTGCGCGCAGAAACCAGTAGTGTTGTTGTGTAAACATAAACATTCCGACAGGTGGGGAAATGCCAAACGGTGTCAAAATCTGTTTTATGCATAAATGATAAACAAACAAACAAACAGAGTGACTTTCGCATTTATAATATTAGTATGGAAGTATAGATAAATCTCGACATCCCAACAAATAAATCATTTCTCTGGTCAAACAATGAAACAAACAATTTTCAACTAATACAAAAATTAACTCCCGAAGATGTAACGTCAACAGACTGGGTTACGTCAGTTAGCAGCAAAACCAACGATGATAAACCTCTGTTTAATTGAATGTGGCATCGACATCCTACAATGTAAACCTAGATTAGTTTCCAGATACTGACAACAAGATGGCTAATTTATTTACGTACGGCTGTTCCAGATTCATCGACACATTAGTGTAGTTTCAATCATGTTTTTATTACTTTACAAAATGGCTATTCATGTATTTCTGATGAACTATTTATTTCTGGTGTTTGTGGAGAATTCCAATGAATGAAGAAAAAAACTGCTGGCAACAATTTGTAAAAAAAGATTTTCACTTTGTTATGAGGAAAAAAAGCGATACTGATGAAACGCGAAACCTACTACTTTTTCACTATAAGTGAAAGATTGTGACTATAAGTGAATTATGTGTATAATTGTGATTTGCTTTGTTGGAGATCCTAGATAAATAAACTATAACCAATGAAACTCCAGAGAAAATTCATTCTTTCAAATCTTCTAAAACCAATACTGAATATACCTACTGCTGGACGAAAGCTAAAGGGCTCGAACGAAAGCTGTTCCAATTTCAAACCGCAACGCTTATCGGTCAGATGTTCCAATAAGAAATAAATAACCGGCCAGCCACGTCTGCCAATGCGTCCGCTTGATGCAATCCGTTCCGCAGTAACAATGCTGACAATTGCGCAACCATAGACTATAATGAGTTTTTAATCTGCTCGTGAAGAAATTATGGGGATGGAAATAGATTTTTGGGATTTGCGGTCGTCTGGAGAAAGGTAGATTGTTGAAGAAAAGCGATGGCAAACATTTTATACAAAAGACAGACTCTGAGTTCTGATTTCAAAAGCAACGTCTAAACAAAATCAATTCATATTTTTGAAGTCTATGCAACGATCGATCGTCATAAACAAAAATAATTACAGTTCGATGTAGCAATGAAAGACATAACTGAAAATGAGCGTTTAAAAAGTGACGATGATGACAATTCAGCTTTACATAAATCCATGTTCTCGAAGATTTATAAAACGATAGTTACGCAAAAAGAAAAGTAACGCCGACATAACAATATCACACAACAAACACTAGTAAATTAAGAAAGTGATTCAGCGAAATCAACAATACGATGTCACACGCTCTCGCGACAAACAAAAACATCGATAGCTATATAATTAAAAGTGTTTCCAATCAACTTGTACAGAACATCGATCATCTCTTTATTGGTATAAAAAAAAAACAATAATTGATGTTACTTGTCAAGTTTCAAGAGATTCTCATTCACTTGTTTGCTTTAAATTCGTATAGTGCACATGACTCTTTTGACAATGCTAGAGCTGTTAGTATGCAATTGTGAAATCGTATTGAAAAACCATCATGGCGTTGTCAGTTCCGACTATGGCCACGCGCCAAAAGAACCATGTAGCACTTTATGGTTCTATGTTTAGTTCGTTTTCAAGGGAGAACCCCGCGCGCTTCGCGACAGTTCGACAAACTGAGCGTTTGGTCTCTAATTTTCGAAATGGAACATTATTTTAAATTTAGATCGGAACAGGATATATGGCTCCGAAATAAAATGTAGCCCGATTCAAATTTATTTGTACACCCTATTAAAATATAAGAGCTTTTAATCGGTTGAATAAATACTGTGTTTTTATGGAATTTTCTTGATATATTTTCATGGAAGAACACATAAGTTTTTCAACCACATTATATATTTATCATAAATTTATGATTCGCAATTTGCATGATTTGTGTAGCGTTAAGAGCTTCTTTCAAAGTCCTAATATCTTCTTTATGATTCAAGTATTTGTATTCAATTCTCGTATGTTTTTCAAGAAAAAACATAATCTATCTGGCATAACCTAAATACTATGCAATTTCTTGCAAAAAAATATATTTTTCGTCTTCAAATACTTTCCGGACACACTTCACGGCCAGTCTAGTTTTCACACAGCGTAAACACAAAACAAATACAGCATGAACGCTAAACATTGATTTCAAAAGCTTATTCCTGGAGTAGTGTGCATAAATCAGGGAAATTAGGTCATTCACGACTGGCCACACTGACGGAGGCGAGTTCAAGCGATGTTTTGAAATGTTCATTAAAAAGTTTACAATGTTATATTAGCATGTTGACAGGAATGACACGGCCTGGTTATCGAAGAAAATTTTAACTGTTTTATGTTAGACTAGTTACGCGCGGTTTGTTACGGACGCTGGTATTGTATTTAATCGGCTCACCAAATCTTGGTAGTTTCTCAGCACTACGATCTTCCTGCTTTTGAGTTAAAATAATAAAATATTGAAATTTTCTTCTTAACTGGGATACTAGAGCATTCCCAATGGCTTTTCTCGTTACTAGAGCTCATAACTTTTACTCATCTATAAAACTAATAAAACCAAGTAATTAAATGAAACCGCTCAAGCATTGACATTTCAAATCAAAACAACAGCTGTTGCGTTAAAAATATATAAAAAAAGAAGAAACAGACATGGCCGCTTTTGAGATTCTTAATTCAAATTTTTCGCCACTTTGCAATGACTGAACATTCCGTGAGAGGTTGATGAACTTTGCAAAGACAACTGATTCTATATTCTTCATACGATTTGCGATTATCTTATAAATGTTAAGTAAATATGGAAATTAGTCTATAACAATGCATTCAGAATTTTGCAGTTTTATCGGGACATTGTGTCTGATTTTTATCGGCCTACTTATCATTATGAGACCATCAATCTTGGCAATGACACTTTTCAAGCTTGGATTACTATGTGAATTGTCTATTTTTATGTTCGTGATGGGCTTCAGTTAGAATTTGAAGATTAAGTACGGTAGCTAAAAAATATAAAATATACTTATGTTGAAAAAAAAATGGGTCATGGGTCGATACAAACTTTTATGAAAATTTTATTAAAACGGACGGGATGCGATACTTATATAATAGTTTCACTACTCACTCAAATTTTTTTAACGTAACAAAAAAAATTGGCGCTAAATACTTTTATTTTTCAACCATTCCATTCACTGTCCCTTTACAATATGTGCCAACTTTTTAATTTTATTCTAACCTTGGCGCTGACATCTACAACTATTCTAATTTCAAATGAAACTTTTTTTTTTCATTGTCAAGGAATCCATCGATAAGCATAATTTGTCTTTTTAATACTGACATTGGATAATTATCTTTTTATTAGTACGAAATTGATTGACTACATTGATTTACTTGTTGAGATTAGTATCTGTATCCACGGTATCTAAACTAGTACTGTTTGTTTTTTTTGGGGTGCCATAATGGCCACCATCTTGTTTTTTAATAAAAAAATTTGACAATGTCATAAAATCGCCAAAATCAACATGGCCGCACGCCTGACGAGTAGTTCTTGAAACTGTACTAATGATTAACGTGGGTACATTAATAGCCAGCATTGACATATTTTCTGTTTAAACTAATGAATTACTGGTTAATTTCAAGACAAACAAATACCTTCTTCGATTTCTCAGATTTGAATATGATTCTGAAATTACGTCAAATCACATCATTTTGAATTAAATCTATAAAAACCCATATATTTGACCGTAATTCCGAATAATGACTAGAGAAAAATACAGTGTAACATATTATGTATTTTTATTATAAACATAATCATCAAATTAAAAAAACCAGTCCTTTAGAAAGTTCTCGTACAGTTCAGAACTGAGTAGGTTAAAAAAGTGTATTCTTTTTTTTTCAGTAGGTTTTGTCTGTGGTTGTGTAATGTCAGCTTGTCAAACAAATATCGGTGTTCGGCATTTAAAATCGAATGTGTTTTTTTTTTAGGGCTTTCATAGTATACAAGGTGTACAGGACACTGATGCGAAACGCAAACAGTATTCTGAACCTCCCCTGAAAAAAAAGCAGATGTTTCCTACAAAGGTCAAAATGTATGGAACAGCAGATTTTTTTTTAAATTTCCGATGAAAAATTCCTTTGTAGGGGGATTCAGAATTAAGTAATGAGTATGTTGTAAGTGTTTTCGCGTCGATGTCCCGTACACCAATTATTTCTTGCACAGTTTATTTAGCGCTAGCAATTAAGCTAACCAGGGGTTAGGTGATTGATTACCCTATAGAACATAGGGTAAGTACTTTTTGTTTAATTTATAGCACTTATTTATTTAAATCCTTATCTGCGGACAGCTCTTGCATCTGTTTAGACGTGCTGTTTAGACGACTGTTGATCGCATTTAGGGTTGTGCCACATCTATCAACACGGAATCGCATTTTCCACGCTCCTTAATTTCATTTGTAAAATTTGCTCTTGTAGGTCCAGATATTAAACAACAGTTACAAAGCAAAGTTTAGGTAATATAAAGCAGCGTCCGTCTAGACTGGGTTTGGACCTATCTCATTGGTTATGTGTCTGAAAACTACTAAATCAGTTCGCGCACTGCCCATTTTTAAAGACAAGCATATTTCAATAAGAGTGCCGAGTTCTTGAATGGCCGGAGTACTGAACTGTCACATAATTTACACATTCGCGTTATTGAGTGCCGAACTGCCCAACAGATAGGTACAAGTATATTTTCGTCTCGGTCAAGGAACCATGTGGAGGCCGAATTTGAATTATTTTTTTAATCTCTAGGTCAGTCACACATTCTTGACATTTGTAACTTTTTTTCGTAAATAAATTTAGTTTTGAAGACGAAAACATGTGTTACAATTCATCAAAGTTACACGCTAATTAAAAATAGAACTAAATACAAAATGGCGCTGTGGGCTGGAACAAAATCTCTATGGTAAATAAAAAATTGTGGTCAACTTACAGCAGTACAGAATGAATCAATTTTTGTACTTGAATTTAAATTTAACGCAAAAACGAATGATCAATAAAAATTTTACTTACGTACTTACATGCATTTTACAAGTCCATGAATACTAAGATTTATTTTATTTAAATACACTTCTATACTTTATTGCGTTGCGGGGACTTTTAGATTTCCTCTAACATTTTATTTCAGTAAAGCTATAAAAGCTAGTATTTTGTTTATGATTATGCACAAGAACACCACGAAAGAGTATTTATTACGGCTATAGTGGCTGGAACATTACCAGAGTCTATTTCACCACACAATAAAAACTTTTGGAACACATTTGAATTTGGTCAATCAACGTTATTTCTTGATTGCTGTTTTAATTAACAAACTGTTTTTAGTAACGAGATTTTATCTCCATTCTAACGAACTATTTTATGTTATCAGAAGCATTTCAAATAAATTATTTACAAAAAAAAAAACGAAAAAAATCGCCTAAAAACTGTCACTGTCACCAAAACTGACATTAATCTGGTTTTTTTTTTAAATAACCAGCTGTTGTAGGCAAATGTCACATAGAGACTGCCAGTGGTTAAGCACGCGTATCCTGTCCCAAGGTAAGCAGGACGGGTGCTAGGCTAGTGGGCGTTTCGTTCCTCACCAATGATCTTCGTTTCAATTACTTTGCATTGTCTTATTTGTCATCAAGCTACCGGTCTTATTGATGTCGAGATAATGAATTTAATTATGGTCTTTGACAAAAGTTGACAATTGTGAGAAAAGTAAATAGTGAAGGATTTCGGTAATCAAAAAAAACGTCCTATAAAGTGATGTCTACGTCCAGAGATAATAGAGATTGAAAAGACTGTATTATGTGCAATCACGCGACATTATCTCAAACCACAGCAACATCTACTTAAATGTTTTCAAAAATATTTAATGTTTTCATCATTATTTTTTTCTTGACCAACAGACGGGAAAATGCACACCACAGACAATTAAAGAAAAATTGACAAAAAAAAATTGCAGCGACCAGTTACACAGATAACATAAAACCTTATTAGCGACGTTTGGCGTTTTTTGGACAATGGTAATAAAACTTATCCATCCGGTCAGGCCGGATACGACCCTTGTCTTATACTGTGGGAGAGCCGAGCTGATGTAAAGGTATAAAGGTGGACACACACGACCGAAACGACACGCAACTACAACGAATTATTAAAAAACCGGCAAAGTGCGAGTCGGACTCGAGCACGAAGGGTTCCGTACCATTATTTACCGCTTTTTCGTATGGGAGCCCCCTTAAATATTTATTTTATTCCTTTTTTTAGTATTTGTTGTTATAACATCGACAGAAATACATAATCTGTAGAAATTTCAACTGGCTAGCTATCACGGTTCATGAGATACAGCCTGGTGACAGACGAACGAACGGACGGACGGACGGACGGACAGCGAAGTCTCTGTAATAGGGTCCTGTTTGACCCTTTGGGTACGGAACCATAAAAAGGGCATAATTAGCGAAACTCAGCAGTCGTGATGGGTATCATTAACTAAACATAATATCAGATCACAAAACATAACATCACGCCTGTTATCCTCGAAGGGTAGGTAGAGGTGTACCTAATAATACACCTATATTTTTATTAGCCAGTTCTGTTTAAGTCCCATGTATTAGGGGGCGGGCCATCAAACGGGCACAAATCCAGACAGCTACTGAGGAATTCCTGAAGAAAAACCTAGGTACTAACACTTTGCCCAACCTGGGAATCGAACCAAAAACACCATGCTCAGCTGTCGCGCTCGAGACCGCTAGACCAACGAGGCAATCATTGTCAATATCAGATCAATAGAATAGAATAGAATAAAACTTTTTTGTACACCAAAAATGAAACATAACGGGCTTACAAAACTGCTAATCAATCACCAAAATACTACTAAGCATTGACTGTGCATACTAACAAAATAATTATAGTTAGTTTTATCACACAATAATGGATTCCTATTTGAAAATCTGAATCGAATATTGGTTTTGACAGAGTTTGAACGCAGTTCAGATTTGTTGATCGCGTTGACTTGTTGGTGAAATTCTGTTGACGAGCTATTACTATAATATTTCATTGCATAATGTAGGACAAAAACTACACATTTGTTTGATTTCATACGCCCTAACAATAATTTAAAATCAAACCGAACTGGGCCATGGAAATAGATCACATCGTTCGCCAAAAACTAAACAGTTATCGTTGACAGTTAACAAGTGGCTGTAAGTCTAATTTAATAAATGGCTGCCTTTTGATTTTGACTATGAATACTGTTAGGAGTTAAATCAGAATGTAAATAATACTATATGCATGAAATATTTATAGACAGACAAAACAAACTGTTAACAAACAGAACTAAACGCGAATTTCACGAATGAAATTCAACGCGATCAGCACGTTTAAGCGGCGTATAAAAACTGTTAGTATCAGTATTTCATAGGAATTAAACGACAGCTCTTGAATACGGTTAATATGTGTTAATATGTGACCAGGATAATTAATTCGGGAAGATTTGGATTTACGCTGAAAATGATTATTATCACCTAAGTGTTTACAAACAGCGCCCTCCTGTCAATGTCAATACTCCCGTCAATGTCATTTCTTCTGGCACTGTCGTTAAAACGCCAAAAGTATCATGTAGCGCCAAGTTTCTTGCAAAAGTTACACCTAGTAACCTAGATATGAAAACATGATCAATTAGACACAGATTGTGTTTCAAAACTACACGTGCGCGTAAATTCTACTTTTTAATTTCCTTATTCTCTGTTTTAACTGCTTTTGGACGAAACAGAGCGTCAAACAATATCGAAGTAAATTACACGTAATTTGGGTGCTCTTGGTTCTATTACGAGAAAACAGATGCGTCCCAATTTAAATCATGTTTATGATGAGTATATTACTATAGTCAAAAGCGTGAAAGTCTGACAATCAGACTTTCCCAGATGTATCGTGAGGCCCAGTAACTGGTCAGATAGGCAGTCGCTCCATGTTGAATGGTTGTATCCAACAGTATCCAGTTAGACTGGAAGCCGACCCCAAGATTTTTGGAAAGGGCCAGGTAGAAATAATGAGGAGCATACTACTATACAAGCTAGGTTCATGCAACACTGAAAGTTTCCCTATCTATGTTCAGTTTACATGAGAAACTTTTGAACCCTAAAATACGTTTACTCTAGTTCTTTCCGTTTTACGAGACTTCACTGACATCATTTCTTTTTCTTATTGGATTAATCAATCGGCATTGGCACTCCTTCTGAAAATAACTAAATGAGGCTACTATCCACAAGAACCTTTTGGCGTTTACATGACATTGACAGGGGAATATTAGTAATATGGTAACATGAAAAACAAGATGGCGAATTTAGTTCTTATTTTGGCCACACACCAAGTGATCCTTACAAATATAATTCGAAAGTAATCTCGTGTGTGTCGGCCTTTACTCCTATAACTTTTTACAGTAGAATTGAAATGAAACCCGTTCTTGAACAAAAACCCGTAGCTGTCATTACAAGAAGTTTTGTTTTGGCCCTCATTATTTTTATTATTATTTAGTTGTAACCTGTTGCACTGCTGTTCATTGAAATATTGTCTCGAAGACGAAATTGTGCGGTTGATTTTATGTTTTGAGACAATGATTTTATGGTCAGATATTTTCATTTAAGTTTTTTAAAAGTAATTGGTGCCACTGTGGTTGGCCTAGAAAGAGGTCGCGTGATGATCTGGACGCGCATCACGAAGGCTAGGATATGAGGGAGGTCTTTGCCCAGCAGTGGGAAGGCTACTAATGCCCTAAAAATTGCCCCTCTCCCCTTTTCTAAGCTTTTAACACATAACCATAACAACACGCCTGTATTTCTCCGAAGGACTAGGCAGTGGTGTACTTAGTATCGTATAGGTCTATCCGTATTTCGAGTTTATGCTAACCTAGCCTTTTGCCATTAACCGTGCACAAACTCATACTCCTGAGTTTCAAAATATGAGTTCATATATTTCAAAGTCAAAGTCAAAGCATTTATTTCAATAAGACCATTACAGGTACTTTTGAAAGTAAAAAAAAAACAATATAAAACGCGAAGCTACTGTCCCAGTCACAAGGCATAATAACTTATTAAAGTACTGTAGTTGCCCATATTCACACTACGTTTTGTTTTTTTCTCTGGATTTATGATCATCTCTAAAACCGATGATAATAATGATCAACCTAGAAACTCGTTGACCGCGACGATCAAAACAAAATTACTTCGTTTCGATGAGTTTTACCGACCTTTGAAACAATACTCATCTTTTTTTGACAGAAATCAATTAAAAAAATATCGTCAACTAATAGAAGTACCTACCCCCGATAAAATCCCAGTTTCACGGTTGCAATGTTTGTTTCAATTTTTTGTCATTATTACAGTATACAGGGTGTTAAGGACACCGATGCTCAAACTTTTACCACGTGATCAGTGCATTATTCTGAACCCCCCGCATAAAAATTATTCATCCTTAGTTTTTTTTATCCGTTTACGTTTAGGTAAGTACTGCAGTTTTGTGGGAAAAAGTTGTCTTTTTTTAAGTTAAACTTCTAATGCCAACAAGGTTGCGTTAAACGTTTAACGCTACCATGGAGGGGGTATAAAAGCACTGTGGCGTCAACGTTCAATGCTCCTGGGGAGGGGGAGTAGAAAGAGACAGAACCAGAGTGAATGCGTGGCACTCGAAGTTTCACTTCCGCGCAGAGGCACTCCACGCACAATTTTTTGTTTTTTAAGAACCGACCTAGACATTCTGAGTACGTGGTATGCGTTTGAGCATCGCTCCCTTCCACCCACCAGAAACGGTATTATTAAGTACTTTCTCCGGTAACTGTGGAACAGGCCCTAAAGGAAACAAAAAGAAAGTTTTCCTAGAAAAAGAGAAAATAAAAAGGGAAAATCAGCCACTTTTCATACTAACCTTAGATTCGAGCCGTTCCGACTCACTCTTATAATGCGTCCGTTCACTTTCCACCTTATCCAGTTTTGCCCGAAGGGTTTCCAGCTCATCCTGTAGAAGAAACAACTCAATTAGTAACAAGTTAAGGTTCAATATTGTCCAGCTTAGGATATAGTGTTAGAAAACATGCACTTTCTGCTTGTATTCATCGATTTGTTTGTGATTATGGATGCTGTGACCCGTATGCTTAACTCGTCATTTGTTTACCTAACTTCGTAATGTTTAGTAAAAAGGGTGTAAAACACCTCTTAACGAAGCCGAAAGGCACTTGTTCTCCCTGTCATTGCGATATTTTTTTTGTTTTACACCATACCTGGGAACCTTCTAGTTACGGAGATATTAGGGGTCAAAGTTCCAACGTTTTGACAAGTATTTTTTTAAATCCAAGTTTTTAATGTAAGGTTTTTACTTTAAACACCTCCACGACCCCCGTACTATTGAAGTCGTTTCCCAGCAATATTTTTTGCGTAGAGTTACTTAGTTTCATGTACAGAATGCTTGGTTGACGGCTTCGTGATGAGGTGATTTACACCGTGTATGTATGTTTCAGTGTCTTAGCGTCGGCGTCGGGGGACCGCTAAGTAGACCGCTTAGTACAAGCACATAACAAAGCGGACCCCCGACGCTAAGACGCTTGGATTATTTTATTTTTGGTTTTTTAGAGGTTTTTTGTGTCGGGGGTTTTTTAAATTTTTAATTTAATTTTATATGAAGCGACTGCCTATCTGACCTCCACAACCCTGTTAGTACTGGGTAGTACTATGGGTATAGTGGAAAGAGTGGTTATCAGACTTTCGGGCCACTGACTAGTAAAGACTGTCAAAGATCTATAAATGACAGCTTAGACCAAGCAACGGTATAACGTGCGTTCTGAGGCACGGAGGAAACTCGGTATGCAATGGATGGTCACCCATCCATGGACCACCGTAGGCAAGCGCGGCTTAATCAAATCTAAACGTTTCGTCTAATGCCGATTCAATAGGGGATAATCCTATTTTTTTTTTCTTTGTCCGTCGGGTAGTTTATTGAAAAGTATTGGACACGTATTTTTTCTTTTTTCACGTGGTCATAAAATTACGGAGATATATTGAGTTGAAATGGCGCATGACGTCACATGTAGGTAAGTTTTATACCTACTTGTGACGTAGTAAGCCCCCACTCTCCAACTTTAATGAGTTCTAACTAAGAAATTTTTTGATATTTTTATAAAACAAAAAATACGTGTCTAATATTTTTGTATTACCTGTCTGACGGACAAAATAGAATGTCGTTTTCTTTACCCAGTCCGATCCCCTATTAGGGTTTCTGGTAAGAGTCACACTAGGTTCTACGTTATACGTCATACTACTCGACTAATTATCAACATATATCCAGAAATGTTACAACTGAGAACTAAAGAAGAAACATGTCGTCGTATGTTCGAGCTCTGCGCACGCGTCGCGTTGTTCCGTTCAAGATGTGCGACAGAGCGGCGCGTCTTCGCGTGTCTTTGACGGTAGTCGGAGAAAATTTGTTTGGACCAACTGTCAGGGGCGGAATTTTAAGTGGAATTGATATCGATAGAAGTTTTTTCAATAGCAGTTTTGAATTTTTGTGTGTGATGCGTGTTTTGTTAATAACTGAAGAGAATTTCTTCGAGAGTTTGCGTTGTCAAATAGTATGTGATGAAACAAAGTTGTTTCCCGCCGTTTGTGCACTTAGGTCTTTTAAACTGCGCTACAGATTTTCATGCGGTTTTCGACATTATACAGTATGATTCAAGAGAAAGGTTTTTTATGTATAATTATCCTCGAAAAACACATCGAAAATTCCTCGCGAACGAGGTCGCGGGCAGCAGATAGTTTTATTATACACGGTGTAAATCACCTCATCACGAAGCTGTCAACCAAGCATTCTGTACATGAAACTATACGCAAAAATTATTGCTGGGAAACGACTTTTTTTTGGGGGGTGTAAAATCATGTTTTGTGGTAGGACTCAATGTAACGCTCTGAAAACATTGTGATGATGGACGAATTGAATAGTACGGGGGTCGTGGAGGTGTTTAAAGCAAAAATCTTACATTAAAAACTTGTATTTAAAAAAATACTTGTCAAAAAGTTGAAACTTTGACCCCAAATATCTCCTTAACTAGAAGGTAACTTAACTTAACTTCCCAGGTATGGCGTACAGCAAAAAAATGATCGCAATGGCAGGGAGAACCAGTGCCTTTCGGCTTCTTTATGAGGTGTTTTACACCCTTTATGTATAGGTAACATAGTTTAGATGTGGTATCTTTTCAGCATAAATCGCCAAAACGTTTAACTTTTCCAAGATCTCATCAAGTTTCGCTGCACTTTCAAACTTATTCCAAACCAACTCTTGCACTCTACAAAATGACCAATAAAAGCACCAATAAACACCTTCTATAACATCGTCATAAAAATTTAAATCCAAACCCATAAGGGCCAGCCCACACTCGACCGCAAACTTCCGCAAAACGCACGTTACACAACCCACGCTAAATCGCACGTTTCATTTCTAATCGCATAATCCGAGCGGTAGATACCATGATTATCGACCAATTAGAGCGAGCCAGCCGAGTCTGTCATACATAATGTTACACCATGCGGAAATGAGCGCTGTTTCTTGTGTTTGCGAATACGGGTAAAAACGTTGTGTGTGGTTGAGCTATGTTAGGGAATGTGTATACTTGTCTGGACTTTGTATACTTTCCTGTGAGTGCGGGAAGAGGGTGCCTTTGTGTTTGAGCATATACTTGTGTCCTATAACATTTCACGTTTTAGGGCAAGCTTCCGCTTAGATTGGCCGCTATAAGTAGAAGAAAACGCTTGAGAGGATTATTTAAAGTGTCCGTTGAGTTCTTCGTGACGGCACATCATCATCTGCCTAGCCTTTTCCCAGCTATTTTGGAGTCGGCTTCCAGCCTAGCTGAATACCAGTATTTTACATGCATCAAATGTTGGTCCCATGAAGAAAGCTGTTCAAATGGATAGTCTGTACAACATCTTTAAATATGTTCAAACATTACTAATATACACGCTGGTAGTGTGTACAACCCCTAACAGTAGATCCTACAAATTAATAATATATCAGGTATTATTGGCATTAACTCACGAGCTGCGTTGTTGAGTTCTTGCGAAAGATTACAGAAGCGGATGTTGGTTCCGCGTGATTAGTTGAGTGAGACAATAACATGATCTCTTTCCTTTCGGCCGCCATGGCAACTGAGTTTCGCAACCAGCTTTGTACAGAATAGCGTTTACCTCAGAATTACTTAGTTAGAAATAGATTGAAGATATTAAGGAGACTAATTATGTATGGACTGTGTGAAGGAATATATGGCAAGAAACGAGGGGTCTGATGAGATGACGAGTCATCATCTTACTAGCCTTTTCCCAAACTATCTTGGGGTCGGCTTCCAGTCTAACCGGATGCAGCTGAGTACCAGTATTTTACATGAAGCGAATACCTAATCTGACCTCCACAACCCAGTAACTGGATAAAATGATACCTCTTACTGGATGTCAGACTTTTGGCTTCTGAGTACTCGTAACGACAGTCAAAGATCTACAAATGACAGCCGGGCCCAATGGCTTAACGTGCTTTCCGAGGCACGGAGGAAATTCGGTATGTAAATATGGTCACCCATCCACGGACCAACCTCGGCAAAGACGGCTTAACCTTAAAGATTGACCCGTGCAGCTGTTATTATTTAGCCACGAGCTGATGATATTTGATGAGATGACGAGTAATAGAGAAGTATGGAAGAAGAAGACATGCTGCGCCGACCCGAAATGAATTGGCAGAAGGGCCAGAGAATGATGATGGAGACTAATTAGGTACGTACTGGATATACTACTTATTTCTTTAGACCATACTAAGCACAGTGTTGCATAGCCATTCTATGGCCTGCCTGAAGAGTAGTAAGTTAACAATACAGTACCATCTCGTATTCAACACAACGCGTTGTGTCCTATTTGTTGTACCGGCTGGTTTGCATCACAACTGGCTGCAACTGTTCACAGAAATGTATTACTGCACGCGTAGCATGACCACTGTAGAAACGAGTTTTTATCTACAGAAGAATCGACATAATGACAGAGAGACAATGACATTGTGTCAGTTTGGCGATTCTTTCGTCGACATAGCCCGTTTCTACGGCGGCATGCTACGCGTGCTGTACTGTGGTTTAGGGAGTGGCCAGTCTTAACGAACAGGCACTGGGCCCGCGT
Source organism: Cerastis leucographa (assembly GCA_963082945.1). Lineage (NCBI taxonomy): Eukaryota > Metazoa > Arthropoda > Insecta > Lepidoptera > Noctuidae > Cerastis > Cerastis leucographa. Next base: position 14,012,588 of record OY720365.1, on the reverse strand, counting down.
GGTGGATTGTAGCCCACTCCCTCTCATAGAGAGGAGGCCTGTTTCCAAGCAGTGGGAACATTAAAGGCTGATGATGATGATGATGATAGTCTTAACAACGAGGAGTCCGCTTGAACCGGGCAGACGAAGCTTTATGTCTCATCATCTGCCTAGCCTTTTCCCAACTATGTTGAGGTCTGCTTCCAGTCTAACCTCATGCAGCTGAATACCAGTTACATGGAGCGACTGCCTATCTGACCTCCACAACCCAGTTAATACTGGGTAATATGATATCCCTAGGTAAGCTGGTTGTCAGTCTTTCGGGCCACTGACTACCTGTAACGACTATCAGAGATCTACAATAAATGACAGCCGGGACCAACGTGCTGTCCGAGGCACGGAAGATCTGTGGTGCAGAGGCTGGTCATCCATCTACCAAGCTGACGAGTGCGGTTTAACATTAAGATTGACACGAGAGGCTGTTATATAGCGACGAGCTCTTCCGAGCTCAGCTGATCCTGGTCTCTCCTTATAAATCGTCATACACATAAACTTTCCACTCCCAGATATGTGCGGAAACTTCCCATACAAACGGAACAGTCGATGTTTACGACATAACTACGACGCGCCCATTCCTATCGCGATAAAAACTCCATAGCTATCGTTTATGAGCGACGTGTACAGCCATGTGCATTGATATGTTTACACAATTATTACAAATTAATTTTATGTTGTTACGAAGATTTGGAACCCGTTATTTCTCGGCCCTTTTGGCAAATTATTTGGGGTTGTAATAGTGTGTTTTCTTCTTCCATACTTCTCTATTAGTCATCTCGACAGTCACATCTTTCCTAGACATGTTGCACACGGTTCATCATCGCTTCTTTGCCCATTTTTTCTCAACCTTCAGCATCACATGCCCCATACCATTTTATAATTAGCCCATATTACAATGAAATAAGCAAATCTTATCTCATAGTTGACAGTCGTTACACAGGTAGTCAGTAATCCGAAAGTCTGCCAACCAGTCTTACCAAGGGGTATCGTATTACCCAGTTCTAACTGGATTGTGAAGGTCAGATAGGCAGTCACTCCATGTTAAATACTGGTATTCCGCTGCATCCGGTTAGACTGGAAGCCGACACCAGCAAGTTGGGATAAGGCTAGGCACATGATGTATACAGGACTGTTCGTGACTGTACTAGTATCGGTTCCGCTACTGAACACAAAAAGAACAGTTATATATTAGTTCTCATGGAACAGTTATGTGTGACTGTGAACTGATTAATGAGATCAGTGTGCGTTGAAGAAAGTTGTGTTGATAGGTGGGTAGTTAATATTGGGGTTATTTCTGCCCATATGTGTTAGGGTAGTAGAATGTTGTTCGTAAAAGAATTAAGTTAGCGTCTGCTCACATAATATAGTACGGAACCTACAAAAAGGCAGTTTATGCTTTTAAGAGCCTTTACACCTTACGGCATTTCATACAAAGTTTCAAGTCCTTATCGTCCAAAATGACAGAACCGATTTTAATGAAACTTCATACGCTTAGGCAGGAGGTCTAAAAAGTTATTCAAAAACATTTTCGAAATGTCTTTTAAAAAATCTATAGATAATTTATAATCGGTATAATTTAGCTGTAACACTGTGAGGGCGTCGCGACGCGGTAGACCTCGCAGAAGATGGCGGGCGGAGCTGGACAGAATCAACGACCAGTGGTCCACATTGGCCTTGGATCGAAGGAATTGGAAGTCATGGCGAGAGGTCTTTGCCCAGCAGTGGGATGACACAGGCCACAGTAAGTAAAAGAGACTTTAACAGCATGTCTAGTAGGGCGTAATCTCTCTAACACTAGTTCTTATTCAACTAGCCGTAATTGGAGATCACGGTGCGTCTGCGCAAGACGTAGCCACTGATACGGCTGACGGAATGTTCTACAACAGTAAGCCTCTTAATTCGTTCGCTACTATTTCTAATAGGCAGTCAATCAATTAACTTAGAATGGAAAATACTTCGAGATTTGCAATCGGAAAACTTATGCAATAAAACGCATATGACTTAAAAGTGTGCGGACTATAAATGGTGATGGACGGAGAAGTACCTAATCGTAAAGACGTCCAAAGATAAGATTGATGGACTATGACGTGGTACCCTGCGTGAGCGACGAATACGACGCGACGCGACGCTGCGAACGCGACCAACGCGATCAACTCAACGGCATACCCTGCTTGCGGCCTATATGACAGTCTGCGGCGAGACACGACGTAACGCGTACTTGTTTTGAGGGCGTCCAGACGCGTCACCACGAACTACTACTTTATATAATATGAACTTTCGAGCAAAATTGTACTGTACTTTCCCATGTCTCGAGAAGTAATGACCGAAATCACGTAGGACATTTGTCGCTTGTAGTATCGCGTCGCATTCCGTCGCGTCAAGTTGCGTCGCGTCGCGTCGTATTCGTCGCTCACGCAGGACACAGCGTGAGGGATGATACCAAACCATAGTTCACTACTTCACTTCCTATCCTCCTATTTGATTAATTCCTTCTGCACTGTCAGAGACCTGACCGAAGGCACTCCAAAAAAGCATTTGATGAGACAGAGTTCTGGATAACCTTTATAGTTTCATCAAAATCGGTTCAGAAGTTTTTGCGTAAAAGAGTAAAACACATCCATCCATACATCCATCTTCAGAAACTTTCGCCTTTATAATAGTAGTAAGAAGTAAAATAAATGACATTATAGGCACTGGCTCGCGCATGCGCATTCGCGTGGAAATGGCAAACGATTACAGTTGACCGCGATCAGCGCGTCGATGCGGTCGCCTACATTTATATACAGAGCAGGAAATTACGATAGAATAAAACTAGCGTTAAATACACGCAGGAAATTGCTCGAGTCTTGGTGAAAAAGATTGATTGCCCGGGGATAACTTAAAAGGATTAGTAGGATCATTGCACAGGATATTACTGCGAAACGGAGTCAGCAAGATTTGTATTACGAAATCGAAAACCTAACTAATATTATAAATGCGAAAGTAAGTTTGTTTGTTTGTTACCTTTTCACGGTTAAACCACGGCACCGATCATTCTGAAATTTTGAATATACATACGTTGCCAGTTGAACAGAGACGGACATAGGGTACTTTTCATCCCGAAAAAACTGTTGTTCCCGGATAAAACAACAATAACTTTCTTTTGAAAATAGATGGCGCTAGGTGTCCGAGCCCGTTATTGTCAAATTCTAAATTAACGCGAGCGAAGCCGCGGACTAAAGCTAGTTGTACATAAAAGCTTCGTACAGATGAAGGATTTTTTTTAATCGACGTTTCTGTTACTTCATCGCAATTACGCGAACAACAATAGATTAGGTATATTGTGTTGTCAAATTAAGTTTTTCTATTAAAAACCCCTTATCAAAAAACAAGACTAAAATATCTCGCTAAGTAATTATCAAACACACAGAAATTCAAACTTTTTGTTCTTACCAAAAACAAAAAAGAATCGCCCCTAATCTATCTAGTCTCTGAAACGTTCACTAATAAAAGCGTCAAGCGTGATCAAGCAATGAATAATTCGTCACAGTAAGACCTCACATAACGATCATTACTTTCCAGCCAGTAATAAAGAAACTTTGACGACCGTGAGATGAACTGTCCAGACTGACGTAATGGACATACCCTAGCACAATGTGTCGTGTGTTGATGCTCTCATGGTGGGGACGAAAGTTCTACACTTTTAGTATTAGGCCGTGTGCAGACTGTCTTGTCTACCAAGTGACGGCCATACCATGTCATAGATAGGAGACTTGTGTCCCAGCAGAGGGAAATTTTTATGTGGATAGAACTACAACTCTGCACACATAGCAGGGTTTTAGTTTACATTAAATTCGGGTCCGAGACTCCTTTGAGCGATTTTCTCTATTCCTCATCTTTTCAGATTTTTTTGCTATCCACGCCCACATTGAAAGTTCACCTGTATAAGCACAGCTTCATGCTGCTGCAAGCTGTTAACACATATAAAGGATGTAAAACACCTCTTAACGAAGCCGAAGGCACTGGTTCTCCCTGTCATTGCGATCATTTTTTTGTTCTACTCCATACCTGGGAACCTTCTAGTTACGAAGATATTAGGGGTCAAAGTTCCAACTTTTTGACAAGTATTTTTTTAAATACAAGTGTAAGATTACAATGTAAGATTTTTACTTTAAACACCTCCACGACCCCCGTACTATTCAATCCGTCCATCAGCACAATGTTTTGAGTGCGTTACATTGAGTTCTACCACAAAACATGATTTTACACCCCCAAAAAAAAAGTCGTTTCCCAGCAATAATTTTTGCGTATGGTTACTTAGTAACATGTACATAATGCTTGGTTGACGGCTTCGTGATGAGGTGATTTACACCGTGTATATTGTGTACATAAATTTGTGATAAAATTAATAAATTGATTCATTTTCTTTTTTCATTCGGTTTAGTTGTTTGGCTACGAAATTTTTAACTAACAGAAAGACTGGTAATTATTCCGTTTATTCATTAATGAGGACCATAACCAAAAATTAAATGACTAATCCAATCGAATCTCATAATAAAACATATGATGAAATCAGATAAAATATTCATGGTCTGATTAAATCACTGTTTATCAATCAAATGACAGATCAAGAGAGATTAAATCATGAAATCAGATTAATATTAATAGAGGTTTTAATCTCTCGTCTGATGAATTCGTTTTCGCGACTAATTGCTATTTTTAATTATGGATTTTATTTCGTAATCGGTAAAATGAAACGGTGAAATTCGCCCTAATAACTGTTATGCACATTACATGTATAGTTTGTTTGAAAGTAGAAACATAAACTAGCATTACTCACGATCATGTTTGCACATTTTTAAAGTAACTTTAGATTTTTGAAAGTCTGTTCAGCCATTTTTTTCAAATTAGACCATGACCATGTTAGATAGCATAAAAAGAGCAAGGGATTTTTAAATCTATACTAATATTATAAAGCTGAAGAGTTTGTTTGTTTGTTTGCTTGAACGCGCTAATCTCAGGAACTACTAGTATTATACGGAACAGCTACTATTATAGATATATATTTACTAGCTGTCCCGCGCAACTTGTCTGCGTCACATTTTCCCCGTTTTCACAACATTTTTCGTTGCTGCTCCGCTTCTATTGGTTGTAGTATGATGATATAGCCTATCCTATTTCCTCGATAAATGGGCTATCTAACACTGAAATAATTTTTCAAATCGGAGCAGTAAGTAGTTCCTAAGATTAGTGCGTTCAAGCAAACAAGCAAATAAACTCTTCAGCATTATTACTAATATATTAGTATATATACTAAATATTTGATTCAACCGTTGTACTCTACCTAATAAATCAACAGCAATTGATTTCCCCACTGCCGCTATTTCCAGATGTGTTTTGGCAATGCATTTACATCTTGTTTGGAAGACGGATTTCAGGCTAAGAATAGATTAGTATTAACGGGAGTGGCCGAGAATGGAGTAAAGTGGCTTGTAGTGGAGGGCAATGGGCAACAGTGGACAAAAAAGAAAGAAAAACTGGTAGGTACGTATTTCTGCCCAATTGATGACAATAGGATAAGACTAAATAAAACTGGAAATATTTGGGTGTAATTTACACTTCTGCCGAGCCCTTCGGCACAGGCGTGATCTTATGACATTATGTAATTCAATTATTTTATTACACGGTAAGCTAAGCTAAAAAAAGTTTTTAAAACTACAAAATTCAATTGACACGAATTTCAGGCGCCTAGTGATATAACAATCTCTCGCTTGCTTGCAGCGAGTGAAATATTCAAGCTTTGAAAAGGCGCTTTATCAATATTTTACCACTAAAAGAACTTATATTGATTTATGACAAGGCAAGATAATTGCATAGATTAGCACCGAAAACATGTAGTCATAACTAAATCAAGAGAAATTACATCAAGATTCCCAACAAATGAAAATCGGGACCTTTAATAAAAACCCCACCTTCTCTCCCTCTGTTTAGCCCGGTCAAATTAGACATAAAATAGTCTTCAAATAACAAAAACTCGTATCGAGCAGAATTTTGGTAGAGTCTTTGGGTACACCAGTAGAAATAAAGTGCCAAAAGTCCCCATCGATCCCATGTGTGATAAACTCAGAAAAAGTTGTAAAGCTGAAAACAATTTAAGTTAACATCTTAACACTTTGATCTTTGTTGGTGTTGATTGATAGTAAAGACTGAATCTTCCATCCCAATGAGACGCCATTGTCATTAAAATATAATGTTCGATGTAAAGCAGCTTTTATGATGTTTTTAAAAGTTTTCAGTTTATGGTATAATTGCTTTTATTTTGGGATGGGTTTATTTTGAGACAAAGGAGTGGAATGAGAGTAATCGGTAGACAACGGGGAGAATAGATTTATTTAATGTTCATAAATGGCAAAAGGCTAGGCAGATGATGATGATGAATCATCTGTGAAAGCTTGTAATTAGCAATTTAGTTATATATTTTTGTTATTATAATGTTATTATTTTGTAAGCTTTCCCAAAATGTTATAAATAATATAAAACATTTGAAATGGCAAACAAATTGGAGAAGAAATAAGAATACGCGAAATAAGGCCCAAGTGAAACCTTTTATTGTTTTAGCTGTGGCGGCATCTATTGCGCCACATACGAACTACGCATCAAACCAGCAGCCACGCAGATCTTTAATCGTTCAAGCAGAATTATTCGCGGGATATAACAGCCCAAAAACAATCTTTGGGGCCCACCAGACACAACACGCGTCTGGACGTTGGATCGTACCTCTTCAATTTCTACCCTGTTCCTCATATCTACATCAATATTTAAATTGCGTTTTAGGACCTACCAAACCAGACAATTGCAATTATGACGTTATTTACCACCGCATAATACAGGGTGTTTGGCGCATCGTTTGCCAAATCAAATAGGCCGAAAGGAGAGGTCATTTGCTATCTCTTCACGCCCTTTAACTCATTCCTTGCCACACCGGTTTTTTTATAACAACTTTTTAATTTAAATTTTCAGCCTAGTGTCTCGATTACACATTTAGTTAAAAATGAAAAGGTATTAAACGTTTTTTTGGGCATATTGCATACCGTTAGAAAGAAGACAAACTAGAGAACTTTTTAAAAGAATTCGAAGATCCCGATCGCGTTCAGTTTTTTTTTATAGCCATTTAAAGTTGAGTTTTAAGTTTATTTTTCTTTTACAAAAACTTTACGAGCTAATAAAAAAGAAAGTAATTGTTACTAGCAAGTAATTTTGAATTTGATAGAATCATACAACAGTACACATCAAAATTAAATCGAAATATTAAGTTTAAAATTTTTTTTTATTAGACCTAAAATGCTGAATTTTGGAATTTTTCAAAATTGTAGTTATAAAGTTGTTATAAAAATACCGGTGTGGCAAGGAATGAGTTATAGGGCGTGAAGAGATATAGCCAATGACCTCTCCTTTCGGCCTATTCAATTTGGCAAACGATGCACCAAACACCCTGTATAAAAAAAGTATCTTGATAAAATAGTTACCAGGACAACCGTTTTCAGAGCCTAGGTAGAAGACAAAGGGCTGCGCGACTGTTTGAAAGAGATACCGTGGCCCTGGAACACGAAGGGCTAAGAAGGAACATGGATGTGTTTTAGTCGGTACAAGTCTGACACTCCCTTCCGCTCCGCCCCGAGCGGGAGGAGTCATTTGATGAGTTCCAATCCGAAAAAAAAAGGTTCGAGGCAAATCTAGATTTTACATCCAGATGAATTTAATTACAGACTCAACGTAGAAAACTAGCATTTACCTAAGTTTCATTGTTACTACACAATGCTAAGTTATATGACATTACATGTTACATTGTAACAATGTATGTATGATGTCATTATCGCAGTTGTATTACAGCAATCTTTCGAATGTAAGTGCAACGCCATCTTACGATAATATACCGACCATTGTACACAAATATCAGAAGTCCAGAAAAGATTCCTAATCAGTATAGTTTTCGAACCCTTTTTTTTACGGATTGTATATCATCAAATGACTGACTCCTCCCGCTCTGGGCGGGAGTAGAAGGGAGTGTCAGACTTGTACTGACTAAAACCCATCCATGTTCCTTCTTAGCCCTTTGTGTTCCAGGGCCACGGTATCTCATGGTTATTGGCCCTTGACGTATAAGGAGGGGTGTTATTAACCTCCTACGCGTAATCCTCGCAGATTTAGGCAGAGGTGTCATTATTAGTACACCCACATTTCTCCAGTTATGTTTAAGTTCTATGTAATAGGGGCCGAGCCTAACAGCAATCCAGACTCCGTGGCTGCTGCTGGCCAATTCCTGATATAACACTTTGAACGACCTGGGAATCTAACTCAGAACCTCATGCTCAACAGTCGAGCTTGGGACTACTAGATCAACAAGGCAGTCAGAGTCATTTTCTTATTGGTCTCGGGATCTAAGCAAACGGAATTTCAAACCGATAAATGGCAGATGAAACAATTGACGATCAAGACTATTGAAAGGAGGATAAGGAAATTTTCTAGACCAATATGCACTTACTTAATAACCCCTTTAGGGTTAAAATAATGTGAGAGTGGAATGCCAAGTCTTGAGCGGAGTTAAACTTCTCTCCTTCTCTTCAGACTGGCCCAGTCATCTTGTTGGTTCGGCGACCCATTTCGTCCAGTACGATTAGAAGCAGGAAATCTCTGGTTGATGTGGCATTGTGTGGGTTGCTATATGATAACCTGCGACCGGCTGTGTGGGTTCCGTTACTCTTTAAAGGGCAAAGTGCATCTGGTTGTTGCGACGTTGATAAGGGTTATGATGTGTTTTCATAACACGAGCGTAGGCTTTGTGAGAATAATTCATCAAGATGGGTCTGATTGTCCAGAGTGCTTTAAGCATCTTCACTTTAGATTCACGATTCCTGGAGTCCATGAACTGACTGACTGGACGCGAGAGGCGTCGGACAGGGTGATATCGCGCAGTCAGACAGGTGGCATCCACAAGTACACTGTTATAAGCCGAGTGGATTGACTCGAGATTCACGAAGGTGGTGTTTTATTGGTTACGTTTTTCATGTTAGAAGATTTGAAATTCTGAAGATTCAGATTTAAGAGCCTGGGTGCGATGCTATCCTTGAGCAATTTGGGACATTTATAGCAGTGGGCTGATAATCAGCATGCATCCTTTAACTCGAATAATTTCTGCAAGTTAGATAGTCTTTTTTTTATGGAGGCAATCTTTCAAGATAGCCCACGCTTTTTTTGCTCTTAATATAGCATTAGCAAATAAACCTCATGAGTGTCGGCTTCCTTTGAACTATTAATTCAATTTCCGCAAATTAACAAACCAATCAGATTTCAAGCTATTTTCTCACACTCCGATAACAACAATTTGCACTTTCAAAATTCTCCCATTCATCTTCAATTAGACGGACAGACGTTTTATGATGTAACGCAAAACTTTTATCATAATACCTGTAATAAAAACAATTTTGTTAAATTGCTTTTAGAGGTAAGCGGTGTGAATGAATAAAGGCTGTATAATTTTGGACTGTAACTTTTATAGAAATACGTGCTCCATCTATAGGAGGTTTTAAACGAGTGTCCATGGAGTTTCTTGCCCATTCTTTTCCATAGAGATCTACGATTTGGAATGGGCAACTACAGTACTTTCACAGTTATTATGTCTTGTGACTGGGACTGTAGCTTCATTTTTATTGTTGTTCGACTATTCAAAAGTGCCTACTGGCCTACTTGAAATAAATGATTTTGGTCAGATATGCAGTCGCTCCATGTAAAATTCAGCTGCATCCGGCTACACTGGAAGCCGACCTCAGCATAGTTGGAATAAGTAGATGATGAAGTGCTCCATCAAGATAACATATCCGTTCCTATTGACCCCAGAAGTGGGCGTTGCTTAAATACAAGACATTATGTACGTGGTCAAAACAATCATAATCACTTCTGCTTTAGAGAATAAGTTATTTTCACTAATGAAATTGAAAGAGATCAGCACAGCTAACCCACGTTAAAGAGCTACCAGTGTCACCATTGTTATGAAATTTTGACACTGACAGCTCCTGAACTCGGTTTAGATGTGCTATTCATCGCGTTCAGTTTCATTTGTGTAAAACGCGAGCTAAATTAATAAGGCTTATTTAGCAAGTTGATTCAAGGTTTCAATATGGTCTGTGTTTTTTTACGAGGACTTAAGGTCAACGTACAGATTTAAACACTGCACCAGATCAGCATCACCTCAACTTGAGCATTCGATTGTAATGGCACTGTCTCGCATCGGGATCTGCTGGTTATAATGCGGTAACGTAATGCCGACCCGGTGCAGTGCATAAAAGTGTGCCATGAGCTTTGACCTTCACACAGAGCATGAGCAACTTGCGCAGGTCAGCTAGTAGTTTATACATAAACTACTAGCTGACCTGCGCAAGTCTCAGTTACATAAGAGAGATAGGGATAATTCTTCCCGTTTTAGAAACATTCTTTATTGATGCTGCGCTCCTATTGGTCGTAGCGTTATTTAGTCTATAGCCTTCCTCGATATATAGGCTATCTAACACTAAATGTCATGTAAGATGTTTTCAATTTGACAAGTAGAATAGAAAAAAAACTTTATTGTACACCAAAAATTATAACCGATACAATACTGTTAATTTTATGGTTACAATGGCGGCCTACTATATAGATTAACATACCTGTGCCTGCTTAAGCCGATGCTCAGTCCGATGTACAGCCAGCAACGGTGTAACCCGTACCAGCAACCGCCACCAAGGCCAATCCCGCACCGCGAGGAACGCGCGAACGTTACGTTGAACGCAGCGCGCGGCTGTGTGTTGCGTGCGCAAGCGTTGCGCGCGCCGCCTCGCGAGCAAGCCGCGCGCTCGCGCTTGCAGGCGAACGAGCACCCGCGCGAGTGCGGCGTCGCGACGCGCGTCCAGCTCGCCGACGACGCCGCCGCGGAACATGATCTGTAACAAAGAAAGTGGTCGTTAGATAAATCTGTATTGTTTTGCATAAGACATGCCCTGCCACCTTAGCACTTGATGCAGAATTGGCGTAGCTGCATTTTGGAGCATCGATACGCTAACAATAAGATTCAGTAAAAGTACCTCATTTAGTACAGAGTAATTTAATATAGACTTTCTCACGTTCATCACTCTTCAGTCAACTGATTCTAAGCCTCGACTGCAACATTGATTAAGTAGTCGCAAGCGCTTCTGGTAATTATGAGGTCCTGGTTTCAATTCCCAGGATGGGCAAAGACCTGTGGTCGGTTTTCCGTTAGGAAGTTCTCAGTAGGAACCCGCAGTATGAATTGTTCTAGGTTGATACCAATAATCTTCCCTCCTATTCCATAGGAATTGAACATAACTGGCGAAATATACAATGTACAAGGTATTGGTAGACCTTTGTCTTGCCAATCGGCTAAAGCAAGCATATCATGACCCACTTGTATTCCTGGATTCATCCTGAAGCAAGGCGATAGATACATAGTTGACTTGAAGACATAAACTTGCTTCCATTTTAAAGTCGAATTGTGTCAAAAAAAAACCATCATCCGTGATTATCTGTGAAAAGACCACATTTTGTCTTCAAAGCTTTTATAATAAAACTTAAAATCAGGTTAAACTTTTACTCTACAAACCGCAGGCCGGAACTTCGAAACGACTTCATAAATGGCAACCACTGTGTAACTCCTAAATGGCCATTCACGTCCATCTTATGCACTTGCTCCAATAACAGGTGCCCATTATACTTGGGCTTTAAGTAGGCCACGTCTATAAATGGCCATAGACTACATTGTGGTCAATTGTAAATGGGTGGACAGCGTGGTATGGGCTATGAAATCTGTGGACCAGTCGGGATTTATTTGTGTGGTTATTTATGAGTTTATAAATGTACCTATGCGTGTTCGTTTGAGTATAAAAACGAGACTCTTCATCATCATCTGCCTAGCCTTATCCCAAACTATCTTGGGTCGGCTTCCAATCTAGCCAGATGCAGCAGAGCACCAGTATTTTACATGAAGCGACTGCCTATCTGACCTCCACAACTTAGTAACTGGGTAATCCGATATTCTTGGTAAGACTGGATGTCAGACTTTTGGCTTCTGACGACTCGTAACGACTAGCGACTGTCAAAGATCTACAAAATAACAGCCGGGACCAACGGCTTAACGTGCTTTCCGAGGCACGGAGGTAACTCGGTATGTAATTAGGGTCACCCATCCACGGACTAACCTCAGCAACCACGGCTTAACTTTAAAGATAGACCCGTGCGGCTGTTATAATTTAGCCACGAGCTCCTTGATATTGTTCTAAAACACTGCCATACCAATCCTGACTAATTGACATACCTATATACCTACAATAAAATCTCTAATACACGATGTCTCTACACCTAAGCATAGAAAAAGGCATCCTAAAAACATGTCCATTACACACATTATCGCTTAACACAATAATTGCACTTGCAGAGGCGATGTTTTTGATGAAAAAAAAAAATCGAGAGTGATTGCCTGAAGAGTTACATAAACATAATTGACTTTCATTTCTAACGCCGAGGTACAATTATACTGCTATAGACGACTACATGCGGGCTTTCAGCTGCCGTAGCGAATTTGACATGAAAATGTTCGAGAGCGATAGACTTGGTTATGATTGTGTTGTACTTGTCGGGTGTGACTTTTTTGTGGTTTTTTAATTGAATTTTGAAGAGACTAGCCGCGTACCCCGGCGAGGTTCGTCATCATCATCATCATCTGCCTAGCCTTTTCCCAAACTTTGTTGGGTTTCGGCTTCCAGTCTAACCGGATGCAGCTGGGAATCAGTATTTTACATGAAGCGATTGCCTATCTGACCTCCACAACCCAGTAACTGGGTTATACGATACCCCTTAGTAAGACTGGAAGTCAGAGTTTTGGCTTTTAACTACTTGTGACGACTGCTACAAATGACAGCCGGGAGCAACAGCTTAAGGTGCTTTCCGAGCCACGGGGCAATTGTAATTTTGGTCACCCATCCACGGACCAACCTCGGAAAGCACGGCTTAACCTTAAAGATCGACCCGAGCGGCTGTTATTATTTAGCCACCATAAAGACTAAACTATACTTATTTATAATAACTTTATGTTTAACTATTTAGCTACTGTTTTCTACGCCAATTTATCATACATTCAAGTTCCATTCACCAACGCAACGCATCGCACGATATCAACTGAGACTATCATTATCTATATATATAAAAGAAAGTCGTGTTAGTTACTTCACTTATAACTCAAGAACGGCTGAACCGATTTAGCTGAAAATTGGCAGGGAGGTAGTTTAGAGCCAGGAGAAGGACATAGGATACGGTAGGGTAGGGTAGGTAGGTAGGGTAGGGTAGTTAGGTAGGGTAGGGTAGGTAGGTACGGTAGGGTAGGTAGGTAGGGTAGGGTAGGTAGGTAGGGTAGGGTAGGTAGGTAGGTAGGGTAGGGTAGGTAGGTAGGGTAGGTAGGTAGGGTAGGGTAGGTAGGTAGGTAGGGTAGGGTAGGTAGGTAGGGTAGGGTAGGTAGGTAGGGTAGGGTAGGTAGGTAGGGTAGGGTAGGTAGGTAGGGTAGGGTAGGGTAGGTAGGTAGGTAGGGTAGGGTAGGTAGTAAGGGTAGGGTAGGGTAGGGTAGAGTAGGTAGGTAGGGTAGGGTAGAGTAGGTAGGTAGGTAGCGTAGGGTAGGGTAGGTAGGATAGGGTAGGTAGGTCGGATAGGGTAGGTGGGTAGTAAAAAGTGCATTGCAACGCATGCTGGGTACAGCTAGTTATTTATAAACCTCTTACGATTGAAGTGTCCTTTTTCATTGACTACTGGTAATATAATTAGGTCATTTGATAACTGCCTAGCTTGATAGATCAATTTATTAGCTAGTTATTGTTGTGGAGACAATAGTAACGATCTTGAACGAGTTATCAACTTATCGGACTGTTTGTCTTTCTTTCACAAAGAGGAGACTTGTGTACCACTGGACTCGTTATAGGATAATTACGTTGTCCCAAAATTATACGTGTGCGAGTATACAAGGTGTTGTTTTGCATCCTCGTCAAATTCAAGGAGGTAACTATGTTAATGATTTCCATGCCGAATCAATAATAAAATGGGTAGGTATTTTTTTTTCTTATTACGTAAATCGGTAAGTGTGAACCACCCGTGTTTTAAAACGCGGCCCGTCTAATTCTCGCCCTATAACCGCGCTTCAAAACATACAAACAATCTCAAACGTTAAATTCGATCATTTCTTATGCCCTAAACCACGTTTAGGGAGTTATTCTGAAATACTGACAAACTTAAACAACCAAAAAAATCTGCGTTTTTTAATAATGAACTAGGTAACGTAATTTTAATTGATTATTTATGTGTTTTCTGACAACCTCCTGAATTTTAACGAGGATGCAAAACAACATCTTGTATATAGCTGTTGTCCGGACTTCGTTGGCATGGACATTTTGATACGCACATGTGAGAAAAAAAAAGTTGCAAATGTGCTGTTCCAGACTATATTATATTACAGACGATATACGGGTAAACCAATGAGCTATTCCAATTTCTTCACCGTTATGAGATCATAACAAAACATCACGCCTGTAATCCCGAAGGTTTAGGCAGAGGTGTACCTAATAGTAAACCTACATTACGCCAGTCATGTTTAAGTCCCATGTAATAGGCGGCGATCCTATTACCATACGTATTACCATTTACCCAGGCGTAAATCCAAACTCTGCTCTCTCTGCTAATTAGAAATTCTCGATGGGTAAACACGATACACGATAACTTTTTGCCCGACCTGTGCATCGAACTGAGGACCTAATTCTCAGCAGACGAGGTAGACACTAGATAGACCAACGAGGAAGTTTTCAGATCAGTCGATATGAAATAAATTACACAAAGCAACGCCCCTACTTGGGTTCCCAACCCTCGCGAACAACACGTAAGACGGGGCTTATCATCATCAGTCTTCCGGCCTTTATCCCAATTTATTTGGGGTCGCTGCAGCAGGTCTTCTTCTTCCATTCTTCATTACTCCTCATTTCAGCAAGTCACCTTTACCAGCTGTCCCGCGCAACGTCACATTTTCCCCGTTTTCGCAAAAAAGAATCATTGCTGCTCCGCTCCTATTGGTCGTAGCGTGATGATATACAGGGTGTAACGGAAAGGGTATATACATCCTTAAGGGTGTGCTACAAACCATTAAACTGAACATGTTTCTCATCATAAAAAATGTTTTACAGCAAAAAAAATATCTGCTGCCCCATAGAAAATTACAATACCTATTCGACCCAAATGTATAGGCAGCTGATATTTTTTTTTGCTGCAATTTATTTTTTATGTTGAGAAACATGTTCAATTTGATGGTCTTTAGCACACCCTTAAAGATGTATATACCCTTTCCGTTACACCCTGTATAGCCTATGTCCTTCCCCAGGTTGAAATCTATCTTCTTGCCAAATTTCATTAAGATCCGATCAGCCGTTTAGTCGTGAAAAAGTAACAAACTAGCAAACATACATACAAATAAACAAACAAACAGAGTGACTTTCGCATTTATAATATTAGTATGGATAGCCATATCATCCTTCACACAGTCTATTCGTCGTTCCTTTGGGTTTCCTCTACTACCTAAGACAAGGCTATGACTAAACGAAAGTCTGCCTAAACAAAACATGAAAACATAACATCATAAACAAGACACTCCAACCTTTCTCTCAGCTAACAACAAACAATCTCGCTCGTAGTTATCTCGAACACAGTAACAGCAAATTACTTCTGCAGTTATGTCCATATTAGTTGCAGTGGATAACTGGGTCGAGCCGGTGCACTGGGCTTGTTTGTGCACAAGCGATGCAGCTTGATAGATAATACTATCTTTCATGATGTACCAGCGATATAGTCTTCATACTATCTCGTCCTCAATAGGGGATCGGACTGGGTAAAGAAAACGACATTCTATTTTGTCCGTCAGACTGGTAATACAAAAATATTAGACACGTATTTTTTGTTTTATCAAAATATCAAAAATTACTTAGTTAGAACTCATTAAAGTTGGAGAGTGGGGGCTTACTACGTCACAAGTGGGTATAAAACTTACCTACATGTGACGTCATGCGCCATTTCAACTCAATATATCTCAGTAATTTTATGACCACGTGAAAAAAGAAAAAATACGTGTCCAATACTTTTCAATAAACTACCCGACGGACAAAGAAAAAAAAAATAGGATTATCCCCTATTATATAGGACAAAAAATCTACCCGACGGAAATGCCGAACCGAAATGTGCTGCCCAACCCTTTTGAGATTACAGGCGTGATTTTTTGTTGGGAACTACCGCAATTAATTAATCTGATATAGGTTTACGATATCAGATTGGAGTGTAGTGGAGTTTCTTGCCGGTTCTTCTCCATAGGAAACGACCAACCCGAACCGTGCACCTTATGTCGACCGGTTGATTTTGATTTTGAGATTAATTTATAGGTCATTTTTTATATCAAAATCAAAATATTTATTTCACTTAGGCTTAAATGTGCAGCTATAAAACGTCGAGAAAAGTTGCACGTTTCGGGGTGGTCGTTTCCTATGGAGCAAAATCGGTAAAAAACTGCTTTTTATTTGGCGTATGTATCTTTC
This sequence comes from Cerastis leucographa, assembly GCA_963082945.1. NCBI lineage: Eukaryota > Metazoa > Arthropoda > Insecta > Lepidoptera > Noctuidae > Cerastis > Cerastis leucographa. The sequence continues at coordinate 13,995,918 of OY720365.1, read as the reverse complement.
ACTCGAAGTTACTCAGAACTCATTGTGTCAATTTCACAATAATAAATCATTGTGTCAAAGTGGCAAACAATAAATTATCTAAACTTTAAAAGCGTATCCAAAAAAATAAATTTTCTTGCTCCAAAATCCAAACAAAACCAATTATCTATTTTAAACCGACTTCTTCAAAAGGAGGCGGTTATGTATTCGACCAGGATTCTTTTTTTTTCATGTATGTACACCTTTTTCTCCGTGATTACTGGTCCAATTTAGGTGATTCTTTTTCCATTTGGTAGAGGAAGGTCGCGCGGTAGTCCCAAATGAATTTTATTAATTTCGCTTAGATACTTTTTGAGTTATTCTCTGTTGTACGCATTTTTGCTTTTTCGTATGTGTGGTGGGTGTTGTCTAGTTACAATGTAAAATTGATACTTGATTAGGATTTATGTGAGATACCACAACTAAAAAGGGGGAAACAAAAAGTTTTTTACAAATTAAAAACCGACTTCCAAAAGAAAAGTTATTTTTCACTTTTTAGCGTTTTATGTTTGGAAGTTGGTTATAAATTTTATAAAAAAGTTTAAATTTAAAGTAAATAGGTAACAGTTAATGAAACCAATCGCCAGTGATCAAGATAATTAGAGAACGTCTCCCTTTAAAATCGTGAAGATGCGCCGGCGCATACATATTTCGTGATTCACCAGAAGTTCAGGGCCATCGCGAATTTAATTATAATTACAGTAAATTAAACCAGTATTCCGACCATGGTGAAGAAGACGCATTTAACAAAAAACGTTGATTACATTGTATTTTTTTTTCTTTAGATAATTATTTAATAACTGGAGTTGAGGATGTGAATCCAGTTTTTTTAAACGATTTTTTTTTACTTTTTGTAATGGAATTTTTGTTGTTATATTATTTATATTTTTGAGGTAAATTTTTGGTTAAAGAATATTTTGGAGCAGCATGATCAGTCAGTCACTTATATTTTTTTTATTGGTTTCCATTAAAATAAATCATGTGACTAAATCATGGAGAAAACTGGCAATGTGAAGATATTGCCAGTTTCCTCCAAACTATTTTATTTTCTCCAAACAAGTGAAATCTCGAAACAATTACTTAATTGAATTAAATGGTAATATTAAACAGTCTCAATTATGCAATTACTAATGGCTCACGATACACCATCAAAGAATGCCGCCTGTCTGAACCGAAAAGGCTTTAACTATCTCAGGGTTTTCACTTTTAAGAGAAAATATACATAGGTACAATAACCTATATAATCAAAAATATATGTTTTTTTTTTAATAATAATGAACGTGACACAATCAAGCAAGTTTTCTTTTTTTTTTTAGTGTTTGTTCTGCAATGTATGAAAACAAATTGTTGTTGTTATTCATATTTCTTCTATCATATCGTTTGCTTCTTTTATCAAAATCCCATATAATAGGCAGCGATCTTATTGCCAACAACCGGGCACAATTCCAGAATCTAGGCTTTAAAATCTCCTTTTAAAAACCTCCTAGAGTCAGACCTACTTCGCAGCACACGTGATTACGCAGCGCCCAACTTTCTATGTCGGGAAATGGCACAGGAAAAGTATAAGCCAGTCATTTGTTGTAGAAAGCCATCATGTCTTTATGTGCCTACTCGCTAGTATGAAAGGTGCACTGAAGTAGCGAAAATAATATTCAAGATGGCGACAATACGACAAATACGCAGTTTAGTTTATTGTCGAACTGTCATCGACACGCTGTATAAGTGGAAACTTGTAACTGGTCTTCTTCTTCATATTAAGGCGACAATTAGTGCCCGCGACCTTGAGCGTGTAAAAGTGCATGCGTAACGCTTCAACGCGCACCAAGATTATTCGGAAAAACTACCCACCTTGATTTATTAAACACAATACAAATAAAAGCCGTATACTAAAATATGGGTTGTTAAATTGTCTTTCCGATGGTCAAAAAGTCATGCAAATACGTCCGATAGTTTTTGCGTTATTATCGTTTTTTGGTCCGCGTTAGACATGAATTTACATATTAATTACACTATGTTATAAAATATAATTTCACATTTTCACATATCAATTTATAAAGAAAATTGTCTAGTATAACATATATTTTTTTCAAAGAAATAAAACTAGAATTTTAGACGTGATGTTCAATTTAAAATCATTAAAAGTCGTATATCTGCGCCTTAATACTGACTGCTCGAATACCTTACATGTTGGTTTTCTTAAAATTAATAAAAAATAGTTTTTATACGTAGGTTCGTTTTATAGTTTTCGTTACAGTTTATAATTATACGTACGAGTAAGTAATGAATAGGTAACTGACGTGAATGAGGCAAAACAATCCTTAGATATGGTTCAGAAGCCAAATAAGTGAAAAGATGATGAAGAAGAAGCCAATGGTATTACTCTGCAGGCGTCACCACTGCCAATGATCAGAGATCAATATGCAAGCGACTAATCAATTAAATCAGTCCAATTCGCGTAAAACGACAAATTAAAAATAAGATTACGCCAGGCAGAATAATAGGAAGTGCCAACACATAAATCCATTAAAAACACAAGCCTTCATAAACCAGACACTTGCAACATCACTACCAGTAAATCAGCAATTATCTGTTTACTGTTAAAACTGCATACTTCTAAACGCACGTAAGCTCATGAAACAACTCGTCTTCATTCGTAACATAAGGTAAGAGTCGGCCGTTTGTAATAAGAACTGTTTGGAAACAAGAATGTTATAGCAATGAAAAAAAAAAAACAATAGCTTACGAATGCAGGCGTAACCGTCACTTTATGCGGCAACGATTGTGATAAGATATGGTTTAAAGAAGAAAGGCGTGATTAAGTTATAGAAATTAAATGATGAGATAAAAGATGATGGGGTTAAGTGGGAAAAGTTTTTACCCTGTAATGTGATTGCAGGCAAATAACTAGTCGCCAAAGGGGCCGATTGATTTAGATTGCCATCGACACGGTCAGAAGAAGATACAGGCAGATCCCCAGAGTAAAAACGGAATATTTCATTAGGCAGAAGGCCAATTTATGAACAGCACTATGCGGTTAACATTTTTTTTAAAATTACTACAAGCTGTGTTATCGGCAGACTTTTTGAAAAGTCTCTAAGTAAACTCCAAATAGGACGTGGAGTAACGAATATAATATCACCAAGTGATGACGAAACTCCAACATCCGACCTGCAAAAGTCTAGCTTTTCTCCTAATCATCTAGTTACCTATCTAGAATCTAACGTTTAGATAAGAAGCGTAACGATATTCTCCGACGCATTACTAGGCACGCATAAGTCGGAGCACGTAAGCCGAACCCAACTAACTAACGATGCGATACGGTGTCAGCATATCAACACGTCTTCGGATTCCGAGAAATAATAGCATACGATGGTGGTTTCATGTGTTATCATTATAATTGGTAATTTTGATGTGACACTTTTCTTTGGGTACATTGCAGATTACAGATAAGCTGGGTTTGTTGGCTTGCTTTGATTTACTCTGACTGTATTTGTAATTTTGTATCATCATCATCACAATGATAAAAATCATCATCTCTAGAACATTCGTTTAGGACGTTAAAATAGTGTCGATTTAGGAATAAAAAATCTATTTATTGTTGATGGAAACTGGTACCTTGCAGAAGACAGAACTACTAATAGATACTCAATTTAAAAATTCAGATAAATTTTTAGCAACGTCTTATTAAAATCGATATTTATCGAATAAATATAGGAATTGGCAAGACGACGATGACGCAAATATTTTTGAAGATGCCACTAAAGAAGCCGGGTAAGTTTAAAAAGCCCATGTAGTGTCTAGCAAATGTAGATTTTAGTCAGCCATTACTAAAGAGAAGAGAAAAAAGGAAGCTGCAATACTAAACATATTCCGCACACGATTCAGATTTAACCTCATTCAGGAAACATAACCCTGCACCTAATCTCAGCACGTCTCAGCTCTCTAACACATTCACTATGCAATTAATTCGCAGATCAGAAAAGCTAAAGACTCAATAATCTACCTTTATTATTCAAATTAGCAGTTTAAGAGAAAACATTCCTTGGTTTCTAGTCGCCAAGCTGGCTGGGGTATTCGAGTTTCACTTCTGGCTGTGCACAAAGAACATCTGAGTACTATTATGGAATTTTCATTTAACAATTATCATTGAGATCTTTGAGAGCTCTTGTGTCGATGGTACATTTCGTTTGCATATTATTACTCTTGAGTTTAACTTCGAGAAGTACTTATATTATTTTCTTTAGGTGTATGCGTTGTCGTCGCTACAGTTAAATTAACGTTTACTATGAACTGTTTAGTAAGTACATATTGGCATGTTGTGTTACCTTGTTTACAAGTATTTTTTATAGCTATTTTTAAGTATTTTTTATAGCGATATGACTTAAGGGATTTCTTCCGCGATTTTCAATTATTGTGAGTTTCCGATATTATTGTGAGTTTGGTTATAAACCGTGAAAGCTTAAAACAATATTTTGAAATGGCCTCTAATGCTTTCGAGACAGGCAATATTTTCCGTTTATCCCGGAATCAATCAAAAGCACTCAAAGCAAAGTATGCACGGTTGAATAGCTAAACTTTACCGTTATAAATTTTATGTCCGATGTCACAGGGTGAGCATACCTTTATTTATTGAGGACAAGTCCAGATTGCATCTCAGAAATGTCGGACTGTAAACCTGTACATAGCTTAGGAGTTACGATCTTCCACTGGCCTTTTAGATACAAAATTTGTAATGAAGACTGATGTTTACCGTTTCAACATTAGCAGAGGAACAAAGAAACACTAGTCTTTATTTGATGAACACGCACTTACATTAGAAGAAGATTAACTAGGCAATGATGCAGCAGTGATAGCTTAGTGGTGTGACCGTCAGACTGCCAAAACTTAGGTCTCGAGTTCGAGCCCATTACACGCCCCTCAGTTTTTTCTGGATTCATGCGCCTATTGTATAATTATCACTTGCTTCGGTGAAGGAAAACATCGTGAGGAAACCAGCATGCCCTGAGAGATATTTCTCGACGGCATGTAAAGCTAAGTCAGGGGCCCATGGCGATATAAAACCTCTAACACCAGGATAGGCACTAACCCCATAATAATGAAACAAGGAAATAAACTAGTTACTGGCAACTAAAGACAGTGTTGATAATGATGATGATCAAAAGCAATGTCAAGCCACTTCATAAAAAGCTATGTTGTTAGTTCTTATTTCGAAAATGTCTATACAGTATTCGGTGATCATTACCAATCTCACGACGCTCAATTGTCAGGAGTCGTCAACCACGCGCGACCACCTGCTGCTCTCAATTACCTGTAGGCTTGTCATTACGGGCATTGTCAGGTGCCGCCAACATTTCGTAACCACGTTTTTTTATTGACGTTTTTATTGTGTCGTTTTTATTATTATTTCTGGTCGTGACGTTAAAAGTTATCAAATGTTGGGAACTTGGGTGTCTTTTCGTTTGGATATTTTTACTTTTTGGTTTTATTATTTACTCCTCATTTAAGGAACATATTTAGAAACACAAGCTTTCGAATTGAGTTTGCTATGTTGACGATCAGTGGCAAAAAATATTTTTTTTTTATTCGGGGAAACATTCAATTACACTATAGTAGTATTTAGATTCGACACAAATGTGCATTATAAATTCTCTTAATTTATTGCGTTATTTTTTTTATAGCAATTGCATGCAGCAATTGCAATAATATTTTTATATGGTACAGAAAATACAGTTGACTACCACCATGCCTATCATCAACAAACTTACAATGAAAGCAGCAAAAGAAAGTCTAATAATACTAGAAATTACTGTGAAATACAACCAAGGTGTTGCCGAGACACGTAGTTACGACTGACAGTTACATTACAAATTACATAAAGTAACAACTTTTTATTAAGACACAAAGCGTAAAAAAAAACTTTAACCATAGACAGACAGAGGAATGTCAAACTTTGCCACTTCCCTATACGGCCTCTTGTGTCAAAACTGTTTTACCCAAGGCCAAGTGTAAAATTTGGATTATGATTTTTAAGTAGAATTTTGACTATGAACATGTTGTCTGAAAAAAAATGTCTGCTATTAGTCAAACAAAGTGTTGCATGTCAAAAGCTACTTAGAATGTACCTACGTCAAACAACAGATTTAGTTTTTAGTCTAACACAAAATACATATAATCAAACTTTTTGTATGAAGATGACAAGCTTACTTTTGGCATAAATGGCCAATCAAAACTCATTATGTCCAGTATTTTCTTCAAAAACATAAGAATTGCTCTAATAGCTTGACACTGGCTAAAAGCACAAACCGTATGAAGCCAGAAAAAAAAAAGAATTGCTCTTGGACTCATTTTTGAGCAAGCAGAGCATTCGAAGAGAGGTCTTTGAAAAAAGATTAAGCTGCCATCTCATTTAAGAGTGTATACGGCGGTAAAGTTAATAAAAACATTTTCGAAATGTCTTTAAAAAATATATATATATATATATATATATATTTCTGTTTCAATAGATAATTTATAATCTATCTAATTTAGCTTTAACACTATTTTTCGAAAATGTTTTTTTGTAACTTTTTAGACCTATGTTTCCTGCATATGGGTATGAAGTTCCATTAAAATCGTTTCAGTTATTTCGGAAAATAAGGACTTGAAAGTTTGTATGATATGTCGTAAGGCGTAAACGCTCTTAATAATGTTTGAAATGAATCATTATCTTCTTGGACCATTCTACTTGGTAACACGTTTCCATCTTCCATTCTCCCCTGTCAGACGTCACGGCATCATTTTCTCTTTTTTGATTCATATCATTCCTCACACAATCCATCCTTTATCTCCATCTTTCTTTGGCCTTTCTCTCCCTCTACATCATCACTCTTTTATGCGGTTCATCCCTCCTGACGACATGTCTATACAAAGACAAACGAATGTTTTAAATGAATAGTGTACATAAATTAATATCAAAGAATAAAAGCAGCCCAATCAGAATCAGTGTTTCCTTTCATAAACATGGTCGTACATCAGCCTATTCCTTAACAAGAGGTCTCTGACCCAATAACAAGCCTAAATTAATCCTATTTCAAACGCTTCCAATGAATCATACGAGTAAATCATACTTTGAAGAAATGACAGAGATAAAAAAAGTTCAGTAAAACTTATACAAGGCAATCATTTCTGTAGCACCTAACAGCTATTGTATCGATAATAGACTTTCTCGAACGTACGCGGACAAAACGTAGATACTAGCCGACGTATTAATTACTTATATAGAAGCCGGTCCGACACAAACGCAAATATAATTACCAACAGTGATTGATACACTTTTCAAATAATTACAAGACGAGATAAAAAAGTGAAATCGATATACAATTGATACTGTGAGAATGAGTTTCTAAATATAAGTTCGTTTTACTATTTGATCTTTTTGAATAGAACGCCCTATAAGTTTTCATCAGTAGTATCAAAATAAGAGCAGGACATGCAAGGAGCTAAGAAAAAAGAATGAAATTCCTAGGATGAAAGTAAAAAAAACTATCAATAACGATATCATTAAAGAAGAAAAAGTTACATAAGAACACGTTCATGGGTACCATAAAGTGTATTAATAACTAAATTAATAGGTGAAGTCAAAATAAACAGTGCACAGCACGAAGAAGTATTTTTAAATAGTAATACAAGTTCAGTTATAATCTTCTTACATATCGCCAGACTTCTAAGAGGAAACAGTTTCGTAAATAATCGATCATCGCCAGTGATACAGTAGATGATATTGTGTTGAGATGGGTTTGTGTTGGGGTGGGTTTGTGTTTATGCTTTTGCGGTTGCACAACGACACGCTTTGCTTACGCTTTGCTTGGTAGTATAGATACAAGCCTACCTTACTGCTTCCCTCAGAAGCGGTAAGGTGGCGGGGTCTTGAGGGAGAGCGCTACAGTCGTGTGGATCCTCAAGGCAAGTCTGGCGGATTCACCTTCACGAGGTTGCCGCCCTGTTCTTGGTCTAATTCCCTAAGAAATAGACGCAACAAAAACCACCAGGCGCTTTTTCTCCTAACCATGACTCTCTGTGACTGAGTGGTTGTGGGCTCGGCCGTCACTAAACTCTGCTGGCGACGGGTAGGAACATATAGTCACCTGCGCTAGGACCTGCGCAGTCGAGCGCCGTAAGCGGGGATGAAGGAGTCCTGGGGGGCTGAGTCGAGCGGCGCTGGCGGTAATGTGTCCGTAAGGCAACACGCCCTCTTTGGTCCGGATTTCAAGCAAAACGGTAGCCCTAACCAATAGCCAAGGGTAGGGAAATGGTCAGAGTGTCCCGTCAGAGGGCCTCGGCGAGGAGCGGGGGGTCCGCTGTGGCCGTCCTCGGATTGTCGCAGCGGTGGGTTAAGGTCATGCTGACGGTGTAAGTGAGGGTTGATCAGTTCCAGAAGGGACAGGGCGTCCCCACGGCCAACCCGATCAAGCACCCGATGTCGCACTGTAAGCCAGCCTCTCGCCCCTATATCTCGATGGTACTCCTAACGGTAAGCTAGTTTGTAGCGAGACGTTCCCAGGTGCGGGCTCCGTGGAGGGTGGGAGGCCAGAGAGATGAAACAAAACTACAACTAACTATGGATACTACAAGCCCATACGACACCAAACACACACACACACACACAAACGCTACACAAACAAACACACCCACCACACACACATACACACACACCACACAACCACACATCGGAGTGGAGGCGAAAGCCAAAGATACTCCCAAGAGGGGTGCATGCAGCACCTCTCTCGCCCCTGGGTGCTCCGCTGTCAATGCAGCGGGCTCCAGCGCGGGTACCGGTCCGGCTGCGGCGAGAACCGTGGCCAAGACCAAAATAAAGTCCCGGAAAATACAGAGGACATCGGCGCTGATTGGGACCAGTACCGATCCTCTTTTAGTTACAGGTGTACAGCCCCCCACGACGGTTAATACCGGTGGCAGGGCTCCTCTACTGAAGACACCTCCACCTATGGCTCCTCAAGCTACCCCTCCCCCGCTGGCCGTCACTGGCCAACCGGACGAGATCAGCACCGCCGGGGACACGTCCGCGTTTACCTGGCAGGTGCAGGGTAATAGGCGGAGGAAGGCCAAGGACACTCCGGCTACACAACGCGCTGATCCCTCAGCGCCAGTAGCTCCGGCCCCTACGGCGGGCAACGGTTGGAGAAGGAACAGACCGTCCAAAAAGGAACGGCGCCAGAAACGGTGGAAAGGTAAGACTCCACGTAATCTACAGGCTAACGCCGCAGATTCGGCTCGACCGACCGGCTGTAATGTCATCTTCTCCGCAGGAAAGCGGGAGCAGGCCATGGTCGACAATAGTCGCCCAGGACCCAGCCAACCGTCAACCAGCTTGAAGGGACAAGCCCAGATGACAGCACAGGGACCCGATCGGAAGGATCAGGCCACGGCCAAGCGAGCTCTCAACGAGACCTCGTCACCTCGTGGGGAGCATAAGCGGCCGCGGCTTGATAAATCCAAGCGGGCCGCCAACCGTAGCTACGCCCAAGCTGTGGGCTCCGAGCTTGATGTCGCAGTCACCTGCGACCGCACGGGGTTCATAACCAAGGGGACATCAGAAGAGGTGCTCGCGGCCATACAGAGGAGGATCGTCACCGAGTGCCTCTCCGCTAAACAGGACTCACCTGCACCGGCCTTTAGAGCAAGGCCGGTGTTCACCGGAGGGGTCTTAAAACTGTGGCCTTGCAGTGACTACACCTTAGCCTGGCTGAGGACGGTGATATCTGAGATGCCTCCCTCCACTAGTACCTCGCTAGTGGTCAGGAGGCAGACGGAAATAAAAAGGCGAGTGAGATGCGGCATTCTCATCCCGGATGCACAGGGGATTTTCGCAGAGCAGTCCATCATTGGACGCGCTCTGTGCTACCAAAATCCCTGGATCGACATCAAGGGATGGGTACTGCTGCACACGGACAGACAGGCCGATGCGTGGTTCGTGGTGGTCGGGGTCCCTGAGGACCAAATTCCCACCCTGATGAAGGCCGAACGTCGTCTCTCCTTCGGGGTAGGGACGGCGTACGTGAAATTTCAGGGTGCGAACGGCAGATTTGTCGACGTCCCTCAGGGATGGGACCCGGCCACGGGGACGATCGTCGAGGTCAAGAAGGAGGAGAAGGTAGCTTCCCCCCACACTGACACCGCGGCAGCAACCGTGGTTGCACCTGCGGCAGCAGCGCCGCCGGTGCCGACGGTGCCAGCAGCGCCAGAGGTGCCAATAGCGCCGGCGGAGCCGGCAGCGCCTGCGGCGCCAGAGGTGCCAACATCTACAGCAGTCCCGGCCGCGGCCGGCGTGGACGCTGTCCTCACATCGGGTGACGAGCTCGATGGCAATAACTTGTCGTCGGTCTCGGACTCGGAGGGGGACGGCTTTGACGCGGGTGACCTGTTCGCCGGGCTGCGTCTGGAGGGCGACGAGGAAGGCACGACCAGCGATGGCGTCCCCTTCGTCGACCTGTAGAGTGCTGCAGGCTAACCTCCACCACAGCCAAACCGCAACGGCTCAGCTGCGTAAGTGGTTGGAGGTCCAACATACGGCCATTGCCTTGATCCAGGAGCCGTGGATCAGGGCCGGCCACATACAAGGCCTCTCCAATCTTGGAGGTAAGCTTCTGGTTAGTACAGATCACGATCACCCAAGATCGTGCATTTATACGACAGGTAACATTAAAGCACAACCACTGACAGACTTCTGTTGCAGGGATATCTCTGCAGTAAGGTTGACCTTACAGCGCGACGACACAGAGGTAGCAGTCGTCTTCGCCTCGGCATACATGCCTGAGGCTGAGGATCCGCCGCCGCATGACCTCGCCCGCCTCGTGAGACATTGCGAGAGCTTGGGGCTGGAGGTTGTCATAGGCGCTGACGCTAACGCTCATCACCCTCTGTGGGGCATGGAAACGCAAAACGAACGGGGTAAGGCTCTAGTTGACTATTTATTCACTACAAACTTAACCCTACTAAATACAGGCTCCGAACCAACCTTCGTAACCAGGCGCAGCCGTACAATCATAGACCTAACCCTGGCATCAGAGGGTGCAGCGGCCATGGCCACCGGGTGGCAGGTGTCCAGGGAGGCCTCCTGCTCGGACCATAGGTGGATCCGTTTCGACATCCAGGTTAGTGTCACGCCAATACTGCCACGGCGTAACCCACGCAACACAGACCGTGCTGCCTATACACGAACCCTAGAAACCAAGCTTGCACCGACCGATCATCGGTCAACGTTCGAGGACATCTTGCAGATTGACGACCAAGTCAACCACCTTACAAAATCAATGTTAGACAGCTACCACTCAGCCTGCCCGGAAACCACTCCGCCCTCTACACCGGGGCAGCAACCTTGGTGGGGAGCGGATCTGGAACGCAAGCGCAGGAAGGTAAGGACAGCACTGAATAGAGCCATGAACAGCTGCGCTGACAGGGACTGGGACGCGTACAAAGCGGCCAAGTCCTGCTATAAAAAATGCATCAGGTTCAGGAGCAAAAATGGATGGCGCAAATACTGTGGCAACATCGAATCATGCCAACAAGCTAATAGGGTAAGGAAAATACTGGCTCAGCAAAACACGACTGGGCCTGTTGTTCTCCGAAAACCGGACAGCACACTCACCACATCAACAGAAGAGGCGATGCGCGTCCTAATTGAAACTCACTTCCCAGGATGCGCTTTCGCTCAGGTAATTGAGTGGACCGAGACAAACCAAACACCAACAGAGAACGACTGGCGCTACGCACATAAAGTGGTGACGCTGGAGAAACTCCAGTGGGCGATCCAGTGCTTCCATCCTTTTAAGGCGGCAGGTCCGGACGGGATCTTTCCCGCCTTACTACAGTGGGGAGGAATCTCCGTTGCCGGTAGACTGGTCCCCCTAATGAGAGCGTGCCTGGCCTTTAGATACGTTCCGAAAGGATGGAGGGAAGTGAAAGTCATATTCATTCCAAAGCCAGGTAAGAGTGACTACACCAATGCCAAATCCCACAGACCAATCAGCCTAACCTCCTTCCTTCTAAAAACCATGGAGAGAATTTGCGAGAGAGAGCTGAGGGAGGGCGCGTTGAAAACTATTCCACTACACAGCAACCAACATGCATACAGCTCGGGTAAGTCCACTGAATCGGCACTCCACCTGGTAGTCAGTCGGATTGAAGATGCTATACATCAGAAGGGTACCTGCCTTGGAACCTTCATAGACATCGAAGGAGCCTTCGATAAAACCAACTTTTCCAGCATCAGCTCCGCCCTGTCTCGTCATGGGGCGGAACAGGTGCTGATTGACTGGATTACTAACATGCTGAGCAAACGAGCGGTTCGCTTAGAAGGACAGCAGCAGATGGCTCTGATAGCCAGAGGTTGCCCCCAAGGAGGAGTAATTTCCCCCCTCCTCTGGAATCTGGTGATAAATGATCTCATCACCAAACTCAACGCCAGTCATTTCTACACAATTGGGTATGCAGATGACCTTGCTATTCTCATCTCGGGAAAAGTGACAGGAACAATCTGTAACCTCACCCAACAGGCGCTACGCATCGTGGAACGATGGTGCAGGGAATATGACCTTTCAGTCAATCCCACGAAAACTGAGTTAGTCATGTTCACCCAAAAACGAACTTTAGGACCTTATCGCTTGCCTAAACTATTTGATACAGAACTTCAGTTAGCCACTGAAGTCAAGTACCTGGGAGTCATCCTAGACAGTAAGTTAAACTGGAGCAGTCACTTAGACAACAAAATAAACAGGGCGTGCATCACCTTCTGGCAGTGCAGGAGGATGATAGGTAAGAAGTGGGGCCTATCCCCCAAAATAATTCTTTGGCTATACCGCGCGGTGATCCGTCCCATGATCTCGTACGGGGCGGTGGTCTGGTGGCCACGCACCAGACTAGTCACAGCCTCGAACAAACTTCAACGCATGCAAAGGCTTGCCTGCATGGCAATTACAGGCTGCATGAGAACCACTCCGACAGCGGCTCTCGAAGCCATGCTGGAGCTTCCGCCGCTCCATCTGTACATACAACAGGAGGCAACAATGGCGGCAGCACGCCTCAAAACACTTCAACTGTGGAGTAAGTCAAACACGCAACACACTGCGGCACTAGAGGGATTCTACAACGAGTTCCCCCTGGCGAAAGCCATTAACGATCGGGTACCAAAACAATTTGTATTCGACAAAAAATACAAGATCCAGCTCCACGAGGACCACCGCTGCGAGGGGTTAAACCCTGCAGAGTTACGGATCTTCACGGACGGATCTAAAACAGGTACGGGTACTGGGGCCGGAGTATTCTCAGAGGATCTCAACATCCATATAGCCGTACCACTGGGGGTCCACAACACGGTATTTCAGGCGGAATGCATGGGCATTTCCCTGGCCGCATCAGCCATCTTAGCCAGGAGGGCTAAGGACCACTCTATCCGCATACTTTCAGACAGCAGGGCTGTACTGTTAGCACTAGACAACCACACGGTCACCTCCGGGTTAATTTACGAGTGTCACCAGCGCCTAAACCAGGTCGGTAATCACAATAACATAACCATACAATGGATTAAGGGCCACAGCGATTCCCGGGGCAACGATGCAGCGGACGAACTCGCTAGAAGGGGTTCCAGTATGGCAGCAGTAGGACCAGAACCTATCGTGCCACTCCCCTTCGGATATCTACGGACTCTGGTAAGGAAACGCACCAGTGATCAACACCACAAACTGTGGCTAGACCATGGTGAGTGTAGGCAGGCCAAGGAGGCACTTCCTACTATAGATGGCCGCCTCACCAAACGGATGCTTCGGCTGACCAAATTACAGCTCCGCATAGTCACAGCCGCCATCACTGGTCACGGCTCTTTTAATAAACACCTCTTTGTCCTAGGTGTCACAGATAGTCCACTGTGCAGAGCCTGCTTGGAGGAGGACGAGACAGCAGCCCACGTGCTTCTACACTGCCCAGAGGTTGCAACATACAGGGCAAAGTACTTAGGTAACCCAGGTACTCTCCGCGAGATCGTCAGCAACACCAAGGGGCTGCTGGCCTTTCTCGGGGAGCTGGGGTGGTTGGAGTAATGTTCCCACCCGTACGCAAAATACGCGCTTTAGACGTGGAGTTGCGGAAACCAGCCCGCTATACAATACAATACAATATTGTGTTGAGAGGAAATCTTGAACTGGCTTTTGTTTAAAAAACTCCCAGGCGACCCGAATCAAAATATTTGGATACAGAATTTATTTTCATAACTTTAATGTAAACTTCTGAAGTGACTCAAAAATTAATCAGATATTTATATATAACAACTTATTAAGTTTCTTTTATATTGTTTTATTAAATCATTATTGAGTAATACGATTCTCTTATTGTTCCTCGCCTTAGGTTTCATAAAACACGGAAACAGTATTGTAATGATTCAGGAAGATATGTTTTAATTTACCAATTTGCTCTGTTCATTGCAGAATCATAAGAATTTTTAACGGTATTGACGCTTGGCGCATTAGTACCGCTAGAAATCGCATGCTGCATGCAGAGCTAACACGTGAGGGCGACGATCGATCAACTGAGCAAGTGAACAGGGTATTAGTGAGAAAATTATGTACAGAAGTTTACGTCTCATAACTATATGCTTAACTGAAGCTCAATTTGCAGTTAAAATTATCAAGCAGCGAACATAGGACACAAAATTGAACTTAGCCTTCAAACCACAAGACCATTTATAAATGAGAAATTTAAAAACAACTTTTATTACGATCCTTTTGCAGTAACAAATATAACTAAAGGAAGTCTCATGTATTAACCACATGTCTAGACAAGTAGAATGAAACAGGCAAAGAAAAAGGCAATAAAAGGTCAAGAAGAAACGGAAAGAACTGATTAACCGCGGAACCGGCACACATTCACGAGGGACGCGACACGCGAACGTGGAACACGAGTAAATGATAATATTTGTGAAGCAAATGCAGGTACCGTTGACAAGAACTGGTATTAGAAGTTAGTATAGGAAATGATGGAAAATGAAATAATGTTTAGACTTGATTGGTGTTTGAAAATCGAATAGGATGTGATTATTTACAGTTGTTTGCTTGACCTTTTGACTCAACAAAACAAACAATCACAACAAAGAAGGAAATGCCAATAAAAATACAAGAAACGAAAAGAAAGTAAACCTTTACTCCGTTACGTATTGCGAAGACAGATTGAGCAATACCAGTGACACTAACCAATGTTTTAGTCGTTTTGATAGAAGGATAGGCTTTCCCCCAAGCGAAAGCAGTACGTGATGAGCATATCCCGGTATCAGATGCCAACAACATGACTCGAACCTAACTTAATGTCTAATTTGAAAGCAATCTTCGAAATAGAAGACGTGACTAAATAAATCGAATTGCTGAAGTCTGGCGGTGAATTCGAAGAGATGTGGAAAGTTGAAAAGAAAGATCACCTAACGGAAACGTACAACACTTTTGTACTATGTCACAATCAACTCATTACTCCTCAATTGATCTATGTAATATACATCACATTTTATATTGTCGTATATCTCACCCCATAATGCCAAAGTTAACGTGAAAATAATGAAAAAACAAACAAAAAGACTTACTGAATTGACTGATTTTCTCATGTGAATGAATTAATGTGAAATATTTAGGTTAAACGAGATGTTAATCTATTTCCTATCTAAGTTTATCTATTGATAGATTTAGGTCTTCATCCAATAAATTAAGATCTGTAAAATAATTTAACTAGGTCAGTAGTTCTGTAAAGTAATTGAGCCGTTTAGATAACTCGTTTTTCCTCCAAAAAGTGAGTCATTGCATACAATTCAGATTAAGACGTTTTAAATTGTTATGATTCAGTTAACTATGATTAGCATTGTTCCCAAAAACAAGATAATCACGTTTGTAAAAGATATTATCATCAATGATATTTTACGATTAATAATTGTAGAATATAAAGCAATAAGAGTCGCGTTAATCGATAAAAAGTCTTTATCTACCATTAGTGAAACATCTGCATCAATGAATTAAAGATACCTATTCGTTAATTAAGAAGCATTTAAGAGCAGTACGTACAAGGGATTCCGACGATTTATGCTTGTCTTGTTACGCCTCTTTGCCTTTCGTGTGAACGGATCTTCCAAGTCTTTTCATACCTAGTAAAAACTATTTATGTGTGTGAAAACAACAGTGCCTTGGAGTTCTTGACTTTTGATCTTACAGAGGTCATGACAAATCAACTGTAGTCTGAGTTTACCGACTTCATTGAATCATCAGCCTTTGAGTCACCTATTTCAACATGTAACTCTTCAACGACCTCTAAATTTTCTGCAGTATCATGGACAGTACATAAAATGGACTTGCACGTAATATTTGCTGTCACATTGTGACGCGAGAAAGTCGAAACCGAAAGTGGCGACTTTTTTATTTGCAACGCATCACGCCAGGGTGAGGTCTGCATTTAAAACTTGGAAAGCTGTTGTTCATATGGTGCCAAAGTATGGTGATCCGGGTGTCGGAAAATGGTATGCAGTTGCGCAATTAGAATTATTGCATTTTAATGAGTTTTATAGAAATCGATAGCAGCCAATAGATGTGTATTGTGACGGGCTGGAGAAGAACTTTAAAGTGAGTTTTATCTAAAGTGTGTTGTGGTCCAAAGCTACTTTGAGGTAAGGCTTCAACTTCGTTGACCTCGAAGCAAATTATATGCGAGAAAACATAGTGTCGAATAATATGATAATGTCTAATCTGAATGTAAATGACCGCTGACATTTGACTTCTGATATTGAAAAAATGTAGGTGAACCGTTTTGGTCTACTTTAAATGAGAGAACAGAACATAGTAAGTGCTGAATATGGAAATTGTTTATGCTAGTTTGATTTAGCATGAAAAGAAATGTATATTAAATGCTCACGGACTTTACTTTGTCATGGCCACGTTGTGGTCCGTAACAGGTGTATTTAAAGTATATACTAACTTCAAATCATACGTAATCCACCTTACCAAAACATATAAATCTACTCTCTAACCGCATTGACATAATAAGCAAGACGTGAGTCAAGTACATTACTAAATCAGTTTAATACACAGCAGCAGACGACATGAAATAATGAGTAAAAACCGCAAGCATTTGGTGAAAGTAAAAGCGTAAATAAATGTGGCCCGAAAAATTGACCCCTGTGGTACACCTGGCTGTTACACTGCCGAATAAATCGCCGTAACGTTAAAAAATAATTATTACAGTCCATTTAAAGTGCATATTTACGTGTCCTAGAATCCGAATGGGTCTCATTATGTAACCCAAGCATTACGTCGGATTTTCAAAAGAATGCGTTTGTTCTTCGTTAAAGGATTACGCAATAAAATAAACGCAACAAATCATCGCTTTATGTAAATAAACCATTATCATCGAAGAATGTCGGAGCTTACATAATAAGATTTGCTGTTTGACACCCTACAAAAGACTTTGACTCTGTGTTACATTCGTCTGAACCTTAATCAAGAAAGGTACAAAACGACGCACTGCTTATGCATAAATTAATTTATTATATCGATGGAATAGAGAAATCGGTAGCAATAACATTAAAGACTATACCGGCGGTAGTAATAACATCTCCATCGTTCGCAACTTTAATTTAAATGGTCCAATGAATATTAGATTTATTGAATAAAAATAAAACTAAATGACAATAATTTAAAGAAATATGTGAAAGTTCTGGTTATTTAAAAGTCATTCCAATTAGAAACAAACGATGTTGTTTGAGTCATTGATGCGACTACTAATAACGTGCAATTTCTTTTATAAGTGTAGTCATTGCATTCACAGTTAGTTGTGCGTATTTTACAAATATAGTAAGTTGTTACGTTGACGACATGGTAAAGAGGTCTTCGACCGTTGCTCGGAAATATTGATGGGAGTGCAGCGCGCACAGCTTTCGAGTCTATATCTTGTTAGACTAGGCAGCATAAGCGGAGCAAGATTTAATATCGTTTGCGATCTAAATTGTAGCATGTTTGCACCGAGGGTGTGTGGATAAACAGCACCTGTAATTTGTTGTTATCGATATGTTAACAGTGTCGTACCTGTTCGTCCACTTTCGGAACGTCGGTGGCGCGGGTACCGCTAGCGACCTCGATGCCGCGCCCGCTTCGCCTTGCGGGCCGCACGGGACACACGCTCTTCGCATTCTCCGACAAATCTATCCCAAACTGCTTGGGACCGTCGAACACTTTGAAATCCACCTCGTCCACGCTACTCACAGGACTCAAGTCGTGCACGTTATCAAACGCTACGTCGTTATCGTGCACAGCGTCGTTGGAAACATGACCCGAGTCGTCGCTGCAGTCTGAGTGGGTATCGGATATCTTCTCGTCAGTTTGTTTGTGTAGAGCTAGCTTCTCGATCTGCGAGCATGTCTTCGAGTCATCCCTAGACTCGACGTATTTAACTTGTCGACCGACGAGTGTGCTCAAGTGGTTGTGGAAAGTTGTGTTTGCTACGCATAACTCCTTGTGTACCGGTGGGATCACCTTACAGTTTATAAACTGAGATGATTCTGTTTTCAACTCTTTAGCCGTTTTCAATTCCAGTTTTTTCACAATAGACTTAACAGGTGATAGTGGCGATTCGACTTCCTCCGATTCATTTTCATTTCGTTTGGGCTCAGGCGCAACTACTAAATCTCTTTTGTTAATTGTTCTGTGCTGTAGCTTGGCTCGCACGGCGTTTATTTCATCGGAGTAGTCTTTCAATGTTGTTTTCGATGTCAATACTGTTCTTTTAGTATCAACCGGCTCTTTCTTAGTTTTATCGTTTTGCCTCTTAACATCGGATTTCAGATTGAGCAGCGACTTTTGTCTTATTTGTTTGCTTCCGTCGGGCTTTTCGTTGTTTTTTCGCGGCGCAAGCGGTTTCTTTTTCTGAGCACACTCTCTGGCCTGGTCTACATTACTTAGATCAACCGGAGTGGGAGAAAAAAGCGCTCTGGTGCTGCTGAACTTGTTATGCGACATTTGACTCCTTATCACCGGGATCTTACTAGGAGAGCCCGCGATAGAAGTCGTAGACTTGGTTCTCTCTAAGCCGGGTGAAATCACATATTCGTTTCCTATTTCCCACACGCTTTTTGCTTTCTGCATTTGTGATTTTGGGGTCTCTTTACTTTCTAAACTAATCTTTATGTTTAACGATCCATTATCTGTACATGTTTTAGGTTTTGCTTTCTTTGGGTCGCTCAGTTTTTTCTCGACTTTTTTCATGACTGGTTTCGTTTTAGATACAACCGGAACGGGTGTCGACGGTGGGTTAGATAAAGTTTTCTTGAGTATTCTCGTTTTTACATCAAGTTTTTTTAGATCTTCTGCTTTGAAGCAGTTCGGCCGAGACGAGTTTTTTGATGAAATTTTATACGTAGCATACTTATCAGGATTCATCTTGTCATTGGGTGGTGTCGTAGTCAGCGGCACCAGCGGAGCGGTCAACTCCTTTCCCCGCATGTCATCCAGATTCCAAAGACTCGTTGTTTTGTCTATGGAATTGTTCCGTGCTACTTTATTTCTGGTTTTACAGTCACTCTCCGGGTCCGAATTACTTTTCTTCAATATACAACGTGATTCAATGATGCTACAAGTCTTAGATTTTTGTAATTTAGGCGGAATGAAATGACTCTTTGTATCTTTCACATTGGAAGTAAGTGACGTGCAAGTGAATTCCGATAAGATTTTATCGAAAGATTCCAAAGCCTTGGTTAATTTAGTTTCAGCACTTGTTCCGACCGGGGGTAAAGACTCGGCTTTAAGTATAGCTACGTTTTCATAAATCGAGGAATATCCTTTAGTTTCGTCGAGTAAATGATCTCGCACCACATTATTATCGGCAGCAATGTTTACGTTTTCGTACACGTGCTGCCGCGGCGTCGCACTCTCAGTCTTGGTATTCACAACAGAGTCGCTGATATTGACTTTAGTAACAAACTTTTGCACGTTATCACTATTAATTTTCACAGGTTCACTGATCCTGCGCTCGAGACAGGCGGCGATCGCGGTCACTTTGCTGCCCTTGTGCTCGGTTGCGGGTTCTGGAGCGACTGAAAAAGTCCTGTAGAACTTTTGCAGCGCGCCCTGTTGCGCGGGAGGGGCTGAGGGAGGGTGCTTCTCGGTCGGCTTCTGTCCGCCGAATATGTTGAATACTTTCACTGCGGGCATGTCGCGAGTCCGGCGCGCGGGAGCCGGTCGCGGAGCGTGGATGCGCGCGCGCGTCACGGCGAGCGACGTGCATGTGCGCGCGCCGAGTCGCTCCACCGCGCTATCAGCGCACACAATAAGAAAGTCAATGTCACTTCAGGCGCCCAGCAGACGTGACAAATCATCCATAATGAATGATCCACAATACAGCTCCGATTGATGACCGATTACAACAACCATTTACATGACTTATTTGCTTTGATTACATTCAATTAAACAACAACAAAATGTTTAATACAACACTCATCGAAACAATTTACAGCGCTATTTGCAAGATGTAAATTATCAAAATCGATCGCGTTAGTATTTCCATATTTATGAATTGAATGTTATGATTGATTAATGGCAGATATTTAAGAGGAAAGTAAGCCAAGCGTCTTCGTTAAAAACAACCTGCTATTTTATGTAATGAGCATACTTTCGTGAACAAAACCAGTTATGTTAAATCCATAAATCCCAATAGAAAGTAGGAATGAGGTTGTTTGGACAATGATGTAATTGACCGACAAAAGTTTATCGTGGACCCAGATCGTATGTAAAAAGGTTGCAAAAACATCTGAAATGTGAAATGCTACTGAGAAATGTAATACGGGTAACCTAATTAAGCGAGAACCCGGTTACCCTGGAGCAACCAAACATGTGTGGTTGATGGTTGCTTTAATGTCGCCGAATGCGGGCATCGTCCTAGTAACGTGATACGTGATGTTATTTTTAATAACGAAATAGGACGATTTATGAAAGACTATACGTAAATTAAATTAAGATAACATTTTGACAGTTAAATGTATGCTGGAGGAAATGCAGGCGGTGAAAAGACGTGTTTGAGCAAACATTAAACTAGATGTAATTCAGGATTTGAATTATGATGATTATTACTATTATTAACAGGTCCAAATATCTTTTCTTTCTGTGATCCTGATGATCAGAAGAGTATACCATATGATAGGGTTTCAATGCGCAAGCAAACAAAAGCTAGTTATAATAGAAGGGTATACAAAATTTACTGAATGGCATAATGCTGTGATGAAGGGCATCATCATCTGCCTAGCCTTTTCCCAAATATGTTGGGGCGACGAAGAGCATAGGGTTTAATTTGTTCGAATCGGATTCATTTATGAGATATATGCACTAGCGAATTTTATTGGGCAGATTCTCTTCTGCAACCAACTTCCTTTGATTTTTATATCAGACTAGCACTCAGGTTCGCATATTTAATTCTAACTAGGATGAAAAGACCCCTAATGTGCTTTTGCAGGTCCCAGGCCTTTATAACGAACGGTTCAGTGGTTTCAAAGTGAAATAATTAAAAAAGGTAACAGACAGAATTACTTTTTATTTTATTAGTATGTATAGTTAGAAAAACTGACTAGCTAAGCCTGTTCCCAAAACAAGTCGTTTCCGGAAGTCAAGTTTCGCAATTTAACCTGCAGCTAGCGGAAACCGTGCTCATATTTTCCATAACCGCCAGTTCTTCCGAAGAATATAGCGATGACTAACCAATCTGATGTAACACTACAGGTGTAGAACTTAAAGTCTTAAACACACCCAATATTACGGAGGCAGATCGTCAAGAATGCAATGTGACGTAATAATGAAATACTTAAACTTATGCAACATATTATGTATGATAGTTTTGTGAGACTGGGTGTCGGCAGCTGAGGTCATTGACAGATGTAGTGGCTACACAGTATTAATCTGAAGCTAAAAGTAGAATGGACGAAAATACTACGAAAAATTTCAATTTAAAGGGTATAATGCTAGATTCGGAAATCATAATTGAGGATTAGGTTCTCTTAAGAACTTAAAAAAATATCATGATCAGTCCCAGTGAAGTGATAGAGAAGTATGGAAGAGGAAGACATGCTGCGCCGACACAAATAAATGTAAATAAGGCCAGGAGAATGGTGAGTTCAACGCCCAGGTAAAAGCAGAAGCCATCGATTTGATGTGATCATGGGGACCTTTTCTTTAAAAACCGAGCAGTGCAACTATGGAATCAATCTACAACACGCAAAATTTAAAACCAACAGCAACAGAATACAAACTTAAAGTTAACTAAATCTCTTAACTAACACATCAAGGAAACCACGCGGAGCTTCCAAGCTTCCATATTAAACACTGATACTGGAATACTAATAGCTATTGCGTAACTTATTATGACAGTGTCCGTCTGTTGGTCGTCGTACGAGGTCGTTGACAGATGTGAAGAGCTTTGTCTTACAACCAAGTCAATGATCTGTGTTGAAAGACCAAATTTTGGGACGAATGGAACATTTTGGAATTCAAAAAATGTTTATACCGAAACATTTTTTATGTTGATGAGGTTGGACAAGAAAAAACAAAAAGACTAAAAATTTGATGTACTCGTAATATAAGTGTTGATGAATTTAGAGGGAGAGAAAGACCAGAATAAAGATGGATGGATTGTGTGAGGTATGAAATGATATGAAAGAAAAAGGAGTAAATCATAGCGTGATGGAAAACAGAGGAAAATGGAAGAAAAAACGTGTTGCACCGACCCCAAATAACATGCTGACGGGGTAGGACAAGATGATCCGTTTACAAAAGTAAGTCTGAAGCTAATATAGTAATATAATACAGAGAAAAATGGTGAAAAAATGGGGATTAAATCAACAAGCAACAAAAAATTAGGATTTGAGAATCCTAAGTTTGCTCAAAGATTATGTTAGATAAAATTTTATGACTCACTGTGATCTTCTTGAATTTGGTTACGTGTTTCAGCATTTTTAACAACGATACGCACCAAACAAATAAAATTATGTAAACACTGCGAATTTGCATGTACGAATTTATTTGGAAAAGTGAACACTGGATGTTAGTCACTATATTATCAACTTATCACTTTAACCTAATTATAAAAAATATAGTTGATAAGAGCCCCCGATCTCTTAATGATTGAATGTTCAAATGCAAATAGTTACATGATAATATTATTGAGATGTGCTGTGAAGTGATTGATAAACAAACAAAATTAAACAATTTGATGGTACAATAAACAGTCATTGGACTCGAAAATAAACAAAACAATCAATTAAAAAGGTAAACAACTAGAGACTGGTTAGGACATAATAACAACCGAAAAACAAAAATGTTTATGAGATCTTAAAACCCACTCATTTCTCAGAAGCAGGAGTCCGAGTTTTGTGCCGGTTTATGACAATAGACTAGCACACGACCCCTCTGCCTAAACCTTCGGGAAGATACAGGCACGATGTTATTTTATACTAGCTTATACCCGCGGATTTGCCAGCGTGGAGTTCGGTAATTGTCTCACGGGATCGTACTACCTGGATAAAATGTATCCTATGTGTTAATCTAGGTCATAACTATCTTCATAAACTTTCGCATTTAGGAATATAATCTAAAAAATAACAGTAGTAAGATTAAAATCCACTATTACACAGAGAAACAAATACACATATCGTAATACAAAACACTGATAACCCAACACAGAAAACAACCAAACCAGACACAAAAACACACAAGCAAGCAACCGAAATGGAAAGTGTAATATTTCCCACTCACAGTAAAACAGGAGAGACGCACAATACACGGGTGGTACTTTAAAATGTGTGACATTACAATGACAAGTAATTACCGTGAGCCGTGACCGACGGCCGTGGAGCGGATTAGCCCGAGAATCATGTCAAGATACCTTGAGACCCGTCTACAGAGGATGGAGCGAGGAACATTAATATTTATGTGTTCATGGTGGATTCCTCGAAACTCGTAGGCCCTGGCTAAGATCGTGCATGTAATTTCTTTGTTTTCAATTTCAATCAGGTCAACGGTGAAGATCCTGTTACTATAGTATATCTGATTTTAAAGCATCATTTATAATTTAACACAAAAACGACGCCTTGATGGTGGTGAAGTTCTGGGCCGACAAAAATACTGCCTTGCTATTGACAAAAAGAAGAAGACAAAATCATAGAGTCTTGGGTACACTTACAGTATGATAGTTTTTATCTAATTAATAATCTATCCTTCTGATGGAGAGGGATAGGAAGGCCAAACAAAATATAGTTGGATCGTGTGAGGAAAGAGAAAGGAGTAAATGATGCCGTGACGTATGACAGAGGAGAATGGGAAGAAAACGTGTTGCGCCGTCCCCAAGCAGAATGGAACAAGGGGAAGAAGATGATGAATAAGCTGTCCTTCTGTAATCATTTGGCTGAAAATATTGCTAACCATGACCTTATGACCGATGAATGTGTTCCTAAAACTCAATCTGCAGACTCCGTCTTCGAAGCCAATCATCTCAATGAAACTCAATCCAGTGTAGACGTCGCCTTGCGACTAATAAAGAGATCTAATAAAGATGGACTGGCCGTCTGGTTGACACTTAATTGCTGACAATCGAATCTACAACGACACGTCACACTTTGCAGCGACGGAACGTTATTGAGTAGAATTATGATGGACATCACAATGTTCTGGTTGATTTTTCATGCGTGTAATTTATTAAAGACTTTTTTTAGGATACTTTTTTTACAATCCTGTTCTTATCCATCCGCCACGACATACACGCTGAAGCTACACAGGTCTTGGTCTTGCAACAGTTACTGATGAGAAGACAAATGAAATAAGTTGTTACGAGCATATGCCACTACTCACAGTGTTGCTCGACGAATACCGTTTTGCAAGTCTTATCGCCCGAAGCTTTGAACAGGACCTTAACCAACCAGATTGTCTTCTTTTCCATTCATCTCAATCAGTAAAATTCAATTCAAATTCAAGCAATCAATAAAAACATGGAAAAACACTTTTTTCCTTTTTTTTTGGACCGTTTTAGTAGCTATGCTAAACTCTGATATATTGGCGTGTCTACACCTAAGCATAATAATCTATCCAATTTGCTATAATGATATTTAGATTGACGAGGCTAATAAATATTATGATTGAAAGAATCAGGTCAAATCAAGTAAAAATATGAGATGAAATTATTTTCAAATTGTCTTATTTATAGGTCATGAGAATTTGGCGCAAAATGTTCAAAGTAATAACGAAAGTATGTTTATTACCTTCGCCGCGTCAGCCAAAATATTGACATAACATCTTTTGCAGAGAATTTGTTTTCACTAAGGTCAGTGACTCAAAAGAAACAATATGTAATGAACAACCTATTACTCACAAATATGCAAGACGTAAAGCCGTATACAGTCGTTACGGGTAGCCAGAAGCAAGAACATCTAACAAGCAGTTTTACTGAGGGGTATAGGTCATCTCTGACTGATTGCCTCTCGGCAATAGCTCCATGTAAAATACTGGTATTCAGCTGCATCTGGTTAGACTGGAAGCCGATTAGCCGATCCCAACTTGGGAAAAAGCTAGGCAGATGACATAAGCTGTAAGCTGGATTAGACGCCGATCCCAATTGGAAAAATGTGAGGCCATCATCTTAAGACAAAGCCTGACTTCACCCACTGCTAGGTATAGGCCTCGCTTACCTTGTGCCAATCTCCGCGTTCCTAAGTCAACGTCATCCAGGTAATACCCGCTATGGCAACAATATAGTCTGCCCCAATATTGATGTATACTCTCATACAAATGGTACCAAAACTGTCACGAACCTAGCTCTGCTACTAAATTTGAACAAAGCGGTCTAATGATGTCGCCCTGAGCTAACAGAGCGCACTATACAAATACAGTCGTTGCATTGCCCGGAGTGTTTCCTGTCGCTGTGCCACCGAGGAGGCGACCGTTAACAAATATCTGGGGGCGGTGCAAGTGATAAGACGTCGGAGTCAAGTAACAGATTGTGTTTAATAGATTAAGCTATTAAATGATGGATTGACTGTGGTGTATGATATATAGCTAGAAGGGGATGACGTTGTTCTAGGAATTTCTCCTGTATCGTGAGTGTGTTTACGCCAGACCCGCAAAAACAACCTGTAAGTCATACAAATATTTGTTTTGGGAATCGAAACCGCGACACGCAGCAGTTAGGAAGATATGTTGTTTCAGCCCCAAATAAATAAGGGCTAATGATTATACTTACTATACGGTTAGACTTGGAGCCGACCTTAACATACTTGGGAAAAGGCTAGGCAGATGATGATTATAATGAAGTTTAGTTACATGACCCAGCATTGGTACGCATTTTAAGAAATTTCTTATTGATATCTGATTCAACTATAAAAAATTACAAAGCCATTTTGAGGACGTAAAAGACGAAGTAAGACATGACAATTAGGTTGCTATTTATCAAGCTTCTAATTAATTAGAAATTGAAAAATTGGAACTATTGAACAAGATTAGAGTAAACATTTAGAAACGAGACTTGTTTTTATCACACGAAAGGATATCTTAAAGTAAAAGCTTCTACAATTGAAGTATGTAACAAGATAGGAACTGCTGAAGAGTAATATTTAAACTACAAACGCTTTACAAGCAAATGCCATTAACTGGCTTAATACACAGTGACGTGGGTGGAAGATAATCTCATTTAGAACACAACAGTTCAACTTTATTATTTCGTGTCTTTAGAGACAGTTAAAGATAATGGGTTGAAACTTCTTTTTGAAAACAAGTTCCATTAAAAGCTCAAGATAATATGTACTTTTTGAAACCTGTTTGTTATTTATTATTTGACAATGTAATGCATTTTGTAAAGGCAAAGTTACTTTCTTTTCGACATGCTGTGGTAATAGATGCAGTATCTAATTTGAATGCAATATTCAAAAGCCTACGGAAGGTTTCTTCAAGCCTTTTCCTTACTATATTGGTGTCGGCTTCCAGTCTCACCGAATGTAGCTGAATACATGATACATGATAACAAACCACTTTCCTAAAGAAACATTTTTTTAATACTCATTCACTTTTATCACAATAATACAACAGCCGAATGAAATTCGCGCGCGCGCTCCTGTGACCTATCAGCTGTAAGCCGCGTGACGCGGTTCTGTCTCGTTACTATTGTACCGTGCAACAGAGGGTAGACAGAGCACCCGCACGGCTCGCAACCGAACTGAACCGAATTTCATATGGCTGTTGTGTTAATGTGATAAAAATGGATCAGAATTAAAAAAAAATGTTTCTTTGGTAAAGTTGTTTGTTATCATGAGTACAATCACGTGTTTAAGTATCGGACACTAATTACCAATCACCCTATACATACAATCGTTATTATCTCACTTTCCATATCCCAACTTTCATAGTTCCCATCAAACCATGAAAGTGCTAGTAATTCGTTTCGAATCCCAGAAAATAATCAAACGTTTTTGCTGCCTTCGAGCACCCGCTTTTGTCCACCGTGTATCCCACGGTTTTCACCGAACGAAAGCGATGCCGTAAAATATAATAGGCCATGAAAAACCATGGTGGAATGCTGCCACGGTAGAATTAACTTTGATGACACTCATGTAGTGAAAAGATACAACGAACATTTTCAATTATCAATTTGTTTGTATGTTTGTATGTAAGGAGTTATCTTGGGAACAGCTGATCCGATTCCGATATTTCTTTCACTACCGGGAAGCTACATTATCCCCGAGTGCCAGAAGCTACATTTAAAATGTTCCCCTGGTTTAATTTCCGTAAATAAAGGGAGCAAAGCCCCGAGCAAAAGCTAGTTTCAAATAAATGTTGGATTTAGTTTTTAAAAACTTGTTTGGTAAGTAGACGGTTCTAGTGATCGGACTAAAAACAAAAAGAGACAGTTTTTTTGCTTGTAAAGCAATTGGTAAACTTGTTTTAGATCCTGGAACGAGTTTTCAGATCTTTGGCAAGATAGTGTTCACAGCTTAGCAGGTCTATTATTTAGATAGCCGATGATTTGCAATAAAGTATCGTTGATATAGCGCGGGATCACTTTGATTGCATGACTTCACTAGAACTACGACTAGCTTTATTTGTACTTCTAATTTTTCATTGTTTAATTTTAAAATTTACCCTTTACTTGGAATTTCTCCTGTATCGTGGGTGCGTTTACAAAGATTTAAACTCACAAACAGCCAGACCCGGAACCTGCAGGCATACAATTTTTTTTTCCGTCATTGTCATCTGCCCATTTCCCAAACTATATTTGGGTCGGCTTCGAGTCTGACCGGATGCAGCTGAGTACCAGTATTTTACATGAAGCGACTGCCTATCTGACCTCCACAAGGTCCCAACCCAGTAACTGGGTAATACGATACCCCTTGGTTAGACTGAATGTAAGATTTTTGGCTTCTGACTACTTGTAACGACTGGCAAAGATCTACAAATGACAGCCGGGACCAACGGCTTAACGCCCTTTGCGAGGCACGAAAGAAATTAGGTACGTATATTTTTCTCTGGTGTGGGAATCGAATCACGACACGCAGCAGCCAATCGCTCAGCCACTGCGTCAACCGTGCCGTTACTCCAGAGTGCATAAAATTCTCTGCAGTGTGAATATCATCGTCTTTCTCTTCATAAGCACTCAAATCTACTGTTAAAAGAAAATCGCACCCAATCGCTCAATTGTGATCTTCGCACCATTTCTAACAAAGACATCAAACGCTTAGAAAAACATCACTTAATATGACCCCGGGTTCAAGCACAATTTGTGAGCAATTTAGCACAATGGAGATTATCCATTCAAGTGATTGTCAAAAGAGACCGCACCAAGGTATGTAAGAGCGACAGTATCACTGTGTTGGGTGTACATTGCTCGCTAACAAGAAAACAAACCGTATTAAATAATATTTTGAAAATGAAATAAGTAGCTAAGATAATAATATTTATGCAATATCTTTAATCTGGAAGGAGTAGAATATGTAACTTCAACGCACAAAATATCGATAAATGCTAATACGATGCTACAAAATTGCGATGCACGCTACTGCGAAAGACCCTCTCTGCGAAGCCACTAACTACACTTCGATGCACGTTACCGCGATAGATCTTAACTGCGATACTACTTATCTGCGATGCACGTTACCGCGAAAGATTTTCACTGCAATACTACTTGACTTCGATGCACTTTACCGCGAAAAATCTAATATTGCTGTAATCATGTTTAAAAATGGCCAGATAGGCACTTTATGGAAATGGATTATGTTGGTAACCTACCAGTAGTAGTAAAAGTAAAGTTCAAAATACAAAGAATAAGACATTTATTATATGTATTTTGAATTGGGCGTTAATAGGTGCACCACAGTATTTTATTGTTGTATTATATATCTTCGTTTTTCCTGAGTAACCAGGGCCCCTATTCACAAACGCTCGGATTCGATTTCGATTCGGAAAGTCGTATGTCTATCTTGTTTTGGCATTACGAAAGTGAGCGAGATAGACATACGACATTCCGAATCGAAATCGAATACGAGCGTTTATTAATGGAGGGCCTGTTAAGTTGTTCCAAATAAACTTTTTTTTTGCATAAATCGTCATCTGCCTAGTAGTGCCAGTTTTAACAACTTTGTTAGGGCCGGCTTCCATTCTAACCATGCAATGCAGCATGCATGCGATGCAGCTCAATACCAGTATTAGGGTTCTGTAGCCGGATGGCAAAAAACGGAACCCTTATAAATTCATTATGTCTGTCTGTCTGTCTGTCCGTCCGTATATTAAAGCCACTTTATTCCTAAACTATCCACACCAGTCACCAAGACTACACATTTGAAAGTTGGTAGGTAGATGTATTGTGAACCGCTTTACAAATTTTAAACAAAAATAAAAAATATGGGTTTTCTCCCCTTACATGGAACAGAAACTAAACAACCCTTTAATTTCTAAAGTAAGAGGAGGATAATTCTGATAAATTTGTAGCATAGTAGATATTAAAAAAAAAAAAACAACGAAAATTGTTTTGAATAAGATTTCATGTTAAGTTTTTGAAATATGGGACTTTTTCATCAAACTGCAGCTTTAACTATTATTTTTCATTAATTTACTTACTATGAAAAACAAATTTAGTTTTTCTTTTGAATGTAATATAATACAACAACCCATTATTTAGTTTGGTGCTACGGAACCCCGTTTGCGTGTGTGTACGACACGCACTTGGCAGTTCTTTTTTAATGGAGCGACTGCCTATCTGACGTCCAAAACCCAGTTAGTACAGGGTAATGCGGTGTTCTATGGTAAGACTGGTTGTCGGAATTTGCTTATTATTATTAATGACACGCATGCGTGGAAGGAGGTGGATAATTATTTGCCTAATCTCTTACCGACTCAGTATGCTGGAGTCAGTTTCCGAACTCAATAACAGTATTTTATATGGACCTAGTGAGTGCTTCTGTGTATCTCGTTACGACTATCAAAGACCTAAAAATGGCAAAAATGCAACCTGCTTTCTGATATACGGAGGGTTCTTGGGATGTAACGGATGGTCACCGATCCACGAACCGACCTCCCTAAGTTAAGCAGATCAACTCATGTCGTGCGGCTTGTATGATTTAGTTACGAGCCTCTTGAAACTCCTACTACTAACTTCACAGCAATGTATACGAACGCAATCCTTTGCTCCAAAAACTCGTAGTGCAAGTTTGATAGTATAAATGGCAAGTCTCTCGCAGGTTGTTATTATTCAAGAGGCGGACGGCTATCAGATAGATTTATAAGCATTGATATCACAATGCCACAGTTTACAACTTGTTTTAAGCATTTGTCGCTCTGGGTTCGTTGACATGAGAACCAATCTAGGGGTTGGCAATCTTGTATCTCGGTTTGATAGGATTTTTGTCGCAGGCTTTTGTTATTATTCCGTCGGCTTCCAGTCTAACCGGATGCAGCAGAGTTTCAGTATTTTACGACGAAACGGTTGGCGCCGTGGTTGAGCGATCGACTGCTGCGCTATCGCGGGTTCGATCCCCGGACGGAACAAATATTTGTATGGCCTACAGATAGTTGTTCCGGGTCTGGCTGTTTGTGTATGTGAGTTTAAATGTTTGTAAACGCACCCACGACACAGGAGAAATTCCTAGTGTGGGGCAAGGTTTAAAAAAAAAAATGACCCGAAACGACTATCTGACCTCCACAATCCAATGACTGGGTAATGGATGTCAGACTTTCGGCTTCTGACTACTCGTAACGACTGTTAAAGATCCAGATTTACATTCCAGTATGTCTGATTGATAACGTGGTCGCAAACGCAACTGCAGGTTCGATTCCAAGTCGGGCAAATTGTTATTCGGTTTTGTCGGGCAAATGTTTGCGAAGCGAAGATTTTGTAACATATTTCGATTTAAAAGAGTGTCCATGGAGTTTCTTGCTCATTCTTCTCCATAGAGATCTACGCTTTGGAATGGGCAACTACAGTATTTTCACAAGTTATTATGCCTTGTGACTGGGACTGTAGCTTCGCGTTTTCTTTAATTGTATTTTTTGTTTGATTGTTTTTTGACTTTCAAAAGTGCCTGTAATGGTCTAATTGAAATAAATGCTTTGAGTTTGATCCTAATTACATAGGACTCATGTACATAGGTAGTTAGCGAATTGTGGGTGTATTATTAGGTAGGTACATAAACTTCTGCCTATCCTTCCGAGGATTACTGGCGTGAAGTTATGTAGGTATTAATGACAGCCGGGACAAAGGCTTGACAACTCTTTAAGTAAATACTCGATGTGCCGCTATATCTAAGAATCAAGAGACGAACTGTAGAAAGTTATCGCGTGCGCTCCCGGTTCCGTCTGCGTAACCACTGGTCGTCTATAAGGCGTACAATTGCATAAATTACAGGTTTTTATACTTAGTAGTTGGTATTTTTACCGATAGATGTGTTTATGAGTATTTCAGTCGATGCGGAAATAATAAGTCAAGTTTGTTTATGGGAAAATTATTACGTTTTTATGAACGTGGACGAGGCGAAAGGATTGTAACAAGTTGCGTTCAGTGGTCGCCTACACTCTTGGGCAAAAGACCTTTTATGTATGTATGTACTAGCTGTCCCGCGCAACTTCGTCTGCGTCACATTTTCCCCGTTTTCGCAGCATTTTTCATTGCTGCTCCGCTCCTATTGGACGTAGCGTGATGATATATAGCCTATAACCTTACTCGAGAAATAGGCTATCTAACACTCAAAGAATTTTTAAAATCGTATCAGTACTTCCCGAGATTAGCGCGTTCAAGCAAACAAACAAACAAACTCTTCAGCTTTATAATTTTAAGTATATATTAAGTTTGAAACACTGTTACTGGTACTCTACGTCATTCTACTGCTAGGGGCGTCTCCACAAGATTTCCAGTTCATTCGATCCAGGGCAAAAGTTGGTCACCCTCACTAGTCATTGGTTTTGTGTAGGGCTTACTGCTATCTACTAAGACGTCTGTCGCGATGGCAGGGCATACTATAGTGGCTAATTCCATTAATTACCAAATGAATGAATAGTATTCGATGTTAGAAGTGCTCCTTCCAATTTTGAATAGAATTGTAATTAATTCCCTCTTAGAGAGAAGAGGCTTGTGTTCCAGCTGTGGAAAGATTAGAAGCTGTTCATGCTTATACATACGCTATTAGAAGTTACTATCACAAGTTACTATAATTTGTTATGTTGAAGTGTCAGCAAATACAATGCACATAAGATGTGAAAAGTAAACAATCAAATTACATGGCCTTATTCATGTCTATTTCCCCACTCAAAATGTTATGTTTATATACAGGATTACATACTAAAGTAATGACTGCACATTGTTTGGCTTATTGAACAAAAATACCAAAGTAACCTCATTAACTACAGTCACAAAATAACTCATTATCATTATTTTGATCACCCTTTTAAGTTCACCAGTGACTCACAATGTTCATGTAAAAATAATGACACTTATACGAAGTTAAACAATGAGATTCCTAACTTAATATTATAAATATGTGCATGAGTTTGTTTGCCACTAATTCGCGCTTTATAGGTCGAATAAATTCGTTTGAAATATGGCAGATATATAGACTTGGTAAGCACATAGGAGACTTATAAGTTCTCGTGAGATATTTTCCGACAACCAAAAGGGAAAGCCGCTGGCAAAAGCTAGTTTAGAAATAATGTCACTGGAATCAAACAATGGCAAAAAGAAATAAACAAGAAGTGTCACTAAATGGCGACAGTGTGCAGACGGAGTTTACGTATGCGACACACGCGCATCACAGTTGAAAAGTTCTGAACTATGGAGCTTTGATTATGCATGCCCTGGAGCAGAAATGGTTAAATAGGAAGTTCTGTACGGTACAAAGGAATGTTAATTATAGTTTCTGCTTTGCTCATGGCTAAATAATAACAGCCGCTCGGGTCCTTTTTCAGGATAAACCGCGCTTGCCTGGGTTGGTCCGTAGATGGGTGCGGTCACCCATCTACGGACCAACCAATTACAAACCTAGTTTCCACCGTACCTCGGAAAGCACGTTAAGCTATTGGTCCCGGCTGTCATTTGTAGATCTTTGACAGTCGTTACAGGTGGTCAGTGGCCCGAAAGTCTTACCAAAGGGTATCGTGGTACTCATTAAGTGTGCATCTCACTGGTGATCATAAACGCCAGGTGACGTGTTTGGCCGATAATTACCACAGCAAATCAAATGATACATAAGATTTGACATCCACTTTTAAAACAATATTTCCGAAACTCGAGCTAAGGCTCTGATCAGTGAATGCTCATCTGATGAAAGCTTCTTCGTCAGATACGGCAGAGACCACAAATGGTACCTGCTGCTAGTATTTTTTTAATAATTTTAGCATGAAAATACTACAGTCGGTAAAGATTTATGCGTGGCACGCATACAATGGTTCGACGTGGTGCATTATGCAGGCATTTGCTAGAAATTGATGGGTGTGATATATGTCTGGTTTCTTTTTTAATTAATGTGGGTATTCAACTATTAATTGCTACAGGTGACAACTTTACTCCAATGCAAATATAAAAAGTTGATTTTCCTGCTCTGGGTGGAGCGGAAGGAAGTGTCAGACTTGTACTGACTAAAACCCATCCGTGTTCCTTCTTAGCCCTTTGTGTTCCAGGGTCACAGTATCTCTTTTGAACAATCCCGCAGCCCTGGCAGGCATCGGCCCTCTCGGACCCCTTCCGATTCGCTGACAACTCCTTGAGGCGCGCGTGGAAAACGAACGCGCCGTCGACACGGCCTGTCGTCATAAGACGGACAGACGGATTACTGAGATGACGAGAATGTTGATGAACATGGTGGAGCATCGATCTTCACAGGGTGGCTGGTTACTTGGATGTTAGTGACAATCGAAACGAATAGATAATAACCAGTAGGTGATTACTGTGGGCTGGTGATGAGAATGATGATAGTGATTTTATTGGCTATTGAAACTATGATATGCTTGAAATAAAAGATTCAGGTGGAAGCATAATCAAAATCATAAGAAGGAATCAGACATTGACGTTCTTTAGTTTCTGCATTTTTTGTTTACAATCAGGACTAGTCAAAGAAACTGGCCATATAAGCAACAAAATGTTACGCTATTACGGCCACAAAACTACTTAAATTTTCTATACACAAGTAAAGCCAATGAGTTTTTATTATTTCCAAACATGTCAATATGCCCTTTGAAGACACATCTTAAACCTTTTCAGTATACAAAAGTAATGAAAGTCGAACAATGTGAGTTCCAGCTAAGGCACAAATTGCTTGCTTTACATAATGTATGAGAAACATCTTTGTATTTGTTTTGCATTCCTTTTATTTCCATTTAAATAGGTACTTTGGATTAGTGTTTATGGCAAATTACGGGAACATAGCTTAGGATTTTCTTCGGGGTGAGGTCCATGTCGTTACGAGTAGTCCGAAAGTTGGAAAGTTTGACAAACATTCTTGCTAAAGTATCAGGTATCGCGAAATATGTTGTGGAGTTCAGATAGGCAGTCGTGTCATGTAAACTTCTGGTAAGACTGGAAGCCGACCCAAATTGGAACAAGTTTTTAATGTTGTACCTTTACTTTAAGTACTCCGTGACCGCTGAGCTAATGAATGCATGCATCAGCGCAATGTTAGGAGTGCGTAACACTGTCCGTGCGTAGTCATACTGAAAATCGTGACCATTCACCCCAAATCGTTTCCCTGTATTTATTTTTGCGTAGAGTTACATAGTTTGAGAGAGCAGCGGTAGACTAGTGGTGGCAGCCCCGACTTACGAGCAGTAAGCCGTGGGTTCGAACCCAGACAGGTCCATTACTTTGTGTAATTTATTTCATCACTGCTGCCATCAAAAACGGTGAAAGAAAACATCGTGAGGAAACCGGCATGTCCTAGAACTAAAAATTCGAAGACACGTGACATCTACCAACCCGCACTGGGTGCGCGTAGTGGATTACAGCCCACTCCCTCTCGTAGAGAGGAGGCCTGAGTCCCAGCAGCAGGAACATTAAAGGCTTATGATGATGACATAGTTTGATGGACCTACCCACACAATGATTGGTTAACGGCTTCGTGAAGAGTCCGTTTACACCTGTTATAATGTACTAAACTATTTATCAGTGCGTAGTTTCCGCACCTGGTCCGCACACACAAAACTGCGATGCCACGTCGCATCGTAAAAATCTACGAGCTCCCACGACGCATCGCAAGAACTTGCGAATTGATTCACATCGAGCATTCCGGCGATCTTACGTCTATTTTTACAATCCACGTCATGACTTAGTTTACCAAATACGTTCAGTACGGTTGACGGTCCATGAAGGAATGGTTACCCAAAACATGGATACGCGAGAGCCTTTGCCACAAGAAATCGCATCGCAACAATTCGAGTCGCAGTTTTCTGCGTTGCGAATTCGCATCGCGCCGATTCGCAGTTTTGTGTACAAGCCCTTAGACCAAACATTATTATTCTACCTGTCAACAGTAATTAGCTAGCCAGTCTGTCCATCTAAACAGGTGTTACTAGTGATTTGTAAGCGGTTCGATTCCCGGTAAGAGCAAGCGCCTATCCGGCCGTCAGAGCTAATTTCACTGACGGAAAGTTGATGTATGAGTTAAGTTTCCTACGGTTTGAGGAAGTGGTTATCTTTTGAGTTTATGAGAAAGTAATGGGTGAGAATAATGCAAGTATAAACCTTACTTAAGACAAACATGCACTAGTACACTGTAGACAAACAGTGTTTATTTCTCCAGGTAGCTTTAAGTCCTATAATAGGGGAAAGCCTATTGTCATAAACCGCACACAAATTCTGAATCTGGGCTGTTACTGATAAATTCCTGTTGTCTGGTATAAAATGCCTAATGGTATAAAAAAAAAAAAAAACAAGTGACTTCTGGTATTTATGATAATATGTTCTGCTCTATTTTATTTATCATTCTGGAACACTGGCTTTTGCAATTTATAATAAGAAAATTTAAAAAAAAAATTAGCAGCCAATCAATAGCATAACAATATTAATAAACCAATCCCCACATTCACAAAACATTTCTAATTTTCCTCACTACAACACCATAAAATTGCCTAATGAATATTACATGTTCGCAACTATCATTGCATAATTTAAGAACAAGTAAAATGACTACATACATACTTTCTTTTTAATTGCTTGCTACAAAGCAAAGCACTTACAACTAACGCCATCTATCGGTAAGTGGTGGAACTATGACGTAAACAATCGAATTGGCGGGAAAGTTTGCGCGCGTCTATTTGACAGCTAAGACCACAGACTATGTAATAGACAATGCAGTATTGTGCGAGGTATCGTATTCAGCCTTGCTATTGTTGAATGAGGTCTTAACCTTGGCTCCTGGCCTCTGAGAAGGACAGGAACTTTTCATTGTTTACGATTTTATTATAATGGAAAAGCGTGGGGTTTGGATTTTGACTCGAAATTGTTAGTTGATACCTACTTCCTATTTTAACAAGGCTTGCTAGACATTATTGTTATGTCATTGTGTTTTAATGATTGAATGAAGGAAATTTAATGACTAATGAGTGATAGTTCTCATTTGAATTGATTGGTTGGAATTCAGGACCAATCAGAACCAAAGAGTTCCTGGGACGCAAAGTCTTCCTCTATGAGAGAGAGGCCCAGTTCGTCTTGGTTGATGTCGCATGGCTTCGATTTTTTGTCTAGGTCATGCCAGCTGGCTGGTTATGGCTACCCAATGATATTTTCCTACACCATTGCATATTTAATTTCATCCAAGACGCACGCATTTCCATAAAACAAACAAACTAATCTTTAGCAAAGGCAAAACAAGCACTTGAAAATAAGTTAATCATCAACCTGTTCTCTCATACATAAAGAGTTGTGTTACAACTCTAGCGCAGCACTAAATCACATGTAATGACGTCCTTATAACTACTTTCTAGCGTTCAGAATATTAAGGAGTGGTCAGACCCTGGCCGTACCATCCCGATTATTTATACACTTTCACAGATATCACTAAAACTTTGTACAAACTAATGTTTTCTATGTGAATGTGACTTTGTTTGTCACGCCTTAATTCAGCAATGAATGAACAAGACTTACCTAATAGAACACCCAAATTTTGCCAGTTATGTTGAAGTCCCATGTAATAGGGGGCGAGCCAATTAACATCAACCGGGCACTAATCTGGGCTCCGTGGCTGCTACTGAAACATTCCTGATGGAAAACTCAATAACAATTTGCCCGACGCGGTTATCGAACACAGGACCTCACGGTCAGCAGTCGCCATTGCGGCCACTACAGCAACGAGTCTGTCAATGAATTTAAATAAAAACAGACAGATCAAAGAGTATCGTAATACCCAGTAACTGGGTTGGGGAGGTCAGAAAGGCCACCAATCTATGAAAAATACTGGTATTCAACTGCATTGGATCTAGTTAGACTGGATGCCAAACCCAGCACAGTTGGGAAAATGGCAAGGCAGATGATAATGATGTTGAGATCACGACCGTCGACCTGGGTTTGGAAATAGGATATTTTTTATCCCAACTGTCCCGGGGGATAATTTCCGACCACCACGCGGGCAAAGCCGCTGGCGAAAGTTAGTAAGCATCCAATTGAGAAACTCAAACTCAAACTCAAATTCTTTATTGCATTCATGTGTATACATTTAGTTGTTACATATACGTTAGTAAGTTCCAACATGAAACCCGGTTAGGGCACGGCAACATAAACATTATAAAATTGGTAATAACTTAACGGTTAACGTGTATTTATTAATTATTATACTTTATTCATTTGTATCCGTTATTATAATTTCATTAATTTGTATGAATTATTATATTTTATTAATTTATATTCTCGATTGTTTTTATTTTTTATTAATTTCTATGTATTATTTTATTTTTGTACTATCTATCATATTCACATTTTTGATTCTAAGTATTCTGCGACCGAGTAAAAGCATTTTTGTGTTAAATATTCTTTTAATTTTCTGTTAAATGTATTGAATTTAGGTTCTTCTTTAATTTGTTCGGGTAATTTGTTAAAGATTTTTACTGCCATGTAATATGGGCTATGGTAAAGCATTTTGATCCGAGATGGTGGAAGATACAGTCTATTTTTATGGCGTGTGTTAACGTTATGCATGTCTTTTGTTTTAGGGAAAATGTTGCTATTTTTAAATACAAATATGCAAAGGTCATGAATGTATATAGAAGGTAAAGTTAGGAGTTTAAATTTAACAAAATATGGCCTACAGCTTTCGGTATTGTCAATGTGCGCCAGGATTCTAACACATTTTTTTTGAAGTATAAATACTTCGCTTGCATTTACGCTGTTCCCCCATAACATCACTCCATATCTTAGCCACGAGTTAGCGTAGGCGTAGTATGCCGATAGTGCCGTTTCTGTATTTGTGCTGTGCTTAAGTTGAAACAAGGCGTAAGTAAATTTAGATAATTTTAATTTTACTGTTTCTATGTGCTTTTTCCAATTGAGATGTGTGTCTATGTTTATACCGAGTAGGTTAAATGTAGTTACTAATTCGATAGGGGTGTCATTAAAAATTACATTATTATTTAGGGGGGGGGGGCTTTGTACGACCTAAATTGTATCATTTTGGTTTTTTTACAGTTAATTTCTAAATTGTGATCTTGTAGCCAAAGTGTTACCAACTGGAGAGTATTTTGTAAGATTGCATTTGGGTCAGAATTTTTGTCACATTTCACAAGTATGGAGATATCATCGGCGAAAAGTACTGGTAATGTAGTTTGTTTGTTTAATATTTTTGGGAGGTCATTGATATATATTAGGAATAGTATGCAGCCCAGAACGAGAAGACGGTATCCTTATTTGTACAGGAATGGAAATTTTAATGAGACCTCGCATGTGACAGTTTTATGGTGCGTTTGTTATTTCAAATTATTTTATCACTTAATGTTGGATTTCCTTAGAAAGTAGGGCCATCACATTATAAATGACAAACAAACAAACAAAGTCGCTATACATATCCAAATTATATGACGTCTTACTTTTAGAACGATCCATATTAACAGACTGAAGTATAAGACATACCAAATAATTCATTAATTAATCAATGGTTACACAAATTCGCAAAACAATAATACATCAGACCAAGGGATAGTAAACGTAGCAAGGGGAAACTTGAGGAGAGTGGCTCGTGATAGAAACCAGTGGAAAGAACTAGAGGAGGCCTTTGCCAAAAGGCATACTGAATACATCAGATCACACTGATCGGCACAAAACTTGATGTAATACTGATAATTGTTAACCGACTTCTGATGCCGACTGTACCCATACACTTCTGGAACAACCAGAATAAAAGTTTTAGTTACTGGGGCAGGTTTACTGAAACTATTACATTATCATTTTTATATTACCTGGACTTGAAATGAAGCCTTGACCCCTCAGATTTTTCCATCCCTTCTCAAATGTACTCAGAGAGGAAAATATATCGACCACATCAAGCTTACGTAAACAATTTGAAGTGTAAAAGTGCCAACATCCTGTTTATAGAACAAGGACGGATTTAATCAAAGAAACTGAACGCGATCAGCACAACTAAACTGCCTTTTTATCTGTCTGTGTCATCATTGTTGTAGAACTTGAACGCTCTTGAACTCGGTTTGAATGCGCTGATCGTGTTCAGTTTCATTGGTGAAATTCGCTCAAAATTATTTAATTTAACTTAATTAACAAATAAATGTATAGAGAAACTTGGCAACAAACATACGGCCACTCCCATGTGTAGAAGGAAAACCTTATTTATTATACGTATAGGGAATTCCATCTGATACCTGGCTGGTTCCGCGTCTGCCAGTTAGGCTGATAAATTTGTTGTCAGTGCCTGCAACGCTTATAAGGAATGATGATCGGCCATTTTAGAAAGTCCTCCTTTCTTGAGCTGTTTTATGTTTTGCGGTGAAATTACTTATTGCTGAGATAAAAATGGTAACTAATTTGTGCAATTGTTAGTTTGAACTTAGTCTAGATTGTAAACAGTTTCGGTGTTTTATTTTTTTAGCTTAAAAGGTTTTATATATACCAAAAGATTATGATCTTGTTGTCCTTTCAGCTAATTAGTTTACATAGATATAGTTCGGCACCTATTGTTTTCAAAATTCAATACAAATTATTCGGGTTGAAAGAAAAAGTTTGTATAGAAATACGTAATTTTTGAAAATGTGTCTTTTATTAAATGATTATACTTTTGGCAACGCGTTGGGCTATTAACTATCAAAAGCTGTTCATAAATCAATATCAGGATTCAGCTGTTTTAAAGCATTTAAATTAAAGCCAATAGCTTTGTTTTTATTAAAAGAAATCAGGCCTGTAATAACTTTCGTAACGTTTACAATTTTCCTTAAACCCCAATGAGTCGCTGTTGTACATAAGTTTTTACATTGCAATTTATTTGTATTTTTTTTTTTAATTTTGTGTGCATTAAAGAATAAGAATGAGTCATATGTAAGATTGAACCAAATTGAAGAACCATGTCTGTAACTGTTATCGATAAAGTTATTTATGCAAAACCTAATAAGTACTTAATACACTACCCTATGGGAAAGTGGCGTGAGATATAATCTCACGAGTCACGCCTCGTGTAAGGTCTAACTCTTCATACGCGAAATATTTTCAAAGAATCATCTAACGGTTTTATCGAAGCCATTTCAAGGGTTTTTTTTTTATCTATGTATATTTGAATAAAAAATAAATAATTTATAATTACTGAACCTACTAAATAAATAAAATCTATTAGATGGTGCAAAATAAGGAGCCAGCTTATTTTGCACCATCTAATAGATTTTATAATCGCTAGTTTACTACGTCGTATTTACCTATGGTCATTGTATAAAGGTTTTAAGTCCGCCTCTATACTTGAAGTGTTAAATAAATTGTAGAATTATAATAATTTCGTAAAAACAAAAACATTCAGATTTTTTTATCTTCGTTGTTATGGCGCTTTTAAGGCGTCTTGCCTCGCCAAGAGTCGGCAAGCGACTGACGCTCGGTTCTTGTAGCGCTTGCAGCACACCGGTCATTGACTCCGCGGGCCGCGTCGCGAGTTTGAATACAGGTTGCTGTTTTATTTCGAGGTGATCGTATAACGCGACTAAATTGAGAAGTTGCGTTTAATAATTTAAGTTTTACCTTTTAAGCTTTTGAAGCAAAAGTAGTGTGTAAGGATCGTAGCAGGTGGCGTTACGTAGTTTCTGTCCCCATGGGAAGAAGGTGGGATTTATGACTTTATGTGTTTTATTTTTTGCAAATCTTAATTTTGTGTTAAAATAATAATAATTTACGGCTTTTTCCAAACTGCCTTCATAGTTTTAATGTGAATTCATTCAACATGAAATACAAATTAGTTGTGTATGCCAAACCCAAAAAGCATTGTTCTATTCAGTTCGATATATAAAAATAAATAAA
Organism: Cerastis leucographa; assembly: GCA_963082945.1. Taxonomy (NCBI): domain Eukaryota; kingdom Metazoa; phylum Arthropoda; class Insecta; order Lepidoptera; family Noctuidae; genus Cerastis; species Cerastis leucographa. Next base: position 13,953,906 of record OY720365.1, on the reverse strand, counting down.
TAAATAAAATAAGTGCAAAAATAAGTCAGAACAGGAAAAGTGCGTTTACGTTGTCGACTTGTAGTCCACTCAATTCTAGATACTTTGCACTTCCCATAGCAAGTAAATTTGTTGGTCCTGCGCCTAGTGAGTTTGTGTACCAGTTGCAGGACCGGTCATGACGAATTGCTGTCCCATCAGACTAGAAGAGTTAGGGACGAGATAGTGAATTTGTGTCTACGTACTTACACATTTGTGCACTATCGATGGCCAGTCTCGGCTGAGATTAGCCGCTATGGCCGAAATTCGGTCTACATCCCAAAGTTAATACTAATCTTAAGTTTTATACCCAAACCAAAATGCACCATAATACTACATACACAATGCTCATGTTGACTCCGATGAATGGACCATGCTCCGTCTTCGTCCGAGGGCGAGCCAGAGAAGAAACATGGCGGCCGTGAAGTAATGCACCCACTCCGGTATTGACAGCTCGACGGCGGCAGTGGTGCATCTGTGTGAACGATGGACGGCCATGATGGGAGATGTTGGCTGTCACATGTTACCTGTGGTATGTTTTTATGTGTTGTGCGGTAGTTGTAAAGACATGTTATATTCTGTTGTGTGAGGTGTTGTAGTAAAAACGCTGAGGCAAATTGGGAATCAAAATTCTGTGTGAGCAATAATTATAAAATTATTATAGCTAGTTACTGGAGAGTGTTTATTTCAGCACGATATTAATTAATAGATTTCTTATTATTTCTCTTTTAGAAGTACTTCCTGCTTAAAAACGAATTTTGAGTATTTTAGTCAAATTGCATACAAAAAAAACCACATTACAAAAGACATCTCAATTTATCCGACTAACACGACTACCGACAAAAAACACCAACCTGTAGACAACAACAGCTGTTATACAAGAGTAGAGGGGAAGGGGGCGTACTACGAGTAGGTGGGAGAGTGAACTATCAACTGTTACGTCAGCGCCGTCTTTCTTTCACTCACTCCGCTTCCGTCAACACTTCGCGATGGACCGTTTTATGACAGGTATCTTTAACAATCTGCACGCAAGTCCCAACTCACGGTGACACCACCTTTATTTCGTGGCTTTAAGGATGATTCTTGTGTGACAACTGATGTGTGGTTGAACGTAAACGTAATTGTTGGCAGTTTGCGGTATTACGAATGGTGTAGGAAGTTTGTAGGAAAGTTTGTTTGCAAAATTGTTATGTAGTAAGAGTAGCTCATGACACTATTAGGTCTTTAAAGAATGATGCAATTTCACATACACGTAAACTAAGGTAAAAGCATAAAAGCATAACAGCCAAAGCCGATACTGCTTAATTATACAGTTAAACATTTATCTGTATAATTGAGCAGTTTCGGCTTTGGCTGTTATGCTTTTATGTTATGTTTTTTTGGTTGTTATGCGTTTGGCTGTTATGTTATGTTAGAATTGGCATTCGATTCTGTCATGTGACAGAATCGAATGCCAATTCTGAAATATATACGAAAAATACTGAAGTGACTGAACACTTATACGAGCTGGTTTAAAGCAAGTTTGTTCGCTAATTTTCAGCATCAATCCTAAAAGCATAGATTCCCAACATTATGTCTGACCCTGCAGTACTTATGTTTTCTAATAACAAGATACTGCAGAAACTGACTCTAACAACGAATTATTATCATACATCATCATCATCATCTGCCTAGCCTTTTCCCAAACTATCTTGGGGTCGACTTCCAGTCTAACCGGATGCAGCTCAGTACTAGTATTTCACATGAAGCGACTATCTGACCTCCACAACTCAGTAACTGGGTAATACGATACCCCTTGGTAAGACTGGATGTCAGACTTTTGGCTTCTGACTACTCGTAACGACTGTCAATGATCTACAAATGACAGCCGGGACCAACGGCTTAACGTGCTTTCCGAGGCCCGGAGGAAACTCGGTATATAAGTATGGTTATCCATCCATGGACCAACCTCGGGAACACGGCTTAACATTAAAGATCGACGAGAGGCTGTTATTATTTAGCCTAAAGCTCCTCAAAGATGGATAAACAACATATGCTGCAGACATTCTGGATGGTAAAATTCCAGGCTTTGGTTTTTTGGAGAATCACTGAATTCTAAGTCACAGGCCTATATACACTCCTAGACACCTAGTTTAGAAGTCAGAATATCCAAATTATTGTGACCTAGTAATAAATAAGCCTTCTTTATAATCTTAGTTTTATAAATATTGTAAAGATCACATTAGAATATTAAAAAAAAACACCAAAAAAGCCATCAGGTTTTTTAAGTGGAATAAAGATTTTTTTTATATACGACATATCACATGATCTTCAATTAGACGCTTAAACTTGTTAACGTAAGGATGGTTGACAGAGTAACAAGTTTAACAGTAAGTTGCCATCAAGATAAGACAGAAAGCGAAAAGATAACAGTTGTAGGAACATGAATAAAACGTGACGATAAGACTTGTGAAGTTGTTACCATTTGTGCAAGAAACGTTAAGATGTACGATTAGACTCGTTAAAAAGACGGATTTTTAAGAAAATTGTTCTGGAAATGTGACAACAGTACTGGAAAGTGTTGAGAGACAACCTGGATGTAACAGGTCTGAAGTCGGCAAGATGCAGTGAGAAAGCTTCGTTCAATGTTCTCGTTCCTCTTATCTGTTTGCAAGGAAGCAGTGACAGATGACTTATCCTACTAATATATACAGGCTGTAACGGAAAGGGTATATACATCCTTAAGGGTGTGCTACAGACCATCAAACTGAACATGTTTCTCATCATAAAACATGTTTTTCAGCAAAAAAAATATCTGCTGCCCCATAGAAAATTACAATACCTATTCGACCCAAATGTATAGGCAGCTGATATTTTTTTTTGCTGCAATTTTTTTTTTATGTTGAGAAACATGTTCAGTTTGATGGTCTGTAGCACACCCTTAAGGATGTATACATATACCCTTTCCGTTACACCCTGTATATATATTAGGTATAAACGCGAAAATTTGTAAGTATGGATGGATGTTTGTTACTCTTTCACGTAAAAACTACTGAATGGATCTGGATGAAATTTGGCACAGTGATAGATAATAGTCTGGAATAGCACATAGGATACTTTTTATCCCGGTAGTGTGATTCCGCGGGACAGTTACCGAAAAAACGCGGGCGAAACTGTGGGCAGAAGCTAGTACTCAATTTTTAGATAACATCACGCCTGGCTACCCCGAAGGGTAAGCCAGAGGTGTGCCCAATAGGGGTGCGGACTGGGTAAATAAAACGACATTCTATTTTGTCCGTCAGACAGGTAATACAAAAATATTAGACACGTATTTTTTGTTTTATCAAAATATCAAAAAACTACTTATTTAAAACTCATTAAAGTTGGAGAGTGGGGGCTCACTACGTCACAAGTAGTTATAAAACTTACAGACCTACATGTGACGTCATGCGCCATTTCAACTCAATATATCTCAGTAATTTTATGACCACGTGAATAAAGAAAGAATACGTGTCCAATACTTTTCAATAAACTACCCGACGGACAAAGAAAAAAAAATGTGATCATCCCCTATTATAGTATATTCACATTTCCCCAGTTGTTTGAGTCCGATGTAACAAGAGGAGAGCTTATTGCCATCAATCCAGCACAACACTCCGTGGTTGCTATTGAGACAATTTCTGATGGAAATCCCAATAAGTAACACTTTTCCCGATTCGGGAATCGAACCCAAGGGGCCTACTCTCTAAGTCCGTCAACGAAAGTACGGGTCCGTCCGTAACTAGCTTTATACTTCGAAATGAACCCTACTATCACATATTTTCAGATTTATGAGTTTTGAAAACACATCGGGAGTAAGGACAACTGTCCAATCGTGTTGTCATTCATTTTTAGTTCGGGCCACTAACGAATCTTATGTCCGTAAGTGATAAGGAGTAGGAAACGACCGAAACTACGGACTTCGTGCTTAGAGAGTAGACCCCCAGGACCTCATGCTCAGCAGTCGCGATTGCAACCATTAAACCCACGAGACAGTCAACTATCTTTATCGTAGCAAAATCTGCGAATCGTGCTTCTTCAGTAACTTTATCAACATTATCTATGATTTTTTCATCTGCTTTTAATTTTAGATAAAAATCTGGATGAACTAGACATTTCACTAATAGAAAATTTTAGAGCTCCACATCTCAATTAAAGAGAAATCGTCTTTGTTCGAATCAATTATTATGATAGTAACTATTTAAGAAGAACAATTAACTACATAACCATTTGTTATCTAAATCAGTAATCGTTCTTATCTGATGGGTTTGAAGGGACGCTGTGATGGACGGACGTCATGATGTAGAGTTTAATTTAAAATTATTTTTGTTATGTTATATTTTTTTTGCAGCAGGTAAATCTTTCTTACATATTTTTTTTTATTACTTTCGTGTGACTTTTTATATTATTATTGAAAATTGTTTAATTTAAGTAAGTATGTACCTACTTGAAAGGTATTTGATAGTTGTATTTTTAAGGAAATTAACGAAAGATTCTTTAATTTTTAGACAATTTTTACCAAATCTCCACTCATCTTAAAAGTGCACCAATTGAGAAGTGCACCAGTTGCAAAGTGTGCCATATGAGAAGCGCACCAGTTGCTAAGTTCACTATTTGAGCATGGTGTACAAGTTGAGATGTGCACCAAATGCGTCAAACCCGTCTTTATCATCAAAGTCATTGGGTTATAATCAAGAAGTATAGACAAGCAATTAAAATTATGAATACGTCATGCATGATCAGCTATCGAACCTGGAGGCCTAGACGAAGTGTCAATGTATCACCGTTGACGATAATGGCAATGTCAAAAATGTATTAACCTGACACAAGGTAACGACAATCTTGTCAAACCCTATGATTGACACTTATAACGGAATAAGACTAAATAATAACATAACATCACGCCTGTAATCCCTGCAGGGTTAGGCAGAGGTGTGCACCCAAATTCCTTTATTAATAACTAGCTGTCCCGCGCAACTTCGTCTGCGTCACATTTTCCCCGTTTTCGCAACATTTTTCATTGCTGCTCTGCTCCTATTGGTCGTAGTGTGATGATATATAGCCGTCAAGCCTATGTCCTTCCTCAGGTTGAAATCTATCTTCTTGCCAAATTTCACGCCTCACGGCATTTCATACAAACTTTCAAGTCCTTATTTCCCGAAATGACTGAACCGATTTTATAGAAACTTAATACGCATAAGCAGGAAACATAGGTCTAAAAAGTTACTCAAAAACATTTCCGAAATATGTTTTAAAAAAAAAGATAATTGAAAATTTCGATACATGTTTCTATAGATAATTTATAATCGGTCTAATTTAGCTGTAACACTATTTTTCGGAAATGTTTTTACGGCACGGCTTATGCGTATGAAGTTTCATTAAAATCGGTTACGCCATTTCGGAACTTCGGACTTGAAAGTTTGTATGAAATAAGGCGTAAAAGCTCTTAAGTCCCATGTAATAGGGGGCGAGGCTATTACCATCGACCGGGCACAGATCCAGACTCCGTGGCTGCTACTGAGAAATTCCTGATCGAAAAACCCAATAACACTTTGCCCGACCCGGGAATCGAACACAGGACCTCATGCTCAGCAGCCGCACTTATGACCACTAGACCAACACGTCAAATCCCTACTAATATGATAAAAATATGAATGTAAGTTTGTTTGTTACGCTTCCACGCGAAAACTACTCAACCGATCATCATGAAACTTTGTACACATATTCTTGGAGATATTAGAAGTAACATTGGCTATATATCATCACTCTACGACCAATAGGAGCGGAGCAGGAATGAAAAATGTTGCGAAAACGGGGAAAATGTGACGCAGACGAAGTTGCGCGGGACAGCTAGTAGATAATAAACATGGCTGGGGCCATTTTAAGTAATAATCATAGTGTTAGTGACAATATCTTAGTTTAAAAACGTCATTCTCTTAATTTAAACTTATTGAAATACACAATCAGTTTAAAATCAATTGCAACTTATTTAGACCTTCCAGGCTTATAATTGACAACATGGTTGGCGCAGTGGCTCAGCGATTGGTTGCTGAGCTGCATGTCGCAGTATAAATTCCCGCACGGAACAAATATTTGTATGGCCTACAGACAGTTGTTACGGGTCTGGCTGTTTGTGTATGTGAGTTAAAAATGTGTGTAAACGCACCAACGATACAGGAGAAATTACTAGTGAGGGGCAAGGTTTAAAAAAAAACGGGTTGCACTCCGGGCGTGCCGGCAGAAGTGAAAACTTGAATATTAACGCTGTGCATTTTTGATATTTTGGAATGGTTAGGGAATAGTTTTGCACGAATTGCTTTAATTATCAGTATTAAAGTACTATCATTTATGTGGTAAAATACAATATTCATTTATTGCGCTATCGTATACAAACATGACAATTTATATTACATAAAAAATTTAACACTTCAGAACTATTACAATCCGTCTTACGAATTTTACCTCTTTGGAGAAACCGAATGTTTTGTTAGTGCATAAGATAATTATCCAGTTTTGGAAACCCAAACTCAATGACAGATGTCATAAAGTTCAAATTCCTTCGTAACTAAAAACTGACGCGCACGTGTCCTGACGCGAGTTTAATACGTTTTACCCTCACAAAAGTGCACAACACCGCTAAAGAAGTTTGCACTTCAAAAATACATTGAACTCCAGTGCAATACTCGAGGCACAATACCATAGCTGCTACTACACGGTATTTAAACAACCTGGGTTACCGCTTACAACAACAAGGTATAGTGGCGATCCTATGTACATTTTGACAAGTAATCTACTGCTAGATAAGCTAAGCTTAACACACATGGCAGTGGCAAATAATAACAAGACATAACGTGTCCTAGATTTGGTGAAAACTTGTTTGTCAAAAACCGTGACATATGCCATGTTAACGGTAGGCTTTCTCAAGTGAAAATTATAATTTCCATGACTACAACAGAAAAGTAACCATGAGCAAGCAGGGCCTGTATTCACATTATCACGTTAAAATGTGACAAGGACAACAAGGCCGTAAAAAGGTGTAGCCAAGATGCCAGAGGCTAGCATCGAGGTGCAAGAAGAAAATATGCTGCGCTGGCCTCAAATAAATAAAAACAGCCGGGTCGATTTTCAGTTTAAGCCGCACTTTTTTACTACAATAGGGGATAATCACATTTTTTTTATTTAAAGTGAAACTTTTATTACATCGTCTCAAACTTTTTCGTCTGTGTGTTGCATGTCGCGTGACGCTCGGCCGCGGAGTAGGGATAAAGTGAAAGGCGCTCTTCAGAGCGCCTTTCACTTTATCCCTACTCCACGTTTTATACCCTTAATGGAATATTATTCCAAAAATTTTTTGTTAAATGTCTATAGTGTGAAAAAAAGATTCACTTTTACCGTGGTTTCATAAAACCACACAATCCTTTTTTGTCTGTCGGGTAGATTATTGAAAAGTATATTGTATTGGACACGTATTTTTTCTTTTTTCACGTGGTCATAAAATTACGGAGATATATTGAGTTGAAATGGCGCATGACGTCACGTGTAGGTAATTTTTATACCTACTTGTGACGTAGTAAGCCCACACTCCCCAACTTTAATGAGTTTTAACTAAGTATTTTTTTGATATTTTGATAAAACAAAAAATACGTGTCTAATATTTTTGTATTACCTGTCTGACGGACAAAATAGAATTTCGTTTTCTTTACCCAGTCTTCACCCCTATTATGGATTTATTTTAACTTTTGTTTTAAAACACTTGTCTTGTTCTGCCTGCAATACTTCTGTGATACAAAAGTATGTTTGGGCTTGTACCACTGCCCTTAATACAAGTTATTTCATAACTTAGTAAGGGTGCTGGTTGTTGCAACACCTTCCTGTTTATGTTAACTAACATTCAGTCAAGTGCACTTAAATTTATTATTTTTTAATGTTAATATTGTTATTTGATTAAATAAACAAATTATTAAATTTGCCTAGGTTGCCGTTGCTGATTCGTTAGATGGACAAAAGGGATTGCCTATACTGTGGCGTTAAAAGCATGACTTTTGCACGAAAGACGTATTTTCGAAAATTTGATCCCTAAAGTGATTAAATTGGGCATGAAACAAACTTTCACTTCCTGAGAAGTACTGGTCCGATTTGAAAAAAATTTTCAGTGTTAGATAGCCCATTTATCGAGGAAGGCTATAGGCTATATATCATCACGCTACGACCAATAGGAGCGGAGCAGCAATGAAAAATGTTGCAAAAACGGGGAAAATGTGACGCAGACGAAGTTGCGCGGGACAGCTAGTCCCCAAGGACGACAACCCACAGCTTGTTAAATAATAAAATGGCGCCAAAGAACTTGAGAATTCAGTTCATCGTGATTCGTGAAGGTGAAATTGATTAAGTAACTCGACATTGGGGTTACACAACTCCAATACGCATGGTTGTATAATCGCATTCGTTCCACACTAGGTCAATTGCGGGGAATAAAAGATGTACAGCATATAATTGCAACATGATTTCAAAGGTACTTTTATGTGATGACTGATGATGGCTCATACATTGTGTCATTCAGAAAATGTTGTTTTATCGTATCGATATAATGATCTCTCAATGATTGCTTTGAAAGTCACGGATTATTTCGTGCTGGTTTTTTTATGTAAGTAGGTACAGCTAGTACAGTGATCATTAATAGACAGAAGTTTCTAGAAAATTATCTATTGTTTACCTAGACGCTTACAATTACAGTTTTTTTTTTTAACAACCCGTGTGTAGTTTTCTATTGAAGTGTATTTTTTTTCTTTAAGTATTTCAAGTTTGTTGTTAGTTTTGTAGATGTCACTTACACTAAATATAAGTGACGTAACCTAGCCCACGGCCTATCGGCTCTGTCTGACAGTACGATTCGCGCCTTTTATGTTTTCAAAATGGCGCCCAGTTTTTGAAATAATTCTCTATTTACGTAATTAAGTAAGTTTTATTGACTCGTGTACGCGGTAAGAGATTTATAGCTAAGTCGCATTTAATTAGAATCGTAAGCGGTAATTTATATGGCAGGAAATTAAGTTAAATGCTGATTAATATTGTCTAATGAGAGAAGACAGTTCACACGGCTTAATATTTTCTTTCATGTTCGCTTTTTTCACATCATTAGTTGACTTTACTTGGTTTTAGTTAGTAATGTGTGGTTAAGAAATTCCGCTGAAATTAATTAGCATAACAAACAAGACATTGAATTTTTGATTTATAGCCAATTGTCAACCCTGCTCTAGAAAGTTAGGAATTTCTAACGTGGGAAAGTTAATCGTTTTTGGGAAAAAATATTTCGGTTTTGTTTGAATGTCACTTTACCTATAAGAAATATCTTCATGGCAGCTCAAAAAGTAGGAGAACAATTTTGGATTCTTTATTAATCATTTGCTTACGTATTTTGTATACACCTAAGGGTCAGCTCACACCGAGACGCGACGCTGCGCGCACATTTTAAAGAGCTATTCAAAATTTAACTATATTTTCTACACGATAAGATACACATTTCCTTGTGAGAATACGTTGCGCCACGCAGCGCTGCGCCGCGTGACGCCTGTAAAGAAATATGTATCCTTTCGTGTAAAAAATAAAGTAATATTTTGAATCGCTCTTTATAAGTGTGCGCGCAGCGTCGCGTCGCGTCTCGGTGTGAACTGACCCTAAGGCGCAAGCTACATATAATACAGGGCGTCAGGCGCGTACGGGCGGCTTCCTATTCCATACAAACTGCATGGAAATAAAGCGCAGTTTAGGACACACGGTATGTCGTCCGAACCACGAGATGAGATGCAAATCCCTCGAACTACATCATCATCAGCCTATAATGTTCCCACTGCTGGGCCACAGACCTCCTCGATGACAGCGAGTGGGCTACATTCCACCACGCGGGCCTAGTGCGGTGATCAAATATATTACACAAAGTAATGCGCCTGCCTGGGTTCGAACCCACGGCTTTCTGCTCGAAGACGGGTCGGCCACCACTGAGTCACCGCTGCTCTAATTACATCATACTTTCATAAATTCACCTTTTTTTATATGGGAACAGAAACCCCAGAACGGCACCTGCTACAATTCTTATACACTATTTTCATCCACAGCTCACACAGGGTCATATTCTTCCAATTCAACGTATTGATCATAAAAATCACACTTTCTTCAGAAAGCATATAAAATTATAATTCCTAATTAGCACACTAATCTACTAATTTTCATATCATGATTTATAGTTTAATAACTTCGCTGGTTATTTCCTAAATTCGTCACTTTCATAATAGTGGGTATATAAAATGCTAATATTGAAAACTTGTCGCATCTGTTTTTTGAAGTTTTATTACTGAATAAATAATCTATGACCGAATTTAGTCAAAATAAGGACGATTAGTAGAAAGTTTTAATCGAGTATATAAAAATATAAATAGAACCGCTAGATTATTTAGCTAGCTAAAAAAACATATTTTGACCTAGAAATCAAATTATGTCAAAATAAGTATCAGATTTTATTGATTCAAAGTAGGCAGGTTACATGAAAACAGTGGTAGGTAAGTAGTTTAGCGGTTTCGAAATCTTAGTCAAATTGAAGTGGTTTTTGAGGCTACAAAACAGTTTGCACGATAAAATTAAACTTTTATGGCAAATATTTTCTATATAAACCTACTTACAAGTTAATAGAAAATTATTTTTTAAACGTTATTTTTCCGCCCACAATCAATACAATAAAAATATAATGTGTCTTTATATCAGACATTAAATCAAAAATGCGTCCCAATTCCTCCAAATTATTTAAATAAACGGAGCTTTCTCACCATTTCCAATAATCTATCAAATTCAAAAAATACGAAACATCGTAAAATTATAAGCTGTTTACGGTAATTTGCATAGCAGACTCGATCACAAGATTTTTTTTTAGAAAATCGGGAATTTTCTGCAAGCCTCGTTGCATATTCATGAGCACTTGACATCCAACTAGCTAGCTAGCCAGTAGTTTTGGCCTAGTGGCAAGTTATTCCGTTTATTTGAGAAACTGTACTTATGAAGAGCTTTCTACAAATATAGAAATTCGACGCCCTCTACAGATCGATATTTGTACTTTTTAAAATTATTTGATCAAATGTACTCGCTCATTTAAGTAGTAAGGTCTGAGAAACGCGAAGGTACTCATGATTTTTAAGATGGTCACTGGTCATACATAGTTGAGCATATTTACCGGATAAGTAGGTACTTAATTATGCGTGTGAAAAAAGTCTGCATTCCAGTACCAACTGACGATTTGCTGAAGTACCTGTATGCATTATACTAGAAATAATTATACATTTCTTGAATGTAAGACCGCGGACAGAGGAAGTAGTATACATGCATGTGTATATGAAAGTTTGAATGCTTTGTTAAACTGTTTGTCAGCTCTCAATAGTCAGTAATTGCAGACTTTAATTAAGGATTCATCATCTAGCATTTCTCAGAACTCTCATTTGAATTTATTTCTAAACATCCGATTCTAATTGCAATTAAGAAAAGTAAAGTTTTCATCGAAGTGAGTGGGAGTGTTGATTGATCAAATCTGTTTTTTTTCGCTTACTGCAAATTAGTCGATCTCTACTAAATTGATTCTGAATTGTGTTGCGTGGCGAATTTAATTTAATGGCTTCAATCTTACTGGGCAGGTTTCAGGGTACAGGGTAGTCAGAGCACACACTTAGACATGGTATTAAAATCCCATTTAAATGAAATATCGTCTTTATGTGATAATTATTATCAAGCAGTAATTTAAATTAATTCCGTAAATCTTCACCACTCTATAATTTGTAAGATCTATGAGGTCATTTAAAACACTCACTATTTCGAAGTGCTATCGATTTTTTTGATCGGAAACATGTTTTTGCTGTTTTTATACTACTACCATTTATTTGGATCTATCCTATCATCAATTTAGCAGCACCGTGGGCCGTGTGAAGGAATCGACACAACTGTTCCAGTTTTGGAAAGTATTCATTATATTTTTTTGAGAATGAATCACATCTTGAATAAGCGGTCTAGGGTCTGATTGTAGGTTATCTAAGTTTTGGTTTTAGGTTACCAGTACTCGAACTATTTTTATGTTTAATGTGTATTCGGCTCGTATGCAAAAGCGTCTGAATAAAATACATTTAATGTGCTGATTCTTGGGGCTAGTATCAATTATTAATTCAATTACTTTGCAAGGTTGCTGGTTGCACCACTTCTTCTGGCTAGATAAAAACTGAAAAGTGGTGAAAGGCGGGCGTTTTGGGTAGCAGTCTTATTGAATGATTTTCATTTAAATTTATATAAATCGTTAAAAACACTAGACTTTCAGGTCAGATATAATAATAATATTAAAAAATAAAATCAAAAATAACAACCTTGGAGGAGAATCATCATCAAACAAATTTGAGGCATTCAAATTCATAATTGACATTTAGTATAAAATATTGCCTTGGCAGGATTATTAAAACCGAGAAACTCGTTTTTTCTATAAAAGTAAAACTAGTTTTTGCAACACCTTGAATTTATAGGGTTATTAAACGATAATAGCGAAGCTAAAATGAGGGTAATGTCTTTTCGTACCTACTTTGTTAGCACGCATTTGCATAAACATTATGTTTATGTACCTAGACATAGCACCGGATAGATTATATAGACTAGTCCAAATGTTTAACATATACCTAAGATGATAGAAAGATTAAACTAGGTGATCGTGATTAATTGGAATTATTTGACAGTTCTAGTTAAGCAGCGTTTAACCTTTACGGTCAAACCGGTAAGAAAAAAATTGTGCAAATTGTGAACGCGTCTATACACTAGTCTCTAACAGACAAAGTACTGAAGTAGCTGTCAGTATCGGGTGTCAGCCGATCCGCTATTCTTCCGCACTGGTACGACCGAACGTTAACCAAGAAAACATCGAAATAAATTAACATTTTAATCATGCCTTTTATGACAGTACCTAAACACACGACAAAACTTTTGCCTCATGGACTAGAAACGGCGTAAACAAGTAAGTTAACAATTACTAACATTAGCATACCGCTTCTAACTTGCTCTAGTTTCGGGGTCGAGTTCATGCGACAGTTACTAGAGGCGTGTAAACGAGGCATGTTTGTGTGCCTACGAAGTATCGCACGAAAATCTAGTGAACTACAAGCATTATTAATAGTAGTTTATGGTGGATTTGTGGTTATCAGTTGTTGTGATACGGGTATGTGAAAATATGGAAAATGTCGTGAGGAAAGTATGAGTATGAATGACGATGGGTATAAGAGAATCCTCTCTTAAAGAGCAGAGGGTATGAGAAAGAGCAAATAAATGTTGGATGGACTGCTTTAAGGATGATATGGTAAGAAAAGAGCGTCCTGATGAGATTACGACGATAGAGAAGTATGAAAGAAGAATTACAAATATTTATGACAAGGTTTCTAACTGCTTACGATTTTACTACAACTCTTAAGATTTTTTACAAAAGGGCCGGTCCCAACTCACGATCAACACAAATTACTTTTTAATATATATAATTAGATACGTTTTTGATCTTCTAAAAACCATTTGAGGATTGTCTATTATGATCTACAATTCTACCTATAGTATAATTATAGGACATAAATTATTATAGCGACACATTACACTGTAATTTTTTTGAAGCGTCGTGTGATCATAGTTGTTAAAATGCGAAACAGGAAGATGCGAAAGCAGTTGCTCCAATAGGGGATAATCCTATTTTTTTTCTTTGTCCGTCGGGTAGTTTATTGGAAAGTATTGTACACGTATTTTTTCTTTTTTCACGTGGTCATAAAATTACGGAGATATATTGAGTTGAAATGGCGCATGACGTCACATGTAGGTAAGTTTTATACCCACTTGTGACGTAGTAAGCCCCCACTCTCCAACTTTAATGAGTTCTAACTAAGTAATTTTTCGATATTTTGATAAAACAAAAAATACATGTCTAATATTTTTGTATTACCTGTCTGACGGACAAAATAGAATGTCGTTTTCTTTACTCAGTCCGATCCCCTATTAGATACGTTTTTGATCTTCTAAAAACCGTATGGACTCCTAAAAGCCATTTGAGTATTCTCTCTTATGATCTACAATTCTACTTATTATAATTATAGGACATAAATTATTATAGCGACACATTACACTGTAATTTTTTGAAGCGCCATGTGGTTATAGTTGTTAAAATGCGAAACAAGAAGATGCGAAAGCAGTTACTCAATTATGGGATAATCCTATTTTTTTTTTCTTTGTCCGTCGGGTAGTTTATTGGAAAATATTGGACACGTATTTTTTCTTTTTTCACGTGGTCATAAAATTACGGAGATATATTGAGTTGAAATGGCGCATGACGTCACATGTAGGTAAGTTTTATACCCACTTGTGACGTAGTAAGCCCCCACTCTCCAACTTTAATGAGTTCTAACTAAGTAATTTTTCGATATTTTGATAAAACAAAAAATACGTGTCTAATATTTTTGTATTACCTGTCTGACGGACAAAATAAAATGTCGTTTTCTTTACCCAGTCCGATCCCCTATTGGCACTCTAAAACAGTACTTCAGTCATTGCACGTTAAATACAAGTTAAAATGCCATTACATAATTAAGATGAACCCATAACAACACAGAGACATTTTTCTCCAACCTAAAAGGCATACTTAATCAAATTATTGCCACGACTGCGCCTTTAAAGTCAAACGTTTCATGCTAAAGTCATGTTAATGGCAACCCTGAACCTCGTTATAAGAACTTAATTCTGATAATAAAACTTTAAAAGTACCTTCTGGCGGGTAATAAAAGCTATATTAAGAGCGTTTACGCCTTATGAAATTTCATACAAACTTTAACGTCCTTATTTTCTGAAATGACTGAACCGATTTTAATGAAACTTCATACGCATAAGAAGGATATATAGCTCAAAAAAGTTACTAAAAACATTTTCGATAAATAGTGTTACAGCTACATTAGACCAATTATAAATTATCTACAGGAACAAAAATTTCCAATTATCTTTTTTTTAGAAAGGCATTTATAAAATGTTGTTTAGTATGTTTTTAGACTTATGTATTCTGCTTATACGTATTAAGTTTCATTCAAATCGGTTCAGTCATTTCGGAAAATAAGGACTTGAAAGTTTGTATGAAATGCCCTAAAGCGTAAACGCTCTTAAGAGAGAAAATCTCTTCATAACATATAAACTTTTGGGTCAATGATGATATTTAACGACGGTACCAGAAGGTAAAATCGAGGAGGAGCTCGTGGCTAAATAATAACAGCCGCCCGGGTCGATCTTTAAGGTTAAGCCGTGCTTGCCGAGGTTGGTCCGTGGATGGGTGACCATCATTACATACCGAGTTTCCTCCGTGCCTCGGAAAGCACGTTAAGCCGTTGGTCCCGGCTGTCATTTGTAGATCTTTGACAGTCGTTACGAGTAGTCAGAAGCCAAAAAAAGTCTGACATCCAGTCTTACCAAGGGGTATCGTATTACCCAGTTACTGGGTTGTGGAGGTCAGATAGGCAGTCGCTTCATGTAAAATACTGGTACTCAGCTGCATCCGGTTAGACTGGAAGCCGACCCCAAGAGAGTTTGGGAAAAGGCTAGGCAGATGATGACCAGAAGGTAAAATGAACCGTACAAGTTACAAGTTGGAAGACGAATATAGCTCTAATGGCTTTGAAATAAAATCACTGAAAATGAAAATGTAAAACGTGACTATGGCATGCAAAACCCGGTTCCATAAAGGATCCGGGTTTGAAACCGGTTTTCGGGGGTTAATCGTGACCGTAGTGAGGTAGAAGTGTACCCAAAGTGCACCAATAATTCAACAGTTATGTTTAATGTAAGAGGGGATGAGCCTATTGCCATCAACCGGAACCTAGTCTCAGCCGAACCTGGGAATTGAATCCACGAATACATACTCAGCAGCAGCGCTTGTTGCCGCTTAACCCGCTTAGCCGAATGGCAAAACACGGAACCCTAATAGATTCGTCATGTCTGTCTGTCTGTCTGTCTGTCCGTCCGTATCACAGCCACTTTATTCCGAAACTATTAAGACTACACAGCTGAAACTTGGTAGGTAGATGTATTCTGTGAACCGCATTATGATTTTTGTACAAAATTTAAAAAAAAAATATAGATAAGGATATCCTCCCATACATGGAACTAAAACTAAAAAAAAAAAAAACGATCAAACCTATACGTGTGGGGTGTCTGTAGATAGTTCTTTAAAAATGACATTGAGGTTCCTAGAACCATTTTTATTCAAAGTCAATCTTTTGAAAGATAGACACTTCCAAAGTAGTAAAAAGTGTGCCCCCCCCCTCTAATTTCTAAAGTAAGAGGATGAAAATTCTGAAAAAAATATGGGGATGTAGAACGTAAAAAAAACTTTCAACGAAAATTGGTTTGAATAAGATTTGATATGTAGTTTTTGAGATATGGGACTTTTTCACCAAACTGCAGCAGTAACTTTGTTTTTCATTAACTTACTATGAAAAACAAATTTAGTTTTGCGTTTGAGTGAAGGTTTACTAATGAATGACCGTTCAAAACATTGTTATTATATTGTTTGGGGCTATGGAACCCTGTGTGCGAGTAAGACTCGCACTTGGCCCGTTTTTTTTAGTTGATTTTGGTTTAGTTCGCAGATGCACTTTCACTGGTTCCCGGATACCAAAGATTAATCAACGAGATAGTCTACAATGAACATGTACATAATTTTTTATCATTAGTCACTGTCGATAACTCGATACCCCGTGGAGTCAGTAATTGAGTATATTAACATGTTTTAAGATCAATTTATTTTGTATAATCTTTCTATCATTCAGCTCTATTTGATTAGCGCGTAAGAAAAGATTGAAATGATATAGTACATAAAATGCAAGCACAATGTATTGCATGTAAAAAGTATAAAACAACGTCGATTCTCAGCAATAATTTTTGGCTCAATGTTACTTGCTTTGATCTACAAACAATAGCATGCAGAAATTGTTATTCTGTATTTTATTTTATTGCAAGAAATAATTATAGGTCTGTGTTATTTTTTTGTAACAAACGTGCCAATACCTCAAATTATTAGAAATTTCAAAACATTTCTGGGTCTCTGATACCAAGTAGCTCTAATATTTGAATAGTCTGATAAAATAATAATTATAATAGGTACTATCGACAAACGAATAATATAAGATCATTAATAGAGCAGGGTCTTGAAATTCCGGTTTTCAAATAAAGTCTTTTTTTCCGGTTTTTCAAGTCCTCATATTATTAATAATGGTCTCAGACCGTAATACTTTCCGTTCCAAGACAATAGGTTTTACAACAGACATGAGTTTTTTATTTGTAGTCTAGATTTGTGTTGATAGTAAACACGCTGCAGACCTAGAGTCTATTGTGTCGCTATAATAGACATAGACAGTAGAGTTTTAATAAAAATCTAGACATTTTCCCACATGTTACCAATAAAAATGACGGAGATTTTCAGATTTTAAAATAGCCGGCCAAGTGCGAGTAGAACTTACAACCTGCACCCTATAACCTATACCTATACCCTATAGCTATAAGGTTGAAAAGTGTTCGACAGTCAGTGAGCGCGTCAGCACATCATTAGACGTCCCGAAGCATTCTCTCTCTCCATGAATCTCTATGATGGATTGAAACTCAGTACCTATTGATAAATAATCTATCATACTAAACACAGTTTGGCTTGTTACACAAATTGGTTTCAATAATTTGCTGATGTATTTAATGTTTAAATGTTGAACACGCTAAGGCAGATTTATCACGCATTATGGGGCATCACGCAATGGATCTTAGAACATTTGCTCAGTATCATGAATTGTTTTAAATCTTCGCTTTATAAAGAGGTTATGTCTGATTTAGGTGTTAATAAACTTACACTAGCACTTACGGGATATTTCCGTGATAATTATTTATCACTAGCCTATGCCCGCGGCTTCGCAGGCGTGGAGTTCGGTTATTGTCCCACTGGATTGTACTATCCGGATAAAAATATCCTATGTGCTATTCCAGACTATTATCTATCCCTGTGCCAAATTTCATCCAGATCCATTCAGTAGTTTTTGAGGGAAAGAGTAACAAACATCCATCCATCCATACTTACAAACTTTCGCGTTTATAATATTAGTAGGATGAACTACGAGCTATGTGAGATATTTAGACGCTGTTGTAACTTGTAAGCGCCATGATCACGGGATGAGTGAAGAATGCGGGTGGCTGGTAAATAAATAATTAGGAGCAGACAAAACCGGGCAATATCGGTAGCTCACAAAAAAAAAAACAAGGAATCTTCCTTGATTGAAGTGACAGTCAAAAGTCAAAAAAAGTCAAAGCATTTATTTCAATTAGACCATTACAGGCACTTTTGAAAGTCAAAAAAACAAAATAAAACGCGAAGCTACAGTCCCAGTCACAAGGCATAATAACTTGTGAAAGTACTGTAGTTGCCCATTCCGTAGCGTAGATCTCTATGGAGAAGAACGGGCAAGAAACTCCATGGACACTCTTTTAAATCAAAATATATTACAAAATCTTGGTTACATCATTCATGTTAAGAATTAAAAATATGTGAGAACAATGTAGAAATACGGGCAAGTTAAGAGCGTCCAGAGACAGGTTTAGACAGTGTAAATTTAGTTATAAACCGCTAGCTTAAACAGTGTTTAGGTGTTAATCGTCGGAAATACTGATCGGATTGCGAAAATTCTTCCACTAATAAGAAACTATATTATCTCCGAGTGCAACAGCAGCGTGGCTATATTTAATACGTTCCCGTGGGGTAATATAACCTTAAAAAAAGACTTGGTCATGTGGAGAGGAAAAATGAAAGGCCACTAATAAAAGGTACGAGTGACAACACCTGGATGAGGCGCCATAGAAGAACATACACTGACCGTGGTGACAGGACAGGTCCGCAGTACTCACTCGCAAGCGACGAGCGTGTATTACCAGATATATGACATGAACGTGAACGAAGTAAAAGGTGTATGTAAGGACCATAGCCTGGCCATCTGTACAGTTTCTGCTTCCACATCTTGCTCGATTCTTAGTATAACACTAGCTGTGCCCGCGATTTCGTCCGCGTGGAATTTAACAAAAAAGTATTTTGAATATTATTGATTTTTCTAAAATAGAAGTAGCCTCAGTTACTCCTTATTAAATCAGTTATCTGCCAGTGAAAGTCTCCCGTCAAAATCGTTTCAGCCGTTCCAAAAAATTAGCCGGAAGAAACAGACAGACACCCAGACAAAAATTGTAAAAATAAATATTTTGGTATATGTACCGTAAGTATATACATTCATATGCGTGTAGTAAAAAGCGGTTATTTTAATATCACAAACAGACACTTCAATTTTATTTATTTATATATAGGTATGTACAGATGCCATTTTCGTTCCACACACATATCTGATCAAAGAAATTCATATTTGTGTATTATTTATAGTGTTAATGACGCTAACCATATAAATTAAACAAATAATCACATCGATATAAACCGTTAATTTATTAATGTCAAATTGATTAATAGCGTCTGAATGCGTTTTCGAAGTAATTAAATAAAACGGCCAAAACACGCCAGGAATTCAATTTCTACATAATTAGTTATATGTTCATCCAAAGTCGTTTTAATTTTATCAAGAAAAAAATTGTGTCAATTGCGTGAAATATTGCCCAAATATAAATGAAATCCGAATTTCTTTTTCGATAGCGATCTGTCCATTTGAAATTCTATCTATGTCGATTAATTACAAATTGATTAAATATTTTGAATGTTGCATGTTTGGTGACCAATAAATTAATAGCACCAGACCTTTGGGTACGACAAGAATAAATAGTTTGTATTTTAAGTTATTAAGAAAGTAAATACATTTATTTGCCACGTGCCATAAGTGCACGCAATAATTTACATTTGCAATGGTAAATTATTGTATAAATAAAACCAAACGCTGATAGGTACTAGTGCCCAACGCTGGTTTTCAACTGGAACTGGATTACTTTGGTTACGGATGCAAAACAATGTTCATTTCTAAACTAACACACATAATTAAGGACTAATTTTCAATAGCCAGATCAGATACCTTTCTAAATAAAAATATGTTCTGGCTCGGGATAATATTTTATACAAATGCTGTCCTTCTACGTTCAATCCTCAGACCAAAGTTATTTGACGATTGAAAAGGGTACTTACTCAAAAATTTCCTAGACAATTATTTTACGCACAAAATGTCATAATTTCAGTCCGTTTTTATTTGTATCCTCACTGCAAATAATGCAATCCAATCATAAAGTAGTTAAGAAACATTCTTGTAAGTACCATAATTTTCTACACTTTCAGTCACTGCATCCAATTCCGAAATAACTGTATCGATTTCCTCAGAACAATTGGAACTGAGTCTACTTTTGGTCAAGAAAACCACTGCCTTGTTTAGTACACACAGCGACACGTCAAACTATACATTTCCAGCATAACAAGGCCTCGTTGTGCAGAGATTACCCGTGCAATGAGAGATGCGTATTAACTGGTTTTGTATAACTTGATTGGTCGCTGGTATACCTCATTACGAGTTTCCTTCTATATTACTAGAGTCAGTCTACCATAGCCCAGACTATTATTTCGCATAATAAGCCATATGACCTTAATTTGTCACGATGATACGACTTTTCACTGTAGCAAAGAAATTACCTATTGTTGGGAATATGCTATTACTGTTCCGTTCCGGCAAAACAGTTTTAATCAAAATTTTGAGCAGAGTTTTTTCGTGTTTGTTTATCAAAACAAGATGTTCAGTAATGAAATGGGACTACTATTCCAGGTACCAATAGACTGGCTGCGACCAGGCCGCGAATTTACAAAGGCTATACTATTTGAGTCACGAGCCAGACTCTAATAGATGAGCTTTTGTTTGTGCACATTACTCGCCAAAACCTAATCTATCTCAGTAAAAAAAATGACTCAAATAGATTAGCTTTTGGCCTGGATATTTTCAAAGAAAATGCACGGACAAAGCCTAGTACTGTATCATACGTATCCAGGAGAATTTGGCTGCAAGAGCGAGCGAAGCGAGCTCTGGACTTGGGGCACCCCGACCCGGACAGGTTAGGTTCGAAGGGGATGGCGGGGTCTAGTGAGCGAGCGGAGCGAGCGAACTAAGACCCCGACTTCCACTTCGTGTTAGGTTACTGTAAACCCTGCAGACAGAAATAGGAGCCCCGCGTAGCGGGGCTACGTCGACTATGCTTTATAAGCGACTATAATTTTTTTTTAGGTTAGGTTACAATAATTAGTTTTTCTCAAGAACGGTGCATTACCTTTTAACGGGAGTGGTCCCAGGGGAAAAGGGGTACACACCCCCTCACCCCCCTCCGCCTGCCAAAGAATTCTAGATTTTTACCAAAATAATACCAATTTCCACGTAATTATCCGCCTATTATTGAAGCTAACGATTGGTAAATATCGGTATCAAATTGAATAGCATTTGTTGCTTCAATATTAGAAGGAATTTGTCTAACAAAGTCTACGCGATTTCGGTCAATTTCTGTACTAGAATGGATTAGGGTTTTGGCAAGTTTTTGTCAAACAAAAGCTAAGCCAGTTCAGTTTGCACTTTCACTCTAATGGTATAGCCTTTGTAAACACGCGACCAGGCCCCCTATTCACAAACGCTTGGATTCGATTTCGATTCGATAAGTCGTATGTCTATCTTGTTTTGGCATTACGAAAGCGAGCGAGATATACATAAGCCTTTCCGAATCGAATCTGACCGTTTGTGAATAAGGGGGCAGGTGACCTATCATGACGTCTAAAAACATTACAGTTTTACTCCTTTTCCAGTGTGGGAAAGAGATAGGCCTAGACATCCTGTATAGCTCCGTCTCGTTCCCACACTGCCATAAGAGTAAAACAACACTGCTTTAAGACGTCACGGTAGGCCAACAGGAAGGCTGTAGTATAAGGTTACCTTAGCTTGATGTTTTGACGTTTCTAAGAGCATGTTTAATCCATAAATGCAACGGCGTGATGCGACGGCTTTTAAGAGCTGTCAGTGTCCGTGTTTTAAAGCAATTATGACTTTAGCTTTTATTTGCGGTTCAGAGATGAAGATTGCGTTCGATTCGTTTTCTTCTATAGTGAGTAAACGTTATCTTTCAAAACCAGGATGTGCCATAGATATCATCATAGATTCACGGCACGCCATTCAAACGTCAAAATGTCTATCTTTGTCATAATTATGACGTTCTTTACGATTTTCATCTTGACAGGCGACAGATATTATGACAGATGATGGGACCTATACACTGTAAAAGTGTTTTATTACAATAGATAATATGATTTCACATAGACTCCTGATAACTGAACTAACTTTAAATGCTTGAGAGATATTTCTCGATATTCTTCGATATTTTACAACGATGGTGTAAAGCCAAGTCAGAGGCCCATTGGACGACATAAAAACTCTGACGCCAAATTAGCCACCTAACTACACGATAAATGAAAAAGAAGAAGACAACCAGGATAAAATTCAAATGACGGGTTAATAGCTTGCTTCTTGGCAAAAAAAACCTTTAATTATATACAATTATGGAAAAACGCGAACAAATTACATTATGAACTTGCAAGATCCAGGCAGTAATTTGTTGATCTTTGACAGTCGTTACAAGTAGTCAGAAGCCAAAAGTCTGACATCCAGTGTTACTAAGGGATATCGTATTACCCAGTTACTGGGTTGTGGAGGTCAGATAAGCAGTCGCTTCATGTAAAATACTGGTACTCAGCTGGATCCGGTTAGTTTGGGAAAAGGCTAGGCAGATGATGAACTTGCAAGATCCAACTGAGTGTTATCGTTACAAGTGTACCATCCTCCCCGATAAACGCCAACCATGCTGTTTGAACAGGGGATAATGGCACTTTTCCAATCTGGCCCCTTCCCAGGTAGTGAGAGAGGCATTGGGACTGAATAGGGGATTATGGCAATTTTCCAATCTGGCCCTACCCAGGTAATGAGTGACAGAAGCATTGGGACTGATGAAAGCAAGTCAGTGTAACGTGTCAAACTTGGTAATGATGACACTTTACTTCTTAGCGTCACTGAGACTTCAAGGATCACTTTATTGCGACTAGATTTCTTTTTAAAGCCTCAGTCCAAATTAGAAATTTTTGAATTGTAGCTGTGGGGAAGATTTATTTCAAAAACATGTAAATAAGTTTCTAAATGATCTTTCAAGAAGGAGAAGAGCGTATAATTAATTTGAATTAAAACAGTATAATTTGCAAATAGTATTTTTAATTTAAACCCCATTTCGAATGGGTAAAGTCTGCAATTTAACGCTAAAATTTTATTTGATATGTGAGAATGTGTCTATGGTTAATATCTCAAAACGTAGCTTTCCTATCGTGTATCGCTTGAAGTTGGGTTCCGTATAAGTTATTTTCAATTTTTACTCTTATAGACAACATACATTACCTACGTAAAATAACATCACATTAAGTCTGTAATACCTAAGAGCTCGTGGCTAAATAATAACAGCCGCACAGGTCGATCTTTAAGGTTAAGCTGTGCTTGCCGAAGTTGGTCCCTGGAAGGGTGACCAAATTAAATACCGAGTTTCCTCCGTGCCGCGGAAAGCACGTTAAACAGTATGTCCCGGCTGTCATTAGTATATCTTTGACAGTCGTTACGAGTAGTCAGAAGCCAAAAGTCTGACATCCAGTCTTACTAAGGGGTATCGTATTACCCAGTTACTGGGTTGTGGAGGTCAGATAGGCAGTCGCTTCATGTAAAATACTGGTACTCAGCTGCATTTGGTTAGACTGGAAGCCGACCCCAAGATAGTTTGGAAAAAGGCTAGGCAGATGATGAAGTCTGTAATCCCTGAAGGGATGGGCAGAGGTGTACCTAATATACATATTTCGCCAGTTATGTTTAAGTCCCATGTAACAGGGGGCGAGCATATTGCCATCAACTGGTCACAAATCGTGACTAAGTTGGTGTTGCTGAGAAATTACAGACGGAAATAGCCAACAACACTTTGCCCAACCCGAGAATCGAACCCAGTACCTCATGCTCAGTAGTCGCTCTTGCGATCAGTAAACCAACCATAAACCACACATCATTGACCCCTGAAACGGCAAATTTGGATCGCATTTAATGCACAGATCTATTCAGGGTACACCTTTTTTATAATCAACGCCAGACTCATTAGATACAGCTAGCATGCACTTGAATCTAGGTAACTGACCGAATAAAAATCTATGATATTATTAGCTAAAGTCTAGACTTTAAGAAAGTACCGGTCCGCGGTGTGGGTATGATTTATTTTTATTTTGACTATACACACCCACAGTTATCTGATGAGATTATTTTTGTTTGTCTAGTGCACTAGGTTAAGATAACTACTTACTATAAGGGTAAGCGCACACTACGAAAATAAATCGTTGCACCTTTTAAAATGCGAAATAAAATCGCTTCATAGGGTACAAAATATATGCACGATTTATTTTCGCAGTGCGCGGATTGTAGTACATTTCTGTTGTTCACAGATTGACGAATTTTCTTCGCAACGATTTATTTTCGTAGTGCGCGCTTACCCTAAAGGTATTATATTGCTGTTTTTAGATCGAGTGGTAGGATGTTCTGGATTGCTTTTTTACTATACCTACTCTCACCGTTATACAGGATGTTTGGTAGAAGGACCGAAACGATTTTTAGAGGAATTGGGTTAGGGTGTCTTTTGCTAGCTCAGAATGATATTTTTATTTATTTTTTTGTGATGGGAAATCATCAAATGACTTCTCCCGCTCTGGGCGGAAAGGAAGGGTGTGTCAGACTTGACTGACTAAAACCCATCCATGTTCCTTCTTAGCCCTTTGTGTTCCAGGGCCACGGTATCTCTTTTGAACAGCCCGCAGCCCTGGCAGGCATCAGCCCTCTCGGACCCCTTTCGATTTGCTGTGTCATGCCCGGACAATTTAATTTTATATTTTGGTAGCACATACAATGTGTGACATCAAATTATTTTTTCGCACTGTAACAGTTTCAAAAAACTTGTTGATGATTTGGAGGTGATATTTCACAAAATAAAGAAAAGATTTAATATTTCAACTACCGTGGCACTTAAGGACACAGGTTCAGTGAGAAAAAACCATGATTTAAGTCATTCTATAATTAACAAAATTGAATCGGCCCGTTTTCCAAACATCCTGTATATTGATCCTATTAAGTTTGTCTACGGCACTAGGTTAAGCAGACTACAAAATAAATGTTTTCATTCGGTTTTGTATTGAACACCATAGTCACAAACATAACATTAACAGTAGGTATGTAGATGACCGGTGATAGGTACTCAATCACCAATAAAAATCAACAAACTTAGACCTTATATTCAAGTCAATTAATATCGTATGATGATTTTGATCTGTGGTTTATGTCTCCACAAAAAACATCTCAGTAAAAATATAAATCTCAATTCTCAAAAGCTTTTATGTCCGTTTTTACGGACAAAATCTATACTAATATTAAAAAGCTGAAGAGTTTGTTTGCATGTTTGTTTGGTTGAACGCGGAAATTACTGGTCCGAATAGAAAAAAATATATTAGAGTTGGATAGCCCATTTATCGAAGAAGGCTATAGGCTATATAACATCATACTACGACCAATAGGAGCGGAGCTTTAATGATGCAAAATCGGGGAAATTGGGCGCAGACGAAGTTGCGCGGGACAGCTAGTATAACTAAATAAAACCAAAGGTTGTTCTTTCGACGTTCAGCGCCGACAGTTGAATTTTGGTTAGAGCGTTAGTGAAAGCAGACTTTAACCGCAGATTTTAACCACGGTTTAAATCACACGGCAGCTAGATAACCTGAATGTGTGTCCTGAATGTGTAGATACCTATTCTGTCTGTCTAGTCTGTATGACATCATTGATCGCGTTAAACTCGGTTATACAGTATGTTAGTTTAAACGAGGGACATATTCAAACCCATAATAGTACATGCTAACATGATACTAATAAAAATATAAACAAAAAAAAAACACTGATAAATAACAGACAGAACCATACCAAAATTTTCGCAAATGACACGCAACGTGTATACACCCTTGCGCTAGCGACTTAATACTATCGCAGAACATGTGAGCGGGGCAATGACTCTTAGGTATAATGCATTTTCCCCTCATACTTTAAACTTACCTGGCTTAGGACAGTCCAAAATAGCTAGGCACTAAACAAAACATTAAAAATTCTTCTATATACGTTTTAGTTTTTTTTACATATTTGGGACGAGAATCGAATACTGAAAACCCTCCCTCAATATGTCCCTCGTTTAACCTAACATACTGTATATTAAGCGTTGGTTCATACCCGTTATGGTGAATGCGATCCTTAGACGAGTCGGGTTTGGACAACTTTCAAAATACCCACCCGGAAGTATAGGATACTTGACTAGTCGATCTAGTTTTGTATGACAATAAAGATACAATCACTTTAAAAAAAATGAACATTAAAGTTCGAGAACAGTCCATAAATATGCGTTTTCTTGTGTAACACGGTTTGTTATTTAATTTTTTCACTGACGCAGAGCTTATTACAGAGTAGAATAGGTTTTGGGGCGGCATTGCCACGTTAGCGATCGGTAATGAAGCCACGGCTCACGGGTTAACTTCGGGGATAAACAGTACGACGACAGTTCAACGACATGGTTGGTTTTCGCAGTGGTTGAGCGATCGACTGCTGCGCTACGTGTCGCGGGTTCGATCCCCGCACGGAACAAATATTTGTATGGCCTACAGATAGTTGTTTCGGGTCTGGCTGTTTGTGTATGTGAGTTTAAATATTTGTGAACGCACCCACGATACAGGAGAGAATCCTAGTGTGGGACAACGTTATTTTAAAAAGAGAAAAGAGAAGAGAAAGAGAGAAGAGTACCCTATGTAACGATCTATTTAAATTATTTTAGACGTGAATGCGTTAAAAGGTAACAGACAGACAAACAGCGATATACTTTCGCATTTATAATATTAATTAGCAAATAAAGTAAGGATTACAGGACTCCTTTCAAAGTCCTTCCCCAAGCATAAGCAACTAGCTTTCTAGGTTAAAAAATAACACATTACATCACGCCTGTATTCTCCGAATGCTTAGGTAGAGGTGTTTCGCCAGTTATGTTTGGGTCCAAATTAGGCAAGACTATTGTCATCAAACAAAAAAGAATGATCTGGATCAATTGTATTCAGTGAAAAGCTGTTTGCACCATTTAACACTCCATGTTACCAATAGGAACTCCTACGCAACCTACTGACAGTCACCTCGACTATTGTCAAACCATACCCACTGACCGCGTGTATCGCGTGTATCTATACTAATATTATAAAGCTGAAGAGTTTGTTTGTTTGGTTGCTCCGCTATTTTCGAGAACTACTGATTCGAATTAAAAAATCTTTTAGTGTTGGATAGCCCATATATCGAGGAACGCTATATGCTATATGAGATCACGCTACGAGCAATAGGAGCGGAGCAGCAATGAAAAATGTTGCAAAAACGGGGAAATGTGACGCAGACGAAGTTGCGCGGGACAGCTTGTTCAAGATATATGCTGCGTCATGCTACGTTCGACAATGCGTATACGCATCATTTGTCAAACAAACGTTTTGTCGTAGACGGTGGGTGTGACAGAGACTATGTTGAGGATAGAACAATCCGGTACGGATAGGTCGCAGACATGACTCCGGACATTGATACTGCAGTAAAGATTCGGTGTAACTATTAGATGGATTGCGGACCGCTGCTAAAAGACTTATAAAATTATCCGTAGCCCGCAATGCGATATATAGGAATGTAACGGAAAGGGTAGATATAAGTACTTAAGTAAGGGGATACTTAAGTGTGTGCTACAGACCATCAAACTGAACATGTTTCTCCATTGGACAAACATCGTAATAGCGAAAAAAATATCTGCTGCCCATACAAAAATTTCAATACCTATTCGATCCAAATGTATGGGATAGCTGATATTTTTTTCGCTATTACGATGTTTTCTTTTTTAGTTTTTTTTTTCATCGGAGTCCGGTCTTAGCCCATTTTTACAGGACTTTCAACAGAATTGACCAAAACTTTTCATTAGCTCATGTCTATCCAATGCAATGTCACTTTACCACCATCGTTGTGATGGACATTCTGAGGGGTGCGTATCATATCATATAAAGTTATTTGGTATAATTTCATTTTAATAACGTTCACAAGATATAATAAACGTGAGTTATACCAACTGTTGATATAATTTCTTTAGATATAACAATTATTTACTCTAAAACTTATTTCGTATAACGTTATTGGATATAACGTTTATTTAATCGAAAATTGGCTTATCGCTTAAAATATATACTTAGTATTGATACCATCTTTATGATTAATACCCCAATTCAAAGCAATCTGACTCGGATGGGTTATATTAGGTTAAAAGGTTCAAGCGGGAGCAGAGCGGATTGCCAGGTCCCCTCTATGTTGGTGGTCATTGGGTTAGTTTTGATTAGAACAGTGACCATTAACGCGAGAAGACGAACGAGTGAAGCGAATGTGCTGCGGGAGCAACGAATCGCTGCAAAACCGACTTCACGTAGTCTTTTCTGCCCTACCCCTAGAGTGTAATTTAAAATCGCGTAGGCGCGGAGGGGCGAGGCGGCCCGCGAGCTGAGGAGCAGGTGGTTTTAACACTCGCCGCTGCGGCTGAGGATGACCGGCGAAGCCGGCCAGCAAACCGAAGCCGCGGTGGTGAGCGTGAAACACATCTGCGACGATAAGCTCGCATGGGATCGCCGGAGCCCCGCAGCGCCAGAGCCGTGACAGAAACCATGCCTGCTGCATGTTGCATGCTAGCTGCATGCTAGCTTACATGCTGCATGCTTGTGTATACCTATAATACCTGCTATAGGCGTTTTATCATATTAGACTAAATAGGTTTTATATCTTTTGAGTGGTATTTCAAACGATTTTATACTAAATGTATGTTATGCTTATAAAAATTAGTTATTTTAAAATTATGTCAATCGTTTATTATATTAACTGATCGTTATATCGAATAAAATTATAGATTCAGTTGTTATATCTTGTAAATATTAGAGATTTTGTAATTATATCAAATATTACTTACCCCATTCTGAGGATACTATGAAAAATTAAGAAACTAGTGCTATAAGAACTGACCTATAAAGCTTTAACAAAAATTCTCACAAAACCCGATATTTTTGCCGAGTCATTCTCAGTGACTCTGGGCCACACGTGTGACGAACGGTGTGAATCGTCAAACATACTCTAATATTTGAATAGTTTGTGTAACTGTGTAATAATAGATGACACATGATAACACGTATCCATGTGTGAAATTGGGTAGATAATTTATTACTACTATATCATCTGATAACTTAGGAGATTCCTTCCGTAATTTCCGTCAATTATATCCGGGATCACGGCGCTTGCAACAGCGGAAACGCGCGCGGACTCGCGCACCAAGGGTTCTTTGCCATTATTTATAAAAACGAGCAAAAAAATACTTTTTTGTATGGGAGCCCTTAAATATTTATCTTATTCTGTTTTTAGTATTTGTTGTTATAGCGGCAACAGAAATACATAATCTGTTGAAATTTCAAGTGTCTCACTATCACGGTTCGTGAGATACAGTCTGGTGACAGACGGACGGACGGACGGACAGCCAAGTCTCAATAATTGGGTCCCGTTTGACCCTTTGGTTACGGAACCCTAAAAAGAACGGTATCCTAAAATAAAAGAAAATCACGGAAAATATCCCGTAGGCGATAGTGTAAGTCTGCTTCTAGATTTCATCTGTTTGAGATAGATAGAGAGGAGTATGTCGGTTTCTTTCCAAGCGACCATATACACTGTGGCTGATCTTAGCACACACTCATATTGCAGCAGAATGATTGGGGACCGGCTGCGGAGTTCGTACAGTCACGTCTAATAATATGTATACACTTAGCAAAACTGAAAAGTGATTTGCTAGTGAAATTAAGGTTTCTACATTGAGATAAGACCTATTTTGTAATAGTATGGGCTTCCAAAATTCCATGTTCGTGAAAACGTAAAACCTTAATCAATACAGTAGGAGAAAATCACGTCTTTTAAAAGTTGCTGCGTGTATACATATTATTAGACGTGACTGTACACCGATATACAGGATGGAAGGACATCGACGCACAAACGATTATAGAATCAACAAACAAATTTTACATAAAAAACATTTATAATTATTTAGATTTAAAATTGATTTTCATATAATTGTAAATTTAAATACAAGGTGTAAACGGATTCTTCGCGAAGCCATCAACCAACCATTCTGTACATCAAACAAAGTACTCGGCACAAAAATTACGTTTAGTTCAATATAAATGCAACAGACCATAATAAAAACAAAATAGTGCGAGGAGTCCCTCCGCGCGGAAGAAGTGAAACTTCGTAATACAACACGCATTCGAGTGCCAGTGCCACGCATTCACTCTCGCTCTGTATCTTTCTATTCCCCCTCTATGGTAGCGTAAAACGTTTAACGCAACCTTGTTGGAAGTCGCAGAAGAAGTTTCATTTCAATTATTTATGTAAATAGACTGACTCTTGTCGCCCTAACTGTACCTTGAATTTATAGGTTAATTTATTAAGGGTATCATTTAAGCTATCACCAATTTAATTAGTTTTGTGTTTCTTAAATAATAGGGTTTGTCCTCAAAATAGTAGATCTGTCACCTAAATGGAATCATCAAATAATATCAAAACGCTTACCTAAATATTAATTAAGAATTACTTGGAAATAATATCAATCATCAAGTAATTTTATTAGGTTTCAAAATAATAGAAGTGTCACGAAAATTGAATCATCAAACAATGTAAAAATGTTTACATAAAACTCCAAACCACAGGTCCAAACTAAGGCGTAGTCGACGGAGCCCCGCTACGCGGGGCTCCTATTTCTCTCTGCAGGGTTTAAAGTAACCTAACACGAAGGGGATGTCGGGGTCTTAGTTCGCTCGCTCCGCTCGCTCACTAGACCCCACCATCCCCTTCGAACCTAACGTGTCCGAGTTGATGTGCCCTATGTCTCTAAGGAACTGATCTATTTATTTGGTGACAGATCTACCATTCTGAGCACAGAGCTATTATTTAAGTAACAAAACTGTTATTATAAGAACGAAGTTTATATTCATGTAATGCAATATAATTTTGTTGGTTATCGATCTCTTATTTTACACATATATTAACATTAATTTGATCATTCATACCTGGGAACAATTTTTGTTTATCTGAGAACGAAAATATTTCGTGGCGATAGATCTATTTATTAGGTGATACAACTTGATGACAAATATAAATTTTGGTGAGAGAAAATATAGTTCCCATTTATTAATGCTAATGTAAATAGGTAATGAACTTCACTGTGAAAGAATACTAATAGTTCCTGTTATTGTTATTGTTTAATTTATTCATGCTGGTGTAAATAGGTAGGAACCTAATGAACTTCACTCCGATAGAATACTAATACTTCCTGTTAGGTCACACTTGGATATTGAAATGACCCCCAGGCAATGGCGATATGTCAAATCAGTGTGCACAAATTGTGGATGCGGCTGCAATATGCAGGGTGGTCCCCATCGAAGCAGTTAAGATTTTTTTTATAATTTTAAGTGTTATTCGAATGTGAAGCTTTAAATAAATAAAATATGTAAGACCTATATTCTATTCAATTCAGAAGAAAATACCAGCAGGCTGCATTCTAATCTAGTATACGTAAAATAAGCACAGCATATGTTTACTAACAGTAGACTATCACTTTATAACGAGACTCACAGCCTCTTATAGGCAAGGATTGCGCAGCTCAGCAGCAAAAGGTTGATCCGAACCGGTTATCAAATGATCTTACATTGAGTGCATTCGCAATAGTAGCGAACATAAATTCGATCTTAACTTCAATAATTTTACTTCTAATTTAAACCTAAAGGAGATGTTTCATTTTCGGCCAAAAGATGTACATTTATTGAAAAAGAGCAAAAATTACCACGAACTTAGGAAAAATATACTTTCGTGAATTGAAGCCTGATTTGCTGTGCACAAAAAGTAATAGTTTTTCAATTTTGCCCCATTCTATTCAACATGGCGTCTTCCAGTTTGCAGTTTGCTTTCGTTCTGAAATCTTGTCACACAAAAACATAATATCGCATCGACGTTAAATTATGAAAAGTATGTGTTTTTGTAATTAATTATTATTATTGGTCTCTAAGACATAATTTTCAACCAATTATAAGCAAGTGATATGATTTCATCGTTAAAAACTATATAATAGGTGCTACTTTTTTGGAGTGTACTTCTGAACGAAAAATTCAAAATGACATTTTGTTCTAACAAGTGACAAAACCCATCAGTGTCCGTCAGTCAGTCTCGTTCGTCTCGTATTGTCCAACGTTTTATAAAAACAGAGAACAAAACGAATACGAAAGCATCGAAAAAAATCGGTTCTGATAAACAATTATTATCAAATAACAATTTCTAGGTTATGAAAACGTCATCTCTACAACCTGTCATGGCTGTCATAACTCTCGCGACAAACGTCAAACATTTTAAATTTTTAGTATGTGCATTAAAACCATCTATTACTATTTAAAAAATGTATACTTTATTCTATTCAGGGGATCGTTTCCCACCTTTCCTGAAAGGTACAGGTCATGGCCGGAGTCCCATACAAAAATGAAACATCTCCTTTAACTTTTGACTGGCAGACAACTGCAACGCACACACTGAACCACTGAGTATGAAATTTTTACAAGAGTTCACATAAACCCTAATCTCTTCAAAGTTAGAGTGAACTGGCTTCTTCTGGGTAAGCTCGTACCATCGTCGATTTTGTCTCTGTCATCTCTGACCTAGACTAGAGTCAAGAGCAAAACCACCGCAATAAAAAAAACACCATCTCGTCCACGAAGAGTTAGGTAGAAGAGAACTGTAATCCGACATAATAGAACACGAGCCTATTGGCATCAACTGGGCGCAAACCCAAGCTTCGTGGATGTTACTGAGAATTTCCTAATGGAAAAGCCAAATAACAGTGCTCGGCCCGAGAATCGACCCAGGACCTCATGCAAAGCAGTCGCCTTTGTGACCAATAGATCTGATGTCAAAGAAGCTTCATTTCAAATTCATCTACACAAATATGCGATTACGAGACCAACAGTTAATGTCATGGACATTGTATCTAAATTAATGTTTTTTTTTTAATACTAACCTATACCCGCGGCTTCGCACGCGTTGAGTTCGGTAATTATACCACGGGATCGAACTACCGGGACAATAAGTGGTAAAAGTATCCTATGTGTTCATCCAGGTGAGGCACTGGTCAAATCTAAGCTCCAGAGCCTTGAACATCGTCGCCGAGTTGCCAGCCTATCGGTTTTTTACCGGTTACATTTCGGGGAGTGTGCGATGGAATTGCAAGACCTAATTCCGGCTAGCCCATTTCATCATCGGACTACCAGACGTACGGCGATGCGCCATCGGTACATGGTGGACATCCCACCTATACGCACTAAGCGCTTTGGGAATACTTTTATTATGCGTACCGCTAAGGAGTGGAATTCCCTGCCGGAGTCTTGTTTTCCGATAGCTACAATCTGAGGGTCTTCAAGTCAAGAGTGAATAGGTTTCTTCTAGGCAAGCGTGCTTCACCGTCGACCACATCATCGCTTATTTATGATAAAAAAAAAAAAAATGGTTATCAACTACCCGTGTGCCAAAGGAGATGTTTCATTTTTGTATGGGACTCCGGCCATGACCTGTACCTTTCAGGAAAGGTGGGAAACAATCCTCTGAATAGAATAAAGTTACATTTTTTAAATAGTAATAGATGGTTTTAATGCACATAATAAAAATTAAAAATGTTTGACGTTTGTCGCGAGAGTTATGACAGCCATGACAGGTTGTAGAGATGACGTTTACATAACCTAGAAATTGTTATTTGATAATAATTGTTTATCAGAACTGAGTTTTTTCGTTGCTTTCGTATTTGTTTTGTTCTCTGTTTTCATAAAACGTTAGACAATACGAGATGAACGAGACTGACTGACTGACACTGATGGGTTTTGTCACTTGTCAGAACAAAATGTCATTTTGAATTTTTCGTTCAGAAGTACACTCCAAAAAATTAGTACCTATTGAATATTTTTTAACGATGAAATCACCACACTTGCTTATAATTAGTTGAACATTATGTCTTAGAGACCAATAATAATAATTAATTACAAAAACACATACTTTTCATAATTTAACATCGATGTGATATTATGTTTTTGTGTGACATGATTTCAGAACGAAAGCAAACTGCAAACTGGAAGACGCCATGTTGAATAGAATGGGGCAATAATGGAAAAACTATTACTTTTTGTGCACAGCAAATCAGGCTTAAATTTACGAAAGAATATTTTTCCTAAGTTCGTGGTATTTTTTCCTCTTTTTCAATAAATGTACATCTTATGGCCGAAAATGAAACATCTCCTTTCACACAAATCCAATCAGTAGTTTTCGCGTGAAAGAGTAACAAACATCCAACCATTCTCACAAACTTTAGCATTTATAATATTAAGTAGGATTGAATACATTCAATCATTTAAAGTTCATTCGGAGGACCCTGAACATCTAACCTTGCCACCAAACTTGTCTTCTCTCACCTTCTTCTCACTATTTCATAACAAAAATTGAGGTACGATTGGTGCCGACACGGCTAAATGAAAAGAGCGGGACATAAATACCTACAAATAAATAAAATTGAAGGATTGCGTACTTGTGCAACACAAAAAACGCTTTTTTAATGATTGTGTCTGCCTGTTTGTCCCGGCTAATCTCCGAAACGGCTGGACCGATTTTCATGGGACTTTTACTGGCTGATGTTATGAGGACTACTTACTCTACGTAACTTTTATTTTAAAAAAATATTAGGAATCCGTGCAAAAAAAAAGCTCTTGATAATGTTAACCAAATCCGATTCAAAAGTGGGAAGTAATATTTTTATAGTAATTTCACGAAGGGCGGGCACAGCTAATTCTTCAATATATTTCCCATTTTTCCCATTAAGCTAACTAGAGAAAATCCCATAACTTCACGTAACATCACCTTTCGATTTCATTTTTTCACATAGATCCGACAAGAAAGCAATTTCCATAAGCAAACAATTCATTACACCCGGCTATTGTGTTTCACAAAGGGTTTGAAGAGATAGCTACTGGTATCTATCATTCGTAGCAGGTTAAAAAAAGAAAACCTTGAATAGGATGACCAGACGTTTGGTCTTAAGAAATATGTCTTCAACGAACAACAAACTTATTTAACACAATCAAAAACCCTTTATCGCTTTCGTTTCATAAGGGTCTCATAGGCGGCTGCGGGTTGTTCGAAAGAGATACCGCGGCCCTGGAACACAAAGGGCTAAGAAGGAACATGGGTGGGTTTTAGTCAATCAAGTCTGACACTCCCTCCCGCTCCGCCCATGGCGGGAGAAGTCATTTGATGATTTCACATCCGCAAAAAAAAAAAAAAAAAAGGGCCTCATAGGCAGACTGTCGAGCTTCTAGATCCTGCTGATTTCGGCTGAATCTATTATTCCCAAAGATGGGTACAGGTGTACCTAATGGAATTAGTTAAATCAGACATCAGTAGCTATGATACATTAAAAACCAGTAGACTTAAAGATAGATTAAGAAATAAAACATCCCACCCTGCAGTACATAGTAATAGTATTTTTTGTATGGACATAAAAAAAATATAATAATTTACCCATAGACATTAAAAGCATTCATTTAATTGGTATTTTTAAAAGAAAGATAAAAGACTTCCTGATTAAAAAGGCATATTACTCAGTAAAGGAATTTCTTAAAGAAAAATAATTATGTGATATTGGAATGATTGTAATACTTAATAAAATGACATATAAATTATAAGAATATATGAAAACTATGATATAATATAAAATGTATGAATGGTGATAATTAAATAATATAAGATAATGTAAACTGGAACAAATGTAACATTGAATGTGTATTTTTTTTTATATTTAAAGACCATTTAAATTGCAATGCCCTAACAGGCAACTAAGTTATAAGAACCTACCTATTGTCAACATATTCAAGACTACACTTAGTTCGCAATAAAGAATTTTTATTATTTTATTTGAATTTGGAAACACTGTACAATTCGCCAGTTATTAATAAGCTAATAATAGGCTCGCCCCCTATTACATGGCACTTAAACATGAGAGGTGGATGTTGGGTTTTAGGTACACCTCTGCCCTTCTGGGCTTAACCACTGAAAACAGCGAAATAACAACTCAGGGACACAAAACAGTAGAGATATGATATGATGAGATATAAATATATATCTCGTCACTATCTCTCAGGTCTAGTTGAAAACCAGCGTCAGGCACTAGCTGCTCGGCAGTTTGCTAAACTGGGCCTATTTGGCGCAGCCGTGAGACACACAATATTTTCTGTTTAATTTTCTGCTTAGACTTACGCGTTTTTTTTTTATTCTGGCACGTGCCAAATAAATATGTTTTCTTTCTTTCTTTATTTTCTTTCAGACAGTCAATTTGCGAAATTCCTTATATCATAACACAAGTCCGATCTTGCTCTGTCAGTCTGGCCAGCCTACTCGGAAAATCATTAGAATGTCTACAGGTAATCAAACAGCGATGAAGCAAGAGAACATAACCCATCAATGTATCCATTTCTAATGGCAGTGTAATGTAAAAAAAAAACAAACAAAAGAAATAATATCAAAGCCTTTTGTTAGCAATGCCAAGACAATAGTGCTGCCCAACCATTTGCGTAACGCTCGATAGAAATCAAATTATGGAAAGCGAGCAAAAAAAAAATTGATCGTGTTTACAAATCTTTTTTTGAATAGGTATTCGGTGAAAGCTCTTAGGAAGGAATTCTATGTCTTCTACATAATTTTAAACCAAACTCCCAACTGTCAGGCGCCAATCTACATGACAACAACAATTTGGAGGATGAGGAACTTTATACCCTGTTCTTGGTACCTCTAAAAAAAAACTTTTTTTTCTTGTTGCCGTCCTTCCTTTCCTAAAAGCCATGGTCTTAGTTTGGTTTAATGGCACAAAAAAATGTACTTGGTCGTTGCTAGAATAAATAACAAATGAAAATCGAAATATATTCGCTTGATGAATTTCTTAAAACAAATAAATCTATTCTATTCCACATCATATTTACTTCTCTCAATAGAAAGCCATGTAAATCGGATTACCGATACGGACCGTCAGCGTCACTGAAAATAATTGTTAACCAAATTGACAACCTACAACAATTATCCGTGTTATAGCCATTACAAACAACTGTCAAAGAAAGACAGTTGTAATTAAAACATACGGACTGTTTGAGTTGGTATTCAATTTGCTAGACTATTAGTTCCCTGACTATACATGAGCAAATAGCTCTAGTGAACGGTTCTAATAAATATTTGCTGAACTATTTAGAGATGCGTGTTTCCGTTTAGCTGGTTTATTTGAGAGTGCTTATTATAGAGATTTTGTTTGCTTCGTAATGTGAAAACTGTTTGAATAGATTTTACTTATTCTACCATTAAATGAGCAATATCTGTATTTCTGAAACCACGGTTTCGAAAACGGCTGTAACGATTTCGATGTGGGTTCCAATATAGGGGGCAAAAAATTGATTTAGCTACACAAATTTTGCCAGGTATGAGACAATTCTGGGAAAATTTTCACCCGAGCAGAGGTTGGCCGCTCAGATAATAAAATTAATACGTGTGGGGTTTTGATTGATTATAAAATATATTTGGGGGCTGAGAATGATGTACTAAGTAAGTTTAAGCCTGTACCCCAGTTCACCTTTTAAAAGAGAGCCAATTCTGCGATATATGTATAGATTTTCCAATTCACCTTTAGTACAAAACATTATTATTGTATTATTTGTACTAAAGAAATAATTAGTTTATGGGCATAACAACTAGTTTATGAATAAACTCTATACAAACCAAAATATTTTAAACAAACCATTTCATTTAAATATAATAAAATAAATCGTAGAGGAAATGTCAAACGTATGTAAAGACAGGGTAATTAAAACCTGTTGAATATGTACTTAGTTTAATTGCCACACACAAAAAAAAAAGTTTAAAGCAATCAATAAAATAATAAAAGCGTATGTTTGATAAAAATAATTAAAACCAGTTATTTTTAATTGCTTAAAACCATTTCTTCGTCAAAAACATTAGTGCAAGTACCTACTTTTGATTATAAACTTTATTTCGTTTGTGCCTTTAATGAGAAGACACGTGTTGTCAGATGATTTCAAAAAAACACGCTTTTTTAGTGTTCCGTACCCAAAGGGTCAAACGGGACCCTATTACTGAGACTTCGCTGTCCGTGCGGCCGTCCGGCCGTCTGTCCGTCTGTCACCAGGCTGTATCTCATGAACCGTGATATTTAGCCAGTTGAAATTTCTACAGATTATGTATTTCTGTTGCCGCTATAAAAAAAAATACTAAAAACAGAATAAAATAAAAATTTAAAGGGGCTACGATACAAAAAAAAAAAAATTTTGCTCGTTTTTACAAATAATGGTACGGAACCCTTCGTGCGCGAGTCCGACTCGCACTTGGCCGGTTTTTTTATTTATCGTTGGTCTAGTGGTCGCAAACGCTAATGCTGAGCATGACATCTTGGGTTCCATTTCCAGATTGGGCAACGTGCTATTAAGTTTTTCCATCAGTAGGTTGTTTTCTCAGTAGCAGTCACGGAGTCTGGGTTTGTGCACTGTTGACGGAATTTGGCTCGTCCTCTATTACATGGCACTTAAGGTGGAAGCGCCAGAGTAGCCAGCGAAATTCGAATTTTCTTACCAATAAATGAACTTGAGAGGATTGTATTGATGACTCTGTAAAGCCATATTTGTTTTGGTCGCAAATCGTATTTTAATCAACATTCAACGTGACGCCGACCTGCAAATTTATAAAAAAAGAAAACAATCAGAAAATTTGAATTTACCGTGCTACCCTGGCTCTTCCCCCTTAAACACAACTGCCCCCCTAGCATGACCGTTCTATCTCTATTCTACCAAGAAACGACAAGAAATCATTTCAATACAACTTGTCATTTCTTCTGCCCGAGCATGGCGCGCACCGTCGTCTCGCGTTTCTAGGAAGACATAGACAGAAATTCTTTCCATAGCAACGGGGATGTATCACGTGATGTTTATATTCCCTAAATATTATTACGTTTAGTTAACAAAAAAAAAGTTGCCAATTGCACGAGTTTTTCATTTTTCGTGGGCGGGATGGTGTTGCTGCTTCCTGGATCCAGACCTGGATCTTTTTCGCGAAATTAAATCTAAATATTTAACATAACATTTCAACCTTTTGAACGTAACTCAACGCAACCACGAAACGTATTTCTCGTATTTAGTTTTTATTAAGACTAGTTTGACATTGTCAGAAGTAATGTTTCTAGTCTACCCCCAAATGTCAAAAGAAGAGAAAATATGGTCGTCATGCTCAACGTTGTAGACTTGTGTCGACTGAAGAAAAGAAACATTTCTTTTCTACATTCTTAATATCGCCATGCTTGGGACGATAGAAATATCTGTCAAATTGTCGATTCTTCCGTAGACATAGCCCGTTTCTACGGCGGTCATGCTAGGCCGGCAGGTGAACGATTCTCCGAGAAATACGAATAAATTCATGATGTTATGTTTCGATACCCCGCAATAACAGTTGACACTTTGACACCAACGTAGATTTTAAAACAATCCTATTGCAACGAGCGAAAGGGGCATAAATTCATAATATTGATGACAACAATTTAATTTATATTTTAGTGCGCTATCAATAACGGAAGATGAAAGTTTACGAAAGAGATAAGATACTGAAAACCTGATAAAATGAGCAGTAAATCATCGTATTATTTGTGTTAATTATAAATAAGAAAATCGATATTAGTCACAGATTTGTCTACAAAAATCGACAAACTGATGTGATGTGTCAAAGTGATGAAGAAATTAAGAGTTTGGACTGGACTGGACGTACAGTCAATCACTTTATCAAAAAAATGCCAGTAAATTGCAACGTTATTAAGTTTTGAACTATCTAACTGTCACAATAAAATGATCATACGGTTAGAAAAAAATAATTGACTTATGTTAGTGACATGTTAAAACTCCTAGTATATTTTTTTTTTATTTTTTATAAGTAATAGAGAAGTAGAAGTATGGAAGAAGAAAACATGCTGCGCCGACCCCAAATAAATTGGGATAAGGGCAAGAGCATGATGATGATTTTGTATGTTTTTTCCTCTAACGACAAATATTTGGAAATTAATGGCAACATTTGTAATAGGCGATGAAGACGAGGTCAATAATCTCATATTTTTTGTAGGACAGTATCTCGCTGATAAAAATTTACCCGTTCGTTTCCAAATGAAATCATTAATAGTAGATTGTATCATAAGGGAGCAAAATAATATTTTTACGGCGAGGGCGCTTTTTTGGATCCAGAGCGAAGTGAGGGATTCTAGAGTAGAATCCCGAGCGTAGCGAGGGATTCTTTAGTACAATCCTGAACGTAGCGAGGGATTCAAAGTACGTCGCCCGAGCACTAAGATGTTCCAGATTCAAAAAGTGCGCGGCAAAGATAATTGCGGCACACTTTTTGAAATAAAGAGGATTAAAAACTCATTACTGCCCGCTAAAAGGTTCTTATAGAAAACAGTACCTTTGGGTGCACCTAAAGGCGAACTAATTCGTCCTTTTCGAATAGATGGGATGAAAAAACATAAATAACCCATCCTTAGCAGTCGGGTAAAAAAGTCCTCTATAGCTTTAAATAAGATATTGAGATCATTATTTCCTAATATTTTTACATTATCATTAATTACATTTATAAATATTTCTACCTAAATAATATTTAAAAAATTAAAACAAAAAAATAATAAGTAGCCGGTATCGGGAACAAGGTTCAAGCTACGGGAAGATTATTATTATTAAAAAAATCTTGCCCACAAAATGCGTTAAAAAGGCGGTCAACCAAGACTGAAAGAGACAAGATGGCAGTCGCTCTGTTTGATACGAAAATATTACTGAAGAAATTATAAAAAAAAAAAACTAAAGTATGAGAGTCATTCATTATACAAGGTGTTGTTTTGCATCCTGGTCAACAAAAGACTTAGATAATTAATCAATTAAAATTACGGTACCTAGTTAATTATTAATGAACGCTGATTTTTTTGGTTGTTTAAGTTTGTCAGTATTTCAGAATAACCCCCTTAACGTAGTTTAGAAAATAAGAAATGATCGAATAAACGTTTAAGATTTTTTGTTTGTGTGTAAGCGAGGTTATAAGGCGAGGATCAGACAGGCTTTGTTTAAAATACGGGTGGTTGTACTAATTTTATTATGAATTCGGGATGAGAATCATAAGCATAGTTACCTCCTTGAATTTGACGAGGATGCAAAACAACACCTTGTATAGGTGTGTCATGTAATTATGTAAAGAGTTGACATTCAGACTCACGATGTCAATCAATAAAATAAACACTTTGGCTATGTCTTCTTTGACCTAGACTAGAGTCAAGAGAAAACCTATTCAAATCAAAAAAACAAGCTCAAAACTTGAATACCAATAACACTAAAAATATTAATCAAGGTGGCAACTAGACTTTAAAAAACATAAAACAACAAATGGGTGATTTTGTGTATTTTTTTTCCAATCGAATGAATGTTAAAAAAAAAATGTCTTCCAATGTCAAATGAACAAAAACGTTAATGCTTTTTTGATTTTTGTTTTTAATTATAAAATTTTGTTTTCCTCAACTTATTCGTGAATATAGGGGGATCTTTTGGAGCTTTTCTGAATGTGTTTTTTTCTTTTTTTTTCTGCAAGCAAGCAGTGATAAGTGTGATAACCTATGGTGTGACCGTCGGTCTGCCAAGTCATAGGTCTCGAGTTAGTATAACTATCACTTGCTTCGGTGAAGGAAAACATCGTCAAGAAATCCAACATGGCTGACAGATAATAGGGGATAATCCTATTTTTTTTTTCTTTGTCCGTCGGGTAGTTTATTGAAAAGTATTGGACACGTATTTTTTCTTTTTTCACGTGGTCATAAAATTACGGAGATATATTGAGTTGAAATGGCGCATGACGTCACATGTAGGTAAGTTTTATACCCACTTGTGACGTAGTAAGCCCCCACTCTCCAACTTTAATGAGTTCTAACTAAGTAGTTTTTTGATATTTTGAGAAAACCAAAAATACGTGTCTAATATTTTTGTATTACCTGTCTGACGGACAAAATAGAATGTCGTTTTCTTTACCCAGTCCGATCCCCTATTCTCGACGGCATGTTAAGCCAAGACAGAGACCCGTGGGCGGCATAAAAACTCTCGACACCAGGTTAGGCACTCACGATAAAGAAAGGGGGATGTTTGTAAATATTCATGATATTTTTAAAAAAGATGGCGGCATTACTTCTAGTTAAGACTACACGCCAAAAGTTCCAAAGTTCCATTCGTCTTGTAGCCTAAACAAAAGCCACTAAATAAAACCATCTTCAACTTTTTTATGTTCGCAATACAATTACTGTTAATTGAATGTTTTCAATTAGCTATCATTGCAAATTGATCTTTCAATTAATAGCTCGTGAATAACTGTAATTCTACCAAGTGTTGAGTAATGTCTAGAGCTACATGTTTCTTTTGGCGCGTGAGTGACATTGAGAGAAGGGCGCTGTTGTTAAACATTTGTCGAAAATGGTTTTGAAAAAAAAATGGTTGCTTTAGTTCCGACTATGATCACACGCCAAATGATCCATGTAGCGCTCTAGTGTTTTGTGTTTAGTGTGACATACCACAAGTAACATGTCCAGCTGTAAATATGTAATAACCAGTGATCGGAAAAAGGTGATCTAAAATCCTTAAAGTTCGAAAAAGAACAGAGACAACGTGGAGACGCCTTACGACAAAATATTTTTTCGGGATTAATGTCCCAAGTTTCGGAATATTACTTAAGTACAACAAAAATTGATAAAGTAAATAAACTATTGAATTCAATTGCTGTTTCTGTTTAAAAGAAAGAGTATGCACGATATTTATTGTTTTCAAGAAATAAAGGTATACTTATCTTCGCTTGAGCTATGCAATGATTTGATTGATTGATAACAATAGAAAACGTATCTATTGGTTTTTTGAGAACGTTCCCCTTGTTTTTGAAGTCGGTTAAAAAGGAAAATAAATTCAATTAGTTTACTCTATTAATAACACTCATTAATATTAAATGTACCTACTAAAGTGATGTCTCGAAACCCCGACATAAATCCCGAAAAAATATTTTAGTGGTAAGGAAGTCTCCACTTTTTTTTTCTCTGTTCTTTGAACTTTACATTAGCTCACCTATTTCCGATCACTGATAATAATTATACTTAACTTAACCTTAAATATATATAGAATTCCTTCGCTATTCATGTATTGTTGACTGGAATAAGTAACAATAGATTCGTTCATTGACACCATTTGGCCGTAAATTTTGTAAAACTGTTGTGATTGATAAATAGGACTTATTTCGCAAATAACTGTTTCGTCAAAAGAACAAAAACTCTTTGTTCATAGTAAGGAAGAGCTTTCAGATTTATTCTACCCTATTTTTAAGCGAAGAAAATTATCCGTGAATAGCGAGGGAAATCACACCGTAAAAGAAAAAAAAAAACTTTTGCAGATTATATTTACACTTTAAAAAATATCTTACCCATGCATGGTAACTTTGCCAAACCTTGCCCAAGTGAACATGGCCTAGCCATCATATAAATATACTAAAAATAATTAAATCATGCAAAAAAAAAAGTACAGTCAGCATCGAAAATTTCTCTAACTTTATAGATGAATGTTATACTTGTAATTTCTTACGCGTTATTCACTGAACAATTATACTGATTTATAAAAAGTAAACCAGGCAAGGTCAAGTAAAAAGTGCGATATGATCTGTCAAAGTTTTTAATGTAAGTGTATTTCGATATAGGAATGAAAATACGTACTTCCTAGTATAGCACTCGTCGGCGAGTGCCCGTCCACTTTGCCTGGACACATGTAGAGCGAATCTAACGCCAATATACGCCAATATCACCAACATAGTACCCTCACACTTCACTTAGTCACAAAGATGTTGGGCACAAATGTTTGTCACCAATAACCAACTCAAGTCACTTTGGCACTAATTTATTTAATGTAGCACTAAGTTTAAATATAAGTTACTATATAAAACTTCGTTAACGCACTGAGACACTTTATTCAGGCACTGTATAGCCAATTTTAGCCACAATCGCGACTAAATTCACTTAAATCCGTCTATGGCCACACTTTGACTTATTGTTGACCCAAAAAGGTCGTATATAAGTCAGTTGAGTAATCCAAGTATAACGTTCTCTGTATATGGCACTACTTAAAGCTTGAACTTTTAAAGTAGCTTATGTAAGTCACAAAAACATTGGCACTTGTCAACAAAAATCCTAGACCAGAAACTAGAACACTCTTTAAAATTAACTTTACGTACAAACGTACAGTCTAACACATCACGAAATGATTAATGTTTTTT
The DNA here is from genome assembly GCA_963082945.1 of Cerastis leucographa. NCBI lineage: Eukaryota > Metazoa > Arthropoda > Insecta > Lepidoptera > Noctuidae > Cerastis > Cerastis leucographa. The sequence continues at coordinate 13,909,177 of OY720365.1, read as the reverse complement.
TGGTTAGTTTTTTGTTGTTTATATTTGCGATCAAGTTCTAAATATACACTAAAACAGCAAATTAAACTTTTCAAGTAAAACCTCCTTATACCCCCATTAAAAAAAAAATCGGGATAAAATAAGGATGCGTACTGATAAGCCTAGCTTCCGTATACAAGGGAAGTCAGCTATCGCGGAAGCGTAGAGCGAGAGCGAAAGTGCGCGTGATTCGTTTGCGTTGCGGTTCGAGACTGCGGCGCGCGCGCTGGTCGAGCCGCGTAACAGTCGGCGTTCACGTAATAGCGGCATTATAAATGCATAAGACTGTGATGTTTAGGTTTAATGTAGGGATGCTGGTTAATCTGCCAGTTCGGTAATCATTTGAATGACAGAGCAAAAAACATACGTTTTTTTTGTTGTTGACGGCCTCGCGTGTCTTTTGGTCTGCTGAGCATGAGGTTCTGGGTTCGATTCTCGGGTCGGGCAGTGTGTTATTAGGTTTTTCGATCGGGAATTTCTCAGTAGCAGCCACGGAGTCTGGATTAGTGCCCGGTTGATGGCAATAGGCTCGCCCCCCATAACATGGGACTTGAACATAACTGGTGAACTGTGGGTGAACTAAACCCTTCAAAAATAGATTTTGACGATGATTTATGGAAAAGATCGATATTTGAATAATAACTTACAGTTACTGTTGGTCTTTGTCATCCCACTGTTGGGCAAAGGCTTCTCCTCATGACTTCCAAATCCTTTGATCCAGGCTCAAAGTGGACTGGTCGTTGGTTCTGTCCAGCTCGTCCCGCCATAACGTAAGTTTCTATTTTAATATGCCACCAGGTGCTCTAGAATAATTTGGCATGTCCATCATTAAATAAACTAAGTTCCGAGACCCCTGATTTTCCTGGATATTTTTTTTTTTTTTAATCAAAAGTTTCTATATTACATATTATGTACATTATTTACAGACTACAAATAAATATAAAATAAAAATAAAATATGTACAAGTATCAAAATTACAGGGCGTCAAAAAATTCTTGATATATTAGTGAATCTAAATAAAACATCAGTATATTGAAAATAGGAGGCATTGGCAAAACGATCTTTATATTGATTAAAGTTTGAGATATCTTAAATGATGCCCACCGTCAGGTCTTACGGAGTGGGAATTGTTTTTTCTTTGTGCTACAGTATAATAAGACGTATTACAAAATGTATTTCTATCAAGAATACAAAGCAGATGGAAGTAGAAACGCCGGGAAGGCTCGTCCTAGATTCTAAAATGACAAACACTCACCTTTTTGGTGATCTTCTTCAGAAAGGTCAGGGCCTGAACTGAATGTACGAACGTGGCCGAAGCAAAATGACTAAATAATATCGTAGCCAGTGATGTTCTGTAGCTACTGCCTACCCCTTTTTTATGGATGGAAAACGTCAAATGACCCCTCCCGCTCTTGGCGGAGCGGAGGGGAGTGTCAGACTTGTGCTGACTAAAACCCATCCATGTTCCTTCTTAGCCCTTTGTGTTCCAGGGCCACGGTATCTCTTTTGAACAGTCCCGCAGCCCTGGCAGGCATCGGCCCTCTCAGACCCCTTCCGGTTTGCTGACGTCTCCTTGAGGCGCGCGTGGAACACGAACGCGCCGTCGACACGGCCTGTCGTCATGAGACGGACAGACGGTGAGCTAGCCCATTACTCACCGTCCACTGGCCCGCGAGCTACTGCCTACCCCTTGCGAAGAACGCGTAAAATTATGTTTATGTAACTTTAGAATGACGTTAGGTAAGAGCTGTCTGTGTTTCAATTACGAAGTTTTTAGCAAATTATCGCTACAACTATTATTAGGAATTCAGAAGTCGATGCTAATAAGTTTGAATGCAATGCAGACAAAACAATGTGCACGTAAGTATCAAATACGAATCTTTTAGAGAGTAGGTATTACTCAATTTATTTTTGTTTATTCCAATTTGCGTCATTACTAACAACTTTTACTGTAGGACGAATCCTGAAGCCGCGAAAAATTAAGTGTTTCCTACATTTTGATGATTTACATACCATAATATAACATCACGCCTGGAATCCCCGAAGGGTAAGGCAGAGTTGTGCGCAATAGTACACCCACATTTCGTTTGTTATGTTTAAGTCCCATGTAATAGAGGGCGAGCCTATTGCCATCAATCGGGCACAAATCCAGACTCCTGAAAAAATCCTGATAGAATAACAATTTATCCGACATGGGATCGAACCCGGGTCCTCATGCTATGCAGTCACGTTTGCGACTACTTGACTGTCGAGGCAGTCGATGATGATGATTTATCTGAACACAAATATATGGAACAACTGGTTTTTATCCGGTTTTAGGATTCATCAGAGTTGGTTCCGAAGTAAATCTTGTTAATAGTGATGATTAAATGATCCCTAAAGGCGGAAATACACTTACGTGTCGTGGCGTGTCGTGACGCAATCGGTTTCACACATTTAATATGGTTAGGGACATATTTGCATGGCGTGTCGTGTCGCAACGATGTATGAAACCGATAGCTTCTGGCGCGTCACGACACGCCACGACACGTAGGTGTGTTTCCGCCTTTAAGAGGTTTAGGGTTAAAAAACTAAGCTTCTTGATGTTTTATATGTTTAATTTGTAAGACGTTTTTAGAGTTCCGTACCCAAAGGGTCAAACGAGACCCTATTACTGGACTTCGCTGTCCGTCCGTCCGTCACACTAGGCTGTATCTCATGACCCGTGATAGTTAGCCAGTTGAAATTTCTACAGGTTATGTATTTCTGTTGCCGCTTTATTAACAAAATACTAAAAACAGAATATAATAAATATTTAAGGGGGCTTCCATACAAAAAAGTGATTTTATTGCTCGTTTCAACGTCAAATTGAAAGTTGGCTATTCGATTATCGATTATTTTTCAGAAGCAATTTATTACCATGACATCGATTTTATACAATCACTATATAACTATAGTGAATAAAGATTGTATTCGATTTTTCATGAAATAAAAAAAGGTTACAATGTTTTGATTTTGATTGAGTCATAAAGGCATTGTGTGAAAAATGGAAGCATAATTATATTTTTTCCAGTTCACATTTAAAAAAATATCATAACCATTGTCCAATTTTAGTTGTCAGTAAAAAATAGAAGAATTTCACATACTATCGATCTAGCCTAGTCTCGTTTTCAATCTAGAACTTTTTGTTAAAATTCAGAAAGTCTACCTTTCGCCACGCAGCCTAAAATCTGCACGGGGCCTTAGTTCGAATCACACAATATCATAAAACTGCCAGTCACTCCAACCTGAATAGGTTTCATTAATGTCTAGAAAACATAGCGCATAAAAAAAAATGAGAAAAATACTTTTTATCTCTTGAATGTATCATTTCAGTTCAAGACGCTTACGGACGGCTTTCGCCACCTTTTAAATTGATTTTGATTGTGATGTCGTTTTTTTTTTAAGTATCAGTGTTAACCTAATTAATTTCAATAATAAAATTCCGCGGCAGAATGGCCAATATCCTTTATGGAATGACTCCATTTTGTCTTTAGTTATTTTCAACTATAATTTCCGATGCAGTTTGCTCGTATGTTTGCACCCTTATGTAGATTTTATTGCACATTTGTCAGAAAAAACTGCGTTAATTACGTTTAGGAAGGTGGTTTGCAGATTGCTGGGAGAGGGTATATAGTAGTTTCTAAGATTTATTGATTGTTAAGTAATATTAGTAAGTATATTAATATTGTTTTTTTTTTTTTTAAATGTCGTTCCGTTCCCACAGACAAACTGTGAAAACGGTTTTGTGGAAGCCCCACAAAACTAGTTGATAGTTTTCACAGTTTGTCTTTACAGTTTTTAAATGAAAGTTTGTATTAAAATTGTTTAATAAATAAATTAAAAAAAAAAAAAATTACATCACATCAGGCCTGTTATTCCCAAAGGGGCAGCTTTCGCCCTTTTTGAGTCCCAAGTAATAGGGGGCGAGCCTATTACTTGAAACACTGCGTTAATTATCATTTAATAACAGCACATGAGCAAATACAAAGAAAAAGTTACCAAAAGAACAGATGCATATAAAAACAGTTACAACATTATGTTAGCATTAAACTGTGCAACACTTTCAGAGCAATAATGTTAAAATGAGTCGAAGGTTAGTGTCCCATTCACATCCTGTGACCTTCACAAAAGGTGGCATTTACCTACTGCTTTAGTATTACAAATAGGTAACAAGCATATTCATGAGATAAATTCATTCTACTATTATTGAGAGCGGCGGTGGCCCAGTGGTGGCAGCCCCGACTTACGAGAAGTAAGCCGTGGGTTCGAACCCACGCAGGCGCATTACTTTGTGTAATTTATTTCATCATCGCTGCTCTCAAAAACGGTAAAGGAAAACATCGTGAGGAAACCGGCATGTCCTAGAACCAAAAATTCGAAGACATGTGACATCTACCAACCCGCACTGGACCTGCGTGGTGGATTACAGCCCACTCCCTCTCATAGGAGAGGAGGCCTGTGTCCCAGCAGTGGGAACATTATAGGCTAATGATGATGATGATGATTATTGAGAGGAGCTCGTGGCTAAATAATGACAGCCGCACGGGTTCGATCTTTAAGATTAAGCTGTGCTTGCCGAGGTTGGTCCGTGGATGGGTGACCATAATTACTTACCGCGTTTTCTCCGTGCCTCGGAAAGCACGTTAAGTCGTTGGTCCCGGTTGTCATTTGTAGATCTTTGGCAGTCGTTACGAGTAGTCAGAAGCCAAAAGTCTGACATCCAGTCTTACCAAGGGGTATCGTATCCGTTGTAATGTCCAGGTGACTATAGTTACCCGTTGCGCATGTCCACGCCCACTCGGAAACTTTGCTGCGCAAGCGCCCCCGGGCAGCTTCCCATTTAAAGCTTATTATCTCGTAAACTACTGCAGCTACACCAATATAAAAAATACGGTGTATAGCTGAAACTATACGGAATCTACATATGCTAAAACTATATCCAACAACTCGAGAGAATTACTTAGAAAAAAATGTAAACTTGAGAATATGTGTTGAATATCAGTAAAATATTTGTTCTTACTAAGTTTTTACCAATAATTTTGTAGTTTGTGTCAATAAAACCTATTTATAATGAAACTAGACTATATAACCTTTTTTTTGATACCCATATGTCCTTACTTGGAATGTTCTGAGTAGCACAATGAACCAAAACAATAGACCCTTTCCCTCATTGATTCGATGCCGGCGGCGGCCTGCGTATGTGTGCGTGAGCGTGTGTATGTGTGCGTGAAAGATGGCCGCCTAAGGCTAGTTTACAAAGGGATTGAATTTCATGTTGTGATTTGTGTTGAAATGAGACACTGATGGGATATTGTATTTATTTAATATTTTACAACAAAGTAGGTATTGAAAATGGAATGCTGTAATGTCCGCGTAACCATGGTTACCCAATATTTTTTCCGCTTAAATGTCCGGGTAACCACGGCTACCCAATAATTTTACACCGAAACGTCCAGGTAGACAAAGATTGCATTTCAATTTCAATTGGTATGTAGGGTAGGTAGGTAGGTAGGTAGGGTAGGGTAGGGTAGGGTAGGGTAGGGTAGGGTAGTGTAGGTAGGTAGGGTATGGTAGTGTAGGTAGGTAGGGTAGGATAGGTAGGTAGGTAGGGTAGGGTATGGTAGGTAGGTTGAGACTTGACCGCTTTGAGACACCTGGCTAGGCCAGTGAGAGCAGCCTGGGGCTGACTCATCTGCTGTAACTGGAGCTCCAGCTTCATCAGCTGTAACAAACAAACTTGTATTATAACCTCATTCTTACAAAGTCTTATTATGGCACAAACTCTATGTTGGCGATGGCGGGGAGATCTATAACAATCAAGACATAAGTTACTAAGGATGATACAGTTAAAAAACTATTTTACTAGAAGAATGGGACAGCCTGGGCGTCTAAAGTATACCTTCGGCTACCGGTGGGCTAGCAGCAGCCATAATACATGGCTACCGTTCAGGAGATGGTTGTCCGTTAAACAAAAAAAAACTGACAAACTTCTTTGCAGCTAGGATTCAGCGAATAGCTGGACAATAAAGAAAAAAATAAATTACCATGTTGCCCGCTTGCGCGGTTTGACATCGGGCATAAGCATCAGCTCAAGCTGAGCGCGCTGCTTCCACTCCTTAAGCTCCTGCCAGGCTTCAGCTGAGAGTGCATTCACCCGGTGTAAGAAGCCCTAACTGGAGCGAGCGGATCCTCCAGAACGGCACTGCCAAAAATTATATGCAACATTAAAACATAACGACATTAAACATACTAACTTGCACATATTAATTATCTTAAAAACACACTGAATAAGATACATACGGCTGCGCATCCACCTATGCCTCTCCCTCACCACTCTTTCTACAACACCCCGGTCCCCGGGCTGGTGCTTCATCTAACGCCTGCCCCAAATCACGGCTTTCATCATGAGACCTAAAACATAGACATAGATTCTATAGTTTATTTTTAAAGATACACATGCACACACACAGGGCCACACACAAGTCTGAAGAACTGAAAGAAAATTTGAGTTTCAGGTAGCCTGACCTGCTGGAGTCTGTAATTCCATTTCGAAAATCATTGAAATTATTATTATTGGGTAGCTGTGGCTACCCAGACAATACAGAGGATAACAAAACACCAAATACAAGAACAAAAATCATAACCTTCCTTTTTCGTTCGACGTAGTTAGGCAAACCAAAACGCAGTTTTTTATGAGTAGTAAAACAGCCTTATTTATCGTATTTGTGTAAATACACAGGTAAAAACCGTTAAATCTGGTTTTTAAAAATGTTCTAAAAATTGCTTGGGGAACAAAATTTTTAACACATAAAATATTGCAAAATTTCGTTGTATTTTACTGTTTTATTGTGTGTAAATACTAATTATGAACTAATTTCCATATTACGAGCATTATATTAACGATTTTCGCAATAAATCCATTAAAAACAAATAAAAAACTTTACGAAAATCACCACGGTCAACATGGCGGATTTTTTTCACATTTTCATTTTAATATTATCGTTTCAACATACTTTGAACCTACGATATTTATAGTTAATTGTAAAGCTTGGATATTGAGGTTTATTTTGATATAATACACTATATGTATTGGGTTACAAATAAAATTATACTTACATTTTAAAGTCGGCGATCACTTTGAGTCAGAGCAATAAAATTTGACACTGAGAAATTGAAGTTTGACATTTTATTTCTCAACAAATATGCCGACTTGGACACTCGGGTTTTGAGCGTTTGACGCGTAATTTAATAGAGCAACACAGAGAATAAATTTGTCCTGATATTCTCGACAGCTGACATTTTTTAGAACGTTTTTTTGGAACAATTCGAACGCACCACAAATGGGTAACTATGGTTACCTGGACACTTGACCGGAAAAATTATTGGGTAACTATAGTCACCTGGACAATACAGCGGGTATTACCCAGTTACTGGGTTGTGGAGGTCAGATAGGCAGCCGTTTCATGTAAAATACTGGTACTCAGCTGCATCCGGTTAGACTGGAATCCGACCCCAAGATAATTTGAGCAAAGGCTAGGCAGATGATGATTCATGAGATACATTCAAAACAACGGATACATTAAAAGTCCAGGCTGGTCAAAAATAGAAATAATAACTGGTATTCAAAATAGACTAAAAACTAGGTACACTAGGTACATATTAAACTATAGATTTCCAGTATGACATGTCCTTGCTTGGTATAGACATCCCGTACGATGAGAGACCAGCATTAACTGGTTTAGCTGCTTGATTGGTTCCACAGTCGTCCGTCTGATTGTGGATGTCATTAAACGGCACGCTGAGTATACCAATACACTTTTTTTTCGACATTTTTTCATTCATTTCATGTCAAAATATCATCATCATCAGTAGTCTTTTCACGACTATGCTGAGGTCGGCTTTTAGTCCTCCAACCGGATACAACTGACAACCAGTATGTTACATGGAGCTACTGCCTATCTAACTTCTACAATCCAGATACTGGGTAAGATGATGACCCTTGTAGATTTTGGAGATCTACGCTACGGAATGGGCAACTACAGTACTTTCATAAGTTATTATACCTTGTGATTCGGACTGTAGCTTCGCGTTTTTTTTTGACTTTCAAAAGTGCCTTTTATGGTCTAATTGAAATAAATGCTTTGACTTTGACTTTGATTCATGCCAAGACAGCAATTTTTGAAGTGAAAACTTCTTTAACCGCGTTAAGTGATTTTTGGTAGGAGTAAAATCTTTGGATTCGTGTCACCGTCAAGCTCGTGACGTATTGCGCCAGAATAGCTACGCGTTTAAAAAATCAAAAAAGAACACAGTAATTCCATTGTTTTGACTTTTCACTTTCGCTGGCAGTCCTTATACCTGCCTCTCTTTTTTGCTTTTTTTATTTTTTCTACAGGACAGTCTAAGCTTTTTGAAATAGGAACTGGACATTATATTAAAAAAAGGTTTTTTAGCGACAACCAGACACTACCCTATACAAGATGTTGTTTTGAAATCTCGTCAAATTCATGGAGGTAACTATGCTAATGATTCTCGACCCGAATCAATATTAAAATGAGTACGTAATCTTTGTTGTTTTTTCTTATTCACGGAAATCGGTTTGTGTGAACCATCCGTGTTTTAAACGCTGTTCCTTTTATCCTCGCCTTATAACCTCGCTTACACACATACAAACAATCTCAAAAGTTTATTCGAAAATTTATAAATCCCTAAGCCACGTTAAGGGGAATAATGCTGAAATACTGACAAATTTAAACGACAAAAATAAGCAGTGTTTGTTAATAATTAACCAATTCCCGTAATTTATATTGATTATTTATGTCTTTTGTGACAAAATCCTAAATTTTGACGAGGATGCAAAACAACACTTTATTACCGTCTACCGTTCGATAATCCTTTTCTATGTCATAAACACACCTAAATTACTCTCTAAGCTAAACATAGGAACATGAACTTTGGCATAGAATTTTATCTATTCACAATGACTAATCAAGAAGTATTCCGTATGCAAAATGATGTAAAAAAACAACAAAAATGAACTGTAATAGTATGTATGAATTAAGATCTGTTTGCTTGTGGCTACTCGAAATTGTTGTTTTTTTTTTCGTGTAATTTAATGATGTGATGATCCTGGATTGTGATTGGATAAAACTTGTAGACCATTAGTCAGAAAACTTGATAACTACAGTTAGTGAAATTAAAATGTAAATAGAAGAAGTAGGCTTTTATGTTTATTTTTATTAATTTTATTCATAACATCTGCCAATCATAATATATGTTCAACCTGCTGTGCCAAATTCCCCGCGACTTCGTCCGCGTAGAATTTAAAAAAATAGTTATTTAGTATTTTTTTCGTTTTTGCATTTAAGTTACTTTTTTTATAATATTTTCAGAAATTTTCTAAAATAATAGCTTAATTTCCTCCATATTACATCAGCTATCTGCCAGTGAGAGTCCCGTCAAAATCGGTCCAGCCGTTCCAGAGATTAGACGCAAAAAAACAGACAGACAGACAAAAATTGTAAAAAAAAATATTTTGAGATTTGTACCATATGTATATACATTCATATGCATGTAGTAAAAATTGGTTATTTTAATATTACACACAGACACTTCAATTTTATTTATTTGTATAGATGTATAGATATTCCATTAATTCAGTCTTTTATTTTTGATGTCAGTAAAAAGTGTTTGGGTCGTGCATATTTTTTCAGCCAACTGTACCAGCCTAGCAGTGAATACTTTTTTGAATGTTATTTTTTTTTATCGTCTGTTTTATTAGATTTAACTTACTTCAGGGGGCTTAACACTATCTTTTATTGCAATATTATTTTGCGATTACTAGTATTATCATATTACATTATTACTATTATCATGATATTATTTAAAACGGGAAGAGTTATTCGTCCTGTATAGCTCTTATCTCTTTCCCAAACAGAAAAAAAACTTGAGAGGTGTCAAGGGACACCCGGATGGAACGAAGTTCTATTATTATTTTTTATTATTTATTATTTACACAAAACCTGTATACACTCAACAAAAATAATCGTCGCGACACCACACTGTTCAATGCGAAATAGAAATGAAAATATCTGGCTTGCTTTCTATAAGAGAGAGAGAGACAGACAGATAAATATGCGACGCCGCACAGCTTACAATAGCTTACTATAGCAAAAAGTGTCGTGACAACTTTTCGTAAGATTTTTTTCCGTCTAGCCCCCTTTCACAACGCGCGATAAGGAACTTCGTTCCAAAACAAAACAATACCACATACAGCATAATTATATCAAAAAGGCGTGGTCTTATTTAAGGGTGTGCACAGATCACCAAACTAAATATTGTTTCAATGGGGAACCCATGGAAAAAGTTGTTCATATTGATGATCTGCATCACATGCTTAAATATGAATACGTCTTTTTGAAGAACGCTGTATAAGCGGCTATGGTACAAATATTAATACCTCATGATAATAATAAAAATAACTAAATTTACCTAATACTAGGTAGTAATAATAATTATATTTGTATAACAAACTTGCTATCCAGTATACCTACTCACTGGATGCTTGTTTTGTCCAATCTATAATGTTGCCGTGACCTAGCCGGGTTTCATGTTGGAACTTACATAATGTAACAACTAAATGTATACATGAACGCAATAAAGAGTTACGAGTTTAATAAAAAAAAAAATTGACACGTCGACTATAAAAGGAGTAAAACAAAAAACAAATCTGACAAAATAATCAAAACAACCAAATAACAATCCTATAGAGTTATTAATGAAGAGTCAATTACAATGACAATAAACTGGCTGTTGTTTTGACCACAGAGTAATTAGAGAGAACGGAGAATTCGTTGATGATTGTCGAAACCTGACGTTTGAAACGGTAACCGATATAGCGATAGGTGGTAATTAGAATGTAATTATAGTATGTAGTTAACAACGGATTTGGTTTATAAGATAACCCTAAATTAATGACACGTTTCAACCTTGCGACATCGCGAACATGAGATGATCTTGAAAAACGGTTAGAGATCTCGAGACTGGCTTTGGTACTCGGGTCGTCAATTTCGACTAGAGATTGCATTTTATTCTGTAGATATATCATCTGCCTAGCCTTTTCCCAAACTATCTTGGGGTCGGCTTCCAGTCTGACCGGATGCAGCTGAGTACCAGTATTTTACATGAAGCGACTGCCTATCTGACCTCCACAACCCAGTAACTGAGTAATACGATACCCCTTAGACTGCATTTCAGATTTTTGGCTTCCGAATACACATAACTACAATACAGAACTACAAATGACAGCCGGGACCAACGGCTTAACGTGCTTTCCAAGGCACGGTAGAAACTCGATATGTAATTATGGTCACCCATCCACGGACCAACCTCGGCACGGCTTAACCTTAAAGATCGACCCGCGCTACTGTTATTATAATTTAGCCACAAGCTCCTCCCTTCTAGCTATTCGATTGCCAATTCAAAATGTCTACAGCTTAGACAGGCCTTAGCGTTCCAAACAAGTTAGTGAACGTTAGTCGTGAGTGTTGCACACACATAGCATATTATAGTTCTGCTTCACGTTCAGCTGTTGGTCCTGTGCCTGTTCTCTCTCCGGTCATGTTGGATTGTCGTCCCATCGGACTATGAGAGTAAGGAAAGAGAGAGCGCACCTGTGCTGATTACTAGTTACCGCTGAGATGATTATGCACCATCACCGAAAAACGGTCAGCATTTGATAGCTATCGTGACATCTATACAGTCTCATACGAACTAAACATATATTAACTTATTTAAAAGTGGGCAATTCTCACAGTCGTAACCTAAGAGCTTCCAAAAATCTGTCCCCCAAATTCCTTCACACCGTACCGATTTTATGTCAAATTCATATGCTGTCTCATCAATAAAGATGTGGAACGCGCTACCCCTCGGTATTAAAAAAAGCTGAAAGTAAATTCTTTTTTTTTTAAATAAAAGTTCGTAACCACTATTTAAATCAGACGAAGTAGCTCGCAATTAGAAGTTTAGTCATAGTAATTATTATTAGGTTTCTTGTTTTTTATTTTGGTATTTGTTAAAATATTTATTCGCCTATTTTAAGTGTATTTGTGTATTAGTATCTATGTAAGTGTACAATTTCGAAATTAATTATATATTTTTAGATATTATTTTGAACCCTATCACGATGTTGTCCTTTTTAACCCAATGGTTGACTGAAAGAGAATGCCTTGTGGCATTAAGTCCGCCTATGTACCACTATTGTACATGAAGTTTACATAAATATATAAATATTGAACAACTTTCGGGCAGTACCCCACCATACACAACAGCCGTCTGGCAGGAGGGTCCCTTTACCTTTTTAACGGAGGATAAGGAGGATGTCTTTACAGCCTGTTCCTCATACTTCTAAACCTTTACTGGCTGATATTTCAGCTGCAACATTGATACATAGACCACATTACTAAGGATATACCTCTATTTGCAATTCTAAATAGTCAATCTCAGAAGGCCTTGAGCGAATATTATTTTAAGCCAATTTAAGAACACGCGAGATTAGCTAGAGTTATATTAGTTTTACCTTGGTTTGTAGATACTCGTACAGCTGTTACATGCATAATTACCTGTAAATAAACAGAATTAAATATTAATGATTGTCGTAAACTGCAACATTCGAAGAGTTCGTGGCTAACAGCCACTCGGATCAATTTCCAGGTCAAGTAAAGTTAAGGGTAAGTAATGCTTAGATAAAATTGGTTTTGTTTTAACTAAATAGAAAATGTAACTGACTGCCCGTATACTAACGTAAAAAAAAAAAAAAAAAAACTATAATTATAAGCATGTTGTACTTGTAATAAAAAAAAAAAGATGAACTCACGTAGACATAAGTAGTCTTAAGGATTAAACATTGTGTCCAATGCTGGAGCACGATTAGAATAAGTCAATTAACAAAAAAAAAAACAAACAAATAAAGAAAATCAAATAAGGGCGCGGACCACCATGTCTGCGGTAGTATATACTCATTAAAAAATTAAAAAATGCTTAGGATGATCTGTGGATGGTTGACCACCCAATATTGAATTGAATTACATTACCGAGTTTTGTCCGTGCCTCGGAAAGCACGATAAGACGTTGGTCCCGACGGTCATTTGTAGATGTTAGAAAGTTGTTACAGGTAGTCAGTGGCCCGAAAGTCTGACAACCAGTCTTACCAATGGTTGTCGAATTACCCAGTAGTAACTGGGTTGTGGAGGTCAGAGATAGGCAGTTGCTCTATGTAAAATACTCGTATTCAGTTGCATCCGGTAAGACTGGAAGCCGACCCCAACATAGTTGAGAAAAGGCTAGGCAGATGATGCATTATGCAACATTGTAAAAATATACGGCGACCAATCAAGCTATACAAAACCAGTTTATGCGGAACTCTCATTGTATTGGAAATCTATACAAACCGAGGCCTTGTTATACTGGAAATGTGTAATTTGATTTGTCGGAACACATCGTCAAATTCATGGAGGTAATTATGCTAATGATTCTCGACCCAAACCAATAATGAAATGGGTAGGTATTTTTTATATTTTATTTACGGAAATCGGCAAGTGCGAACCACCCTTGTTTTAAACGCGGCCTGTCTGATACTCGCCCTATAACCGCGCTTTCACACATACAAACAATCAACAATAGGTACAATCTCAAACATTTATTAGATAATTTCTTATTCCCTAAACCACACGTTAAGGGTGATATTCTGAAATACTGACAAACTTAAACAACCAAAAAAGTCAGCGTTTATTAATAATTAACTAGGTATCGTATTTTAAATTGATTGTATTATATAATGTATTATTATGTTTTTTGTGACAACCTCCTGAATTTTGACGAGGATGCAAAACAACACCTTGTATATGTATAGATCATGAATAATCTAATGATATTTGTATGTGATTAGAAATCCAAAGACGGACGCGAGTGAAATTCTATTTTGTACATTTCATTGGAAAATACGCCTTTAAATAGTGTAGACCATCCGTAAATATACTAATAATTCATAATTTTGCCTCCATAAAGTGATATCATAGCTTATTTAGTAGGAGTGGAAATCTTTAATTGGAAATAATCAAGGGGAGAAAACGTTCGTAGAACCTGAATTTTCATCGGTAAAAGCCCACAAGGCAAAACCAGAAAATCATCATACTTATTGCGATAGCAATATCAAATTATTCTGCAGATCATACGCTCACAAAGAAGGATGAATAAATTACAAAAAGTGGAACCGCTAACACAAAAAGCAGGGGTCATCAAAGCGGTCACAGAAATCCATTCACAATTTCTTCTGTAGATTTAATTATTGTAGATAATTACTGCAAGTTTGCGACCTCTGACCTTGATGATTAGTGGACAATGGTTGTTCAGTAATTAAAGTGTAGGAGAAAGCATTAGTTTTAAATGCCAGTCATTATGAACAGCCATCCTTCATACATAGGTTACCTTTCGACGTGTTAACATTGTACGTTCATAATTTGATTCTACCGGTTGAAAGACTACTGATGGCTTGTAAGAATTTATTAAGAACATTTATTTATTATATTTTACAAATTAATATTATTTTAAAACTAGATAACTAAAATAACCACAAATTATAAAAGGGCGTCAAAAAACTCTTCCTCAACGCTGTCAACTGGTAACGTGCCCAAGAGACTGGCGGCGTTGCCACATTGTATGGCAATACTTAGCCTTTGGCCAAAGTAAAATCCAGCCCTTGGGTCACGGGAAGTGTCAACTAGGCGTTTAGATATTTCCTTGAAAAGGCTGTGAGCACTCGGACCCCACGGCCCCAGAGTTTCAACCCCAAACGGCTCAAAAATATAGTTACCACAAAGGTTACTATATTTACGCCGCTTGAGGTTCTCCGCAGCCGCAGTGGCAGCATTATTTGAGGATTTGTAGCGTAATATCTAAACCGAGTTCAAGAGCTGTCACTGTCAATATTCCGACACAAAGTCGGGTGAAAACATGTGAAAAAGTTGGAACTTTGACCCCCAGTATCTCCGTAACTAAAAGGTTAAAGCTGTGGGCCCGCACGTCACAAAGCTGAAGACCTGAGACAGCAAGACGGGGTCGCATCAGACGGAGAAGAAGATGGCGGGACGCTTTGGATGGCTTTTTCGTTAATTGGCGAGAAAAGAGGTGCAACACTGAGAAAAGTGGAAGGAATGGGTGAGACCTACGCTCAGGTGTGGGAAATTTCAGACGAATAAAAAAAATACACTGACCGTTCTTAAACTGTGTTTAAATGGGCTGATTACGTTCAGATAAAATAGTGAAAACGACCTTTACAATACTCACATTAATTTTATTATAAAATTACAGTAAAGAGAGGCTTAAATGTACCAAAAAATTAAAGAACTTTAGAAAGAGACTGCCAGACAGCACGCGTAGCATGACCACTGTAGAAACGAGTTTTGTCTACGGAGGAATAGACATAATGACAGATAGACAATGACAATGTGTCATTTTGTCGTTTCTTCCGTCGACATAACCCGTTTCTACAGTGGTCATGCTACGGGTGCAGGTATAAGTCATAGAGACAACTCTCAACAAAAGTGAAGTTTTACTTAAACTGTAAACATGAAGTGCCCTTTTTTTTCTACGACCATGATTCTAGTGAACAACTTCCAATAAAAAATTCAGAAAGTCGCGTGTCGTACAATGACCGCTTTCTGTCACATCTCACAAAACTAAAAACTGTCTTCTTTAAAGTCAAGACGTTTCATAACCAAACAGTGGTATCTACCAAAAAAAAAAACAAACGTTAACTTACTAATTGACCACAAATAATAATTCTTGTAGGAGCCTCTTACATTAATACATACACACGGCGAGATGACAAGCTATAAATCCAGCGTAACACGGCCTAGCTTGTGTATAGGTTTCCCGTACAATGAGAGATCCGCTTATACTGGTTATGCAGTGTACTTACTTTTACCACAGTTACGCACTTGACACGGAGGAAGGTAACGGAAACGGAATTCCGTGGGTCGTGGTCCATAAGTTACCACAACTGCATAATTAATTAATCAGCCCCCAGCCTATACCGTTCCCAAGGCTAGGACACCAGAGTAGCTCCGGTAGCTCGTGGTTAAATCCCTCGAGGCCATCTTTAGTTTATGCCACACTTGCCTAGGTTGGTCCGTGGATGGGTGACCACTCATTACATACCGAGTTTCCTCCGTGCCTCGGAAAGCACGTTAAGGGTCAGCTCACACCGAGACGCGACGAGACGCGACGCTGCGCGCACACTTTAAAAGAGCGATTCAAAATATAACTTTACTAGCTGTCCCGCGCAACTTCGTCTGCGTCTTTTCTCCGTTTTCGCAACATTTTTCATTGCTGCTCCGCTCCTATTGGTCGTAGCGTGATGATAAAAAAAAAATCATTAAGATCCGATCAGCCGTTTAGTCGTGAAAAGGTAACAAACAAACAAACATACAAACAAACAAACAGAGTGACATTCGCATTTATAATATTAGTATGGATTTACTACACGAAAAGATACACATTTCGTTGTGAGAATTCAGAATACGTTGCGCAACGTATTCTGAATTCTCAAGGTGCGTGCAGCGTCGCGTCGCGTCGCGTCGCGTCTCGGTGTGAGCTGACTCTAAGTCAAGTCAACGTTAAGTCGGGTTGTGGAGGTCAGATAGACAGTCGTGCCATGTAAATACTGGTACTAAGCTGCATCCGGTTAGACTGGAAGCCGGTCCGAACAAAGTTGGGAAAGGGCTAGGCAGAGAAGCTAGAGGTTCGTGGATCTCTCATGTCTTCGAATATCTGCAATGGTTTTCACAAAACACTCTCAATGAATTACTTCACCTTGAGAGCAGTGGTTATAATGATTTACCCGCTTACTTCCATTTTTGTAACAGGTTCACTAGTAAGTATATCTGAGCGTTTATACCTTACCGCTTTTCATACAAACTTTCAAGTGGTTTTTTTCCGAAATGACTCAACCGATTTAAATGAAACTATACGCATAAGCGGGATACATAGGTCTAAAAAGTTACTAAAAAATATTTTCAAAATGTGTTTAAAACAAAAAAAGATAATTGGAATTTTCTGTTTCTATAGAAAATTTATAATCGTTTAACTGTAACACTATTTTTCGAAAACGTGTTTTAGTAACTTTTTAGATCTGTGTATCCTGCTTATGTGTACGAAGTTTCATTAAAATCAGTTCAGTCATTTCGGATAATAACGACTTGAAAGTTGTTATGAAATGTCGTCTGGTGTAAACGCTCTTAATTTAGATCTAATATATAAAATTCTCGTGTCTCGGTGTTTGTTACCACTCCTCCGAAAAAGCTGAACCGATTTGTATGAAATTTGTGTGCATATCAGGTAGGTTTGAGAATCGGCCAACATATATTTTTCACACAGGGAAAACCCATCAAAGTTTCCACGCGAACGAAGTCGCGGACAGTAGCTAGTTGTCCATATAGATCCAACACTTGCACTTTTAATAAAACGTTAGTCATTGCCACTAATTAACGTTGCGGTGTGTGCGAGTCACTTATATTATGCTGACAACTTTTCTGTCTAGACGATGAGCAGCCTCGTTGTTCAAGTGCCTGCCAGCGCGACTGATGAAGTCCTGGGTTCGATTCGATTCCAAATGGTTGTTGCAAATTATCCGCGTCTAATGGTGGACAAATGGTCTAACGTCTATTCAGCGCGCAAGTGTGTGTTCAAATATGGATTTTGGTAGTAAGGATCCGGAACAGCTCAAGTTGAGGCTTCATTGATCATATGCACTGCTTTTAACTGTGCGTAGATCTTAATGGCATGTTAAAATAGCTTCATAGGTGGGCTTCTTTTTTTTTTCCTCCTGCTCTGGGCGGAGCGGAAGGGAGTGTCAGACTTGTACTGACTTAAACCCATCCATGTTCCTTCTTAGCCCTTCGTGTTCCAGGGTCATGGTATCTCTTCCAAACAGTCCCGCAGCCCTGGCAGGCATCGGCCCTCTCGGAGCCCTTCCGATCCGGAACGGCTCAAGTTGAGGCTTCATTGATCATATGCACTGATTTTAACTGTGCGTTGATCTTGAGGGTATGTATATCTTCATAGGTGGCCCATGTTTACGTTGACGTAAATAGGTTAAGTCAAAGTACACAGTTACTTGTAAGTAAATAATGAAGCGTTGTCAACTTTCTTAAACGTAGCCATCAATCATATTCAAAACTAACAACTCTTTAAATACATTTAACTGATAACCAACACACAGATGAGATAGTGGTTAAGCCTGTCAAATATAAAAAATAAATGCAAGCCGAAACACATTACTCAAAAAACCATAAGTACAGTACGTACAGCCAACATTCTCAGCATTTCCAAATCGTCACGATTTTGAAATGCTGAGAATGTTGATGATGTAAAAAACTACAGATGTACAGTATGGCCGTAGATAGCCAATCGAGATTAAGAAAAGCTCTCTCTGACAAGGTTCGGTCCAAACGGCAGACTCGGTCCCGTACACCGGAGTCTCAAACATGTCATAATTCGACGTCATGGTTGGCGCATTGGCTGAGCGATCGACTGCTGCGCTGCGTGTGGCGGGTTCGTTCGCCACACGGAACAAATATACAAGCATTGCTCCGGGTCTGGCTGTATGTGAGTTTAAATGTTTGTGAACGCACCTACGATGCAGGAGAAGTTCCTAGAGTTGCCCGTTTAAAAAAAATACTTATGTGTTTATCAGAGTTCGTACCGATTTAACCAAACCTTCACTCATACCTATTAAAATGGTCCTTTGTTTAGGACCCTTTTTTATAATGTCATCTCACAGGTCAACCTATGAGGCAGGCTTCTGCTTAACCGGACTATCATGTGGGTGTCTTGAGTGTAAGGACTCCAGCCAGAGGTAAACCTGTATAGAGCGTATCGACTTCCTGAAGCAGAAGATCTGTGCATGGGCAAGCCGTATTCGTAGGTACAAGCGGCGAGTGGAGCGATACACTCAGAATCGCACATTCCAAAGCGATGAAAGGTGGGTATATAGGGCTTGGGAACGACCAGACCAAGGGGTGACTGACACGCGTCTGCCGGATGATGACGCTATGTGTTCGTTCTGGCGCAACATTATACTTACAAACTAAGCAACTACAAGAGCACGCCCTGCGGGGTATACGAGCCTTGGCTACGGTCGTTACTGGGGGAAGGCAGCGGTTCAGGATGGATCTGATCGATATCATTATTTAGTGGCTGATTTAAAACTACAGGCTCTCTCATCGCGGGCTGCCTCGAGCAAGGATCTGGCGGGGAGGAGGGGAGGGGGGGGGGAGGGGGAAGCATGGTTGCGCGACGGGCCTTGTCGATGAAGTCGTGCTTAAGGTTCGACAAATAAATACTACATACAGTACAGTATAAGCTGTAATCCAGTGTCCAAATCCACGTGCGCTTTATGTCTCAAAATGTCAAGTTATTTTGAATAATGTACTATCCTGCCGTGTTCTAAGAAAATCTTCGTGGAGATAATCGCTTAGTTTTGCGTGTAACACGCTCAGCTTTCGCTGTTTTAACCGCGAAAGCTTGTTATGTCTGACATACAAACCGATAGTGTAAAACGGGTCTTACTTCGTTCATAATCCAGTTAGGAAGATAAACGAATCTTCCTCTAGGTCAATTTAGGTTATTGCCTATTTTAAACACTAGATGATATAGGTACGAATTACGATTTTATTGAAAGGAGACTTCAAGGGTTGGGTAAAGACATTTTATAACACATTTGCTCGTAAAGGGTCTCTTATTGCACCAAGTTCAGTATCGTAATGTATCACATTACGCACTAGTGCGGTAATGTAAAGTAAAACGCACGGCTTATCATCATGCTCCGTCTAAAACGAACGGTACTTTTTTTAATCTTAGCAAAGAGTTTTTATGTCAGAAAAGTAGTCAACATTTTATTAATAAAATTAAGTTTGGAGATAAAATATAATAAATAAACATTTAATTCTTAAATTTAATCAATTTTGACCATAAATTACAACCATTTATCTGTAACAAAACACAAAAATATTAATTTACTTTATTAGTAATACTGGCTGTTTTTGTGCCTTTGCCTTAAAAAAAGCGTAAAAATTATTCCGCGCGCTTTCTCTTTACGCTGTATTGTTTTTGTTTGAAAATGTCATCCGAATTTTATTTATTTCCTCGCAAATGTGTTATAAAACGTCGTATGACATAAGTGCGCTTTGATAATTACAGCCTCTGCTTTCTTGTAGCCCTCGCCTACGGCTCGGGCTAGCAATATCGCCTCGGCTGTAATTTTCAACTTACCGCACTTATATCATAATGTACTATTATAACATATTTGCTCGTAAAGGGTCTCTCATTGCACCAAGTTCAGTATCGTAATGTATCTCATTCCGCACTAGTGCGGTAATGTAAAGTAAAACGCACGGCTTATCAAAATGCTCCGTCTAAAACGAACGGTACTTTTTTAAATCTTAGCAAAGACTTTTTATGTCAGAAAAGTGGTAAACATTTTATGAATAAAATTAACTTGGGAGATAAAATATAATAAATAAACATTTAATTCTTTAATTTAATCAATTTTGACCATAAATTACAACCATTTATCTGTAACAAAACACAAAAATATTAATTTACTTTATTAGTAATACTGGCTGTTTCTGTGCCCTTGCCTTAAAAAAAAGCGCTAATTTCATAATTTGTGAACAAGTAAAAAATATTCCGCGCGCTTTTTCTTTTTGCTGTTTTGTTTTTATTTGAAAATGTCGTCCGACTTTTATTTATTTCCTCGCAAATATGTTATAAAACGTCGTATGACATACGTGCGCTTTGATAATTACAGCCTCTGCTTTCTTGTTACGAATATCGCCTCGGCTGTAATTTTCAACTTACCGCACTTATATCATAATGTACTATTTTATTTAATTGTTAATATATTATATTTACTAAACGTTATTTCAGTCAGCTCTATCTAAATCCTCCATCGATCTTGACTTTGGTAAACTTCTTGGCCAACATTTGGAGAGTAACAAACATTTCATTCAAGCCAAATAAAAATGCAGTAGGTAAATGAAAAGTATAGTCGTGTAATTTGCAAGAAGAGATTTCGAACAGCGATTAGATTTTATTGCATACTAGCTGTGCCCGCGACTTCGTCCGCGTGGAATTAGATTTATTCTAAAATAGAAGTAGCCTAAGTTACTCCTTATTACGTCAGATATCTGCCAGTGAAAGTCCCGTCAAAATCGGTCTAGCCGTTCCAGAGATTAGCCGAAACAAACAGACAGACAGGCAAAAATTGTAAAAAAATGTTATTTTGGTACATGTACCGTAATAAATATTCATATGCATGTAGTAAAAAGTTTTTTTTTAATATTTTAATATTACAAACAGACACTTCAATTTTATTTATTTGTATTGTATGTATCGATAAATAATTATGTAGTGTACAGTCACGTCTAATAATATGTATACACTTAGCAAAACTGAAAAGTGATTTGCTCGTGAAATTACGGTTTCTACGTTGAGATAAGACCTATTTCCTAACAGTATGGCATCCAAAATGCTATACTCGTAAAAACGTAAAACCTTAATCAATATAGTAGGAGGAAATCACTTTTAAAAGTTGCTGCGTGTATACATATTATTAGATGTGACTGTACAACTTTACCGTATACCTATTACAAGCTAGACTGCTAAACTTATTTTTAACACTACATAAAGTGAATGACCCAGACATTGTATCATAAGTGCACTAAGGCACTTGATTCTTTGCCGACGGCGTAGACACTAATGATAGATTATTTTCTAACTGAAGAAATGTGATAGATATCGTGATAGAATCCCTTACTTTTATAATATGAGCTGTCTCCACGAGAACACTGCCGACAAACTGTCCTGCAGTTTGGCAGAAGTTTTGTAAATTATTAATAAGTTAACTTTGTTGAAATAAATAAATAAAAAAGATTATATATATAGCTTTTGCCCGCAGACTCGCTCGCGTCAAGGTGGGAAATAATCCCACTAGCTTTTATTGATAGTGCCGTTTTAAGTCAAAGGAGAACTTTGGGCGACGTAGGATGTTTTTGTTAGTAAAGAAATCACCTAATTCATTGACTTAGAATAGAATAGAATAGAATAGAATATCATTTATTTCTGAGTATATGGTAGGTACATAAAGATCTTACAATTTATAATAGTTCACATATACTACCGTTGCCGGTGTAGAAATATTAGAATTTTAGAATAATCATAATGTGGATATACATCAATATTAACTTATTAAGAGAAAAAAAAGAATTTAAAATAAATAAAAAATATAGGTACATTTGCAATACATTTACATTTTCTTTTAATATAAGTATTTCTGTTTAGTATTTACTAGCTAAGTTTAGCGGGACCAGCTAGACAAAACAAACGACCAGTGGTCCACATTAGCCCTGGATGGGAAGAGCTGAATGCAATGGGGGGTGATGCAGGCTTACAGTTCGCCTGGACACAACCAAAGCCGAACAGCGACGACGTGCAGAAACCGACCAATCACATTAGTTGAAATCCGTCTCTCATCTCCTGTGATTGGTCGAATTTCGCAAATCTCTCCGCTCCGCTCTACTACGCTTTGGTGGAGTACGGGCCTTACACTCTTTGAGTTTAGATTTCTAACTTTATGATTAATGAATTTTCAGGCTACCTACATAAAAATAATTAAACCGTCTGTCATTCATAACGCCAACGAAACCGAGAGAGGGTGGTGACCCAACCCGCCCGCCTAACCCCTTCAGGGTCTAGGTGAAAAATTGGGCTCCGCCGCGTTCGCATGCGCCGCCGATATACTGTGCTAGTGTTTCCCGTTTGAACAAGTTCCTGAAAGCAAAGTTCCCTGGACTGGAGTTGGAGTTGCTACCAAGCCAGGACCCTCGGACTGTGCCTGCGGGAAGGTTGAAGCGGGTGAGTCACTGATTCAGTAAATTCCCTAAATAATTGGTCAAGAAATTAGGTTGTTAGGCGCGCTGAGCTTCACTCAAATGTCCGCTAACTTTTAGCCGATAAAATGTCGTCCCTCGACGACACAGATAAAGCGCTTTTGCGCTTTTTCTTGCGCGTCTTCACGACCGACCCATATTTACAAAAATATGGGTCAGAAATTGCTGCCATTCAGCAAACCACCGATACCGTCACTGACTTCAGTGACGCGCTCGAGAGCCCCCTGTCACCGCCACCTGCCGACAGAGGCTTACCGCCAGCCGTCGCCGCCGCGATTAAGGCAACTCCAAGACCCATTGTACTGAAACCCATTGTTTCGCAAACAAAGGTCCAGTCCGCACCTGCGTCCATTGTTCCCGTTTCTGAGAACATGGACAAAGGCTCACCGCCAGCCGTCGCCGCCGCGATTCCGGCTAACCCCGGACCCATTGTTAAGCAAACAATGGATCAGTCCGCACCTGCGTCCATTGTTCCCATTTCGGAGAAAATGGACACAACTGTGCCAGTCTCCGACTCGGAATCGGTTATAGATTCCTGCTCTGCTTCCTCGTCCTCTGAAGACGACTATCAAGTCGTCGGAAAGGGCAAGAGGAAAAAGGGCAAAAACTCTCAGGCCACCATGGCCAAAAAATTAGTCGCGCTCCCTCTCATCCCCTCTCCCGAGGCCTCCCGCCCCACCTCCCCGGTCCCCGCACCAAAGTCCGCCGCTGCTCATACTAGCAGACCATCCAGCCCTAAGGCTAACTCTTCAGCCGCTTCTTCAAAGAAGCTGAAGCCCCCTCCCCCGTTGTTCATTCAGGACAAAGGGAAATGGACAGACGTGTCCAAAATGTGTGTTGAGCGCCGCATTCAATACACTAGCGCAAAAAGCACCCAGCAGGGTATCAAAGTGGTAGTCCCTACGACCACCGACTTCAGGGAACTAACCCGTCAGCTGATCGGAAGGCACATAGCCTTCCATACATACTCCCTTCCAGAGGAGAAGCCCACCCGCGTGGTGATCAGGCGGATCCCGAAGGAAATCCCCACGGAGGACATCCTAAACGACCTCCAAGGCCAGGACATCCCGGTCGCAGCCGTCCACCGCCTTCATAAGGCGAGAGGTGAAGACCAGTACGATATGGTACTGGTCATCTGTGACCCAGTAGAAGGACACCACCCGATCTTCAAAGTGAAGTCGGTATGCTCCCTAACAGGCATCTCAATAGAGAAGCCTTACCGCTCAACCGTAGTAGGGCAGTGCCACCGCTGCCAGCTGTACGGACACAGCCAAGCCAACTGCCATGCGCCGCACAGATGCGTAAAGTGTCTAGGCGACCATGGTACGGCAGACTGCCCCCGTCCCAAAGACAAATCGCTATGCACGGAGCCACCGAGCTGTGTGCTTTGCGGCCAGTCGGGCCACCCGGCTAACTACCGCGGCTGCCCGAAAGCCCCCAAAGGCTCCTCCTCTAAACTGGCGAAGCGTGCAAACGCCCGCCAGCAGAGAGAAAGCCCATCGGTGAGGCTACCAACTGCACAGATGCCGGAGAGACTCAGCCCCCAGAGGCCCTCTCCCTGGACCTCGCTGAACCACCAGAGAGCCTTCCCGGCACTCGGCAAAGCAAAGTCCAGCCCCATTCCCGGGCTATTAGATGCCCCTGTCCCCACTCCCGTGGCCCAAGCGAGCGCACCGGCGCCCGCTCGTCCCGCGCCTCCCGGCCCCGCGGCCGCGGTCTCCTCTCCTAACGTAACCTTAGAAACGTTAGCAAAGTTAGTCACCCCCGAAGCAGACCGCATGGCGGCAGATCTCAGGGAGGCTAACACTGACGGTGATAAGCTTAAAATTATCCTCAAGTCCCTAATCAAGTTAGGCGAAGCCTTCAGCGGCATTAATCTTTAATTTCAATGGATAATACGAGATTAACGTGTACCAAACCCCGATCCCTTAAATTAGGGTACTTTAATGCCAATGGCATTAGAGGCCAGCGTGATGAAATCGCCACCTTCCTCCGTGACCATCAAATTGATATCCTCCTCATACAGGAGACCTTCCTCAAGCCCAGTCACCGCGATCCGAGAATTGCCAACTATCGCATAGTTCGCAACGATCGGTCACGTTGCCACAAGGGCGGTACTCTAATCTATTATAGAAAGGAACTGCACTGCATCCCCTTAGATCCCCCTCCCATGGAGTCTCTGCTCGAGACTTCAGTTTGTCGACTAGGCATGACCGGTCATCAATCGATCACTATCGCCTCCGCGTACATCCCTCCCGGCGGCACGTCCGAGGAGCACACTCTGTTCACCAAAGACCTTGCCGTCCTCTTCGGCTTGAGTGACTCCGTTATCATAGCGGGCGACCTCAACGCCAAACACCCCGCCTGGAACAGCACGACGACCTCTGCCAGAGGACGTCACGTGTATAACCTGGGTGAGTCCCTCAACTTCGATCCCATCGCTCCTATGGAGCACACTCACTATCCCCACGACCCCGACCAACGTCCGGACGTTCTCGACATAGCGCTACTCAAGAATGTCAACCTTAAGTTGCATTCAGACTTTACATGAGCTTAACTCAGACCATCGACCAGTGCTCATGCACTTAGTTCCCCGCTCAGGTCCTTCTGACCCCAGCCAGCCCCCGCCGACCCAAATGATAACCGACTGGAGGAAAGTCAGCGAAAAGCTGAAATCCACCACGTCGCCTCACCTGGAGGCCATCCCCGACCACATTGTCTCAGTCGCAGACACGACGGCCGCCATCAACTCGTTTACAGAACACGTGCAATCCGTACTAAAGGATTGCTCACGGGAAGTTCCAGCAATGAGCGATCAACGCTGGATTCTACCCGCTGACGTACGTGAACTGATAACCGAGAAGAACGCGGCCATCCGTGCCTACAGCAACTTTCCCTGCGACGCGAACAAAGCTCACATGCGTTATTTACAGCGTGCTGTAAAGAAGCGCACTAGTGAGCATCGTTCAGATCAATGGGACAAGACGCTTAGCGAGCTCGAGCCTACCCACCTAGCCTTCTGGCAGCTCCAAAGCAAGTTGCGCTCCACCGAAGAGGCTTCGATGCCTCCCCTCACCCGACCCGATAAGAGCGTCGCATTCGACGACTCTGAGAAGGCCGAATGCCTAGCCGACAGCCTGGAGTCCCAGTGCTCCCCCAGCTCTCAACCAGTAGACAAGCGACATCTCGATGAGGTGAACGCATTCGTCGAACGTAAAGCCGCCCTCCCTCCCGTAGAAGACCCTGATGATCCTCTGCCTTCGGTCACAGCTGACGAAGTGCAAGACATCATTAATAAGCTTCAACCGCGGAAAGCACCCGGCTCCGACGGAATCACCAATAGGGTGTTAAAACTCCTCCCCGCTCAGCTCGTCGTGTTAATGGCGGCCATCTTCAATGGCGCCCTGAGCAACAACGCCTTTCCCCAAATATGGAAAGAGGCCACTGTCATCGGTTTCGCCAAGCCAGGCAAACCCAAGTCTGAGCCCTCAAGCTACAGACCTATCAGTCTCCTGAACGCACTCGGCAAAATCTACGAGAGACTTATTTATAAGCGACTCAAAGACTTCGCCGAGGCTAAGAGTCTCATCCCCAACGAGCAGTTCGGCTTCAGGACCGGACACTCCTGCATTCAACAGGCCCATCGCATCGTAGAACACTTGAGCGCTGGCTTCCAGCGTGGAGCGATGACGGGTGTGTTGTACTTCGACATAGCAAAGGCTTTCGACAAAGTCTGGCACAACGGCTTATTATATAAGCTGTACAAACTGGGAGTGCCGGACCGTCTCGTGCTCATCTTACGAGACTTTCTGTCGGATCGCACCTTCCGCTATCGCATCGGGAAGGCACTGTCTTCCCCCCACCCCATTAGAGCCGGAGTTCCTCAGGGCTCCGTCGTCTCTCCCCTTATCTTTACTCTGTTCACCAGTGACATCCCCAAGAGCAAGAAGGCTCAGTTAGCCCTGTTCGCGGACGACACGGCCATTTATTACACTGGCCGCAGTCACGACGCTATCTATAGCACCCTCCAAACCTCAGCCAACGTCTTAGGCGCTTGGTTCCGGAAATGGAGAATCGAGGTGAACCCCGACAAGAGCCAGGCAGTTCTTTACTCTAAACAGCGTAAAATTAAGCCACCCGCGCTCAGCCCGATCACTATGTACGGTAAGCCTATCCCTTGGGAGAAGCAAGCCAAGTACTTAGGAGTCATACTTGACAACCACTTGTCTTTCGCGGCGCACATCAAAGCAGCTCGCGACCGAGCTGCGTTTGCTATGGGTAGGCTTCATTTCATGATTTCGGCAAAAAGCAAGTTGTCACTCAAGTGCAAGTTGCGCCTTTATACCGCGGTGATCCGCCCCATTATGACGTACGCTTGCGTCGTGTACGCTCACACCAAGCCTAAGTACATCCATAGGATGCAAGTTTTACAGAACCGGTTCTTACGTAGAGTCACGGGAGCCCCTTTTTATGTCCGTAATGACCGTCTACACGTAGACCTTAGAATGCCCACCGTCCTTCAGTTTATGAAACGTCTTTCGAAGCGTTTCTTCGATAACGCCATTAAACACCGTAATCCCCTGATCGCAGCGGCCGCCCGTTACGAACCCTCGCGCATTAGTACAGTACGCCGTCCTAGGCATACCCTTGTCACTCCAGATGATGCTATCACCCTCCTCCAGGAGAGTAGCAAAGAGACTAGCACTCTTAAAAAGTTCCGACTCAAACCGCCGTCTTTCCGACCTCGCCGTCGAGGTCCGTCGCGACGTCCCGGTCCATGCCCTCCCCGACCCTCGCTCGAGCCAGCCCGCGATGCTGTGCCAGTAGTGTTAAATCAGCCCCTAAATAATGATACCATTCAGATCCAGCCTGTCCCCATGCAGTCCTCCCCCAGCGACGCCCTAAGCCGAGGTTCGTACCCCACAGGGGGTGCCCTTAGCGTGCAATCGCTTAGTTTGTAAGTTTTTATGCCCTGGCTGGAGGCCTTACTCTAAAGGCACCCACAGGATAGTCCGGTTAAGCAGACGACAACCTCATAGGTTGAACTGCGAGATGCCATTCAAAAAAAAAAAAAAAAAAAAAATGTCATTCATAACTGTTCAAGATTCCTTTTTAGTTTTATTTTAACTTGACCTAAAAATTAACTTGCAAGCTAGTGCTTAGCGGAACTGAATTAATTGTCTATACTTAGTCTGCCTAACTGACCATGTACGCAACACCACACTGTGCTCCAAAACAAAAAATACTGACGTTGTTTTAAAGCTACCAAGCTGGAGTCGGACTGGGCTCGCCACGTCTATCGTATGACTAATGAGCTCATCATCTGCCTAGCCTTTTCCCAAACTATCTTGGGGTCGGCTTCCAGTCTAACCGGATGGAGCTGAGTACCAGTATTTTACATGAAGCGACTGCCTATCTGACCTCCACAACCCAGTAACTGGGTAATACGATACCCCTTGGTAAGACTGGATGTCAGACTTTTTTTTTTTGGCTTCTGACTACTCGTAACGACTGTCAAAGATCTACAAACACAGCCGGGACCAATGGCTTAACGTGCTTTCCGAGGCACGGAGGAAACTCGGTATGTAATGATGATCACCCATCCACGGACCAACCTCGGCAAGCACGGCTTACCCTTAAAGATCGAACCGGGCGGCTGTTATTATTTAGCCACGAGCTCCTCTCATCGTATGACCAATGAGCTGTGAGCCAAAATAGCTCTTGATGTGGAAATTATGGATGTCCTCCACCCTGGGGAGAAGCGGAGGGGTCTGTCAGTCTCGTAGTGACTAAAACCACACCGGTGTTCAGTTTAATCAAGCACTAGGATGACACAGAATAACAGTAACTGTATTTCCTTTAAGTTTAGATAACTAATGAACTTTTGATTGAAGCCTTGTCTGGCAACCCAAATAAAAATAATGAAATAATTTTTCTTAACTGTTCAAAATTCCGTCTCAAACTTGGATATAGCTTTTAAACTAAGCTAACACTTAGTACTTACCGAACCGGAATTAACTACACATAATTTAAGCGCGCTGTAAAGTAATTTCAACACATATTTGGTGTAAAATTTAACCGTTATCAACTGCAATGGCCAGCATGCTAATGAATGATTAATTCACTAATAAAAATTAAGAACACTAGGTACCTCAAGTATAACTCATGTTTCATACAAACGTTTCACTTAAGGCTGGCAATACACGAGCAGTCTTAATGTCAATACAAGGTGTTGTTTTGCATCCTCGTCAAATTTCAGGAGGTGGTCACAAAAGACATAAATAATCAATTAAAATTACGATACGAAGTTAATTATTAATAAACGCAGATTTTTTTGGTTTTTTTAAGTTTGACAATATTTCAGAATAATTATCGAATAAACGTTTGAGATTGTTTGTACGTGCGTAAGCGAGGTTATAGGGCAAGAACCAGACGGGTCGTTTAAAACACGGGTGGTTCGCACTTAACGATTTCCGTAAATATGAAAAAAAAAAAAAAAATACCCATTTTATTATTGATTCGGGACGAGAATCATTAGCATAGTTACCTCCTTGAATTTGACGAGGAAGCAAAACAACACCTTGTATATCTTTGACAGTCGTGACGAGCAGTCAGGGGCCCCGAATGTCTGGCAAGTATTTCTTTTTCGTGTATTTATTGCTTAAACCTGGTGTCAGCGTTTTTATGTCGCCCATAGGCCTCTGATTTGGCTTTACATGCCGTCGAGAAATATCTCTCTAGGCATATTTCGCGATGTTTTTCTTCACCGAAGCAAGTGATAATTATACAATACGCACGTGAATTTGAAAAATCAGAGCTGAGTGTCTTGGGTTCGAACTCTAGACCAATGACTTAGCATTCTGACAGTCACACCACTAGGCTATCACTGCTAATTAATTTAACTGCATAGCAACATTGAATTAGTCGAGTTCACCCGCGTTCGTGTAATAGCAGCCTTATATTTCTGCGCACATTTTGCATTGATAACATCAATACATAAGTATGTAAGCTTTCGTGAAAGAGGATAAGCCAAGCGAAACGAAACCGTAGTAAAAGTTTGTCTTGAAGGAGAGATTAGCATCTAAGTAATTATTCGTTGAAGTTAAATTACGAAAAATCTAAGGCATTTATAACGTAAACATGGTAATAAAATAATTGATTTGGAATTCAAGTTTTTTTTTTTTTTTTATGAATGGCATCTCGCAGTTCAACCTATGAGGTTGTCGTCTGCTTAACCGGACTATCCTGTGGGTGCCTTAAGAGTAAGGCCTTCAACCAGGGCATAAAGACTTACAAACTAAGCGACTGCACGCTAAGGGCACCCCCTGTGGGGTACGAACCTCGGCTTAGGGCGTCGCTGGGGGAGGACTGCATGGGGACAGGCTGGATCTGAATGGTATCATTATTTAGGGGCTGATTTAAAACTACTGGCGCAGCATCGCGGGCTGGCTCGAGCAAGGGTCGGGGAGGGCAGATGATTTATTTAAAGAGCGTTTACACCTTTTTTTTTTTTTTTTCCGGATGGGAAATCATCAAATGACTTCTCCCGCTCTGGGCGGAGCGGGAGGGAGTGTCAGACTTGTACTGACTAAAACCCACCCATGTTCCTTCTTCGCCCTTTGTGTTCCAGGGCCGCGGTATCTCTTTCGAACAACCCGCAGCCCTGGCAGGCATCAGCCCTCTCGGACCCCTTCCGGTTTGCTGACATCTCCTTGAGGCGCGCGTGGAACACGTACGCGCCGTCGACACGGCCTGTCGTCATGAGACGGACGGACGGTGAGCTAGCCCATTACTCACCGTCCACAGGCTCGCGCCTACGGTGTCCGGGGGCCACTGGTTGCCCCCCGACGCCCGGGGCGTCTCCCGCGGCGGCTGGGACGTGAGGTTCTCTCCCTCTCACGTTCCGTCACCTCCTTCGCTAGCATGAATGCTTCGCAGAAGGAGGCGACGGCATCCCATTCCCTCTCGCTCCGGACCATGGATTGAACCAGGGCCGAACGCGAGAGGTCGCCGCCGCCAATCGCCGCTACGAGGACACGGCGGTGCTCAGCCCAAGCGGGGCAGAGCTCCACGGTGTGCTCCACCGTGTCCTCCGGCCGATCCTCGCAATGGTAACACCCGGGCGTTTCCTCCCGCCCGATTCGGTGCAGGAACCTCCCGAAACAACCGTGTCCGGTGAGGACCTGCGTCAGGCGGAAGGTGAGGGCGCCGTGCCGCCTCTCTAGCCACTCCTCAAAGAGGGGACTTATCGCCACTATTGTGGCGAGAGCGTTTACACCTTAGTACGACATTTATTACAAACTTACGAGTCCTAATTTTCCGAAATGACTGAACCGATTTTGATGCCACTTTATATGCATAAGCAGCATATAGGTCTTAAAAGTCACTAAAAAACATTTTGCATTGATCAATCGTCGATCAATGCCTTCGATCAATGGTAGAATGGATTAGTCGACAATCGATCGATAGGTTTACCTAGTCGAAAACTATCGATCGACGAAGTGCGCAAGTGAAGTGCTACTAACTTAAATAGTTTTAAGGTTTTATTTAATAACACAAATTATATTATATCATATGCATGTTAGACTGTAAGGTATATAAAGGGTGTAAAACACCTCTTAACGAAGCCGAAAGGCACTGGTTCTCCGTGGTGACATTGCGATCATTTTTTTGTTCTACACCATACCTGGGAACCTTCTAGTTACGGAGATATTAGGGGTCAAAGTTCCAACTTTTTGACAAGTATTTTTTTAAATACAAGTTTTTAATGTAAGATTTTTACTTTAAACACCTCCACGACCCCCATACTATTCAATCCGTCCATCAGCACAATGTTTTGAGTGCGTTACATTGAGTTCTACCACAAAACATGATTTTACACCCCCCAAAAAAAAGTCGTTTCCCAGCAATAATTTTTGCGTAAAGTTACTTAGTTTCATGTACAGAATGTTTGGTTGACGGCTTCGTGATGAGGTGATTTACACGGTGTATCTATGGGCAAAAGTTAATATAAATAATTGTATGTCGTTGTTGTGAAGATATAACTGCTCGATGAACGACTGATTCCATAACTAGTCCTTAAGAGCTTTGTTACAAGTATCTAATACTAAGAAATCGATACAATTTGTCCCATATGCCAAGCAAAACTGGTCACTTTGATCATGCCTACCTATATGACGACCATTTATCATTACCATTTGCATTGACAGTAAGCCAACGTAGGCTAAAGCACTCGATTTTGAACTCTCAACTTTGAGCCGAGAGTCGAGCTTTCAATAGAGACTACCTCTAGCGCTTTTAAGAGCGTGCTGTAGGATTTCCAACTCTAACAGCTGAGCGGAGCGTTGAAAATCCAATGCATTGCGCATTGGATTTTCAACGCTCCGCTCAAAAAACGTCACATAAAAAGTCTAGATGATAAATATCTATTAAGAATTTACTGTTAACAGTTGTATTTTAAATATTTATAAAAGTATTATTGGCGATTTTGCAATGCGATCATCATTCATTTTGTAAGTCATGTATGTGGGTGATTAAGAAATAATCTTTTTATGTATTTTGACAACCATACTACGACTACCAAGTATAATACGCGTCATTAACTTATTGAGTAAGTAGTAAAGATGTTGATGAAAAGATATACATAATTTTTTTTTAGACATCCCCATACTAGGGATTTCTCCTGTATCGTGGGTGCATTTACAAACATTTAAACTCACATACACAAACAGCCAGACCCAGAACAACTATCTGTAGGCCATACAAATATATGTTCCGTGCGGATATCGAAGCCGCGACACGCAGCACAGCAGTTGATTGCTCAACCACTGCGCCAACCGTGCCGTCGTGTGCGTCTGTCTCTCTTATTTACAACTTATTCTTTAACCTAAAGCAGAATAGATCGCATGTTTTTGTTAATTAGCACTTTCACTCGTAATTATCTACAGTAAGATCGCAATTTTAGTTCGAGGCACAAAAAAAGATAATTTCTGACATCTGAACTTTGCGTAGAATGAACCACATTTTTTTACCTATGGCAAGAACGAAGGAGCGAGTTTATCTAAATAGAAATTTAGGTTAAAATCATAATTGCTAAAAAAATATGTTGCGTAAAATTCAATGATCCGAAACCATGGATTAGAACTAAAACAACGGACAGGCATAAAAACATCAGAAATTTGAATCAGGTAATTTACCGAAAAAAGGTTATTTACCCCAGCCATCATTACAAACAATTTTTTCTTGAGCGGACCCTGAAACCGCAGAAAATCTGACGATTCATAAAAATCTGAATATTCATTATTATGTTTCTGACATTTTGACGATTTAAGTTTTTAAACTGATATGGTTACAAAAACACATCCTCTCAATCGGACTGATTTTATCCGTGATCATGGTGCTTTCAACGGCGCTGAAATATCGGGATCACCAAACAAATAGTAAAAATAGTAAATAACCCGTATTTAGTGTTGATGATGTATGTCATTTTGACGATTTATGTAAATGACCATAAATGTACTCAACCCATCGAGGATAACAAGTATGATGTTTTACAAAGAAATGAATACTAAACTAGATTGCCTAACAATACACGTAATCAAGTAAAACATACTAATAAAAGACATTCATAAAAATTAATATGTTCATCATCAACATCATCAGCCTATAATGTTCCCACGGCTGGGACACAGGCCAGTTGGTAGCTATGTCACATGTCTTCGAATTTTTACTTCTAGGACATGCCGATATCCTCACGATGTTTTCCTTCACCGTTTTGAGAGCAGCGGGTGAAATCAATTACACAAATTAATGCGCCTGCCTGGGTCCGAACCCACTGTTTACCGCTCGTAAGTAGGGGCTGCCACCACTGGGCCATCGCTGCTCTCATTAAAGTGTTAGCTTGAGAAAAATCACCTTTTGTCCATCTTCTCACAGAAACTCAAACATCCAGAACATTACATTATGTATATGTCGGAGCCAGTCATTAGTACGGACATGAATCGAAAGCGCGCCAAAAGCGACCTACTTACCAGTCTACCCACACCTAAGCGCGCTTACTACAGAGTCGTGATGTTTCGAGCTCGCTGCGAGGAGGACAGTCAGTGTCTGATCGCGGCGGAGTCAAGACGTCCCGAAACTGTAACCCGATTCATTGTGCCTAGTGTTACTGTGTTGGATTGTAATTTCAAGTAATTTGTTAGTTCGATAAAAGCAGTGTACTTTGTGTATAGAATCTGGTTCTTCTAACCTAACAGACAGATGTGTTGCTGGGGAGTTTGTTCCGCCACTTCTTCTTCCCAGCTAAAACACTAGGAAGTGGCGAATGGCGGGCGTTTTGGGGGACTGTCTCTTGTAATTTTGACATTCAAAAGGTGCTGATTATCAGCCTAGTTTGAATAAATGACTTTTGATTTTGTAGTGTGTGTTTTCATAGCACGAAACCCATGTTCTGCCCACATGAAGACCGTGTCTAACGAAATAAAATCACCTCCCTACGACATATACAAGGTGTAAATCACCTCATCACGAAGCCGTCAACCAAGCATTCTGTACATGAAACTAAGTAACTTTACGCAAAAATTATTGCTGGGAAACGATTTTTTTTGGGGGGTGTAAAATCATGTTTTGTGGTAGAACTCAATGTAACGCACTCAAAACATTGTGCTGATGGACGGATTGAATAGTACGGGGGTCGTGGAAGTGTTTAAAGTAAAAATCTTACATTAAAAACTTGTATTAAAAAAAATACTTTTCAAAAAGTTGGAACTTTGACCCCTAATATCTCCGTAAGTAGAAGGTTCCCAGGTATGGTGTAGAACAAAAAAATGATCGTAATGACAGGGAGAACCAGTGCCTTTCGGCTTCGTTAAGAGGTGTTTTACACCCTTTATAATATGGTGGGAATAAGCTAAATATAATTAAGAAACCTCAATGTTTGGTCTCCATCGCACGGTTTGTTTTTACACTTGTATTAATAAATTATGAATACACTCGAAAAATCTAACTAATTAACACATAATAACTGTTTTTTTTCGTGTGATTCATCCAAAAAAATGCAAAAGGCCACAAGTACCTAAGTATTTTTTTCTTTCAATAGCACTATACTGCACTACCTACCAACATATTTTTTTTATCGCAAGCTTGAATTAATAAATAATTTCCTTAGTCATTTTATTTCAGGGAAACAATAAAACCAAGATAAACATAAAGGTCACATTCCAGTCTAAATAATGACTAGTGGCCAACCTTGGTAAGCAGTGTTTCGCATTTAGCCACGCGTCAGTAGACTGCATGCTTAACTGGTCATACAAAGTAATACTCTTCTAAAAATTGACGCGCAAACATAATCTAATCTAATAATAAAGCTGAAGAGTTTGAATGCTTGAACGCGCTAATCTAAGGAACAGGTCCGATTTAAAATAAACCTTTCAGTGTTAGATAGCTCATTTATCGAGTAAGGATATAGGCTATACAGTATGTTAGGTTAAGCGAGGGACATATTGAGGGAGGGTATTCAGTATTCGATTCTCGTCCCAAATATGTAAAAAACCTATAACGTATTTAGAAGAATTTTTAATGTTTTGTTTAGTGCCTAGATATTTTGGACTGTCCTAAGCCAGGTAAGTTTAAAGTATGAAGGGAAAATGGATTATATCTAAGAGTCATTGACCCGCTCACATGTTCTGCGATAGTATTAAGTCGCTAGCGCAAGGGTGTATACACGTTGCGTGACATTTGCTAAAATTTTGGTATGGTTTTGTCTGTTATTTATCAGTGTTTTTTTTTTTGTTTATATTTTTATTAGTATCATGTTAGCATGTACTAATATGGGTTTGAATATGTCCCTCGTTTAAACTAACATACTGTATATCAACACGCTACGATGAATAGGAGCGGAGTAGCAATGAAAAATGTTGCGAAAACGGGGAAAATTACGCAGACGAAGTTGCGCGGGACAGCTAGTAAGATTTATTCCTATAATGCTTAAAAATCCCTTGCTCTTTTTATGCTATCTAACATGGCCATGGTCTAATTTGGATAAATTGGCTGAAGAGGCTTCCAAAAATCTAAAGTAACTTTAAAACCGTGCAAACATGATCGTGAGTAATTCTACTTAGTTTATGTTTCTACTTTCAAACAAACTATACAAAGAACGTGCATTACAGTTATTGGGGCCAATTTCACCAAATGTGAATGCGAAAAGCGGGTTTAAACTACGTTCGAAGGCTGTCAGTGTCATCATTGCTAAGGACACTGACAGATTTCGAACGCAGTTTAGATGTAGTTCGGTTAAACTGTTCAAATTCGTTATTGAATATAATAGTTGGTATATATGTATATTTTTTCTATTTAATAGAAAATTTAATTTTTTCTATTTAAGAGAAAAAATATATAAAAATCTACGCTAATCTTTAGAAGACGGCCCGATTGATACCTAGATAATAATTTATTAATGACACATTGAGATCCGACAAAGATTAATTGTTTTCGTGGTTAATGTGAAATTCTCGGCACATTAAATCGTTATGCAAGTCATCACGACTGGCTGGTTCCAGTAGATAAATAGAATACTCTTCGGGAGACTATATCAGTCCATATCCGGAATATCCACACATTTGAATTTATAAAAATAAATGTAGAACTTACAAAGTTCGTCTAAAAAGCCGATAATCATTTGCTTTGTGACTTGAATCCAAATAAGCACACAAGTCACCCGGAACTTATTCTTCAAACCGTCTGGAACTCTGGACCCACCATGATTAAAAATGTAATGCTATTGAGTGTAAATTTACATAATTGCACGAGCGTTCAAAATATTGTTTGGGCGCAACTGTTTAAACCGTATGGAACCAGCATGATAAAAGTGTAAAAATTTTGTTATGCTCTTGATTTTAAAACAGATGCATGAGCGTTCAAAATATTGTTTGTGCTACGGTACCCTGTGTGCGAGTACGACTCGGACTTGCCAGTTTTATTTTTTAATTTAGGGAGCTATTAGAGGTCAGAGTTTTTAACAAGTTTTTAATGTTTGATGTACAGAATGCTCTTGAAATGAATTTTCTTGTTTTATTGTCATTGTTGTATATGAGCTTCGAGTATATAATCTAAATCGACGAAAGGAGTCAGATTGTTAGAACGTGGCATACACGAAAATTAATCTATTCATTCGACAACAAAAACAACAATAAAATGTTAACGGAACAAAGGAGCCTGGAACTCACGACACAAGGGAATTCTGGTGTGAGTTTGAATGTACTTTTCTAAACAATAAATTATTCTTATTCTTTTTATCGTCAAAATTTATAGCAACGCTTTCTTGGGTAACTAGCCAGTCATGATATTTTTGAAGTATAAACTTCTATAGCGGCGTTGTGCACTTTTGTGATGGGTAAAAATGTTTAACCTGCGTCAGGACACGTGACCGTCAGGTTTTTAATGTTACGAAGGAATTTGAACTTTATGACATCTGACATTGAGTTTGGGTTTCCAAAACTGGAAAATTCGTAAGATGGATTGTAATAGTTCTGAAGTGTTACATTTTTAATGTAATATAAATTGTCATTTTTGTGTACGATAGCGCAATAAATGAATATTGTATTTTACCACATAAATGATAGTACTTTTATACTGATAATTAAAGCATTTCGTGCAAAATTATTCCCTAACCATTCCAAAATATCAAAAATGCACAACGTTAATATTCAAGTTTTCACTTCTGCCGGCACTCCCAGAGTGCCTCATGTTTTTTTTTTTAAATAAAGCATCAAGTACAGCTTATAACAGATTGGTCCAAGAAGGTCGTAAGCAATCATTTGTTTAGTCCCTTGAATCAAAATAGCAACAACAAGTCACCCGTAACTTTTTCATTAACCCTGTACACAGTTTTATACATTCAATCCACGGTACATTTTCTATTGAAAACAAGTGCAAGTTACACAAACTGATCTACTGTGAAGGTTTAAGAATAGAGTTGTAAATTAAACATTTATCTAATCAATCGAATCGAATCGTATTGAGCTTGGAAAGTTCTGATTTTAATTAAGAGACGTAGAAAAGGTGATAAGATCGACAAGGCACAATCAAAGTATTGATCGATGAGTTTGTACAACTTCTGAATGGAATAGCTCTATTATAAAATACAATACTGTTTAATATATGTAACCAATGGACATCTCATTTTTATATTATTGAAGATGAGTCGTCTATAACCAACTTTAGATTGCAGTAGTTGACTATGATTTATTTCATTTAAAAACGACAGCTAATAATTGTGTTCGGAATTGATGATTAACAACTCAACATTGTTCCAACTTCTAGTCTGTTAACAAGAAGCTGTATTATACGCCAGAACTTAAAAATAAACCCTCACACGAGCTCATTTTACGATTATACTCGTAAATTATTCCCACTCACGTAATTTAAATTTGGACTAAAAAAAACGGGCCAAGTGCGAGTCTTACTCGCACACACAGGGTTCCGTTGCACCAAACTATATAATAACAATATTTTGAACGGTCATTCAAAAATAAATTTACACTCAACAGCAAAACTAAATTTGACCTTCAAAGTGTGTTCATGAAAAACAAAGTTACTGCTGCAGTTTGGTGAAAAAGTCCCATATCTCAAGAACATCAAATCTTATTCACGAAACTCCTAATGAAATTTATGAAGCCCTTTTCGATGTTGTTCAAAATGAGTACCAATCTGTTTTTAAGTCTAAAACTATTAACATTAGTGGGCCTTCCGCTGGGTTCAACCAATGGGCTACACCAGGTATTTATAAAAGTCGAGCTAGATTATACGAGTTGTATGGTTTGAAACAATACCGGTTTGATGCAACTTTTCTTGAGTATGTTAAAAATTATTCAAAATTATTTAAAAAGATCTGTGTTATTGCTAAATCAAAATTTTTAAGTCAGACTATCAAAAATTCTAATAATAAAGTAAAAGCCACTTGGAAGATAATAAACAATGAAACGGGTAAATCTGTTAATAAAGACAATCAACTTGAAATCATGGTTGATAACAAATTAGTTAATAATGCAGCCGACGTAGCTGAGGCATTCAATGAGTATTTTGCCAGCATACCGATAACTACGACTCGCACTTTAAGTTCGTCGCCGTCTAAAGCTGAAAACCTTTTGCATAGCAGCGTGCCTAAATGTGGTCTCGTATTTAGTTTTGAACATGTAACACCTCGTGATATAGTTAACGTTTTTAATTCACTTAAGTCTAAAAACACAGGTGATTACTGGGGCATTTCCATTAAACTTTTGAGTAATATAATCGAAATCTTAGCCCCCTATCTTGCTGTTACTTTTAATAAATGCGTTGATTTAGGTACTTTCCCTGACCTTATGAAGAGCAGTAAAGTCATCCCTCTATTTAAATCAGGCAGTAAGAATGATATTGGCAACTTCAGACCAATTTCTATTTTACCTGCGTTTAGCAAAATTTTTGAAAAGTTAATACTTAAACAGTTGCTAAGACATTTTAATCTCAAAAACCTTCTTCATAACGATCAATATGGCTTTACAAAAGGTCGTTCAACTACAGATGCGGGTGTTGCTTTGTTGAGACACATATTCAACGCATGGGAAAACGCGCAAAATGCAATTGGTGTTTTCTGCGATCTCTCAAAAGCTTTTGATTGCGTTCACCACGATACGCTTTTACGGAAACTACGTTATTACGGTGTTCAAAATGAAGCCCTAAATGTAATAGATTCGTATTTACAAAATAGATTCCAATGTGTAGATGTTAACGGCGCGAAGTCGTCCGGGCTACCTGTTCAGCTAGGTGTACCTCAAGGCTCAATACTGGGACCGTTTTTATTCTTGGTTTATATTAATGACTTACCATATTATTTGAAGGGTATTTGTGACGTTGTACTATTTGCAGATGATACCTCTCTTATCTTTAAAGTAGATAGGAATAGACACGATTTTGAAGAAGTAAACAGCGCTCTATCAATGGTCACGGATTGGTTCACAACAAATAACCTTGTTCTTAATGCCAAGAAAACTAAAAGTATTAAATTCGCCTTACCTAATGTTAAAAATCTAGGTCCCAACATTATTCTCGGCAATGACGAGCTTAAAACGGTTGACTCAGCTGTGTTTCTGGGTATAACAATAGATTCAAAATTACAATGGGGTCCTCACATATCAAGCCTAGCGGGGAGACTTAGTTCGGCCGCATACGCCGTCAGAAAAGTTAGACAATATACTGACGTTGATACAGCACGGTTAGTCTATTTTAGTTACTTTCACAGTGTTATGACCTATGGTATTCTGCTGTGGGGCAAAGCCGCTGATATCCAAAATATATTCGTTCTTCAAAA
This sequence comes from Cerastis leucographa, assembly GCA_963082945.1. Lineage (NCBI taxonomy): Eukaryota > Metazoa > Arthropoda > Insecta > Lepidoptera > Noctuidae > Cerastis > Cerastis leucographa. Next base: position 13,868,788 of record OY720365.1, on the reverse strand, counting down.
ACGAGCGGTTCGTGCAATTTACCAGCTGGGTGCACGAGTATCTCTGAGAGATTTTTTTAAAGAGATTGGTATTCTCACGGTGGCTTCACAATTTATTTTAGCTAACATTTTATATATTAGACAAAATATCCATTTGTACTGTAAAAACAGTGATATTCACAACATAAACACTCGAAATAAGCATAAACTACGTGCTCCCTTTCACCGGCTTCATAAGGTTCATAATTCATTCGTAGGGCTTGGTATAACATTTTACAACAAGCTACCATCTTCCTTTTTAGACTTGCCATTTAATGTGTTTAAAGCTAAAGTGAAATCTAACCTTTGTTCAAAGGCCTACTATTCCATTAACGACTACTTAAACGATAAGAATAGTTGGTCGCTGGGTTGAACTCAAGACAATGTTTATGTTCTTTCTTTCTCTTATTAGCTTATGTTATTATATAACCTCACGCGTAGATTTTTTTATTTTTATTTTATTTTACTTTATCTTTATTTATTTTTATTTTATTCGTCTGTATGCACATGTAAGCGGGCACGCCCTTTATGTCTGGAGGCTTTATTTATTCTTGAGTATATTTTTTAATATTTTATTTTATTATTGGTGTGTGCTAGCTGACATGTGACATTAATTTGATATAATGGATTCCTTGTTTATATAAACTTGAACACTTTTGTATAGAATCTGGTTCTTCTAACCTAACAGACAGATGTGTTGCTGGGGAGTTTGTTCCGCCACTTCTTCTTCCCAGCTAAAACACTAGGAAGTGGCGAAGGGCGGGCGTTTTGGGGGACTGTCTCTTGTAATTTTGACGTTCAAAAAGTGCTGATTATCAGCCTAGTTTGAATAAATGACTTTTGATTTTGATTTTGATTCAAACCAATTTTCGTTGATAATTGCTTATACGTTCTACAAATCTATTTTTTTTGGCAGAATTTTCCTCTTCTTACTTTAGAAATAAGAGAGGGGGGACACACATTATACCACTTTGGAAGTGTTTATCTTTTTAGGGTTCCGTAGCCGAATGGCAAAAAACGGAACCCTTATAGATTCGTCATGTCTGTCTGTCTGTCTGTCTGTCCGTCCGTATCACAGCCACTTTATAACGAAACTTTTAGGACTACACAGCTGAAACTTGGTAGGTAGATGTATTCTGTGAACCGCATTATGATTTTTGATAAAATTAAAAAAAAAATATAGATAAGGATATCCCCCCACATGAAAATGAAACTAAAAAAAAAAAAACTATCAAACCTATACGTGTGGGGTGTCTATAGATAGGTCTTTAAAAATGACATTGAAGTTCCTGAAACCATTTTTTTTCAAAGTCAATTGTTTGAAAGATAGACACTTCCAAAGTGGTAAAACGAGTGTCCCCCCCTCTCTAATTTCTAAAGTAACAGGAGAAAAAATCTGAAAAAAATATGGGGATGTAGACCGTAAAAAACGAAAATTTTCAACGAAAATTGGTTTGAATAAGATTTGATATGTAGTTTTTGAGATATGGGACTTTTTCACCAAACTGCAGCAGTAACTTGGTTTTTCATTAACTTACTATGAAAAACAAATTTAGTTTTGCGGCTGAGTGAAGGTTTACTAATGAATGACCGTTCAAAACATTGTCATTATATTGTTTAGGGCTATGGAACCCTGTGTGCGAGTAAGACTCGCACTTGGCCCGTTTTTTTTTATCAAACGATTAACTTAGTTTAAAAATGGCTTTAGGAACCTCTATGACATTTTTAAAGACCCATCTATAAACACCACGCGCGTATAGGTTTGATGTTTTTTTTTAGTTTCAGTGTCATGTATATAAAGCCCTATTTTTTTTTAATTTTTACATATTAAATACGTAAAGCGGTTCACAGAATACATCTACCTACAAAGTTTCAACTATGAAGTCCTAATAATTTCGGAATAAAGTGGCTGTGACTTACGGACGGACAGACAGACATGATAAATATAGAAGGGTTCCGTTTTCAGCCATTCGGCTACGGTGCCCTAAATACTAGATTCAGATAGTGCTGCTTATTAATCAGGATTATTTTTGGCAATATTTAATTAACTAAATTCTGGTCTATGAATTAGATGCTTATCCAACAAAATCTGAATAACCAGTTTGAGCTCTCTTGCTCGTTGCTAGTTTATTTTTATTACTAACTACTTTTTTTTTGGCAGGCATGCTCATTTGTGACTTCCAATTACATTAGACAATTATTTTTCATAAAATCTGTATAACCTCAAATTATAATTTTATTTATACCAGTCACATACTTGATTAAAAAAGGAAAAATTTTGCAATATGGCAGATAGGACCCAGCCTTGAAATATCAACTAACCCAATAACCTACCATGTACTAGATTGAAAAAGTTTTTAAAAATAATACCAACAGCAATCTCACTCGAGCAAAAGCAATCTAACAGTCTAGGCAATTTCAGTTTATTTCGTCTGAACAATTGACGACTGTGGGTGGTCTTAGAACTTAGATACAAGTATAGGTAGACTAGAATGATGACTCAGGGCCAATTTCACCACTAAAATAGAACGCAATCGGCACACTTAAACTACGTTCAAGAGCTGTCAGTGTCATCGTTGCCTACTAGTGTCAGTGACAGGTTTTGAAAGCGGTTTAGATCATGTGCTGATCGCGTTCAGATTTGTTGGTGACACTGGACAGATTGGCTGGTTTGCACTTAAGTTTCTAGTACGAGTTTATAGATTTAATGAAAACAGCTCTTGACTTTTTAGCATCCTTGAGACGAGGACGGTTTCTGCAATGAAGTTGAGTCACTCAATGTCATTCAAAAAGGCATTAAATGAAGTCAAGGAGTTTCTCGAGAAAACTACTCAGAATACTAAGATTCATTTATTTTAGTTAAGTACTAGCATAGTCTCAAGGTACAGTTATTGTAAAATGACGTTGATTTATATCCGTTGTCTGTCCTGGTACTGTTCATGTTAATTGGAATCGAATCATAATCAAAGCATATACCTTGTTTTTTTTTATTTGCGCCTTTTTTTTTTTTTTTAATTTCTGCTGTATCGTTGGTGCGTTTATTAACAGACAGACCTGGAACAATTACCTGTTGGCTATACAAATGTTTTTCCCGTGCGGGAATCGAAACCGCGACACGCAGCGCAGCAGTCAATCGCTCAACCACTGCACCAACAATGCCGTCATATTTTTAACAGATTGCTAAGAAGGTGTACAAAGCGCAAGATGAAACGTCCGGCGAAACCGTTACTGACAAAGTGCGGACGCAGCTCCAAACACCGGACTCAAGCACATAATGTAGGTACTGATGTATCTGTCAGTGACCCACTTATTAAATACCGAATTTCTTTCGTGCCTCGGAAAGCGTTTACAGGTTGTCAGTTGCCCAAAAGACTCACAACCAGTCTTACTAAGGGGTAAGTAATACAGTATTACCCAGTTCTAACTGGGTTGTAAAGGTCAGATAGGCAGTCGCTCCATGTAAAGTACTGGTATTCGGCTGCATCCAGTTAGACTGGAAGCCGACTCCAACAAAGCTGGGAGAAGGCTAGGCAGATGATGATGTATATCTGTCCGTGTACGGTGTCCGCAATTTTTATGACACGAACCCCGCATACCTTGACTCTGCAGAGTTTGTCGCATTAACTAACAAACTCATAATTTATGACTGTCTCTAATATGACATTTCGGAATGCAATAAATTATTGAACAGTTATTCATTCTTCGATTATTATAATAATGACTCTAGTATAAATAAATCATCGTAAACATTATTTACTGTGTCAAAATTCTTCTCTAAAATTTGCTTTCTTGACAATTTTTATTTCAAATATGTTTTATAATGTTGTCGTTTGTATGGGGCAGTATTATAATGTATTATTAATAGGTACTAGTTTTACTTTCACATTCTGAATTCAGTCATAAAGGCATTCACTATAATAACTGGTTTACGCATTGTGGGATGCAATTTTATGAATATTTTATAACATCTAGCGTGGTCGTAATTGTTATATTTTTTATTGTTATTTGAATATTTTATTTATGATGTTATAAAATATATTTGATGCCAATTTTAACGACGTAATTGAACACGTGCAGCATCTAAGCCGCGATTTAGAGCCGTCAGTATCAGCAACACTGACAGGCCTTACCCTGATGTGGGTGTGGGTGTGGCCTGATCGCCGAAAAATCCCAACGATCACAAATCATAACCTCCGTCTATTATAGTTTTATATTACAGCAAGAACCTCAAAGTTTCACTGCAAAACGACAACGCAACGTATGATATGAATTTAATTTAATTGTAAGTTGGGTTGCAGTCTAATCAGAAGAAGCTGAATACGAGTATTACAAATGAAGCGCCTGCCTATCGGTCCCCCAAACATGATCGGAGAATATGAAACAGAAATCTACAAAATACATGTATACAAAACGTTAAATCATCTTTTTATGCAAAACAATAGTAAGATTCTGCCAACGTAGTTCTTTATCTCCCTAATGTTACTTTAACAACGTAGTCATTAGCAAGTATAATACGTTAATTTTAGTATGTAATAAAGGTAATACACACATCAAAAAAGTCTAAGCAACACGGCAACTATAACAAATTACTTTTAAAAAATCTTCGAAAAAATTAAATGTAAGTTGAAAGTACCTTTATTAATAATTTGAATTAAAAAAAAAAAAAAAAAATACGCTTTTGAAATATGGAAGGAAAACTAAGCTCGGTCGCAGTGTAGGGCATTTTGTACTGTGCGGTAAGTTGAGGGGTTTTTATAAGTTTAAGTTTTAAAAAAGCAATGCTTGCTTCTTTGTTGTAACTTGGAGCGTTATGTCACGTGATAATTTAACGCGGGGGGTGGCCACTGTCAACGCGAAATGCAATTAAAAGGATTTGTAGATTATGGACACTTTATAGGCCGTTTTCTGCAGAGCATAGCGAGGGAGTAGCCTCAAATTTCAGTGCGCCAGCTGGTTGGAGGACTCTGGTCCCAGTATCAAGTTGTAATCAGAGCCCAAACTACCAGGAAATGATAACAGAAGGGCAATCAAAACGTTCGCATACTGTTAAGTAAAAGTTCCAGGTCTGCGACGTAAAAATCGAGGCGGTCGTCCAAAAGGGTATACGCACATTTTTACTAGACCGAAACTTTGGTCACGTGTTCTGTTTTCCGATGACCTTTTCGTATTAGACCGGCCTGCTCAATTTGTTGATCTCAATCCAATTGAGCATACATGGGATTTGCTTGGGGGAAGAGCTTTAAGTAATCTTCACCAACATTTTAAGTTACTTGAATAACTTTTTACACATCTTTCCAGTGAATAGAGACTTATACCATAGGTGATAATCGAAAACCTCATATTCGATATATGACGCCGATGTAGAGCCGTCGTTAGTTTCGGAACCATCTGAATATTAAAAGCTCCTATATCAGCTTTTTTTTCTAATTTAATTCTTAGCTAGGCCTCATATTCTCTAAATTCCCAAAAACTTGAATTTAAAATTTTCGCCTCATTTCATATTTTTTATTAATTTTAATTTTTCACTTTAAAACTTCTTATCTGAACGTAACAATTCAATAATGTATTAAATTAAGTTGCTATTGACGACACCTTCGAACAAACATAGAAAAAGAAATTAAATATTTTAAAAAATATCCGTGTTGCTTAGACTTTTGTGATGTGTGTAATATGTTGGTTATATAACTTGAATTCGTGTTTATTATATCGTGCTTAGGCTAAATTGCGGGCGATTACAGCACGAGTTTGTAAAAGTTGGCGTTTCCATTCACTGGGCATTTCTTTTTAATTTACTATGTGGTTGTGTTATTTTTTGTAAGATTTTTTTAAGTGAGTCTTTGGTCAACTGGACCGACTCGAAATGAACCCACGGGATCACTTGACCAAGAAGTCTTTGGTCAACTGGACCCGCTCGCTACTGGACACGCGGGTCCACTGGACATAGGACTTTTTTAGTTAACGATGTAGTCCATCAGTTCTTTTCTTTTTCATTTTAATTAAAAATAGTATATTATTTTTAGGATTTGAGGTTCTTTTCCCACTAGTGAAGTTTATCTTCACATGATTGACAGAACAGACGTTAGAAGAAAAATATGTTTAGAGCTAAACGTATGTATGATTTGTGGAGCAAACGGGTAGTGTATACTGCGGACTGCCCATCACGAGAACATATAATGTTTATAAAAAAAGAACTTGTACTAAGTTACGTAGCGACAATTCAATAAAAAAAACTCACATTCAATCTACACAAAGTAACATATAGTGTAGTACGAAACCAACGAGCAATTTCACTTGGTCGGGTTATATTTTTGCGATATAAAGCTCTGTCGTCTAATGTTTTGTACTGGAACGTGTTTGATTTACTGTAACGTAAACATTTGGGCCGCCATTCGAGTTTCGAATGCGTTTCAGTTTATCATTTGATCCAAAGGTTGCGAACTCCTCAATGTGTTGACAAATTTTATATACACGGTGTAAATCACCTCATCACGAAGCCGTCACGTCAACCAAGCATTCTGTACATGAAACTAAGTAACTTTACGCAAAAATTATTGCTGGGAAACGACTTTTTTTTGGGGGGTGTAAAATCATGTTTTGTGGTAAACTCAATGTAACGCACTCAAAACATTGTGCTGATGGACGGATTGAATAGTACGGGGGTCGTGGAGATGTTTAAAGTAAAAATCTTTCATTAAAACTTGTATTTAAAAAAATACTTGTCAAAAAGTTGGAACTTTGACCCCTAATATCTCCGTAACTATAAGGTTCCCAGGTATGGTGTAGAACAAAAAAAATATCGCAATGACAGGGAGAACCAGTGCCTTTCGGCTTCGTTAAGAGGTGTTTTACACCCTTTATGTCCTCGTGGCGCGGAGTAAAGTTATTATAATTTGTTTACCCCAAACGGTGGAACCGTTTTGTTAGGCCCTGCTGGGCAAAGGCCTCCCAAGTCTTCCAATGGACAGTCTTCTATTGGTAAAGTTTTCAAGTTAAAAATTCTCAATTCAAGCACCAGGTTTGTTTATAAATTGAATATTTATTCATATAGCAACAATATTTGTTCAAAACATCTATTGGATGACATGTAGAAAACACAAAATTCTCATGAATGATGTCTAAAAGCGTTGCCAATAAGCAATTATATGTAGCCGTGAAATTTTGTAGAAAAACTATAAATCAATAGTCTTTTAAAAGTCAATGTTTTGAGAACGTGACCATTTTGTAGGAAAGCCTTGGTTTAGCATTGATGGTGCGACCGTGTGTGTACAAATCGATTCTACCGTGTAGGCCATAACCTTTCCCATCTATTTTATACTATATCTATTTATAAAAATCAATTGCTGTTCGTTTGTCTCGCTAAAACTCGAGAAAGGCTGAACCGATTTGGCTGATTTTAGTTTTAAAATGTTTGTCGTAGTCTAGGGAAGGTTTAAAAGGTGAGAAAGATAGGGTAGGGTAGGTAGGTAGGTAGGGTAGGGTGGGGTAGGTAGGTAGGTAGGGTAGGGTATGGTAGGTAGGTTGGGTAGGTAGAGTATGTAGGGTAGGTAGGTAGGGTAGGGTAGAGTAGCGAGGTAGGTAGGGTAGGGTAGTGTAGGGTAGGGTAGGTAGGGTATGTAGGGTAGGTGCCGTTGTACATAAGTTTTTAAATTGCAATCTGTTTGTATATTTCTTTTTAATTTGGTGTGCAATAGTTTCTTATAAATTCGATTTTGGATTTATAGCATGCCTAACAAAAGCAGAGTATGCCATAGACAGATAGGTGCCTGGGTGCTGTATCCGTTACAATTACGTCTTTATTTTCTAGTATTTCCATTTTTTTACACATTAAATATTCTCTAACCAACTAACTAATAAAAACGTCATTGTAACCATCTCAGATACTAAATTTCAAACCCGCAACATAAATTAGCTCTTTCCGGAGCACGATTGGTTTAATTTAAAACGACAAATACCTACTTTGAAACCTGATATACAATCTAGAAAGCTCACTGTAAATTAGTAGGTACCAAAATTAGGTAGACTATCTTTATGCTGTAGGCATCAATAAACTGTATTAATTATAGTAACCGCAGGTCAGAAGGCGGGGCGTCCGCCATGGTTCGATTCTCAATTCGAATTTAAAATTCGATTATTCGGCCAGTGACATCTGTCGATTTCGCTCCATAGATAAAATTAGACGCAATAATCACGCAGTCGATCGACTGTGATATAAACTTTTTGCTGTGCCCTTTGATAACTTTACTGTCATGTGTCAATTGAAAGTTTTTGTGGGCAGTGACACTGACGTTTAAGTTATTGGACGGTCAAATGTTTGATTATATTTGCTTAGAGATAGATTAAAGGATAGATAGATTTAAGGTAAGATAGAGCAGTTGTCAGGAGAAGTGTTATAGAAAAAATGAGCTCATGTCTCAGTGAGTACTTAATAAAGAAGTGAATAAATGACAAAACATGTAATTTCATTGAAAACGTATGCCCACGGCTTCGTCCGCGTTTTGTTCGGTAATTGTTCCAAGGGATCGTACTACCGGAATAAAAGTATCCTGTGTGCTATTCCAGACTATTATCTATCCCTTTGCCAAATTTCATCACAGATCCATTCAGTAGTTTTTGCGTGAAAGTGTAACACAAATCCTCACTTCCTCACAATCTTACAAATTGATAATATTAGTAGGATTTACAAATTAATACCAAAACAATAAATACCTCGAATAATGCTAGTAATAATACAATGTTCAATAAAAAAAAACAATCTAGACTAAACCACACAAGCTATCTACATAAAACATCACGAATCAATTTGCCACAATAATAAAAAGGCTGTAACGAGGCATTTGAACGGATCAGTAAAAGTTTTTGCAAAAAGGCAGCCAACCGTCAAAATTGTATAAGGGTCAGTTCACACCGAGACGCGACGCGACGTGATGCTGCGCGCACACTTTTAAAGAGCGATTCAAAATATAACTTTATTTTCTACACGAAAAGATACACATTTCGTTGTGAGAATTCAGAATACGTTGCGCCACGCAGCGCGGCGTCGCGCTACGTCGAGCGGCCTCGTGAGGTAGATTTCAGTAGAAATCAGAATACGTTGGGCCATGCAGCGCTGCGCCGCGCGGCGCCTCGCGGCGTAGAGCGACGCAGCGCGAAATCACTGGCCTCTTCAAGTATCGTCGCGTCGCGTCGCGTCTGTGAACTGACCCTAAGACATATTTGAAACAAGCTGTAGAAACTTCGTTCTGTCTAGTTAGAGGTTTCTAGAGAAGCGTCGAGTTAGAAAAAAACCGGCCAAGTGCGAGTCGAAGTCGCGAACGAAGGGTTCCGTACCATTATTTATAAAAACGAGCAAAAATTCACTTTTTTGTATGGGGCGCCCCTCTTAAATATTTTTTTTATTCTGTTTTTAGTATTTTTTGGTATACCTAGTGCCAACAGAAATACATAATTTGTAGAAATTTCTACTGGCTAACTACCACGGTTCATGAGATACAGCCTGGTGACAGACGGACAGCGAAGTCTCAGTAATAGGGTCCCGTTTGACCCTTTGGGTACGGAACCCTAACAATGGTGATTCCAAATCGTGACATAAAGTAAATGTCTTCACTGAACCACGATCTTCAGCCAAGAAACAAACTAACAACAATAGAAACACAACATAAAACAATAAGGCAAAAATGTTGCTTGTCATGGGTCGCCCGCAATATGTAAAACAATCATGTTAATATAAGAAATCGTAATTAGTAAAACTTAAAACGAAATATGCAGTAAAATAAATAAAAAATAGAGTTGCAGTTAAAAAACGAAAATTTGCCTAGGCGGCATGTTAGATTTTCATTTAGCCCTCATTTTCGTTATCACCGATCACGAAAAGGGAAAAAGTTGATTTTACAAAAGAGTCGAGAAGGCATCACTCCATGACAGAGTCATGCCATTACCCGTCACGCCATACGAGTAAGTTTTACTCCCAAGTCACACCATAGATGTTTCACATCAAACATTACCATCAAAAAACCAGATGTTACTTAAATTGTTTTGTTTTAAATACTCGAAGTCACGATCACGGCTTTTAGTAAATTTCATAGTGCCTTAGTCACAAATAAAATGAAAGATATTCGAATTTAATTGCGCAAGACGGAGCAAAACGAAATACTCATCCTACAACAACAGCGAACTGGTTGCTGCTTTTACTAGTGTGACATGTCAAAATTGACATAATTTGTCATGTAACTGCTTCCCTGAGACACGAGAGCACATTTTATTGGTGAGATTTCTTTAGATAGCCTCTCATACAGCCGTAAGGTAGCCATAACTTAAACTTAAGCCATTACAAGTTAAAGTAATGGCTTAAGTTTCAGTTATTAGTTACGTAAACCTTGTTATGCAATAGATAACAATTAAAGCGAAGTAAGAGCCGTCTAATTTTTGATAGTTCTAACTTCAAGCAATCACTAAACCACAGAATAAAAATCACATCTTATGTTATTATTTCTACTCATAGTAATCATTTTGACTTGTTTATAGATACCAGGGTTAGTCTTAAATGTCTTTGTCTTAGCCTGACCCGATCTAAGACAAAGGCCGATCTGGTTCTAATTACCGTTATAGTAAAAGAGTTTGTCATTAATCATCCCACAAAGTTCGTCAAAATATTTACATGGCGTTGATGGTTACCTAAAAGCTTTTAATACATGGGGATCGATACAAAACCTACCTTGTTGTACAAGAAGAAACAATATAAGTACTGGACCTTTACAATTTCTAAACAAACTATTCAAAATAACAACATAACCATTGAATGTGACTTTCTCCAGTAGAAACTAAGTAATTTTGGAATAACCCAACTATATCTTTCGAAAGGGACGGTACTTTTTAAACTACCAAATACAGATGATACAGGCAAGCCAATAAAATAATTGCTGATCTAAAAATAGAATAAAAAAAACACGGAAGTTATGTATCGTTTGTTATTTTACATATTTAAATACAAATTTTACGATTTAATATTTCGCGGTTAAGACTCTGCCACAGCAGACATTATAGTATACACGTACAGTATTGGAACTAGGAACAAATGAGGAAAATGTCGTTAATAACGTTTTGAGTATGAATGTGGATGGGTATAAGAGTAGATGAAGAACAAAAAAACGATGGATGGACTGTGTGAAGGATGATATGGCAAGAAAGGTCTGAGGTGAGATGACGAGTAATAGAGAAGTATTTAAGAAGACATGCTGCGCCGAACCCAAAAGGAGATAAGGGCAGGAGATTGATTATTTGAACTAGGAACAAAGGTCGAATTCGGCTCACATACAAATGCAAAGCATTTACACATACGCAAATTTTAAGAGCATGTTTCATGTAACAAGTTACTGGCGAGTACCTAAGTCGCTTCGTCGAGACAATTGGTTACGTTTCATGTAGTGCACTGTGCAACATGATAATAAAAATGTTGACAACTTTAACAACGCGTTGGTTTTCACGAAAAGGGTTTACTGGCTATCTTTCTACTGTGACAGCATCGAGTGTGTTCAAACCTTTATGTCATTAGCATAGACAAATTAAATGGCGTTTTATAAATAATTGTGAAGATATGTCATAAATTCTGGGGAAATTTTTCATTGATTATTCAAATTTCACTGCTCATAGAGGCAGTTTTTTTATAATTTCGACATTTAAACTCTTTTCATATTCAATTTTCATATTATGTAATAGAAACCCACAAACAAGCATACACATGTTAACATTGCCACTTAGCTACAGTTTTATGCGCTTTCCATTCCACGGTACTGGGGGTCTACTCTCTAAGCACGAAGTTCGTAGTTTCGGCCGAAGTTACGGTCGTTTCCTACTCCTTATTACTTACGGACACAAGATTCGTTAGGCACCCGAAATAAAAATGAATGACAATACGATTGGACAGTTGTCCTTAATCCCGATGTGTTTTCAAAACTCATGAATCTGAAAATTTTAGAGAGTAGGGTTCATTTCGAAGTATAAAGCTAGTTACGGAAGGACCCGTAATTTCGTTGACGGACTTAGAGAGTAGGCCCCCAGGTGTTTTTTTTTTTGGTAAAAAAAGTTCAATTACATGAAAATGGCACAAAGTACAACTAGTGCCACCCCAAAAAAAAAAAAAAAAAAAAAAAAAAAAAGTTCAATTTAGATTTAAGAGGTGAATGGTCGTAAGACTGCAATATTACGATGATTTGATTGATCGACTAACAAAAGACACTTAATAAAAGTTTTTGATTGCTTTTCTAAGAAAAATACTTTCATTGCAGTGAAACTTCTTATGCGACTTCCAACAAGGTTGCGTTAAACGTTTAACGCTACCATGTAGGGGGAAAAGATAGAGACAGAGCGAGAGTGAATGCGTGGCACTCGAACGCATGCGTGTAGTATTACAAAGTTTCATTTCTTCCGCGCGGAGGGACTCCACGCACTATTTTTTAAGTGTCTTTTGATTCCAGATCATATTCGCTGGTGTAATAAAGGTATGTCTTTCGTGTTAGCGCCATTTTCATTAATTAAGCTAATAAATCATTTAATGATTTATCAACTGAAACTCATACTCTTACTGATAAAGGGTGTTAATAGACCATTATCGAAACTGAAATGAACATGTTCTCTCTAGTATTGTGTTTTTTTTGTTCTGGACCATTTTTAGTTACCAAAGATCCAACTTTTTCACAAATTTTTTTAGAAATACAAATTTTTAATGTTATAAGTATACTAGCTGCTGCCTGCGTTTTCTTTCGCTTGAAAATTTTGATGGGTTTTAGAGGTAAGAAAATAGATGTTGGCCGATTCTCAGACCTACCCGATATGCACACAAAATTTCATACAGATAGGTTCAGCCGTTCCGGAGGAGTTTGGTAACAAACACTGCGACACGAGAATTTTATATATTAGATAACTTTATTTTAAATACCTCTATGTCCCCTGTACATAGGTACTATTCAATGCGTCCATCAACATAATGTTCGGAGTGCGTTACATTGAGTCCTAACGTGATTCTTCACCCCCAAAAAAGGTTCCCAGCGATATTTTTTGCTTAGTTTCATGTACAGAATGCTTGGCTAACGGTTTCGTGAAGAATCCGTTTACACCATGTATACAAAGCAGTTAAAAAAACATGAATTTATGTTGTCTACTAATATTAAAATTGCAGCAAGTTTTAGATATGGCCCATCTACATTTGTGTTCATAAAAGAATTAGAGACTATCATATTTCAAACAACACTAGGAGATTATTATATGTACAGAGCTTGGTAAATTGCACGTTAATCAAATCTATTATTTTGGCTATTTCGGAAACATACCGGTTAGCCTATAATCAGTATAATCACTTATGAATCAAAATGAAAGTCTGCAATGCAAATATTATCTCTAAACCAATAAAGGTAAAATTCAAAATTGTTTAGTTATAGCTCATGTCATAGTTGAAAGTATCTTGTAAGTATTCTTTGTATATCAAGATACACTGGTTTCTAAATTGTACTATTTCCCTTCAGGCCCCCTTCATTCACAAACGCTCGGATTCGATTCCGATTCGATAAATCGTATGTCTATCTTTTTTGGCATTACGAAAGCGAGCGAGATAGACGACGACTTTCCGAATCGAAATCGAATCCGAGCGTTTGTAAATACGGGGGCAGGTGGGCGAATCATGAAATTAGCCAGATTAACAAAAACAATCATGAATTTGATTGCTGCAATTAGGAGAAATTTCAAATTGGACAATGATGAGAATTGCATGAGAAATGCCTTGCCTAGATTACTGTATTATTTATTTAAATTGGTTTTTACACTTCGCTGGGTAACTTCGCCGGTGATGAGAATCATGGTTCACAGGTTATGCATGGCTGGATGGAAGATTGTAATTCAAACTTTGAAGTCATAAGTCATTTGAGTCATTTATTTATTTTATTTTATTATTTTCGGAAAACTTACAGCTAGGCTGACACAATAATTTCGTTAACAACAATAATATGGCCGATTACAAGTTTTCACATACACGGTGTAAATCACCTCATCACGAAGCCGTCAACCAAGCCTTCTGTACATGAAACTAAGTAACTTTACGCAAAAAATATTGCTGGGAAACGAATTTTTTTTGGGGGGTGTAAAATCATGTTTTGTGGTAGAACTCAATGTAACGCACTCAACACATTGTGCTGATGGACGGATTGAATAGTACGGGGGTCGTGGAGGTGTTTAAAGTAAAAATCTTACATTAAAAACTTGTATTTAAAAAAATACTTGTCAAAAAGTTGTAACTTTGACCCCAAATATCTCCATAACTAGAAGGTTCCCAGGTATGGTGTAGAACAAAAAAATGATCGCAATGACAGGGAGGACCAGTGCCTTTCGGCTTCGTTAAGAGGTGTTTTACACCCTTTATAGCTAAAGAATCGTTAAATAATAATAAAAAGAAGGACTTGAACTAAAAGACAGTGGTAAGGATTAGTAAACACAAAAACATTAAAGAAAAAATAACACATATTGACACAATGCAATGGTTATGGGTTGTCGAAGAAGTGGTTGCAAAGAGTCTTCTTCAATTTGAAGGGTAATCATTCATATTATTTCCAGGAAGAATTAGGCGGAGGAGTAATACTCAACCCACATTTCGACAGTTATGTTTAAGTACCATGTAATAGGGGGTGAGCCTATTGCCATCGTTGGTCGAGTGGTTGCAAGCGACTGCTGTGCATGAGGTCTTGGGTTCTATTCCTGGGTCGGGCAAAGTGGTATTGGATTTTCCCATCAGTAATCTCTCAATAGCAGCCACGGAGTCTGGATTTGTGCCCGGTTGATGGCAATAGGCTCCCCCCTATTACATAACTGGCGAAATGTCGGTATTTAGGTATAGGTGCACCTCTGCCTAACCCGTCGGGGATTACAGGCGTGATGTTATGTTATGTATTCCTTTAGAGAGTTGCAATAATCCGTGGAAATTGTTTTTTTTTTTTGGAAAACCAACAACATACATAGTTGCAATACTTTATTAATTTGTTGATAGACTTAGTAATGCCTCTGTTATTAGTACCAGTCTACTATACGAGTATAATAGTATATATGTACCGATACCGCAAATAGAATATGATTAAAATCAGTATAAAAATTGTATAGTATCCATTAACGTCGCGGACTAATGTCACTGCTAACCGCAAGAGTTTTTGTTTTCTTTTATGGATTGATAAATAATTGTTTTAGCGATTTTGGATGATAACATATATTAAACTAGCTGTCCCGCGTAACATTTGCGTCACATTTTCCCCGTTTTAATAATTTAAATCATCAATACAGCCCTCTTTTAGTTCATTTAACCCCTTTGAATAACAATTTCATGAAAAAGTCATTCAATGGGATTCAATTGCGGCACGGTTGGTTGATCGACTGACTGCTGCGCTGCGTGACGCGGGTTCGATCCCCGCATGGAACAAATATTTGTATGGCCTACTGATAGTTGTTACAGATCTGGCTTTTTGTGTAGGTATGTGAGTTTAAATGTTTGTAAACGCACCTACGTTATAAATTAAAAGTAAATTCCTAGAGTGGGGCAACGTTTTAAAAAAAAAACTTAAAAGGGCAGTACCTATTGATGATTTTAATGATTACCTATTATACGACCACAAATCAAAAGGCAAAGTGCCCATGTAGGCCTATGTGGATTAAAAATATTTTGATTTGATTTGAATCATAATTTTTAACAAACAACCCGACATTGGCCGGCAAATTGCAAAAAACGTATGAAAATTTGAACGTCGCGGGCTAGTCTATCGCTTCCATCTTAAATACAGTAAAAACGAGATTCGACGTACACTTAAAGATAACAGATCAATTTAAATTCAGACCGGCCGGAATTAAAGCTTAAACTGGAACAGAATCATTACGTCATTCATGACATTCATAAAAGGTATTATGCAAAATTGGAGTAACATGTTTTATTTTTCAGTTGCATAAAAATATTTCGGTTTACATTGAACTTGAACTATAATAAAATACGCAGGTATTACAGGTTTTGCATTGGTCTATACAATAGGCATGGATGTATATGTCTTTAGCTCTTTTTTTTTTTTACGGATGGGAAATCATCAAATGACTTCTCCGGCTCTGGGCGGGAGGGAGTGTAAAACCCACCCATGTTCCTTCTTAGCCCTTTGTGTTCCAGGGCCGCGGTATCTCTTTCGAACAACCCGCGGCCCTGGCAGGCATCGGCCCTTTCGGACCCCTTCCGATTTGCTGACATCTCCTTGAGGCGCGCGTGGAACACAAACGCGCCGTCGGCACGGCCTGTCGTCATAAGACGGACGGACGGTGAGCTAGCCCATTACTCACCGTCCACAGGCCCGCATGTCTTTAGCTCCTTACGTGGTGAATTGATCGTGTGAGGAATTATATAGAAAAAAAAGAATTACATAAGATGATATGAAGAAAATGAAATCACTTAAGTAAATTGAAGCGTGACGGTTAGACAGAATAAAAAAAACGTGTTCTGTCGATCCCAAGTACTCACAAGCAGTAAATGATGAGTCCAAATCTGTAAGGTACGGTATATTATAATCTATCAGTTGCTTACAAATTAGTTCCTGAAACTCTGGAATGCAGGAACTTCAACGGGTCAGTAAACCTGAACTTTCAAACTGCAGAATACAAACATTCGGTGCACGGGTTCCCTCAATCTAAATAAAGCCATTTAAAATCCGAACGACCCAAAACCAGCCAGTGAAATCGCAAGCACTGATGTAACAGCGCCAAAAAAAAACAAAACTTTACAAGTAGGCCAGCATAATTCCACATGACACTGAACAAAAGGCAAAGGCGAGTGAAAGAAGGCCGAGAGGCAAAGGCATCGACACACAGAGCCAATTCGGAACATGTTCGGAAGTATGACAGTGATGTAATCGAACTGTTACGTTGGTATTATGTAATGACAGCGGTTTGAGAATGGAACGAGACGCTAATAGGTGTAGTTTTCTTGTTTGTTTTGGTGAAATTGTTAACTATTTTAGCGGTGTGCCATTTGTAGGTTTTATTGATTAGATGGACAAATAGATTGCTTTCGTAATTATTAAGTAAGTGTCAAGGTATATAACTCGTAAGTATCGCTAATAATGAAAGCCTACAAAAAGTAAACTAGCTAAAGCCTCAGCTACTTTCCTTGGTAGTAACTGATGAAAACTGTTTTCCAAGCGAAACTGATTCAATGAAAAAACCACTTGTAACGTCGCCAAAATTAAAAAAAAGGCTTAGGTTCGACGCAAGATTATTTATTTATCCTAACTTCTTCTCTTTTAGGGGCATCATCTTAGTAGTACTAGTAAGTATAGTGGTGTGACCGTCAGACTGCTGGTATCGAGTTCTAACCCAAGACACACACCTCTGATGTTTCGGTTCCATGTGGTTATATAAGTATCACTTGCTTCGGTGAAGGGAAACATCGTGAGGAAACCAGCATGCCAGAGAGATATTTCTCGACGGCATGTAAAGCCAAGTCAGAGGTCAATGGGCGGTATTAAAACTCTGACACCAGCCCCCGTATTCACAAACGCTTCGATTCGATTTAGATTAGAAAAGTGGTATGTTTATGTTGTTCTGGCATTACGAAAGCGAGCTAGATAGAGATACGTCTTTCCGAATTGAAATCTAATCGAAGCGTTTGTGAATAGGGGGCCTGGTTAGACAACCACACGATAAAGATGAAGTGTTTTTCTAGCCATGTCATCTTTCACTCATGCCATCAATCTTAACCTACTCTTATAGCCACTCAAACAGTTCAACCAGTAACCCATTGAACCAAAGGTCCACCTACATTCTGAAGTACCCTACGCACTCAAGAGTATCTAAGTCCTATCGATGTCAAGCGTACACTTCCCAGTGCAACGCAATCGGCTATAAATCGCGCAGTAACTTGCGCAATGGCAGCTTTCACTGGCGCATGCGTAGAGGCAGCGAGACGCTTGGCAGATAATAGAAATTGTAGCGTGCGAATTGTTACGAAATTCGAATGCAATTAGTTTGTGTTTTGTTTTTTTAAAGAAGTTTAAAAAGTACTGTTTTCATTTTGGTTTAGGGTTTATTTTCGGGTAAGTAGTACTTTTTTAGGGTTCTTTAGTCAAATGGCAGAAAAAACTTATCAGTCTTTTCTCATATGGGATGTTCGGCAAAAAAAAAAACTATATTAATAGGTCGTTTTTAAAATATTTGCCAGTCAGAAAAGAACTAGTACAGCTGAATGGCCAGGATTCTGCGGAAGTATGTTTTAATATTAGTCAGTAGCAATGAATAGCTAGACGAAATTCTACCCTATTTATATTTAGTACTAGATTTTTTTTAGCCTGAATTTTTAATGAACTTAGTTCAAAGAATGGTCCAAGGGCAAACACATTTAAATAGACTTAACCGTGTCTTCAGTGATGTCAGGTAGACTAAAGCTATTACTAAATAGCGTCCAAGAACTGAAAAAAATAAGTGTAGGTTGTCCGGCGTCGAGATGGGCAGACGACATAGTTGCCAACGGGGAAAAAACCTGCATGAGGCTGGCCACAGGACCGTGGAGATTGGCACAAGAAAAAAGTGGCCTATTACCAGCAGTGTCTGAATTCAGGATGATCATGATGAACCGTGTTTTCTATGGGACAGTGTGGCCAAAGACGTAAACTACTTCCAAGAGCCAACTGCCCATTTTTCGCTCGTCAAAATTGGTAAAAACAGGAAAACAAGACATTTTGCTGCAAGCCCAAACATCTCTGTAATATCTTACACTTCTCAGCCGGGCGTTATTTAAAAAATTATGACCGTACTTATAATAGAGATATTAAAGTTACAAATTACTGCATAATTGACTCGTTAACATCGAACATAGAAATTTATCTGCCTAAAA
Organism: Cerastis leucographa; assembly: GCA_963082945.1. Classification (NCBI taxonomy): domain Eukaryota; kingdom Metazoa; phylum Arthropoda; class Insecta; order Lepidoptera; family Noctuidae; genus Cerastis; species Cerastis leucographa. The sequence goes on along the minus strand of OY720365.1, from coordinate 13,849,881 downwards.
AATTGTACACATGGCGAACATCAAGGTAAACATTTCCAATATACACCGTGTAAATCACCTCATCACGACTCATCACGAAGCCGTCAACCAAACATTCTTTCTGTACATGAAACTAAGTAACTTTTCGCAAAAATTATTGCTGGGAAACGACTTTTTTTTAGGGGGTGTAAAATCATGTTTTGTGATAGAACTCAATGTAATGTAACGCACTCAAAACATTGGACCCATTGTGCTGATGGACGGATTGAATAGTACGGGGATCGTGGAGGTCTTTAAAGTAAAAATCTTGCATTAAAAACTTGGATATAAAAAAATACTTGTCAAAAAGTTGGAACTTTGACCGCTAATATCTCCGTAACTAGAAGGTTCCCAGGTATGGTGTAGAACAAAAAAATTATCGCAATGACAGGGAGAACCAGTGCCTTTCGGCTTCGTTAAGAGGTGTTTTACACCCTTTATTATGGCATCGCTATGTTTTGATTTCTAAGACGATAAGAGATCCGCATGAGCAGGTTTTGTATTGCTTCATGTTGCGCCGTGTGTAGCTACACTTACGAACATCCGTCAAACGCACTCTCTTATAGAAGTACACACACAGGCGTTACATAAAAATATACCGAAGGGTTATTATCATGTAATGTGTATGATTACATGTGAATAGTGGAGAAAAGCTACGCTAATGGATGCGTGATGCACACTCTCACTGTGTAAAGGTGATGTTTTATTTTTCGAAACATACTGTGTGTACAATTTCACTATTATAAGAGGAAATAGATGATAGAAGAATGATATTTTGTAAGGTTAGGTTACAAATAAAAGATGCAATGGATTGTCAATTGTTTTTTAGTTGCCAGTGGGCATTGACAAAATAATATTTGAATCTACGTTAGAACTGCCATACGTCCCGACACCGAGACATGTCCCGTATGGAATGTTGTGTCCCGGCCGCGTAATGCCAAACTGTATATTAAATTATTAACACAGAGACGGGTTGCTCTGTGCTCGCAGATAGTTTGCTGTGTACTTTAATAAATGAAGAGCATAGTACGTACGAGTAGAGATAGCCACACGTTGTTATTTATTGTCTCTCTTACTCCTCTGTGATGCAAACGACAGATTCATGCCACGATAATAAAGGACTTATGTCAATATAACTTAAAATCCGTTCCATTACCGTCCATTACCAAAAATTGTACATTATGCTATCCTATTAAAGTAAACTCGACCACAGCTCCAAACTAATGCGTACTCGACGTAGACTCTCTACGCGGGGCTCCTATTTCTGTCTGCAGGGTTTAAAGTAACCTAACACGAAGTGGATAGAGGGGTCTTAGTTTGCTCTTCTAGACTCTGCCATCCTCTTCAAACCTAACCTGTCCGAGTCGGGGTGCCCAATGTTCCGAGCTCCCTACGCCTGCTCCCTGCCAAATCCTTTGCTCTGCACTCGCGAGTACGTAGTTTGGTTTGGAAATGACGAGCATTATGTATACTAATAAAGAAAATGTCTGTGTTGAAATTGTTACGTTACATAAGTCAACATAAGCTTTTTATTTCATTGACATGTGTCTGGCATATATGGATTACTTTTAGGCGTGAAACCTGTCAAGCCAAAGACAGTGTGGAAGTCTGAGCAAAAAATTCTTGAGTCAACAGCCCTATTGACTGTGTGATTGGAAGCAACTTCAGCGGCTAATTCGTTATTAATTACTATTATAAGAACTGGTGAAACCATGTCGGCTTATAGCTAAATAACTTATGTAATCTCAAATAGGTTTTTTTATGGGAGTAAAGGAGTGATCACACTCATCGACGAGATTGCTCGGCTTGGACTAGAGCCGTATAATACTGGGTAGTATTATACGGCTCTAGTCCAAGTCTAAGTTCATTTGATCTCTAAGTTCATTTGATCCCATTCAAAGACTATTTCATGAAAAAGTCATTCAAGGGGACTAAAATAACGTAAGAAAATTTGAATTTTTCGGGCTATCCTGGCGCTTCTCCCATATGCTGGTTTTACACGAGAGCAGAAAAATGAGGCAGAACAATGGGCATCAAAGTACTGCTACTGTTTGAACGCACAGAACAGTACTGTCTTGACAGTAACCAAGACAAAACAGTTAATAGTTCGCCGGTCAATTTTTTCGGGGCAGTTTGCTCCCCCCCACCACCTTTCTCGCTCGTCTGTCTTGTGGCTGGACTCATGTGAACGCGAGGGCAGTGCAGTGTAAAGAGCATGACAGTGTGCGAGTGCGCGTCCCGACTTGTTTTGCTTGTGGCGTGCTCCATCGCTATCACTCTCTTACTGCTCTATGTTTAAACGCCACTGTCCTTCCTACTGTTCTGGCCCACTGTTCTGCCCTGCATTAAGGTAGAAACACACTACTGTGTCGTGTTTTGTCGTGGCGCGTCTGAAACATATCGCTTTCATACATAAAGGGTGAAAAACACCTGTTAACGAAGCCGAAAGGCACTGGTTCTCCCTGTCATTGCGATCATTTTTTTGTTCTACACCATACCTGGGAACCTTCTAGTTACGTAGATATTAGGGGTCAAAGTTCCAACTTTTTGACATTTTTTTTTTTAATACTGGTTTTTAATGTAAGATTTTTACTTTAAACACCTCCACGACCCCCGTACTATTCAATCCGTCCATCAGCACAATGTTTTGAGTGCGTTACATTGAGTTCTACCACAAAACATGATTTTACACCCCCCAAAAAAAAGTCGTTTCCCAGCAATAATTTTTGCGTAAAGTTACTTAGTTTCATGTACAGAATGCTTGGTTGACGGCTTCGTGATGAGGTGATTTACACGGTGTATAGCATGTTTAGAAGAAACACGTTTACACGCGCACAACATCATCACTCTCTTGCCCTAACTTACCCCAATGCATTTAACCTCGGCGCAGCATGTCTTGTTCTTCAAAACTTCTCTATTACTCGTAATCTCATCACACACCTCCTTTCTTGCCATATCATCCTTCACACAGTCTATCCATCGTTCTTTTGTTCTTCCTCTAGTCTTATACCCATCCACATTCAAACTCAAAACTTTCCTCACGACATTTTCCTCATTCCTCTGCATCACAAGCGCAATCCACTATGCAATACATATTTTTCACGGGTGACCACTGAAAACCAGGGCTATGCTATGGTCCCCCCATATGATAAGTCTGATTACACCTAACGAGGAGAGTGGCGAGACAGCAAAATGTCAGTGGGCCGAGACAGTGCTGTGGCCAAGTGAGTGTTTACACACATTTAGGCATTTGCGGCGAGACAGTCCCATTTCCCAGTATCTTTTTTTTTAATTTTAAAAACAGTTTTGGGCGAAATTCACGGGAAAAAGTGACGTATGTGCATTGAGTAGCGAGTGGACGCCGAGTGCGCGTTTTCAGATCCACCAAGTGAACGAGCTAGACAGTGCAGTGAGTGGACGGGTGGGTGGGTTCTCGGCCTAGTAAATAGAACGGCGTCCGAGTAACTCAAATATTTTATTTTACTTAGGCCTACATGGGCATTTATAAAACTTCGACAAAAGGTGCACGGTTCGGGTTGGTCGTTTCCTATGGAGAAGAACCGGCAAGAAACTCCATGGTTACTCTTTTAAAATCATCAATCACAACATCATGCTGAGTGCAAGCGTGCTTGTCGCAGTCACGACGTGCAAGCTGTCAACAAACTTTTTTTTGTTGCGTCCTGTTGTACTTACAAATATTTTGTTATGCGTTGTGTATTTATCGTTTTTTTTTTTGTAATTTTGTATGCACGTCATGCCCCTGCGACAAATAAATAGTTCCGATTCTTATTCTCTTTTGCACACAAAAATAAAAACTAAACCTTTCTAATTACCTAGTTCTACCTTCATGCACTGTCTTCTCAATGTCAGCTGATATGGGCCTTTTAATGACTACTGCATAAGACGGTATTATTACTTACACCTTCTAATTATATTGCAATCATTTTATTATGATTGATACGACATTAGCTATGCCTAGTTTGGAGTTATGGCGTGACGCAAGTCGACAGTCGGTTCCCTATTATTCGATGATTGATAAGTAATTATGTACCTACTTACTTTCGAGATCATTTTTACGTTGTCAAAGGTCAGGCGGCCTACTCTCTTTCTCCGAAACGTAACTTCGGCAACGAACGAAAATTAAACGTAGTTACGTTTGTGACCCTACTCTATATAATTTAAGGACGCACACAAGAAGTTCGAATTCACAGACAATTAACGTGAACGAATGTATTGAATGTTATTGTGTGCGTCCGCACACTTCTAGAATATAAGTTGGACGGCACGGTTAGACGCTCAACCACGCAGTGGTTCGACTACTGCGCTGCGTGTCGCAGGTTTGATCCCCGCACGTATAGATAGTTACGCCTACAGATAGTTGTTCCGGGTCTGGCTGTTTATGTATGTGAGTTTAAATGTTTGTAAACGCACCCACGATACAGAAGAAATTTTTAGTGTCCGCGACGTTCCTAAAAATTAAAACTGCTACTAGCAGAGGAGGTTAAGGCTACCTTATAGATTTTGATCTTCAGATTATGGAAACCGGACACTGTCAGATACTTCAGTTATATATCCATCAGCGTTCATTATCCGGTGCTACGTCTGAATTCCCCCCTCCTACAAATTTTTCATCGGTCAACTGTTTCCTTTCAAAAAAAACAACTGTTTCCTTTCAAAATGTATGGAACAGCTGTTTTTGTTTGTAATTGTCGATGAAATTTATCATGTGAGGGGGCGGGGGGTTCAGATCTATGTGCTGAGTACGTGGCAGACGTTTTAGCGTCGGTTTTGCCTTTGTTTAATCCCGAGTGGCCCCAACCATTGGCTCTAGGGCAGTTTAAGACTAGGCTACAAACAAGGCCTAGTAATCGATATAGGCAAACAATGACGCCGTAAATAGGTTTAGTCTCAAGCCAAAATCCTCAAGTATATACAAGGTGTTGTTTTGCATCCTCGTCAAATTCAAGGAGGTAACTATGCTAATGACTCTCGTCCCGAATCAATATTAAAATGGGTTGGTAATTTTTATTCTTTTTGTTATGGACGTAAATCGGTAAGTGTGAAACACCTGTGTTTTAAACGCGGCCCGTCTGAATCTCACCCTGTAACCGCGCTTCCACACATACAAACAATGTCAAACGTTTATTCGATAATTTCCTATTCCCTAAACCACGTTAAAGGGGTTATACTGAAATACTGACAAACTTAAACAACCAAAAAAATCTGTGTTTATTAATGGCTTATGTTTAACATAACACCAGATAAAGTAAATATAACCTTAAAAACATTTTTATACTGCCTAAAATAGTAAATGATCACCAGAAATAGTAAATGATCACCGAATTAAAAACCTGAAAATCACAGCTCCGAACTAAGGCGTAGTCGACGGAGCCCCGCTACGCGGGGCTCCTATTTCTCTCTGCAGGGTTTAAAGTAACCTAACACGAAGGGGATGTCGGGGTCTTAGTTCGCTCGCTCCGCTCGCTCACTAGACTGACTTCGGACCTAACCTGTCCGAGTCGGGGTGCCCAATATCCCGAGCTCGCTTTGCTCGCACTTGCTTCCTAAGTTCTTCTTGCCACAAAATTTGGTGATCATTTACTATATTTGGTGATCATTTACTTTTTTTTTTTTTGGGTAACGTAGCTTAGGATCTCAAAGTATTTTTTGGTGCTCATTATATTTAATCCCTTTATTAATAATTAACTAGGTACCGTAATTTTAATTGATTATTTTATGGCTTTCGTGACAACCTCCTGAATTTTGACGAGGATGCAAAACAGTACCTTGTATAATAATATATCCAAAGCCAAGTGAAGATTATCTTCCTTTCTATCGCAAGGTTAACAATATTTTCTTTTTTATTATAGGTACGCACCTACTCTAATATGCAGATTATCTTTTGACAGTCATAAAACATAGTTGACGGAAATAAAAACGTACTGGGAGGGCTTTCTGAATTGAACCGGTAAAAAAGAGGTAATTAACATACCTATATGCAAGTTCATATAATTAATTGGTTATAAAATACTTAGCAGAGTAATAAAAGGAGAAAACATGAAAGAAAAAGATGTATTTCCTGTGTTTACTCAGACAAAGATATATGATAGATATTTGATGAGAACTTGAGAAGATTCCATGTTTTTGTTTAGGTCAACTCTCTTTTACGACACCTCAACGATTTTATTATTATGATTATTACCTGCATATAATAAAACTCCTCGGTACTTAGATACAAAGAAAAACGCCGCTTTTTTCCCCGTTTCCCATAGGTAAAGCTAAAGTTCGATAAAGAAAAAGTCAAAGAGAGAATGAAAGTTCTCACTCTGAAGAGCCGGTATTTATTTGAGAAAACATGTACGGCATAATCCATACCAATATTATAAATGCGAAAATCACTCTGTTTGTTTGTATGTTTGTTACCTTTTCACGACTAAACGGCTGATCGGATCTTAATGAAATTTGGCAAGAAGATAGATTTCAACCAGGGAAAGGACATAGGCTATATATCATCACGCTACGACCAATAGGAGCAGAGCAGCAATGAAAAATGTTCCAAAAACGGGAAAAATGTGACGCAGACGAATTTGCGCGGGACAGCTAGTAAAATATAAATTAAAGCTTCTACACGGTTACAAGAAACTTTTTTTTTTTTACTTGCGATGGGTTTGCTCTTAACTCTAGTCTAGGTCAGAGATGACAGAGACAAAATCGACGATTGTACGAGCTTACCCAGAAGAAGTACATATACAATAAGGATGTATGCAACCATAGATATAACAAATATTAATTTGACCACATGGAAATCGAAGTAAAACTTTAACCACTTTTTACAACGTCGACCTTAATGATGATCACTGTCTTTCTCGAAATTATAAATAATAAATATATTAGTTGTAGTTAAAATAATTTAATCCTGTATGTACATTACGTATATTTAAGTTACGGAAAAGTGGAGTGTCCTAATACAGGCATTTACTTGCTTAAAAGGAAACTTCTATCACTAGCTATGTAGTACAAACCTGTTATACAAATATAAACTATTTGTATTTGCACTGTGATTTGACAATGATGCAATGTCAGAGTTATCAATTATTATAGTTAAAAATAAAACTAAACAAAAAACACAAACTAAAAAACACGCTTTTCACATTCTTTTCCGCAAACCCTTTCATTTGAAACCCATATCAAGGGAATGCATAAAAAAATATAACTAGTCCGCCGACCGCCATATTTGATCAACAGTTACGCGAATTAGTTAAACATGCATTGTCATCCAAACTTAATTAACATGTATGCAAAATTTCAGCTCAATCGGATACCGGGAAGTGGGTCAAATTTAACTTTTAAGATTTTTTTACTTATTAGATCTTTACAGGTGAAGCTAATAAAAGCTTGTTACTATAACTGTAGCAAAATAGTACGTCACTGAAACGTCAAACGAACTGTCAAAAATAAAAACAAAAAAAGCTAAGACCGCCGCTGTAATAAGCTATAGGTATATTATTTGTGTGTATATCTTTTAATTTCATGTGCAATAAACAATAAGAATAAAAAGGCCAACAAAAATCTACATAACCAAGTTGCGTCATAATAATGTCACAACTGTACGCTTAGGCAACACATCAATAAAGGCAATGAATGAAGGTGTTGAAGCTATGAGCTATTAATTATATGGCACGCAATATTGCTCGCCGTCATTAGACTTAATGATCTGTGAATTTTATATTGTTAGGTTACGTTAGGTAACCGGTGTGCATGTATGACCAAGTGGCTTACCATGACGTCATAAAACATTACTGTTTCATTCTTATTCCAGAGTGGGAAAGAAACGGAGCTATACAGGTCGGCTCCATCTCTTTCCCACGCTGGGATAAGAATGAAACAATAATGTTTTATGACGTCACAGTAACCCCGCAGTAATGACCGTAGACGAAAGAAGTGATTTTTAAGGATTCTGCCGTTTATGTCAACCCTCGATAAAAACGTGAGTTTATGCGTAAGTTGATTTCTATTAACTTACGCATAAATACATAAATATAATATATACGCTTTTCTAAGTATAACTATGTTACAGTACAGGATGGAAAGGATACAAACGATTACCAATTATTCAGTATATCATTTTGAACCCCCCTCCCCCCCATTGAAATTTTTCATCGGATCTGTTCTTAGCAGTATTTTTCTGCAGTTTCGGTGTCCCTTTTGATCCTGTATGCGTATAATCACCTGCCTAGCCTTTCCCAAATACACACATCAAAAGTGTCTAGGGATCAACATATATTTTTGCAATAACTTTTCTCCTGATTGATATTAATTAAAATTTTCTTTAAGGATTCATCAAATAAAGTGTTTTCGTTTGTCACAGTAACGATAAACCAAGTCACCTTTGCATTAATAAAGAAATTTGCCATTTTCTAATAAAGGGATTTTTGACATTTGAACCACTAACATTAAAGTTCGAAAAAAAGACTGAAATAACAGTTTTCTTTAAAATTTTATTGGGTAACTTAAACAATTAATAATCCGTGTTTCTACCGCGAACACTAACAACACAAGAACATCGGTTTGGCATACTCAAAATGAGTTCATCCAAATCACGCTGTGGAATGGCCGCCCATGTTCGTTGCAACAACAAAAAAAGGTCTTCTTGCGACTGGATACCCTCCATATTCGGCAGAGCTCTTCTCTGTAGCATATCCCATGCATGCTCAATCGGGTTCAAGTCTGGCGACTGAGCAGGCCAGGGCAGGACATTGATGTTAGCTGCGGCGAGAGTCTGTCTTACAACTCTTGCGGTGTGCGGTCGTGCATTATCATGCATTAAATGAAATAAGGGACCGATTTGCACTTGTAGAAGAACGATGACGTCTGATACAATCGTCTCAGCATAAATTTGAGCGTTGAGGTTGCCTCTGATCCAAATCAACTCAGTTCTTCCGCCGATCCAAATACCCGCCCATACCATGATGGTTCCACCACTATAAGGATGGACTTCCTGGCAGGATTTTAATCGCTGTTGGCGTCCAGGGGTTCTCCAGTGTCGTATACGTCTTGTATCCGGTCTCATACCAAAACGAGACTCATCAGAAAAGCACACGAAACGCCATTGTTCTTCTGCCCAATTTCTGTGTTCAAGAGCCCATTGATATCGAATCCTACGATTGTGCATTGCTATAGGTGGTACCCGTAGCGGTCTTCGGGAATGAAGGTTCACTTCATGCAAGCGGTTTCTGACTGTTTGGTCGCTAATTAAGTTCCCTGAAGAGTGATGAAGCCTCACGGCTAACATCATGGCGGTTATTGTTGGAGCTCTTCGAGTTAAGATTTGAATGTATCGGTCTTGTCTCCGTGTGGTGCAGCGATACCGTCCTCCATGGCGCTCAGCCACGGTACCAGTGCTTCGGTAACGTGTCCAAAGTCGACTGATAACACTCTGACTTGTATTCAGAGCTAAAGCCACAGTACGTTGCCGGGAACCAGCTTCTATCATTCCCACGGCTCTGAGCATTTCTTCCCTGCTTAAATGACGTCGCCGCTCCATAATAACGTTGGTTTTAATCAGTAGTAGGGAAACAGTAGCACTAATAATGTCCTCAATGCGTTGTATGTTTTTATAGGGAAAAATATTCACAGCTGATTTTCATCTTTTAATCGAATTTGATTCACAGTTCCTGTTTCAAATTATGAAATGCACCAAAAAGGATCCATATAAATTTATAAAATCATAAATTTATTACAAAGCCACATCTCAATCTCAAGAAATCCGCATAAAAATGCTTGATCCCTAGACACTTTTGATGTGTGTATGTTGAGATGGTCTTCCAGTCCAAACTGATGCAGATGTATAGGTATTTAGAATGGAGCCATTATCTATCAGATATTAACATAATAATACAGTATGTTAGGTTAAACGAGGGACATATTGAGGGAGGGTATTCAGTATTCGATTCTCGTCCCAAATATGTAAAAAACCTATAACGTATATACAAGAATTTTTAATGTTTTGTTTAGTGCCTAGATATTTTGGACTGTCCTAAGCCAGGCAAGTTCAAAGTATGAAGGGAAAATGGATTATACCTAAGAGTCATTGATCCGCTCACATGTTCTGCGATAGTATTAAGTCGCTATCGCAAGGGTGTATACACGTTGCGTGACATTTTGCGAAAATTTTGGTATGGTTCTGTCTGTTATTTATAAGTGTTTTTTTTTGTTTATATTTTTATTAGTATCATGTTAGCATGTACTATTATGGGTTTGAATATGTCCCTCGTTTAAACTAACATACTGTATAATATTCACGATGCTCTATGTAAACTGACTGACTGACCGAATTAACATTTGAGTGAGGATGAAAAATCACATTTTTATGATAAAAATAGAACTTTACAGTATGGTCGCGTATACTAAAGATGTTTCTCACAAATATTCAGTTTGTATACAGCTACTATTAAATGACGCCCCAGTTTGAGTTTGATCGAGGTGCAACATTTAACACCAAAGCGGTACTTATTCGATAAAACTATCATCATCTAACTAGCTTGTCCCAAACTATCTTGGGGTCGGCTTCCAGTCTAACCAGATCGAGCTGTGTACCAGTATTGTACATGAAGCGCAGCCTATCTGACATCCTAAACCCAGTAACTGGGTAATACGATACCCCTTGGTAAGAGTGAATGTCAGACTTCTGGCTTCTGACTATTCGTAACGATTGTCAAAGATCTACAAATGACAGCCGGGACCAACGGCTTAACGTGCTCTGTGAGGCACGGAGGAAACTCGGTATGTAATTATGGTCAACCATCCACGGAGCAACCTCGGCAAGCACGGCTTCTCCTTAAAGATCGACCGGTGCGGCTTTTCTTACATAGCCACGAGCTCCTCCATTCGATAACACTATATAACATTAAATAACGGCATAAGCGAAAAATAATACGAAACAAATAATTGCAGTTTCTGGAATTCCCAGGTCGTTATATCTGGATCCGTGCCCGGTTGATAATTTTATTTTTTTATTTTTTATAACAATAATATTTTTTATTGAAACGAAAAACTCTATGTTCGAAAACAAATGCATTCGTATAAAAATATGTCACAGTCATTAAGAGGGGACTCTAGCCCCTAGGAATTTGAAGAAACTGTTGCCGTCGCGCTGCGCCCGACCAAGCCCCCGTAAAGTACGAAAGGGACAACTACAGCTCAGGCTGATTTTACCTACAAAAATCGTGATCAAAAAACGTTTTGTATTCCGCTGTTTTCTTCTTCAAAACTAAACTGATCTAAATAATTCTTATATCAAAATTTAGAGCAAAAGTATATGCTTCTATTATTTTCTTTTTTGTTAAAAACTTATCGCGGTTTTTTTGGGGTTTTGGATTGACATAATGCTATTAGTGATAAGTTTAAAAATATTTATATATAAGAATTATTTAGATCAGTTTAGTTTTGTAGAAGAAAACAGCGAAATACAAAACGTCTTTTGATCACGATTTTTGTAGGTAAAATCAGCCTGAGTTGCAGTTGTCCCTTTCGTACTTTACGGGGGCTAGGTCGGGCGCAGGGCGACGGCAACAGTTTCTTCAAATTCCTAGGGGCTAGAGTCCCCTCTTAATGACTGTGACATATTTTTATACGAATGCAGTTGTTTTCGAACATAGAGTTTTTCGTTTCAATAAAAAATATAATTGATATAAAAAAAATATACTTATATATATCAACCGGGCACGGATCCAGATTCCGGGGCTGTTACTTAGAAATAATACTTCGCTGCGACCTGGGAATTCCAGTAACTGCAATTATTTGTTTCGTATTCTTTTTCGCTTATGCCGTTATTTAATGTTATATAGTTTTATCGAATGGAGGAGCTCGTGGCTATGTAAGAAAAGCCGCACCGGTCGATCTTTAAGGTGAAGCCGAGGTTGCTCCGTGGATGGTTGACCATAATTACATACCGAGTTTCCTCCGTGCCTCACAGAGCACGTTAAGCCGTTGGTCCCGGCTGTCATTTGTAGATCTTTGACAATCGTTACGAATAGTCAGAAGCCAGAAGTCTGACATTCACTCTTACCAAGGGGTATCGTATTACCCAGTTACTGGGTTTAGGATGTCAGATAGGCAGTCGCATCATGTACAATACTGGTACACAGCTAGATCTGGTTAGACTGGAAGCCGACCCCAAGATAGTTTGGGAAAAGCTAGGTAGACGATGATAGTTTTATCGAATAAGTACCGCTTTGGTGTCAAATGTTGCACCTCAATCAAACTCAAACTGGGGCGTCATTTAATAGTAGCTGTATACAAACTGAATATTTGTAAGAAACATCTTTAGTATACGCGACCATACTGTAAAATTCTATTTTTAAATGTGATTTTTTTACATGCCTATTAATAAGACCTAGATTTTTTGGAAAAATATCATTGCTCTAGACGCATTAACCACGAAGAAAACAGCGGAATACGTTTGTATGGAGAAAATCCCACTAGAGTACCCTCTTAACGCCCACCTCCAAAAGTCGATACAAAGCAAAATTAAAAAAGAATTAGAATTAAGGTTGATGTCAGTAGGCTCGCCCTTATTACATGAGACTTATAATTAAATACTTTATTTCAGAACTTGATCAATATGACGTTTGCAATAAACACTGCTTACGTTACTTGCGAATTTGGGTGTGCTATACGTACCTACATTAACTTTGCCATACCCTACGTAGATTACTTGTGTGATGTTTTGTTGTAGCTTCCACTTGGAAGCAAATAATTTAACGGGCGTAATTAAAACGTAAATGTAGAAGTAATGACTTAATTTAACGGCACTTAATTTTGGTGTTGATTTACGATGCTTTCATAATTGTGTAATCATATAATTAACAACAATAAACACAACAAGTCATTCTTGTTAAGGCGACAATAAGTGCCCGCGACCTTGAGCGAGTAAAAGTGCATGCGTAACGCTTCAACACGCACCAAGATTTTTCGGAAAAACAACCCACCTTGACTTATCAAACACAATACAAATAAAAACCGTATACTAAAATATGGGTTGTTAAATTGTCTTTCAGATGGTCAAAGTTTCATGCAAATACGTCCGATAGTTTTTGCGTTATTATCGTTTTTTTGTCCGCGTTAGACATGAATTTACAAATTAATTACACTATATTATAAAAATATAATTTCACATTTTCACATATCAATTTATAAAAAAGATTGTCTAGTATAACATATTTTTTTTCACAGAAATAAAACTAGAAGTTTAGACGTGATGTTCAATTTAAAATCATTAAAAGTCGTATATCTGCGCCTTAATGAACCTGTAATGTAAATTATACTGCCTATTGTTCTAAAATTTTAAGACAATGACCGAAACTATTTCCTATGGTAGAAAATCACAAATTGAACGTAATGTCGTATGATAATAAAGCTCAAAATCAGTCTGAGCGGAGATAAATGTTTTAAAAGGATATTTTTTTTGTCATGATTATTTTTAAAGGTAGAAGAGCGTTTTCACTGTTGGTCACATAAAAAAGTATTCAAATAGGACGTCTCTGAAAAATATTATGCGAAGAATTTATGTTTAAAACAAATATTTTAAATTAATTTATTAATTTAATGCAATTTATTGTTTATTATGCATAAGTTTTGTTACACCGTAAATAACATGTTTACAAAGACCAAAAATCATTGATCTACCTAAGCTCCCATCTAATGGGTCGAACAATAATTCGTTCGTGTGCCCACAACCCGAGTTAAAAACTAAGTTCGTTTCCCGCCGTCCCGTCTGTACGCATAGATCTTTTAACTACGCAACGGATTTGATGCGGTTTTGATCAATAGACACTATGATTCAAGAGGAAGGTTTATATGTATAATTTATCCCTGAAAAAACACATAAAAATTTCCACGCGAACGAAGTCAAGGGTCGAGTCAAATAATTTAAACACTCTGTATCCAAAAATCACTGATCTGCCTTAATAGGGATGATGACTGGGTAAAGAAAACGAAATTCTATTTTGTCCGTCAATCAGGTAATACAAAAATATTAGATACGTATTTTTTGTTTTATCAAGTTAACCACAAAATACTTAGTTAAAACGCATTAAATTTGGAGAGTGGGTGCTCACTACGTCACAACTAGGTATAAAATGTACTGAGCCGTGACGTCATGCGCCATTTCAACTCAAAATATCTCCGTAATTTTACGATTACCTGAAAAAAGAAAAAATACGTGTCAAATACTTTTTGATAATCTACCCGATAGACAATTAAAAAAAATGAGTCACCATCCCTATTTCAAATATATTTAAATGTGCAGTTGGTGTTCCCATTAACAATAAAAAAGTACTAGGACATACCTGAGTCAGTCCAAGCCTGTAGCTCGTGACGTCCAGGTCCAGGGTCAGCAGCATGTCGTCTACGATCTGCCGGTCCGACAGTGCTGGCTGCTGTACCGTGTCCGAATCCTCGCTCTCCGATGTGGCTAGCAGGCGGTACCTGGGTATCAATATTAATTGATTACTGGTACTGGGTATCAATAACAATTGTTAGAGAGTGATTCTGATTACATTGGCTTGAGCCTTTTAGAATCAGCTTTATGAGCATGCAATTAGAGCCTTTGTTTTTGTTGATGTATAGACTCTTTTTTTTGGAACGAAGTTCCCTATCGCGCGTTGCGAAAGGGGGCTAGACGGAAAAAATTAAGACCAAAAGTTGTAACGACACTTTTTGCTATTGTTGTAAGCCGTGCGGCGTGCGCGTGTTTCTAAGATGTTGATGTTGTTTGTTGTTGTTGTAGTTTAAGATGTTGTGATTAAGTTTATATTACATTATATTTGTTAATAATAATAATAAAAAAAATAACTAAAAAAAAAAAAATTACAATAGGGGGGATCGGACTGGGTAAAGAAAACGACATTCTATTTTGTCCGTCAGACAGGTAATACAAAAATATTAGACACGTATTTTTTGTTTTATCAAAATATCAAAAAATGACTTAGTTAAAACTCATTAAAGTTGGAGAGTGGGGGCTTACTATGTCACAAGTTGGTATAAAACTTACCTACATGTGACGTCATGCGCCATTTCAACTCAATAAATCTCTGTAATTTTATGACCACGTGAAAAAAGAAAAAATACGTGTCCAATACTTTTCAATAAACTAGCCGACGGACAAAGAAAAAAAAAATTGGATTATCCCCTATTCCTTCACTAATAAAATTAATCTAAAAGAACTTCGTTCCATCCGGGTGTCCCTTGACACCTCTCAATTTTTTTTTTATTTACCGATTGTTTGTTTTGTGGACATTATGGGTCTTATAGATTCCAAGATCCTTTGTAACTTTTTATCATGTTCTACGTTTTGTAGTAAGCAACGACTTATTGTCGGGCCTACGATATCCTCCCATACCTAAGTACTAACGCTGTAACATAAAATATTGTAAAACCAAATGATTTTAAAAAGAGTAACCATGGAGTTTCAAAATATCGCCGAATATTGCCGGTTCTTCTTCATAGGAAACGACCAACCCGAACCGAGCACCTTTTTGTCGACGTTTTATAAGTGCCCATGTGAAATAAAAATATTTTGATTTAGATTTTTTGACGTGACAACGTCTTATAATTCGATAGAGCCGGCTGCACGCACGAAAAAACATGACTATGCGGCGTTACCTCGCTCTGAGGCTTTCCATGTAAGGCTTGAAGTGCAAGCGAGAGCGCGGAACGAGCGACAAAGAAGCACAATCGGCCTTTGCGTTCGGCAGCGTTCGACATCGTCTCTCTCCTACTTGAGTGAGCGATGCGTCTGCGTGGACAGCTGCTATACTATAGTACATTTACATGTTTTGATCGAGTATCGAGTGCAGTGAAAAGTGAATGTGGTGTCAATTGTTTATAGCAACGATAATTACAGCGATAAAGATAATGATTCTTTCGATATTAATTATATATTCAGTGATATATTGTCGAATATTCGTGCTTTCATCATTAAAATGAATAGCGTTGTCACGGTCAACTATCGTCAGTAAACCGACTTTACAGACAACCAATTTTTTGAGCCAAAAAGACTTGTTTCGACACGGTAGTTACGACTGACTAGTTTTTTCAGACATATTATACGTTCGCTTAGGCTTGTCTAGAAAGGCTTATAATACTGGGCCGGGCAGAAGGTAAACGTGCGCAAGGCAGGGCACTAGCAAGATGGCCAGCCAGGATCCAGAAGGCTGCTGGAGGCAACCTGTACGGAGCAGTTCACACTGCAGGAGTCCGCACGGCTTGGAGACGTATCGTGGTCGCGATACTTAGCAGTGACGGAACGAAGAAGAACTGACCCTCCCATAGACATATGGTGATAAACTTAAATCGTGTGAGCCTGGCTCGCTCTTGCCCTGTTTTAAATTATTATTTTTTTATCTCTAAGATAATTTTTAGTTATGTAGTGTTGTGTTTGTACTCGTCTTACCTGCGCGCGAACTCAGAAAGCGGCATATGTTCTGGGAAGCCCTGCTTGTACAATCTTGCTGCATCCAACAGTTGGAAACCACGGAACTGGGGACAAACACATTTAGATATATACAAAATCAAAAGTTTATTAAAACAGGCAGCTTTTGCTCCTAAATTCAAATATCCCATTTTTACTTGTATGCAAGTCATGTATAGCTACGTATAACGACGACTCGGGAGGCGGGTTGTGCGCTCACGAACGAATATACAGGGTTATTGATAAAACACCACCAACCTCTAAAGAGGTCGTTGTACTCATCATTATAAAAAAAAACATTTACTATGGGAGAAACCTGAAAACTCAAAAAAAAAAAAACAGGTGTTCCTTACTTTATGTTCACATAACTCGTCAAAATGTAGGGAACAGCTGTTTTTTTTACGATTTCGGGTTTGGTCTCATAGTAAAAGTTGTTCATAATGATGAGTAGAATGACCTCTTAAGAGGTTGTTAGTGTTTTTCCAATAACCCTGTATAGAAATATTGTTCGACCCAAAAGCTGGGTGCATGACAGCTTGGCACCGAATGTGTTAAAATAGGCTGATAATCATTTTGAATGTCAAAAAGAATCTCGACTCTCTTGTCCTGTGTTGTTGAAGTGAAACTTCTTATGCGATTTCCAACAAGTTTGCGTTAAACGTTTAACGCTACCATGGAGGGGGAATAGAAAGAGACAGAGCGAGAGTGAATGCGTAGCACTCGAACGCATGCGTGTAGAATTACGAAGTTTCACTTCTTCCGCGCGGAGGGACTCCACGCACTGTTTTTTATGGAGTGTTTCAGCCGACTGCAACATACTTGGGAAACGGCTGCAGATGAAGTCCACTACGCCGAGCAGTGGGCTGTCAATTACCTGTGATCGTAACAGCGGCACGTTGACGTCATCCACGACGTCAGTAGGCTGGTTGGTCAGCAGACAGCAGACGAAGTGCACGCCAGCAGTGCCGCAGCGACGGAGAGTGTCCACTATGCCGTCGGCGACGAATTTAGCTTGTAGTGCTGTGGAGCGACGCTTCATGCCGGCTGTGCCTGAGGGATAGATTGATAAGTAATAGGTCATACTACGTTGAACACTAAAGTTCTTACACAGTTTTCTTATAGAAAGATTTGTGATTTCTGAATTAAAGTTTTTTTTTATTTGATTTCAAATTCTTAAAAAGTTGGTTCCTGTTTATGAAAGAGATAGGACACTACGCACTAGTGACATAACAGTATCTATCTACTTACTTGAGTACACATTGAGTAAAAATGAAAAGGTATTAAACGTTTTTTTGGGCATATTGCATACCGTTGGAAAGGGGACAGACTAGAGAACTTTTAAAAATATTCGAAGATCCCGATCGCTTTGTTTTTTTTTATATAGCCATTTAAGGTTGAGTTTTAAGTTTATTTTTCTTTTACAAAAACTTTACGAGCTATTAAAAAAAAAGTAATTGTTACTAGCAAGTAATTTTGAATTTGAAACAATCATACAACAGTACACATCAAAGTTAAATCGAAATTTTAAGTCTAAACAATTTTTTAATTTTTTTTATTTGACTTAAAATGCTGAATTTTGTAATTTTTCTAAATTTAAATTAAAAAGTTGTTATAAAAAAACCGGAGTGGCAAGGAATGAGTTATAGGGCCTGAAGAGATAGCCAATGACCTCTCCTTTCGACCTATTCATTTGGCAAACGATGCACCAAACACCCTGTATATAGATACATGATTTATTCATATATTATAAGAAAACTGTGTAAGAACCTTAGTGTTCAACGTAGTATGACATATTATTTTTCTTTTACAAAAACTTTACGTGCTATTAAAAAAGAAAGTAATTGTTACTAACAAGTAATTTTGAATTTGATACAATCATACAACAGTACACATCAAAATTAAATCGAAATTTTAAGTCTAAAAAAATTTTTTATTTGACCTAAAATGCTGAATTTTGGAATTTTACAAAATTTTAATTAAAGGTTGTTATAAAAAAACCGGTGTGGCAAGGAATGAGTTATAGGGCGTGAAGAGATAGCAAATGACCTCTCCTTTCGGCCTATTCGATTTGGCAAACGATGCACCAAACACCCTGCATATAAAAATCAATGCCACTTTTCGTTGTAATTTTATAAGAACGGCTGGACCGATTTAGCTGATTTTGGTTTTAAAATGTTTGTCGTAGTCCAGGGAAGGGTAGGGTAGGGTAGGTAGGTAGGTAGGTAGGGTAGGGTAGGGTAGGGTAGGGTAGGTAGGTAGGGTAGGGTAGGTAGGTAGGGTAGGGTAGGGTAGCTAGGTAGGGAGGGTAGGGTCGGGTAGGTAGGTAAGGTAGGGTAAGTAGGTAGGGTAGGTTAGGTAGGGTTGGGTAGGGTAGGTTATGGTAGGTAGGTAGATAGGGTACCGCGTTTGCGACTACTAGACTAATGCGGGAGTCTATAAATATATAGGTTGATAGCAATAGACTCGCCCCTATTACACGGGACTTGAACATAACTGGCGAAATATGGGTGTACTATATAGGTCAACATCTACTTAACCGTTTAGGGATTACTCGCGAGATGTGATTTCAGGACATAGAAACATAGTAGGTACAAACCTGAGGTAAGTGTGCGTCGTATAGAGCTGGCACGTCGCAGCGTGGAGGCGTCACCGATGGTCGCCGACCACGCGCTGATGCCGCACGCGCCGCGCGCCCATGACGACAGACGACCTATCTCTTCACTGGGGAGGAGACACAATATAGATAAGTTAAAAAGCCATCACCTCAGGAATATACTCTTTCAAAATATTTTTGTAAATCTATTTGTGAAATATAAATATATAAGGAAAATATCCGTGAACATAGAGTATAAAGAAAATACTTACGACGAACGTATAGATAGAAGAACATAAAACCTCTTCCTTCTTAAAAGTTAGTCAAAAAATTAAATTTTTAATTTAATTTTTATTTCATGCTTTTTAAACTTAAATATTTTTTTCTTAGCCTTGACTGTCCCACTCCTGGGCATAGGTCTACTCCCATTCCTTCCACTTTTCTTGGTGTTGCGCCTCTTCTCGCTTATTAACGAAAACAAGGAAAGATATGAATTTTAAAAAAAAACTTGAGGTTATAGGGGGGAGGGGGGTGTGCAGCCTACCCCCCTGGCGATGCCCATGGTGAGAAAGTGACAAGCATTCAAATTTCCAATCAACTAGACCCGTAGAAGTTGTTTAAATCCCTTCATCAACTAGAAAAGAGGTGATGAGCTTCAAACGGCTGAGCAGATTTTCTCGAAACATAGCTAAGAACACTCTCGATTAAAATACCTTTCAAATGACACCAATTTTATCAAAATCGCTTCATCCGTTTGGGAGCTACGATGCCACAGACAGACACACAGATACACACGTCAAACTTATAACACCCCTCTTTTTTGGTCGGGGGTTAAAAACAGATACTAGCGCCAAAGACAATAATATTTTTAAATAGCAATTGATGGAAAAAAAACTTATTCCATACCAATCCTAAACGCGTATAAAGGTGTACGCGCGTTCGTTCTTTTAGAAGCGCGTAATTAACGCGTGTACGCCTAACCCATTACGAATTTTTACGCGCTACTGGGTATTTACAGTAGTCAGAAACCGCTCTAAAGTCTTTCTATCCGTTTTTGAAATGCTTCTGCTCCAATCCCGCTTCTACAGGAACGATATATTATGACCGCTATTAACAAGTAAAATCACAAAGGCATTGTGTGTAGTTGTTGCAGTCGAATACATGTAGTCAATAACACTTACTTTTGACTCTCTTGTAGTAATGTCAAAGACTTCTTGGTAACAGGGTTCTCTCGACTCGCCTTCACCCATCCAGTAACATCATACAGAACTGGGTTGGTGCCCTAGAAATAATTTCAAACACTTTAGATTTTCGTACTGATGAAGCTACGGACACAGAATAAAAAGTACAGAAGTGGCACTTCGCGAAATAATTAATAGTAATAGCGACTCTTGCTACTAAGCAACAAAGTGCAATTCAGCTCGCATAAGCGCTCAGTGCCTAATCAGTTGCCGAGCGGCAACGTTTATTCTTCTAACGTGTAACTCTGTCGCTGTCTGGCGCGATGCGTATGATTACGTAGATTGACAATAAATATTAAAGTCCGTCATTTGTAATTAACAAATGAACTCTCTCGTCTCCTTTTTTCGACACACGTCCGTCAAATGAGCAATGCTTTAAACCAGGCATTCCTGTTGTTTACTATTCGAAACTTATTCAAAATATTCCGCACGCGCGAGCTCTGCGCGTGACAACCGACTAGCGGAGTGGCCACGGAGCCACGCGAAGGTGTAGGCATTTATCGCTGTAGGTATGATCGAATGGTTGAGGCCTGGGGGTCTACTCTCTAAGTCCGTCAACGAAAATACGGATCCGTCCGTAAATAGCTTTATACTTTGAAATGAACCCTACTCCCTAATATTTTCGGATTCACGAGTTTTGAAAACACATCGCGAGGCAGGGCAACTGTCCAATTGTGTTGTCATTATTTTTAGTTCAGACCCATAACTAATCTTATGTCCGTAAGTGATACGGAGTAGGAGACAACCGCAACTTCGGCCGAAACTACAGATTTCGTGCTTAGAGAGTAGACCCCCTGCTACCGATAGCTTTGTAAGAAGACCAGACTTCAGGGCGAGAAAGAGACCAAGCTATATGTTATGTATAGCCCCATCTCTTTCTTAAACTACGGAGCAAAATAGAACTGCTTTAATAGGGTGGTGATAGGAATGTGTCCTCTGACGATCCTCTATTAGCCATTGTAAATAGAACCGTATGTCTTCACTAATTGATTCTAGTCTCACCTGAAGATGCTGCAGCACGAACTGCCTGGCTCCTCGCCTTCTTGATGAGGTAATGCGTGTGATTGTAAATAGGACACTATTTTCCTGCAAATAAAGTCTTATTTCACCTGTGGATGCTGCAGCACAAACTGCCTCGCTTGAAGTACCTACATAATGGGGAAAAAGGACCTCATACTCCTACAAATAAAGTCTAATCTCACCTGTAGATGCTGCAGCACGAACTGCCTAGCATGAGGTGCCTTCTTGATGAGGTAGTGCGTGTGATTGGGTGCGCCGTAGTGCGTCATCACTCGCTCTAGGAACGTGTCGTCTGATGAGCCGGGGTACATGGACTCTTCGTCTAGAAGCCTGTGGGATAAAATACTTTTTGAAGTGAAACTATTATGCGTCTTCAACAAGGTTGCGTTAAACGTTTAACGCTACCATGGAGGGGGAATAGAAAGAGAGAGAGCGAGAGTGAATGCGTGGCACTCGAACGTATGTCCACGCACTATTTTTTTGATCACGTTACTCACTCTAAGACGTCTGAACTATTTATGATTAAAACGTATCTCAAATTGGAGACTATTTTTTTTCAGGGCATTGACTGACAACCTATCTTACAAAGAGGTATCGTATTACCCAGTACTGACTGGGTTGTGGAGGTCAAATAAGAAGTCGCTGCATGTAAAATGCTGGTATTCAGCTGCATCCGGTTAGAATGGAAGCCGATTCCCAAATAGTGGGCAAACGCTAGATGTTAGAGATGCAAATCAAACATTTCCGTCCTGACCGCTCTGCATCCTCGCATAGCTCCCGTGGAACATAGTGCGTTATGGGGAAAGGTTTGGCACATGATGATAATTATAAAGGGTGTAAAACACCTCTTAGCGAAGCCTAAAGGCACTGGTTCTCCCTGTCATTAAAAGTTCCAACTTTTTACAAGTATTTTTTTAAATACAAGTGTTTGATGTAAGATTTTTACTTTAAACACCTCCACGACCCCCGTACTATTCAATCCGTCCATCAGCACAATGTTTTGAGAGCGTTCCATTGAGTTCTACCACAAAACATGATTTTACACCCCCCAAAAAAAAGTCGTTTCCTAGCAATAATTTTTGCGTAAAGTTACTTAGTTTCATGTACAGAATGCGTGGTTGACGGCTTCGTGATGAGGTGATTTACACCGTGTATAGGGTGAGTGTTAATAAGTGAACGATACTTAAAGACGTGATCATACTCATGATAACAAACAACTTTCCCAAAGAAACATTTTTGACGTGACAACGTCTTATAAATTGGTTTGCCGGGTGACACTTCAAGAAACTGCGTTACGCTCCGCTCACGTTATGCGCTCACAATGAGAGCGAGTGAGAGGCACGCGTGCCTTTCACTTTTTATGTCTGTCTCTCTCGCTCTTAGGCGGGCTAACCATGCCCGAGTGGAAGGGACGCGTGCCTCTATACAGGGTTATTTGTAAAACACCGACAACCTCTTAAGAGCGTTTACGGCTAGCGCGGAACGTCAAGTTTAGGTAATTGTTTGCAAATTTCACTCACACAGAAGCAAGCGTAACTGTGTGCATAGAGTTGCCGCGTACGCTCTCTTTATAGTTAGACTAACCAACTTTGATCCGTTTTAGAGCAATGCAAATGTATTGTTATTGCAAAATTAAATTGGAATTTACATCCAACTTTGATTTATTGTTATTCTTCTGATTTGTAGATTTAGGAGAAATAAATATTAATCATTTTACCTTTTATACTCAGGATGAGTAGGTGGGTAATTAAATAAAGATTTATAATGTTATGTTTAGTAAATCATTTAATATAAAAAGCTGTATACATTATAAAATAGTTTGCCTCAATTGCATTGATCGGCTCTTTCTAGGATCAATTATTTCAGGAAGAACACACAAATAATAAAATTTTGTTAAATGAGGAATCATTTTTTCTTTCCAAAATTGATCGTCTTTGTAAATTCTTACAACTTTTATTGGAAATTCAGGACCAGTGTACACCGCAAACAAACAGACATTTTTGTTAGCAATATTTAGTTGTCCCTGAACTTGGTAATACCAGTCATGGTTAACATTAAAAATTACGTTAATACCATCAAATAAAAAACATTTTAATTTTTTTTGGCGGATTGCTGCATCTGGGTCAATTCCGCGTATAGAAATGGGACATTTTATTTCTATAAGTCCTTCGTCACAAATTCCATCTGGTGAAGCTCCTAAGAAACAATGGGTTTCATCGATGAAAAGACCACATT
Organism: Cerastis leucographa; assembly: GCA_963082945.1. Taxonomy (NCBI): domain Eukaryota; kingdom Metazoa; phylum Arthropoda; class Insecta; order Lepidoptera; family Noctuidae; genus Cerastis; species Cerastis leucographa. The sequence goes on along the minus strand of OY720365.1, from coordinate 13,826,303 downwards.
TTTGGATGGTTATGTTTTCTTGAATGGCGAGTTGCTCAATAGCCTTTACCTCATTTTCTTTGCCATATTTTATTGACGCTACATGGTCCAAGGAGTATCCATATAAAATAGATTTTACGAGTGGTGCTGAATTCAAATTCGGGCGTCGTTTACAAATTTTAGCAAAATTAGAAGCAGTTAAAATACATCTTCTCAGCTCGATCCACAAGGCACTTTCAGCCTGAAGAATTGTATCCCTTTCAATGGCATGCCGGTTTAAGGCCTGTTTTTTTAAATTTTCAATGAATACTTCCTGTGCCTGCTTGAAATCGTCTGGGTTCATATCAGGCTTTTGACATGCATTTCCGTAATCGACTTTGGCTACGGGCCCTGCGCTAAAGATTATTTTTCGGCGAGGTATTTTGCGTTTCCGATTTTGATTTATTGAAAAACGCTTTTGCTCTAAATGTTTCAGGGATTGACCTGGACTTTTCTGGTAGGCACATTTATACAGGGTAGTTTGAGGTTTACCTGTGTTAAAACTAACTACAGCGGCATGACAACGGACGGAGTAAGAATCTTTTAGAGAAAAATTAATGCGTTTCCCACCTACAGTCTTTGCTACTATGCTGTTGAACTGCTCTGCACGGTTCGTGGTAAAGTCGTAGAGCAGACTTCGAGAATGATAAGCCAGCTGAGAGATATTTCGTTGTAGTTTTAACATCAATGTTTTTGCTTCGAGTGTTTGGTTTGTTTCTTTTTTTCTCTCTTCGGTGCAGTAGTACAAGTCACATTCACTGTGATCTCCAAAGATGTGTTTGCCGCTGTTTAGAATATCTCTCTGAATTTTTATAATTTTTTCTGATTCCGTTAAATTTTGTGTTTGCCAGTGCCGTACTGAAGATCTCACTGCTGTTCTGAGTCGAATCAATCGTTCGGGTGTCAATAATTTACGCTCCGACAGAGGGATGGTTGTATCAGTTTTAAGGCATAAATTTTTTCCGTTGTAGTTGCGGAGGAGATGGTTGGTACACTCAATTTTTTGAATAAGAACCCCGGGATATGGCCTGCTTTCTAAAATATTTTTATATGTACTTGCATCACCATCCGCAATCAATATATTGTAAATTAATTTACGAGTTGATACGGAGGACTTAAATCCTTCTACCAGTATTGTTGGTTCCATACTAGAAGATGAACCGACGTGATTTTTAGAGCATTTGTGAGCAGCAGGCTGTTGTTCCTTTTTATTTGCGCGGGCACAAATTCCACAATACTTATTTCGGACCCCAATGTAGAGAACTTTCCCTGTGTGATGTCCTATAATAGCTGCAACACCGGACAACGCATTATACTGATTTTTGTATGAGCGTTTGCTCCAGCAACAGTCTGCTTCCACTGGTATCATCGGGATGTCATGAGTGTCACCTCGTAATCGAGCAGCAGCTGTTTCCTCCTGAGCTGCGACCATCATACTTTCTTCAGCGGCATTTTTCCACATGACAGCTACTTTATCATGACATTTACTATAAGTGAATAATGACATAACAGGTAAGTCCATCGATGCAACTACTTCATTTAAATTTGTTAGGCCTATTCCTGAAATTATGGCTCCTGACACGGCGCCTTCATTGACATTTAGTTTATCTTTTTGTGTTTCATCGTGACTACTCAATTCGAATTTAGAATTGCACATATTACATTGAAAGAAAAATTTTGATAGTAATCCTGTTTTATTTTCTTTTATTAGTGTAAGGTTTCTTAATGTGCATCCAAAGCGATCGTTATGGTTCGCAATTTTAGCCAACCCCTCAAAAAAATGTTGAAAATCAATAATTCTCCTTCCATTAATTTTTATTGGCTCATTAAATGGATTCTGTAAAAAAAATATTGATACGTCAAAGATGTTTTCAGTTGGTTTGATTATACCTACTCGTAACATAAAAAGATTCTATTAAGTTTATTGCTACTTACCTCTGCAGAAGTACTTATGTCATGGTCAAGAAGCTCATCCGAACATACTTCCGAGATATCATCTCTGAAATATTTAAAACATTTATGTACATAGTCAAAATAATTATTACAGCATTTTCTTTGTCAGACGCTTTGGCATATACAGGAATTTTTCAAAGAAAATTACGACTCAATACACAAATTACGACACAATACAACTCTACAAACTATAAGTACCTACCAACTACAACCATAATATTATAGTATTATTTTGTAATGGATTTCAGAAAAGTAACGCCTTTTTACATTCAAGCCTATAAAAGAAGTAATAATAATGGGAAATTATACCTTAAAGACATAGTCTGATCGCATTCATTTGTCACTTCTATTATTTCTGATTGCGATTCAACTATTTCCAATTCTTTATCAACTCTTGTGTTTGATTTTGGAGGTAGCTGTGATTCTTTGGTGTTATTCTTGTGTATTTGACCATCTCTTTTCTGCCTGTAGCAATAAATCGGTTATTAAAATCCCCGTATAAGAAAAATGTGAATTGGTTATAACCAGCTACGTCATTAAAAGTGGTATCTCGGTAACTTACTTTTTAGCTTCATTAGCCTTGGCCAAATTCCCATAACTTTTCCTTTTCTTCCCCGAATAGCGCCTTTTGTTAGCCATAATTATCTGAAAAAAAAAGTAATATGAAATCAAATGTAAAGAATATATAATAATCTTTTTAAGTTATTAGAACTCCATTACTTTAAAATATGTACTCACCAAAGTTTTGTTTTGTTAAAATAAATATTATTAAAACAAAAAGTATCAATGCGTCTCAGTCGCGCTAAAAACTCGTCAAAGTAAAACACAATTTTACGTAGCACGCGGCGACGGGAGCGACACACGTCCTACCTCTAAAAGGCCTCGGCCGGCACTGAGCGCTGCACAGTGGAACGAATGTATGGGAGCGGTTGGACGTAGACATGTCCGAAAAAAAAGAGTAAAATTATGCCAAACTAATGATGCCATCTTATTCGATTACTTAATGCCTTCATAACTTGTGGTGATGAATTTCTTCATAACTCCCATATTTCGGGAGTAATTTGAGAAAATGTGAAATTTTACTATGAAAATGAGTGTATCGAGCTCTCTCCCTCCTGATTCCGGGCTTGTTTCAAGTAGCGGTCTCTAATATCATAATGCTAATACTAAGAGCTATATTTAATACTAAGACACATAGTGCGCCAAATGTGCACTTTCTGGGATAAAGAGTGATGTTTATTTTATAACACAATTTTTTTATTTTTTGTTTATTTTGTTGATTAAAACCGTTTTTCTAAAGGTTTACCTTATTACAATAACATTTCTGAGCAGCCAATTAGAGAAGATATAAGCTAATTAGGATATATAATTAGGGACTTAAGGTTTACATATAAAACTGATGCACTAATGATTACTGATAAGAACATTGCTATTATTTAATTACTAAATGGCTCTTAATACACTAATTTAGCATGCATCATTTACTAATTATCACAATAACTAATTACCTTGCAATATTTAACAAAGGATACCTGGGATACCTGGATTTTATATAAATAGGTCACTATTAGTAACTTTAAAATCAGTGTTGATTTACACCTCGTTGTATCCAAGCTAATCTCGCAATGTATTTTCCAAATTTTAATACAAATCTTGATATTCACGTTGCTTTATGCGCACGCGCACATAAAGATTTACGCGACTTTAACTATTTGTTCAGTGTTTTAAAAGATAACAGTTGTGTTCAGTTATGTGAAAGTGCTGAAACAAGTTTAAAAGACTGGTGTCGTCGATTTTGCTACCGCATTTATGCAAAATGGACACAGTCTGGAAGAAGCACAGATAAGTTTCGGAAGAAACATGAGATTTGGCTACAGGCTGCAATTCAATGGCCGGAATTACAGAATGAAAATATGGAACCTTCTACAGAAAATATAAGTGACGTCATCGAGCCCATAATTTCTCCTGCTAAATCTAATGCTTCAACTTGTACACATCCTAGTCCTCGTAAATCTTTTGAGGACCTTAGTAACCGGCAAAAAAGAAGACGCACTGAAGATAGTCTTTCATGCAGCAGTAGCAGCGCTGAAATTATGTTTTCGGCCGAAAGGGCGCTTCAAAAGGCAGGACAAAGCGATACAGCTTATGTTATGAAATACTTGACGGAGAATCCAGAAGAGGCCTCAAAAATCAAAGCCTTCATTGAAGGTAAATCAATTCAGGTACGGGAAATATCCCCTTTGAAGGCATTGGCTCTTTATGTATCGATGAACTTATCGAAATGGCGCTATAACACTCTTCGGGATTTCAACACTCAAGAAGGAGCTCTTCAATACCCGAGTTACTACATGTTGGTTAAAGAAAAAATTAAGTGCTATCCGGCCAAAGAAGATCTCACAGTTACAGAGAGCTCTGCAAAAATCAAATTACAAGCCTTGATGGATTTAACCTCAAGAAGACTTATTAGGTCGTTAGAAACCCCTGTTGATCCCAATCAACAGCTCGTATTGACCAGCAAATGGGGTTTTGACGGATCATCTAGCCAAAGCATTTATCATCAAAGGACGAGTGAAGATGAGCAAATCGATCTTGCTAGTAATTTTATGATTAGTCTTGTACCACTGCGGCTCGTCTCAAAAGGTGTAACAATTTGGGAAAACGAGCGACCATCTTCCACTTCATTTTGCCGGCCAATATTGTTTAAGTTTATAAAGGAAACCAAAGAAAATGTGCAGAGAGAGATGGCTGAAATCGAAGCAGAGATTGAAGCCTTAACTCCATCCACCATCACTGATGGAATTAGTGTCAAACACCAACTGCTGTTGACAATGATTGATGGTAAAATTCATTCCATTATATCCAATACAGCAGCTTCAGTGTGTGACATATGCAAGGCTTGTCCTAAAGAAATGAATAATTTAGAGTTAATCAAAGATAAACACGCAAACGAGGACATGTATAAATATAGCTTAAGCACCCTTCACGCTTGGATTCGCTCAATGGAATGCTTATTACACATTTCCTACAAATTAGACATAAAATCATGGCAAGTAAGGGGTGATATAGCAAAAAGGCAAGTTGATGACAGGAAGAAAAGAGTTCAAGAGGCTGTAAGAAGAGAAACGGGCTTACTTCTCGATGTTGTGAAACAAGGCAGTGGATCCACCAACAATGGCAACTCGGCAAGGAGATTTTTTGAAAACTACACTAAATCTGCTGAACTGACCGGAATAGATGCTATGCTTTTAAGAAAAATCTGTGTGATCTTGCAGTGTATTTCATCAGGAGAGAAGATCAACGTAACTAAATTCCGAGAGTTCTGCTTTGATACTGCTAAGCTTTACGTGGAGTTATACCCATGGTATTATATGCCTTCTTCACTTCATAAAATTTTAATGCATGGGCCAGACATAGTTCAGAACATGTCAATTGTGCCCATTGGTTTTCTATCCGAAGAGGCATCTGAGGCTAGAAATAAAGATTTTAGAAAATATAGAGAGGGGCATTCTCGAAAGCATAGCAGTATCTCATGCAATGAAGATATTATGCACAATCTTTTACTGTCTTCTGATCCACTTGTTACAAGTATCCGTCCAAAAGGAAATAAGTTTGTAAAAAAATCTTCTTTTAAGGAATTTTATGAGCTTACGGATTCTGAGAAAAGTGATATCGAATTTGTTAACATAAATGATTTAGCGGACATCGATTCTGAATTTGAATTAATTGATGATGATGATGATGACGAAGATAATTAAATGATGTTATTGTTTTAAAATGTGTAACTTAGTAAATTAGAGCTTACATCTTAATTATTTATTGTACTTTTAATGAAACTAGGTAATTTATTATCAACTTACTTAAAAGTCATACTCTCATCAGTTCTTGTGAATATTTTTGTTAATATATATTTCTGTATATATATAATATATTTATAGACCTCTTAATAAGTCTGTCTGCGGTTTAAAGTAAATACAAATGGGGAAAAAACGTTTTTTTTTTTTAAATTTTCATTTCCTTTTATCCCAGAAAGTGCACATTTGGCGCACTATGTGTCTTAGTATTAAATATAGCTCTTAGTAATAGCATTATGATATTAGAGACCGCTACTTGAAACAAGCCCGGAATCAGGAGGGAGAGAGCTCGATACACTCATTTTCATAGTAAAATTTCACATTTTCTCAAATTACTCCCGAAATATGGGAGTTATGAAGAAATTCATCACCACAATTTATGAAGGCATTAAGTAATCGAATAAGATGGCATCATTAGTTTGTCATAATTTTACTCTTATTTTTCGGACATGTCTACGTCCAACCGCTCCCATACATTCGTTCCACTGTGCGCTGGTGCGATTCCGCGCCGATTATATAGTAGTACTAAATAATTCATAGTAAAATAAACAAACAAGTTATTAAAATAAAAAATGACTACGTTTTAGAACGTAAATGTCTTCATTTATTAGGTCTAAAAAAAAACAAAAATACCTTTTATTTCATCCTAAACTAACACGTTAAATAACTCGAAAAGTGGCTAACAATGATACTTTTGAGTCTACTTTTCTTGTATGAAAACTAACATTAATTACTTTTGTTTTTCAGCCATGCACTAATAAATGTAATTGTTCTTTTAATAGTAATATTGTTATAAGTTTGTCGTTTATGGTTTTACTATTATCTAGCATCTGCGTAGCCCTTCGACCGCGAGTTTTAAAAAGGGATTGAATTAAAACTGTTCTAATGAGAAAACTGTATGATCATTTGAAAATATTTTTCAGCCATGCACTAGATTATGAAATCCTCAATAATTTGACATCAATATCTTATCTACATATTATATAGATTATCGTTTTATTGTCCGTCGGAAATCATCGATTTTGACTTAAGTGTGGTTCGTACGGATAAACGCTCTTAAGAGGTAATTCTACTCATCATTATGAACAACTTTTACTATGAAAACAAACCCGAAATCGTGAAAAAAAAATCGGCTGTTCCCTACATTTTGACGAGTTATGTGAACATAAAGTATGGAATAGCTGATTTTTTTTTCACGATTTCGGCTTTGGTCTCATAGTAAAAGTTGTCCATAATGATGAGTAGAATGACCTCTTAAGAGGTTGTCGGTGTTTTACAAATAACCCTGTATATGTATATTTGTATATAAATACGTATGTATGTGTAAAGGTAAAAATAAAATTTTGTTAATATGAAATTCAGTGCGAGATTCTTTGTATAAATTAATGTTTTAAATATAATTCTTTGTATAAATAAATGTTTTAAATTGTTACTATTATTTCATCCTTCTTCCTACTATACGAATGAATATTCACATTAAAATTATTTTACCACTCAAAGTCGTTGTCACGTAAAACTTTCGCCCGTATACCGACTTTACAGGCAACCAATTTTTTATACTCATTCACTTTAATCACAATAATATAAAAGCTGTATGAAATTCGCGCGCACGCGCCTTTGGCCTATCATCTTGTGATAAAAATGAAAGAAAAATGTTTCTTTGGGAAAGTTGTTTGTTATCATGAATATATTCACGTGTTTAAGTATCGGTCACTAATTAGCAGTCACCTTATATAATTTAAATTGGGAGTTATCGTGAATATTTTGTACGTATTGATTCTAGGACGTATAGAGCATTTTTTTTTACTTTTCCCCGTACTAGGAATTTCTCCTGTATCGTAGGTGCGTTTACAAACATTTAAACTCACATACACATAAAGAGCCAGACCCCGAAACAAATATCTGTAGGCCTTTTTTTTTACGGATGGGAAATCATCAAATGACTTTTCCCGCTCTGGGCGGAGCGGGAGGGAGTTTCAGACTTGTACTGACTAATAAAACCCACCCATGTTCCTTCTCAGCCCTTTGTGTTCCAGGGCCACGGTATCTCTTTCGAACAACCCGCAGCCCTGGCAGTATATCTGTAGCCCTTACAAATACTTATTCCGTGCGGGGATCGAACCCGCGACGCGCAGCGCAGCAGTCAATAACTTAGCCACTGCGCCAACCGTGCAGTCAATGTTCGTTTATTCGCTCAAAACTTAGATTTGAAGTAGTACTTGTGCCTTACCATAGTAATCCCCGTCGGTCGCATTCCCGCAGATCGGCCTGCGAGCTTCGTACGATCGTGTTCTGTGGCGCTTTGTCTAGCAACTCCACCATCGGGCCGGGGTTCACTGTCTCTGATAACCAGTCTGATATAAAAAGGAAAATATTTTAAAATTCACCAATCACAAATGAGGCGTTTTGAGATAGTAATGACATAGCGTCGTTGAAGTTCTAACACCACATAAGTCAAAACAACTTTACGGGAGAATGAAAATTTTTATCTATTTTATTTTTTAAGCTCTAGGAATTTCTCCTGTGTCGTGGGTGCGTTTACAAACATTTAAACTCACATACACTAACAGCCAGACCCGGAACAACTATCTGAAGGCCATACAAATATTTGTTCCGTGCGGGGATCGAATCCGCGGCACGCAGCGCAGCAGTCGATCGCTCAACCACTGCGCCAACCGTCACATGAATTATACCATTTTACATTCACTTCAAATAGAGACGGTGCTTTTCTGATTGGCTGAAATAACACGTCTTCCTGGATTTGTACCCATTGTCAATAGGCTCTTCCCCTATTCCATTGGACTTAAACATAACTAACGATATGTGGGTGTACTATTAGGAACACCTCTAACCCTTCTGGGATTACAGGATATCAGATTAGTTCGTACGTAGCGGTACAGATGTCGCCTCAGTAGTATTCGTTGGTAACGTATTTTTCTTAATTGAGTGCATCAAGTTGTATCAAAAGTCAGTCGCACAGGAACCAATAATAACCTACCTTCCTCAGCTCCATCGTCAAGGGTGATACCTTCCTGTGCGTAACGTTCCCGTGGTGCCACCAATAACGCTTCGTGGAACATCGCTTGCAAGCGCTCCTGAAAAATAAATTATTTAGGTAAATGTTACTATTGAAAAATCATCCAAGCCTGAGTGCACACACACTCACACCCACTATTATACTCGCACACACATACATAATACACACGCACACATACACTCACGTGCACATACAGTCAAGCACACATACACTCACGCACACACACACATAAACAAACACTGGCGCTCGTCAACTGTTTTTATCGTTTTTAATTCGTATTTTTTTTAATTCAAAGTTTTCGATTGTTTGCTCTTTTTGTCATAAGAAAATGTAACATTTTATTAAGGGAGGACACTGGCTTCTGCAACACAGTTTCAACTATCGCAGGAGGTAGGGAATCCTACGTACCGTGTACAATGTTTTTGTTTCAATAATTTTTTTTTGTTTGTTTGTTGAGTAACTGACTTTTTACTTATTTTTCACCTTTTATTCGGAATTGATGTTTAAATTAGCGAGCGAAATCTCCAGAAGTAATAGTATAAGTATTTCGTTTCACCATGTTAAAAACCCATGACCATGTAAAAACGTAAAAAAAAATGAAGTAAATTGTGTAAAAAAAAAAAAAAAACAAAGAAACTGAGATAGGGTTCCAAAGATATGAAAAGCACGTCCGTAAAGTCACGTGCATAAAATTCAAGTTTCAAGTAACCTGCTAGTTAGTATTGACCGCAAAAAAAAAAAAAAAATGTTTGAAACTGGCTTATTTTAATTTGACTTTATATACTTTACTAGTTTATGCCCGCAGCTTCGCCCGTGTTTTGTTCGGTAACGTCCCATGGGATCGTACTACCGGAATAAAAGAAGAAGTAATCTACGTGCCATTCCAAACTACACACATCAAAAGTGTCTAGGGATCAACATATATTTTTGCAATAACTTTTCTCCTGATTGATATTAATTAAAATTTTCTTTAAGGATTCATCAAATAAAGTGTTTTCGTTTGTCACAGTAACGATAAACCAAGTCACCTTTGCATTAATAAAGAAATTTGCCATTTTCTAATAAAGGGATTTTTGACATTTGAACCACTAACATTAAAGTTCGAAAAAAAGACTGAAATAACAGTTTTCTTTAAAATTTTATTGGGTAACTTAAACAATTAATAATCCGTGTTTCTACCGCGAACACTAACAACACAAGAACATCGGTTTGGCATACTCAAAATGAGTTCATCCAAATCACGCTGTGGAATGGCCGCCCATGTTCGTTGCAACAACAAAAAAAGGTCTTCTTGCGACTGGATACCCTCCATATTCGGCAGAGCTCTTCTCTGTAGCATATCCCATGCATGCTCAATCGGGTTCAAGTCTGGCGACTGAGCAGGCCAGGGCAGGACATTGATGTTAGCTGCGGCGAGAGTCTGTCTTACAACTCTTGCGGTGTGCGGTCGTGCATTATCATGCATTAACTGAAATAAGGGACCGATTTGCACTTGTAGAGGAACGATGACGTCTGATACAATCGTCTCAGCATAAATTTGAGCGTTGAGGTTGCCTCTGATCCAAATTAACTCAGTTCTTCCGCCGATCCAAATACCCGCCCATACCATGATGGTTCCACCACTATAAGGATGGACTTCCTGGCAGGATTTTAATCGCTGTTGGCGTCCAGGGGTTCTCCAGTGTCGTATACGTCTTGTATCCGGTCTCATACCAAAACGAGACTCATCAGAAAAGCACACGAAACGCCATTGTTCTTCTGCCCAATTTCTGTGTTCAAGAGCCCATTGATATCGAATCCTACGATTGTGCATTGCTATAGGTGGTACCCGTAGCGGTCTTCGGGAATGAAGGTTCACTTCATGCAAGCGGTTTCTGACTGTTTGGTCGCTAATTAAGTTCCCTGAAGAGTGATGAAGCCTCACGGCTAACATCATGGCGGTTATTGTTGGAGCTCTTCGAGTTAAGATTTGAATGTATCGGTCTTGTCTCCGTGTGGTGCAGCGATACCGTCCTCCATGGCGCTCAGCCACGGTACCAGTGCTTCGGTAACGTGTCCAAAGTCGACTGATAACACTCTGACTTGTATTCAGAGCTAAAGCCACAGTACGTTGCCGGGAACCAGCTTCTATCATTCCCACGGCTCTGAGCATTTCTTCCCTGCTTAAATGACGTCGCCGCTCCATAATAACGTTGGTTTTAATCAGTAGTAGGGAAACAGTAGCACTAATAATGTCTTCAATGCGTTGTATGTTTTTATAGGGAAAATATTGACAGCTGATTTTCATCTTTTACTCGAATTTGATTCACAGTTCCTGATTCAAATTATGAAATGCACCAAAAAGGATCCATATAAATTTATAAAATCATAAATTTATTACAAAGCCACATCTCAATCTCAAGAAATCCGCATAAAAATGCTTGATCCCTAGACACTTTTGATGTGTGTATTATCTATCCCTGTGCCCAATTTTATCCTATATTAGATCCAATCAGTAGTTTTTGAGTGAAAGAGTAACAAACATCTACCAATCCATCCTCACAAACTTTCGGATTTATAATACTAGTAGGTTTATTTTTATCATAAAATAACCAACAGTCCCACTTACTTGTAAGTAATTTGAAAGTAGTTTCGAGAGCGGAGCCCCGCTCTGCTGGCCGGCACACATTGGGTTGTCAGCTCCTGGCGTATCGAGCAATAAGATGGATGCCGAAGTCCTCGCTGAGGTCGATAGACTCCTGGAATGGTACAAAATAATCTTTTATGATAATTACTAGTTACTTATTATTTGCAATGCCTTTTTTCAGAAATAGCCCTTGGCTTTTGAAGACCAACTGTGCAAAATTACATCAAAATCGGTACCGTAGTCCATAGAGTTCGATCAACGGAACGAACAGACTTTGATTTTTGGATATAGGGTGACTGGTAATTAGTGACCGATACTTAAACACGTGATAACAAACAACTTTCCCGAAGAAACATTTTTGTTAACTCATTCACTTTTTTCAACGGTCATGGGCCAAAGGCGCGCGTGCGCGAATTTCATACGGCTGTTGTTTTATTGTGATAAAAGTGAATGAGTAATTACCAGTCACCCCCTGTATAGAATGAATTGTGTTAAACGATTGTTGCACTTGACAGTTTGAATACTACAAGCGGCCTACCCAAAGTAACCACAGTTTTTTTTTTAAAATTTAATTTGAACTTTACGCCAAGTGTTTGGGGTCATTAAGTTCCATACACTGAACGGTGTTAGGTTAGGTATTGAGTGCTGGTATTAAAGTTTTTCAGATGACTTTTTAATAAGTACCTTGTACATAACTAACCTGTTGACCAGCGCAGCGATAATATTGAATGTCTCGTTGTACAGTCCGGTGACGAATGCCTCCACGGCTTCTGCACCCGACATCTCACGCTCGCTGGAAGGAGATGGCGTCCTAAAAATAGAGTACATTATATTAACGCATGAGCATACCTCACATAGAGAGGAGGCCTGTGTACCAGCAGTGGGAACATTATAGGCTGATGAAGATGATTGAGCATTGGGAATTCACGGTAAAAAAGGATTTTGGGTCGCAAAAAACTTAGTTGAAGAGAGGGAGAGGAAGACCAAGGAAACGATAGATGGATTGTGTGAGAAATGATAATATTAAGGAAAAGGAAAACATTATAGAATGGCGATTGAGAGGAAAATGGATGGGGTGCATGGGATACTAATTAATTATTGATTTTCCTGAATATTTTTGAGGGGCAAAGTGGTGATGCATCTGGGAGAGGGTAAATAAGTAGTTTCTAAGATTTATTGATTGCTAAGTAATATTATTATATTAACATTGTTTTTTTTTTTAATATCGTTCCGTTTCTACAGACAAACTGTGAAAACGGTTTTGTGGGGCTCAGTTTTTAAATGAAAGTTTGTATTAAAATTGTTTAATAAATAAATTTCATTGCATTTATTTTTTTATATAAATATAAAAAAATAAATGCATCCAGGCCTGGATAACCGCAACTTGGTTCTATTACTTAGAATTAGACAGTGCTTATAGTGAGTTACCTGAGGTTAGAGTTGTGTTGCGGCGAGGTGTGCAGGGCGCTGAACACGGCGCGCGCGAGCTCGTCGTCGCCGGCGCCCAGCAGGCGCGCGGCGCGCTGGCCGCAGCCCGCGCTCACCCACTGGTACTTCATATAGTGAGTTACCTGAGGTTAGAGTTGTGTTGCGGCGAGGTGTGCAGGGCGCTGAACACGGCGCGCGCGAGCTCGTCGTCGCCGGCGCCCAGCAGGCGCGCGGCGCGCTGGCCGCAGCCCGCGCTCACCCACTGGTACTTCATATAGTGAGTTACCTGAGGTTAGAGTTGTGTTGCGGCGAGGTGTGCAGGGCGCTGAACACGGCGCGCGCGAGCTCGTCGTCGCCGGCGCCCAGCAGGCGCGCGGCGCGCTGGCCGCAGCCCGCGCTCACCCACTGGTACTTCATATAGTGAGTTACCTGAGGTTAGAGTTGTGTTGCGGCGAGGTGTGCAGGGCGCTGAACACGGCGCGCGCGAGCTCGTCGTCGCCGGCGCCCAGCAGGCGCGCGGCGCGCTGGCCGCAGCCCGCGCTCACCCACTGGTACTTCATATAGTGAGTTACCTGAGGTTAGAGTTGTGTTGCGGCGAGGTGTGCAGGGCGCTGAACACGGCGCGCGCGAGCTCGTCGTCGCCGGCGCCCAGCAGGCGCGCGGCGCGCTGGCCGCAGCCCGCGCTCACCCACTGGTACTTCATATAGTGAGTTACCTGAGGTTAGAGTTGTGTTGCGGCGAGGTGTGCAGGGCGCTGAACACGGCGCGCGCGAGCTCGTCGTCGCCGGCGCCCAGCAGGCGCGCGGCGCGCTGGCCGCAGCCCGCGCTCACCCACTGGTACTTCATATAGTGAGTTACCTGAGGTTAGAGTTGTGTTGCGGCGAGGTGTGCAGGGCGCTGAACACGGCGCGCGCGAGCTCGTCGTCGCCGGCGCCCAGCAGGCGCGCGGCGCGCTGGCCGCAGCCCGCGCTCACCCACTGGTACTTCATATAGTGAGTTACCTGAGGTTAGAGTTGTGTTGCGGCGAGGTGTGCAGGGCGCTGAACACGGCGCGCGCGAGCTCGTCGTCGCCGGCGCCCAGCAGGCGCGCGGCGCGCTGGCCGCAGCCCGCGCTCACCCACTGGTACTTCATATAGTGAGTTACCTGAGGTTAGAGTTGTGTTGCGGCGAGGTGTGCAGGGCGCTGAACACGGCGCGCGCGAGCTCGTCGTCGCCGGCGCCCAGCAGGCGCGCGGCGCGCTGGCCGCAGCCCGCGCTCACCCACTGGTACTTCATATAGTGAGTTACCTGAGGTTAGAGTTGTGTTGCGGCGAGGTGTGCAGGGCGCTGAACACGGCGCGCGCGAGCTCGTCGTCGCCGGCGCCCAGCAGGCGCGCGGCGCGCTGGCCGCAGCCCGCGCTCACCCACTGGTACTTCATATAGTGAGTTACCTGAGGTTAGAGTTGTGTTGCGGCGAGGTGTGCAGGGCGCTGAACACGGCGCGCGCGAGCTCGTCGTCGCCGGCGCCCAGCAGGCGCGCGGCGCGCTGGCCGCAGCCCGCGCTCACCCACTGGTACTTCATATAGTGAGTTACCTGAGGTTAGAGTTGTGTTGCGGCGAGGTGTGCAGGGCGCTGAACACGGCGCGCGCGAGCTCGTCGTCGCCGGCGCCCAGCAGGCGCGCGGCGCGCTGGCCGCAGCCCGCGCTCACCCACTGGTACTTCATACCAGACCCGTTGTTCGCTGGGACACGAAAACTAGTTTTAAACACCTGCTCGCTGATGTTAAATTATATCAAGTGGCTAAATAATAACAGCCACACGGGTCGATCTTTAAGGTTAAGCCGTGCTTGCCGAGGTTGGTCCGTGTATGGGTGACCATAATGGCATACTGAGTTTCCTCCGTGCCTCGGAAAGCACGTTGAGCCGTTGGTCCCGGCTGTCATTTGTAGATCTTTGCCAGTCGAGAAGCCAAAAGTCTGACATTCAGTCTTACCAAGGGGTATCGTATTACCCAGTTACTGTAGATCTTTGCCAGTCAAGAAGCCAAAAGTCTGACATTCAGTCTTACCAAGGGGTATCGTATTACCCAGTTACTGGGTCGTGGAGGTCAGATATGCAGTTTAAAAATATCATAATAAGTAAGTATGGGGCTGCTGATATATTTTTCGCTATTATGTTTGTCAGATGGAGAAACATGTTCAGTTTGATGGTCTGTAGCACACCCTTAAGTATGTATATACCCTTTCCGTTACACCCTGTACACTATCTGGTGCCTGCGACTCCGTCCGCGTGGAAATTTAGATGGGTTTTAGGAGTATGAAAAATAGATGTTGGCCGATCCTCAGACCTACCCGATATGCACACAAAATTTCATACAAATCGGTTCAGTAAATTAGAATCCTGAGTGCTTAATAACTCCCTCGTTCCGCTCAGGATTTATCTCAGTATTCACTCGCTACGTTTAGGAGTGAGTTAGTATCAGTCGAAGTTATTGACACCTGAGATTCAATTATCAATATAGTGCGACATCATATGCTTTTTCCAATGACGTATTAGTTTATATATCATTGGCTTTTTCCAATTGGTGAATACTTTTTTATATAGAATTGAAAGTTTTCAGACAAATAAAAAACCATTTGTCTTATAGTTAGCTACTTAGAACTTTCTTTGTATTAAAAACTCACCTTTAACAGCCCCCGCCCACCCCAGATGACAGATAGCGGCCATAATCTTCCAGATCGCCATCTGTTCGTTTTCAGTGACGGCCAGCAGCTGCAGCGCTTCCTTCAGCGCTGAGAATTCAGCGGGTGTCTCCGCTTTTTCAGCGGAACTCATGAAGGGATTCGGAGTGTTGATTGGTGATTGGTCGAAGAGGAGCTCTCGTCGTAAGCGGCCGTCGCAGCCGTGGTAAAGGCTAAAAAAAAAAACAAAATAAAATTAGAAAATTGTAATATCAATATGCAACTATTCGAAATCGTCGTTTTCTATTAATCTTATATTTTTTTTTTTTTTATTTTTTTTTTTTATTATTTTATGCTATTTGGGAAACTTACAGCTAGTAAAAACAACATTCCTAAACGATACGGATTAGAAGGCCATTTACAAGTTTCCGCAGATAAACTCACTAACAAAAAAAAACAACAAACGAAAAAGGTAGGTACAAAATACCTATAGACAAAAGTTACGAAACTTAAAAACTACAAACTAAAAGTACAGTAAAAAACAACTAAAAATACATTCAGACACAAACAAATCACTTACTCGTAAAAAAACTTCTTACTAAAAAGTGCTTGAGCCGAGAAACACTGGTGTTGAAAATGTCCAAATCATGTTCACTAGCCAATTTATTAAAACTTCTGCTCGCACGGATCAGAAATGAATTCTGCCTGTACGCGGATTTGGAGTGTGGGACATGCAACAAACTGGGTTTGCGAAACGTTTTGCAGTGTGTGACCAATCCTAAACTACCTAACAGCTCAGGGCAATCTACAGTTCCATTTGCTATTTTAAATAAGTATGCCACATCAGCAATGCGTCTGCGCTCATACAATGGCAAAATATGAAATCTCCTGCACCGCGCTCCATAATTGGGAGTATATTTCCTAGTTTTGTACTGCAAGAAACGTAGGAACCGTTTTTGAATTCCTTCAATTCTGTCTATATAAATATTATAAATAGGGTTCCACACTTGTGAGGCGTACTCCAAATGGCTGCGGACAAAAGCACAATAAAGGATTTCATACGTTTTAAGGTTTTTAAAGTCAGCTGATAACCTAAGTATGAATCCAAGTGCTTTAGAAGCTTTATTAACAATGTTTTCAATATGAGCATCAAAAAGCAACTTAGAGTCAAATGTGACACCCAGGTCCCTAATAACACTTACCCTATTTATATTAGTATCATGTAACTTATACTGAAACATGATTGCATGTGGTTTGCGTGTATAAGTACTAACAAAACATTTAGAGACATTAAGTTCGAGTTTATTAAGGAGACAATAATTTTGGAATCTATCTAGATCCCGCTGTAAACTGAAACAGTCAGAAAGTTCTGATATAGGGCATAAAATTTTCATATCGTCAGCGTATAGGATTATTTTGGAACGGGTAAAGCACGAACCAATGTCATTTATAAAAATAATAAATAGTAAAGGGCCCAGAAGGATTCCTTGTGGTATTCCCGAGGGTATTTTAACAGTTACAGAACTGTATCCATTCAGCACAACTATTTGACAGCGATTCTCAATATGACTTAAACCATCTATATAAATCACCTCTAATACCCACTGCAAGCAGCTTGCGCAACAAGACACCGTGGGCTATACGGTCAAATGCCTTGCTATAATCAGTATAGACAACATCCACCTGAGAGGGTTCAGATATGGTGGAGGACAAATAGTCGGAACAGATAAGTAAGTTCGACACAATAGACCTGTTTTTTAGGAAGCCATGTTGATAGTCGTTAAGAGATTGTTTAATGGCACTGTGAACTGAAGCGTAAACAACTTTTTCTAAAACCTTTGCAAATAGACAAAGCTTAGATATTGGCCTATAATTTTCAACGTTGTCCTTTGGGCCTTTTTTATGGACGGGCGTAATAAAAGCAGTTTTCCAAACTTGCGGCACCACTCCCTCACTAAGAGAACGACGGAAAATTAGGGTAAGTGGTAAAGATAAGCTTTAAGCGCACCAAATTATGAGTATAGCAGGAATACCATCCGGCCCTGCTGACTTATTCACGTCAATAGCCCTCAGTAGCTTCAGGACTTCAGTTTCGCAGACTTCAATAGAGCTAATATCAGAGGCAGACGTTTGATAAAGACAGTTCATGTCACTATCTAACTGAGTAACACCGGGAGTAGTGTTCTGGAAAAAGTTAAACTTGAAAACTTCACTAAACATGTTGCATATTTCATCACCTTGTCCTGACGACCTCTGCCCATACTTCATAACCGATGGAAAAGTACATGAAGAGTTTGCTTGCTTTTGACGAAAGACCAAAAAGTTTTAGGCGATTTAATAATACAATTTTCTATTGTCTCAATATAACTGTCATACATTTCTTTTTCTAATAATTTAGCACGATTTCGCAAAGTTACAAAAGATTCATAGTCTGATAAATTCCCATGTTTCTTAAACTTGGAGTGATACTTAAATTTTTCTTTAAGAATTTTAATTAGAGGGGTTTTAAACCAAGGGGGGTAATTAGAAATAGATTTGATGATTTTAGTTGGTATGTAAGTTTCACAAATTTTATTTAGTCTGGTGTACAACAATGACAGGGCATCATCCACTGACCCTTTGGCGACATCACAGCGCCAGTCGAACTCTTCAAGTTCTTTCATTATATAGAAGGAAAATCGGCTGATTGATAGA
Source organism: Cerastis leucographa (assembly GCA_963082945.1). Lineage (NCBI taxonomy): Eukaryota > Metazoa > Arthropoda > Insecta > Lepidoptera > Noctuidae > Cerastis > Cerastis leucographa. The sequence goes on along the minus strand of OY720365.1, from coordinate 13,808,035 downwards.
GAAACTTTTTTCTTAGCTGCGATGGGAGCGCATGATACTCAACAAAATCTACAAAAATACTAAGAGCTGTATGGTGTGGGTCCTCAGGAACAAGAGGGTCAGAGCATTTATCAACAGTTAGGTGATTGTTACAAAAAATTAGGTCCAACACCCGTTCATTACGATTCCTATGACCGTTAAACTGGACCAGATCAAATGTGTTCAATATATCATTACTAGCTGTCCCGCGCAACTTCGTCTGCGTCACATTTTCTCCGTTTTCGCAACATTTCTCATTGCTGCTCCGTTCCTATTGGTCGTAGCGTGATGATATATAGCCTATGTCCTTCCTCAGGTTCAAATCTATCTTCTTGCCAAATTTCATTAAGATTTGATCAGCCGTTTAGTCGTGAAAAGGTAACAAACAAACTTACTTTCGCATTTATAATATTAGTTAGGATTTCTGTTAGTCTCACAAGACAGAAAACGCTCGTTTAGCAACAAAACCGACCGGTTGTGGCATGTTTGGAAAAGTAATTACGTGAGATTCACGTTGTAGCTTATAAAAAGGACCACAAGACGTTCTGGTTAAAAGAAATGCCACAATAAATTCCAATTTTCGTCACGAGTGTCGTTTTCAAATTTTCCATTTAGAGTTGTAGCGCAAATGAACTTGCATTTTTGTTTATAAAATTATAAATCTTCTAACAGCAAGGAACAGCTGATTTTTTCATTGCGTTTTCAGGATTCGGCTGTTAATAATATTCATTATGTTTACGTCCTAAAATAAAAAATCGCCATATCAATATGCAGCTATGGGCCCGCGTGGTGGATTACGGCCCCCTCCCTCTCATAGAGAGAAGGCCTGTATCCCAGCAGTATGAACATTAAAGGCTGATGATGATGTTTACGTCCGTCACATAACCTTCGCAGGTCCAGTTGAAAACCAGCGTCGGACAGCCTATCTGCCCGGCATTTTGCTGAACTGGCCCTATTTGGCGCAGCCGTGAGACACACAATAATTATCCCTTTTTTTTTGTTTTGGTTAGATACACAACAAATATCCGTTTTTTTTAGATTTAATTATTTTTTGTTATTTTTTTGTTTAATGTTGTGTGCACTTGTGGCATGTGCCAAATAAACTTCGTTTTTCTTTTATTTTTTACTTTATTATGATTAGTACGATCACGTATCTAAATATCGGTCGCTACACCAGTACCCATAATTACTTTCCAATCACAAATATAAAGCCTTAGATTGGACCGCTATCTACAAGGTGTTGTTTTGCATCCTCGTCAAATTCAAGGAGGTAACTATGCTAATGATTCTTGTCCCGAATCAATAATAAAATGGATAGGTTATTTTTATTTTTTTTCTAACTTACGAAAATCGTTAAGTGTGAACCAGCCTTGTTTTAAACGTGGCCCGTCTGATCCTCGCCCTATACCGCGCTTTCATACATACAGATAATCTCAAACGTTTATTCGACAATTTCTAATTCCGTACCACGTTAAGGGGGTAATTCTGAAATAATGACAAAGTTAAACAACCAAAAAAGTCAGCGTTCATTAATAATTAACTAGGTACCTTAATTTTAATTCATTATTTATGTCTTTTGTGACATCCTCTTGAATTTTGACGAGGATGCAAAACAACACCTTGTATATTAAACAAACATCGTACATTGCAGTGCTACAGTACTCACGTATGCAGAGCCCTGAGAGGCGCCTGTCCAGGTCTCAAATCCGGCAGCAGGATCTGTACGGACGCCGCCGCTAGGGCGCCGCCACCGTCGAAGTCTAGAGACGTGAGGGACACGAAGCGAGATGCGTACGCGTTCGAACCGGTGCTGTAAACAGACATACATAATTATTTGAATCTTACTATATACTATTATAAATGCGAAAGTTTGTGAGGATGGATGGATGGATGGATGGATGGATGGATGGGCGGATGGATGGATGGATAGATAGATGGATGGATGAATGTTTTGTTACGATTTCACGCAAAAATATATAATATCTGAGTTTTCGGATTCATGTAACCTTATTACGAGTGCCAAAACACTCCTTTGACACCCAAGTGCACATTACGCTCAACCGAATTTAAGGAGATTTTCAGTACCAATTGCTCAAGTGATAAAGATTTTTTTTTTTGTTTTACATTTATATTATGTGTGTACTGTATAATTATCACTACTATCAAACAAATAAAAGGCATGCTGCCTTTTATTTATTTTTTTACGGATGGGAAATCATCAAAAGACTTCTCCCGCTCTGGGCGGAGCGAAAAGGAGTGTCAGACTCGTACTGAGTAAAACCCATCAATGTTCCTTCTTAGCCCTTTGTGTTCCAGAGCCACGGTATCTCTTTCTAACAGTCCCGCAGCCCCGGAAACCAGCATGCCTGGGAGATATTCCTCGACGGCATGTAAAGCCAAGTCATGACGTGCAAGCAGTAATCATTCTTGATCCGTCCTATTTGTACTTTTCATTTTTTTTTTCTTGCGTTGTACCTGCCTATGTTTATTGTTTTATTTTATTTTTGTAATTTTATATGCACGTCATGTCCCTGCGACAAATAAATATATTTTATTTCTTTCTTTCTTCTTTCTTTCCAAGTCAGAGGCCCATGGGCGACATAAAAACTTTCCGTCAGAGGCCCATGGGCGACATAAAAACTTTCCAAGTCAGAGGCCCATGGGCGACATAAAAACTTTCCAAGTCAGAGGCCCATGGGCGACATAAAAACTCTCACACCAAGTTAGTTACTAACCACACGATAAAGAAGATTACTTACCGTGTAGATCCAAACAGGTGCAGTACATCAAAGGCGGCATCCAATCGTTCCGGAGTCAGCTTCGATCCTTGCGCCGGGTACGCGCTAGCGAGGTACCAGACGCAGTGACGCATTGCTGATGTTTTGCCGGAACCGGATCTGTGGGTAGGTGGGCAATATTAATTTAAGTTTATTAGGAAATAGTAGATAAAAAATCACGCCTGTGATCCCCGAAGAACTTAGCAGAGGTGTGTTTATAGTGCAACGAGATTTCGCCAGTTATGTTGGAGTCCCATGTAATAGGGTGCGAGCCTATTATCATCAACCGGGCACAATTCCAGACTCCGTGACTACTACTGAGAGATTCCTGATGGAAAATTTCAATTACATTATGCCCGACCCGAGAATCTTGCTTAAACTTGGACCATCGATTGTAGCGTATTTTTTTTTTTAATTTTCAAAAAAATCATCTCATAAAATAATTTATGAAAGTTTTAATTTAAAACATTGAGACAATCATTTTTTTTAATGTAGAACATAATTGTATCTTAGTTAATTTCGAGTTTTTCCCACACATCTATAATGATATTAAAAACATGTTCGAAGTGATTAGTTTTATAATTAATTAGCCAATAAAATATAATCCAATTATTAAGCGACACTATTTGACCTTCAATGTCCTTATTACGTATTCAAATAGCAGCCGTCAATTCCTATTGCCATACTAGTTTTAATCAATAAAAACGAGAAAACTAAAAATATACTCGACATTTACTCCTTCATTTATTTTCAAACACATTTTTTAAATTTCTTTAAAATAAAGGAAACACTTTAAAATAGAAAAAATTGTAGCCGACAGATATCGGGAGCAGGGTCCAAGCTACCGGCGCCGGTCAGGGCTCCAGAGAGAGGAAACCTCCTAACTGACACGTATGAGTCATGTCCAGGAGTCCCACTTTCTGAAGCAAGCCCTTGATCCAGCTGCCTAACGAGAGTCACCTCAGGTATTAGTCTAAGCTCTTGGCAATTAAGCCATCGGCTAATACGGCTATCGCCACAATAATCGCTGAGTCCACATTCCACATGTCGGGGTTCTCTCGACATTTACTCATCGTTACGCTCTGTTTTAAAGGATTTTGGACAATTTTACGGTATAAAACTAGCTCCAAAGAAAAATGTATCTTGTTTCTAGGAAGTTAAAGTTCAAATTTCTCTAAGATGGATAATATCATGATATGATCTTGAAAACCAATTTCCAAGTGAACTGTTATAATTATCAGTCCACAAATTGGTATTAATAGATGGCGCCACGCGATAATTTGTTTAAAGGAGTTTTCGACAAGATAAATACTTCAACGAAAACGGTTATTAATAGTCTGTCATTAGCAATGTTTATTAATTGTTTGTTGATATCGTTAATAATAGGTTGGGAAGTTAGTTTTGTGGTCTGATAAAAAGATCTTTCTCGAAAGTAATAAAAAAAGAGATAACGCAATATAAGTTTTTAAACTGGCATAGTCATTGACACTTTTATTAGCGGAATATTTCAATTTTTAATTTTATTAATATAGAAAGGATTGTCGTTTTTCGCAACAGCGGCAGCGCCTAAATATGGGGAACTCATAACAAATACTAAACATGTTAAATATCTCATTTACAGTGTTAATTATAAATGATAATAGATAACGCAGCAAAAATTCTCACTACACTGGTTCAAATTACTTTGTTGTTGCCCTTCGTATTAATAACATATCAAAAGAAAATGGATATTTATGTCAAATATTTTTTTACCCGTAATTAATTAATTATTTTTATTCAACAAATAATCCACTGATACTAAACAACCACACTCTTATCATTATAAACTGAAGCACTTGTGAGACCAACACATAGGTATGTAGTTCCATAAAATAAAAAAAATCTGTACTACTGAAATTACCTAATTCAATTAATCTATGGCCTTGTTTGTTATTAAATTAACTTAATACCCAAGAGGACTAACAGCTGTATTGTGGGAATCTGTCTTGACATCATTATAACACCACACTTATAATCCCCGCAGGCACCAATTTACCAACAGTACATCCTCATATTTCGCTGGTAACCAACCAGCAATATTGCTCTATAACTAAAGCTTGTATTTGAAAAAAAGCTGGGTAAACGATGTCTAAAGGTTTTGGCGGTGATTGATTGTTGTGTAAAAGCGTTTGACAATACATTTTGGCTCTATCCTACTAATATTAAAAATGCGAAAGTTTGTGAGGATGGATGGATGGATGGATGGATGTTTGTTACTCTTTCACGCAAAAACTACTGAATGGATTGGATGAAATTTGGCACACGGGTAGATTATAACCTGGATTAACACATAGGATACTTTTTATCCCGATAGTATGTTCCCGTGGGACAATTATCGCACTCCACGCGGGCGGCGCCGCGTGCATAAGCTAATAAGTTTATACAGCAAAACCGACCTATCAACAATTGATGTAAAGGTTTACTTCGCGACTTTGTGTGTTATAGACAGGCGTTTTAGCTACCTCCAATGTGACTTTTATACAACGATAGAACTTTATAACAGTGTTTAATGCGCCTGATTTACGCAAAAAAGGTTCTGATCGAACTATGATGGGTCTTTCGTTATAGTAGAGATGAAAACTCAAGAATAGGGCGATATTGTGATATTGTGGGTTTTTAGATCGTCGTTACAGTGCATAGTACTATAGTGGGCACAAAAGTCTACAACAGAGTGATTTGGTTATATAGCTGAGTTTCAAATTACATTTATGTGGCTTAAATTGACATATAAAAGTATGTAACATATACGTTATAATCGTAGTGATAAACTTATCACAAAGACACCTTTTCAAAACAGGATTGTTATTTTATAACTGTTATACTCCCTCTATTACACAATAGTACTATAACGGAGATCCTTTCTCTTTTAAAGCATAATTATTACTGTATACAGTATGTTAGGTTAAACGAGGGACATATTGAGGGAGGGTATTCAGTATTCGATTCTCGTCTCAAATATGTAAAAAACCTATAACGTATACAGGGTGTAACGGAAAGGGTATATACATACTTAAGGGTGTGCTACAGACTATCAAACTGAACATGTTTCTCATCATAAAAAAATTTTTGCAGCAAAAAAAAATATCAGCTGCCTATACATTTGGGTCGAATAAGTATTGCAATTTTCTATGGGGCAGCAGATTTTTTTTTGCTGCAAAATTTTTTTTATGATGAGAAACATGTTCAGTTTGATGGTCTGTAGCACACCCTTAAGGATATATATACCCTTTCCGTTACACCCTGTATAGAAGAATTTTTAATGTTTTGTTTAGTGCCTAGATATTTTGGACTGTCCTAAGCCAGGTAAGTTTTAAGTATGAAGGGAAAATGGATTATACCTAAGAATAATTGACCCGCTCACATGTTCTGCGATAGTATTAAGTCGCTCAAGGGTTGCGTGATATTTGCGAAAATTTTGGTATGGTTCTGTCTGTTATTTATCAGTGTTTTTTTTTTGTTTATATTTTTATTAGTATCATGTTAGCATGTACTATTATGGGTTTGAATATGTCCCTCGTTTAAACTAACATACTGTATAAAGGTAGGCAAGCAATGCTTTTATATGATAATTCGGTTTTGTAAAATTTCTACGGCATTTCTATCGCTCTTCTACAACAATATTGACATTTTGATTTAGCGTAATTAATAGTAACTAACTTTTGCTGGTTGGGTATGTTTAATTCTCATGTAATAGGGGGCCAGCTTAACGCTATCAAATCCTGACTCCGGGCTATTACTGAGAAATCGTCAAAGAAATACAGAATAACACTTACCCCGACGTAGAAATGTAACCCAGATCCTCATGCTCAGAAGTAGTGCTTTCGAACATTAGACCAATGATGCAGAAAACTCTTATTATTATGACCATTAGGTACATAATATCAGAATGTCAAGCTTTCTAAATTTTTCTTCACTTTACTAACCTGCCGAGGAAGACGATGGCCCTGTCCCTCCTTGAAGCCAGCATACAGCGGTGCGTAGACTGAGCTGCCGCGAATACGTGAGGCGGCATATCATCAGCTCGACAGCCTCGGAACATTGCTGCCACCTGGAGATCAGCAAAAATAATGAAAGGATTTAGGAGGGAGACTCGAAGTATTATCATCATCTACTTAGCCTTTCCCCAACTAAGTCGGGATCGGCTTCCAGTCTAATCAGATGCAGCTAATACTAGTATTTTACATGTAGCGACTGCTCTCTGACCTATACAACCCAGTTACTGGGTATCACCATACAACTTGTTAAGACTGGTTTTCAGAATCTCCGTCTTCTTGCCCATAACGACCGTCAAACATGTACGAATAACAGCCGATACCAACAGCAAAACGTGCCTTTCGAGGCACGGAGAAGTATCGATAACTTAAATGAACCCATTCACAGACCGACCACGCGAGCAACCCTGAAGGTCTACTTTGGCTGTTATTATTTAGCCACGAGCCCCTTATACATATTTACCATATTGGCTAGCTGTACCCGGCATGCGTTGCAATGCACTTTTTCTACGTACCTATTACGGTCTTTTTCCAATGTTATAATAGTCTAAAACTGTCTTCGAATTATTGCCATTGTAATGAAACCGTCATGGGGCGAATCGGTTAGATGGTTTCAAAATCTATAACGAACATAGCTAGGTGGGTAGTCTTTTATAAGTTTTATATAAATACTTATATAGATAGATTAAAAGTGTTATTTTACCTTTTCAGTATAAATAGGAGAGGAGCGCTTCGGCGGACCAAGTACCAGGAGAGCATGACCGGCGCGGGCGTGGGGCAGTCCGGCGGCGTATCGCGAGCGCAGCACATTGAGTGCGCCGCATTCGTTCAGGCAGCGCAGAGATGCGATGTCCTCGCAGCGTTCTAGTTGGGGCGGGTTTGCCTGGAAGGTAAGAGTGGAAGTAAGAGTGATCATGTTGGGTTATCATCAAGGGATCGGCTGGTTTCTTCTTAATTCCTTGTTATTTAAGTGATATTTCCTTCCGTAGAATTAGCCTGTAATTTTGTAAATAATAATTCTCTTCTGTAGAACACTGACTTAGTCTATGCTCTCTGTTGTCTGGCTATCTCAGACAACTACTACTATACCATAGAAGATAACGGCCTGTAAACGAAGGACTTTCTTTTCGAGCGGTCACCACAAAATTTAGGAGACCTCGCACACTACGCTGCCAGCAGCTGCACCAGGACTTTTGGCCGCCAAAGCTTTGACCAAGAAGAAAGTTTGGTCGCACGATCGGCCTTCCGACCAGTTTTGTTCAAGATTTAGCGGCCTGCCAAGTAGTGATCTTGGCCACATAGTGTGTCAGGACCCTAAATCTGCTGTGTGCGTTTATGTACTTTGGACATCTTGCGTTAGTCCTATTTCTTGCGGGGAATTTTCTGTAACATTATGCAGTCCGGTCAATGGATTTTCTTGGTTATTCGGGGGACTTTTTCCACGCGGTAGCTACTTTTAGTCTCTCTTGTGCTTATTCAATGAAGTTGTAAGCGATTAATTTTGACGAACAAAAAAAGGACTTCGTCTTCCCAGCACTATAAAGAGGCTAGATTATATCCCTTGCTTACCTTCTCCAAGTCATCTTCATCAACGGTTAGAATCTCGCCAGTTTGCAGCACCCGGACTTTGGCCCTGCCAGCATCTGCCTCCCCATCCCTGACCACCGCCGTGAAGCCTCCGCGGTGAGCCAGCCACATGTGACCAGCTTGCAGCCATTCCTTCTCGCATGCTAGTTGCTCTTCGGATTTAGCCTGTGGAGAAGAAAGAAGCTTGGTTAATTTTGTTGCAAGTTAGAATTAAAACAACGTAGTGACACGTTTATCGGAGATGGTGGAATAAGCTGAGTTCTTAAAACAAAAAGTGGTCCTTCGAAGCCCTTTGTCATAAAGTTTTATCTGACTGGCTCAAGTGTCCGGATTTTCGATTCGACGCCGATTCGTGTGGTCGCTCCCTAACTCTTGATTCCGCTTCGCTATTTGTGGTCATTCCCCAGCTCCTACCGCCACGTTCGCTTACGTCACACAGTGCGCAGTAGGAACCAATCTATTACATGTAGCGGATAACAGCTTTTACGACAAACTACGCTGAAGTGCCGACGTAATCACTCACTCAACTGGTAGAGAACATAGGTGTGTCTAGTGTTTACTGAGTTAAAAGAAAATTAAATAGATATAAATGTTGAGTATGTATGAAGATGGAAAGGAGGTGACTGCTGAGATGAAAAGTAATAGAGAAGTATGGAAGAAGACATGCTGCGCCGACTCCAAATAAATTGGGATAAGGGCAGGGAATGATGATTAACTAAGCTCAAAAAATCCTCGAAGTAAGAATAACAATTGAACATAGCAAAGCATAAGCAGTTTTGAATGTTCTTATTGCTGGGACACAGGCCTCCTCTATTGGAGCCACAAAACCATGCCACATGTCTTCGGAATTTTGGTTCTATGACGCGTTAATTTCCTCTTATTAGGATTCCGTACCCAAAGGGTCAAACGGGCTTGAAGACTTCGCTGTCCATCCGTCCGTCCGTCTGTCACCAGGCTGTATCTCATGAACCGTGATAGGTAGCCAGTTAAATTTCTACAGATTATGTATTTCTGTTGATACTATAACAACAAATACTAAAAACAGACTAAAATAAATATTTAAGGGGGCTCCCATGATGAATGACTTTATCGCTCGTTTTTATAAATAATGGTACGGAAACTTGGCCGGATTTTTTTAATGTTTTGCGAGCAGTGATGAAATAAATTACACAAACCTCGACATAGACACGGGAATTTATATGTCGAGGCTTCATCACACATTCAAATCCTCACACCAGGAAAGAAAAGCATTAAAACCTCCACATTCAAGCTATACAAAACCAGTACAAGCAGATCTCCCATTGTAAGAGAAATCTATATAAAGCTAGACCATTTCATACTGGAAATGTATAGGATAGATTGATGTGTCCCCGTGTGTCCCTTCCCCAAGAACTTCTAAAAGGAAGTGGTGTCGGCATCAGTTAGTACGAAAGCTTGTAATTTTCCCCCATTAGATTGTTAACGCCGACTAGATACTAGCGGGGACAGTAATTGTGGGGCCCAAGTGTCAGTGATGGCCGATAATGGGCTACAGTGGAGGGTTTTTATTGACATTTACTTTAAAGTACGCTTGTTTAAAGAGGAGTTATTGATTTAGTTATAGAATAGATTAGTTGGAGACTTTATACGACGCGCGATGGCTTTTCAAACTGTTACGAGTGTGGCTATAAATGTAGAGGAAGACCAAAGACACGATGGATGGATGAAGAAAAGGGGTGTCTGATGACATGACGAGTGATAGAGAAGTATGGAAGAAGAAGATATGCTGCGCAGACCCCAAATGAATTGGGATATGGTCCAGAGAATGATGATGGGGTGTAGGATATTTACAGAAATGAACTCTGACAAAAAACTCATAGGTTTATACACGATTAAATCTATACATACAAATAAATAAAATTGAAGTGTCTGATTGTAATATTAAAATAACCGCTTTTTACTACATGCATATGAATGTATATACGGTACATATATCAAAATAATAGTTTTTACAATTTTTGTCTGTCTGTCGGTCTGTCTGTCTGTTTGTTCCGGCTAATCTCTGGAACGGTTGACTTTCACTGGCAGATAGCAGAATAAGGAGTAACTAAGGCTTACTTTTATTTTCAAAAATAAATAATAATTAAAAAAAAATGCAAAATCGAAAAAAAAAAAACTTTTTTGTTAAATTCCACTCGGACGAAGTTGCGGGCACAGCTGGTACAATTAATATGAACCTACAACCATCACCCACACTAAAAAATGTACCTACTAGGAAGTCATAACCCAACCTACACTACGGCAGGTGTATTTCCGTAATTATAAGTCCAATTGATCGGCTGCTATTACTCCGTACATTTGGGCAGGTAAAGAATTTTAGATTCGCATCGCAGCTAAAGTTGCCATACGATTACGAGATTCAGGATTTGCCCGCACATGTTTGGGTTTTTGGATGCCTGTCGATATTTTGTCCGGCCTTGTCATAGTTATATCCATTTCGTCTCGAGGGGATTTGTTACAGAAAAAAAGATATATTTAACGCCTACCGAAAAAAGAAAGATTATAAAGTATTCGGACTTTTTATCGGGACCTTTCCGATTTCGAAATAGTAACCCTAATCCCAGCAATCATTTAAAAAGATTATTAGAGGACCACCCAGCGATTCATTTGACATTTCGCACGCCTGTCATTTCGTAATTGACGATTACATCTCTATGTTCAAACATAGCATCTGATGGGAGTGGCAGCGTTCTGTCAAATGTCATGTTTGCTATAAATTATTGGTCAATTATTTGTTTTCATTACTTGGTGCAGACTATTAAGACCAGCGACCAATAATCCACTTTGGCCCTGGATCGAAACTACTGGAAGTCAAGGGGCATTTACCCAGCAGTGGGATGACGTAGGCTAACTGCAGCAGTATTACTCAATTCAGACCGAAATTCAAATTTTTATAAGACACTTGTATTGGGTATCTCCGGAAAGATGACTATATCATTCATTACAAGAATAATGCTTAAAAGATAACCATCTCTTTTTTGTGATAAAAGAAGAATTGTAAATACAGAAATAAAATACTTAACAAAAACCATGAATTCAAATGAAAAAAAAATAATATAATTAAACCTTATAATTTCAGCAATACCAGAATTAAAATAACGATGATAACATGTTACAGATCAGCTATTCTACAGAAACTGAAAAATGACGCCGTTTGATGTCCCAACCAATCCCAACCTTAAATTCCCACGATCAAATATAGCTAATATGTTCCAATGATATCTCTAACTTCAACGCAACACAAACTAACTCATGACAAAATCATAACTTAACAAATACCTATTACTGAACGATAAATCTGAAATTACGATACGAAAACAATTTGAATTTCATTACGAACTACAAGCTACTGCTAATAAATACTGTGTAACAAATTTTACTAGCTGATAAACGATACAATCTTATAACCATATATTTAAGACAAGGGAACTGATGCAAAAGATCAAATCAAAGAACAAATCGAGTCCTGCGGGAATTCAACCACCTCTTTTTGTGGAGCCATAGCTGTATATTGTATAATTGTTCATGACTGTATGTATTATCTAACATATATTGATATCTATTTAGCTTTTTGGTATATTTATAGCAGTCGCAAATGGCCGAGGATAATAAATTAATAATTAACTATATCAAATTCGAGGCTTCTAAATACTTGTCCTTCATTAAGTTTACAACAAGAAAACTCAAAATACATCCTTATCCAAGTTATTAAAATGTCGTAAAATTTTACATGTTCAACAAAAACTGTAGCGTGACAAGTTTTAACATATTATTCTTAATTAACAACAAACATTCTCAAGTATGCGCAAACTGCTTAAAGAATAGATGGTACATACTATTTATGTTTATGTAATTGTTTTTGTTAATTGTTTACTCTTGAAGGTTACTAAAGTCATGTATTATTATTAGTTCCTTTTAGTACATTCAACCACAGAGACATCACTATTGAAATAGCTCTGAATGCTGCGACATAAACGCACCGAGCGACGATGAGAAAGTGCAAACATTGATATCTGGGCCTCAAGTCTGCTATTTTTATAAACATCGTCATTCCAACACGATCCCATTGTCATTTTGCTAAAAGGCCGTAATCTGCCAAATTCATAATGGTCTGTCAAATTCTATGCCATTTCTTTCAATGGAGTGTCAGTGGTTGACCATTGTGAAGTCATAATGACGCCATTATATTAGTAGATTATCAAACTTGTCAAAATCAACAATTATGAAATCAATGATAGGCCATTCTGACACTATTGTAATAGCAGACTTGAGGCCCTGGTTGACTGTCCGTACTTGCACGTGACTTAAGTGTTTGCTTTGGAGACGAATTAGCAGGATGTTCAAAACTTCCTAGCTATCATTAGAGATTTTAAACCAAACCATGAAGCCCGGAGATGTCATTTTTGCACCTTTGATCGTTCGACAGTGTTTAAAACGTTGATTTAAGATCCAGAGAACTTAAAACTTCTACTGGCACACATTTTAAAAATGTCATATCAAGAATTTAACAAATGTTTGCATTTGATAAAATAGGTAAATAAAAAAATCGTATTTGGCCAAGTTCATAAAACATCGATTAAACTTCATTAGTTATAAAAACAGTCATAAATTAAACAACATTAATAAATAAAAACTCTTAAAATATATAAATTGTAAACTAATATGAAACCAAAGTCGTATTTCATAGTAAAATTAGAAAGAAATCAACTTTGAGTATCATTAAAAAAATGAGAAACATTAGTTTTGTTTGATTTTGCATTTAATAAAAGAAATGAGAACAGTTTTATTTATTGCATATTTTACATGGGACTACTTAAGTGTGAATTCATTATAATATTTGATTACGTTTAATTTTATTTCATTAGAAAGATAATGCTTTTAAATGTGTTGTTTTATTTTAATGGAAATGCTGTTTATTTATTAAGAAACAGATGTGCTTTCTTGCGACGAAATTCTTCTTGTATCGATGACTTTTATTTTAATTGACGAGGGCCTACCACCATCTCATTGCATTCTTTTTTTTTAATTTCTCGTAATGAAGTAAATAAAAATTCTTATACAACAAGTAGTGGTAAGCCCCCAGTACAACTCTGAAGCTTGATTGGTCGCCGTGCGAACCAATTAAGGCCACGCACCTAAAGAATCAAATCCTTCTCCTGTATTGCACCAAACAAACATCAAAGAAGATGAGTGATAGAATTAAAAGTGAAATAATAGTAAATTCAAATGGTTACAATGTAAAATTATGGCCCAGGAGTGTTTCGATTTAATTTTAGACTCAGGAAACTTTAACGTTCCAGTTGGCGGCTGATGCATTGCTTTACCCACGTGGTATAGGGCTGATGCTTGCTTTTTGAGAACTAATGTTGTGATGAGAACATAATTATTTCAAGTATCTATGAATGGAAATGTGAAAAAGTAATGAAAGGGGTGTAAAAAACCCTTAAAGAAGCTGAAAAGTACTTGTTCTCTCGTCCATTGCGATTTTTTTTTTGTTCTGTTCTAAACCTGGGAACCTTTTAGTTACGATTATTGGAGGTCAAAGTTTCAGCCTTTTTAAGGTTCCGTACCCAAAGGGTCAAACGGGACCCTACTACTGAGACTTCGCTGTCCGTCCGTCCGTCCGTCTGTCACCAGGCTGTATCTCATGAACTGTGATAATTAGCCAGTTGAAATTTCTACAGATTATGTATTTCTTTTGCCACTATAACAAAAAATACTGAAAACAGGATAAAATAAATATGTAAGGGTACTCCCATACAAAAAACTGATATTTTGCTCGTTTTTAAAAATAATGGTACGAAACTCTTCGTGCGCGAGTCCGACTCGCACTTGGTTTTTTTTTTAATACTAGTTTTTTAGGTTATAACTTTACTTTAAATACCTCCGTGATCCGTTTACTATTCTATGCATCCATCAGCACAATGTCTTGAGTGCGCTATATTGAGTCCTACAGTAAAACGTGATTTTTCGTTTTCGTTTCCTACCAAACATTTACTATAGTACGGGGCTTTTAGGTTTGAACCTTGCATTATATATAAACAGCGATTTTTTTCTTGAATCGTGTACTTGACCTTAGCTCTCCAAATAATAAAAAAAAATTAAACATTTTCCAAGGCCGGATCAAGGTCAAAAAGACGAAAACGCGTTTTTGTGAATAAAAACGTGGGCAAAATTATTAACAGGACGAATTTAATTATTTTAGGTAAAGAACTGGTGACAGTAATATATTTTTTCAGAATTAAACATTTTCGTCCACGGAAATTTCGATAAAAAAACATTTACGTAATTTTTGGATTGTACTTGAGGCAAAAATATAAACAGCGGTTTTTTTACATAAAATAACTTAAATTAATATATTAAACCTCCGTTAAAAAAATTAAACAAATTTGACTCACGGAAGTTATAAATATCAGTTTTTTTACAATAGCGGTCGGGGCAAAAATGTAACAGGGTTTAATTTTGTTTAAATTTAATCTAAAGGCTATTTCTAACCAATTTACACGAAAATTAAACACTTTAAAGCAAATACTGAAAAAAAATAAAAATAATGTTTACGTAAAATACGTTTGCAAGCTTCATTCTTGTATTTGGTGCAGCACTTTCATAGGAATTTGATCTTTCCGTAATAGAGATAAGGTGTAAAATCGCGTATACGTAACAAAACACTATTAAGACTTACAAATGTTTTGATGTGTTCCCGGTTGTCATACTTTCAAGTAAATATCTGGTTCCCTAGCACGAGCGCATGGTGTAAACGTAAAATGTCGATGTTGTTACGTTACGTTGTCCGTCAGAGTCATCCATATATACGAAATAAATTATGAAATGTTGTACGTAATACAAGTATTTTCCATTTTGAAATCGACGTATTTACGATCCGTTTAAATCAGTTTTTAATCAATATAAAACCTGACACTGCTGTGCAAATTTCAAAAAGCGTAAGAAAATTTGAACATCACGGGCCAAATGAAATTTTTCGTCGCGCGCGATATTTTTTTTTTTCATTCATAATGTTAATGACTAGCTTTTGCCCGCGGCTTCCCCGCGTGAAGTTCGGCAATTGCCCACGTATGCGTTAACCACCCCAAAATAATGTCGAAAATAGTCATTTAAATGTTATAGATAATAGTTGTTGGCCACGGCTTCGCGCGCGCGTAAGTGTAAGTATAGGACACATTTTAATAGTTGTGTAAAAATCTGCGCTTTTCGAAGTAAGACGCCACATAATTCATTCTGGTTAGAAAAATGTATATTACGGCGTTTTTTTTTTATTTTTTTTTTTTGTGTTGTTAGGGACCTAAATGGGTTGAACCAGAATTTATTTTAATACATGTCTTCCGAGTGACGATGCTGTAGCTCAAATGCCCCGGTCATCCATCCACCTAGCGATATAGGTTATGGTGTAAATGAGCTAACTTACTTAACTTTCAATATTTTAAATTAAAAAATACTCAGATTAAACCAATCTTTTTAACTCCCGGAAAACTACACCGTGTAAATCACCTCATCACGAAGCCGTTAACCAAGCATTCTGTACATGAAACTATGTAACTTTACGCAAAAATTATTGTTGGGAAACGACTTTTTTTTTGGGGGGTGTAAAATCATGTTTTGTGGTAGAACTCAATGTAACGCACTCAAAACATTGTGCTGATGGACGGATTGAATAGTACGGGGGTCGTGGAGGTGTTTAAAGTAAAAATCTTAAATTAAAAACTTGTATTTAAAAAAATACTTGTCAAAAAGTTGGAACTTTGACCCCTAATATCTCCGTAACTAGAAGGTTCCCAGGTATGGTGTAGAACAAAAAAATGATCGCAATGACAGGGAGAACCTGTGCCTTTCGGCTTCGTTAAGAGGTGTTTTACACCCTTTTATACTAATGAATTATCCTAGCTCTTCTGTGTAAATGACGTTTGCGGTGTTTCCTTTTGGGGCTAAAATTACTAAGATACTCGCCGAGCTCACTTCGGAGCACGCAACATAAAACTGCACACGTGAGAAACAGTTATCACTTAAATCAATGCCAGCCATAGCCTAGGGGAGGATATTGAGACATTGCGTATTTTAATTTTTATTATTTGCACCTAGAAAATGAGGTCATCATTTTCGTTATCGGCGACCCTGAAGTCCACAAAAACGACACTTGTGAAAGAAAAACCGAATGTTTTCCTCGCCGTCAATTTGGTCAGCAACCCCAAAAACCACGAAAACGACACCCATGCACGAAAAACAGGAAATTTTCCTCGGGGCCATCTCCGATTTTTTTTTATTGCCAGCGACCCGCTAAAACCACGAAAACGACACCCGTGAAGCCATTGAGTCGCGCAATTGTCCAGCCCTCGAGTGTCGGTCACGCAAGTGTCCATGCGCGCAAATATCTTTTCGCGTAAATGGGTTACCGCAAGTGTCCTTCCCACAAATGACCCAGATTCCCTAGAAGTGTGTACTTAAATGAAGTTTTTTTTAGCGTATTTGTCCACACAAACGTGCTAACACAAAAAACAATAACAAAAAAATGCCATCCCTGTTTTCGTCTGAGGGGTGGAATTTTCAAAAAAATAGATACGTGTTTCACGTCAATTCAATCGAGAAACACAAATAGTGAATTTCAAGCTGTGAAAAACTTTGAACCCCTATCTCGCCCTCTTAGGGGGTAAATTCTTAAAAACTCTAAAATACGTATTTATTTATTTCTAACCAGAAGCTTGTATATGAAATTTCAGCCTTCTAACTTAAAAAATGACGAATATCCATACAAACTTTCATCCCCTATTTAAGTCCGTTAGGGGTTGAATTTCGAAGAATCCTTCCTTATTCCTTGTCTACATTATAAAGGAAACCTCTGTGCAAAATTTCAGCTTTCCTGGGTCATAGGTTTGGGCTTGGCGTTGATGAGTCAGTCAATCAGTCAGTCAGGACTTCTATTTTTATTTATATAATATAGATATATATATATATATATATATATAACTTTGTAAAGCCATTTGTTGACCCTCTAATTGCAAAAGAACAATTTGAATTTCGCAGGCTACCCTTCCACTTCCACCTTAAGTATGTAGCTGCTGTATCTGCACTGTAATGGTGAAATAAGTAATATAATTACCTCACCTGCATTTAACATGTTGGGAAACTGTGTTGTTATCTTCCTTTATAAAATAACACTATTTCTGTATTTTTAGCCAAAGAAAACGAGGTGGGTGCTACATTTTTTCAACCACCCTGAAAATAATCCACTCTTGAAATAATCATTTAGGTTTCGAGATATGGAACTTTTTTATCAAAACTGCAGCAGTAACTGTTTTCATCATTAACATACTATAAAAGAAAAAGGATTGTGTGGTTTTATGAAACCACGGTAAAAGTGAAACTTTTTTTCATACTTTTGACATTTATCTAAAAAAAATTGGAATAATATTGCATTAAGGGTATAAAACGCGGAGTACATAAAACTGACCGTCACGCGACATGCAACACACAGACGAAAAAGTTTGAGACGATGTAATAAAACTTTCACTTTAACAAATTTAGTTTTACTGTTGAGTGTATGTTTACAAATTAATTAGCGTTAAAAATATTTTTATTATATTGTTTGGTGCTACGGAACTCGGTGTGTGCGAGTATGACTCGCACTTGGCCGGTTTTCTAAATGAAGATTTAACGTTAATGACGATCATGTTTGTAAACAGTAGGTATGTCGCCACTGACCGACTGATGGCTTGCCGTTTTTATTCCTATGCTTTTACAATTACAGAGTAACACAATAAAACCTACTTGCAAAATAAACATCATTTATCATTTATCAATAAAAACACACCGACTCTTAAAAAAGAACACAGTCATACGCATACAATGAACGCAGCGCTTATCTTGGATACGCACACTAGCACACGCTGTACGCTGCTCGCTGCTTAGCGCTGACGTCACGTTCATCGTAATTTATTTTTTACTTTTACTTTATTAAATAACGCTCTAATCTGTTTAATTTTGGGAGATTAAGGTTTGGATTGATATATATCCCATTATTAAATGAATTTCAGTCCTGTTACATTTTTGCCGTAAGTAGTATTCAAGATTTTTGGATTTTCTTGATTTTCTGTGAAGTCCGGAGCAGAATTTGTTTAATTTTCATAATAATAGTTAGATATGTTGATAACAATCACTTTAGCACTATTTTTGTCCTGTTAATATTTTTGCCTTAAGTACGAAGTCAAATTATATGATTTTTAAAAAAAACTGATTGTTCCGTGGACGAAAAATGTTTAATTTGCTGACCTACTCGTAGCACTCAATCTGTTCTACAATACTCCAAATAAACATACCTGTTTATATTTTTTTCCACCAAGTTACAACATATTAGACGTTTTCTTAAAAAAAACACATACGCGGAGGTGAACTTTTCGCGGGATACAGCATAACATACTCTCCTGTCCATACCCTACACATTCAATGAAAAAAATCGCTGTTTTTAATTAATGCAGAGTTGGCCTAATTTTCGGCGTAAATTCCCCGGACTACTAGGGTTACTCTTAGTTGGATATACAGAATGCATAAATAATTAATAATCATGGTGGATGTGCCGTAAGCGACAGCGTAACTTTAAACATCACCATCTTCAGACCTACATTCCCAAACCGCATTTACAAACACTCCGTGGGCGGGCAGCCCTATGGCCTATATGGCCACAATTTAACGGCCATTTTATTACATCGCAGGTGTCTGTATAAACACTGTTTACGTTTAAGGGTGACCTACAGAGCACTTGAGCACATCTGTCCGTACACGGAACAACATTAGGAGTTACGACATGTTACTCGTTGTTTGACGCGGATGTGGCGGTATAGGACCCGAAATAGATTTTACTGGTGGCTTCGTATGGGTGGGTTTTGAAATGGGTGTGTTTGTTTATTGAAAGATGGCAAGTTTTATGTGCTTAAGTAACAACAATTTATGATAAATTTTCTTTAAGATGGAGCATTGAAAGTGACACTGGGGACTGACAAGTTGGGTTCTTATAGAATGATTGTGCTGCCGAGGATTGAGGAAAGTCGTAAATGGCTATAAGAGTAGAGGTCTGACCAAAGACAAAGAAACGATGAATAGACTTTGTGAAAGATGATACGTGAAGAACTGGGTGACTACAAGGTTGACGAGTAATAGACTATGGAACAAGAAAAGACGTGCTGGAAGGGCCCAAAATAAATTGAGATCCTGTTTGCCGGGCGATCATGACCAGATATCGCACAAGATAGAGAGGTTTTGAAGGAGAAAGGGGAGGCTTTTACCCAGCAGTGGGCCAAATCAGCGGCTAAAAAATAAAAATAGGGCAGGAGAATGATGATGATGGAGCAATGAACGTGAAGAAGCGCAAAGAGCCGAGACTTGTACAGACAGCTTTAATATGTGCTAACCCCTCTACAGTACCGCCGAGTATGCCAGGGGGGTAACTACTTAATGACGCTGTCTGTACCAAGTAAGTTGGAGTTCCAGTCTAACCGGATGCAAGTGAGTATCAGTATTTAACATGGAGCGACTGCCTATCTGACCTCCAAAACCACCGTTAGTACCCTTTGGTTACACTGGTTGTCAGACTTCCGGGCCAGTTACTACATTTAACTACTGTCAAAGATCTACAAATGACAGCCGGGACCAACGGTTTAACGTGCTTTCCAAGGCAAGTAGGAAGCTCAGGATGTAATGAATGGTCACCTATCCACAGAGCCACCCTGGCAAGTGCTGCTTAACCTTGAAGATTGGGTTGTGCGGCTGTTATTATTTAGCCACGAAGAAAAGGACATAACGAGGTAAAATATGTACGCTTTCAATAGCAAAACTGTCCTTACTATTTAAGTGCAAGTTACAATTTAAATCAAGCAAACAGATTAATCTTTCATGTTTCAATACGAACAAACATTCAATCATTTCATCAACGCATAATTATTCTATTTAGAATCTCGGTAAGCTGCCAGACAGAAGTTATGACTTGACTGACTATTGTGACAAACCGGATAACGGGTATAGGGAAATTAACAGCAAATAAACTGTTGAAGTTTAAACACAAGATCAGCAAACAAATAAAGATGATAAATACAGAATCATAAATGATATGACTGCTAAATAACAAGCAAGTTACGAACATGACATGACATAGCTACATCCTAACTAATATCATAAATGCGAAAGTAAGTTTGTTTGTTACGCTTTCACGCGAAAACTACTCAACCGATCATCATGAAACTTTGTACACATATTCTTGGAGGTATTAAAAGTAACATAGTATACACAATAACACAATAACTATAAAGATAGATTTCAACCTGGGGAAGGACATAGGCTATATATTATCCCGCTACGACCAATAGGAGCGGAGCAGCAATGAAAAATGTTGCGAAAACGGGGAAAATGTGACGCAGACGAAGTTGCGAAAGCGCATGTAAAAGGGACAAGACTATTGCCCTCAAACCCGGTACAAATCCAGACTCCGTGGCTACTATTGAGAAATTCCTGATGGAAAAAGTCAAAAACACTTAAAATACGAAATGCTAGGCGGAGACGTGTCTCGTCGATTACAAGTTTGTTACATACAGTACATCTACATTTCGTTATGTAACTACAGCGCTCGTGCGAAAATAATAAAAGCCACTCGGTTCGCTATTTAGGTTGCCGTTTTGGTAAACCGTGCTTACCTAGTTACAAACAGCGTGACTATGTGCTAAACCTTCTACAGTCCCGCCGAATACGCCAGGGGGGTAACTACTTAACGAGGCTGTCTAATATCCAGTTTTCTCCGTGCCTCGGAAAATAAGTTAAGCCGTTGGTCCCAGCTGCCATTTGTAGATCTTTAACAGACGTTACAGGTAGTCAGTGGCCCGAAAGTCTGAATACAATTCTTACTAAAGAGTATCGTATTACCCAGTACAAACTGTAGCCATGTAAAATACTGATATTCAGCTGCATCCAGTTAGATTGGAAGCCGACCCCGACATATTTGGAAAAGGCTAGGCAGATGATGATGTTTAACTACGCGTAAGCATGTGCGGCGTTAGACACCAATAAAGCCATTACGTTACTAGTTGTATAATATACTAGCTGTCCCGCGCAACTTCGTCTGCGTCACATTTTCCCCGTTTTCGCAACATTTTTCATTGCTGCTCCGCTCGTATTGGTCGTAGCGTAATGATATATAGCCTATGTCCTTCCCCAGGTTGAAATCTATCTTCTTGCCAAATTTCATTAAGATCTGATCAGCCGTTCAGTCGTGAAAAGGTAACAAACAAACAAACAAACAGAGTGACATTCGCATTTATAATTTAAGTATGGATTATCAGAAATATGCACAAATCACGTCTTTATATGGCGGCTCACGAGTTGCAGTCATTAAGGCACGAGTCAGGAGTCAGGGCCGCACAACAATAGCTGTTGATTTTGACGCCAGCCATGCATTGTCTCTACTTTGGTCCTCATTAAGAGATGCGATCAATGTTTTTGTGTAATTTTTGTGATTTAAGTGTAGATGTGCGTACTAAAATAATACAAATAGTATGTAGTTAGAATGTATATGCGTTCGATTCGAGTCTGCTACGATCCTAACATGGCATAACATTAGCGCTGGGCTAATTATCAGCCCATAATGTTTCCACTGCTGGGATGAAGTCCACCACGCTGGCCCAGTACGGGTTGTTGAATGTCACATTTCTTCGAATTTTTGGTGCTAGGACATGTCCTCCTCCTACTGTTTCCTCACGATGATTTCTTAACCATTTTGAGAGCAGTGGTGATGAAAATAAATTACACGAAATGATGTACCAGACTGGGTTCGAAATCACGATCCATAACTTGCAAATCGATCCATACATACTCAAAATAAAATACTCACGGAATGAGAGCGTAATATAAATTAAATAACTCGGTTCATGCCATAAAGCGATAACTATTCTAAACTTGAAATAAAACATTTTAAACAGAAAAGTAATATGAAAACCATGTTTGGCCTGCATCCAAAAACTGAAGAGTTGTTACGATAACAACGAGAAAGCGCAGTTATTTAACCTGAAGAGACTCTCAAGAAATGGGCAGAGTTCCAATACAATTATGGTGATGTCAGAAGTGCTTCCATACTTATTTGCGAAATAATGATAAACATAGAATATATCAAACGCTTATCTAAGGGTGACTTTACCAAAATTATGACTGGATAGAAGATGCGACGACAGATTCGACTTATACGCGATATTGATACCGGTTCAGTAAGCTTTGTTAACTTTAAAACAATGAGAACATTATTTAATTATCTATTGCTAAAACGTACTAATCCACATCAAAATTTCTCCTCATTTATTGCAATAATTGAAAATATTTCTGTGTAGGCAAAGCAAAAAACTAAATATGCACAAAGACTTGGGTTTTGTATGTATATATGTAGAATTGATTATAGTGAACACAAAGAAAGAAAAATTATTTATTTTAATAATCACGTTATCTTATCTCATTTATAATGTTGGATTAGTTTGACGTATTTAGCTGAATTAATAAAAGGTTATGGATTGGTTTAAACAAAAACCAATTCCGTTATTGTATTTTTTTTTCCTGATATAAAAGTTATAAACAGGCCAGTATCTACACTTAAGCGTGGTAAGTGAGACTCACAGAACATAGAATGGATGATACGATGTTACCAAATCATTTGACATTTTCCACAATCGTAAAACCAGTCATTTTATTGACTCCAAACTATTAATGGTAATAGTGGTGGAGATTCAAACCTTATTGCATAGCTACGATTACAAATCCTATGAACTTCTCCTAGCACACACCTTAACAAACAAAATACTATGAACAGAAATCCTAATCCGACCTAACTAATGATATAAATGCGAAAGTTAATTTGTTCTGTTACCTTTTCACGCCTAAACTACTGAACCGGCCATATACGTTTTTGCATATATCTTGTCAGGTGTAGCGGAACGGACATAGGGTTCCCTACATCCCGAAAAAAAATTTGATTCCGAGAAAAACAACAATAACGTTCTTATGAAAATAGATGGTGACACGTGTCCAAGCCGGTTGTTAAATTCTAAATTAACGCGAGCGAAGCCACGGGCGTTCGAGGACTTACTACATGTCTTTCAAATACATGTAATTCTTCAGAAGTTGCCTGTATAGTATATTGTCTTAACACAAGACCTAGACCGACCTAGAAGCCGACCTTAGTTGGGAATTAGTTAAGTACATGATGACTCATGTACTTAACTAATTCCCAACTAAGGTCGGCTTCTAGTCTAACTGGACTTTACATGGACAACAAAGCTATTTATTATAAGAAAAAAAAAATAGTATCTTCAGACAGCCCGTCCAATAAGACATTTCTAAGACAAGACTGGAAAATAAGACATTAAAATCTGAAGTGAATAATTCAGTTTTGATCTAGTCTATCAAATGCCTAGCTAAAATCTAAAACCGACTTATTCCCGCTACTGTTCACCATCCAAACCAATATTTCACCTAAGATGGAATTTCAAATACGCAAAGTTAAACTAGCTGTCTAATTTAGTAACAGTCTAAGACAAAAGGCTGGCAGTATCAACTAATGTTAACTACAAGTCACGCCAGCCAACCGGATTCTAAGGTAAAGCGCACATTTCAGGAATTCCAAGTAATCTACTTAAAAGCTCGCAATTCAGATCGATTTATATCTGAACAAAAGGAATTTCAAACAAATGTGCGAAAGATATTTGGATGCCGATGCTTGAAAGACACATTTAGACCCTATTCTGCTTCTCCATGGGCAACCGTGGTAATCAGGGTCTAATACCGGCTGGAGTACGATAGATACTCACGAAACGCATCCTCCAATGCGCTACTCAATAAATAGGTCGTTGGAATGGCTACTCACCTTGGCAACCCTATCATCTTCCTCTTCAACAACGTGATTTAACCGCGGTAACATTTAAATTTCTCTGAAGAAGGATATTTTGTAAAAATCATAAGCTAATGCTTACTTACTTACTTGAAAACGTTCTCCTATATTGTCGAAAAAATATTTAAACAATTGTATGATAAGTCGTAACAGAATGTCGAATCAGGCGACTAATAAAATAAATGAGATGGATAAAATGGTGACGACGACAAGGACGTCTTTTGTGCCAGTTTCGAGCCAAAATACGTACAGATTAAATATAATTATAGCCATTTTTATAAACCAACCCGTTACAAACATTGTTACACATAAGAACGACATAAACCATATACCAACTTAGCAAATGATTTGGAATTATCGTAGACGTTGTTTTACATTTTTTTATCCTCTTCACTTCATGTACGACAGTGGGGTTATTATAATTAGTGGCATAAACGGGCTTAATGCTTAATAAAATTAATTTATCACAGCATTTTTTCTCCTATTACGTAGAGATCGCCTTTGTAACTTCATCAGAAGCTGTTAACCTATTTCGTAAAAATGCATATTCATGGATATTCATGGCATAAAGTGCCGCTTAGGAATTTTGTTCACAGAAAGCACAACATGCCCTGAAGCTATAAAGCCAGTACTGCAAATATATTTACTATTATTATCTACGCCTATTTACTATCAATCGTTATCTATGACTTTAGAATTAATTAATAAATACTAGTATATTTACATTTTACTGTTTCCCATAAAATTGTATTGCAGCACTATTAAACAAATTTCAAATTAAGGGGTTTTTGTCCTTTTAAGGGCTGTTCCGAACATGGTTGATAGCAGCGAGACCAATATTAATTTAATGCAAAACATGTTTTAGTTGACTAAATCATGGCGCGAGAAAAGAGTTTGGAGTAAGGGGAGCCCATTGCCCAGCAGCAAGGCTTAATAGAATAAAGGTAACGATACGATACAAATAACACAACACTATATTAGGCATAATAGTACAAATTAATAAACAAATACTTGTCGAAACAGCAATATTTATTTCTAAAAGATATGAAATAATGTGAAGAGCATCGTCGGACAGTGATTGGGAACTAGAAGATGAAGAAGAATGAAAAAAAAACTTAAGAAGTAAAATAATTGAAGCAGTATTATTTGGCAGACTGACAAGGACACTTTATGATTGATTCATTGACCTTAAAACGGCGTTAATATAAAACGAACAAGAAAGCATTGACACAGGTCCCTGAATTAATTAAAACAACCAGTAAAGGCATAATTTTTAAAATAATGGTTATTGTCAAAAGCTAAATAGTAGCAGCAGTAATTGACCGGGTAAAAATGACAAGATTCCCCGCAGTAATTGAAGAGCAACGCATGAATGATACTACAAATAAAGGTCTTACAATCAAAGCACCGACAACTCACCACCTTCGAGAAAGTCTTCAAACTTGTCAGGGTGTTATTACAGGTAGTGGCGGTGACAGTAATAATCTTAGTAATTTCAATGTGGCACAGGAAACCGATAGTTATCGATCTGTTCATGCTACTAGTGATATTGGAACGGGTGGGGCTACGGTTGATAATTATGACGATGATTAGTAGGTTAATGCTAAGCGTTATGTTATGTAGGACATGGAGGAAAGTTGTTACGTATGTGGAGGTGTGAATAAGTTCAAGGGCTTTGAAGATTGAATTTTTCAAAAGATTCAATTGGGAATTGAAATCAATAAAAAAGTGCAAGCGCAAAAGGATTTTGATTAGAAGCTGGCTTGAGGTGTCGCATGATAACAGTATTAACTTAGATTGTTTAGACTTTCCGAAATGAGATGAAAGCGACGGTAAAAGAAAAACCAACGCAAAAACGGTACCAAGTATTCAGTACACCATTCTGAGACCCCCCATATAAACTTTTCAGCGAAGCGAAAAAACAGCTGTTCAATACATTTTGACTTTGTAGGTATTGCCCTTTTGTAAGAAACAGCTGTTACCGTTTGTGCGTCGGTTTCCCTTCCACCCTGTATAAAGGGTGTAAAACACCTCTTAACGAAGCCGAAAGGCACTGGTTCTCCCTGTCATTGCGATCATTTTTTTGTTCTACACCATACCTGGGAACCTTCTAGTTACGGAGATATTAGGGGTCAAAGTTCCAACTTTTTGACAAGTATTTTTTTAAATACAAGTTTCTAATGTAAGATTTTTACTTTTAACACCTCCACGACCCCCGTACTATTCAATCCGTCCATCAGCACAATGTTTTGAGTGTGTTACATTGAGTTCTACCACAAAACATGATTTTACACCCCTCAAAAAAAAGTCGTTTCCCAGCAATATTTTTTGCGTAAAGTTACTTAGTTTCATGTACAGAATGCTTGGTTGACGGCTTCGTGATGAGGTGATTTACACGGTGTAGACTTAAATGAGGGAACTAAGCAAGCAGTATATCGAAATTACCCCGTGAAGTTCTTACAAAACCTTCGAGTAAAACTTCATTCTAAGAATAAAATCTTTTCCAATAGACTTTATGATCTTGAACACAATAAAGACACAAATTATCACATACCACGAAACTCATGATGTAACAATGAAAGCAATGGAGGCGTTACAAAAGTGCGAATGTTCACACATGGCAATACTAGCAAGACTGGTCGCAGTCGTGATTCGGGAACAAATGGTGAATTAACATGGCAATGTGATAGATATGAAATGTTTGTTGATGGGGTATCAATTTCGTGTGTATCGGGTGAAAATGGAGATAAAATTGTTGGGAATAGCGGCAGTAATTGGTGTGATGAAGAGCATATAGATTACTAGCTGTTGCCCGCGACTTCGTTCGCGTGGATATTTTGAAGAGAATGTTTGAGAAAATAAAATAAAGTAGTCTTTATGTTATTCCAGACTATAATCTATCTCTGTGCCAAATTTCATCCGAACTTAAGATCAATATTGACGAAAAAAAATAGTGCGTGGAGTCCCTCCGCGCGGAAGAAGTGAAACTTCGTAATACTACACGTATGCGTTCGAGTGCCACTCATTCACTCTCGCTCTGTCTCTTTCTATTCCCCCTCCATGGTAGCGTTAAACGTTTAACGCAATCTTGTTGGAAGTCGCATAAGAAGATTCATTTCAATAATAATTTCATTGTTGCTCTTGTCGTATTTTACACATTTAACTAACTGAAATACTACAAAGGTATTGCATTTTTCATTTATCACCATCATCTTTCGGCCCTTGTCGATTTTGTGATCGGGGCAACACAAGTATTTCTTCAATTCTCCCCTGTTAGCTTTCACGCTCTTATTTACTCATTTTTCTTCAAAGTTTCAATGATTAACATCATTAAAGACAGAAAATCTTTTAGACGAATACACTTAAAATATTTTACCATCGATCACTATTTTGCTACCAACCTCCATCGAGTACACTTATGCATAATTTGTTTTTGTAACTCAAATAGTTCTTTTCAAAAAAATATCTTTTATCTCCGACAGCTTGACGCTTTTTTGCTATTCGATAAACAAAAATGAAAAACAAAAGATACTGGTCGATTACACAACCTCCTTCTTCTTTAGAAGTTGGTTAAAATGAAGAAAATTACGCACATCAACCGTATCTACGTTTCTATCTATCTTAGCCAACAGTTGTACAATTTAACAATTTCATCCCCATTAAAAAATCGTTTACAGTCATTTAACTGGCCGTGGCAAGCTATAGATCTTTGTCAGCCGACAGCCGATGGCATTTAATTCCCCCATTTAATGGTGAATTTATATAAACGTTTACATTATTATGTTATTATGTGTGTCCTTTGCGATTATTGGATTCTAGTGCATGGCTTTATTAACATGAAGTATTTATCAAATGGTTAAATAAATAGAATAGTTTTATATTCAGATATTGTTTAGTAGAAAAAATTACCACCACAACAAACGGCGAACGAAAACATCGTGGGGAAACAGGCATGTCTTAGAACAAAAATTTTGAAGACTTGCCACAACTACTTATCCGCACTAGGCATGGTGGATTATGGTCAGCTCTCCCTCTCAGAGGCCTGTGTTCCAGCACTTGGAACGTAAAGGCTGAATATGCCAGTAAAGAAAACAAAAAAGTCAAGGAGCTCATGGCTAAATAATAACAGCCGCACGGATCGATCTTTAAGGTTAAGCCGTGTTTACCGAGGTTGGTCCGTGGATGACCATAATTACATTCCGAGTTTCCTCCGTGCCTCGGCAAGCACGTTAAGCCGTTGGTCCCGGCTGTCATTTGTAGATCTTTGACAGTCGTTACGAGTAGTTAGAAGCCAAAAGTCTGACAGCCTGTCTTACTAAGGGGTATCGTATTACTTAGTTGCTTGGGTTGTGGAGGTCAGATAGGCAGTCGCTTCATGTAAAATACTGGTACCCAGCTGCATCCGTCTAGACTGGAAGCCGACCCCAAGATAGTTTGAGAAACGGTTAGGCAGATGATGATGAGCAATCAAAAAAGTCCTCTCGCTATGAGAGGGAAGGGCTGATATATACTGCGTAGCCAAACAACAATCGTCGGGCAGAAGCCACCAGAAACACAACAATCGTCTGGCCTGAGGATGCTCCCTAATCAATGGAAGATGAGACACTTTGTACCTTCTTCCTGACACCTCTGTAATGTTAAACTATCACTATTTTTGCTGTGTCAGACAGTGTTCATAGTCATCTCATTATACTAGTAGTTACCACCAATGCAAGTACACATTATGGAAAAAAATAAATTACTGACATTACACAACAAATTAATAATTTGTAGTATCATTTTCGTTTTCTTTTATTAAAACCTAGTGATTTCCAAACTCATACAATTCTTTCATTACAATTCAAAACTATACCAAAACCATTCATTACACCTTTATCACTATTCAAAAACCCACTATGAATACCTCAGCGTTGAGATTCCATCACGTCTCATAACGTCTCCATGACACACAACGCCCAAAATGGCGCCTGTTTTGATCGATACTGTAACGGATTAAAGATGGCCTGTCTATAATCCGCGATAGTTTTTGATTAGTAATTCAATTTTTATTTACTAGTTGTTGCCTGAACTTCGTCCGCGTGAAATCTATACAAATAAATAAAATTGAAGTGTCTGTAATTAATAAATTACAGCTTTTTGCTTTTACTGTACTTTGAATGCATATGAAAGTAAACATATACGGTACCAAAATTTTGTTTTTCAAATGTCTGGTCGTAGATCGGCCTGTCTGTTTGTTTCGGAGACACTAGCCGGACTTTTACTAGCCGAAAGCTGAGTAGGAGTAACTTAGGCTACACAACTTTTACAGAAAAGTTAAGGACTCCTTGCAAAAATATTAAAACCCTTAAAATGATTACCAAAATCCGGAGGACGAGCTCTTATTTTTCTGGGAATAAATCTGGCGTTTGCGTTTATTAAATACGAAACTGTTTTGGTGTCTAAAGTAGATTAAATCAGTAATACCTCCAAAACTAGAACGTAATATTTTGATATCGCTAAGATGGTACAGTTTCGGAACGAACCTACAATCATAAAATACTCAAATCCAATTTAGAACTGGACAATAAATCAAGCAATTTTTTTAAACATTACAATAATTTACAAAAATGAAGCATCTAATAAATTAGATGAGATCCTTCTTAATGGTAGAATATTGCGCACCATTTTTCTTACAAATTCAATATTTGCAAGGACTAATCAAAGTTTTTAAAAGCAATATTAGGAAAAAGGCATTAGATTAATAAACGAAACTAATGATTTTTTAAATGAATGTTGAATGAAGCAGTGTAGAGATCATAAGAAGCTCAGCCGCGATCTTAGCAAATTAGCACGAGCTTTAAGCTAGACGTTATTCCTGTCACTGACGCACAAGTTCTTCACAGAAGGAAGTGCGGCATTGAGAATCTTGTGTTGGAGGTGTGGTGTGACAAAAAAAGGATAAAGTTAGGAATAAGTATTTAAAAGGGGGTTTGAAAGTTGCGCCAGTTACAGAAAAGTTGAATGGGAATCGACGTCT
The DNA here is from genome assembly GCA_963082945.1 of Cerastis leucographa. NCBI lineage: Eukaryota > Metazoa > Arthropoda > Insecta > Lepidoptera > Noctuidae > Cerastis > Cerastis leucographa. The sequence continues at coordinate 13,777,648 of OY720365.1, read as the reverse complement.
TGGTATGGACATGTGATGAGGAGGGAAGAATCGCGTATGACGAAAAGAGTAATGATTATAAATGTTGATGAATGGAGAGGGAGAGGAAGACCAAGGCAACGATGGATGGATTTTGTGAGGAATTATATGAAAGATAAAGGTGTACATGATTGCGAACCGGTTGACAGGGGAGAATGGAAAAAAAACGTGTTGCACCGACCCTAAATAACATGGAAGAAGTGCAGGACGATGATCTTGTCGCACAAGTGTTAAACTGCAAATGTCTTTGCTTAGACTCGGGCTCGCAGAGACGGAAACATGTCTACGCAAAAGTACGAGCTACTTACTTTTATAAGTCTTTACCTTAATGTCATTCCAAAGAATACATCCTAGAATAGTAGAACAAAGCTTCAAAGATGTCCGATAACGAAAGAAAACGTAAACAAGTCAGAGATCGTTTACTGAATGAAGTCAATCAATCGCCACAACCCATAAGCGCAGTAAGAGCATGCCATAAACGGAATAATTATAGAATTTCTCTTCAACACAAGGTCGTTGCTGCATTATGGTGGGTAACGCACTGGGGAGTTTAGCTGTAAGTATTCTTACGTTGGATATGGATGCAGCAATGCCAAATTTGACAAAGTTTTTTTTTATGGGAGGTACAGCCATTTAGAATAAGATTGAAACGAGAGTGGAAGGCCTCCCACTAGGTGGACCGATGACCTGGTGAAGGTTGTGGGAATCCGCTGAATGCGAGTCGCACGGGACCGGTCAATGTGGCGACACTTGGGGATGGCACATGTCCAGCAGTGGACGTTTGTCATCAACGTGCAACAAACAAATTTTTTCAAATGAAAACGAAAATTCAGAACAGAAGCCAAGTTCGGGATCTGTGTAATTTGATGATCACTCTGAATCATCAGATCGATCACAGTTATTTACGCCTGTATTTTTTATCACTGAATAAATCACGGGGATCTTTATGTCCGCTACAAAAATGCTGATATTGGGCTGCTCCTGTCAGAGGTAAAACACATGTAGTTATGACCACACTGTAGCAGTAAGTTTAAAAATAAGCAACTGACCGCAGCAGTTTATCCGCCCAGTGCGGTACTTGCACAAGGATTTAGAAACGCTCAGTGCATCAGAATGGAAACCCGCCGCGACAGAAAAGGCACCGGCTGACTCATTAGTTACGTCAAATGCTATCATAGTTTATTTTAGAAACTAACTTTATTAATTAGGTACATTATTGCTAGAGAGTTTATTATGCAGCTTTTTCATTATTATCTCGGCGGTCGAGTTTCGCTGGTTAATTTTGTTTCACTCTGTATCAGAAACTTTTGTACATTTCATGCTTCTGGACATGTTTTAGACTCTAGAACATGACAGTGGTTAAGATAGTGTCTTGACTGTTACTATTGCTTGCATTTGAAGCGAATAAAGCGATAATGCGGCCTAGGGTGGAGCACGCTTGCCTAGAAGAAACCGAGTCAGTCGAACTTTGAAAAAATTTAGGTTTATGATCGAGGAACAGAGAAGCCGGCTGTTACTTCCACAGACTGGCTGACTTTTATTATGTCGGTCCACAGGTTACAGACTAACAACAGAGACATAACATCGTTTACTACCAAAAAACCGTCACCAATTCAACCATAGACCAACAAAAACCAGAGGCGTCAAGACATTATTATTTAATCCCACTTCTACCTACGCGTTGAGAATACATAATAAGAAGACAGGAAGCTTGCTTCGCATTCCACGCACGTTACGGCGGCCATTTTAAGAACTTTATCCATAGAGAACGTAAAGTGCATTGCTTATAGCATATAGGTCGGACCGCATCGGAAATATTATGTTAAGTACGATGCAGGCAAACGCGGAAATCTGACGTGCAGGTTGAATAGCTAAATAGATGCGGAATGTCTCTATGTTTTAATTATAGGGATTTGAATAATGGGCTGTCTCGCTGGTCTTGTGGTCGCATCTGCGACTGTTAAGTATGAGGTCTTGAGTTCGATTCTAAGGTCGGGCAGTGTTATTGGGGTTTTCCATCTGGAATTTCTCAGAAGCAGCCATGGAGTCGGGATTTGTGCCCGGTTGATGGCAATAGGCTCGCCCCTTATTACATGGGACTAAAACATAACTGGCGAAATGTGCCCTGCCCACAATCATTGGATATTCATTAGCATAATAGATTACGAATTTCCTTCAAATTCATTCCGAGATATTCGCGCAATTTGAGTGTATGGTTATTAGTAACGCAGTTCTTTTTTTGAGAGGAGAACTCTTCAACAATCTAAATAGATTTTGAGATAAAAATCGATAGAGATCTCTATCTCTATCGATTTTTATCTCAAAATCGATGACTTATATTTCTATCCGGGTTACTTCGTAACGTAAAAGTAGCCGCCCAACTCTGTTGGCTGTTCATCCATTTGCCTGCCCCCAATTTATTTGAAGTCGGCGCAGCATGTCCTCTTCTCCCATGCTTCTCTATCACTCGTCATCTCATCAGACACCTCCTTCCTTGCCATATCATCGTTCACAGAGTCCATCTATCATTTCTCATGTAAGCTACTCAATGGTAATAAATTAAATCAAAAGCAGCTTCATAAATAAAATGCACTGCCAAACATTAAACAACTGATTACAACTTTTTGTAGTTGTGCAATTGTAATACCGACTTGTGATTAAAATACTTACATTGGACTTGCAATTTCATAATATGATTTAGTGCCAACAGTTCATTCCGTGATTGATTCATGATTAATGAAGTAGGTATCTACGTACGAAGTAACATTTGCAATTTGGATAATGGTTATGGACATTCATTGATACTTCTGAGTACGAGGGTGTATTAGTTTAATACCTATACGTACCCTAGATTCATGCATAAACTCTCGCGTTTTTTCGATGGGGACGACGCAAACTCAATCTCAAAGCATTTATTTCAATTAGACCATTACAGGCACTTTTGAAAGAAAAAAAAAGAAGAACAAAACGCAATACTACAGCCCCAGACACAAGGTATAATAACTTGTGAAAGTACTTTAGTTGCCCATTCCAAAGCGTAGATCTCTATGGAGAAGAATGGGCAAGGAACTCCATGGACACTCTTTTAAATCAAAATATTATTTCAAAATCTTTGTTACATCACTCATGTTGAGAATTACAAATATATGAGAACGATGTAGAAATACGTGCATTTTAAGAGCGTTCGGAGAAAAAAGATAAAGTAATTGAAATAAACCGTAGCAGCTAAAAGATGACCAGTCACAAGTGACAGCGCCCGGTCACGACCATGACACTTTAGAGGTATGAGAACAGGCGCTGTAGTACTTTTTGTAGTAAGTTGCTTTTTGTGGCAACAACACCATCAATCAGCCACCATTCAACTCAATCATATTGAAGGGAACTAAATGACCCGACACACGCGCCACCATCAACGCCTAGAATAGTTTTGAATAATTTGCTCTATACAAGGCCTAAACAGATCCTTCATGAAGCAGTCAACCAAGCATTCTACGCACACCAAACTAAGTAACTTGAAAAACGATTTATTTTTGGGGAAAAATTACGTTTTACGGTAGGACTCAAACCATTGTGCTGGTGGGTGCACCGAATGGTATAAGGATAGTGGTGGTATTTAAACAAAAGTTATTTTTTAAATTAAGTTCTTGTGAAAAAGTTGGAACTTTGACCTCCAATATCTCGGTAACTAGAAGGTTATGGTCTAAAACAAAAAAAATATCTCAATTTCGGGAAGAAAAGTAAGTGTCTTTCGGCTTCGAAAAGGGAACTTTTGCACCCATTAGAAGTAGTAGTCACTGCCCTGCATTACCCGACTCCTCATAACCTCTTCTTTGTAAGAAACCAGACAATGCAAAGCACCGACTAAACAACATAGAAATAAATAGTTCCATGATTTCTTCTGATTTTCATTCGCAAAATATTTGAGAAGAACGCTAGTTTCTTCTCCATACTGTACTGTTGTCTCATTTTATTAATAACATCCAAAACAACGATATTCCCTATCATTTACAATGTCACAGTTTCTCACATAAATCATGCAAAACTTCGTACACTGGAGAGAATATTGTGCGCAGTTTACACTATATGCAATGAAACTGAATACAAATGGGACGTCACCGTATCTAGTGTAGACTCTTTGCACGCCAGTGTATTTGTCTGCCGTTTTAAAGAAGTTATTGTGTCTACCGGAAAATTAAAACAGCGAAAATGCAGACTGGTTTGCTGTGTAAAAAACATGGACGATTTTCAGTAGACTGGTGTAACTACTTTTTTTATTTCAATGATTATAAAAAGCATTTTAGGAGCACTATTTTGGAGAGTGTTGTAGGCAAGCGTAGCAATTAGGTACAGTCAGTGCCTAAGTAAAGCACAGACTCCTATTTCCCTATCTTTTTTGTAAGAGGGGTCTAGAAATACAAGGCACTGTTTTCTGTCATGGCGGCCAGGTTTATCCGAAGCTAGCCGTAGACGCGGCAGATATACTATAACCAATAATCACAAGACCTAAGGGGCAGTTATAATGACACACATCATCTGCCGAGCCTTTTCCAACTATGTTGAGGTCGGCTTCTAGTCTTACCGGATGCAGCTGAATACCAGGATTTTACATGGAGCGACTGCCTATGGCGAGCAGCGGTGGCCCAGTGGTGGCAGCTCCGACTTACGAGCAGTAAGCCGTGGATTTGAACCCAGGTAGGCGCATTACTTTGTGTAATTTATTTCATCACCGCTGCTCTCAAACATCGTGAGGAAACCGGCATGTCTTAGAACTAAAAATTCGAAGACGTGACATCTACCAACCCGCACTGGGCCCGCGTGGTGGATAACAGCCCACTCCCTCTCATAGAGGAGGCCTGTGTCCCTGCAGTGGGAATATTATAGGCTGATGATGATGATGATGACTGCCCGTCTGACCTCTACTACCCAGTTTTCACTGGGTACTACGATACCCCTTGGTAAGACTGGGTAATCACACAGAACAATCATTATAATTATCGTATTAAACAAGTCTTAGCATGTCCTGTACAAAACATTCTCACATTTCCCCTTTCATCAGTCCCAGCATCTGAATGAAATAAGTTTTCATTCGTACTAAGGTGTTGGCAGCTAAATAATAAAACACGTCAACGGCATGTCTTGGCAAAGGCAACGCTGTCAATTCAGACATCGACTACCGGTGGATTATTCTCATCAAGTGCCAATCATAATCTAGTGACGGGTATACGATTGTAACTGCTTGTCCACGACTTGGTTACTCTGTCCAGAGACACGCATGTTGTCATCGACACCGGAGGGAGAAATATAATGAAATTGCTTAGGTTTAGAGCACGTACGAGGCTCCGAGAATTTCTTTTGTCAGGCATCGAATTCATCATCATCTGCCTAGCCTCTCCCAACAATATTGAAGTCGGCTTCCAGTCTAACCGGATGCAGCTGAATACCAGTATTTTACATGGAGCGACTGCCTATCTGATCTCCACAACCCAGTTAGTACTAGGTAATACAATACCCTTCTGTAAGACTGCTTGTCAAATTTTCGGGGCACTGAGTACCTGTAACGATTCTTCAAATGACACCGGACCAACTGCTTTCCGAGGCACGGAGAAAACTCGGACAATCAAAGAACTAATAGAGGTTAAACAGCACCAGTATGAGATTTGACCAGCCTTGCTAATGAAAAGTTAGATAAACAAAAATAACTGATAGGTAGCACCAATTAGGTAACTTATAAGTCTTATAACAGTTATAACTACTAAATCTTCAAAGCCTCATAAAAATACAATAATCACTATACATCAAGCACTTGAAAGAAGTACAGTCACAAGAACTAATATGTATACACACAACACAGCAACTTTGAAAAGTGATTTTCACCTACTGCAATGATTAACGTTTTATGTTTTACGAACATAGTATTTTGGAAGCGATTCTATTACGAAATATTGATTATTTACTAGCTTATGCCTACTGCTTCGCCCTTATTTCGTTCGGTAATTTTCCCACGGAATCGTACTACCTGGATAAAAAGTATCCCATGTGCTTTTCCAGACTATTATCTATCCCTGTGCCAATTTTCATCCATATCCGAAATCAGAAAGAGTAACAAACATCCATACATTCAAATATCCATACCTCTCCACAAACTTTCGCTTTTAAATTATTAGTAGGAAGTAGGATTTCACGAGAAAATCGCTTATGAATTTTTCAAAGTGTAATACATATAAGTGGTCGTGACTGTACAAAGTAACAAAGCGGAACAGAAGCGTGTAAGTAAGTAGTTGCCTTATCGAAGCATTTATTTATAGTAAGACTGATTAATGAACGAGTTCAACAAACGGAAAGTGAATGCAATTGAGTGAATGAATGTTTGGCGTAAGATTGCAAGTGTTCAGTTGTAGCTACGATAGATGTATTGATTGAAATATTGGTTTGAAAGTTTTTTGATGGGTAATGGTTGATATGGAGTTTTTTTTATTATGGGGAGTTGTAATTTCAATCGCTTTTCTATATGCCCTATAAAATGTTTGATTTTTGTTTTCTTCGATGATGATGTTATAGGACGTAGTATTTAAAAATCCACTTTATTACAAACCTTTAGTTTCGATGTTTCGTAACGACCTAAAATGTGAAAATATTTTACTCCAGCCAATATCTTCATAATTTGTTATTTTTGAGTGCACCACTGACTACCCTACTTTTAATTTTAAGTTTGTAGTCCATTTAAAAGTTGTCTGGAAGATATCACTATCAGCGACTAGGGCACCGTTGTACACTCAGAAATAGCAATAAAGTATATATTCTATCTATGAATACCTCTAAAGATTCAAGAGCAAGGAACCCCATCAAATTCCACTCCTCAGTCGCTAAGCGAACGATGAAAATAACCTCATTCACCTCCACATCACGTGCCTAAATAATAAATAAAACAAAAACACATCACCTATAAACAATAGAGACATTTCTTAGAACGTTCGCCGGCCGGCAGCTGGCAGGGTGGCAGCTGATCGACAAATCCGGCGCATTCATGAGCTTGCGCAACGCGGCGGGACTGTCTAATATAAAGGGGCTGCTAGAACGGTTGTAGTCGGTTTTTCGCAATAGAAATAATTGGCAACATACGTGAAAATTCCCTTGAGGAGTTCGTGGCTAAATAATAACAGCCGCACGGGTCGATCTATAAGGTTAAGCCGTGCTTGCCGAGGTTGGTCCATGGATGGGTAACCAATGCACGTTAAGCCGTTGGTCCTGGCTGCCATTTGTAGATCTTTGACAGTCGTTACGAATAGTCAGAAGCCAAAAGTCTGACATCCAGTCTTACCAAGGGGTATCGTATTACCCAGTTACTGGATTGTGGAAGTCAGATAGGCAGTCGATCATGTAAAATTCTGGTACTCACCTGCATCCGGTTGGACTGGAAACCGATCCAAGATAGTTGGGAAAGGGTTAGGCAGATAATGATGACGTGAAAAGTCCGTCATAGGAGTCGCTCCATGTAACATACTGCTATTCATCTGTATCCAGTTAGATTGAAAACCGATCCCTCATTATAATCATTCTCCTGCCCTTATCCCAATTAATTTGGGGTCGGCGCACCATATCGTCTCCTTCCATACTTCTCTGTTACTCGTCATTTCAGTAGTCACCTCCTTTCTAGCCATATTATTCTTCACACAGTCCACCCATCGTTTCGAAAGCCGACCAGTTGAGATAAGTCCGATGAAAGACACCAGATCTTGTTCTATCACAAAGGATCTTAAGCCAAGTTTGGTTTCCATCCATCAATTACATAAAAACGTCAGCAGGCTGTGAATGCAGCAGCTGTGTCGCAAACTTTGTCTCACCGTCTACCCTGCCCTTTGTGCCCAAAAACGATCAATATAATACTATCGATCAATATAACCTACACTCTTTGACATACGACACCGTAGAAGGGACGGAATTTCGGCCCAACCAAAGACACGAAAAAGATGAAGAATTACATTCAAACATTTACTATCACCTACCCACCCCTATCAACAATCTACAATACACAACAACATTAAAACAATAGCCGAAATTTCTTGGAACGCTCGCTTAGTGGCAGGCTGGCAGCTGATCGACAAATCCGTCGCGCACTGCTTTTGCGCAACGCATGCGTGGGCGACGGTTACTTACTGTGAACCGGCCGGTGTGTCGGGGAGCCGGTGACACTGCGCAAGCTGATTAGGTAGGTTATAGCAGAAGTTTGAGTAGAGTACAGAAAATAAGTTATTCAGGTGAATGCACAATTCGACACGGTAGGTATGACAATGAATAGAGAAGTAGGTATGGAAGACAAAGGCCATGCTGCGCCGACCTCAAATAAATTCAGATAAGAGCAGGAGATGAGGTATGTTAAAAAAACAAGGGACGTTTAGGAGCGTGTTAGGTTGAAGATACCGTCAAAATCGCGTAATCGCCTGGTTGAAGGACGCACGAAAACGGGAAGTATGGCAGAAGAAAGCAGAGGCTTATACCGAGCAGTGAGTTAATCGGGGCTGAAATGATTAATGACACGTTATGGAATTCATCTAATAGTTGTAAGGATATTGGCAGATACTAAGACGACAATAATGAACGGGGTGAGCAGCAGTAACTAGTATAAGAGATTTGTGTCTGCAAATGCACGTATTCTAAGACCTCTGTAAGAATTTTGGTGGACAATAGTGTGACTCAATTTATCTATCTACATTGGATTTGAGAGAGAGATGGATTTGAGTCTTGTCTAGCTGGCAGGTTTATGAAAGCAGTACTCACAAAACAAAGCACGTTTTCACAGAAAACTCTAAACAGAACTACTAACTGCACTGCCCAATGACATGCGCCCGAGCACATTTTAGTAACTTGTAAACGTTGCAATACCAAAACTGTTATGACACGTTATGGAATTCATCTAATAGTTGTAAGGATATTGGCAGATACTAAGACGACAATAATGAACGGGGTGAGCAGCAGTAACTAGTATAAGAGATTTGTGTCTGCAAATGCACGTATTCTAAGACCTCTGTAAGAATTTTGGTGGACAATAGTGTGACTCAATTTATCTATCTACATTGGATTTGAGAGAGAGATGGATTTGAGTCTTGTCTAGCTGGCAGGTTTATGAAAGCAGTACTCACAAAACAAAGCACGTTTTCACAGAAAACTCTAAACAGAACTACTAACTGCACTGCCCAATGACATGCGCCCGAGCACATTTTAGTAACTTGTAAACGTTGCAATACCAAAACTGTTATGGTTAATATAACAAGCGACTGTTACAGATTCATTGACTAATTCCTTCTACATAAATCTTGTCATACAACTCAGTTAATTAAACACAATAACATTTTAGTTAACTGTATGGGTTCTGACAAGATTAAGTACGTTGCTGGTCTGACAATGACGGCAGTTTGTCCTATTACAAGTCAACTATATTCTTCTAGCTAATACCACGGCTTCGCACGCGTTTTCTCCGTTGATTGTCCCACGATATCGTACAACCAGGATAAAAGTATTCTATGTGCTGTTTCAGACTAATATCTATCCCTGTGCCAAATTTTATCCAGATATATTCTATGGCATGGAATAGTAAGAAACATCCATACATCCTCACAAACTTAATTCCTACTAATATTATAAACGCGAAAGTTTGTAAATATGGATGGATGTATGGATGGATGTTTGTTACTCTTTCACGTAAAAACTACTGAATGGATCTGGATGAAATTTGAAACAGGGATAAATTATAGTCTGGAATAGTACATAGGATACTTTTTATCCCGGTAGTGGGATCCCGTGGGACAATGACCGAAAAAACGCGAGCGGATCCGTGAGCATAAGCTAGTTTATAATATTAGTAGGAATCTGCTGTCAAATCTTAAGCTAGCTATTGTTATCATGTGGTAATAAATAGAGTCAATGCATTTTATTGGAGGTTTGAGAACCTAGATGTCATTTTTGTGTTGGTAAACGAAAAAAAAAGCAAGTTTGACATCTCTGTCTGAATAAACCCTTCCTAATCATCGACTTTTCAGCCCGGAATCACACTGCTGGGTTTAGATGCCTCTCCTTTATTCTTCCATACTTTTGGGTTCTATGAGTCCCTTTGACGATATTGTCAACCCAACATGACGATTAGAGTTGAGGGTTACTTGAAGTTAATAAGGGTTCGTTTTAACGGTCTACTGAACTGGAAGTAATCAACCTCACCTTTCTAATCAACTAGTATAATAAACAACGGTATAGGAGGAGCTCGTGGCTAAATAATAACAGCCGCACGGGTCGATCTTTAAGGTTAAGCCGTGCTTGCCGAGGTTGATCCGTGGATGGGTGACCATAATTACTTATCGCGTTTCCTCCGTGCCTCGGAAAGCACGTTAAGCCGTTGGTCCCGGCTGTCATTAGTAGATCTTTGACAGTCTCTACGATTAGTTAGACGCCAAATGTCTGACATCCAGTCTTACCAAGGAGTATAGTATTACCCAGTTACTGGTTTGTGGAGGTCAGATAGGCAATCGCTTCATGTAAAATACTGGTACTCAGCTGCATCCAGTTAGACTGGAAGCCGACCCCAAGATTGTCAGTTTGGGAAAAGGCTAGGTTGATGATGAATAAACAAAGGTATAAGCTTCGTTCAAGCTTGTGTCACATCAAAAGAAAAATTCAAAAACTGCAGTCGAAGATCTGAATAAAATATTCTAAATCATTAACAGACAAGCAGAACATAACACGACAGAATCATAAATTGATATAATGTCGATATTATATCATACATTTGCGTCACTTCGTAAGGAAATCGTTATGTGTAGGCGCATGCGCAGCTAAGCGCCGCCAATGTCATACTTGTGTGGCGATCGTGTGAAATATGTTCGATTATTGCTTGAGATTGGATATTGGGCTTTTTGTAGATGTTCTTAGACAGCTTTGTTGAGTTAGTCACCTTTAGTGTTATTATAGGAGGATGAAACACATTCAAGACCGGTGTATATGCGTTTTAGGTCAAAGATGACTGCAATGATATAGATTCGTTCAATACCTACACGCGTAGCATGACCACTGTTTAAAAGAGTTATGTCGACGGAAGAATCGACATAATGACAGATTGTCATTGTCTATCTGTCATTATGTCGATTCTTCCGTCGAGATAACTCGTTTGCACAGTGTCATGCTACGCGACGCGTGGTGATAGGCTAATAATGACAACAAAGAAACGAATTCTATGGAACCCTTAAGCAGCACGGCAAATAAATGAATTTTCCAGAGCGACAACGAAGTGCTTAGCAAAAATCACAAGGATGATGAGAACAAAAATAAATGCATACGTTGCTTTTCTGTATACCTACATGATTGGCAAATAAACGATTTCTATTTCTGTCACTCTTCCATATCATGACAGGATAATCATATCCTTAATCAAACTAACATTCCCAACAAAAACACCTGCACACCAGCCACTGCTACAAATTCCACACTCTTCCGCAAACAGCGATCCCGTCTTTCCAGTTGCACGTTAAGACATCAATACTGAACCAAGTCCTCATAGCTGTTGACATGCAATTATAACTGACGAGAACCATGTAGGGGGTCCCGTCACAGATAGCCTTAGATACAAAGAAACACTACCTGTACCAAGAGCAATCGCACACGCACATGCTTTCGAATCAAGTGTTCGAAATTTAACGGGGAATAGAGGGGCTTCATTCGCAACATCTTCGTGAAACTTCGTAGCAATGAGGTTTGTATGTGTGAGTACCTCAATAGATGAAGGTAGTAGTTCGGTTTGCAACCTCTGGTCCCGTTGAAATCTTGTGGATTCCTGTCCATTCCCTAAAAGGGGTGATACGGATCATGGTCGTGATTAAGCGGATGGAATGAAGAATGGATCCTATGTTAATTAATTAATTTCTTTAATGGGAGAACGGAGTTGACTGGATTCTTGTGAGTCAATCGACAATCTCACAGTTAAACTGCGTAAGCAGTTTTGTGGGGCAATGTATTAGTATTAAGGAATTATTAAATTTAATAAAACATTCATTCATTCAATACTTTGTAAGTACCTTTGACATTGAGCTTAGAGACTTTGAGACAGCTAATACTCGTTTTGTGCCTAAAACTGATCTTGTCTCGTCCATAGGTTTTACACACATTTTTCTTTTATAGAAATCTAATTCTGCTCTCCGCGGTAAAGTAATCTTATGTAAATCTCCTTTATTTTTCAGGCTGCCAATAGCAGCAATAGTCCTCATACTAATAATAAAGAGGTACAGATGAACCGGTTTTCTTAATAAAACTTTAGTCCGATTTAATAAATTATTTCCCTGATGGAGATCTTCACCATTTCTGATTGCCATATCCTCGCCAGAAACTAGTTAAATATAATTAACCAGTACGTTATGCTTGTGGCGCATGAAGTAAGCTCAGACAAATAGCAATAATAAATAATATTTCCGAACAAGAGGTTCAGATAATTTTAATTAATTTACAATCTTAATTTAGACAAATTGAGTGATTAATAAAGTATCGGAGTTTTATACCGTAAACAGGCCTATTATTTTAGACACCAAACGGACACCAGTCTCGGACGCTGTCGGTCTACCAGTTCTACTGAAGTAGACCTTTTTGATAGCTTTCATGTGTTACCATTTAACAGATGAACGCTTATTCATGCACTTATTTATATGGAAAAAGAAAGATCGTGATGAATTTTCGAAAAAGATATATATTTTTTAAACATTAGGATATCATAATTATATCTGTCTGTTTTGTGTTTTAATTGCCTTTCAGTACTTCCAGTAAATCACTGTTATTTCAAGTTTAATTAAAAACAATGATGAATTCAACAAATAATTGTGAACAGAAATTGATGGTAGCTTCCAAAGCTATTTTAGAACTAAAACTACACATACCTCATTCTGGGTTATTTTAAACGTTGATGTGATGAAATTAAAAACAGCATGCTTACCTGTAACAAAAACAAAAAATAATTACTAAAAAGTCAATATCAATGTCATAACTGAAACTAACGCCTCCATTTTGCTCTTTCAATACATACAATATCCATACAGAATTTTAGAAATGTTTACAAACAGTGCCCTCTTAAAAATGTATTTAAAGCGCCAAAAGATCCGCGTAGTACCTATGTCGAGATGCTGAGTGTGTTGATTAGGAATTCTATTCTATCTTCCGCTGATACAAAATCTCACCCAGCATCAACTAATTCGAAACCTTCCTTCCTACTAATATATCAATGAACAAAATAAATTCAAATATATAGCAACAACTTAATTTTATATTCAAATAGACAAACATTTAAATAAATTCCCGCATTTAAGAAATGTCAATCGCTATTCTCACAAATAACACAAGTTACAAAACTTGTTAAATACATAGAAACTTGTAGTAACGTCTATTTTTTCTAACGTTTAATCGTTATTTCAAAACGGAGTCAAGGAAATCTAGCTCCATCACATAAATCATGAATAATAATATTACTCTTGGTACACAAGCTCACATCTTCAAAAGTGCCGACGAGATAAGATCTGCTCAGGCGCAGGTTGGATCACCCACTTTCGCCAAACATGTCTGCAGTTTGAGGCCCGACATTCATATTAGGATTGATATCTCGGACTTTATAAAATTTAATCATTAATGAATTCGTACGATGAATGTAAATCAAAACAAAAGAGAAACAGAAAATATCGGAGTAAGAAAAGACCAAACCCCTGACGTCCTTTAAAGAAAAACTTTACAAAATACTAAAACTAAATCACAAGAGTCGTAGAAACACAAGTTGCAAGAAGACTGTAAAGAGCAGAAATTACTGGTAGCATTGTTTGCAAACAGGTTAAAACTAGTAATAACGACAAAGAAAAACAAACCATCGTAAATAAAAGAACAAACAGTACAAAAGAAAATAGACAGACTATCATAAATCTGAAGAACATACACACAGAAGCCAAACAACCAGCTGTTCAACAGCGCTAAAACAATCGGCAAAATATTTCGGACACGCATCACAATTACAATAATTTAAATAACCTATGAGTTTCACAATAGGCCTCAGCCGTGTAGGAGACAAAATTATGCTTGACATTAGCATGCCCTTGCAAACTCCCTTCTAATTGCTGAGGAACATCAATACGATGAAGTTGTTTAAATATTTCGACAATTGTTTTTGGAGATGCTTTGCATGAGTCGTATTGGGAAATCTTATTTATCAATGCACTGACTGTGACTGCTAAGATAATAACAACTACTACAAATAAATTAGGATAAGAAAATGATGATTATGCACCACAAATTAGAACGAAATCCTTTATAACGTTACTATAAGATTGTAAGTTTAGGGATCATGTAGGTAGTGGGTCATCTTCGGAACTAATGACCCAATTTTTCACCTTTCTCTAGTAGGAAACAACACTATCCCCGAATGCTATACATAATTATTTAAAACGTTCCCATGAGATCCGAGCGAACACATGTGCTAAAGGTAGTAGTTAATATTATGGGTGTGGATGAAATGGCTAGGAAAGAAGTAAGCACTGAGATAGCTGATAGAGATATAGGTCATCATCTCATCATCTGCCTAGCCTTTTCCCAAACTATCTTGGGGTCGGCTTCCAGTCTAACCGGATGCAGCTGAGTACCAGTATTTTACATGAAGCGACTACCTATCTGACCTCCACAACCCAGTAACTGGGTAATACGATACCCCTTGGTAAGACTGGATGTCAGACTTTTGCTTCTGACTACTCGTAACGACTGTCAAAGATCTACAAATGACAGCCGGGACCAACGGCTTAACGTGCTTTCCGAGGCACGGAGGAAACTCGGTATGTAATTATGGTCACCCATCCACGGACCAACCTCGGCAAGCACGACTTAACCTTAAAGATCGACCCGTGCGGCTGTTATTATTTAGCCACGAGCTCCTCTAGAGATATAGGTAAGGATGGTAAAAATTAACTAGGTCGACTCCAAATAAATTGAGAAAAGAAGGATGATAACAAAAACTACAGAAGGATCACGTATTTTCTTGAAGCCCACCTGGCTTATTGCAACGGTCGACAAAGGTCAGATGCAAAAGCAATGTCAGATGTGATAATTTTCGGCACAGAAATATTAATGATTGTAATTTACATTAATTTACTATTAGATACGCGATTAAGAGAAATGATGATGAAGATAAGAATAATAACATATAATAAACAGTTTTTATATCTTCATATTGCTAAATGTGACATTTAGATGAGGACTCGAATTTCTTGAAAGCGAGCCCGTAAAATTTTATTATCCTGAGTATAAAAAGTTCCCAAATATTTCACGGCAATCTCTTATTTAATGTCCTAGCGACCAGAACAAGATCATTAATACATATATTTGCATATCACCTAACATAACATCACGCCTGTAATCCCCTAATGGTTGACAGAGATGTATGTACGTACCTGATAGATAGCGATAGCCTATTGCTATCCACTGGGCAAAAATCCAAACTCCATGGCTGCTACTGAAAAGTTTCTTATTATCGAACCCAGCACCTCATTCTCAGCCGTCAGCAACTAGTAGACCAACATGAAAGGCATACCATCATGTGCAATCATTAAAATGTATCTGCTTCCTAAGCTTAAGCGCAAACAACTGTCTAATCATTCTACGCTAAGAGTTATCGCAAATAAATTCATTTGAAGGCATCCAATCCACGTTTCGCAACCAAGTGTAGGAGACAAATTATTCAGCAGATTAACAATGAATCTAAAGACGTTGCGACATGCTATTGTTTGCTGATACAAATATTGCTGCTGCTCTAACATTTGCATAAGACATGGCGCGCATATGCGACTTTTAATGGGACACTTTATTTATAATGAGAGTATTGCTTTCTCTGTAGATTTATCTGCAAGACATGCTGTGCTGACCCCAAATATTTTGGGACAAGACCAGGGGTGAAGATGAATGATTATATCATTGATTTGCGAAGTCTAACATGTAAATTAGCCAATAAAAAGCCGCTAAAATGTAGACACAAATGATTTGTACTTAATTGTTTTACTTTCACTCAAATGTCTATTTCTACTAACTTAGCAATAAGCTATCTCATTTTAATAGCAATAAATCATCCGATCAATACAAATAATTTACACAATAATTTGTAGCCTACTAAAATAAAATATAAACGTCAAATACTCAATAAACTAAATAATAATATGGTACACTCCGATCGTGAAGTCCTTTCACACAGCAATGATGAATCGTCTAATGCAAATATTGTAAATATTGACCAACACAATGGTACTGACAAATCGATTCATAGAGATCGTTTATCGAGTTATATCGATACATGATTGGAAGTCAATTTCTATGACCTATTGCGATTGATGGGCTTGGCTGGAGATTGGATAAGATTAAAGTGTAGATACTGTAGGAAGGTATGAACGGGGTAATTTGATTGAAAATGAATTAGTAAAAAGGCGAAGGTAATAAAAACAAAGCAATTAAAATGTTGAATCTTACAGAAACTGTTATTACTAGGTTAGATCGCATGGTCGAGAAGGATAATTAAGAATATTTGAGAAGTAAAACGAAATATTGAATAAATTAGATCACAATATGTAAATATAAGCTACTCAAAATGGAAGTTAATAAAAGTTTTTAATTTCTGTGTGAAAATTAAAACCTCACGGTATGCGAAAAATATTTCGCGATCAGTTAGAACATGACTGGTTTTATATTTCTTAACATTCTTTAAATAACACTAAAGTCGTAAATTATACTTAGATTTTTGCACTGATATAATAAAATAATATCTAAAATATTTGATGGGAAAATATATTGTTTATGTCTCTGGTTTTTGTGTACGGAACTTTACAAAGTAAACAGAATTAGGAACATGACAAGTTGCTGGATCGATCTTGGATGAGGGATGCCTGAAACTGGAAGTATGGCAGAAGGGAAAGGCCTATAGTTTTATACTCAGCAGTGGGTGATTACGGGCAGAAATGATGATCATGATGATGGATCGAACTCCAAAAGTCACAAATGCAAAATTATAGCTTTAATAGTAATTTATTTAATACATCAGCCGTAATGAACTCAATGACCTTGAATCAATAAATTCAAAAATAATTTATGTATTTGTTTAACAACAAGGAAACCGAACTGATTTGCATTGAGTTTGCATTGGATTACGAGCTCTGTATAATCTTCAATGGTAACTTCACGTGTGCTATAGAAGTGTAGATTCTTGTAATAAAGGTGTTTATGAGACACAATGAAGGAGACACAGTATTCTTAGTTCTAAGTGATGTTGCTAATTATTATGCAGTCACGACTGAAGTTATATTAGTTGAAGGTTGCACTGGTGTTAAAGAAAATAATGGAGATTAGACAGCTTTTGTTCTGGAGGATAAATAGAATTGAGATCTGACAACAGGGGCGCGAAAGCAAACAAAAGAAGATTTTGACCATCAAAGAGATGTAATAGATGGCCTACAAGCCTCCTATTCTTTTTGAGCTCATAGAGATGCTTGTGACCCAGCAGTGGGACGTTATATGTTGATGACAACATGAATATAAACCAAATTCTTTTCACCGGGCTTCTATCCGTAAATACAGTAACAGACTCTTCAGTACATGACACTTTACTATCACGAGAATGTAATAGTATTGTTCATTTATCATCTTCCTGCCCTCATCCCAATTTATTTGGGGTCGGCGCAGAATGTGTTCTTTTTCCAAAGTACTCTAATATTCGTCATCTAATGAGTACATTCCTTACTAACCATATAATTCCCGTCAAAGTCATCCACATTCATACTCAAATCTTTCCCTCCGACACTTTACACATTCCTCCGTATCACATTCCCGTACCATGACAACCGATTACCAGACAACTTTTCTACAAGAGAATTCTATATGTTGAATGACATAAATCAGGTAAGGACTTATCCTGGACTACTACATTGTCATACAATGTCGCAACGCGGTACCCACGCTCCGTTTCTTACTGACAACACGATATACCGATCTGCGCTTAATTTGTATTCTCATGTCTCCCTACGTTTTATTATGTAAGCTACGTTGCAAATCAACGACATTGGTGATTTGCATTTAGTCCTTGTTGCTTTGTTTACTCGTATCCTGCTAGACTTTGTGGAAACTTTGAAGTAAGGTAAGCGCTAAAGTAAGGAAATAGTGATACGGGACGTGATTTTTTATGAAGGTTCTAATTTCGCAAGGACTTTTCATTGCCAATTATATGATGGAAACTTCAAGGCCTGCATCGTATATAAGTTTCAATGCATTTGCTCCTGCCCTGCTCCTTCCAATCTGTTTCCAAAACAGATTATCTAAAAATCTGAACATCTGCATTAAAGAGTAAAACATGATTTCGCATATAATCCTTCCAAGAAAATTTCTCTTCCTTCAACACGGAAAATTATAGACTGATCTATTCTTAAACCTAACACAGCAAAATCAATCCAATCAACCCATATGCCAGTAAATCACAGAGCGGCTCTCGCCGGCGGCGTCCAGTCCGTCACGGTACAGACGAATCCGTCCGTAACGTGTCCAGTTCGTGACCTGATCGTGATCAAATCGAAAGTGTGCGCGATATGGCAGTAATAACTGTGTGAAACCATGAAGTACGGTCAAATGTAATTGACTTATTGGATTTGACCATACTTTTGATCTTTGATGTCTGGTTTCAGGATTGAGCTAATTTGATTTGAGGTGAAAGTGGATTTAAGATTGTACACGACCAAAGATACAAAAAAGTGTAAAATATGTTTGTATAAAATTAAAGATTTTCCACCTATGAAACCTATGACTCACATTTGGGCAATGTTGACTGTTTAATTAAATAACGTGGAGAGAGACTTTTTACCTGTATTTGGAATTGGGACAGTAAAAAACTGATTACACAAACGAATCAGTTTTTAGTGAAGCCTGGAGCACAAGAAAACAACAAAAAGACCCACTCGACATAAAAAAAGCAACAAACAAAATTGCTTTCAGCGATAATATCGATCCTATCTCCCTTATCCACACTTCCAAAGGAACAACATTTATCTTCTATACCTAGCAAATATTGTGGAAGACCATTTGCGCTTAACTGTGTCACCTGTGGGCAAACAGTTTGTATGACCGAGATAAGATTAAATTCATTTAAACTCAACAAATAAGATCATAGGAGTCTTAATCCGTGAAGCCCTTTTACGCATTTCCTTAAGACTCGATGCAATTGGTAATATCTACGTAGATTTGAATTCGGAGTTGGGTATAACTTGCCTGAGAACAAGAGCCACAGAAGAAGTTTTCATCTTGGATAGCCATATACATTTCAAACAAATCAGTTTATTGAATCATGAAGTAGTAGTACTAATGAATCCTCAACGTGAAAAATTCGATCACACTTTCACACTTCTCTAAACTTAAATAAAAGTAAGGATTCTAAACAGAGAGGATCGTATAAGACTATCAATAAATTTAATAAAAAAAACGATAGTATAAGGCTATAAATAAATAAAAAAGAAAAACAGGAAAACACTTTATGCATTGTGCTATGGGGTACACCTTTGCCCAGCAGTGGGACAATACAAGCAGAACACCAAAGCTAGACATTCTATAGCTACGTACTTACTACGTGTACTCTATAGAACTAGATCCAACAATTCCTCTAACTACCTTCGTGACCCCTTCGTAATGACCCGTCGAATCATCGACAGTAACGCAACAATCTACCTGCCAAATACAAGTGAGCTATCAAAGATCAGTGGGCGCCTCAGGCTTGATGATTGACGGCTGTCTGGCTTTCGAGAGAGCTACTTAAGTTAGCTAATATGGAGTGTTTATATCATCATTGACGACTGGGAATGGCTGGGTATATGATAGTATAGATTTTGTAGTTATTAATAGCGGGGGCGTGTAGCTAACAAGTCTGTGGGACAGGCGACTCGATATTCAAGTAGTGTAAGTTTAATAAATTCTCGAGAAGAGTATGATGGTAACTACACGATCAAAATCTATCACGTCATTTCCAAAGCCTCAAATATAAAACCAAAGGCGACTGGATGACTCCAAATTATACGATTTTGAGAAAATTGACCACATAATGTCGTCGTCTTCGTTCAGAATGAATCGTAAGATTAAGAAAAAACTTACCGATAACAATGGTGGCTCCTGTTGAGTAGACAATTCACTCCAAGGCCTTAGCAGAGCCCTTTCAGCATCAGCTCCAGCTAAAGCAAAGCTTACACCATATCTTCGCCAAAGCGAGAGCTCGTAAAGCTTTTTCCACGGTATCCCATCCTTTTTCGTAGTCTTCTTCCTAATGCTTCCTCTAAAAGAAGGAGTTCTTACGAAAGGCTCAGCTGGTATACCTTTCTTGGTGGCCCCTCTCCATGGAGGTTTTGTACCATTCACATTAGGTTTCCCATTACTTGCAGTGCTTCCTGAAGAGCCTTTTCGTTGCAATCCAGGTTTCGTTTGAGTCAGAGTTTTTCTCTTTTCGTCAAAAAGAACAGCGTTGGCTAGCTCTTCGTCATGGTTCGAACCATCTGATTTCACTTCTTCGATGGTTACGACACCAGATTTCCTGTCTCTGTAGCTGCCTCGAAGTGGAGTTCTACTGAAGGGTTGTTTAACTTTCTCGCCATCTACTTCGTCTTGCAGAGCAGATATGACGCTGTCATCAGCATATCTCATACGAGCTGTTTTCATCAGGGACGCTTTAGTGTTCTGTGCAAACAAGCGCTCGCACGGATCTGTCAGTTTGTTTTGATCAGACCGAGATTTGAATGTGTTTTCAGAATCAGTGTCACTGTGTCCTTCGTAGGAGCTAGTACTGTTGCTGAAGCTTTTGCTATACAATCCATCATGATTTTTAGAACCGTTGTGATTATTCTTATCAGCCTCCTTGATCTCTATTATGCATTCGTTGCGGAAGGATTTACGAGATTGTAGACTCGTATTAGAATCTGACTTCGTCAACGGATTATGTTTGTGGTCAGCGCATCCATTAGCATGTGCTTTGCCTGTACAATGTTTGTGGATTTTTGCCAAAGCGGCCAATGTTTTGTTGCCGTTAGGCGACACTTCGTCGCCGCAACGGAGCGACTGCTCGAAGGATCCTTGCACGTGGAACATTCTTCACTTATTTCCTTTGCACTGTCTCAGGCGGACATAGACCCACCACGCTTGGCATTTTAAGAGGTCAGAGTTCTGTAGATCGGATCATATTGAATGTCACTGCACAATGAGAGCATTTACTTGAGTTATGGGTTTTACGGTGCAGATCGGCGCGATAAAATCGATCATAAGGTATATCAGTGGCGCGTGATCACAACGAATCGTGAGCATGCGCTGTGTGGCGCTAAATATAACAAAATATTGTTAAACGAATTATGGGCGTTTTGACGTTTAGGCATTTGCGTCGTGTTAATTATTTAGGGCATACAGATAGATTTGACGTTGGGCAAATTTAGATTGGTATCAATGTATAATTCGGTTATTAGAACTATCAAACCGAACATGAACACACCTATAACAATGAATACCAAAATTTTCAGTATCAGATAGAGCCTTAAGCCCAAACTTAAACTATAGTTTAAGTCACTAGAGAATGCAATTAACTTGTAGTTTTTTTATCTACTATAGTAGATAAAAAAACTATAGTAAAGTAAGTTAATTGCATTGTCTAGTCTAAAGCTTTTTAAACCTTTCACCTAGCTCCACTAACATGTGGCGTGACCCGAACATAAAAATATTAAAGCCCCAGCCGTTTGCATGTCTTTACCAGCGACGCGTGGCGAAGTCGCACGCACTCAACGTTCGCGCAAATTGCCGTAAGATTAGTTAAACACTTAAATTACAGTACTTGGGTTTAAAGAGAAATGTCGGGTATTAACTTAAGAGTTAAGTAGAATTGTGGGAGGTGGAAAACGAAAATGATATGGACTATGGTCCATATGATTTTGCTAAAGACGTATACATAACGTACGTATATATAACGACTTTAGCAAAATCATTCAATTGTTCATTTGAAATTATGTAGTTCATTTTGGAAATGTCATTACTTCTTCTTCTTTTTTATCGAGTGTTTAGTGCTTAACCTGGTGTCAGCGTCTCTATGCCGCCCATGGGTCCCTGACTAGGCTTTTCATGCCGTTGAAAAATGTTTTAATGTTTTTTTTTAAAGATATATATGTAAAAGTATAAAAAAACGAAATGAATCAATAAATAAAGGTAAGAAGCAGACGACTATGACTGCTGACGGCGATGACTGCTTCTTAATAGTCCAAAATATTCAAATAATCAAATTTGCCAGATCGTGCGAAAATTTCCTAAGGGTCAGTTTAGTAGAGGCAATATTATAGGATATTCTATAATACAAATCGCGATAATCTTTTTAAATTAGACAAGGCATTAACCTCATCAAGAACCATATTAGAAGATATTAATCAAATAAAATGAAGAAGAAAGGATTGGTTTAGACTAAATACCCGCCGATAATATTGAGGCCAACATTATAAATTAGGTGCAGTTTATGAAATTAGGTACAAGTATACAAAATTATTGATTCAGTTGGCTGTTACGCCACTTTGGGCCAGTGTACTGGGTGTGTTCCAAATTATGTATGCTAAGGAACTGAGTTTTATAAACCTTAATTGATAGATTCTAATCTCGAGACTGAAACACGCTTCGTTTTTGGCAAAATTTATTTTAATTTCGTTATTTTTAGTCTGGCTGCTCATTTAGAATCATTTAGGAATCTAAATGCTTTTTAATGTGGTTTTGATTTTGATGATACTAAAGAAGCCAGGGACGAAACGTCGAAACATTCCTTTGCTTGGTCATAAAAAAGTAAAACATATTTAAATGCTTCATAACTTGGAAACCTGTCGTCAAGTTGCGATTTCAAAGAATAACCATAAAAAAACTAAACTAGAAACTAGAAACCAACAAACTACACGTCAAACGCAGCTTTCATAAAACCAGAATCATTGAGTTTTTGGCTATGCAATAAAAGCCTACGCATTATGATGTAAGATCACTTGACTCTATGTTAACATAATGCTATTTATCATCTACCTTACACATTATTGCTTCGTTTTCTTTACTAGAAAGTAAAGGCCAATCGTATGTATCATTGCTGTTCATTTCGACTGATTGGTGATAAATATTCGCTGACCAATGAGTAAGACCACCCACGGGTCATTCTTGATATATGTTAAGTTCGTCTGTAAAAGTTGTGTGGGTAGCTGCATTGTTTTCTTTAGCTTCATGTTTAAGTATCACCTACGTTTTATAATCTTGTTTAAATAGAAAGTTACAAGTATATTTTCTCGAAATATTTGCGCAAATTATTAAGTTTTGTAATGCCATCTCAGCAACATTGTGTTTTTTTTTTGTAATTCTTCATAACAGTAGAGTAGATAGCTACTTACTTATTTCAGACGTTCAATAATTTCACTACATTTTCTCTGATCAAATGTAGTGAAACGGCAAAAATAATCAAGAAAGCCGGAAAACACGCTAAACACAAGTAATCTACTACAAAAATAAAACGCCACCAAATCATTATCTTGTACCAATATTTGAACAACTATACGCATACTCGTATCTAGGTTCCGCAGAGTTCCGTGCATCTGATCGTGGGAACTAAGTCTACTTTCGTTTTTTATCATTTTCGCGCATTTGGGTTAGGTTTACACTACGACTTAAATGTGTTGACCTGACCAATATTTTTTTCTGTATTGTGGCCGTCTTTGAATTTCTTAGAGGCGCTCGTGGCTAAATAATAACAGCTGCACGGGTCGATCTTCAAGGTTAAGCCGTGCTTGTTAAGATTGGTCTGTGGCTGGGTGACCACTCATTTCATACCGAGTCTCCTCCGTGCCTCCGAAAGCAAGCATGTTAAGCCGTTGGTCCCGGCTGTCAATTGTGGATCTTTTACAGTTGTTAATTAGTCAGTGGCCGAAAGTCTCACAACCAGTCTTGCCAAGGGGTATCGTATTACCCAGTACTACCTGGGTTGTGGAGGTCAGATAGGCAGTCGCTCCATGTAAACATACTGGTATTCAGCTGCATTCAGTAAAACTGGAAGCCGACCTCAATAAAGTTGGGAAAAGGCTAGGCAAAGGATGGGTTAGGTTTTTACACTATGACATAAATGTGTTAACCTGACCAAAATCTTTTTCTGCATTGTGGTAATCTTTAATGGTTGTGTTTCGTTCTATCAGTCGCTACTTTTGTTGACCATAATGGTTTACGGTTTTCGTATTTTGTTAGGTTCTAGTCGTTGTCCTAAGTGTCACCATTTGGGTCTACCATTACTTTAGGGGAACGTATATTGGATTGTTGGTTAGCATCTTGCCTTTGTTCTTTCGGTAACTTGCTTTTTTATCGTTCTGAGTTTTATTGGAAACGGTTCTTACTGGTATCTGAAGTCATTATGATGGAAGTTCATTATCAAATCAGGTGTGTGTGTTAAGGAACCAAACACCGTTATTGAACACAAAATTAGGGTCAACAGTTTTTCTCAGATTATCTTGAGATTAAAACGTGTTTTTACTTCCTACTCGTTAAACATAGTTATTGGCAATTAAGCAGGAAAACTGATAACACATCTTGTTTTTGATGGGAACTGTTAAGGTCTAAAATGTTATCTTAATATGTCATAATCTAGTTACATTAACATTTAAATTAATTCACTGCTGTTATTCTGACCATTTACAACATAAGTGCAGATGAAGATTAAAAATAGGGTGGGTGAAATGACTGGTATTTTAGTTTACTTTCGAAAACTGTTTCTTATCTTACAAAGATAACACTAAAACAAGTATTTATATCTATCGTTATTTACATTTATTTTTTTCAACTCATTCTTTACATGATTAGCCCAGATTTAACCTATTTCCAGACTCCTCACCACAAAAAATAAAAATCTTGAGCAAAAAGTCACAACCCAACCCAAAGATAACAAATAACTAAAATCTTAAACAAACTCCTTTAAGCAATAAAATAAATAGGAACCAACATAAGACTACAGACAAACGCACTCAGCGACATGATAAGCATTGTAAACACATAGTAAAGAAACGAAACTAACGTTGGAATTGGTCAACGGTTTCATGCAAATCGGACTGTGACACAGATCCCACCTATTCGATAATATTGAAATTGGTCTTGCATAATTTCGCGTACCAGTATCACACGGGATCTTTAAGAGTTTGAAAGGCTTTTAGTGTAGCAAACTTGGCAGATTACTCTAAGATTTTTTCATGTTGTGCAATATTTGTTTACTTAGATGATGTTACGGAAGATACAAAAACAGAGATAGTCAGAGGTGAAAATATTATCACAAGGAAATAAAAACAATGACTGCTTGAATAACTTAAGTCTCAGATAATGATGATTTTAACTGGGAATTCACAAGGTACATTACTTGGTCCGCATCTAATTTTCAATTTCTCGTAACGATTCTTACTGAGTTATGTTAATGCTATAGTATGTTTTATCGTGAGACAATGGACCATGTGTAAACATAGACTCGCTAGTTAGTCAATCTCGGTGATCGGTCGTGACTGCCAACTTACTCTTCGACTGATTCGCTGATAACGATTACTGAGCCTGGATTGAATATAAAATATGTACAACTGTTTACATACTTAGGCTATTTCTTTACGCAACTCTTCTTTATTTACTTTGGATGTTACGTTCACAATAAACTAATTAGTTCACCTGATCAGCTGATTGCCAAATTGTAATACAGTTACAATGTAACATTTAAATCCAGTACTTATACTCGGGATCCAACTATTAACTTAATTTCAAGAGCTGATTTAGTATGAAATGTTACTTAAGCCAATATGTTAGATATTATATAGGTTATGTTAAGAATCCCAGTCACGATAAACACATGATTGTTATCTTTTTCTGCCCACAGTATATTTTCTTTTAATTACATTATATAAAAATCTTACTAACATCTAGAGTAATTAACCCAAATATCATTAAAATATCTACTAAATTACCTCTTGCCATTATAAACCTTAATGCTATGACAAAACAGATAATTTCTCTATGAAATTCTTAATGAGATTAATATGATTTAAGTATACATATTCGTCAATAAATAAGTTGTAGTCAAATGTGGATATATCAAAAATGACAAATGATTATCGTCGGTGACACTGCGACCATTTTCGGCTATAAATATTATAATTAGCAATAAAAATGTTGAGGATGTAAATTTTAACAGTCTCAATTTACACGTGCAAGCGCCATAAAAAAGATGTCTTCTATTCATATAAAACAGCTCTATGACGAACAGACATCCCACAAACAAACCACTGTAGACAGAACAAGTTTGAAAGATATTTTGTTGAGAGATGCAAGAAAGAAATCGCAATAGTAAAGTTTTAATGGAAAAGCCAGTAATAAGAAATAACACACACTAAAATAACAAACAAACAAGAAACCTCATTCAACAATAAGAAAAATGCACTTTGGCCAGACCTAAGCAAAAAAATAAATACAGTACCTGCTAGCTACAAAAGTCAAACACTATCAAGATCAAGGTGAGACAAGAGTATATCTATTCTTGTAGCAATTTACATAATCAGAAGATTAGATTAATTAGCAACACTATCATCTTATCTAGAAAAGACATGAGAATGATGATGGAAAAATAACGTAGGTATCTACGTGCAAATCATCATGCAAGTACTCTCGCAAAGACTTGGGGTAAAATACGTCAGAAGCGGAAACCCGTCGTCAACGTCTCGTAATACCAAAGTCACTTAACAATGACGTGTTCAAAAGAATCAGCCGTAACTTGGATGGAGCAGTAAAAAACGTATTCGCTTTAAACAAAAAATGATGACCAGAAAAAACGAAGTGTTCGTTAATTAAAAAAGCTAAAAACGTAGCGATGGTAAAAATAACAAAAACGACAATTAGAGCCCTCATAAAAATAGATAAAAATATATACTTTTAAACCAGAAACATTCTAAGAAATCTTTAGTTAAGGAACTATAGACCAACCATAACACAGACATAAATAACATTAATGAAGATACTAGAATATCTACCGTCCACAAGCAGTCTGAAGAAGTAATAATAAATTACAATTTGCTAATCAAATTCAAAATTCTAGATTGTAAATCCCAAATAAGGCTATCAAATCATTTAACGCTATTAGATAACGAACAAAAAAACGAGAACCATATCAAAATAGATCAGACTAAAAGACCAATACTTAAAGAAAAAAGAACATAACTTACGGAACAGACTCAAATGAGACAGAAACAGTAATTTATTCAACAACTCGTCTAGCACCGGGTCCACGGAGCACTCGAAACACCAGCAACTTCTAGAGACGGCAGTTCAAATAAAATTTAACATAACATGACACACGTGTCGCCACGCCTGTAATGCAATCCGCGAAGATTTAGGCAGAGGTGTACAAATTAGTACACCCACATTTCGCCAGTTATGTTTTAAGACCCATATAATAGGGAGCCTATGGTCGTGGTATTGGCATGTGATGCGGAGGAATGAGGAAAACGTCGTGAGGAAAGTTTTGAGTATGAATGTGGATGGTTATACGAGTAGAGGACGACCAAAGAAACAATGGATGGACTGTGTGAAGGATGATATGGCAAGAAAGGAGGTGTCTCATGAGATGACAAGCAATAGAGAAGTATGGAAGAAGAAGACATGCTGCGCCGACCCCAAATAAATTGGGACAAGGGCAAGAGAATGATGATGATGATGATGATGTAATAGGGAGCCTATTGCCATCAACCGGGCACAAATGCTGGCTCCGTAGCTGCTACTGAGAGATTCCTGATGGAAAATCCAATACTACTTTGCCCGACCCGTGAATCAGACCACATACTCAGCAATCCCGCTTGCGAACACTCGACCAACGAGGCATTCAGTTCTAACAAAATTTGTGACGCCAAAACTGTGTTGAACGGCACGTCTGTCAGGGATCACCTACTTAGCCGTCAGTTTGTGTAGTCATTAGAGCCGTAGAGCGAGTAAGCCGCGTGACACGCTTGGTTTGTACGGGAATTGTTGAAAATACCGTCGAGCAATCTCCATGATCTGTGGCCCGATCTAATATTAAAATGCTCCTTTTCCTTTAGACTTCTAAGAATATGTTATACATAAGTATGTTTCAAGCATTGCGGTTGTGTTCGACGAATCATGTTATACGTTGAGGTGTTGATGTATGCATTATGGATTCTAAAAAGTCATATCGAAGCGGACATGATGGTTTCCGGAAAACACCATGCGAGGAATTTCAATAATGACTTTATTTCCCAGGGCTCTCAGCCAATAGTCAATGGTCAAGTTAAAAGAGAAACTGTCAATATTATGGATTGTCGATAGGTGAAGCTTTTAATAGTAACATTAATACAAGTAATTAACTAAAGAACGTTAATAAACACGAGTCAAAACACAAAATTTACGTTCACAAGTCGCCATTTGTATGCATAAAATATTTGTAGAACACAACATAAATATCTGACCCCCAAAAATATTTCGTCTAAGCATAATCAATTTCAAATGAGCTTTCAAAAACGCCGCACAAAAAAATGCTTAAGTCATTACATTTATCAAGAATTTATCAGCCGTTTGTTAATTCTATAAGTTATTAACATTCTACAATATCACATGAATATTGGTTCTAATTTGATACACGCACTTGACCGGTTTATCAATGCAAAATAACTTAATTAAATACCTATACCTAACATCCAGTTTTACTATATCCATATTAAAATTTTTCATTATTCTTTGAATGGTTGAACGAGAAACGGACTTTGAAGGTCGTATAAACGCGGATATGTCTTTAAAAGAAAAATAATTATATTAAAGAGTTATCTATGGAAGGCGCCAGGCTATTTATATGGATTACCTTTATTATTTAATCTTCTATGACGTCATGAAAGGCAATTAACGACATTCGATATGTTGCATCATCTACCTTTGTGTTTAGAAGTAAAATAATTTCCAAGTCTCATGCTTAGGAATAAACCTTTACCAATGCCACTCTCTATGAGAGGGACTAGAACATAATCCAACACGAAAACACAATGTGGATTGGTGGATACTTCCCTTTAAGCTTGGACGAAAACTTGAAGACTGGCCATAAATAAACAGAAGTTAAAATAGTGCATGCTGAATTAGAAGAAAAAATAGCATTAACTGAGTTACTTGATACAAGCGATGTACTTGAAACTATAAAAGTACTACACAACTGAAAAATAAAGAAGACTAAAAACATCTAACATAAGGTTTTAATACAAATAAAACCGAATTGAATAAAACAAGAAACAGTTATAACGAACCGCATACCCAAAACGCATTAAATAAATTCGACTTTGCAAAAAAGGTTTGACACTTTTATACTTCAGAGAATAAAAATACAACTTCGCAAAAAACCTCTTTATGACATTTCGTTACCATTAATCAAGTTATGTTTTTGTTTTTATTTCGATTTAACAGTTTAGCATATACATGTGAAACTTGGAGAGTATTTAAGATAATGTGAAAAGAAAAAAATCTCTTTCAATCAATACTACACATAACATAACGCCTGCTATTTACGAAGGGTTAGACAAAGATGTCCCTACAGGGGACCTAAAATGGCTACTTCAGCAGAATCATAATAAGATAATAATATGAATAACATTACAATTCGTAAAATGGTCACAAAGTGACAATTCATAATATTTACTGCGTCTATGACCAATTTAAGAATTTTAACGAGATTTATATTAATATCCACAATACGCCAGTTATGTTGAAGTTCCTAACAAATGGACGAGCGAGCCATCAATCTTTAGTTAAACCAAATCAAATCAAAATCATTTATTTCAAGTAGGCCAGTTACAGGCACTTTTGAATAGTCGAACAACAATAAAAACGCAGCTACAGTCCCTGTCACAATACGTAATAACTATGAAAGTACTGTAGTTGCCCATTCCAAAGCGTAGATCTTTATGGAGAAGAATGGGCAAGAAACTCCATGGACACTCTTTTAAATCAGTAGCTTGGTGTTACTGATTAACGCTAAAATTCTTCCTTCTATCACAACATATATGAAACAGATAGTAGCCTAGATAAATGGATAAACGACCTTGAACAAGAAGTAAGGAAAGGCTAGAAGCAGAACGTGTAACTTAGGCAAGAGATCACGAAGTACTAGATGCCGAAGAGATAGAAATTGAATGGCCTAAGGCTGATTGATAATATAAAATATTTGTTGGTAGTTTCAATAATACACATACTCAATAATTATTCCGCAGTTACCTAACTCCAAGACCCTCGTACGATGTAAGTTATTTTATAAGACAAATCACCTATTAATATTGACGATAATAATCATATTTCTTCGCTAAATATTAAACAGGTTGGACATTATCTTTCAACACGATCTTTGGATACTGCATCGCCAGTCGTGGCTTCTTGGAAATAAATCAACGATTCATATGTAAGCAAATGGGTGCATTAACGCTACCTTGGTCATCATATTTTTATGGTTTTATAACGACACGTGCCGGAGATTACGAAATGTTTTGACTTTTGATGATCTTTACTTTGTCTGCTCCATAAATTCCAATAAAAACTATACTAATTATACACTACAGCTGAAGAGTTTGTTTGTTTGCTTGGTTGACGGCGCTAATCTCGGAAACTTAACTGGTTCGAATTGGAAAATTCTTAATCAATCAATTGTTTACGCTACGACCAATAGGAGCGGAGCATCAATGAAAAATGTTGCAAAAACGGGGATATGTGATGCAGACGAAGTTGCGCGGGTCAGCAAGATTTGTATAAAATTGCAAGCCTTCATCAAGCAAATTGGCTATGCGTTATATGAACTGTCACAGAATTTTAATTTGTATTAAGTAGATAGTCGAACTTAATAATAGACTGTCTATAATAAAACATACTGAAGAATCATAATAAAAATACACTAAACGACAACAACGAAACGCAATACCAAAATTAAAACAACAATTAACGATGTTTTCACTCCCAAATCTATTTAAAGATTTTCTGAAGTTCTAAGAATATATCGTCTAAAGTCATCAAAAATTCTTGTTTCCGATTGATGTTACTTCTACTTAAACGAATATCAACTTTATGCAAATTTAAATTAAGTTGATTTCAGAATTAGTAGTCCCATATGAAGGCATGAAACTGTTTGTAATTACAGTGCAAACTGAACTTTATGTGTACGTTTAACAGTTGTTATTGCAAATCAACATTTGTTTTTAGGTACGGAAGCTAAATTATGAACGCAAAATGTATTAATTACACTTAAAAAAAAAAATTAAAAATTTTAAAAACCCCCGACAGACAAAACCTGTAAAAAAACCAAAATAAAATTAATCCAAGCGTCGTAGCGTCGGGGGTCCGCTTTGTTTAGTGTATGTACTAAGCGGTCTACTTATGACACCCACAGGCCACTCGAGTAGAACGATTGACAGAACGCCTTAAAGAGGGTTAGTTTGACATCTGGACTACAACGTGCGAACCTGCGGGCAAGCATATTGCTCCTCACAGACAACGCCCTGCGCTCCCTCTCAATATCTCCGTCGTCCCTTAGGTCGCTCGTGATAATGTGACCAAGATACCTAAAACTATCGACAATTTTGAGTGCTACGCCGTTAACACTTATGGGCGGAACACAGCGTGACTGTTGCTTCGGGGCTTTAAAAACAAGAAGTTTAGTCTTTTTAGAGTTGTATATCAAGCCGTGCTCCCCCGCATAGGCCTCACAGGTCGAAAGCAACTTCTTCAACCCACCTATCGATGGACTGAGGAGCACCATATCATAGCATCGTTTAGTGTTAGAGAAAACTTGCATCAAACCATTTTCTAGTAGAATTTGTCTTAATTAAACCTTGACTTTCACTAACAAGCTCCAGAACTTGTAGAAACGATTGCTCCTAAGATTGCAAGAATGCAGCAACAATTAGAAATGCAAGGAATGTCGGAAACGTTCTAACGGACATACATAATCGATTCCCGTTTGTCTACTACTGTTATAGCAATTCTACATATTTACAAGACGACTTTTAAGTATTTGAAATTATCTTTTATTTAACTAAGTAATTTTATATGGCATTTTTTTTTTGCTCATGTTTTGATATTCGTCATGTCAGAGTTTTGCTAGCTAGTTTTTGTATTAAGGTCAATTGAAATTAGAACGATAATAATCCGTGCCAGTGGTAAAATGTGATTTAAAAATTTTCCATTTTGACATACATCCATACATCAGTTTCAAATCGCGCTGAAGATGGCCGGAAAAGCTGGACAAAATCAATCAACCAATGGTCCACAATAGTAATTATAATCGAAAGAAATGGAAGTCATTAGGAGATGCTAGGCCCATTTGCATTTGCATAGCCCAGCAGTAGGATAATGATGCAACAGTATCAATTCATCTGTTTTCAAAGTTCCACATTTAAAGTAACAGCACTCGTTACGACACACGAATACATAACAAAAATACATTTATGTATAACAAAGTATTTGCCACGCAATTCGTCTCACGGCACATATTATGCTAATCTTGGCAACACCTGTGAGCATTTGCATATGGCAACTCTGACGGTATATAGGCGGTTAGCTTAGCACATGTTGTGTTTAAAGTATTGATGGAGAGAGTTTTTTGCATGTGAGGATTTTGTTAAAGTGAACAGCGTTTTGTCATGATCTGGTCAAATAAGGTCTAGTGGTCGCAAGAGACCGCTGAACACTGCCGGTCCCGAGTTCGATTCCCAGGGCGGGCAAAGCGTTATCGGATTTTCCATCAGGTAAGTCTCAGTAGACAGTTACGGAGTCTAGATTTGGGTCCGGTTGATGGCAATAGGCTCGCCTTCTACTACATGGGATTAAATATGACTGTTGAAATGACGGTGTATTGTTTGGTAAACCTATGCTTAACTTTTCAGGGATTTCAAAGCGTGATATTTCATTATTTATGACCCATCTCAAAATCAGTGTGAGTGTTTTGTTGAGTCCCGTTACTAGATGTGACGCATGTCTTCTGCTTGCTTGCCGTGCAAAACTAAGTACACCTTTTAGGACTTTAATGAGGCAAACTTCAGACTTGTCTAGTCTCGTAGCGCCCTATACAAGGTGTTGTTTTGCATCCTCGTCAAATTCAAGGAGGTAATTATGCTAGTGATTCTCGTCCCGAATCAATAATAAAATGGGTAGGTAATTTTTTATTTTTTACGGAAATCCGTAAGTGTGAACCACCCGTGTATTGAACGCGGCCCGTCTGGTTTTTGCCTTATAACCTCGCTTACACACATACAAGCAATCTCAAACGTTTATTTCATAATTTCTTAGTCCCTGAACTACGTCAAGGGGGTTATTCTGAAATACTGACAAACTTAAACAACCAAAAAAATCAGCGTTTTCTAATAATTAACTAGGTACCGTAATTTTAATTGATTATTTATGTCTTTCGTGACCACCCCCTGAAATTTGACGAGGTTGCAAAACAACACCTTGTATAGTAGCGTGCGTACGGTCACACAAAATTTAAGTCATTGACACCAGAAAAAGAAGCGTTATGTGAGGTCCAGTTTTTCTAATACATATTTGGATTTTAAGGACCAGCCACTTAGTCTAGCTACATATTTAACCTGCCTGAAGTAAAGTAATCATCATCTGCCTAGCCTTTTCAACTTCGTTGGGGTCGGCTTCCAGTCTAACCGAATGCAGCTGAATTCCAGTATTTTACATGGAGCGACTGCCTATCTGACCTCCACAACCCAGTTAGTACTGGGTTAAACAAAAAACCTTGATAAGATGGTTTTCAGACTTTTGGGCTACTGACTACCTGCAACGACTCTCAAAGATGTATAAATGAAAGCCGGGACCGAGGCGCGGACGAAACTCGGTATGTATCATGGATGGTCAGCAATCCACAGAGCAAACCAGGCAAGCTCGGCTTAACCTGTATCGACCCGAGCGGCTGTTATTATTTAACCACGAGCTCCTACTAAAGTAAACTTTAATGATACATTTATTTGTAGCTAAATTCTCCAATTAGTGCCATAACCTAAGGACCACACATAAAGCTGATTTCCGTTCCCCATTGCGCAATACAAACTTAATATACCTTCCAAATTCGATACAGTACTTAATATTAGAGCTAGATTCTAGACTAGACTGCTTTATTAGCTAAACCCGCCTCTTAATTAAAGAGCGGGCTACAATACGAACGGCTGTTTTCACTAACTTTAAGCAACACTTAAATTTAAAGCCTAAATACTATTGCACCGTTGGAATATAAACTCTAACTATTGACTTGAACGTTTAAAATCCAAGAAGTGCATCTTAGAAGAACCAGGCAGTCTTTGTCTAAACTCTCAAGTACCGCACTTAAATGTAATCAAAACTGTTTCGTTGCATAAATAATAATAGAGTACAGAAATCAATGCAAAACAATAAGTATTTGTAACCGGTTATCCTTCACATGAGTCGGAGGTGCAAATGTCAATTGTATTATTATTTAACAGCCACCATATTGGTGTGTTGGTGTATGGAAACATCCAACGCTGTATCTTGTAAACAAGTGATTCATCATCAGGCTCTGCGCAGCCTAGCCAACAACGTTAGGGTCGGCTTCTACTATAGCCAGATGCAGCTGAATACCAGTATTTTACTTGGAGTTATTGCCTATCTGACTTCCACAAACCAGTTACGGTACCCCTTCATCATCAGCCTATAATGTTCCCACTGCTGAGACACAGGCCATGAGAGGAAGTGGGCTCTACCAGCGGGCCCAGTGCGGGTTCGTAGATGTCACATGTCTTCGAATTTTTAGTTCTAGGACATGCCGGTTTCCTCACGATGTTTTCCTTCACCGTTTTTGAGAGCAGCAGTGATAAAATAAATTACACAAAGTAATGCGCCTGCCTGGGTTCGAACCCACGGCTCACTGCTCGTAAGTCAGAGCTGCCACCACTGGCCCGCCGCTGCTTTCGGTACGCTTTGGTAAGACTGATTGTCAGAAAATCAGACTTCAGACTACCGGTACTTACTGTTAAAGATCTACAAATGACAGCTGGGCCCAAAAGCTTAACGTAATTTACCGAGACACTGAGGAGTCCTGGTATGTAATGGTTGGATGGTCACCCATCCACGGACTCACCGACTTGGGGCTTGTGATAAAATAATAACAGTAGCACGATTTTATTTTCAAGGTTAAGCAACGATCGACATCCTTGAAAATAAAATCGTGCTGCTGTTATTATTTTATCACAAGCCCCCAAAGAAGATTTCAAACCTTCACCAACGCTTCATAGTGTCCAATATTTGGCGAAGCTTTGGCCAAGATGTTGGCTCTTAAATTGATGTCCTGTCTCAAATCATTTTAGCGCTGTTGTATGAGGCAAATAATAAATCAAACGATTGTATGAAACATAGTATTATAGCGGCCCTTTGGAGTATTATATTGTTGTAGTAAACTTTATAATTATGTTTAGACGTAAACCAAGCCATACATTTTAACCTCGCTAAAAGTTATTTGTAAATCGTTGTGTGACACAAAATACCATTTAACTTCGTGCGTATTCAATAAAATACTCATATTGTCGCTAAGTATGCCAGATATCAAGCTCATCATTTTCATTGGTAACCTTGTTTCAACTCCTGCTGATACAGGCTCCCAACCATTAGTAAAGGGTCGAGGAGTTGGCGATAACGAGCAGGACAGAACCATAGACCAGTAGTCCACAGTGGCCCTGGCTCGCACGATTTGAAAGAATGGGACTAGGCCTTTGCCCAGCAGTGGTATGAAACAGGCTATCAGTAATAAAATGCTTTAACGTTATTTCACGTTGGGACCCAGCGAAAAACGCCAGCAACTATGTGAAATAGCAGGATGGAAGAAGGAAGGAAGGTGTAGAAAGAAGAAATATTCATTTGAATGCCAAAATAACAACAATCAAGAAAATGCCGGAAAACTGATTGGTACAAACATTTCATCACGTGATTTTCATACAGAAAATAATATAAAACAAGCAATTCAACAGACAGACAGCGTCAACAAAGATTCAATTCAAGTCCTATACATCATAAATTTAACAAATAAAGAAATAACACATAAGTACTGGCCACTGCGACTCGCGACGTAGAAGCAACACAGTATAGTACATAAATAGAACCTATTTACATGAAAATAGCCCGCTTTGCCATACAGATTTTGCAATACATACAGTGACCTTTATTCTCACCGACATAAAGCTTATTTTAGAAGTAAAATAACCCGCCTTGCCATACGTTCCGTAAATGCTAGCAAACAATCTGACATACTGTCACTTTTGTATGGAAAATGAGAATAATAAACAGGAAAACTTTAGAAACCATATGTTAGCAGGTGTTGCGTACAGTATTTACCTTTTTAGGTTCAAAAATTTTAAGACTTATAAGTATTGTGAAGCGACTTTTTTAAATGGATCCACCCATTACATGGCGAGTTTTTCTCCTTGCCTCGGAAAGCACGT
Organism: Cerastis leucographa; assembly: GCA_963082945.1. NCBI lineage: Eukaryota > Metazoa > Arthropoda > Insecta > Lepidoptera > Noctuidae > Cerastis > Cerastis leucographa. The sequence continues at coordinate 13,741,076 of OY720365.1, read as the reverse complement.
TAAGGCGTTCGTCTTGGCCGTCATTTATAGATCTTTGACATTCGATTCTGGTAGTCAGTGGCACGAAAGTTTGACAACCAGTCTTACCAAGGGGTATCGTGCTGCCCAGTCACTTATTAACGAAGCTGTACTAGGAACACAGATAATTGCAAGAGCACTCTTCGCTCTGAGGCTACCAAATCAGGTCCGTTTTCCACCAAAGTTAAGACAACAGTGCGAAAAATGCCCTTGAACGCGGTTCCTGATCGCGTTCACCCTTAATGCCAATAAACTTTGCATTGTCATCGCTTGTTTGACTCATAGTCTTACCGAACTAGACGAAGATAAGAGAGATGGTTTTAAAAGCCATAAAACTATTTAAGCCATGGAACCTTGGCACCATAAGTACTAAAGACTTAGTGTAAACGAGATAGACAACAATGTAGACACTTTTATAGCTTGTACTACTAAGCTACTGATCCAACAAAATATTTTAACACATTGCATTGAGGCTCTTTGTATCAACGATCACCTGCTTCAATGAAGACCATAATATTTTGATAGGTCATCAAATATATTGAGTGCTGTAGATTTTCTATTTTTATTGGGAAATAAACTAGGATCATATGAACAAGGATTTTTTTTAATTTGTTTAGTCAAAATCTGTATAGCAATAACATACAAAAAGTCTGCCAAACTGAAAAACTGTTTGTCGGCAGTTGTTCTCGTTTCACAATATTATAATAGTAACAAAATTCGAATTTTATTGTAAATAACATGCAAAAAAGAAATTGAGCTTACAGAAAAAGGACATTTTTACACCCATGAACAATGCAAGGTTAACTATGGGCACAATGAGAAAGTTGGTCTTTTGATTTGAAATGCGATATCAATTTTGGTCGGAGGGGTTGAATATATACTAAGTGTAAATGGACGAAGCCGTCAACCAAGCACTCTGTACTTCAAACTCTACGCAAAAATTATTGCTGGGAAACTACTTTTTTTTGTGGGTGAAACATCACGTTTTATGTTAAAACTCAATGTAACGCACTCAAAACATAGTGATGATAGATGCATTGAATAGTAAACGGGCCATGGGGTTATTTAAAGTAAAATTATAACCTTAAATACTAGTCTTTAACAGAAAACTTGTGAAAAAGTTTTTAAAATCAGTTGAAAAATAAATCCTTATCCTAACTAATATTACAAAATGCGAAAGTAAGTTTGTTTGTTACCTTTTCACGCCTAACCACTGGACCGATCATCCTGAAATTTTGCTCATACGTTGTCAGGTGTACAGAAACGGACATAGGGTACGTTTCATCCCGAAAAAAAGTAATGCTCCCGAGGAAAACGACAATAACGGTTTTATGATAATTGTGTGCGCCACTTGCAACGTCACAACAAGCAGAGTACAACCGAAATTGATTGTCAAATTCTAAATTAACGCAGGCGAAGCCGCGATCAAAAGCTATTAAACAATAAGAAATATGCTGGGCCATTTAACGCACATTGCAATCGCAGTAAGACCCTAATATTCTGACTAATAAAAACCAAACATTTGCATGAATCTGACGTAAAAAACTTCACCAAAAATATAAAGTTCGTTTGAAGACTTAATTAAACCGTATACATTTACAATTCGGCACCAATAAAGTATATAATTGAGTATACACTTGACGTTTTACTGCTTATCACCAGATCAGCAAGATCAACTAAATGCAGCTGAAGTGCCGGATATAAAAAACAGTTAACTCAGCGGTTTTATTGACTGGTTAAGTCAGGAGTTGGTCACTTGGGTAGCGTTTAGAGAAGCAAACACAAGAGTATGAAATAATTTTTGTTTTTTCTTTTTAATTATGTTTTGATCATTATCTTGTTGCCTCATGGGTTTTACCTTTAGTATGCTTTGATGACACTGGAAATTCAACGTATTTTGCAGGCTGCTTTTTTCTTAAAACTCGCAAGAGCTTTGATGAGGATTAGCCTCAATACAAAAGAGATTGTGTACACTATAAAGAGGTTACTCGCATCAGAAGAAATTGTGACCCCAAGTCTCAGTGAAACCATTTAGCCAAAAACGACATCTTATAATTGCAAAGTTTAACACGTTACACTTGTATTTTCTAGACAACAATAATGTTTATGAGGGCCTGTCTATCGCAAGTATCATCAGAAATTTTTGACTCTATTGTACAAACAAGCTTTATCTCCCTACCGAGTAGAAACAACAGACTTTGATTTACCGCTATAACTTCACCGGCATGACCGCCAACCGCGCTCACTCAAACTGTGGCCTTACCGTCTATCACATTTACACTAGTGAAAACAAAACCGCCCCCGCACTACCCACACTTTCGCTCGTACAGTCGACAAAAGAGATCGTTATGTTTACACGCGAGAAATAAACAAAACACAACACAAAATATTCATTTATCGATGACAACGTTTGGTCAAACTGTCTCTCCAGCACGCGTAGCATGACCAATGTAGAAACGGGTTATGTCGACGGAATAACCGACAAACTGACACATTGTCATTGTCTATCTGTCATTATGTCGACTCTTCCGTAGAGAAAACTCGTTTCTACAGTGGTCATGTGTGGTGTGCTGATGGGAAACGATGAAACACAAAATACACAAAGTACTTTGTCAGAAGTCTTCTTAGCATGTCAGTTGTAATATAAATTGAATCGGCCCAGAATTTGGCGCCAATATCGATCAAACGAAATTTCGCCTGGGATAGCACGTGAAGCCGTTGGTCCCGGCTGTCATTTGTAAATCTTCGGCAATTGTTACAGGTAGAAGTGGCCCAAAAGTCTAACATGAAGTCTTACTAAGGGGTATCGTATTACCCAGTACCAACTGGCTTGTGTAGGTCAGATAGGCAGTTGCTCCATGTAAAATACTGGTATTCAGCTCCATCCGGTTAGACTGGAATCCGACGCCAACATAGTTTAGAAATGGCAAGGCAAGAAAAAGACTGTTGCTCCCAAGTGGGCTTGCATGGTGGATTATGGCCCACACACTCTCACAGAGACCAATAGTGGGATAATTATAGGCTGTTTATAACACTGCTGCAGACCATACAGCCAATTTCACGCTCCACGCTCCGTCCTTTTAGTGACAAGTCTCACTCGATTTCACTAAACACCACTCGATTAGCGTGACCAACTAATTGTTCGTACGCTACGTGATGAAAACAAGAATTTGAGAAGATTAATGAACAGCGGTTAATGATTGGATAATATTATGGGCAAAAAATGTGGGCATGGGTTAATTGCTCAAGGTCTGTGGTAGAAAAATATCGGTTGTATTTTGTATCTACTTTGGGTTTCCCCGTGCTCTCACAGAAAACACGCTCAGCCGTTGGTCTTGGACCTTGGGGGCCTAAAATGGTTGCTTTAGCAGAACCAAAATAGGATAGTAATATGAAAATTGTTAAAATGGTCACAGATGCAGTTAATATTATAAATTATCACATTTACAATTACGTTAAGTAATTCATATTTTTATTTGACGTCTTAAAGCAGTATTGTTTTACTCTTATTCCAGTGTGTGAAAGAGACGGAGCTATACAGGATGTCTAGCGCCATGTCTTTCCCTCACTGGAAAAGGAGTAAAACTATAATGTTTTAAGACGTCATGGTAGGCCACCTGATCTCTCTCAGATTGTGTTGGATTGCCGCACTTGTGCACTATAATATATCCTGTGTCATTGGCTAGGAGTTTGAAAGAGTAACCATGGAGTTTCTTGCCGGTTCTTCTCCATAGGAAACGACCAACCAAACCGTGCACCTTTTGTTGACGTTTTATAAGTGCCCATGTAGGCCTACGTAAACTAAAATATTATGATTTTGATTTTAGAGTCTCCGCTGAGATTGCCGCCATGACCGAAAACGGCCTGGAGGACATTGAGAGATGGGTATTGTTGGTTTTTTTTTAACATTATTGGAAAACAAGATAGCGTCTTTACTTCCGATATCGACCACGTGCAAAAAGATCCTTGTTCATGGATGAAAGTTATTACACATACACCGTGTAAATCACCTCATCACGAAGCCGTCAACCAAGCATTCTGTACATGAAATTAAGTAACTTTACGCAAAAATTATTGCTGGGAAACGACTTTTTTTTGGGGGGTGTAAAAATCATGTTTTGTGATAGAACTCAATGTAACGCACTCAAAACATTGTGCCGATGGAAGGATTGAATAGTATAGGGGTCGTGGAGGTGTTTAAAGTAAAAATCTTAAATTAAAAACTTGTATTTAAAAAAATACTTGTCAAAAAGTTGGAACTTTGACCCCTAATATCTCCGTAACTAGAAGGTCCCCAGGTATGGTGTAGAACAAAAAAATGATCGCAATGACAGGGAGAACCAGTGCCTTTCGGCTTCGCTAAGAGGTGTTTTACACCCTTTATTTGTCAACAATAAGTTGGCAAATAGGTTACCAGTTTCTATTTCGGAGCAGGCAAATGTTATCAAGTTATCACCTACCGACTTGATTATTAAGTGATCAATTAATATGCAAAATGTCGATCGGGCCACCATTATATCTGGCGTTTAATTGTTATTTTAATTACAACGGGTCCCAATCAAACGTGCTTTGATTTAATTAATAATTTAGTTCAATAAAGTGTAAGCCATGTAATAAACTTACTATTTCATCAGGGCCATCGGCTACTGGGCTATAGACCATGTTTTTATGGGCTTGGTTAATCACCTTTATAAGGTTTGAGATCACTTTATTCTCTTAAGAATGTATTAACTCACTTTTATTACAGCCTAAGTCAGAGCAGCGGTGGCCCAGTGGTGGCAGCTCCGCCTTACGAGCAGTAAGCCGTCGAACCCAGGCAGGCGTTTTTTACTTTGTGTTATTTATTTCATCACCGCTGCCCTCAAAAACGGTGAAGAAAAACATCGTCAGGAAACCGGCATGTCCCAGAACTAAAAATTCGAAGATATGTGACATCTACCAACCCGCACTGGGCCCGCGTGGTGGATTACAGCCCACTCCCTCTCATAGAGAGGACGCCTGTGTCCCAGAAATGGGAACATTATAGGCTAATGATGTTGATGATGATTACAGCCTACGGACAAATATGTACCTATCAATAAATAATCTGTTTAATGGTCAACATAGGACGTGACATTCTGTGAACTCAGTCTTTCTGTGGACAGAAAACCTAGTTGCGGACTCCGTGCTTTGTATTCGAGACTACATCTACTATTAGCGAAAACGCTCATTCCGAACTTGAGACCACTAAACCAAGGAGTCAGTATACACGGTGTAAATCACCTCATCACGAAGCCGTCAACCACGCATTCTGTACATGAAACTAAGTAACTTTACGCAAAAATTATTGCTGGGAAGCGACTTTTTTTTAGGGGGTGTAAAATCATGTTTTGTGGTAGAACTCAATGTAACGCACTCAACACATTGTGCTGATGGACGGATTGAATAGTACGGGGGTCGTGGAGGTGTTTAAAGTAAAAATCTTACATTAAAAACTTGTATTTAAAAAAAACACTTGTCAAAAAGTTGGAACTTTGACCCCTAATATCTCCGTAACTAGAACGTTCCCAGGTATGGTGTAGAACAAAAAAATGATCGCAATGACAGGGAGAACCAGTGCCTTTCGGATTCATTAAGAGGTGTTTTACACCCTTTATAATAACTTGTTTAGTCAGAATTGTGTTTATTTTTTTTTTGAAGAAAATTAGGTTTGTCCACAAAAATTAAACGTCTATTCAAAGTTTCGTGTCCGTGCTTAAAACCTTTGGGGAGTTCTCTCGTGAGGAGACAATCCTAGCTGCAGGATCAAATCATATCTATATACTAACAAGGCAAGTTAAATTAAAGCTTATAAATAGAAACTACATTCTTCTGCCAAATAACTCAGCATTCAAACTCGGTAGCCCTCACCAAAGAAGGCGCATTTTGTTTACCGGTAGTCTGCGCGTGGGTCGATCTCAAGTGCGGTGAAATTTTTGTGCAAACAACGAGTGAGCGATACTTACACATATAGGGATTACTGGTAATTAGTGACCGATACTTAAACACGTGATTATACTTATAATAACAAACAACTTTCCTTTTACTCATTCACTTTTATAACAATAGTACAACAGCCGTATGAAACTCCTGTGACCTATCAGATTGTCATAAAATTTAATAAGTATAAAAAAAATGTTTCTTCGGGAAAGTAGTTGGGGTTGTTGTTGACACAAAGTTGTGTGTATGTGTATATTAGTTTACAAGTTATCAGCCGTGTTGTTACTTAAAATGGCTGGGCACTTTAGAATAAAAAGGAAAACGCTTAGTTTACAATTTCCATGAGACAGGCTGCGCATCTTATTCTACTAGCTGTAGACCTTCGTCCGCGAAAAATATTACTTCCCTATTTGAATGGGATTTTGTTAACAAATTCATGGGTTTTAATTTTTTGCAATCCTTTTATAGGGTTCCGTACCCAAAAGGTCAAACGGGACCCTATTACTGAGACTTCGCTGTCCATCCGTCCGTCCGTCTGCATGCCGCCACGCTGTATCTCATGAACTGTGATAGTTAGCAAGTTCAAATTTCTACAGATTATGTATTTCTGTTGCTTCTATAACAACAAATACTAAAAACAGAATAAAACAAATATTTAAGAGGGCTCCCATACAACAAAGTGTTTTTTTTTGTTCGTTTTTATAAATAATGGTACGGAACCCTTCGTGCGCGAGTCCGACTCACACTTGGCCAGTTTCTAAAGTAGCCTAAGTTACAAGCTACTCCATCTGTTCGTTCTAAGTTACAAGTTACTCTATCTGCCAGTAGAGAATAAGAAACTGAATCAGAATGAGCCATAAAAAATCAAAATAGGCAGACCTTTTTTTGAAATGTGTACAACGGCAGAAGAAAACCAAAGCCAACCAAAATGCAAATGACTGAGTTTGTCAAAAAACTAAGCACACACTTATTTTAAATAATTCGATCTGGTCTCCATCCACATCAAACGCTCCTGCAGCTAATTCCCCGGTACGTGCAATACGAAACACATCTCATATAAAAATAAAGCAAGCCACGTTCATTCCACACACGGCGACTTAACGTTCATCGTACGAAAATAATCTAGCCACGAGCCACCGATGTATTCCCAATTAGGGTTGACACTTGCCGTCTGACTATTTAATGTTTGTCATCATTTAAAAGAATTTATGTGTCGTCACTTTGCGGACGTCCGGCGTAATTAAATGGCGTTTTTGGAGTATATTACATACAAATTCGTGTATTTCATTAGTATATTTAGAAGTAGTTATTGCCCGCAGCTTCGCTTGCATAGAGCTCAGAAATTATTCCAAAGAAACGTAATAACGGGACAAAAAAAAACCTATGTCCTAATCTTAACCCAATGGTCGAGGTAGACGGTGCCAATTCGTTTGCCATCGTGACAAAAACTATTCTATGTCCTAACCCAGATGATTAGGTACATGGTCTTTCTATTTCCCAAATTTAATCGAAATCCATCAACCGCTTGATCGGGAAAAGATAACAGACAGACCGACAAACCCACTGAGCTACTTTAGCATTTATAATCATACTAGCTGTCCCGCGCAACTTCGTCTGCGTCACATTTTACCCGTTTTCGCAACATTTTTCATTACTGCTCCGCTCCTATTGGTCGTAGCGTGATGATATATAGCCTATATCCTTCCCGAGGTTGAAATCTATCTTCTTGCCAAATTTCATTAAGATACGATCAGCCGTTTAGTCGTGAAAAGGTAACAAACAAACATACAAAAAATCAAACAGAGTGACTTTCGCATTTATAATATTAGTATGGAAGTATGGATAGTATGGATTAATTTAATATAATGCATCACTGTTTATAATTCCGCGCATGGTGGAAGTTAGCTGGGTAATAAAGTTACCTATAGTGCGACGAGCTGTTACAATGTTACTAGTATACCGAGGTCTTTAGACCCATCAAGTGTATACATAAGTAGACTCTGCATATGAATTAGGATGATTGTGCCTTGAACTGAAATAAGTTTGTCTTTCCCCAGTATTTGCAGCCGGACCGCAATCTGACCGTAACAGTTGGAAGAGAATTAGAAAACTCGAGACTAGATCTCAATGTATGCATTCAACAGTTGAAAGAATCTGTTTTTATTAGAATTAGGAGTACCGCGTTAAAAGTTATCTATAGTTGGAACATAGATCACAATTTGACAACAGTGCCTTGCGAACTTTACTACAAAACTTTTTTGTGGATTACTGGTATTCAGCTGCATCTGACTTTTACTTGTGTATGTTACTCTAGACTACCCCAACATAGTTGGGACTTTGAGAACTTTTTTTGTGCGTGTGTTTCGTGGCTAAATCGCAAAAACAGAGTCTGGATGTGCCAACCCTGGATCCCTCTTCCCTTTTACAGCGAGACAGTTACATGGAGCGCATACCACGACTTCCGAAGGATCCGATGGCACATTCATTGTCTTTTTGCGTGAGCACAGCGTATAAATATGTGTCAAGTTGATGGCAACATAGTGTGCTGTTAGTCTTCTAGGTAATGAACAGGGAAATGCCTAAAGATTACTTGCATCTTAAAGCATTTCCTAAAGCATTACTTTGTTTCAGGGCAAACTGAAACTGCAAAGGACCTTTTTATTTATCCTTTTCACTCGTTGGTCTAATGGTTGCAAGCGCTGCTACTGGGTATAAGGGTTAAATTCCCAGGTTGGGCAAAGAGTTATTGGGTCCTTCCATCAGAAAACTCAGCAGCAGCCCAAAGTCTGGAGTCTAACCCACATTCCGCCAGTTTTGTAATTGGAGGCGAGCCTATTGCACCTAACGCAGCAAAAATCACTATGGGTTTGCTACTGTCAAATTCCTGATGGAAAAACCATAAAACAGTTTGACTGAGAATCAAACCCGGGAACTCATGCTCAGCACCTTACGGCTACTAAGATTTACCAGCAGTTTATTTAAAAAACATGACATTATCTGCCAGTCAAGTAGTATGCCGAATCTCATTCGTAAATAACGTAGACCTAAAACTTCAGACGCAGACTAATATGTAGGTAAACAGTATGCCTGAAAAGGTCAACCCGACCAAGATAATTTTAGTCTCGTACCTACACTTCTCTCTTTGCTAACTCCAATTTTACATCTGAAACATTCTTCGCCGTCTCCCTTAGGAGACATGAGAAGAATTCGTACAGTCTTATAACCATTGGCATTCTGAAAAGCCATAAACTTCAAAGTGTCAGTAACTCAGTACCCAAGTAAACCAAAAAATATCGGCCACCTACGAGAAACCATAGACACTTCATCATTTAAACTGACATAAGATTCTATCATTTATGGAATTATGTTCTTATTGTATTAAAATCTAGCTCGTGTTTAATGGTTATTGGTATTTATTTTTTTAGATTCTTCTGATTGTTACAAGTCATGTGGCCTTGCAACTTGAACTATATAACCTTCATTTCATCCCCTATTAAAACACTTTTGGGGAAGACTTATGTTAAAATGTTCGTTACAAAAGGAACTCATATGATCAAAACCATTATTCTAGATAGTGAGTGTTTTATTAAATAGATGATGGTCAATCAAACATCTCGCGCAAAGTTTCTAAAAGCCTTCCGTCAGTTTTTTTTTAGCAGTTTCGTTACAAAAAAATCAAACATACAGGATCCGTAAGGGGATTGAACAATATTTATTACGTCTAGCAAAATATTTTTACTGAATTGAAGATCTTTCCGAAACCAGAACGAAGTATGATTTATAATTTCCATAAAATCATCAGAGGATTATAAGCGATTAAGTGGCCTATGATTCCTATGATAAAGCCCTGAGAACTGTCGTCCATTTTTATTTTTCAAAACGAAGGCTTGCGAATTTGCTGACAACACAGTGAAAGACCTATTTAATACATAACGTTAACACCTAAAAACCATATCATTACTACCTAGTTACATTAAATAACAGTTATTATCTCACTAATATCTAAGACACGTCTGTCAATTACAGCATCCAGTTACAAACCGCAGTTAAACCCGTCCATTACTTAATCAATTAACCAAGACGAGAATACATTAAATTACAATGTCAAAACGACTTTGTGCAACCGCATTACAAGCGTGAAACAGTTGACAGATGTCATGTTGACAACTGTCAAAAAATAATATTCCTGTTTTACGGTTATGACATGTATTGCTTAACGAACACTTTGTATTTAAGCCGATGTGCACCGTTGAAAGCACACTCGAAATTTAAAAAAATCACAACACTACACAGTTAACAATTTTCCGAAAAAAAAAGCAAAATTCAAATCAAATTTCGAATCATATACCACAACAAACTTCACTAAAATTACCGATTTTAAATATTTGAACGTCGAATTCTAAGTTCGATATATTCGAATTCGTATCGTAACCGACAGCGACGCGTGCGCAGTGTTCGCGGCGCAGATTTTAACTGTTTAGTAGAGGAGCTTAGTTCGTTCGGCGTGTATCTCTGTATCTATGACAAACATTATGTATCTTGATAAGTAGAGCCTTTAGGATCTGTTGTTGTTAGCATGGTGTATGGTATAGTGTATTTCATGTAATATAATAAGCTTTTTTTTTATTTGCGATGGTTTTGACCTCGCCTCAAGTAATTAGGAATTTGGAGTAAAAGAGGTTCAGGATGGTGTATAATTAGCAAATATTAAATACATAGTAGGTACATCGATAGCTTTTGCGACGCTTTGCTTACTTGTTGTATTTTCTTTACAAAATTTTCTAATTATACAGAGATAACCATAACGAATATAACTATTTTAAGTGAATCGTTGAGCTTATAAGTCAGTCTATTGTTGATAGTTTTCAGTGAAAAGATCTAATGCATCGAGTCTTTGTCATTTTTCCTTACATCGTTTCCCAATACAAGCTGTTGCTATCACTATAATATTAAGAAATATATAAATAATATATAGGTACTTGAGGTATACCTACAGCCATAATCATATCAAGTTATATCCCAATACCATCATCTGCCTAGCCTTTTCCCAAACTATCTTGGGGTCGGCTTCCAGTCTAACCGGACGCAGCTGAGTACCAGTATTTTACATGAAGCGACTGCCTATCTGACCTCCACAACCCAGTAACTAGGTAATACGATACCCCATGGTAAGACTGGATGTCAGACTTTTTGGCTTCTGACTACTCGTAACGACTGTCAAAGATCTACAAATGACAGCTAGGACCAACGGCTTAACGTGCTTTCCGAGGCACGGAGGAAACTCGGTATGTAATTATGGTCACCCATCCACGGACCAACCTCGGCAAGCACGGCTTAACCTTAAAGATCGACCCGGGCGGCTGTTATTATTTAGCCACGAGCTCCTCAACCATATATCCCAATCATCATCTGCCTAGCCTTTTCCCGAACTCTCTTGGGGTCGGCTTCCAGTCTAACCGGATGCAGCTGAGTACCAGTATTTTACATGAAGCGACTGCCTATCTGACCTCCACAACCCAGTAACTGGGTAATACGATACCCCTTGGTAAGACTGGATGTCAGACTTTTTTTTGGCTTCTGACTACTCGTAACGACTGTCAAAGATCTACAAATGACAGCCGGGACCAACGGCTTAACGTGCTTAAATAAATAAACAATTATTAATAGTAACCAAATTACTCGAAACATAATTTCCTGCACAAACTCCGATTGAACTAAAGCATGAAATGGTTAATTAAATAAAATATAGGGTCGTACAGAATTTCTGTACGATGGAAGTTATATTTCTGTAACAGAAATATAACTTCCATAGTACAGAAATAACTATAAAAGGACATTAGTAGTATTATGTTGGACGGAAACACACTTCATCGGCTACCCTAGGTTGGTGTATTATATTAGTATGTGATGCGTGACTTTTGATTATTTCAATTTTAGTTTTAATGACTTATACCGGTTTCTAAATAGGGAATGTAAAGCTGAATGCATCATCCAATGGAATTGTTTACTGGAATATCTGTGTGGCCTTCCCTTAACAAGTTCTCAAATAAAAAATAGTTCGTAATAAAAAAATCGGGTGACATAAGCACCTTCACTAAGATTTTGAATAAAGAATTAATCAATAGGAAGGCAGTTTTATTTTGTTTTCAATTCCGTACCCTAACACAAAGATATCCTATTTAAGAGCGTTGTAACCGCATTTTAAACAAACTTTCATGACTGAACCGATTTTAATGAAACTTAATACGCATAAGCAGGATACTTAGGTCTAAAAAATATTTTTAAAAAGTCTTTTGAAAAAAAAAACATAATTGGAAATTTCTGTTTCTAAAGATAATTTCTAATCGGTCTAATTTACCTGTACCTAACACTATTTTTCGAAAATGTTTTTTTAGTAACTTTTTAGACCTGTGTATCCTGCTTATGCGAATGATGTTTCATTAAAATGGGTTCTGTCATTTCGTAAAATAAGGACTTGTTTGTATGAAAAGTCGTAAGGTTTAATTAAACGCTCTTAACGCAAAGGCTGAGCTCACAAATTCTACTATACTATAAAAATTGTTAGTCCTGATCTCCTGACTGACTATCGACGCACAGTTCAAACCATTGGACGGATTGGGCTACAATTTGACATACAGATAACTATTATAATGTGGGCTTATGCTAAGAAATAATTTTGGTAAATTCAATCCTTAAGTGGGAGAAATAGAGGTTGAAAGCCTGTATAAAAATCCATCAACGGGCGAAGCTAGTGCGGGTCGGCTAGGTAGTTTACAAAAACACTCAATCAAATAAGTATTTACAAATAAAAATAATCTAAACAAAACTAGACTTCTACAGCCTACAATCGGGTCACAAATATCAAGATACCCCAATAGGAATTCCCAATAACCAATCGAAGCCCCGAGCACTGGATAGTTGCGGTACCTAACTTCTATAAATTGTGCTTTCACGGTATTGGGTTGAATTCCAATAATTTTGAATGGAATTGAGGGCGGGCAGATCCGGGCGTTGCTTGTATTGTCTCGAACTTGTTTGGCAGTACCAGTTTTGACTCCCCTGTACTTGCTAGAGTATGTGTCATAGTTTAAATGCTCAAAAATCTTAGCAGCAAGAATAGGAGTAGGGTAGCTCTGTCAACTCATGCAGAAAAACAAAAGAATTTAGAATGTTTGGATGCAAGAGCCATAGAAGCGATATAATTGGATTTAAGTATTTCATCATCATCAGGCAATGGAACACAGGTCTCCTCTCTATGAGAGGGAGTGGGCTGTAATCCACCACGCGGGCGCAGTGCGGGTTGGTAGATGTCATATGTCTTCAAATTTTTAGTTCCAAGACATGCCGGTTTCTTCACGATGTTTTCCTTTTCACCGTTTTCGAAGGCAGCGGTAATGAAATAATTTACACTAAGTAACGCTGCCTGGGTTCGAACCACGGCTCATAAGTCGGTGTTGCCATCACTGGGCCACCGCTGCTCTCTTTTTAAGATTTCTGCGGAATTGAGTATTTAGATAAAAAAAACAAAGCCGATTTGTTAGTGTCGACTCCACTTCTCTACTTCTTGTTAGCATGTAGATGACAGTCTAAATTCAGCCGGACCAAAATGTAGCAACGAGAGGAGTTTGGCACCTTCAGTAGCGTCTATCAGCTCCTGTGATGTGCGAACAAGTTTTCTAGTAACAGTTTTGCCCTAAGTTCCATAATTTTATTAAGGTAGTCGAGAATCATATTTTTATCAAAATACAACCTCGCACTGACCTGCAGATTGCAAAAAAAACCTAAGAAAAATCACGGGCTACTCTGGCGCTTTTACCTTAGTTAGGTACATATTGCTGCATATTAGGTCTGTGTCCTCCTTATCCCATCATTCTCGCCCGTAAAAACATAAAAAAGTATTTGACACAAAACTTACTTTCAAGCAATTCATAAGCTTCACGTCAAAAAGCTGACGTTTTAAAAAGCTTTTTAATGCAACTGTGCTAGTACATTGCTATCTTATCTATATAGCCAGATAATGCTCAAATTAAACAAGGAAAAGAGATTATGAAATTCTTTTGAACTTTTTATGAAATTAACTGATAACTTCATGTAGGTAGATAAAATATATATGTTATACGCTCAGAACAAGGGATGGGATACCAAAGTGTGGGCAGGAACTGCCGAATTGAAAAAACTGGAAAATACTGGAAACTGAAATCGACTCTACTGCCCAATCAGCGAAACTGACTAGTCGACTCAACTGTCCAATCAGCGAAACTGAGTAATCGTCGAAACTGGCGAATTAAATAAGCTGACGAGTGAAGGAAACTGACCAGTTAAACGTGTACGACATGTGATGCGGAGGTGTATTTTCCTCACACGTCGTGAGAAAAGTTTTAAGTATGACTGTTGATGGCAATAAGATTAGACGAAGACCAAAGAAGCGATGGATGTACTGTGTGAAACATGACGATGATTAGAACAAGGATTTTTTGGTTTGGAAGTCCCAAGTATGGCTGTTTAGCATGAAGTCGGCGATATGATGGTCCAGCAGAAACAATTGTAGTAGCAATTAGCTTTTGCCCGTGTGGAGGTCGGGAAGTATCCTACAGGAACGTACGAACTACGGCAAAAAAGTATTCTATCAATCAAAACCTATGTTTCACTCCCACCCCAAACATTCAAATCCAATCGACCGTGACAATGAGACGGGAAAACAGACAGAAATAGTTCGGACTTCTACCAAGTTTGGATTTGCTCATACATTAACTAGTTCTTTACCTAGGAAGAAATTGATGTAAGGCAACTAAATATAGTAAGAAACAATAAAAAATGGTTATAAAACAGGACAAGCCCGCCTTCCGAGCTAAATGAAAACATTACAGTCAGGAAACGGGAAACGGAAGCTGCCATCCGACGGCGACTGCGTTAGGATCAAAGAAAGAACAAAGGTACAAAAAGACGAAATTCGTTCGATGGACAGTCGATTATCATTTTTAGATGCAATTTATCCTTGACTACTAATAAAAAAAAATCTAATCTATCTTTTCTACAAACACGTTAAAAGTTCTGAAACAAATTTTAAATTCACGCTATCTTGTGTCGAGTTACCGTAGCACCAAGTTCTTTGTCAACTTCATAGATGGCGCTAACATAAGTGATACTGCTACTCGCCCCTAGATGGCGTAACTGTAGCGGTGTTTAAAGCTCTACGTCACACGAACGACCAATGAGAACGATGGAATGCATAAACAAAAGAGCAACATCGTTAGGTCGTGACGTCGTGCTGCGCAGCGCGGCTATTTTCGTTCCTCTGATAGGCGGCGGACATTTTGATTAGATCTTGTGACGCACGCAAGCGAAAACGGAGTTAAAAATGCCTTTGAACGCGGTTGGCTGGACCTCGGAAGAAGACGAAAAGCTTGTGGATTTAGTGCAGCCTCATAGTTTTTTGTACAATGTGTACGATCCGTCTCGGAAAAACATATTAGCGAGGGAATCTACATGGAAAGAAATAGCGGAGCAACTGTCGAAGCCAGGTAAGCGTCCATTCGTTATTTCTTGCTTTGAATCCGTGCTGCAGAGTACAACCGCAAGGCTTTATCGGAATGAAATTAGATTTCGAAAATACTGGGAATACGTTTGCAATGCATCGAATTTCGCATAGATTTTAGTCTATAACCCCGATATAGCATAGGGTGACCTATTTTCGGAATCATTGACGACTCATTGTCTACGTATTGCTCAATAGTTTTAGTATTTTTAGACTCGTAATAAAATCAGCTGATTGATGTTGTCATCAAATAAAAACAATCTTGATCTGTCGAACAAGACTAATGAAGTAAATGTTTGGCCTTGTGGGGTTCGGTAATCAATATTCTTTGACTAAGAAACGACTCTTTGGTGTGTATGTTAGACAGAATTAAATAAACGGTGAAAAAATAACCTAACTTTATCAGTTCTAATGTGAGTGTTACTAATGTGTGACAATTACTATGAAAGGCAACTGTAGTAAAAACAATTTCTGATTAATATTAAGGTCACATAACAGATTAGTTACCAAATCGTTGTAGGGAAATGCAACCCAAAAACAAGTAATAGTCCAACAATTCTTGTCATAGAAATACTCTGATATGTAACAACAATCACTAATCCCCTAGAATCAAACATCAATAACTAGTGTAGAAGTACAGAATTAACTAACATTATGTTTTAAGACCTACATATTGGGACCACCAGATCACTCCACAGTAACTAAGCTGTGGCAAACAGATACAGTCACTCCATGTAAAATACTGGTATTCAACTACATCTAGTTCATTTACAATTAGACTGTGAGCTACTGACCTCAACATAGCTGGAAAACGTCTCGGTAGATGATGATATTGGGGCCACAAATCATCATCATCTGCCTACCCTTTTTTCAACTGTGTGGGGGTTGGCTTCCAGTCTAACCGGATGCAGCTGTATACCTGTATTTTACATGGAGCGACTGCCTATCTGACCTCCACAACTCAGCAATGAAACAACAAAGAATAAACACACTATCCTGACATTTCCAGTTGAGGAATGCAAGAAACGCTGGCGTGGTCTCAGAGATGGCTACTCAAGGATCAAGCGCTTAGGGACAATGCATCGCACCAAGGTGAACATATATGAGAAGCTACAGTTCCTGGATGCAACTTTAGATGGTATCGAGGAGACAGTACAGATGGAGGAGACGTTAGAAGAACAACCAGTTCAGGATGAGATGGTTGGCACTGAGCAGCAGGTTATTACGGATAATCAGGAGTATTATGAGGTGATTAGTCTATTTTTTTTAGCCTATATTGTCACGCTGGCTGGGCAAAGATTCCATCCCCTGAAGGCTAACACTCTTCTCTCTGTGAACTTTTCTCTGTATCTATATTTATACATTTAAATAAATAAAATAGAAGTGCCTGTTTGTAATATTAATATAACTGCTTATTACTACATGCATATGAATGTATATATGGTACATATACCAAAAAAACATATTGTACAATTTTTGTCTGTCTTTCTGTTTGTTTTGGCTAATCTCTGGGACGGCTGGACCGATTTTGACGGGACTTCACTGGCAGATAGCTGATGTAATAAGGAGTAACTTATGGTACTTCTATTTTTGAAAAATTCTAATTCCACGCGGACGAAGTCGCGGGCACAGCTAGTTATATATAAAAGTCACTCTGTTCTTACATGCTGGTTTTTGAAACCCAGACCACCAACCAACCCATTTCAGTAAAATATCGTGAATGTGTATGGTTAGTACCAGCTTGAAAGATAGGATAGTGGGCTCGATAGGTGGCGCTGTTGTTAGTAAATTGCGCTAGTGCGATGCCAAGCTCCTAGTATTTTATGTTGGTTTGTGATTCCCAAACTAGGAAGTTATTGGTATCTTTTGGGACTTTACTGTCTTGGTAAGTAATGTTGTAGGCCTCTACTAGTCTCTGTTTCAATCACACATATGGAGAAACTGTGTGATATTAGGCCAGCAATAAGTTTGAAGATGACCAACCCGCACTGGGCCCGCGTGGTGGATTACAACCCATTCCCTCTCATAGAGAGGAGGCCTGCGTCCCAGCAGTGGGAACAATATAGGCTGATGATGATGATAAATAAGCTTGATTGTCATCAGGCAATAGACAAGATTATTAGGTACTAGCAAAATCTGTTATTGCTTTGAAAAAAATTTGGAATGTCACAACACAATAGGCTCATCATGCTGTATTCCTTAGATTTTAGCACACACAATATATTGATATTTATTATGAAATTATTGAAAATTACGAGAAGTTTATACTGTTTATTTTGCAATTGTCATAATCTTCTGATATGACCCTAATTTCCATGAGTTGTTTTTATGATATTTGTGATGAAGTATTAACATTTTGTTATTAATTTTTCAGATCACCGTCGTGGATGGGCCTCAAGTACCTCTTAAGCCGTACATTAAAATTCTGCCAAAACAAGAGATTTCGGAACCGCCAAAGAAAATATGCAGGAAGAATGCTGGCAGAAAGAAAGCAATACCTGTGCCTAAAAACATACCACCTATAAAAATACTACCTAAACCTTTACTCATGAATGGACCAAAAATAGTCCAGTATATAGAAGACCCGAAGCAACCTGAACAGAGGTCGCAGACCATAGACAAACTTATAGAAAAGATATTGAAAGAAAACACCAATGAAATAGATGTATTTTTTCGAAGTATGGCAGCTAGTGTCAAAAAGTTGCAACCTAATCTGATACCTAAAGTTAAGATGGAAGTGTGCAACGTTATTGCTAAATATGAAATGCAAAGTTTTGATAAAAACCTGAACTTTTAAAGAATAATTTTAGATGCTGATTGATTTAAGCATGAAAAATCCTAAAACATGTGTCCTATGTCCTACATGTAAAGTTCATTATTGGCTGAACTGTTAGGAGCCTGAAAAAGTACTATGGAAATGCAATATTAAGATTTAGTGGTACAGTTATAAGGTCGAAATTTGGGAGGATGAGATGTGTTGATCGAATTTTTCTAATAATAAACTGGTCAAAGTTATGACCATGATCACTAGTCAAAATATAACAACCACCTGGTATAAGCTGGATTTAAATGGAGATTGGACAAACATGCTTCTTGAATCTATAAATATCAATATCAAAAAGTTCCCAACATAAAACCTAGGCTGTATAAAACATTTGCCCAGACATATAAAAAGTGCTTTTGTGAAGTGAATTTCGAATCTCCATTAAAACTAGCGCCATCTATGTATGATGGCAACTTTTGTAACTAACATTTTTGTTCTCGTTTACGCAAATATAAAATTGATAAAATATTTACTTGTGATAAAGACTTCTAGTGTAGAAATATTACTTTTGACATACTGAGTATGAAAACAATTGTTATAAAATAATGTTTTATTGAACAGATACGGTATTACTGATCTTATTGTAATAATAAAAAATACTTTAAGTAATTCCTTTATTTTTTAATAATTATGTACCTACACAAATGCAAATCTTCATATATTACAGTTAAACACAAGTCGGACTATAATTTAATCTGCCCTTAATTAGTTAAGTTCTTAAGATTTACGACAGATGGATGTCAGTTTCAAAGTACGCACAGCGACCAATCAAGGTATACAAAACCAGTTTATGCGGATCTCTCATTGTAGGGAAAATCTATATATAGCGAGACCGAGTTATACTGGAAATGTATAACTTGATGTATCGTCGAGTATACTATTCAGGTTAATTAATTTTAAAGTAAAACTATCAAGAATAATATATTTGTTTGTATATTATGCATAGTAGTTTCAACATCCATAAACATGCTGCTTATTTGTAAAAAACCGGCCAAGTGGGAGTCGTACTAGCGCACGAAGAGTTCCGTTATAAAAACTTTATTAATTATTTATAAACGCGAGCAATAAGATCACTTTTTTTATGGGAGCCCCCATAAATATTTATTTTATTGTTTTTAGTATTTGTTGTTATAGCATCAACAAAAATACATAATCTGTAGAAAGAACATCGGTCATATATGACCTGACCAAAAAATGAAACGACCATCAATGATTGATACGTCAAAAAATAGTGACTAAGGTGTATATTAAATTACGGGGTTCAGCATATTTTATTAGAGCCGGTAAAATAATTTAGCTTTGCAATGAAAACCTCATTTCCTTACTAGTTTTTATAGGTTTTGAACGCATCTAAACCCGTCCCGTTTTTATCTGTGGTACACGTTTCATCATAACACTAAAGTCACACTACCATTATGCGTTTACCTTTTTAGGTACTAGATTTTTTTTATTTATTTTTGTAGTGTATTATCAGTAACATCATTTTTAGATGGAAATAGGATTAACATTAAGAGATTATTCCGAAATTAGTCGCAAATGATATGTTGACATTTGTACTAATATGTAGAACGGAACGTATTATGACATGAGAGCTGTCAAATTGTTTCGGGTTTTAGCTGAGGTTATCATGGCTGCAGACTTATTTACTTACACTATGTACATCATAACCTCAAAACTGACGAAATACGTAAGAGTACCGTTCCATAATCCTCGGCTTTTAAATAAAATATTTTCAATTTAGGATTGACGATTATGCCTAGGGGAATAGATTAATCCATACACTAGTCATGTTCGCGATATTTTATATACAGGTCACAGCATGTATGGGCCGTGACCGATGTTCTTTCAACTGGCTAACTATCACGGTTCATGAGATACAGCCTGGTGACAGATGGACAGCGAAGTCTCAGTAATAGGGTCCATAGAGGTTAGTTACTAAAATACTAACAGGCATCGGGTGGCTACTAATATGTTAAAAACTTTATCTTTTGTCGTTGACTTAAACATTGTTATAACATCTCTATAACTGTTCACTTTTCTAACAAACTTGAGATAAAAAAATCACCCTTCCTTCACTATTTCATTCAATTTAAATACTTTCTCGTTGGTCTTGTGGTCGCAATCATGACAGCTGAGCTGAGCATGAGGTCCTGGGTTTGATTCTCGGGTCGGGCAAATTGTTATGGGGTTTTTCCAGAATTTTTCAGTAGCAGCCAAAGGCTCGCCCCTATTACATGGGACTTAAACATAACTGGTGAACTGTTGGTTTACTATTACGTAGAACTCTGCCTAACCATTTGACGATGACAGGCGTGTTGTTATGTAATGGAAAATAGTACAGTCAAATTATTTTTCCAAATCCATTCTACTTTTTTTTTTTTTTTTTAATCTTTGCCCCTTACTAGGAATTTCTCCTGCAGTATCGTGGGTGCGTTTTACAAACATTTAAACTCACATACACAAACAGCCAGACCCGGAACAACTATCTGTAGGCCATACAAATATTTGTTCCGTGCGGGGATCGAACCCGCGACACGCAGAGCAGCAGTCGGACGCTCAAACACTGCGCCAACCGTGTAGTCAGTGTCGTCGATTTTCGAACATCATCATCATTCTCTTGCCCTTATCCAATTTATTTAGGGTCGGCGCAGCATGTCTTCTTCTTTCTTACTTCTCTATTACTTGTCATCTCATGAGACACCTCCTTTCTTGCCATTTCATCCTTCACACAGTCCATCCATCGTTTCTTTGGTCTTCCTCTACTCTTATAACCATCCACATTCATACTCAAAACTTTCCTCACGACATTTTCCTCATTCCTCCGCATCACATGCCCATACCACGACAACCGATTACCACACATCTTTTCAACCGAGAAGCTTAAAAAAGTAATAGAAAAAAATCCTAATCACTTATCTGCCAGGCGACGCGGATAATTGCATTTCCCTGCTCGCGTCAGCTTTTCAATTACTTTACGGCCTAACGAGTCTCATACGTTAAAGGACAGACTTTGACGACTTGTACTATTTATTCTGTGCTTTGACTTTGTCATGAATCTGTTTAAAATAGAATTTAGATTTAAATTTTCTTATAATCATCATCATCCTAGCCTTTTTTTCCAAACTATGTTGGGTCGGTCCAATCTAATCTGATGCAGCTGAATACTAGTAATTTTCATGAATCGACTGCCTAGATTTACAATTGACAGCCAGTACCAACGGCTTATCGTGCTTTCCGAGGCACGGAGGAAACTCGCTATGTACTGGGTGGTCACCCATCCACGGACCAACCTACTTAATAGTCTGTATGCGAACGAAGAAAAAGGAGTGTGTGAATTAAGGATCCTAGAAGGTGGCGTTCTGTAGTGTCTGCTCACCCTTATATAGCGAAAAAGGCGTGAGTATATAGACTAATCTATGTGTATGTACGTATGCCTGTTAATTAACCAATTTCTAGACAAAGTACATCGACTTTTTAAATCGATTATGCTGTTTCTACTCTACAAAATTGGTTACAGGTAATTCGTGGTAAACATCTAGTTCTGAAAAACATATCCTAAAATAGTACGTTCTCTGGTCTCTGCCCCCATGGCAAAAAGGCGCATTTTTTGCATGTAAATAGTACCGTCCTGTAGAACCGCGTAGTGCCCACTAGTAAAGTCATAACTACGAGTTGTATAGGACTGTCTAGACGAGCTAGCAACCACGGTTAGGGTACAGGGTTGCCATCCATCCGGATTTGTTCAGCTCTTTGAACCCCAGTCCCGACTTTTCAACTTCATCATCTGTGTGCCTTTTTCCATACTATGTTCGGGTCGGCTTCCAGACTGGAAGTGGATGCAACTGAGTATCAGTATTTTACATGGAGAGACTGTTTATCTGACCTTCACAACCCAGAAGACTGGTTGTCAGACTTTCGGGCCACTGACTACCTAAAACGACTGTCAAAGATCTACAAATACAACCGGGACCAACAGCTTAACGTGCTTTCTGAAGCACGGAGGAAACTCTGTATGTAATGGGTGGTCACCCCACATCCACAGACCAACCTAGGCAAGCGCGGCTTTACCTGAAGATCGACTCGAGCGGCTGTTATTATTTAGCGGCAAGCTCATCCACAGACCAACCTAGGCAAGCGCGGCTTTACCTGAAGATCGACTCGAGCGGCTGTTATTATTTAGCGGCAAGCTCATCCACAGACCAACCTAGGCAAGCGCGGCTTTACCTGAAGATCGACTCGAGCGGCTGTTATTATTTAGCGGCAAGCTCTTCATTTAAACAAAGTTAAAGAAAAGTATTAAAAGTAAAATGTCCTTTTCTTTTTTAAAATAATATGGCTGACTATTTGTAAATAATTTTCAAATTTCGAAATGATGACCCTAACGACGACGGATCGTCGAGCACTGCCTGTAAAATTAATGAACAGTTTCACTGTTCCAGCTGGGATTTGGTTTGGACCCATTAGCTGGGTAGAAGAGACATTTGGTTTCGAATATGAACCTAGATTTACTGATCGGTGAATTATAAGAATGGGATTCACTAAGTTGGGGTCCAATCTGGGTTGTTTTGGAGTAATCAAACTTATTTTTGGAAACTTTTCACCATAACCTGCTGATTGGGAGAGATCTACACTGTTAAAGATGTTAAACTGATAATCTTTTGATAGGTCATGAACGAATTTCCAATAACCCTGCATACGGTACGTATAGGCATCTCAAGTATGTATATACATAGCTATACGCCATTTCGGGAGTGAGAAAGACGTATGATCAAAACAAATTTATAACTCAACCGCATCTAAGTTACTGCACTGTATACCCACCACAAATAATTGATGAGCACAGAGTGCACGGGAATCGGATACGCATCTGTATGCGGTCTGTACTAAGAAATCCACGTTATAAATAATCAAAGAAGACCAGTAAAATTTCAAAATTTGGGCTGGTCTTCTTTCTCTTATCCTAATTCTAGAATCTTACACAAATCGTCGTTGAAATTCTAACACTGTTTGTTAGAATTTCAACGTCAATATTTTTCATAAGTCAATTTTTGGCGGTTTTGCCAGAGGATCAGAAACAAAGAACGTCTCTATCTAATTTGAATTGAAGTGAACACAAAATATAAAATCGTATTGCAACATTAGCTAGGTATATTTACGAGTATGCAGTTTTTTCGCTCGCTTCCTGTAAAGTTGCTATTCTTGGTGTTAGAACTTCAACGACGAAATGCGTTATTCACATGTTTTTCACTCTGCAATATCAATAACTCCATCTGAATATCAGAATATACGCCATCAACATAATTGGAAGCCTCTCGACTCAGCGGACGTAGCCCTCTACGCTAAGTGCAATCAACATACATGCGAGCCAACCGTATATTTAGCAGGACTTTGAGGATGTTTATTTAATGGGAAACCAACTGACATGGTCTGCGGATGGTCAATATTGCTTCGTCTATTCATTGTCACTTCATAAATGATGTAAAGATATTTTGATTTTAGAGAGTTTCCATGGAATTTCTTGCCAATGGGCAAACTTCTCAATAAACAAGAATGGTTTTCCATTGAGATCTACGATTTGGACATGCCAACTACTGCGTTCTAATGTACTTTCACAGGTTATTATAGCTTGTGACTGGGACTGAGGCTTCTCTTATTGGTTTTTGATAATTCAAAGGTGCCTGTAATGGTCTTATTGAAATAAATGCTTTGAGTTTGACAGCCGGGATTGTCATTTCAAAAATATTGGTAACTGGTAATAGGGGTGAAGACTGGGTATAGAAAACGAAATTCTATTTTGTCCGTCAGACTGGTAATACAAAAATATTAGACACGTATTTTTTGTTTTATCAAAATATCAAAAAATTACTTAGTTAAAACTCATTAAAGTTGGAGAGTGGGGGCTTACTACGTCACAAGTAGGTATAAAAATTACCTACATGTGACGTCATGCGCCATTTCAACTCAATATATCTCCATAATTTTATGACCACGTGAAAAAAGAAAAAATACGTGTCCAATACTTTTCAATAATGTACCCGACAGTTAAAGAAAAAATAGTGATCATCCCCTATTGCTCATAACACCGCTCTACTGGACCAGAACTACAGAGCAGTATGGATACACTACACCTACAACTGGCAAATTGTCAGTAGGTACCATTTTCATTGTCACTCCAACTGCGTAGCTATTTTTTTCACTCAATTATGGCCCAGGCCATCAGACCAGACCAAGCCAGGCTATACAGATTGCTCCAGAGCAATCTGTATTCAGCAGAAAGTGATTAATAACTGATATGATTAACAACCTGCATACTACTGCCAATATAACAGCTCCCGATATTATTACACGATCAGTGGTAAAAACTACAATAGTCTGAGTTGAAGCTGCAGATCCAACAACTGTTAAGACGAACAGCAAAGCAACGCAAGATTCTATTTCTAAAACCCGCCGTAGACAAGTCTAGAAAAACAAATGCCTGGCTAGATATTACCAGCCCCCTCGTAGCCAACCACATCAAAGGGACGTGGAGTCTGCTCTTGAAATACAATGAGCGCTCAAACTGCGTAGTGGCTGTATTGAATGCACTAGTTTGTTTTATGGAATAACGGTAAGGCAGGGTGTGGTGTGGATATGGCGAGGGTGTGGCGAGTCTTTGCATGTGTGGGTGACGAGGCAAGTAAAGTAAATATTCTATTCGTGTTTGTGAATTTTGTGCCTTTGAAATATTAAAAAACCGGCCAAGTGCGAGTCGGACTCGCGCACGATGGGTTCCATACCATTATTTATAAAAATGAGCAAAAACTGCACTTTTTTGTATGGGAGCCTCCTTAAATATTTATTTAATTCTGTTTTTAGTATTTGTTGTTATAGCATCAACAGAAATACATAATCTGTAGAAATTTTAATTGGCTAACTGTCTCGGTTCATGAGATACAGCCTGGTGACAGACGGACGGACAGCGAAGTCTCAGTAATAGGGTCCCGTTTGACCCTTTGGGTACGGAACCCTAAAAACCAAATAGTGAAAGTCTTGAAAGCTTGCAACCAGATTAGCAGAAGGACGATACTAGATATTAAAGATGGAAAGTATTAGTCAATCGCCAAGCTAAAAATTGATGCATTCACGATGCGTACAAGTAGAATAAACCAGAATAACGCCAGATGTCACTAATTCTCTTCACGGGCGTCGAAACAGCGGAGAAAAGAGGTGACTCTAATACGTTCGACCAAAATAGAATTACCATTTATATTGTTTCCAGGGTATTTAATTAGGGCATGTACCAAGTAACCGACAAGTATTAGAACCGGTCTTTATATCAAAGTGAACACATAAACACATACATCGTACATCGTGAGGAAACCGGCATGTCCTAGAACTAAAAATTCGAAGACATGTGACATCTACCAACCCGCACTGGGCCCGCATGGTGGATTACAGCCCACTCCCTCTCATAGAGAGGAGGCCTGTGTCCCAGCAGTGGGAATATTATAGGCTGATGATGGTGATGGTGGAACACGTAAAATGTAAATCCACATTTATGCAACTGGTATAATTCCATTCGCTCCTGCTTCGCCCAACGTAAATTCCGAATTTTATTTTCACCCCCAAACTACTGCAGCGTGTACTGCATCCCAAATGGAAAATCAATATCTTTCTCAATAACTAACCATTGGCCGTCCACTACCAGTATATCTTAATTATCACAAATAGGTCGAAATGACCCCGATGTGCTCAATATAATCAACCCTCCGTAGTCCGGTGTCATTGTTATGTATTTATGCTTGGGGTCCGGAAATTGCCGAGTAATTTTTGGAGCTATTTGGTGATTCGATACGGCTGTTAGACTACATAATAGTTGGGACGATGTGGTGTACTTCGTCGTTTCTTTCTTTCTTAAATTTTTGTTTTACCGGCGTTGACTGATAATAATTACCCGACTGTGGGGGGGGGGGGGCTAAAAATAGGGTAATGTTTTTAAGTTGTTTCATAGCTCAGAATACAGCTAACTTTCATGGAAAAGCTATTTAATGCTTTGAAGATCGGTTCTTCGAGTTTTCTTTTTGACCATTTGGCAAAGTATATCTGGTCAATTTATTATGATACGTGAAAATAGAGTAGCCTCTACCGTACAGACGTTCTCTTTTGCCCTTAAAGCGATTGCCCAATCCATTCGATTATTATAAATTACAGAAGTAACTGTTTTCTGTTTGTTACCCTTTCTCCATTAACAGATTTGGATGATTTTGATGAAATTTGACAACCCCCCCTGTAACCCCCCTGGGTTACTATGACTTCTTAAAGCAGTAGCAGTGTTTTAATTTTATTCCAGTGTGGGGAAAGAGACGGACCTACAGAGCACGTCTAGCGCCATCTCTTTCCCAATCTGGAATAACATTAAAACAATACTGCTTTAAAACGTCATGGTAGGCCACCAGATCTAATCACCCCTAGGTGAATCGCCTGGTTAAGAGTATATAATACTAGCTGCCCCGCGCAACTTCGTCTGCGTCACATTTTCCCCGTTTTCGCAACATTTTTCATAGCTGCTCCGCTCCTATTGATCGTAGCGTGATGATATATAGCCTATGTTACTTCTAATACCTCCAAGAATAAGTGTACAAAGTTTCATGTTGATCGGTTGAGTAGATTTCGCGTGAAAGCGTAACAAACAAACTTACATTCACATTTATAATATTAGTAGGGATTGTTGTCCTAATAATACGTTCCGAGGCATAATTAAAAGACCTCCGTACAGGTAAATTCGCGGTCTAAAGCTAGTAGTTAATATTGCAACACAAGTAATTGCGTACTCCGTACTTAACTTTTTATTATACTTGCTTGGTGTTGCCATTCGTCATTTTCATTATCATTTTATTAAATGTAACAAATAATTTGGAGGCGTAACGTTCGTGTTTGGATAAATTACGTCAAATTATTAGTATTAGAAAACATCACGCCTGGAATCCTCGCAGGTTTAGGCAGAGGTGTAAGTACCTAATACTATATGCACATTTTACCAGTTATGTTTAAGTATTATGTAATAGGGGGCGAGCCTATTGGCATCAACCGGGCACAAATCCAGACTTAGTGTCTGCTACTGATAGGAAAAACCAATGACCATTTGTCCGACCCAGGAATCGAACCCGAAGCAGAGTAGTATTACAAATGCTTACAATATTTATTGAGTAAGACTGCACGTCTGCACTCAATAACTATAATTTACTTCCATTTTAATGATGTAATGTCAGTTATTGACACATAGTCGGTTATGGCATGTAGTGAATTCACACGCATAGGAGAAAAAGTTAATTACTATGATACAAGTTCAGAGATGAATTATTTTAACATCTTTCTTCGTATTAATATTTCATCAACACCTGCCTATAGCCTTTTCACAACTATGTTGGGGTCGGCTTCCAGTCTAACCGGATGCAGCCGAATACCAGTATTTTACATGGAGCGACTGCCTATCTGACCTCCACAACCTAGTCAGTACTGGGTAATACTTACGGTACCCGTTGGTAAAACTCGTTGTCAGACTTTCGGACCACTGACTATCAGTAACGACTGTCAAAGATCTACAAATGACAGCCGGGACCAACGGCTTAACGTGCTTTCCAAAGCACGCAGGAAACTCGGTATGTTTGTATTGATATTTTCAAAAATCATTTTTTTTATGCTTTTAGATTAGATGTACCTAAGCACAAAATTCGTTTTTTTTTTAAGACATTTTTATATTATTTTTTAGTAACTTTTTAGACCTATGTATCCTGCTTATGCGTATTGAATTTCATTAAAATCGGTTCAGTCATTTCGGTAAATAAGGACTTGAAAGTTTGTATGAAATGCTGTAAGGTGTAAACACTCTTAATAGCCTTAAGGGCTTTTACTATCGATTTATATTCTAGTTTCTTGACTTTGTAGGTCCCTGCGTATCTTATGTCATACAGATATTTTTATATGACTTATAAATGTAAAAAAAAAGTATTGTGTGGTTTTATGAAACCACGGTAAAAGTGAAACTTTTTTCACACTATAGCGCGGAGTAGGGATAAAGTGAAAGGCTACTCCGCGGCCGACCGTCAGCGTCACGCGACATGCAACACACAGACGAAAAAGTTTGAGACGTAATAAAAGTTTCACTTTAAAAACGAAATAAGTCCCATTCGACCTTAATAGTGTCAAATCAATAAAAAGACAATGATTTGAACAAAACCGCAGCAACGGTTAAGTAAGATTACGCTATCCGAGTTTCAGTTATCAATGACAGCATGTCACAATGTTGCCAACTACCCGAGATCAGGGTTGCCAGATAAAATAATTCCGAATAAAATATTATGCGAAAGCTGGAACTTTGTAGGTCAGTGAACTGTCTTTGGCGTTTTCGCTGATAAGCCGGTACGTATGTTTCATTTGTATGCTAAACAGGTAAATACATTGGACATCTTGAGATGCAACCTGCTTTTTGGAAAAGATCTTTATTTTAATGATAATGATAAATGATGTTTATTTTGCAAATAGGTTTTTACAAACACTTTTACACGTTATTCTTCTTTTTAAACTAGATGGGGCTGGTGTTTCGTACCTGACTCCTCTGAAAAGAAACAGCCGAAACAAACTCAGAGGTTCTCTGTTAACTTGATATTCTTTTAAAGTCCAGACATTGCTCAATTTACATGAGGACTATGCAGATTAGTGTCTGAAATGGTCTTTTGAAGAAAGAACCACACAGATTTGAGTGGACCTGTCCAGTCAGTTTAAGCATTTGTCAGTTATCGTGTAGCTCGACTCAAGGAGCTCAACAATTTAATAGTGATTCAGTTGTTTATGAAAGATACAAATACTAAAATTAAATACTGTAAGTAAATTAACCTTCGCCAAATGATTCACAATTAAAAGTAAATTGGTCATGCAAGACTTTATCCTGAAGACTTTTTGCTTCCGACACAATTGGCTTTCACTAAACACTCTTAATATAATTAAGTTTTTAAAAATAAATGGAGCGTTTATAAGTCAGATTCAAGTTTTTATTGCTGTCAGATGTCTTAATTGAATCTGAAAACGAGACTTGGTGCTCCAATTTGAAAGCAGCTTGCAAAAACAAAACGCACCTGCATTTATTCAAACAAATATTATATTTGATGCAAATTGCCTTTTATTTTCGTCGTAACGGCTAAACGGTTTTGGATTTTGGCATAATAGAGAGTAATATGGCATACAATAATAATAATAATAATAATAATAATAATAAGTTTATTGTTCATAAAAGAAACATAACAGTTGTGGCATACAAATCGGTGAGCCACAAACTAAGCATCGCTTGTGTCTTGTGGCTCAGGAGTGCGAAATTATACAAATTAAAGCATTTAAATACAACAGTTTCTAATAGAACATTAGCATTATGAAGTAAGGACGTTTGAGTGATTTTATAATGTGCTCTGAACGCAATATGAACATTAAGTAATAAAAATTAAAATTAAAATATAAACAATGTTTGCATATATTGGGCTTGTGTTATGGTGAGTGAGAGTGTGTGTGTGTGTTTATGTTCTTGTGAGTGTGCGTGTGTGGATGTGTGTGAGTGTGAGTGTGTGTGGCTGTTATATGTTATATCAAGGCTTCAGTGTCGTCGTATGACAATTTAAGGAGGGCTGATCTTAATATTTTTTTACAGGTGGTCGTTGAGGAGTCTCGTAAGTCGCAAATTTTACTTACTTTATTGTAGGTGTTAGGATGGGAATAATTTGGTATATATATAGAATAATAAATGGAACAATGCTAATAAATGTAATTTTCCTTCTTTCTTTCTATCTATGACAACATGCAGTGTAGTTTCTTGTTTTCTCTTTGTTGTGTATAGACTAGGTATCCAATTTTTTTTTGTGGCAATTCCTCCACACTGTTCCAAAACCTCTGTAACTCCTGTAAGCCAGAATCAACAGTGGCGACCGCCAGAAAAGCCCCGAGCCAATGAAGCTCGACGAATTCCCAGAGAAAGAATTTAACTGTCTAGGATCCCGCAACGAAATTAATCAGAAAAGAATAGCGAAGGAGTAGGAATCCAAGTATCTATACCTATCATGTCTGCAGAATTTCACTAGCTTCATTTAATTTGATCTTGTAGCGACCACAAAAAGCAACATACTACAAAAAGTACTACAGCGCCATCTATGATGCGACGGAGGAACTAACATCAATTTCCTACAAGTCGCAAGCAAAGTTTACATCGACTTTAGTATGTATAGAGAAACCCGATAACAACTATCGGGCAGTTGCCCGCCAGACATAACACCTGTCCGGCCGGAGGATCCTCCCTTTTCTATAGGGTATGAAGAACTTTACACCCTGTTCCTCATACCCCTAAAACACCTCTATTTTTAAGTGTAAAGGTCGATGCAGACTTTGCGAGGCATGCGCCACGAACGGCGCACAACGAATGCCGCGGCCATACTTTGGCTCGCCTTCGCTAATGCGTAGCACATGCCTCGCCACTAATACAAAGGTACACACCTTGCGAGGCTTTCGCTGTGCGTTGTTCGCGGCGCATGCCTCGCAATGTCTGTATACGGCTTAAGCAAGTAAGCCTATATGTATATCCTTATCAAATGCTCATATAAACTCGCAGCTTCCCTGTAAGATACTGGCACAATACAAAAAAGCGGCTTTATAAAACTGCTTTGAAAACCCAGCGGTCACAATGCAGCGCTATACATTAGAATCCTTCCCCATTCCGCTAGCAAGCCACAATCGGGAAACAAAACTAAAGTGGGGAGGAAACGTATGAGCACAGTATAACTACTTACAGTGGTTCAACGCAGATACATTTGACAGGAAATCACAAAAAAAACTGTCAAAAAATCTAACCATCTTCACCAACACTAAAAATCGGAAAATAACTTAACTTTCGGAGGTCGGTGACTTCAAAAGTTGCTGGTGGTATACATAACAACCACCTTTGTTATGTCGGTTGAAAATTTTCACATGATCTCAATCGATTTAAGTATATTCTCTATAGCAACTCAGAGTTTGGAAGGTGGTGGTGTGAGCCCCCTTTTTTTTTTTTGCGGATGGGAAATCATCAAATGACTTCTCCCGCTCTGGGAGCGGGAGGGAGTGTCAGACTTGACTGACTAAAACCCACCCATGTTCCTTCTAAGCCCTTTGTGTTCCAGGGCCGCGGTATCTCTTTCGAACTTTTGTGTGAGTGCCATGTACTGTAAAGCCACCATTTAATGAGTACCTAAATCTTTCATTGACGCGAAATTACCCTGGTGGTTGAGTGAATGTCATGCTCACTTAAATGGCACGCTGATGGTGGCGGGTGTGTCGGGTCGTTTAGTTCCCTTCAAAATGGTTGAGTTGAATGATGGCTGATACATGCGTCATGTTCGTGAACGGGCGCTGTCAGTTGTGACTGGTCATCTCTTAGCTGCCACGGTTTATTTTAATTACTTTATTTTTTAATTACTGATTTAATCTTTTACTCTGGACGCTCTTAACTTGCCCGTATTTCTATATTGTTCTCACATATTTGTAATTCTTAACATGAATGATGTAACCAAGATTTTGTAACATATTTTGATTTAAAAGAGTGTCCATGGAGTTTCTTGCCCGTTCTTCTCCATAGAGATCTACGCTACGGAATGGGCAACTACAGTACTTTCACAAGTTATTATGCCTTGTGACTGGGACTGTAGCTTCGCGTTTTATTTTGTTTTTTTGACTTTCAAAAGTGCCTGTAATGGTCTAATTGAAATAAATGCTTTGACTTTGACTTTGAACAACCCGCAGCCCTGGCAGGCATCGGCCCTCTCGGGCCCCTTCCTGTTTGCTGACATCTCCTTGAGGCGCGCGTGGAACACGTACGCGCCGTCGACACGGCCTGTCGTCATGAGACGGACGGACGGTGAGCTAGCCCATTACTCACCGTCCACAGGCTCGCGCGTACGGTGGCCGGGGGCCACTGGTTGCCCCCCGACGCCCGGGGCGTCTCCCGCGGCGGCTGGGACGTGAGGTTCTCTCCCTCTCACGTTCCGCCACCTCCTTCGCTAGCATGACTGCTTCGCAGAAGGAGGCGACGGCTTCCCATTCCCTCTCGCTCCGGACCATGGATTGAACCAGGGCCGGACGCGAGAGGTCACCGCCGGTGTGAGACCCCCTTAAGCCGTTGGTCCTTTAATCGCTCTCCGGTCGTAACGAATGTCCGCAATAATGTCCATCAGACTATGACATTAAAGGCTACATAAATAGTGCATCGATGTTTGTGCTCACTCTTTGTGCTCTATATATTGGTCGCCATGGCCTAAATTCGGTCGGTATAAGTGCATATTATTATATTTATTCGGCCATACTGGCAGTTGAGTCACGACGAACTATCAAACTATAAAACCAGTTTCTACAGATCTTTCATTATACGGAAAATCTATAAAAAGCGAGGTCATGTTATATTGGGAATGTATAGCTTGATGTGTCGCTGTGTGTACCTCATACTTCTCCTAACCGTCGACAAATTTGCCCTGTAAAAAGGGTCCCGTTGAACCACTGTAAGTAAGTAGTTACACTGTGGTACGTACTAGGAATACAGGAGTCTGCCAGGTGTGCGTGCACAGAAAGGATAGAGTGGTATTGAGTTAATTACGAAAAGTTCTTCTTGCGTACATTTGTTGGATAATGAGATCATGTGCTGATGTAAATATGTACCTACTCCTATATTATCTAATGGCTTAATAAATGGTGATGTTAAATAGTATTATTCTTCCTATGATTACTTGAGAAAAAAAAAGGATTGTGTGGTTTTATGAAACCATGATAAAAGTGAAACTTTTTTTCACACTATAGACTTTTAACTAAAAATTTTTGGGAACGCCTTTCGCTTTATCCCTACTCCGCGGCCGACCGTCACGCGACATGCAACACACAGACGAAAAAGTTTGAGACGATGTAATAAAAGTTTCACTTTAATAACAAACAATGCGTAGAAAATAAGGAATTGATCACAGCACCAAAGTACCTACTAATAGATTCGTGCGTGCTACAGCGTCAAAAAGTGACAACTTCATTCATACTGAATATTGTACGTATAAAGGGTGTAAAACACCTCTTAACGAAGCCGAAAGACACTGATTCTCCCTGTCATTGCGATCATTTTTTTGTTCTACACCATACCTGGGAACCTTCTAGTTACGGAGATATTAGGGGTCAAAGTTCCAACTTTTTGACAAGTGTTTTTTTTTAATACAAGTTTTTTATGTAAGATTTTTACTTTAAACACCTCCACGACCCCCGTACTATTCAATCCGTCCGTCAGCACAATGTGTTGAGTGCGTTACATTGAGTTCTACCACAAAATATGATTTTAAACCCCCCAACTAGTAGTAGTAGTTACTTAGTTTCATGTACTGAATGCTTGGTTGACGGCTTCGTGATGAGGTGATTTACACGGTGTATAGTTTCGAACGTATTCGAAACAACATTCTGAGCAAACCCTGAGTAATCGTTTTCGCGTCATCGGTGTCCCTTCCACCCTATATCGTTCCAATCGAGATCTACAATAAAACTGTTCTGGGTAGTTAGTAAAAGCTATTTAGTTTATAGTTTACAAGAACCATAACAACATTAACAAAACAGCCCATTTCCTCACCACGTGCTTTTCATTCATTCACACTTCTGCGTCAAACCAAACTCGATAGAAATCTCTTTTCACCAAAACTCTTTGAAACAAACAAGCCATTTCTTTTTTATTTTGACCATCTGGCCTTTTGCTAACCCTGGCCACTCAGGATTATTCGTGCCAGTAGGTACTGCATTGCAACATGAAATAATAAGCGAAATAATTTTTGAAATTAGTAAATTTTGAATTCATTCGGTTTGCAACCCTATTTAACATTATGGGCGCCAATAGCTCGAACACATTGTTTTGACACGCGCAACCATGTAACATTAGATTGTGCACAATGCACTCTGTTATGAATAATGATAATGAAGGTACTTATTGATATTGTTTCAATGAAACATTATAATAACGAAACAGGTTATTTAAAATAGTTTTTTAATAGATATGCACCGTGCTAAATAATATTAAGCGCGTGGCTAAATGATAATAGCCGCTATGGTCGGTCGTTCTTCACGTTAAGCCGCGTTTACCTGGGTTGGTCCTTGGACGGGTGACCACCCATTACATACAAGTGTACTCCTAGCCTTTTCCTTACAAAGTTGGTGTCGGCTTCCAGTCTAACCCGATGCTGCTGAATACCAGTATTTTACATGGAGCGACTACCTATCTGACCTCCACAACCCAGTTAGTACTGGGTAATACGATACCCCTCAGTAAGACTGGTCGTCAGACTTTCGGCTACCTGTTATGACTGTCAAAGATCTACGATTGACAGGTTTAACCTTTTGAACGCCATTGTCGCATATACGTGACAAGCAGGCGCGAGCCCTGTACGCCAACGACACAAATATGTGACAAAAAATGTGGTCCACTATAACACGAAATAAGTAATTTAAATCATTACTTTTGTTTGTGTTTATTTATATAAATCTTTAAAATGTGATCTATACATCTTAAATATTAAATGTCTTATCAAGAAATATGTTAAGAATATATTTGAAATCCCATTTTTTTAATTGTAAGTATTTTAGGTGAATTTGTGGCTTGGCGTGGAGGGCAAGCGCGTGTGTTTATGCTTTGGCGTTCAAAAGGTTAATAAATTATCAAGCTTATGTACTATTCAATTTGGACTGAAAAAGTTCTAGAATGATTTAATAGCAAACACTATTCAAGGCCAATTACCCAACCTACACATATGATACTTGCTATGGCTGTATTATTGCCAAGTCTATGATAATAAGGTTACGTTCCTCAGAACCCAATGAAAGGAACAAGCTTGTCGCTTTGCATTAGACTCAGTTGTAAAGGTCTATAACAGACTTGTAACAAGCCACGCGACTACGCGACGCGTGCTCATTAGTCATATTTCATTTCAAGATAATGGCAAACGTTTAAAGGCACGCGCGGTGTCGGCTCGGTTGTTAAAAGTGTGGCAGATAATGCCCCGGTCACGACCTCACGCGCTACGTTTTACGATTAACCTTGCATCGTGTCATGAGCGTTTGTTGTTTAATACGCGTGAGTAATATCGCGTCGCAAGTGGCAGTGAGTCGAGGCAAGGGCTAGGTGTTTAGCGAAGTAGACAGTGGGTAAGGACAAACCCACCACCTTCCATGGCTTTATCATCATGTCACCTGGGCCGAAACATCAAGGACACGACTGCGATTTAACCGTCCAAGAGACGTGCTATCACCGCAGCCGCTTCTTGAGTCCATGTACAAGTGGGTAAGGACAGTGGTATAAAACGATCGGGTAGTAGAGAGTCAGCAGTTAATGTCTAGCTTATTGCTACTCGCCACTGTAGTTATACTCGCTACTCGCCACTGTCCTAAACCAATGTAAATCGGGACTGAGTAATTTCTTCCATTAATTTTCCTCCTGGTCGTTGTCGCTTCAGCGTGCAACTTATGGCCAAGCAGCAAGATGGGGTTCTAAGCTTCAGTGCTTGTCGTATAAGTGCAGACAGGCTGCAGACAACTGATTGGCACTTCACTACCGCAGAAGTCATGACAAACAGGCTGGTGCTTAAGACTAAAGCAAAAACGGAAAATGGTTTTAAGATAAGCTTGAGGAAAGCTGGTTAACTTATCGATCTAAATATAAGTCAGTCTAAATTCAAATAGGAGTTCGAAAGTCAAAGTTGTATTCGCAAGAGTGATAATGGATATCCCATAAAATTTAAGCTACAATACATCAAACAGAAAAGATGAAGTCCCCGTCCAACTTAAAAAAAATCAAAGCATCTGTTTCAAGAGGGCCACATACTGGCGCTTTTGAATTGTCACCTTTATCGACACTCTTATACTCCTATCCCAATATTTCTGAATACAATAACAATATCAGCCTTATTATGACACCTTATTAAAGAAATAGATAACCCAACAGCTACCACAATGTAATCCATACTTTGCAAGCACGCGAATCAAAGTGATACAGTAAACAACACACAACATCGCATGACAACACAAAACTAATGAATAAAGTTGTCGGCGTTTTACTACAAGTAATTAGTGCTGATACAAACGATTGTCGACAGCTTGTTTTAATGATAGTTATTGTGTAATAGTTTGTAGACAATTATTTAGCTGTCAATCAAATTGGTTGTGTAAATATTGGAAAAACATAAAATGAATTTGAAGGTGAATGTAAAGTGTTTTAAGGTTGGGCTTTGATTCAAAAAACGAATAATTTTAACAAATGAAAAGGTACATGTAAAAGAAGCTATTGGCTTAATTAAATCAACAAATAGTAGGAATTATTGAAAAGATAGAAGAATTAGTACAGAAGTTTTCAATGACTCTAATTGAGATACGACAGAAGATGACTATGAATTATGATTTAATCTTATCTGATCATAAGACATGAAAAGGCAGAAATCAATATTGCAAATGCAATTCATCTACTTAAGTCTCATATCAGCACATGTATAGCACCAAACAATTCGACTTAATAATATTTATAAACATGAAATTCATCAATCAGATACAAACAAATTCCATTCAAAACACAAATTTACTAGACAAAGCCTTTACTTGTTTACCAAACACAAATGATTTGTTAGTAAGATAAGCGTGCATTGCAGAAATCGATTGTGTAAATTAAACATAAACCCAATTAGCATTCTCGATTGTTTACAAATACCATTTTGGGAAAACAAAAGGCCTTTAGGATTTATTGATTGTGTAGATTTGTAAGCTCTTTTAATGAGAAACGAATTGTGTAATACTCGTAGCTATTCCTTTTTTTGAAGGTGGTAAGAATACTTTATTCAATAAAGGCCATCTGTTTTAACAGTCATGAAGAACTATTTTTTCTCTGACTACGACGGTTACAATAAGGAGGGTATTGTTTTTTAACGTCTGATATGGAATTCGATTTACGTAAGTATGGAACATATTATTTATTTATTCCGCTGACATAATCACACACTATCTAGGTACTTAAATGATGATGACGAAAGGTTTAAAACTTGAGTTGTGAATTCTTAACGAAATGCATTTTCGGTAAGTCCTTATGAAGTCAAGTAGATAGCTGACTCAACTTAAGATAAGACCTTCAAATAAGCGTAGAAAGTAAAACTTAAGAAAGATAAAAGCACAAAACTTATTAAAACAAAGTTGTATTTTGTTCTTGCAAAAATTATTATCGAATTCTTACAGGCTTTCGACAGCATCAGCAATATTAAATGCTCTTTAATAGATCTAAAAATTGTATTTCAAGTAATAATTTTATTAGGAAAAGACGTTTTCAGAAACGTTCAGACTTTTAAAGAATATAAATGATTACTATACGACAAATAATGAAAAAAGAACAACCTGTGTGGTGTGCATTGTATTCGGTGTACCCCAAGGAGCTATAACAGGTTTACTTCAGTTTATAAAGACAGAATTCAGATTGGCGCGTCGTATCAAAACTAATACAATAACCACTCCTAGATGAAATTAATACTAAGAAATTTCAGTGCAAAATTGCAGAACTTCTTATGATTGACAAATTCTCAAATGCAGGAATTCTCTAAGTTTAAATCACCTTTTAGGGCAAGTTTCACAGAACGCACTTTGACATTACAATGCCAGGGTTTCTTACGAATATGATCATTACTATTATACAAATAATATTCACATTCGTACTGCACGCTTATGAATCTTGTCATTAGTGTCATGCTGTCTCGTGACTCTTGTAGCATCAGCAACGTTTAGAGCGTCTTAAACTCAAGGGTCGTTTGGGAATTTGCAGGTGAGTATTTAAAATGAAAAGGTCATTTATTCAATTTAGGCTCAGTCAATACTCAGCGTTAAAAATGACGTAGGAGAGTCCCCTAAAACGTACCCACATTTCGCAACTTCTTTATTTTTTAGCTGGGGAGAAGTGGCCGAACAAACTCCCTAGCAATATCAATAAGGTCCATAGGTTTTCAGCCTAAACACATTAAATTAATCAGAGATACAAATAACTACCATGTCCATAAATTACTGAAGTGTTTTCTAGAGTTACCCACTGTAAAAACGGAATGTTTTGTTCAATATTCTGTCTTTATTTTATCCATTATTGTTTGGATATTAATCCTTGAATTTATAGTCGCAGCCGGAAACTTTTAGACATTACCATGTACATCTGTCGGTTAGGTTTATCAAGGACCCACATACCTGTGAATTAGTGAACCGCCGACTGCCAGACCTGCTCAGCGTGCCGCCTCTGACGTTGCTATCAGACAGGTCCACATCTCCGCCGCCATCTGCCGCCTTCCGACGAGACAGCTCGCACAGCTCCGCTATCGGTTGCACCTGTTCATAAAACATTTGCATTTTAAGTGAGAAAGTTTTGAAAGGGATCAAAATTTGATCAGGGATGATACTTGGGCCGATAGTTTGATTAATGACGTGTTTAAAGCTAGTTTTAAACGCGATTAAAGCTAGTTTTAGTCGAGTGCAATTAGACAAGTAGTAGTTATACATGCCAGTCATTTTAGACTCTTGGATTGTAAAGATGTTACAAATTAAATAGCCGAAAGAAAATTTACAAAAAAAAAAACACTTGTAAGGTGGGACGAAGTTTACAGAGGTCGGATTTTCATGGGACTTTTTGTATGAGCGGGCGGTGAATTTTTTTTTTTTTTTTTTACTTTCTTCTCCAGCTCTAAGATAGTTCCTAGAGCTAGAGAACAAAATAAAAAAAAAATATAAGCAAAAAAAGTCTGATGGAAATCCGACCACTAATATACTAAACTACGACTAAACTAATATATTTACAATCCAAGTGTCAAAAATAACTGGCATGTATGACTACTACCTAAAAAAAAGAAACACCTAAACCATTTTCTCAGTTCAAATGAACACTACCTCCACAAACAACAACAAAATTATGCTTCCAAACTCAAAACAAAATAGAAGAATTTAAAAACAGAACCTTTACTTTTACTGCGTGCCTGAGTCATAACAAGGCACACGCTATGCCAATCATTCAGCCAATGAAGTCATTTACGGTACAGAAACCTAAATAAATAGTGGTGTACCACTGTATACAAATTGAGCTGGAAAGTGGTTTTTCTTGTAAACACCGGTGCGCGGGAGAAAGTAATGTTGGATATGTGTTGTATGATGAGAAACAGGGTTAAAGTGAGATTTGATTTGAATCCCTGGGCTTAAATAAATTTGAATATATTTACAATAGACGGGACAAAACAAACAATATCGTTATCTACTTGCAATAGCCAATGGTGATTGGATGGGTAAAAGGATAAAGGCGGAAACACACTTACGTGTCGTGGCGTGTCGTGTCGCGCCAGAAGCAAATCGGTTTCATACTTTTAATATGGATAGGGACATATTAGCATGG
The DNA here is from genome assembly GCA_963082945.1 of Cerastis leucographa. Taxonomy (NCBI): domain Eukaryota; kingdom Metazoa; phylum Arthropoda; class Insecta; order Lepidoptera; family Noctuidae; genus Cerastis; species Cerastis leucographa. Next base: position 13,701,293 of record OY720365.1, on the reverse strand, counting down.
CGTGTCGTGTCGCAACGATGTATGAAACCGAATGCTTCTGGCGCGTCACGACAGTTAAGGCCGAAACACACTTAAGTGTTTCGGCCTTAACTGTCAAACTTTGCAATATTACCTCACCGAGTATTTAAATCTCTTGGCTGTTAGTGAATTGTTTCATTAAACAATTGAAGCTGATCGTTTCTGACAAACGGCAACCGTAATCAACCATAAATACATAAAGCCTATAGTTATAATTTAACAAATCTCAATCTCTTATTATTTCTTCTTGTGCAATTCTACTTTAATAAAGCTACATTGACATCCCGGAACAAAAACACTAATAATACTCGTATATAAAAACTGTAACGCCTTTTGCGTGTGCGAAGTACGTTAAGAATCGTTGCAGCAGTTTCTGAGTTATTAGGTAACACACCGACACACATTTTCTTTGTGTTGATTAACATCTGTTTTATTTTCCTGAGTTACTATATCAATTTTTAAATGTAAAATCCTAATAGTATTGCCTTTATTATAGTCATAGGCTGACTAATACTATTTCTCTCGTTGGTCTTCTATGCACATGCGCTTCTCCTGAGCATGAGGTCCTATCCGTGTTATTGGGTTATTCCATCAGAATTTCTCAATAACCTCCCAGCCAAGACTTGTGCCCCCGCTTGATCGCAATATTCTCTCCACCTATTAAATGGCATTTACACATACCTGGGGAAATGCAGGTGCACTATACAAGCTGTGGTTTTGCAACCTCTTCAAAATTAAATTCAACTAGTTAATTATTAAATAAACGCTGCTTTTTTGTTGTTTAAATTTGTCAGTATTTCAGAATAACCCCCTTAACGTGGTTCAGGGAATAAGAAATTAATGAATAGACGTTTGAGATTGTTTGTATGTGTGAAAGCGAGGTTATAGGGCGAGGATTAGACAGGCCGCGTTTAAAACACGGGTGGTTCACACTTATCGATATCCGTAAAAGAGAAAAAAAGAAACAAAAAATACCTACCCATTTTATTGTTGATTCGGGACGAGAATCATTAGCATAGTTAACTCCTTGAATTTGACGTGGATGCAAAACAACAGCCTGTATAGGTAAGTAAGTAAGTACATGTACATACATTACATGCGAGCTGATATGATTATAGTTACAGGTTCTATTGCCCTAGTGTCAGTGCACAGTCGTGACTTATAAACTAGTTACTATATCGGCACTATACCTTAAACCAGGGTTAGATCTTACAACAGGTTATGAAAACTAAACAAATATCTGCCAGGTGTTTCCACTTTCTCTTAGACTTAATGATAAAATTATCATCCATTATAGCCATTAACACCATAGAATTAACGTTTTGTAGGCCAGTTTAAAATGGCTTTAAATGTCAACTTTGTGTTACTACATGTTTAACTGATAATTTTTATGGTAAACCGTTGATTAATTGTGAAACAAAATGACTGCCGGGGATAGTGGTCTTAGGTTTTTTTCGCAGTAGTAACCACGAACGTATGGTTAGGGAATAATTTTGCACGAATTGCTTTAATTATCAGTATAAAAATACTATCATTTCTGTGCTAAAATACAATATTCAATTATTGCGCTATCGTACACAAACATGACAATTTATATTACATAAAAAAATTAACATTTCAGGACTATTACAATCCGTCTTACGAATTTTACTTCTTTGGAGAAACCGAAGTTTTTGTTTGTGCATACATAAGATAATTATTTGGAAGCCCAAACTCAATGACAGATGTCATAAAGTTCAAATTCCTTCGTAACCTAATGTAATCTGACGGTCACGAGTCCTGACTCGAGTTTAACATTTTTTACCCATCACAAAAGTGCACAACGCCTATAAAGAAGTTTTCACTTCAAAAAAAAGATAATTGGAAATTTCTGTTTCTATAGATAATTTGTAATCGGTCTTATTTAGCTGTACTTAATTCTATTTTTCGAAAATGTTTTTAGTAACTTTTTAGACCTATGTATCCTGCTTATGCGTATGAAGTTTCATTAAAATCGGTTCAGTCATTTCGGAAAATAAGGACTTGAAAGTTTGTATGGAGTGTCGTAAGGCGTAAACGCTCTTAACGGAAACTATTAACAGAAATAACAACTTTACTGTTTGTAGGTAACGGTCTGAAAACCGTTTCGAAAGCATTATCGCATTTCCCAGTTTTTTGTCTAATTCACCAGCAGTAACTGAGTCATCATCATCATCATCAGCCTATATTGTTCCCACTGCTGGGACGCAGGCCTCCTCTCTATGAGAGGGAATGGGCTGTAATCCATCACGCGGGCCCAGTGCGGGTTGGCAGATGTCACCTGTCTTCGAATTTTTAGTTCTAGAACATGCCGGTTTCCTCACGATGTTTTCCTTCACCGTTTGAGAGCAGCGGTGATGAAATAAATTACACAAAGTAATGCGCCTGCCTGGGTTCGAACCTACGAACCCAGGCAGTAACTGAGTAATAACTTAAAAATATTCCGTTGTTTCAAATAACCCGGTTAAAAAAAGATAAGATACGACAAACATTTTAAAAGATTTCTGTAAATTATGTTATAGGACTTCGAACCAGCCTTATTGGATGAAACTACTTTTTTAAATTTCACAAAACTATCTACGAACGGATTAAAAGACTTGGAAGTCATGGAGAGACCCTTTTGCCCAGCAGTTGGATAACGCAAGCAGGCAGTAACAGTATCTACTAATACCTACAAATAAAGACATGGAAGACAACCGATAACAGTTAACATTTAATGTGCATCGAACCACAAATCATATTACTGCAACCTATATTTTATCACGTCTTTGAAATTAATTTTTATCTTCATGCAAAACGATAAAGTGATCGTAAATCGTTTTATCAATATGATACCTAGTTAAAAATGCAAGTCAATGTCATGAAACATAATCGAACAATCAAGTGAAATGTGACTGAAACCCAATGAATTCCTCGAAATATTACAAACACAGAACATTGACATACTTAATTAATGTTAATAATTGCTTTTAAACTCACCTTAATAGTGACAGAGTCGTTACTTCCTTTGATGAGGTCGATGACCTCCTCTCGGCTCTTCTCTTCAACATTAACACCATTTACTTCTAAGAGTCTATCACCAGGTAACAATCCAGTCTCACTAGCTCCAGGATAAGATCCAGGTTCAGCCAAGATAACAGCTTTGAAAGTCAATTTGCTGACCATTCCGATATTATTACACTTATTGTCACCATTCAAAAGAGCATTATCATGTCCATTGATATCCCCGATGAAGATTCTTTCCTGAACCATCGCTCTACGAAGGCTGAAGCCAAAGTCATTTCTAGGAGCCTTCTGCCGTTGGATAGTAAGGTATCGAGGTTTCGGCAACCGCACAGGAGACAATGAAGGCAGCGGTAAGTAAATATCATCGAAGTTGCTAGTCCTGGACCATCGGTGGAACCCTTGAGACTCGCCAACAGGTGAGGTAGAAAACGGCGGAGTAGCGAATGAAGAGTTCGTTGTCGTATCAGTGAGAGAATCAGCGCTTGGAGACGTGGACGTCACTCCAAGGTAGCTGTTCCCGTTCGTCTTTGGTGCCTCGTCAACATCCTGAGTAGTTATCGACGGGTTCGAATTATTCTTATAGTTTTTGTACTGCGTCTCCACAGGGCTATGAATTACTTTTTTGGTAAAGTTCTGTACATGCTGCATATCATCGCTCGACGAGGTGCTTTTAGAAGGCGGTATACTACCGTATGCCATAAGCTCATTCTGCTGAGTATTTCTTGCCAGTAAGTTGGTGTCCTGACCATTGACATTATCAACTGCATCGTTACTTTGAACATTGTTTTCTACAGAATTTGAACTAGTATTGCTGAGTCGTGGACCCTTGAGGATCCCACGTTTTGGAGGACGCGGTGGTATAGGAGGTAGATTTGGCGGTTGCCTAGGGCTGGTGTTGGCATTATTCGGATTATTTAATGAATTTAGTGATGTCTCCGAGCTGTCGGATTGCAGGACTCCTTCCTTCTTGCTCCAAGTGTGAGTAGTGGGGTATCCGGGCGACAGGTGGTTATTTTCGTCGCTCAGATTTGAGTTGGACCCCGAGGTAGGTATGAGCGGGTAATTGGAATAATTTGAATCTTGTTCCAGGTGAGCGAACAGCGATGCGGTGTAGTCAGCTGTTATGCCCGACGGCAGTTTTTCCTTTTCCTTGCGTCTGCCCCGCAATTTCAGCGATCGGCGGACCTGTGAACGATAAAAGTAATTTTAGTGGATTGTTGGTAAAAATCTGTTCGATACGGCTCAATGGGCATGAAGGTTAAATGAAACAGTTAATAGAATGACTAAATCTAATCAAGAGAACATGACAGGATATTTGAATAGAATGGTAAATAGTAACACTAAGCTTATTCTGATCGATTTAAACGAGCAAGTCACTCGTAAATGGCAAACTGATGAAGTGGACAAAACATTGGCCGAAGTAATTTGTCAAACAGCTGACGCTTGGGGAAATAATGTTAATACCGGCAAAGGAGAGGTCGCACACGAAATTGATCACTGAGATAACGTGATAAGGATAATTTTCGTTGGGTTTAAGACTAAAGATTTTGCAATTAGTCTGATGACTCTCAGTTTCGCGATGACGGGACTTATAGCAGTATTGTAAACGGTTAAAAAGCCTGACGAGTTCTTGCAATTTGGGAGCGACATTCTTCACAATAAAGATTCATGAATATCGCCAACGAAAGTGTATCAGAAAACCTGTTCTTCCGAATTGATTTAACTCAAGATTGTGTTCGACATCTCTTTATATTTAATTTAATATTGTATACCAGTAGGTTAACGATAACAAGATGCTGATTAAGCTAATAAGATCATAATCTTAATTGTAATTTAACAAGAAAGTTCAGAGATGTAATTTAATAAGATGACTTGTTTAAAATTGTGAAAGATGCATTTTTGTTTAATGCAAATCACTTTGGACGTAGTACGTAGAAAATTTGTTTATCAACTATAGCGTAACGAAGAGATAATAAGCGTTTATTTTTTAATTCATGCTTTTTAATTTGATTTAAGAGCGGTTTACTATAATTTAGTAGTAAAAGTATCTTAAAAATTAAAGATAAATCAATAATGATTTTACTTTTACAATACATAAGAAAGTAGTTACAAAATTGTGTGAAGTCCCTGACTCCTGTGCTAGGTGACAGACCTGTGTTACAAGAGCCAGCGCCCTCTTCCAGAACGAGATATTACAGAATCTTATGGAATAAGATTATCAAAAATAAAAATACTACGGTAACAGATTTTTTTTAAAATTAAAAGTAGTTAAAAGAAGCTTGAATATTGACGTTGACAGTGTTTACGGGTGTGTTTGTGTCTCGTGTTATATTTTATGGCAAACATTTGCATTAACACTGACGACTACTGCGTGATGTATCAATAGACTCCTACCCTATTTTATTATTAAATAGAACGTTGCTAAATATTGGTCACATTACATTTTGTTACCCTATGTTTATCAACTTGATCATTTAATTTTTACATAAACAGCTACTGTATTTCACCGCTTCAATTAATCCTCTTAAGTACATAATATCAAGGCTTTACGAGCATATGCCCACAAATTTACCCGAACCACCAAGATGATGAGATAGGAAATAATATTTTTTAATCCAAATGTAGGTAATATTTATTAACGGCTAAAACGGAGGTGATTGCTGAGATGACAAGTACTAGCGAAATATGGAAGAAGAAGACATGCTGTCCCGACCACAAATAAATTGGTGTAAGGGCAAGAGAATAGAAGAACGCGGCTGATGGCACGGTTGGCGCAGTGGTTGAGCGATCGACTGCTGCGCAGCGTGTCGCGGGTTCGATCCCCGCACGGAACATATATTTGTACGGCCTTCAGATAGTTGTTCCGGGTCTGGCTGTTTGTGTGTGGTCGCTTTAATGTTTATAAACGCACCCACGATATAGAAGAAATTCCTAAGGTGGAACAACGTTTATAAAGAGTGATGGCGAAGATGATCACTTAAATTATTTTGACCCGTATACCTTAAAACATAATCCAAAAAATCAATTGTTACAATAAACAATACAATCGCCACCTCACACAGCAGAACACAGTCTTCCCTACTATAATTGGATGAAATCGTACAACCTATCAAGGCTGGGGTATTGATTAGAATCTTCCTAACGACGCCGTAATTGTGGCAGACCTGACGAGTCCATCAGACCGTCTGATGCGGTCTGATAGACTTGAACAACTAAGTCTCGAGGAGAAAGGAGGACTGTTACCGTTCAATTAAACAAAAACTATTAAAGCTTTTTAAGATGGAAGGCGATTGCGTTTTGTTCCTTTACTATATTGGATAGATAACATAACATTACGCCTGTAATCCAAGAAGGGTTAAGCACAGGTGTACCTACTAGTACACTAACATTTCACAAGTTCTTTTTAAGTCCCATTAAGGGTCATCATCATCATTCTCTTGCCCTTGTCCCAATTCATTTGATGTCGGCGCAGCATGTCTTCTTCCATACTTCTCTATTCCTTGTCATCTCATGAGACACCTCCTTTCTTGCCATATCATCCTTCGTCTTATTGGGATTATTAAATCCAATTTTAGTTTCAACGGTTATAAATGAAAAAGTGTGTAAAGAAAAATGCTATTAATTGACTGAAATCGACACTCTGTAGCGACCACATAAAGCAACATACTACAAAAAGTACTACAGCGCCAACTATGTTACGACGGAGGAACTAACATCAATGTCCTACAAGTCGCAAGCAAAGTTTACATCAATTTCAGTATATACAAGGTGTAAGTCACCTCATCACGAAGCCGTCAACCAAGCATTCTGTAAATGAAACTAAGTAACTTTACGCAAAAATTATTGCTGGGAAACGACTTTTTTTTGGGGGGTGTAAAATCATGTTTTGTGGTAGAACTCAATTTAACGCACTTAAAACATTGTGCTGATGAACGGATTGAATAGTACGGGGGTCGTGGAGGTGTTTAAAGTAAAAATCTTACATTAAAAACTTGTATTTAAAAAAATACTTGTCAAAAAGTTGGAACTTGACCCCTAATATCTCCGTAACTAGAAGGTTCCCAAGTATGTTGTAGAACAAAAAAATGATCGCAATAACAGGGAGAACCAGTGCCTTTCGGCTTCGTTAAGAGGTGTTTTACACCCTTTATAGAGAAACTCGATAACAACTATCGGGCAGTTGCCCGCCAGACATAACACCTGTCTGGCCGGAGGATCCTCCCTTTTCTAAGGAGTATACAGGAACTTTACACCCTGTTCCTCATACTCCTAAAACTCCATTGTTAGAGTAAAGATCTCCCGCAATAAGATTTACTACGCTGTACGCTCTTCAAATATCGCAAAAAGTCTTTTTCTCAATGCTTCCATCTTCTTTATGTAAAGATAACATCGTTTATGCACACTCTCGGTATAACTTAGTCGAAGTCGGATTTTAAAAGAACAGCGAAAGAAATACAACTTTACATATCAACATACTAGGGATGATGCTTGGGGTGAAGTAAACGAAATCCTATTTTGTCCGTCAGTCAGGTAACACAAAAATATTAGACACGTATTTTTTGTTTTATCAAATTTACAAAAAAATACTTAGTTAAAACGCATTAAAGTGTAGAGTGAGGGGTCACTACGTCACAAGAAGGTATAAATTTTACTTACCCGTGACGTCATGCGCCATTTCAACACAATATATCTTATATTGAGTTGAAATGGCGCATGACCGATTTATACCTTCTCGTAATTTTATGATTACGTGAAAAAAGAAAAATACGTGTCCAATACTTTGTAATAATCAACACGATAGACAAAGAAAAAAATGTCATTATCCCTATTGTGTTAGTTGACAACATAGTGTAAACTCTTAACCGAGTGTTCTCTCTATGTCTTTCGAGACGTCTTGCAAAAAACAAACGGAACGGAGAGCAAGAACATTGAGGCTAGACGAGAGTAACACAGAGTGTACAGCCACCATGATAGGACACTAGTTTGAGCTTAATTCACAACCACAGAATAGTAAAACAAAAGAAGACACGCACTTACAGTAAACAAAATAACTAATACCAGAGCTGTCAACGCAAATCCCATCATCTTCAAACCAGTAGCGTCCATAGTAAATCTCGCGTCCATTACACTAGATCACCACTAAACGAATGGACAACAAAACGAATTCTAAATGAGAACAATAGCTCAATGTTGACGCTGTTGACAAAACCTTTGATAAACAAATTTGGTTTGATAAATATGTGACGAATTTTGCAATGCAATTTACAATCTAATATCATCATCTGCCTAGGCACACTACTATATGTATAGTCTTTTCTTTACTGTATACTCTTTTCATCGAACACCACCTGCTAAGATCCTTACATCCACTTCTTTGTATTTTCTTTCAATCCAATTGTTGTCTATACAATCATACAATCTTTTTCTATTACATACAAATAAATAAAAATTGATTGGTGTCTGTTTGTAGCAAAGACATTCATTCAATCTCTTTGGTTTCCGCAATAAGCTAATTTGCTTTGTTTCTGTAGCCAGTTTAAACATCTGTTAACGAATGGGAGTTATGATTTGAGGTTTCGGACAATTGGAGTTGGTGGTCAACCAGTCTTACCAAGGCCAGTGTTACCCAGTCGTTGGGTTGTGGAGATCAGATAGGCAGTCGTTCCATGTACTGATAGTCAGCTGCATCTGATTAGACTCAAAACCGACCGACCCCAAAATAGTTGGGAAACGGCTAGGCAGATGATAAATTTGCTCAAGAATGAATATCTCCGACTTTCTTAAAAATAATATCTATCTATCCGTAGGTCATAGGGTAGCAGCTATAGGATTTATGTTTTCTTTTTTTCAAGCGTGCCGGCAAACTCCTGTCTAGCCAGTGTCTGTGAGCTGAAGAATTTGGGCCTCGTCCAAATGCTCGGCTAACGAATGGCTGCCTAGAGGCACTTTCGGTAGGGAATGGGCAGAACGTGCTATGCCACACACAGAGGTAAAGACTTGTTACAATGTTGTTGAAGATTTAAATCGTTTGTATTTAATGTGACAACGCTGTTCATCGTTTGGAAGTGTATTTAATGTTTTAAGATGATGTGAAGGTGAAGTTTTAATAAATAATCTTGAAATCTTGTAATGCTGGCCCAGAAGAAATAACGGGTCCGTGGCTTACGCCCCCAGTGGTCGAGGCACGCGTGGCCGACGATGCCTAACCTAACCTAACCCAACGATGACTAACGAGTAGATGTCAAAGTACTACCGCGCTTCCTTTTTTTTTTAAATGTTATCTCAAAGTTCAGCCTCTGTGGCTGGTTTCTGCTTAACCGGACTATCCTGTGGATGCCCTGATTTTAAGGCCTCCAGCCAGAAATTCGGTACCGTTTGGATTGTTTCCTTGCTAGATTTCATATATTTCAATAATCAAGAAAGCAGTAACATATTATAGTACATCATATTCCTTAATTTACTCCCATCCTAAATAAATTCTCGTTCCGCAGAATAAGTCCACGAGTGTGGCAACCGTGACGTCTATATAATGTGGAAACTTGAAGATGAATCTCGGAGAACCGTTAGATGTGAAGTGACCGTCTTACGTACTTTAAGTAAACAACGAAGACTTGAGTACAATAATTATTGTAAGGCTAACGAAGTTTATTTATTTTGCGATGATTTTATACGTGGCCTAGTGGTCTATGGGTTCTATTCCAGGATTGAGCAAATTGTTATTGGGTTTTCCTACCAGGAATTTCTCAGTAGCCGTCACGGAGTCTGGATTCGTACCCGGTTGATGGCAATAAGCTCGCCCCCTATTAGATGGGATTTGAACATAACTAGCGAAATGTGGGTGCACTATTAGGTACCTATACCTCTACCTGATGATTTTTGCATTTGTTTATTAAAGTACTTGATTAAAATATATTGTGGCCTTAATCCGAACTAAGTCGGCATTTTGCACACACAATTTTCACAGATTTCACAAATATTTACCAACAGTGCTCTCTCGTCAGTGCTTTTCAAGTGCCAAACCATAGAGTACTGTTCCTCTACAGATAGATAAAACACATCGAATCACATTCAAATCTATCCTCATACTTTCACGGATAGAATCACAAATTGCATCGAACACTAACAGAACTTCGGGCAAAGATCGAATTTGTCGGCCATTCCTATTGTGTTCCGTATTTGATTTATATTCTGCTGGCAAGGAAAGGTCCCCTCTATGTTTATACAGTGGATTTCCGAAGGATATTACTTAATTCAATAAATTACATCAAGATGTTGGATCCGTATTTCTGATCAGATAGTTTCCGAGTTCCGACATTGATGTTTATTTATTCGTTCTTTCTTTTTTACAGATTATTGTATACCACAGGCACTGTGTGTCTGTCTTACTGTGTGTCCCCACTGGCGAAATAATTAAGTACATGATCAAATCGCAATTTCTATCTCCCTCTCTGTGCTCCCTTAGTTGAAATCTTTTATCTCAAAAGTCAACGTGTTTTCATATTTTCACCAGTAGTATTTCTTGCCAGTGAGAGCTGTCCGTAAAGCTACGTATGGACTGGCAGGCTTCGCGACGCGGCCACACCGCTATGCCGCGTCGCGCTGCCGCATGCCGCGTAGCCCCTGTCTGCGGGAGCCTTTCTGCTTGTCTCAATCGTTCGTAGACGACAGAATGATGTGTTGAATATGTCTAAGCAAGGCAACTTGGATTTTATTTCCAAATTCCATCGTTAATACCTAGATTACATAATTTTGGTGACTACAGAGGCAATGCAGTGCCAACACAGGAAACTCGGCCTTGTGTTTGAAAGATGCATTCGGTGGCGTGCACTGTTTTAGCTCTGTCTTGGCACTGTCTCACCACTCGATGCGTTTAATCAAGGCATAATTTTGGTCTCCGCAGGACTACTTTACCCTTTGCTGCATAATTAATTTCGGTCTCCTCGCACCTCAGTTCAAAAGCGAATATTTTATGCTAGTAGTTGGAACCCCATCCCAGCGCAAGTTCGCAACCGGAGGATAAAGCAGTGTCGCTTTCTCTATGAAAACTTACATAATCCTCGTGAGAATAATTGAATAATAGACTTTCCAGTTATAAAACAAACCTCCGGGCTGGCGGTGCCGGTGTAAGGAAATGGAAATTAAAGATTAAATATGCAGTCAAGTTAAACAGTTTATAACGTTCCCTGCATCGCCTTCTTCTGTTTTTAGGCTGCTTTGTTGGTTTAGTGGTCACCAGCACTATTGCTAAGCATGAGGTTTAGGGTCTTATTTCCAGGACGGGTAGGGTGCTTTTCGGTTCTTCCATCTGGGACTTCTCAGTATCAACCCCTGAATATAAAAAGCTTGTTTCCTATGACAAGGAAATGGAATGTGGGTGTATTCACGGTATCTCTCATTAGTCATCAGTACGGGGAGTGTATATGTTACCGGCCAAACCCAAATTCCCGCTAAACTAGTTTGTCCTAGAATCACTCATAACAGGATCATATAGAGCAACCCAACTAAATGGGTTAGGTTAGGTTAGAACTGTGACCATAAACGCGCGAGCCGAGCGAGCGTAACGAGCGGTGCCACATCCAAGTTAGGCGCATTGTAAATGTTTTGTTTGGGTCAATATATCCTGACACGATAAGCCATTAAACCGGTTTGGCCTAGGACAAACTAGTTTGGCCTGAAATCGGGTTTGGCCGGTAACATATACAAAGCGATGCCATGTTTTACATCGTAAGGCAATCTAGCCCGATGTGTCGCCATGTGTAATATAGTCCCCGTAACCCTACGGAGTTACAGGCGAGTATGGTATTTCTTGACTGCTTGTTTAAATATTAACCTGGAATGAATAAATATTAACGCACATGGAATAGCCGCGGCAGTTTCATGCGATTATCGGCTGTATATTTGGTCAAGATAACGGTACATCTTGTCGATTTGTTTGGTATGAGGAAAATGACGACGTCCCACAAAAGGTGCCCACGAAATTACGTAGGCAGGCTTTCGAATTCCTATAAATTTTTCTGAACATAAATTAATCAAAAATATTCATTGATGCAGAGGGAGAGGAAGACCAAAGAAAAGATGGATGGATTGCGTGAACGATGATATTTTCCAAGAAAAAGGATGATGAATAGGTTGGTGGAGAATGATCCCTCACCCCTCGTCCTTCACCTTGATGAAAGAAGGGAATGGAAGACAAAATGGTGTTGAGCCAATGCTTAGTAACATCTAGCAACAAGACAAGGGCCGGTTATGATGGATGTGATAATGATGATCTGTAAAGCAGTACAGCTTAACAGCTCTCCTATAGAAGTCAGAAATTAACGCAGAGAGAGCATTATATTGGAGTACATACTACCCCCGTTCTCTGGAACTTTATCTTAAAACATATTTCTAGGATCATTGCCCCACTTTGTATAAAAAGCAGTTGATGTTAACGTACAAAAGACAAACATAGTTAAAAGCAAACGTCAGCTGCTACGATCCTTACTCTACATACTCCTTTCGCCCCGTTCATTGGAATTTCACCGTGTTGTTGCGCAGACGCACCCAGAACAAACGGACTAATCCTGTACAAACCGAGTTAACAAATAAAGACGATTTTAAGTGTTTGTTCGAACGATAAAACTGTACTTGTACTGATTGGAGCGTACTTTGTTTTTGCTGTATTTTAACAGGTCATTGGTTAAATTTGAAGATATTTAATTATCGCTAGAGAAGCTATTAAAATAAATGTGTTCCCATGTCTCTGTGGCGGCTGAACTAAGTATGTCATAATTGGAATTAGGTATATTATAATTTTGATCGCATTGCCCCGTGTAAAGTTTGTATACAGGTGGAAGCGACATCGATGCACAAACAGTTCGTTCGACATCAGCCTATAATGTTTCCACTGCTGGGACACAGGCCTCCTCTCCGTGAGAGGGAGTGGGCTGTAATCCACCACGCGGGCCCAGTGCGGGTTGGTATATGTCACATGTCTTCGAATTTTTGGTTCTAGGACATGCCGGTTTCTTCACGATGTTTTCCTTCACCGTTTTTGAGGGCAGCGGTGTAAAATAAATTACACAAAGTAATGCGCCTGCCTGGGTTCGAACCCGCGGCTTACTGAACGTATGTCGAGGCTGCCACCACTAGGCCACCGCTGCTCTCGCACAAACAGTTACCACGTGATAAGTAGCTATAATTATTCGACCCCCCCCCCTTCCCCCCACGTAGTCAATATTACCGGTAATCTGCTGGTTCCTACAAAAGTGAAAGACCTACACGATCAAAATCTATGATATTTTTTTTTTAATTTAATATCTTCCTGCCCTGGATGAAACAAATCTTGCGGTGTTTTAATTGATGTACTGAATACGTGGTAACCGTTGAATCGCTTGCGTATCAGCGTATTTTCAAGTAACAGGCTGGTCTAGTAGAAATTCACTGTCAAGGATCTCATTCATTGTTATTTCTTCTTCCCAGCTAAAACACTAGGAAGTGGCGAAGGGCGAGCGTTTTGGGGGACTGTCTTGTAATTTTGACGTTCAAAAAGTGCTGATTATCAGCCTAGTTTGAATAAATGCTCACCCAACCCTTATCCCAAATCTTCAGTACAATATTCAAATGGATTATCTTTGAAGATTAATAGTTGTTGCTTCTTTGATACACATCCCTTACAAGGAGTCTATCTGAAATCACGAAATCAAATAAAGCTAATCCCATAGATAACACAATCTTTTCTAAGAATTACAACTCCGAGGGGTCTACCTACGCACAGCACTATCAAATAAATTACTCGTCACATCACTATCAAAAGGTATAGATACGATAAACCCACTCGATGAAAGCAAATCCCTGATATCATCAACAAAGAGAACAATCGATTCTCATTAAATTGATTGACGTATATTGTCTATTCTACGCGTTGTTATACCTACATCTGAGCCTAGGCAGCCTGCTATTCTAGGTCAATATGAATGAGATCTTTGTCATTTTGTTCCAGTTGTGTAACTCTGCTTTACAGTTTAGAAGTAGCTGCGATTAGTCACTTGTTTGCACCTCAAGTTGATGTATTCCCATCGTCCACTCTGCAATATCCCCACCGACAACGGAAACAATTTTTAATTATTAAAATCAATCTGGCTGGGGGCAGTGGGAATTGATTTTGGGACCAATGGGAATACGGGTAGTGGGGACAAGCTGGAATACACCCTCAAATTGAGTAAGTACTACGTTTTCTGTCTCCGAAGAGTTTAGAAACAAATACTTACCTAATTCATTGCATTGCACTAACGTTAAAAGGACATAGGTTCAAGGTTAAGCCGCACTTGCCAAGGTCGGTCTGTGGATGGGTGATCATCATTACATACCGTGTTTCCTTCGTGCCTCGGAAAGTACGTTAATAAGCCGTTGGTCCCGGCAGCCATTATGTAGATCTTTGCCAGTCGTAACGAGTAGTCAGAAGCCATTTATCTGATATCCAGTTTTACCAAGGGGTATCACATTACCCAATTACTGGGTTGTGGAGGTCTGAGAGGCAGTCGCTTCATGTAAAATACTGATACTCAGCTGCATCCGGTTATACTGGAAACCGACCCCAATAAAGTTTGGGAAAAGGATAAGAAGATGATGATGAATAAGGTGAGATCCGCTTCCAGTCTAACCGCATGTAGATGTATAGGTATTATTTAGGTGGTGTAACTGCTCACCATCGCGGCAGAAGAAGTGAGCTTGGTGACGCATAATAGTATGACGATACCATTGATGAACGATTTAGTGCAGTTAGTGGCACTATTTCTAAGTCAGAAATATGGCACCACAAAACAAGACATCGCTTATGTCAAACTGAAATATAACCGACTCCTTTACTCAATTGCTTATTCGTGTAAATTGTGACAACCAAACAGATGTGAGGCATGAGGCATCGCAATACATTAAAGATCTATTGCTCCATTCACTGCACTGAACGAGAATAAGTTTCACAATTCATTCAACAATTTAACTACGGTACTACAATATACCACTACCACTACACCCACATTTAACGCTCATCATCATCAGCCTGGATTTTTACTCAAGTTGGTTTCGGCTTCTAGTTTAACTGGATGCACCAGTATTTTACATAAAGCGACTGCTTAACTGACCTCTACAGCCCAGTTTCTGAGTAGCTCGTTACCTCTTGCTAAGACTGGTGTCAAATACTATAAACAAGCTTTGCTTTAGATTGCGCCACAAACCCGCAATGCCACCGTACTCTATCGCTCATCATTAAAAACAAATAATAGATACTAATAGAACTCGTACATTTTATGGGTCCAAATACCATTTATTTAAGTACAAAGCAAAGAACAAGTGAATGCAGGCAACCTCGCACTTTTGACCTATTGCGACACACCCTCTCTGAGGTTTTGGAAAGATCACAACTATGGTAAGGTTGGGTTTGTATTGCCAATCTGCTACTTCATTTGCGCTATTGGAAACTCTAGTTGTGTTTATTTTGGGATCAAAGAAAGAACGTATGGTTAAATAAAGCAAATTCTTATATCGTAAATTCGTAGTTCTGAATATTATTAAAGTTCTAACAGAACATTATTCGGGATTTATTGGCTTCATTAATATTTACCTATACGACCCAACGGAACAAACCTCATCGTCGTTGATTACTGGCAACTGAAGGCAACTAAAATGGAAAACGATTTTTGAACAAATCTATATATATAAAAGAAAGTCGTGTTAGTTACTTCACTTATAACTCAAGAACGGCTGAACCGATTTAGCTGAAAATTGGCAGGGAGGTAGTTTAGAGCCAGGAGAAGGACATAGGATACGGTAGGGTAGGGTAGGGTAGGTAGGTAGGATAGGGTAGGTAGGTAGGGTAGGGTAGGTAGGTAGGGTAGGGTAGGTAGGTAGGGTAGGGTAGGTTGGTAGGGTAGGGTAGGTTAGGTAGGGTAGGGTAGGTAGGTAGGTAGGGTAGGGTAGGTAGGTAGGGTAGGTAGGTAGGTAGGGTAGGTAGGTAGGGTAGGGTAGGTAGGTAGGTAGGGTAGGGTAGGTAGGTAGGGTAGGGTAGGTAGGTAGGGTAGGTAGGTAGGGTAGGGTAGGGTAGGTAGGTAGGGTAGGGTAGGTAGGTAGTAAGGGTAGGGTAGGGTAGGGTAGAGTAGGTAGGTAGGGTAGGGTAGAGTAGGTAGGTAGGTAGCGTCGGGTAGGGTAGGTAGGATAGGGTAGGTAGGTCGGATAGGGTAGGTGGGTAGTAAAAAGTGCATTGCAACGCATGCTGGGTACAGCTAGTTATAATAATATAAGACAGTCTCCCAAAACACCCGCCTTTCATCATTTCCTAGTGATTTTTGCTTAGAAGAAGAAGTGGCGGAACAAACAATCCAGCCATACTCATTCCTTCCTAAAACTCTTAAACTTTGGTCTTCCGTTCCGAATATCGGTACAAACAATCCTGAACTGAATTAAAAGCTTGAGCCCAGCCTTAGATAAAGCGATGGAAATCTCTGACATTTCACAGTCGTGAAGTTGAACAATCCAACAAATGCCACTATTTGTTTGTTTTGAACTTTTGATCAACAAATCTTGATCATGCGAAATGCGGCCAAGAGTTTGATGCGTAAGTGCTGGCGTTACTATTTCATTAAAATGAATTATGTAAGTAGGATAGTACTGGGTGGTCTCGACTATTACTTCGTAAACTCCTAAAGGTCTACATTCTGTAAAGTAAAGCCTCATTTACACGATGCAAGAACTTGCATGCAAGTTGTACTACATTGCTGTTTTTGTTTTACTAACTGAATTCATTGCCCGTCAATAGTCTGCAATGTAATGAAAGTTGCATGCAAGTTCTTGCATCGTGTAAATGAGGCTTAAAGCTAGTAGTACTAGTATTCTGGTATCTCTTTTTAAACCTGCTGGCAAAAACTAGTTTGGTATTTTTATTTTTTAAATTACAATGAGCAGGGAAACTATTGTTTTGTGACGTCAGGAAATTGCCTCAATAACCTTATTAAGCATTCTCCAGTCATCCTGCGATTATGGCGCTTGCAACAGCGTCTAAATATCGGTACCTAGCTCACAATATTTGAAAATCACAGATGATATACCGTTAATGACAGTGCAAGTTAAGTGATTAACCGTGAAAGCTTAAAACAGTGTTTGTTTCACAGAACTCCAGACGTACTGGCATGATCGATCGTATGACCCGTATGATCGTATACCAATACAATAAAAATGTTTATTTCATCCACTTATGTGATTAACACTATACAATTTGGAATTACCTTAGCAATGTCAGGCTTGGTATAGCCAGCCAAAATGTAAAAGTAAATGATGACACTAACCGAAAAAATATTGAAGATGTCTCGTCTGACAAAGATGTCGTGACTGCAAGAAAATATACTAGTAAAGAAAATCTAGAAAAAGCTCAAGCTCGGTCGATGGTCTAGATTGCTAACAGTTTTTAGTGTATATTCTAGAAAAACGTTTGCCGTTACTATTTTGGCCTAGACAGATGATGCATACCGTACTTTTGGGGATCATAAAAGCTAATAGGCTTGGCTTTGGCTGGGTTTATACGCTAAATCACTTAGACGCTTTTTTGTGATCATTAGTAGCCATCGGAAGCCTAACAACGCTAAAAAAGCCGGAAACTAAATTGTTTTTGGACTTAAACAGTCAATGACCTTGCAATTAACACCATATCAGTTTACTATTTAATTGGATTAACTAAATACTCCTCGACTTTTCAAAAACCTACCCAATTTTAAACTATGACAGCTTTTTGTCAGATTGACTCCCGATGTCTTCCAACCTTTCAATCTGCAAGGATAGTTAGACACTGTTTTGAATCTAGTCCGTATTATTAACGTCGACAGTCGACACCAAGACACGAACTTCTGATTTTTCATTCATTCATTTTTTTTTTCTGTATAGTTTTAAGTTTTAACTATTTTTTTTTTGTTGTGTGCGCTTGTGGCATGTTCCAAATAAATATGTTTTCTTTCTTTCATGTGCGTATTGTATAATGATCCACTTGCTTCGGTGAAGGAAAACATCGTTAGGAAACCAGCATGGCTGACAGATATTTGTCCTCGGCATGTAAAGCCAAGTCAGAGTCACATGGGCGGAATAAAAACTAACACCGGGTTAGGCAATAACCACCTGATAAAGAAAGATTAATAACGTCAAAGTTTCTGACAAGAACTTATCATTACGAAATTCCCAGGACGATACGAACGCAAATCTATTCTTAGGCCAAGACCACACAGTTCTAATTGCAAATGGAAACAAAAGAATGAACCCATCAAAGTCGGACAAACAAGTCGAATTAATAAGTGTTCCGCTGTCCCAATTAAATGCACAAAACAAACACGGCACCCGAGTCCCAATTAATAAAGATACCGTAGCCTTAAAACCGGAAGATCTTGTTTACAAATTGAAAGACGAAGCGACCATAACCACAGCCAACAGATTTATTCAATAAATGAATCTCTCCATCTACCCAGTCACTGCCAACAGTGCCAACTATGTTACGATTGGCTTCCAGAGGCTTCAAGAGCAGAAGAAGACCAAAGAAACAATGGATAGACAGTGTTGAAGAACGCGACATAAATTAAAATGGAAACATTGAACGTTAAGGACATCGTTATCAAGTTTGCGCCTCAAAAATCTTGATTATATATTTTGTTTCTTTTCACTTTTCTTGGCCCCGGCTCCTAAACTGACAAAGATGACTAACTAGACACAGAGAGAGGGGTAAACGATCGGGAAAAAACTGTCGCATTCATCAACACTGTGAACGAGTGGGACAAAACATTTCCCAGTCGTTAATGGTGTTAACGACGGGGTATCAACGAGCGGGATCGACCGAATATTTCACGACGGCGTGTTAAGCCTAGTCAGAGGCCTAGTGTCGGCATAAAAACTCTGACACCAGTTTAGTCACTGGTCACGCGATAAAGAAAGATTTTGGGCTAAGGGCTGGAGATTGAAGATGATGTTAGGCTCGTTTCCCAGTCTAGTACGCAGATGAATGCCAGTACCTAACATGGAGCGAATGCCTATCTCACCTCCCGTCACTGTAACTGGATAGCACTATACTTAATCAGCCAATGTAGCTACGCCTTCACTATAGATTTTATTATTACCGTCATCAGAAATTTCGACTTTTGCTCATCTTTCAACAGTTTTAGAAATTGAAGCTTGATTAAATAAATAGGCATTTTTATGGATTATAGTTTCTCAATTTGCATGATATCGAAGTCCAGTTATTTTGAATTTATTATCGGCGTGTGTGAGTTTTCTCCAAGCCGAGTCGGGCTCGTATATTAATTTTATAATTGCGTATATTATGATATCGTGTCAGCTTACATTTACTTTATTGATGTGAAACTGTTTATTTTATATTAAAGTGGTGTTATCTTATCGCGACTGCTGAGCAAAAGGGTCGGGCAAATTGTTATTGGGTTGTTCCATCAGGAATTTCTCAGTAGCAGCCATGAGGTCTGGTTGTGCCTAGTTGATGGCAATAGGCTCGTCCCCTACTACATGGGACTTCAATGGGAGTGAGGCAAAATTTGGGTGTACTCTTAGTTACTTACATGTTTGCTGACTAACCCTTCGGGGATTTCAGGTGTGCTTTTATGTTATGTGTTGTTATCTTATATGTGACCGGGCGCCATTTTCAGAAGTAACTTCGTCATGGATAAAATGTTTTTGGCCTTACGATCATTTGGCTTATTGTTTCAATTCCACGACATTTTCTAACATATTGTCTCAGTTTTATTTTAATGTTATTTTTTTTTGTATAGCCCTCATTCAATTAATTAATATATAATTCTATTTTTAAATTAAATATAATAATAATTAATTTAAATTCATATGCTCGATATATTTACACCAAAAATACCTGTTCCAAACGAAAGCCTACATAACGACCAAATCAGCCGCATGAGCTATTAACAAATTCCTCTCTCAAACTCACCTCCTCTAGCCTCAGCGGCTCCTCCAGCCCGGCTGCTATTCTCTCCCGTTTCTCTCTCTCTTTCCTCTCCTTCTTCTCTCGTTTCCGCCTCTCTTTCTCCCCGTCCCGCTCCTCACCGCCCCCAACATCCCCGCCGCCAGTCAACACCGCGGTCTTTTTCATGAAGTTAAACATGGCGGTTTGGCTCTGAAACAAAATTGTGTTTAATTAGTTATATGTTGATCAAATTGTCTATCTAGCGTTTCCCTGTATGTTGGAGTCGCCTTTTAGGGTAACCAGATGCAGCTTAAAGCCTGAGATCTTGGAGGGACTGCCTAATGATCTGCGCGGTACTGTATTTGAAAAGAGGTTAAAGCTGAAATTACTATTCTCATTCATTGACCATTTCATGAAAAAGACATTCCTCGTCATCATCTGCCTAGGCTTTTCCTAACTTTATTTTCCACCATGCAAGCCCAGTTGGTAGGAACAGTCTTCACCTGCCTAGCTTCTAGCTTTCCCAACTACGTTGGGGTCGGCTTCCAGTCTTACCAGATGCAGCAGAATACCAGTATTTTACATGGAGCGACTGCCTATCTGACCTCCACAACTCAGTTAGTACTAAGTAATACGATACCCCTTGGTAAGACTGGTTGTCAGGCTTTTGGGCCGCTGACTACCCGTAACAACTACGACGATGACAGCCGGGACCAACAGCTTAAGAGCGTTTACGCCTTACGACATTTCATACAAACTTTCAAGCCGTTTTTTTCCGAAATGACTGAACTGATTTTGATGAAACTTCGTACACATAAGCAGGATACACAGATCTAAAAAGTTACTAAAAAACATTTTCGAAAAATAGTGTTACAGTTAAATTAGACCAAATTTAAATTTTCTATAGAAATAGAAAATTCCAATTATCTCTTGTTTTTTTAAAACACATTTTGAAAATATTTTTTAGTAACTTTTTAGACCTATGTATCCTGCTTATGTATAAAGTTTCATTTAAATCGGTTCAGTCATTTCGGAAAAAAACTACCTGAAAGTTTGTATGAAAAGCGGTAAGGAATAAACGCTCTTAACGTGCTTTTCAGGGCATGGTGGACACTCGGTATTTAATGATGGTCACCCATCCACAGACCAACCTTGACAAGAGTGGCTTATCCTGAAGATTATTATTCTTTAGCCACGAGCTCCTTTATGAAAAAGACATTCAATCATTAAATTAACTTAGAGGGTTGTATTGATGATTTGAATGATTATAATTCTGCAAGTATCTACAAACGTGTCACGGTCGAAAATCATAGTATTATGTTTAACATACTACACAAATTCTATTCAGCATATAAAATTTAATTACACGGGCGACCCTGGCGCTGCCCTATTAATTTATTTTTATTTATATTTAACCAACAAGTAATAGGACTCAAATTAAGTAAGTAACAATATTATTTTTTAACCACTATGTTAGTAAACTTAACCTACACTGCTTTATAGATATGAGAATCCCTGCTACAAGATCAACACCAATATAGAAAGCTTGCAGCAACAATTCACACAATTAAGTTCGCATATTTATGACTTGGAATTGGAACTAAATAAGGGCATTATTTTTATCAATGGGACAATTATCGTTTTCCTGGCAAAAGTACCACTGCCCTAATTATGCAATATTTGTAACCGCACGCAATAACATTCCGGCAGTTCATGAAAGTTCGTTGCACTTGCTAAATGATTTTATAACACATTTTTTTAAATCATTTAGTAAGTAGTACATAGTTGCACAATTCTATGGGAACTTATTTTGAACTACTGATTAAGTACAAAACTCTTTTCTTTCTTCAAATATAATCGATAATGTCAATGGCATTTTCTCAAAATAACAGTTAATGAAATGTCAGTTTTAAATAGCACAGCAATGGACCTATAAACCAAAGAGTAACAAATAAGACGCTTTAAAAAAACCTTACAAATTTTCAACAATTCGAAACGCAGCGTTAGCGAATCAATTAATGACAATAATGTTTGTGATAAAAATTTCGATAGTCGTGCGTCGATTAGCGCATGCACAATTTGATTTAGTCATACCTTAAGAATACGAATTCAATTTCATCCGTTATCTCTGAAAAGGATAACTCTTGCCTTGCATTTTCAGACCCATGTATATTCTTCGCATACTTTACGCGACACTAAAGGAATGGCTAAATAAAACCGCATTGTTGGGTTTTTAGCGCTAGGCTCAGCGCCGAGAATTAAAATACCAACAGTATAAATATGATCCTGTTATGAGTGATTCTAGGACAAACTAATTTAGCGGGAATTTGGTTTTGGCCGGTAACATATATACTCCCCGTACTGATGACTAATGAGAGATACCGTGAATACACCCACATTCCATTTCTTTGTCATACGAAACAAGCCTTTTATATTCAGGGGTTGATACTGAGAAGTCCCAGATAGAAGAACCGAAAAGCACCCTACCCGTCCTGGAAATAAGACCTACCTAACGACTAGACCTCATGCTTAGCAATAGTGCTGGTGACCACTAAACCAACAAGGCAACCTAGAAAAAGAAAAAGGCTACTATAAACTGTTCAACTTGACTGCATATTTAATCTTTAATTTCCATTTACACGGTGTAGGTACCTTCGTACATTGATCATTAGGCACAATGAATTACGGCAACTTTTCCTTTGAAAGAAAAGAGAATCACAATATTACGTTGCCAAAACAATTAAAGCCTGCCTACCAATTATTACGGCATATCACAGAACTAACATTCATCAAACTGTTCTTTATCTTCAAGCTCATTAGATAGAATATAGTTTACTAGCCGAACGGTGGTTTCATCACTATACCTATGTATAGTATAAAATTAAAAATTTAAAAAACCCCTGACACAAAAAACCTCTAAAAAACCAAAAATAAAATAATCTAAGCGTCTTAGCGTCGGGGGTCCGCTTTGTTATGTGCTTGTACTAAGCGGTCTACTTAGCGGTCCCCCGACGCTAAGACGCTTAGATTATTTTATTTTTGGTTTTTTAGAGGTTTTTTGTGTCGGGGGTTTTTTAAATTTTTAATTTAATTTTTATTTCATGTTTTTTAAACTTACATTGTTTTATTGGAACGAAGTTCCTTATCGCGCGTTGTGAAAGGGGGCTAGACGGAAAAATTTCTTACGAAAAGTTGTCACGACACTTTTTGCTATAGTAAGCTATATATATATTTTTCATTCTTTTTATTCTTTTTTTTTTTACAATAGTTTTTCAATAATTGCACCTCTCGTTCATTGTTCAGAATAGTTACAGCACTGATGATAACATGTGTCTATTGTTTAAGTTAGTGTTCTTTTATTGTTTTATTTTTACTTTTGTATAGATTCTTTTTATTTACCTATTTTTTGTGAATGTGTGGACATTGTAGGCTTTGTATTTTTTTTTTTTTTTTTTTTTTTTTTCTCTACTACTACCGTCTGTAGTAAGCAATCGACTTATTGTCGGGCCTACGCTGTCCTCCCATACTTAAGTACTAACGCTGTAACTTCAAATATTGTAAAACCAAATGATTTTAAAAGAGTAACCATGGAGTTTCTTGCCGGTTCTTCTCCATAGGAAACGACCAACCCGAACCGTGCACCTTTTGTTGACGTTTTATAAGTGCCCATGTAGGCCTATGTAAAATAAAATATTTTGATTTTGATTGTAAGCTTTATTTCTTTAAAATAAAGTTGAAATTTCCTTAAATTACGTACAATTGGGGTGTGTATGTGAGTAAGGATAGATATGATTATTATTTTGAGTGACCGAACTACAAAGTACAAATTCGGTTGTGCAGTTAAGTAAGACGTATTGCTTCGAATTAAGGATTAATCTTCCTTAAATTAAATATTTTATTTTTCGCACACTAACTTAAATCTAAAATGTATTGATATTATGTACGTGAAAGGAACTTCGTTCCATCCGGGTGTCCCTTGACACCTCTCAAGTTTTCTAAGCCTTGACTGTCCCAATACTGGGCATAGGCCTCCCCCATTGCTTCCACTTTTCTCGGTGTTGCGTGTCATCTCGCCAATTAACGAAAACAGCAAAAATTAAAAAAAAAAACTTTCTGGGGGTAGGGGGGGTAGCACCCACCCCACCTGGCAATGCCCATGGTGACAAGTGACAAGATTTCAAATTTCGAATCGACCAGACCTGTGGAAATTGTTAATTTCCCTTCAACTAGAAAAGAGGTGATGGCCTTCAAACGGCTGATCAGATTTTATTAGGGGCGGAGCAGCAATGAAAAATGTTGCGAAAACGGGGAAACTGACGCAGACGAAGTTGCGCGGGACAGCTAGTACTAGCTGTCCCGCGCAACTTCGACCGCGCTCCTATTCGTCGTAGCGTGATGATATATAGCCTATGTCCTTCCCCAGGTTGAAATCTATCTTCTTACCAAATTTCATTAAGATCCGATCAGCCGTTTAGTCGTGAAAAGGTAACAAACAAACGGAGTGACTTTCGCATTTATAATATTAGTATGGATACCAGTGCGAAGCCAGAGCGGGCCGCTATGTTTTTATATACAACGTTCACAGTTTTTCTGTAGTGTATTTAGTATCAGCATTGCACCCGTGCGAAGCCGGGGCGGGTCGCTAGTTTAAAATATAAAAAGTATAATCCTTTCCTTAGCGGATGCCTGATGTCATAATAGCTATCTGCATGCCAATTTTTAGCCCTATCCACTAGTTTGACCTGTTGATTTGATAGTCAATCAGGACTAACGATTTTATAAGTATGGATGGTATTCAGCAATGGCGTCTTATCGCTAATAGCGATATCTTCCAGATACCCAATTACAACGACAAACCTTCCAGTAAACGAAAATGTACCAAAAGACCGAAATTTCTCTCAGCAGAAGAGCAAGACCCTCAAACGCCAATAAACTACACACCGCGCAATAACAGCTATACCGTAGCAATTTGTTTAACAGAACTGTCGGAACCATACAATAACATCATACAGCCCATATGCCCAAGAGTAGATATGCATCAGAGACTAGTTCATGCAGTTGTTCTTGGAAAGGAAATAAGGCTAGGTGAAGTGACGATTTTAGCTTAGCTTTACTGTTTAAGCGGATTAGCAGTGGGTGAGGGGTCGTGCGTAATGGCGTGCAAGAAGAGAGGCCTATGTCCAGCTGTACACAGCTATTGGCTTAAGAGCTTTTGGATTATGTCCGTTTACGATAAGACCACCAACTGTACGCTGCTTGCATTTTTTTTTTCTTTTTTGTGCAATCTAGAAAATGAGGTGCACAATAAAGTGTTTAATAAATAAATAGGGAGAGTAACATTGTCTATCCAATCCATTAGCCGAGACGACAACGTTGCATCACGCAATGCACGCACATACTTACTTGTACAAACTTTATCACATTTTTTTTTGTACTAAGCTAGCACTCTGTCGGATACATATTCCATGTCACAGCCCCACATCTCTTCCTTCTCATTTAGTTAAAGTGCACTGGATATCCGAGCAACACAATCTTTGACTGTGAAGCAGCCGACCCATAAAATTGATTGACGCAAGCGCAGTCGCATTTATTTAAAGCTCAAATGTTTTCATACTTTGTTGCGCTTTTGAAGACGGGAAAAGAGCAAGCGTGGTGTTAATAAATGTGATATGTGGGTTTCAAGAAGACATATGAGATGGAAATATTTTCAGATTCGACTAAATAAATCGATTTTTAATCATTACTAAGTCCTAGCCTTGAGGAAGGAAAGCGTGGCGGTTGACGGAAGGGAATGGAAGAAAAAAACGAAATAAACAATTTCATTAATTTTTAATTAAACACGTAGACCAAAGATCTCTAATGTTGTGACAGATAATTTGTAGCCAACACTACATGGAGATTACCCTAGGACGCGCGTAGTTAGGAATTATAAGAACTAAGAAAGTGGAGAAAATCCTTATCAAATATGTAGCTTTAGTCACTAGAGCCTATTTGGTATTCTGTTAGCAAACCACTAACTAAGGTTAAGCTATGTTGTTGCTTTTGCATAGGTAGTTGATTTCCTAAAAGTGTATAATTATTGTCTATAGTATAAACGCTGTTGCTTCACTAGACAGCGTCCATCATCTCAATAAAATATGTCTACGTAGACAGAACCATGGGGTTTAGCGGGTAGGTTAAGGGTTTCGATTCGATCTGTTTTAAGTGGGATCCTATTTTAATCGAGTCTACCCCGATTCCTCTTAGCTACTACAAAAGCAAGACGCCACAAGACAGATGAAACTTGCGTAAAATTATAGCGAAAGCATTGAGGCTGTCATGTTGGTCTCTGTGTAAAGCTAGAGCACATATAAACCCAGGATTCTTGAGGGATCATGGCAGGATCCTTAGGTTCCATTGCCTGGTCAGACAGTAATTTTGGCTTTTACTAATAGAAATTTGTCAATCTCGATAGCAACTTAGATGGGTTATTGTACATTCGTCACAAAGTAAACTCGTCACATTTTTGTAAACTCCATACATTGAAAGTAAATTCGCCACAAGTCTTCATTGTAGGCATCATTTTTGATAACATACTGGTAGCAAGCAAAGTTATTGCTTTTTAGCTTTTAGTCCTGGAGTCATAGCGCAAGATGGCGCATTTCTTCCTGTCGGCTGCGACTTTCGGTATCTCGGTTCACTTGTGCAAAGCGATGGCGAAAGAGATCGTAGTGTTAAACATAGAATTAACACTGGATAGATGAAATGGCGGCAGGTCACGGGAACTATCTGCGACTCCCGCATTCCCCTTAGACTTAATAAAGAAACAATTTGACGATCAAAATTAATATGTGACGAATTTATATCTTGTAAATAGAGGTGTGGCAAGTTTACACATACTTTTTTCCGTGTCGAATTAACTTTGTGACGAATGTACAATAACCCACTTAGATTTGTATAGAGTCCATTTGATGGCAAATGACGAAAAATGGGTATTCCGTAATCAGGCTTAGGGGAAACGCAGACGTGATATGATGCTATGTTATGGGACTGATCATACTTAATTACTCATCATCATCATCATCGTCATCATCTGCCTAGCCTTTACCCAAACTATATTGATGTCGGCTTCCAGTCTAACCGAATGCAGCCGAGTACCAGTATTTTACATAAAGCGACTGCCTGTCTGACCTCCACTACCCAGTAACTGGGTAATACGATACCCCTTGGTAAGACTGGATGTCAGATTTTTGGCTTCTGACTACTCGTAACGACTGTCAAAGATCTACTAATGACAGCCGGGACCAACGGCTTAACGTGCTTTCCGAGGCACGGGGGAAACTCGGTATGTCAATATAGTCGTCCCATCCACGACAAAATCGGCAAGCACGGCTTAACCTTAAAGATCGGCTCGTGCGGCTGTTATTATTTAGCCACAGGCTCCTCAAACTCCTCTTCAAACTTAATTACTCGTCGTCCCTTTTATTTTGTTGCATAGGACAAGCTCTTTTTTTCGGTTTACTACAATTCCACGTGGTTATTATCTTTGTTACCAGACAAGTCGGTGCATTTTGGGGCGTTTGAACTTCGTGTCGTTAGAAACAACAAAACAACATTATCTTATCATAGTATGCAATTATGTCTTTGACAAGTAATTGTTTGTAAACAGGAGTAATTAGGTTCCATCCTCATTATGAGTATGGCAGGTGCCGTGGTAAACGTTTGTTTGTTTTTTTAGGCCAAAATGGACCTAGTGAGCTGCGAAACAATTTGTTACAAGATTTAACTAACATGTAAAAGTTACAAAATATTATCAGCCTGTTACTGTCGTGCTGGGCATAGGCTGGCTGCGTGTTCTCATACAGAAAAGGCACGAGCATCCCGCTTGCTCAAGCCGTAAGAGAGAAAATATAAGAAAAGTTTACAGCATAAGAATTTTCGACGCAAAATGTAATTCAGAAACGATAATCGGGTTTTGCGACGTTTTCTAACATTAAGTAATTGTTCGTAAATAGACGAACAGTGTTTCTATTTAACCCGTTAAAATGTATTAAATAACTTTCTTTCTATGTCAATACTATTATCAATATCGTCATCCAATAAATTATTGTTTGCTTATCCAGTACCGACGACATTTATTACTTCTAATTACCATTAGTTTCTAGTAGGCGAATAGGTTAACTGCCCGTCTAATCTTATTAATTACAAGCGTTTATATATATATTACTAGCTGTCCCGCGCAACTTCGTCTGCGTCACATTTTCCCCGTTTTCGCAACATTTTTCATTGCTGCTCCGCTCCTATTGGTCGTAGCGTGATGATATATAGCCTATGTCCTTCCCCAGGTTGAAATCTATCTTCTTGCCAAATTTCATTAAGATCCGATCAGCCGTTTAGTCGTGAAAAGGTAACAAACAAACTTACTTTCGCATTTATAATATTAGTTAGGAAGTTAGGATTAGTATGGAGTATGGATTTACCTTGCACTGTTCGTACTTAATTTATATAATGTATGTAAGTTGTGCGCTTCAAAATTTGCAAACCATTTTTCGACCTCTTCTTGGTATCTGATAGAGCTGAAATTTTGCGCAAACTTTTGGTTCTAGTGACAATACATTTTTACGTCAGACATGGCTTTATCCTGCAGCCAAGATCGCGTGCTCAGTAGAGAACTCCTCACCAGCCCGCAGAATTCAAATATTTTTATGTTTCGGTAATTTCGCGGGATAGTACCCTTTTAAAATAAAACCGCCGCAATATGGTGAGCCCACTCTACGTCTCTACCAACAAATACAGGTTAAGTGTCATGTTTTGATAAGAGCGTGTACAATACAAATTACTTACAATCGAACTATTTTGCGTCGTCTGTTATCCCTAAAAGGTCGTTAGCATCCAAAGCTACACATGGAATTCCTGACAGGATATTGAAATTAATCTTAGGCTGATTGTAGTATCATTCCTAAAACATTCAAGTTACAAAATCATGAGGTATAATTATGTTACTAGTTAGTAATAAGTTGGGAGACGCACGGAAATCACCTTGAAGAGCTACTGGTCAATGAAAGACCTATTCAAGAGCGATTTACCCATCCACTTGAAACGCAAGTTATTGGACAGGTGTATCAAACAAAACTGGAGCCCAGCACGCGTAGCATGACCGCCGCCGCCGTACGATGTCGACGGAAGAATAGACAAACTGACACGTTGTCATTGTCTATTTGTCATTATGTCGATTCTTCCGTAGACAAAACTCGTTTCTGCAGTGGTCATGCTACGCGTGCTGAGACAGCTAGACGGGGTTGTGGCAGACCAAGACGAAGATGGCGGGACGCCTCTGATGGCTTTCTCGTTAACTGGCGAAAAGAGGCAAAAAGCAGAGAAAAGTGGAAGAAATGGGGGCAGGCCTTTGCACAGGAGTGAGAAAGATCAGGATAAAAAAAAAAAACAACATCTAAGTAGCAGCGCTGTCCACCTGCTTCATCTTCTAAGTTATTTCAATTTAAAGATATTACACTGGACACCCACTAGTATCTACGAAACCAGAGTATAAAACAAAACACATGCTAACACAACAGCTATTTTTGCGCGCATCGTATTTTTAGGTAGCGCATTAATTATAACAACCACTTGTATTTGCCGAGGCTATACTTTCGGGGGTTATTTTATCAGAAAAATTCATGTCCCAAGTAATATGGTTAATAATTATGGAGTGTTTAATAACCGACTATTTGAACCCTCCTTAGAAATAGGTCACACAAACGTAACTAACTACCTACCCATACACTACAAAACATGATTAAACACTACGAAGTAAACATAACAACACAACACGCAGGATAAAATGACATAGTATGTGCTAGCATGACGTCACTAGAAATAACAACAATAGTAACACGTACGATACCGTTATAACAACGATGGTATCTCTAAATAACTGTCAACGTACTCCGTGTGTTAAGTGTCGGTAAGAAGAGCATGGCATACGAATGAGGTGGCAGCACAGGCACACGCAAATTACTTGCGGGAAAGAAAAACTACATGATATTTTCTCGAGACCCTTTCTCCCTCGTGAGATTGGGTGAGATTCAGCTCGTCGAGACCCCCCCCTCCCCTATACGCACCACGTAATGACATGGTTTCCACGACAGAAGTTCATTAGTGAAATTGTGGCAGGTGAACAAACGATCAACTGAACTTGTAGTAAAGGCCACCATAACGCAAATAATTCAAATGAATAATTCTACTCACATGTTTTTGGCCCATCTTCGTTAATTTATTTATTAAAACTAGCCAGAATCACTTTCAGTACAGACGCCAAAAGTTCAAGCTAACCGAAACTGTCAATTTTTCCCAATCAACCTTGAACCGTAAACTTTAACCATAAGATTGAAAATCTATTTAAAGAAATCTGACAGATTGTTGTAGCTTTTTTGCTGGCGTCTGTACTGAAATACATATTTATATTTATTATTTTAGCCATCACTCACAGCACCGCACTGAATTCTAATCCGAACTAATAACTGAATGCGAACACACTGAGGGAAAATATTCAACTACCGTTGTATTACAAAAATAACTAATGAGATGACCAACAATCCCTAAATAAATCAGTTAATCTACTCTTATCTAACCGCAATAATGGCATGGTGTTTATAAATATCTAATATTTGTATTTTAAATATCTAAAAATATTTAAGGTAAATCGGAAGCCATTTCCTGGCAACTGGCAATACAAAACCGAGACTTGTACCAATACGTTATCAATCGACAAAGGGCTTTGATTTCTTGGCACTATTTTCAAACCCAACTAGATCCAAAGCTTCTTTGACTTGGACTGTACAAGACTCAGACTTACCCAATTTAAGTATCTTAATTAGTTGTTTTAGGTAAAAGTGTCAACCCATCCACGGACCAACCTCGGCAAGCACGACTTAACCTTAAAGATCGATCCGTGCGGTTGTTATTATTTAGCCACGAGCTCGTCGCACACAGGATATTAGCAGTCATTCTCCTATACAGGATATTGGCAGTCATTCAAATATGCACCTTTCGACATTCCAATATTCCATATTCAGCATTTGGATGACGCATCAACGAATTTCTTTATTGTTACATGATATTTTATGGTCAAGTCCTTGTTATGTATCCTTCGTGCATCTTCTCACAGAAACTCAAACATACACGACATACATCTACTACTACTAGGAAGAAAATTTCAACTGTCAAATGAAGTAGACCCTCCAGACTTTAAAATTTGTTTTAGACAATTTCTCAGGAATTACAATCAATATGCCGCTTAAAAACAGCCTGCAGAATTCCAACAATGTCGCATTCTTGTTTAGGCTGTTCTAAAAAGAGCAATATTTACGTAGTACCTTGCTAAACATCGGCCTCTTGTTATGTAGCATGTGTTTGCTCTCCAACAATACAATGAAGACGAAATATCTCAATCTGTAAATGTTCATGTTCCGAAGAGTCTGAACATTGTTGTTGATAACTGTAGATTTAGAATGCTAAGGGGGATGTGTGGTGTTACGCGAATGGACGAAATAAGCAATGAGCACATAAAAAAAGTCTGAAAGCGGTGCCGGTGACAGAAAAGTTGTGTGGTAATCGGTTGTCGTGGGCATGTGATGTTGAGGAATGAGGAAAATGTCGTCGGGAAAGTTTTGAGTATGAATGTGGATGGCTAGTAGCGAAAGACCAAAGAAACGATGAATGGAAGTGTGAAGGATGATATGGCAAGAAAGGAGGTGTCTGATGAGATTACGAGTAATAGAGAAGATGAAATGCTGCGCCGACAAGCCGGCAAGAGAATGATAAAGAACGTAGATGATAGAATGATGAATGCAGATTTCATTCAAAAGAATTTCTTATTCATTCACATATCTGATGGGAGTAATCATGTTACAGACTTAACTGTTAAATAAAAAAAATGAGGAATGGTGGAATTATGAAGGTATGTCAGGATTTTGACGGATTAATTTACCTCTTGTCTATGTGATGTCATGTTGAGTGGCAAGATGACTAGAAGATACATCCGAAGTATCTTT
Source organism: Cerastis leucographa (assembly GCA_963082945.1). NCBI lineage: Eukaryota > Metazoa > Arthropoda > Insecta > Lepidoptera > Noctuidae > Cerastis > Cerastis leucographa. The sequence goes on along the minus strand of OY720365.1, from coordinate 13,669,283 downwards.
GACCTTTACTCGAAGGACCAAGTAAGCAAGAATATCAAGAAAATGCTAAGATGATGGCATAAGATGCATTAATCATCAATAATAATATAAGTAATACTAATCTCACTAAAAGATTGTATATTTACGCATTTTGCCAACGAATATAATAAATTAGATTTTAATAAAACATGTTGTCTAACATCCTACTAATATTATAAACGCGAAAGTTTGTAAGTATGGATGGATGGATGGATGTTTGTTACTCTTTCACGTAAAAACTACTGATTGGATCTGGATGAAATTTGGCGCAGGGATAGATAAGAGTTTGGAATAGCACATAGGATACTTTATATCCCGGTAGTGTGATCCCGCGGGACAATTACCGAAAAAACGCGAGCGAAGCCGGGGGCAGAAGCTAATGAAACATAAAAAAAAACTAAACAACTGGTCTTTTGATACGAGTTTTTGCAAACTCGTAAAGTAACGTTATATTATAATGGCCTAGGTTTAGGTATAAAAAAAAATAAAAAAATAAGCATACATAATGCCAAGACCCGGTATATAATAACGGGTCAATATGAGTCATAGGACAAGCGAGCAAGGTTGTCTGAAAATACTTATCTACCTACTTTAGATTCTGTTTTTTATAATAGGAAGTGTTTTGACAAAATCGCAATTGTTTTGTAGATTCACTTTCAAGGTCTTTACCAATATGAGTTTATTATTATCCTTGTAGTGATAGAAGAGTCCATAACATAAGCATAACATCACGCCTTGTAATCCCCGAAGGATCAGGCAGAAGAATACCTAACAAGTACAGTACCCACATATCACCAATTTCCTTTAAGTCCCATGGAATAGGGGTTGAGCCTATTGCCATCAACCGGGCACAAATTCAGACTCCGTGGGTGTTACCGAGAAATGAATTATGTTTTCGGTCATTACTTATGAGGAACCGGGTGACTGCGCTGACGTCGATTTCGGGATCACCAGCTTAGGGGTATGAAGAACAAGGTTTAAAGTTCCTCGATTCTCCTTAGAAAAGGGAGGATCGTCCAACCAGACAGGTGTTATGTCTGGTGGGCAACTGCCCGATAGTATTGTCGGGTTTCTCTCTATATTCATAAGTCGACGTAAACTTTGCTTGCGAGATTCAGACGATATTAGTTCTTCAGTTTTATCATAGATGGCGCTGTAGTACTTTTTGTTATAAGTTGCTTTTTGTAGGTCGCTACAAGTCCATAGATGAATAAAGCTGCTTTGCGCCTTGCGACCTTGTCACTTTCGGATTGCGAGGGATATGTGGTGTTTCTTTTTCCCAGATATATCATATAACCCTGCGTAACAGTTAATGGTGGACAACTTAACCTGTCCTTGTAAATGAAGTTTAGGGCTTAATATCAGTTACAATTATAATTAGATTTGATGATGGATGGAGACCATGGACACGATGGATGAATTGCGTGAAGTACAAATGACAGCGTGACGGTTGACAGTGGAGTATGGAAGAACAAAACGTGTTGCGCCGACCCAAAGTAACATAGTCAAAGGGCAGAGAGGTGATGACAAGATCCATTAGAAACACTTAATACGTTTGAATATGACCGTGGTCTGTGTTACTTAGCGCTCCAGAAGAAGCAGCAGCCATTGAAAATAGCACTATCTCTAAGTTTAAATTTTTTGGTCAAATAAATACCCATTTTAATCCTGCAGACTTCCTTAAAACACACTCCCAAAGACCGATCCAAATCAAGAATTCCAAGCATTCCTGTATGTAAAACCAAGAGAAAGGACATGACATATCCTGCGCGTGGTATTATAACAAGCATCATATTACGGTCAGCGGGCGTTGACCCCATTGGTCCAGAGTGCTCCAGTGCCAGACTAAGAGACGCCGCGTCACGGGATGAGACTGATTATGATGCGTACACTTTTATGTTCGAATCAATTGGTGTAAGTACCTACTTGAAGAGATGTAGGAGTGTATGATGGGTTATGAATGCTTTGATGGAGATCAAATCTATTAAAGAGTTGAGTTTTAGTGTGTTAGGTTTCTAGGTCAAATTCGTATTGTTCTCTTTTCTTTAGGACTATCATCTGTCTATCTTGGGGTCGGCTTCCAGTCTCACCGGATGCAGCTGAGTACCAGTATTTTACATGAAGCGAATGCCTATCTGATTTCCACAACCCAGTAACTGGGTAATACGATACCCCTTGGTAAGACTGGATGTCAGACTTTTGGCTTCTGACTACTCGTAACAACTGTCAAATATCTACAAATGACAGCCGGGACCAACGGCTTAACATGCTTTTCGTGGCACGAAGGAGCATCGGTATGTTATTATAATCACCCATCCACGGACCAACCTCGGCAAGCACGGCTTAACCTTAAAGATCTACCCGTGCGATTGTTATTATGTAGCCACGAGCTCCTCCGACGTATTTTAAAATTAATTGGGCCAATACTTCGCTATTTCTACGGCATTATGGGCGTCGCAGAGGTCACTGCATGATTTGGGGATAAGCGTTAGAATTATTTAGAATAAATGAAAAGTATCTTTTACTGCCTTGTTGGTCAAGTGTTAGCAAACGCGATTGCTGAGCATAAGACCCTAGGTCCAATTCCCGGGTCGGACAAGTTGTTATTGGGTTTTTCCATCAGAAGTTCCTCAGTAGCAGCCACGGATTGATACCCGATTGATGGTAATAGTCTCGCCCTCTTTTACACGGGATTTTAACATAACTGGCGAAAAGTGGGTGTACTATTAAGTACACCTCTGCCTAACCCTTCTTAGATTACAGGCTTGATGTTATATGTACCTATGTGCAAATCATCCTGTTGTGAGCCGAGTAGCTACTCTTTCTAATGCGAAATTACGTCTCAAAAGACGAAAACGCGTCAAAGTTATCAACAATAACGGTATTTTATCCAATACCAGTAAATGGCGTGCCTACAATCGCTAGGCAAACAGTAGCAATGCGGGCATTTAGATAGTAGTGTTATTAGAAACCTAATAAAAGCTGTTTTGTTCCGGTCAATGAACAAATAGCTGATTCGGACAGTTTCCGATGACATCGCGTGCGCTATTGAAAGGACCAAGGAGGCCGATTGTGTCGTTACTTTTATATTATATTAAACCAAAGAGTTTAAGATACTTCATACTATACAGCGCTACTCAGAAAAGTGTGGTCATATTAATGGATGTAGTTATAAACCATCTAACTTACCCCTTTTTTTTTTTGCGGATGGGAAATCATCAAATGACTTCTCCCGCTCTGGGCGGAGCGGGAGGGAGTGTCAGACTTGACTGACTAAAACCCACCCATGTTCCTTCTTAGCCCTTTGTGTTCCAGGGCCGCGGTATCTCTTTCGAACAACCCGCAGCCCTGGCAGGCATCGGCCCTTTCGGACCCCTTCCGGTTTGCTGACATCTCCTTGAGGCGCGCGTGGAACACGTACGCGCCGTCGACACATCTAACTTACCCCTAAGAACAATATCGTAATCGCGAAGAACTCATCACCTAAAAAAATGAAAATATAATGAAAAATGAAAGCTTATAAAATATAAAGGAGAGGAGTCTGATTACTAATATGACTTAACATTTCCGATATTGAGAGGCTTTCAGAAGAAATGTCATAGAAAAATTGCGACGCTATGCTATGTCACAGAGAGGCCTTACAGCAAAAATTTGTAAATAATGTCCATAAGTAAAGAATTAAAAACGTATGCAAAATGAATTGCCAAAGACACGTTATAGAAACACACAGCAAATCGTTGGTTATTGCTAGCAAATTACGATATTATTCGCTTTGTCCCGTCTGTCGTAAGTTTATTTAAATGTCTTTGAATTAGACCAATTGAGTAGCTATTAATAACTGTAATACGATAGCCGTCTTATGAAATTATTTTTAACCAGACGCCAAAATAGCTGGTTTAATACTAGACTTATTGGTGATACAAGATTGGTATGAAATTGTGAAAAAGGTTTAAGGTTTTTAAAGAGCTTTCGGGAAAAACGGGTTTTCATTAAATTACGGACAATACATTAAGTCCAACTTTGGCCAAGATTCAATCGCTGCATAAGCACAAATATTCTAAAAATAAGGACAACTGTACAGGGTGGGCTGCCGATCTAAACATAATTTGGAAGAACGAACTCCTTTTTAAGCCTACCATATAATATTTAAGATTTATTAAAATTTAAGGCTTATAAAACTTAAAATTTATTTTAAAAAATGGTAAAAAGGCAACCCAAATATGGTCAACGGGCAATGACCCGTATCGTTTTCGACTCGATTACCCATCAAAGGACAAGCAAGGGCTGATTCTTACCTGTTATTAAGCATCTTCGCTGTAATATAAGCAATTGGGTACTAGACTGGAAAACTATTAGACATCCCGATTTTGATTAGCTATCAAATCGATTAAAATCATATGATAGTCTACTAGGAACCCGCCTCTGCTTCGTAAGGATGCAATGTACTGATGTGGTGACATGTCAAAATGATGAAAATCCATTTAAAAGAATAGCAGAAGTATACATTTATATGGAAGTAAAAAAATCGCGAAATCGAGCGACTAAGCGACTTTATTATAACTGTGTAGACATAATATAGATAAAAATGTGGGACAGGTAAAAGACATCGTGATTGAAACGCCAAAATATCACGACAGAAAAGCAATGATTGAAAATACCAGTACAAGGTGACCCTAACTAAATAACTTACAGTGACGTGAATGGAAGACTAATACTACGTGTAAGAATTTAGGTTACAGGTAAAATACTCGAACACTGACTAACTCGCAACGTGGAAACAATACTCAAACGGACAGTAAAAGATCCATTATATGAAGACAAAAGTTACAAAACATTGCTTCATGAACTGAATGGTAATTGAGAACGGTTCAAAATATTGACAGATTTTCTGAACGAAATCATGAAACGGAAAAGCAAGAGCTAGACCAGAAGGTTTTGGAAGGAGTACCAAAATACATAAACAATCGATAATGCCATGGAAAAAATACACTAAAAGGCCGAAAATACCTTTACTTTCGGGAGTCGGTGACTTTTGTTTGTTTCATTGACTTTTTTGCCACCGACTTCCGAAAGCAAAATTATTTTCGACTTTTTAGTGTTTTTTTAGAAGTCGATTATTCCATAATGATGATTCAAGTCATAAACTAAAGAAAAAAAATAAGCATTGTTTGACGTTTGTTTTTCGTGTTTACTCACGCAAATTTTAATGTTATCCAATTTTTTTTTTTTTATGCTCAATTTTTCCCGTTTTTTAACTCAAATATCTCGGAAACTGTATTACTTAAGAGATTCATCCCTGAATATTTTTTGTTTGTAATGACTTACTCTATCGATTAACATTTGTTTCATCGCAGGCGGCAAAAAATCAGTTTTTTTTTCAAATAGGCGCGTAGTTCTCCTACAAAAATGTTTGAACCCCTTTACACCTCCTAACTTAATCCAAAGAAATCTAAACTCTTACCAATACCATAAACACAAAAGACCATAGAAACAATAAACACTAGAAATGAAAGCTTAAACAAATCGTAAACGAGCAAGCCGATAATGCGACAATTCAATTAGTTCGACAGTAGAAATGCGTCAGAACTTAATGGCCACCCCTAATGATATTAGCCGACATAAAAGGAGTTTACCTCAGCTGTAAATCATAGTAATTGACGTGGTTAATGAGGGTCTACAACTAAAGACCAGGGAAGACAAGGGAGGGATGAGGATGATGACTTTAGCGGGATACGTAACGTGATGGATAGAAAAAGATTCAAATTCGGCTCGAAGGACCACGCGTTTTTATTGATCCTTCGGACTATCTGACAAGTACAGAACTTGAACAAGAACAGACTTTGGCTTTTTTACGAATGGGAGGAGAAATCTGCGGAGCAATTGCGTAGCACACTCATGATTCCAATGCTATTTTGCATTTTGATAGTACAAAAACATTTACTGCATTGCTTACGTTCTTTAGCAGACGAATTTCTCAAACATGAATTTCTTTTCAATTTCTCCGGATTGTGATATCATAGAAAACTGATTAGTGTTACTGGCTTAATTGGGGTGCTGGTAATTTTGTTGATAAGCTTAAATTTTCTTACGGGACATCGTTCAACAAATTAGTAATACCTTTGATCTTCATTGGTTAAAATAATTATAAACACTTTGGTAAAGAAAATACCTCGCAATAGAACCTCATTTTGAATACAAAAACATTAACGCTAGCATGTGCTGTGTCTTTAAACATTTAAGTTTATTCTACACATGTTACCAACCACGGTGTAGCGGTAACTCACATCACCATCGGCATAAATATCTGTTGGACATACATAGTAAAAAATGGTGCCAATCGGTTAAATGCTTTTACGATTTCACGTACTATGGGAAATGTGTGGGGGTTACGTTTTTGCTTTAATGGCTCATAAAATTATATTGCAATGGCTAATGTTTTGAAGGATATAAACTTGAGAATCTTTACATTCTATAAATCAGTGTTTCTCTTCGGACTTAACCGTTGACTCCGAATAAAATCAATCATAGGGTTGTTCAAATTTATTGATTTAAAATAAGAACATATTAGCATATTTAAGTACTTGGATAGATATATGGGAGGAACACTAATATTTCACAAGTTCTAAAGAACTTGTAGGATGTACATCGTGTACGATGGAAGCAATGGATTTTAATCTTCTAATGTTAAAAACATGAAAGTTCTTGATCAAAACAATGGCAATAAAATCAAATGTAGAAGCGTTATTAATATCAGTGAAAATTATTTATACAAACAGAAAACACTACATCATAAACTACACACACACACTTACACTTTCATAAAAGGAGACTGAAGAATTAACGCAGCCATCCAACACAACAAAAAAATAAAATCTTGGCACAGGACAGTAAAAAATCTAGCATCAAAGAAAGAATACTTCGTTGTTAATTTAATCGATGGACTATAAATAGATACAGAGATGAATCATTCAACATTCAACTGCTCATTCAATTAGATGAATCTTTTTTATTGAGACCAATAATGAGCGATCATTGTGCAGGAAAGTATGACACAAGAATGAATGTAATGCGTGGTGGAACAAAAAATTGTTTGCTTCTAAAATTGCAGATTCACGCTCACTCGGATATCAGAACTTGGAGAGAAGAACTGTGTCCAGATTTCCACATTTATTCTACTCCTAGTTAGGTTTTTCAAACTTTTATTTCAGACCATGGATTTTGAGTGACTAGTACAACCTTTGTGGCAGAATTTAATTTTGATAATGATAAGGCAGAATAGTGGTAGATCGCAGGATTTAAGACCGTGTGAAGGTTTAAAACGCGTAGTAAGACTAATGGTAATGTAGTGAAGATAGGAACAAGGTTGGCGTATAAGGAGGGCGCTAAAAGCCTATACGTAAGATGAAATGAAATGCTAGTGATGATGACGGAAATAGTCTACAGTAAGGCGAATATTCTAGGGAGACAATTTTGAATAACAAGGCAAGTAAGGTTAAATTTCAAAGTCAACAAATTTTCAATTGCTGCTTTATGATAACAGTCAAGAATAATCTGTTGAATTGTAAGTATAGGGCGTTACCACACGAATACCAATCGATCAATTAAAAAAAATATTACTGTTTTATTTATTTAGAGATTAATTATCATATACGTACAGTTTAAAAATCCATTGTTATCAATTAGATACCTGCCTATTTATTTAATACAGCTGTATGAATTAGTCATAGTTGAGAATGTTTTAAACGAGAATCATCATTTTTTGTTAAGGTGTGGTCCTTGAGACTTTATTAATGTTTCACGCCGTTACTTTAGTATTTTATAGACCACTTTCCAACTAATCGCGAAAAGAATATTATGTTTTTAGCAAAAGAAATATTGTACATTATGCATAATTCATACTAACCCACTTAGAAAGCCAATAGAACCGTTGAACGTTTCTAGTATTGTAGTCCATTTTTAACAGCACTGACTTATCACAGTTATCACTCATCATTACATTGAACTACATAAATATTGCACAGTTTTCACTTACTTTACTTAGACGATTCACAATATAAACTTAAACTGAAGTTCGAAAATTCAGCATCGAACGTTAAACTGGGTCTTTTCATACGCAATCCATACTACGGTATGCACTACAAATTACACACCTTCATCAACATTCACAATTCGAACACCAAAAACATCTCTTGTTTACATTTTTTCCTCAAATATTTAAGATTTCGAACAAGTTTCATCCTCTCGGTCCTCCAAGTGCACAAAACCACTTTTTTCTTCACTCTGAACATGTACACAGGACACAAAGCCACATTGATCGAGGTACTGCGACTTGAAACGACGCGTGCGCAGACCGCAACAATACCTTGGAATGCGACGCAACCCGCTGTGTATTAATTACTGCAGTTATATCATTGTTACCGGTAAGTGAATGTAGGGTGTTGGTGTAGGTAGGTAGGTCTATTCGTAGGTTGAATGAGAAAAGCTAGATTAATTCCTGATGGTTAAATTGGGTTTTTGTCTCTACTTTGAAAATACTATACCTTTTTAGATTAGATACTATCATAGTTCTTCCACAAAAACAAATCTTTTCATTAGTCTGATGAATTATGGATCCGGCTCGAAGGACCACAAACTATTGTAAATAAAACTATGCTTGGACTTGATGGAAAATACGATTGATTTAATCTAACAGCACGTCTTAAACCCGAGGTAAATGTGGAGCAGAGTAAACCTTACAATAAAGTAGAAGCAAGTTCATTAGCAGAACACAATACACTTTAATTTTACACGCGTACACGCGTCGTTATTGTAAGACATTAATACAATAAGAAGAGTGGAGAATGTAATAACAATCAACCATACATGACCATCAGAACAGGTGTAAATTGAGTCAGCATAGAATAATATACTTGAACTTGAAAATACGGTTGAAACTGGTTGTCACACGTTCATAACATTTGTGAGCAAGATACACGAGGTAGAAGAGACATCTTTGTTTAGAGAGTTGTTACATAATCAAGCAGAAGTAGTATAATCAAACAACGAAGCGTATGTTTGATTTGATGACTACGGTGATACCAAATATAGTGCTGATGTTATACTCGTAAGCCCGAAAGTCTGACAACCAGTCTTACCAAGTCCAAGAGGTATTGTGTTCGTAGCTTTGTTAGGTCTTTGGGACAATGTAGGTAACTTGGGAATCAACGCCCTTCGGTCATGCTAGCATGAGCCAAATACATGGCATTAAGGCAAAACCTTCGACAAAGAAGCAAAAATCCCGAAAAGTTTTATTTTACGGGACCCAGCAAGACCTTCTTTTAAACTTAACTTTTACTGGTAAAGTTTAAAGACCTCAAAACCGCACTAGCAAGAGCCAATCATATAGGAAAGCCATTGATTGGAAAGGAAGCTACAATCCCGAATAACAGTTAGGACCTCTGTAAGGTCTCATTTAAATTACCAGACCTAAACACCTAGCTAATGGACAGCATCAACCAACAATATCGCATTATGGAAAAACCGTCATCTAAGAAAATCCCGGACCACATCAAGGATCTCTTGCCTGCAAGGCTTTCTATTAAACTAAACTTTGTTAGGTTTAAAGACTTCAAAACCTTGTCAATGGACATGAGCATGAGCCAACCACATGGCAGAGGCTCCAACACTGTCGGTACAATCACACACAATTTGATTCGCACGCACGCCAGAGTTCAACCACCTCGTTACGCAATCAGAGCCTCGGTAATGCTTTTTCATCTGTTTCTCTATTCGTATACATCTAGGGTTGCCACTCAGCCAGTATTTGAAATAGGACAGTTTTTTTTGCGCGAAAGATGGATTTTTGACGAGTACATAGAGTTTTAAGTGACATGCAGAGTTCTGTAACAGAACTTATTCGTTTCGATACACACCGAAGAAGTTAGTCATTATTCGCAAGTGATTTTTTTTGTTTATAGCAAGGTATAATAAAATAGAAGAACAAGATACCAGAGCATTTTATTTATTTAATGTTTTATAAGAAATAAACTGTCATCCATGTTATTTTGAGTTATTCTTGGATTAGGTGATCGTTCGATTTGCTGGGTTGATTGTGGAGAATGCAATTGCGTCCCCGCGCCGCAGCCAGAACAGACGAGGAGGAACACCATGTGGTTTTAGTCAGTAGGAGTCTGACAGGAGTCGGAGGACATCCATAGATGATTTCCACAAGAATAAAAAAAATGACCATTCGATCGATTTTCATCAACAGATTAGCTAACCTAATCGTTTCCTAGCGATACCTAAACCATTATAGACCGTATATTACATTATGCTAGTAAATTGGTAGCCCTATTAATCGCGTTACGAGCCAGAGTGTTGATCCACAACAGCTGAGTCAGACGAAACAAGTGTGCGTCACTAAAACAACGAATTTAATTAGACAATTATCATAATTTCACGCTTAGCATCACGAGCATGCTAGCTTACAATTAGTATTAAAACAACGTTAGGAATAAATGATAAAGAGATAAAATTCTATCTACAATTGAATATGTACAATAGAACTTTTCGCTTAGCAAGTCATCGACTTCTACGTCTTGGCGTTTGATAGCAGGTAACTCTATTTTTAATATCAGTATACAATAATTCAGATTATTTTAGGGAAGATGAAGCGTTTAACAGCAACGATGATGCTTATTAACAATCAAAAGAATGTTTATTGTCATTTATCATCACCATATCCAAAAGTACGGACATAGCCTCTCTTAAAATCAACACCCATTGCTTACATTTGCCTATGACATTCTCACATTCGCAATCTATTATTTATAGTGATCGACAAGCCTATTCGCGAACCGTAGGTTATTCCAGTCAAATCAGATCATTTGAAATTTGGTTGAAAATCAGCAGTTTTTGAACGTCAAACATTACTAAGGCAGCCCTTCAAAGCTTCTTCAATACTTCATAAGGCTTTAGCAGCAAGCCTTAGAGATATTTCTCGACGGCAGGCAAAGTCAAGTCAGAGGACCATGGGCAGCATAAAAACTGACCCCAAGTTAGGCGCTTACCACACGAAAGGAGAAGGTAGGAAGAAGAAGTAGCTGATCAAACTCATCAACAAGCAGTAGGTAAGGCAAGACTTACACTAAAATAACTAATATGTTTTTGTATGTAAACGTAAGTTAGTATGTTCTTATATTGTATTTTATATTTGAAATAGTTATTTGCTTTATGTTTTATGTATTCCATTTTCTCTTCTTCTTTTTTTACAAACTTTGTCTACATCTCTTTTTTTTATTATCTCCTTTCGCAGGTATGCTGGAAGAAATTTCTTTAGAAATAAGCATTACCTTTGTATCTATTTTCTTTTCCTTTCTTCTTTTCTGTATTTAGTGTGTACATAAATTGTTAAATAAATAAATAATAATATTTTCAGTTTGTCTGCCAACCCTTACGCATCATACGCTACGGGATGATGAGAATAACAACGTAAACGGACGAGAACGCACACAAATAACTTGAGAGTAAAAACAAACAGTTTGGTAGTGTAAACTTTTATCTCTTCATTGTGGTTTGTGTAGAATTATATCTGCATCATTGCGGACACTGCATTCTTCTAATTGTGTTTTAGTTATTGGGCGGATATTGCATCACGCATCCAACCCGCATTGGGCTGGCGTGGTGGATTACGGGCCTGACTCAGAGACTGTCCCAGAATTGGGAACGTTACAGGCAGCATTTTGCGGTGGGTAACCAGATTTGAAGGACCATCTTAACAAGCTGGTGAAAATATTTGGCGAAAAGCAAACCATTTAGATGACAATAACGCGTCGCCATTCCCTAATTTCTCATTTCGCATTACTCATACCTGCGCTTCTTGTTCTAGAAACGAAGAAAGCTTTTAATGTATTGACAAAATGTACTTTAGTCGACACTTGAGAGGATCTACTGAAGAATTATACCCTCTTAGTCGATATCTGTTTTAAAAACTTTAAGTTTGACCACGAGGTCTGTCAAGTATGGTACATACTTGTTGGCGACCGATTACTGGCCCAAATCATTTAAATGCACCGGCATCATTCAAAAAAGATCAACCTTAGTCAACACACTACAACAAAATCACTACAAAATTCTAAAAGAAACCTCACCAATCCTTCCGACATTACTCTCTCGGTTCGGCAGTCGCAGCAGTCGCGTCACAGTACCTACCTACCCTACTCAGTGAGACTATACACCAGGAAGTATCAGACTGCCGCATACCTTAGCGCCATTGAGTGAAAACTTAGGACCCGAGAATTAATCGGATAGATAAGGGAATAAGTAATTAATCGCCTGAAGACGGGTAGGGAGACGTAAGAATGAATTTTGTTGAAAGGTATTTGGATGTTAGTGCTGTGATTAATGCATCATTGTATGGAGCTGAGTTATGAGATAATGCGTTTAAAGGAGCTGAACTGGTACTATTACTAAAGACTTGCTGCGCCGACCCCAAACAATATATAAAATTATCATCATCATCAGCATCATCATTCTCATGCCCGTATACCAATTTGTTTGGGGTCGGTGCAGCAAGTCTTCTCCTTCCATACTTCTCTATTATTTGTCATCAATCAGTCAGACAGTTTTAAGAGGGGACTCTATCCCCGAGGACTTTGAAGAATAGGTATTTGAACAAACTATTGCCGTCGCGCTGCGCCCGACCAAGGCCCCGTAAAGTGCGAAAGGGACAACTGCAGCTCAGGCTTATTTCACCTACAAAGATCCTTGTATGGAGAAAGGCCCACTAGAGTCCCCTCTTAATGAAAGAAAAGATATACCTAGCGGAAGATAAAAAAGAGCGCATTGTACAGTGAGTATAATATGAAGAAAGATATTAAAATAAAAGAATAGGGGATAATCAACAGCCTAGCTAGCGGTGCAGTAGAGTGAATGGAACAATGCAAATACCAAATTAAAATTCTGCCACGAAATTTTACATTTTGAATTTTCGTTTCTATTCAAGGAGTCAAAACACTTCAAAACAGTCAGCATTCTAAGAGCCGATTTCATTATTGAAACTCACGCCTAAACCGCGTTCAAGTATCTTCATTGTTACACAATAATGACGCTGATCGCGTTTAGTTTCAATAGCAAAACATCCCCTTGATATCGTTTGAAATATGTTTCAAGGTTCTTTCATATGGAAACTCCTTGATACAAACGACATACGGTGTGCGTTCGACTTGGATGAAACAAGGAAGTATCAGTGTATCGAAGCGGTTAGCGCCGCTACCGCATGCCAGGCAGTCAGGCAGCGAGAACAGATCCGTTGTCAAGAATCATGACTTTAGATATGGAGTACATGAGTTAAAAAGTGCTATTGGATTTTTTCCATTAGAAACTCAGTAGTTCGCGGAATGATACTCCGTGCCTCGAGGAGCACGTTAAGCAGTTGGTCCTCCGCTTGAACTCTCTCCGGTCGTGTCGGATTGCCGTCCTAGCGGACTATGAGAGTGTCTGAGTGCAGGAAGAGAGAATGCACCAATGCCTGCGCACACACTTGTGTACTATAATATCTCCCGCGCCGATGGCTTATCCCCGTGAGAATGACCGCCGCAACCGAAAACGGTTAGAAGAACCATTGAACTATAGAAGAACATGAGTTTAATGTTTTTGAGAATATAACAGGCAGCAGCGCGAGGTAACTGGTTCTTTCTTCTGAGTTTTGAATTACTGATAGACTTTGACACCTTGCTTAAATCAGTCATGATATTTCAGAAAAGTAACAGAATGTATGGTCTACTGTTTATATGGTTTAACTTGCCTGTCTTTCATCAAAGTAAATAATAACGTCCCTGATCAATAGGGGATAATCCAATTTTTTTTTTCTTTGTCCGTCGGGTAGTTTATTGAAAAGTATTGGACACGTATTTTTTCTTTTTTCACGTGGTCATAAAATTACGGAGATATATTGAGTTGAAATGGCGCATGACGTCACATGTAGGTAAGTTTTATACCTACTTGTGACGTAGTAAGCCCCCACTCTCCAACTTTAATAAGTTCTAACTAAGTATTTTTTTGATATTTTGATAAAACAAAAAATACGCGTCTAATATTTTTGTATTACCTGTCTGACGGACAAAATAGAATGTCATTTTCTTTACCCAGTCCGATCCCCTATTCTTAAGAGGAAAATTACATCTATATGTACATTGAGGTCATACTTTATGATATATCAACCATTGAATATTGTATTATTAATAGGTTACTGGGCTAAATCAATGATTTATCCTCCGTATAATAAATATTCTTTTGCTTCCTTATGAATAATAATTGGTATTTTGAATCAAAGTTAAGTAAACAGGAATAACTTGCTGGGATTTCATTCGTTTTGATAGTTATGCAATACTTGTTGCCTTTTTGTACTTATACTGGCTAAATGAGAACCTTTAAAAGAGATTTAAGACACGACAGAGAGGCTATAAGACGAAATGCCATTTTTTACTTTATAGCAAGATGGCATAATAATTGCCAAAGTGACACGTTACACTTTTACCGAGAACGAGTTGGCTATTGCAAATTAGATTAAGATTTGGTCCACGATGTTCCGACAATCAAAAGTAAATTTTGTACGCCTGAAGCCGGATTCATGGTGTCTAAATACCACACATCTCTTTTATCTCAAATTAGGAACCCCCATCTTTAGCTTCCATTTTTTCTCCTTATTTATTTATCCATACCACATTAGTATCCAATGAGTACTATCGAAATACATATATACTGTAGGATTTACCATTAAATTACGAAACAAAACGTGGAAACCTATTAATTTCCTCGCCATCGAGTTCCTGAACGTAGTAATGAACCGTTTACAGCAATAGTGAATGAATGAATGAGAGAGAGTGATTACAGACACCCCTATTGTGTTTAACAGCCTCTATAGTCTATGATCATGGGAAAACTGGCGCTGCTTCCATTTTATGGAAACAACACTCGGGGTTATACAATAGAGATCGCAAGTTCTCAAATAAACTACCTACACAAGGTAGTTTATTTGAGAACTTGCGATCTCAATATTTATATGTATAATTAACACTAATTGTTTTGCGTAAATAAAACACATATTTTTTTCCCTCTTAAATGCCAATACTGTCAAGCAGGTGTCAATTGCGGTTTTTTAGCTACCTGCTAACTACTTAGTTCTTCATACATCTTCAAAACAATCTTAATAAAATCTTAAATATATTTTTACCGATCGCTGGGTAAAATAAGCAATACATGGTCCACTGCCCAAAAGGGCATTGATCTTTGCGTACAGAAATCACCATTTTCATCAAACTTGATGCTAGCGGTAACCAACCTTGTAGATGACCATCGTAATTATTATTATAATTAAAAGTGAACCTTTTTTAAAAGCCATAAAATATATATTATAACATCACGCCTGTCATCCACGAAGGGTTAGCCAGAGGTGCAGCCACATTTCACTATTTCAAGCCACATATACGGGCAATTCTCTGTAAACTCGCAATGGCCCATACAGATGCTGTCCTGGCATATTATTTTATCATTTTCGTAAAATTATTATACTATTGCTTAGGAAAATAACTATTACTGTTATTAAGAAAGAAAGCCAATTGAATTTAAAGAAATTTTTCAAGTTATTTGTGATTTTGTGATAAATCATGACAGGGGACTGTTTTGTGCAACAGGGGACTGTTTTGAACGTGGCAGGGGACTGTTAGATGAGGCAGAGGACTGTTTTATATAGAAATAAGTCAGACTATTATTATCAATCGTTTATTATTTTTATGCCATATCTATGCATCAACATACAACATATTTATATGTCTAAAGTTTCTTAAGAAAATAAAACAAAAATAATTACTTCTCTTACAAAATAAAAACTCTCAAATAGGAACATTTTGTACTTAACCTACGATTAACTTAGAGTTTAATCATTATTAATGTAAATTATTAAATGCTGTAATCAGTCTCATGAAATACTAATATTTTTTTCTTAATCAAATAAGGCACATATTTGAACACAATGAGCGTAATTTTACATTTAAAAAATATTAGCGCTCGTTAACATCTACTTCAGTAGGGAACTTATAAAATGTTCTCTTCCCCTTTAGAATCAAATCAGGATTATCCAACTTTTGGATAATTTGATCAATCGACACGTCTGAAACATCCCTATCATCTATTATAAAGGTCTGCACTTTGTTATCACAAATTTTCAGAAAAGTAACCTGTAAGTAATTTTCATTTTCATCAATGGCATTAATTAACGCAGAATAACAATATTCCACATTGTTCGCTGAAAATTTCACAAGAATGTAGTCTCCAGTATTATAAAATGAATTTCGAGAGCCACTGGTTCAAGCTATTTCATCATTAAACATTTTAGGAGGTGTGTTTGGTGTTGGTATCAATTCAGCTGATTCGAAGTCTTCTTCCGGTTCGGACTCTGTGAATACATCTTCTCCTTCATAATCTGGGTTTTAGCTCAAAGTTGATACTGCCTATCTTATAATGCTCACAAGACCCGCTGTTGCAATAGCAGCTAAGACTTTAAACATTAGGGTTTTACGTGTAGTTGAATAAACACCTACAACCTGATGCACATTCAAGGTGCCTTTGAAACACTTCTGATTGGACGCTTCCTCTTCAACTTTATCAATCATTGCCTGGATATCACTACCATCAATTGGGATACATGTGACGCCAAGGCATCGCTCTTGGATTAATTTGACAAAGTGATCAATATTGTTGATATCACCCCCAGAATTAACAACAAAATCAGCTGTTCATTTGCACGTTGCTCCGATGCCGTCTGGTGCGCCTTTACCGTGTCCACTTTCTGTGTAGTTGCATGTAACTTTTTCAGCATCTGGA
Source organism: Cerastis leucographa (assembly GCA_963082945.1). Taxonomy (NCBI): domain Eukaryota; kingdom Metazoa; phylum Arthropoda; class Insecta; order Lepidoptera; family Noctuidae; genus Cerastis; species Cerastis leucographa. The sequence goes on along the minus strand of OY720365.1, from coordinate 13,652,405 downwards.
ATTTTTTCAGCGAGTTTAGTTGCCATGATACTTCTTTTCTCTTAGGCTCATCTAACATTTTCAACATCTTTATCTTAGGTGGGTCCTCAACATTCATTTTTTTTCTAGCTTTCAGTCTCGCTAATCTTTTTCTGTATTTCTCAAGTTTTCTTTGTAAATCTGTGATCTTTTCATTTCTTTTTTTGTTATATTTTCCTCTTCGCCTTTTGGATTGGCTTTTTCTTTGCTGTGTACTAATACTGCATATTGCTGGGCTTGGGCTTGGAGCTGCAGAGAGCTGAATTGGAACTGAAGTAAGGTGTCTTGAAGGGAAGGGAAGAGGGTCTGCTTCAGGATCTGATAATGGCGTATTTTCACGCATAAACGTAATAGTAACGCTGTTCAGTCTCATTTGTTTAGCTCGGTATACAGTAAAGTGTTCTTTCCTCTTCTGTATGGCAGCCCTGTGTTCACGTGGTGTCATATCTTTCACAAATTTTCTCAAACCTGTTTCTTTCTTTTTCTGGTATTTTAACCTCTCCTTTTCTTTCATCTCTTCACACTTTTGAGGATCATTTTTTCTACATTGGTATCTTAATCGCTCTGCTTTTCTTTTTTTTTCTAATACTTCCTCTCGGGATAACTTTTTCTTTTTGGGGGGGGCTATTAAGTGTATGCGATGAACCTGTAACGTAATTTACGTTCAGTAAGGTAAATAACGCGAAACATAAAACTTTATAAGCTCTTATGTTTCCTACATTTATAAAACTTCGACGAGTAACGAATTTACGCAAATAAAACTTTAAAACAATGACCAATACATGAAATCTACAGTCCCCTGGCATCTTGGACAGTCCCCTGCCATATTACCAGGCAGGGGACTGTAGCCAGGGGACTGTGTATTTTGTTTTATTTACACAATATTTGCAAAACTATTAAAACTTAATTCGTTACAAAGCAACCAATAGATTTGGGCACAAATCATAGAAATAATAAATAATATGTAGCCACAATAACACTAATTAACATAAATTAAATCACTTACCAGAGGACTGTGTGTCGCATCGACCAAGACACATAATCTCCTCACAGATGACGGTCGGACACTGTACAAAATGATGTCCCGCCGCCGTTTTCTCCAATGTTACCAACTTTACACTGACTGCGTTTCATTTCCAGCCGAACAACGTTTTTAACCATAACAATTTTTTTGTATTGTAGCTTTAAATTTTTGGCAGAGGACTGTTTGGAAAATCTCCGGACAACATTCACATGACATTAATAAATTAAAAAAATACGTAACTAGACCTTGTTTTATTAAAGAAATAAAATGTAATTATTCTATTTTTAGATGTAAATTGGCAACGTGATGTAGATTTAATAACTTTTTTTTTAATATTACCTCTAAGTGGGAATTCTGGGAATGGGACAGCCAGGGGACTGTATTTTTAAGGCTTTAATAATTTCTATTACAATAGGTAAAATAGTTATCGTTCTAAATTCAACTGCGCTATAAAGCTTTAGTCTTTTATATATATTAAAGAGTGATTATTATTTTATAATATTTACTTATTCAAAAAATAATCGGTTTGGACAGCCATTTACGAGTTTACAGAGAATCACCCATACATAAAGGAAAAATAATTCAAGAATAAAAGCAAACAAACTCATCATAATAATTCTTTATTCACACAAGTTTCAACACCACATTCTTCAAAAGTCAAGGACATCAAAAACAAACGGTTCATTTCTCACAGAATTCGCCGAAAAGACATACTGGTTTACGCATCAAACTCTCGTTAAGTCACTACTGGGGGGCCTGTTAGGTATCTATAGTACAATTTACATCCGATCCGCCGATCGTCCGTCCATCCGGTCGTACGTCTCGGTCAATGTACTCGATTGTTACGGAACGGAAGCATAGACAATATTTAAGGGAGAGGGGAGGCCGTATATTTTTGACAGTGACAATAGAGGCTGAATAAAAGCATAATATCATTGCCTTTAATTTTACATTTTGGCCTTATAAAGTTTTTAAAATACATTCCTTCGCCATTTAAAAAAGGAGTAGTCCATGTTTAGTACAGTTAGATGGATTTCATATGCTAAGCAGCGCTGTTTTAGGAGAGACGTGTCGATTATGTTGAGTTATGTGTTTTTAATGTAATGTCTGCTTCCGACATTCCAGCCACAGAGGAAGTATTGACCATATTTACTTTGACACTGCAGTCTTCAATTTAAAAGTTACATATTTTATCAGTGACTGGTATTTTAGCCAAACCGTAAAGTAATTTAGTTGAAGGAGCAGGAAGATTTAAGAATATTATATTTCATTAAGGGTATGAATAGAAAACATAAAAGTGCCTAAAATGTCCTCAAAAGACAGAGGTATCCAAGTACCGTTACAATTAAAAACCTGTAGTCAAAAAATAAACAGATACAAAATGAGCCACCCACATTTTTGCCAAGAGTGTATCTTTGACGCTGGCGACTAAGGTAATTATTATAATTAATCCTAGAACTGGGTCTGACCACCAGCACGCGTAGCATGACCACTGTTGAAAAGGGTTATGTCGGCGGAAGAATTGACAAAATGAAAGGTTGTCTTTTTCTATCCGTCATTATGTCGATTCTTCCGTAGACAAAACTTGTTTCTACAGCGGTCATGCTACGCGTGAAGATGCTGAGAAGAGGTTCCATATCCTCTTGTTAAGAGCCAACGCCATCCTTTGCCCAAATATCTATGTTTCTATTAAGTATCCCATCCTTTCGAAGCGAGAGTGCGAAACTTTTTGGCAACAGCCGAAATCTTTGAAAATTTAGTAGTTATCGTAATTGATTCAGGCTTTGTACCGAATATTTCTAAGCTCCTAGATTATACACTTCACTGTCAGTGAGCAATAATTAAAAGAATTGTAACATCACGCCTGTAATCCCCGAAGAATAAGCCAGAGGTGAATCTTATAGTACACCCACATTTCACCAGTAACTGGGCGCAAATGCGAACTCCGGGCTGAGCTGGGAATTTCTTTCTGCACGCGTAACATGACCGCCGACGTGTCGACGGAAGAATAGACAAATTGACACATTGTCATTGTCTTTCTGTCATTATGCCGATTTTTCCGTAAACAAAACTCGTTTCTACAGTAGTCAAGCTACGCGTGCTGGAAATGCCCAATTACTTCAAACAAGATTAAATCAAAGAAATAAGGCTACGAAGCTCGAGTGTGTTCATAAACCATATCTTTGCTAACTTGTTGCTTTACTACTTAATTGAGTACTGTTATCCATAAAGGTTTTATTACGAGCAACTGAAATTTACGACTGTACTTTGTCAGTTCGCATGTTTATGATTGACTAACAAAATGAACAGTTTGTACTTATTTTGTACCTTCATTCCTAGGCTATCTGACTTCCTATTCTAGTTATCTTTTGACAAAGCTATTTCTAAAATTTATGACTTTCATTGTACATACGTCTTCATTTCCTTGATTTACTGATTAATATAGCAACCAGACTCAGTTTCGTTAAATAACCATTAACATTATTCAATTTATTCTCGAACAAAGTAGACTTTTCATAAGTTTTCAGTTGCGTTTTTAAACGTATTCCAAGGAAAGTTTTGGGGAGTATTGATCCTTCTGACTACAGCGCCAGCCTGCCAGTAATTTAATGCAGTTCTCCTTGAATATATTTCGTTCCGTGCTTTCACACCAACGAGTAAGTAATACTGTTAGAATATACTCTTACAAAAGAAAAATTATTCATATCGCACTCTTTGGCACGCAGGTTTCAGTGTTTCAGGATCTGACATGTTTTGGAATTGAATTTGGAATTCCTGCCTTTTCCAATTTGAAAATGAATTATTGTTGCGCACACCTGTGTCAGGCCATCGAAAATGACATTGACGGATAATGGCTAAAAAAAAGAAAAGTTTTATTTTTCTCTGAATCGTCGCACATTCCAATTCTAAGAAAAAATAATAAACAAATGCCAATCAACATCAAAGTGACCGGGTGACCCAAGTCGGATATGGTCGTATATTTCCGTACTATGTTCGTTATGTTTCTCAACGCACATTGGATATTGGTAGAACGCTATTTCAAGACTAAATGTCTGCGCTTTACGACCACATATTAAAGAATGGTAGTGTATGAGGATGAGGACATAAAGGGAGCGGGGATGTGGGTATCGGAGTTAATATTAATACAGTAGATAGACAAATAGATAAAACTTTATTCTTATCTAGCGACCCGCCCCGGTTTCGCACGGATATGCATGTAGTATGTAACATATAAACTTTCCTCTCGTATATTTCTGTCTATTCATGAAAATCGCATCAATATCCGTTGCGCCGTTGCAAATATCTAACCGTACGACGCGACGGCGGGAAGCGACTTTCTTTTACTAAGAGATTTTAATAGATTAAAAATTAATTTAAGTTGTCACGTGTTCATCAACGGTTAACAAAGACAAACTAATTACGAGGTTGGTAACACCGTGGTTCCAAAAATTTCTACAAAACAAGGGATTAGAAAAAGCCAAAACTTTTAAAGAGTCAACTTAGGCAGGTAAGCTATCCTAGGTTCTAGAGTTTGCTGTAATTTTATTCTAAAACACATTACGTTCTTGAGCAACGCTCGAATTTTACTTCGTAGAAGCAAAGCCGTCAATGTAAGAAAAGAGAATCAACCATTTTGCGGGAAAGAGACTGCCAAACAACAAGGTATCTGAACAGGTCAATTTGCTGAATTACAGCGTGCAAGAGGGGAGAATTTACGAAATATATAGGGGGTGTAAATAATTCAAGTGCTCTCCAAGAAAACCCCAAGGTTGGATTACTCAGAACTCTTTTGAAGGGTGGCTTCTATGCCTACAAAAGTATCAACAGTTGCAAAACAGAGGGTTTACCAAAATCTTGCAAAGCTTTTTGTTGCACTCTTTGTTCGGAGACCTAAGAAATGCACCGTGTTGAATCTTCGTCATTTATGTAATCTAGAGTATTTACTTTATTTCATTTTTACTTCGAATACATAGTTCGCGTTCGATTTTCGCTGAGAGCAGTTGTGTTGCATGCGATCGCGCGCGTACCACAGTGTAAAGTGCTAACGCATCAAAACAACGCCGTCAAGTCGGCTGCATCGCAATGACCTAGTTATTGCGTAATGCTGACGGCTGACGGCTAAAAACATTGTTAAGGCGAAGTTAATACTCGTTTTAATTTTACAATGAATTCGAAAAAGGATGCACTATGTGAGAGCACCAGAGTGAGCTTAAAAACAGAGACGGAACATCTGTTATACAAGTTTTATTGTGAAGAAAAAAATGAGCGACTAAAGCTCCAGCAGAACCTAAATGACTTGAAAAGTCAAATAGAAAGCCTCCAGCAACAGCTGAAACTTCAAGCGGAAAACCCAACGAAATCAGCAACAACTGCCATTGAGACTTCTTCACCGCCTGTTGAATATGCAACGGACGAAGAAGAACTTGCCCGAGAAACAGGGTGGATACGGCAAAAGAGCAGGAAGAAAAGGAAATTGAACACCTCTCCTGCCCAACCCACTCAAAATGAACACGAAAGAGACGTAAATGAAATTAATGAAAAGAACATCAAAACTCCTATGCCACCACCTATTGTTGTAGATGGTATCCAGAATTACCAAAAATTCTTTGATTTTCTATGTGAGAATCAATCAGCTGACGCGTTCAGCATCAGAATGATGCATGGAGATACAGTTAAAGTAAACGCCAAAAACGAAGAATCGTACAGAGCAATTTCAAAAGCCCTTTCAGATAACGCCTGCCTTTGGCACTCGTATGAAAACAAGCAAGAGAGGCCAATTAGAGTTATGGCAAAAAAATTGCATTCTACATGCATCCCAAAAAGAATAGTCGAAGACTTGCGTAGCAAAGGCTTCAAGATACTAGAAGCAGTCAACAAACTGAGTTGGAAAACCAAAGAACCACTCAATATGTTCATGCTGACATTTTCAAATGATGAGGAAACAAACAAAATACTCAACATCAAACAGATATTAGGATGTAATGTGGAGATACAACCATTAAAATCCACAAAACTAGTACCTCAGTGCAAAAGATGTCAGGCGTACGGCCATACGCAAAAGTACTGCTCCAAAGAACCAAGGTGCGTAAAATGCACAGGTAAACATCTCACCAAGGATTGTAGAAAACCAAAAGAAGAGAAGCCAAAATGCGTCCACTGCGGAGCCCCACATCCAGCTAACTACAGGGGATGTATTGTAGCCAAAGAAATACAGCAGATACGACTGAAAAAAACGAAAAGGAGTCATATGAACCCTCAACAAAGTGCACCTGCCGGAAGAGGTGAAGACCCTAGCCAGTTAAAGTTAAAACCAAGTCAAAGCGCGATGCAAACCACCAGTAAAAACGTCTCATACGCTCAAGTAACTACTAGAGGCACAGCGAAAACGCCTCTGGCTGATACGAACAGCGACAAAAAATTGGATGAAATCTTGAAGTTCATGTCGTCGTTCGACGAGAGATTAAGAAAAATTGAATATAGCAACAAAAATGCTACTTCTAAACTAAAAAAATGAATACTACACTTAAACTTATGGCGTGGAACTCAAATGGGTTACAAAAACATCTGAATGAGTTACAAGTAGTATTAGAAATAGAAAAAATTGATGTGTGCCTAATATCAGAAACGCACTTCACAAAGCAATGTCATATTAAGCTTAAAGGATACAAAGTATACCATGCGCTACACCCTGACAATACTGCAAGAGGCGGAAGTGCCGTTATTATTAAAGAAAACCTGAAGCACTATGAAGTGTTTAAATGCGAAGAGAAAGATATCCAAGCGGTAGCAATTTGTCTACAAACCAAAAAATACCCCATAACAGTTTGTGCCATCTACTTTCCACCTCGGTACATGATAAAAAAATACCACTATGTGAGTTTTCTAGCCCGCCTTGGCAATAGATTTATCTTAGGAGGTGACTTCAATGCTAAAAACACTTATTGGGGTTCCAGACTAACAACTACTAAAGGCAAAGAATTACTGAGTGCCATAAAAGAACTAAAATGTGACGTCATATCTACTGGAAAGCCCACCTATTGGCCAACAGATCCAAATAAAATACCGGACTTAATCGATTTCTTCGTAACCAAGAATCTTTCAACTAGTTATATAAAAACAGAACAAAGCTATGATTTGAACTCAGATCACTCTGCAATTTATTTAGAAATTAGCGAGAGTATTTTATACAAAGATAACAATCTCACTCTTGTTAATAAATTTACGGATTGGGAGAGTTTCAAGGCCAGATTGAATGATCATATAGACCTTAAGGTTCCATTAAAAACCCCCGAACATCTAAACAACGAAGTTGAAAAATTCATAATGCAAATCCAGCAAGCAGCGTGGGACAATACACCTCACTTCAGCAAAAGGACGAAGGGAAATACGTACCCCTTCAGAATCAAACAGCTCATTATGGAGAAAAGGAAACAGAGAAAAACGTGGCATCAATCTAGGTGTCCTGATGACAAACGAAAACTAAATAAACTTACAAAAAAACTAAGAAGATTAATCCAGGACTACAAAGACGACTCAACCAAAACCTACCTTCAGAAATTAAGTAATGACCATAGGGCAGATTACTCCCTTTGGAAAGCTACTAAGCATCTAAAGAGGCCGATAGCCCAAATTCCTCCCATCAAGTGTGAAAACGGGCAATGGGCACTTACAAATGAGCAAAAAGCTATGAGGTTTGCAGAGCACCTAGAAAATATCTTTCAACCAAACGAGGGAGAAATCATCGAAGACAGCACCCTGCTTAATATAGTGATGCCAGATAATAACGATGCTATAAGACTAGTAACACCGAGAGAAGTTGCACGAGAAATAAAACAGAAAATAAGCCCACGAAAATCACCAGGTTACGATTTGATAACAGGGGAAATACTTCATAACCTACCAAAAAAGGGTTTGGTTAAGTTAACAACTCTTATTAATGCCGCACTGAGGCTTAAATATGTACCAGACTTATGGAAAGTTGCTGAAGTGATAATGATAGCAAAGCCCGGGAAACCGGCTCATGAAACAACGTCATATAGACCGATCTCCCTGCTACCAATTATGTCAAAGCTGTTTGAAAAGCTGATACTCAAACGGCTTAAACCAATAATAGATAATATGAACATTATACCAGAGCACCAGTTCGGTTTTCGAGAAAAACACTCAACGATCGATCAAGTGCACAGAATAACAAACGTAATAGAAAACGCGTTAGAAAACAAGAAAGTTTGTTCTACTGTTTTTCTAGACGTAGCTCAAGCGTTTGACAAAGTATGGCATGAAGGTCTTATACATAAATTAAAAAGCTTGCTACCGAAACAGTTTGCAGATATATTAGAATCCTACATTCTAAACAGGGTCTTTAGAATAAGACAAGAAGACGCTTATTCAGAACTTAAGCAAATAAAAGCTGGGGTACCGCAAGGAAGTGTGTTAGGTCCGGTCCTGTACCTACTATACACTTGCGATATTCCTGAATCACAACACAATACCATTGGGACTTTTGCTGATGATACCGCCATAATGGCCGTTGGAAACAGCCACGAAGAAGCAGTAGAAAAGGTTCAAATGGCTGTTAATCAAGTTTATGACTGGACCAAAAAATGGAGGATAAAATTAAATGAATCCAAATCTGTACACATAGACTTTACTAACAAAAAGCAACAACATTTTCCAGTTTATATTAACCACAAAGAAATCCCTTACGAGAATACAGCGAAATATCTTGGTATGACCCTTGACGCAAAGCTACGCTGGAAAGCCCACGTCAAGAAGAAAAAAGATGAACTCGAACTACGGTTCAAAAGAATGTATTGGCTGCTTGGAAGAAACTCCAATCTGTCCGTGCAAAACAAATTGTTGCTATACAGACAAGTCCTGATGCCAGTTTGGACTTATGGTATTCAGCTGTGGGGCTGCACCAAACAGACCAATTTATTAATAATCCAACGATTCCAGAACAAAGTACTACGGGAAATTGTAAATGCACCCTGGTATATACGAAATGATGACCTCCATCGGGACCTAAAAGTTGAGTTCATCGAAAAGGTGATACAAAAATCTGCAGAAGCTCACGAACAGCGACTTCATCAGCATGTGAACGTCGAGGCGATCCAGCTTCTCGACCACACAAACATAGTGAGAAGACTAAAAAGAACAAAACCGTTCGAGTTAGTGTTTAGTGTTTGTGAAAGTGAATAGTGTAATGTAGCATAAGTGTTACCAAATAAACACAAGAACGAAGTGTATTCGCCTTAATAGAGACAATAAGAAAAGTGCCATTGGACACATTCTTAGTAAAGACAATATAGCAGTTTAGGTTTTAATTAAATTACTTATTAGTCTATATACAAGGCTAGATTGTAATAATGATTAGGGTTTATCTTTTTGATGAACACTAGGATAAGTGAAAAAAAAAAAAAAAAAAAAACTTCGAATACAACTCTTTATCGTCATTCAGAGATTTTGTGTTCTAATGCCAAGTGTTTGTTTCGATGGTAGGACCGGTTTAAATTACTTGGGGCTAGTATGTGGTCACGTTAATCGCGGTGTCTGTGGCGCCTTTTAGGTCCTCCAAAGTGCAGGTTTTGGTTCACTTTGAACAGTAGACTAGAAGGACATCGTCTGGTCGGGAGCACGGCATTCACAATGTGGAAGGTTTTTTAACGCCACATTTTGCCATTTTTTTAATTGCCAAAAAAATAATTATACCGCTAACCATACAGGAATTCTTAATGACGGTAAAAAATTATTAAACCAAGTGTGAAAACAGCTGGAGACATCGCAATCCAGCTGTTTTCATAGCCCAAAGTCAGAACAACGCTATATTACTAGCTCTACACCCAATTTAGCAGCATGATTCACAAATGTTATAATAACTGCCCACGCTAATGCGGAAACTGTATTTAGAACGTGCTATTCAGAAAGTTCGTGGTTTCATTCACGAAAATTACATTTGTTTATTGCGAAAATAGATTTTTAGATATTTCGGGTATTAGCGTTTTTTAACAGTGCAAAGATCTTTTGATTTGTCAGTGGCATTGTTAGAAAGGAGAACGCTGTTGGTTAATATTGGTGAAAGATAATATATAAAGGGTGTAAAACACCTCTTAACGAAGCCGAATAGCACAGGTTTTCCCTGTCATTGCGATCATTTTTTTGTTCTACACCATTCCTGGGAACCTTCTAGCTACGGAGATATTAGGGGTCAAAGTTCCAGCTTTTTGACAAGTATTTTTTTTAATACAAGTATTTAATGTAAGGTTTTTACTTCAAACACCTCCAGGACCCCCGAACTATTCAATCCGTCCATCAGCACAATGTTTTGAGTGCCTTACATTGAGTTCTACCACAAAACATGATTTTACACCCCCCAAAAAAAAGTCGTTTCCCAGCAATAATTTTTGCGTAAAGTTACTTAGTTTCATGTACAGAATGCTTGGTTGACGGCTTCGTGATGAGGTGATTTACACCGTGTATATCCTAACTAATATTATAAATGCGAAAGTAAGTTTGTTTGTTACCTCTTCACGACTAAACGGCTGATCGGATCTTAATGAAATTTGGCAAGAAGATAGATTTGAACCTGAGGAAGGACATAGGCTATATCATCACGCTACGACCAATAGGAGCGGAGCAGCAATGAAAAATGTTGCGAAAACGGGGAAAATGTGACGCAGACGAAGCTGCGCGAACAAACTCAAACTCCTCCAAAACGGCTGAACCGATTTGTATGAAATTTTGTGTGCATATCGGGTAGACCTGAGAATCGGACAACATCTATTTTTCATACCCCTAAAACCCATCAAATTTTCCACGCGAATGAAGCCGCGGGCAGCAGCTAGTTGTCTATAAAAATAGAATAAAATAAAGCTTTATTGTGTACACCATATTCTTTTTTTTAGCATGTCATGTTTGGCCCAAAATTCAGCTACGCGAACTCCACTCCATTGTCATTGATGCAGTCAAAAGGTCATCAAGTTGAAATTGTATTGAAAAAATAAATATGGTTGTATAAGTTCAGATTATGGCCACAATTCAAAATATCATTGTAAATTTGTACAACTATAGTGAACTAGCTGTCCCGCGCAACTTCGTCTGCGTCTCATTATCCCCGTTTTCGCAACATTTTTCATTGCTGCTCCGCTCCTATTGGTCGTAGCGTGATGATATGTAGCCTATGTCCTTCCCCAGGTTAAAATATATCTTCTTGCCAAATTTCGTTTAGATCCGATCAGCCATTTAGTCGTGAAAATGTAACAAACAAACATACAAACAAACAGAGTGACTTTCGCATTTATAATATTAGTATGGATAATTCATGTTGTGGTTGTTAAAACAATGGAACGTAAACATTAGTATTCTAAACATCTGTCAGTTCAATACATAGACGAAAAATGTGACTTCAATGGCATTGTCTAATTTCTAAGATAAAAATAGTTTTTCGTCTAAACAGATTCCATAAACAAAGATTTTTATTATTGGATAGGTAAGTCATACAGTGAGTCAGTGATGAAGGATGTTTAAAAAGAGAATATAATTACAATAACAGACATGTCGACAGATCATAGAGTCGAGCGTCTAAGAGGAAGTCTAGTCGGTTAATATCCGGAACGCTATGGAATTCACTGTAGTAATTTCCTTTTCGAATAAGTACCATAAAAAGGCGTTAATCAATTTCATATCGTCCGGGTCGTAATAGTATTTTGCGTAAATACACCTGATGCTATAACATCTCCAACATAGCAGAAAATCCATAACGTTGGACGAAAGATTCTAGTAAGCAATAATATTCTGTCTAAGCAAGATCCTTCCAGCAATATCCCTGGCACCAAAACGAACATTTCCATAAGAAAAATCGTCTCGTATTCGCAGAGAAAAATCTATAATCTGCAAGAAATCTCAAAGATTGCACCAGACGGAATAAACTCAAAGAAAAAATGCAATATCGAAGCCATGGAAGGATTTTAATATCGGAGAGCATCTAGCAGAGCTGGCTTTATTACTAGGTCATCTTAGTTCATACTATTGGCTATGTCGACTACGGCAGTACAGAAATAACAATAGTCTATAGTACTACGACAAGACATCAATTGATGCCAATAATAGTTTCGACGATCATTCACGGATCAATTGTGACATCAAATTGTGTCACGCGATTCTCATCAATAAATTTTTCATAGCAAAGAATATATAACTAATGGGGCTGGACACAGTGGACACATCAATGAATAGGCTTGGCCTTCGGTCCTTAATGTAGGTACGTGGTACGCAGTACATGAATTAACTAGATTATCACGTGGAGGAGGCAAGGACATCTGGTAGACGTGGAGATAGCCCCCAGAATAAGACACAGACTGAATGGTGGTCAAAGGATCAAGGATCACAGAAACGTCTGAAAATGGGTTGCGTTAGGTAGATTTCATCAAAGTGTTGGGAAACACCTGGATGAGGAATAGAACCGTAAACTATGGCAGACAAAAAAGGAGTTCATAACAAACTTCGGGTGTTTATGCGCTTAAATAGTGACAGAGCCCTAAATATCCTAATTTAAAAAACATTAAGATAGTAGATGGTCTTATAGAACTAGGAGATCCTTAATGCAAATATACGCCTAATTCCATAACTATTCTCAAAAGTTTAAACGGGAGGTATAGCTGGGCAGACCAAACCGTACAGTAAGTTAACGTAGTTATCTTGCTATTGAGACTGCGCGCGTTTCACCAAATTCCTATTCGAAAGTTGTTTCATCGGTGCTACCATTATGTTATAATTTCAGTTTTACTATCGTCTACCTATCAACTAAAGCTTATAATGTATACATAAGAGGTTATAGGTATATTTCAAACGATCACACATCAGATGATCGATTGCCGCAAATTGCTTACAGACGCGCATAACTAATGTTAGATAGCAATTTGCTATTAGAAATCGTTTTAATAAATGGGTCTTAAAGAGCTTTTCAAAATAAACGATGTCTCACGTTCTTCACTCAAGAAGTTTTATTATAGGAGACCAGTCATTGACGATTCAAAAATTAAGATCCAAAAGTTATTTAACCAAAGAAGGCTGAGGATCAGAAATTTTTGAACGTCAGTATTTGCTTGAGGACGTTCCTCAAAATAATATAGTAACTTCGCCACTTCTTATTAATTAACCTGGAGAGAAGAAGCGTCAGAACAAACTACCCAGCAGAACTCAGCCGCAAGAATTTCGAATTCAAGAACTAATACTACCAAAGAAAACATCGTGAGGAAACCAGCCTTCCTGAGAGATATTTCACGACGGCACGTTAAGCCAAGTCAGAGGCCCATGCGCGTCATAAACTCTGATAGGCACTAACCACGCGAAAAGAAGAAGACCAGAAGAAGTAAGAAACACTCCAATTTTAATTTTAAACAAATTTTCCTATATTCCCTTTATTCTATTCTCCCAGAGTCCCAGTTACCACAGTGTTATTAAAATAGCCCATCTAATAGACTCGTTATAAACGCAGCCCGGGATAGCGGCAGGTTAGTAGAACAACGAACGTTTACACGAAACGGTAGCAGCGAATGGAGAGGTAATTAACATCATCCTGTGTTATTAGCTAAATGAAGCCGTAACTGTTCAATTTTGAACAAAGCTATTGTCCTTCTTCGTTTGAGAGTGATGGATATTTTTGGAGATCAACTTCCAATTACCATGCATTTTTATTAAAGGTGCTGTAAACTCAGGGAAAATAACCGTTGTTCTTGTTTTGTTATTGTTTCGTTTCTTTACCAACGACTTAAATAGTCCTTACACTTTCGCTGCCAAGTTCAAATAATCCATATATTTACTTGTATGCCGAAATCTATAGCTCTACGTGATACATCGACTCGGGAGGCGGGTTGTGGGCACACGAACAAAATATTTTTCGACCCTTAAGCCTCATTTACACGATGCAAGAACTTGCATGCAAGTTTCATTACATTGCAGACTATTGACTGGCAATTAATTCAGTTAATCAAACAAAAACATTATTAGGCTTTATGCTGGGTGCTTATCCAGCTTAAAGTTTTAATAAAATTAAAAATACTACCTTTCTTATTGTATGAAATGGAATATATGAAATGGTTATAACACGAAAAGTTGAAATAGACTATGTATCAAATTGTCAATGAGCTTCAAAAAATGTCCCTAGAAGTTCAAGATGGACGACTGCAAATTGCCGGAAAACTCCATTCTTTCTTCTGTACTAAGTAGACCTATTATGCCAAACCAACCAACCCAGAATACCTAATGAGAAAACTCGTCAGCCAACAAAACGAGCAAAGATAAAAAGGAACACAGACAACGATTCTGAATGCTTTGCCGTTTCAAGCGACGTAACTACACGTAATGAAAGGTATGCAAAGTGACGCAAACGCAATGCCAGTCCTGCAAATATTACCAAATGTATTGGCAACACTCAAAGTCACGTAGCACTTAGCAGTAACCAGTCTCCGTGGGTTAAAGATCACAGTCTTGCTTTGTAGGGAACAGGTGGTAAACAGATAATACACAATTTAATACCTATAACTAACTAAAACTAACCTAACCTCTTAGCTCTCGCGAGCGTTTTTGGAGAACATTCAAGGGAGTAGATTTTGCAGTTTGGGGCACATTGCCACGTGACTGGACACACGCCCTTTCACTTATATGGATTTAAAATAAAAAAAACTGCCAAAAAGGCCTAGTTCTGCATAAATACCAGACAACTAGTGCCTGTCGCTGTTTTCCATTTTAGGCCTTTAGCTGAACTGTGATTATTGTAAGAAGACATAAACGCTCCGCTTAGAATCTAGTATCAATAGAGGCAACTTCCCGTAGTGATTTTTAAATAACTTTTTTATAGCGCAAGAGCTCCGCTAAACCATAAATTTTAAAGTATTTTCAGTCCTGCTTATTTTACTTAACAATAAAGCGAGTAATTCTGCAAAATAGGGTAATAAACTTTATTTTAGACTTCACTGCCGGCTGCTGCAGTAATTATGCGTTTTGGAGCGGTATAGTTTTCATGATTGCCTGTGCCTGAAGTATTTAATCTCGTACAATCATAAGTATTCCAACTCGTATGGTACTGGAATGTCTTGCAATCGACTTTCTATTTACCATGATAAGCTATACGGTACAATATTATATTTGTATAATATTAGCATGTACAATTTTTAAGATGGGGAGGTAAGGGCTCTAACCGTTGTAGTTACAGGAAACGTTCTTAGGAGACTGTTCTTAACTTATGGGTATTTGTTATATATACAGTATAATATTAATTAATGCTACATGCTAAGGCTAGTGGTGTGAGCGTCGGACTGCCACGTCATAGGTCACAAGTTCGAGCCCAAGACACGCACCTATGATCAATTGGATTCATGCGCGGAAACACTCTGACACAGGTTAAGTTCTAACCAAACGAAAATGAAGATTATTGCTATAGTCAGCCAAAATAACGTTAATCCCGTAGTTTTTTTAATTTACGAAACTGCATCCCCAATCGATGCAGTTCCGTAAATTAAAATACTCTTCTGGACCAACAGGACTAAGGTTAGAGCGCCTACTAGAAAATCCACAAATCCTCTACAACATAGACTAGGACACAACGAAATGTAAGTTCTATCCAAAAGCACCACAGATCCAAAAACACGACCAACGGGCTCACTAAAAGAACAACTGCAGCTAACAAGCTTTCAAGCCTCGGAAAAGCCGGAAAAGAAAGCAGCGAACAGAACAAACCTTTTAATACCCTCGTAAAAAGGAGTAAAGCACACAGTTGACATAGTGTAACAAAGAGCTTTACTGGAAGTGGGTCAATGAAGCAGCTTGACAAAGCTTCTACTAGCTAATACAACCCACCTATGTTGGTATTAGCGCGAGCTAGAACTAACGTGTGTTTTGCAAGCTCTGTGATATTCGATGTCACTATTACATTGTCGACTTCGGCATGCTATGTGTGGGGTTTTAGTCTGAATTACGGAGTTGAATAACCTGCGCATTGAGAATTATATATACAAAACTGATTGTTTTTAGACACTGTAGTTAATAATCATGTGAATTAACAAAACAGCAGAAGATGAAGTGAATTCGGCTACAATAATGTGAGAAGCCAGATGGAAGATTTTAGCAAACCTTTTCCAATCTTGGAGTAAGAACCTAACCTAACAATTATGTGGATAATTCCGATGAATAGCTGATAACCTTTGGATACCTAATCTCAATAATACATTTAAAATAATGGTATACAGCTGCATCACACTGAAACCCGACACCAATGCTATTGGAAGGAAATAAATAAATGGCTAGACAGACGTTTATCCTTTGTAATTAGATACTAACAGAAACGTATTCGTATGAGTACACTCAATTTCGGCATATTCAAATCGCGCCAAGAAGTTATTTTCATTTGCAAACCTCGTTCGTAACGTAATTCCCCAAATGCATCAAAAGCAATTTTAGTTCAATTTACCTAGACTACAAAGCTTTATTATTACGGTTGAACTTTTTGCAAATCGTAATCAGATATTTTAAGCGTCTAGACCGAAAGGCAGACTTATTTACATAAAATTGGGGTTCGTGGCATCGGTACCAAGTATACTATGTGTTTAGTTATGTCTACCTGAATGAATGTGCTTTGAAGCATGCTGGTGAATATAAAATACGGCCTCCTTTTAACACTGTGCTGTATCGGGGATATCATGTGCATAATTTCAGATTACTGGATTAGTAATCGGAACATGGAACAATGCCCATCTTCCTAGAACCTGATTCAAATCGTTTTGTCGTCTCTTTGGAATTGTGTCACGCGTTTTGATGTAGCAGCAAAATGTTTCTTGTAATGATGAAATATGGTTCATTTTTTGACCTTGTAGGGATTTTCAAGGTACCATTTCGTTCTGTGTGTTCTTTTTAGTGAAATGGAAATTATTGACAGATCGTATAGTCTAGAATAATCTTAATTTATTTCCCTTCAGACTAATTAATTGAACATACCCATGATAATTGCTACCACGCAAACTCGACTAGCAGGAGCCAACTGAGTACTGTCGGCACCACTGTAACGTGGCAATATGTGTCTAAATGTTTCAAATTGTCACGTTTTTCTATGACATTTCTTCTGACTATCATTCTTCACATAATCTGATGATTCTCCTGCCATTATCCCAATTTAATTTGGTGTCGGCGCAGCATTTCTTCTTCCAAACTTATTTATTACTCGTCATCTCACCATGCAGTCGAGGTGACCGACTTTCTAGCTATAACATCCATCACACAGTCCGACCATCGTTTCTTCTGATATACCATCTTAAATCTGCCTGCAGATAAAGATTTCCGATCTCTCTCGCAAACAAACAAAACCTATCCAGCTTCGCATTCTTACAATGAACACGATTCAAGAGTACATTCACAAAGCGCTGTGATCCCAATGTCAACCGGTACATGTGCATTGCATATTGCGGACCCAATGACGTCATTATGCGCCAGTGCCATGTAATGCACCAACTACAAGTACCTAAGCTAAGTGGAGCAGTACTGTGGGATAGCGTGATGTAGGTTAGGGTTTGCACTTCCGTAAATAGTCATTTGTAATCGGACTGGCGATGTATGTTGAATGGCAGATGATTATATCTGAATGAACATTATAACACGCATGTAATACCCTAAGGGTAATATAAAGGTGAACCTTATATCATAGTATGTACCCACATTTCGCCAGTTACGTTTAAGCCCCATGTAATAGGGGGCGAGGAGCGTGTATGGTTCCCAAATTAACAAAAAGTGATAACTTGGCAGACCTCAGTGAAGAGAGCGAAACGAACTAGGCGCCTTTATAAGAGATTGGTCCACAACAACCAAGAGCTGTGAAAGATGGAAGAAGTGGAGGCCTTTGCTCAGCAACGTGACAGGACAGGAGGGGCTGATACAATAATTGAATAGTTACTATACTCGTTAATATTAGTGAATTGTTAAAACAGCCTTGGAACTCGCAACGAAGGCAAACGGAAGCAAAAAATATTATAATTTTAAGTAGCATGTATCCATTTAATTACCTTTCGTTAACTAATAACTACTTAGTCACAATAAGCCAATAAGTAAAATAATAATTGTCAATCATGCTTCTGAAATCGTGTCTTTGTAATTCGCTATGTACAAGGTTATATTGCACGTGTTGAAAAAAGAAAGGCGTTGTCGGACCAAAGTTCCCCTATTTCCCCTTACAACGCAAAAATCTAGTTACGTTTGACAATATTCATAAATTTTAAGTTTATAGGGGCATAAGGTAGAAGAGGGCAAAATGGAATAGAGGAGACAGCCATAATACCGCGGTGAAAAACAAAAAAATGGTAAACATAGTTATTTATGGGTAACCATGGAGCAGAGAACCACGAAGCTTTGATCAAAAAGGGGGAAGTTTTTCTTGAATTTATGAGGATCAGACAGGACTGCATATTTTGACATTTATTTATAAAGCAAAAGGTACAGTATCGACTGGAAGCAAGTGCAAAAGCATTTTTTGTTTTTTTGTAAGTGTTTGAATTGTAAAGGTACTTCAGTTTCTTGCTCTTAACAATAAAAAAAATAGCTTAGTCTAAGAAAGTTAACTGTTAAATAAAAAGCGTTATTTATTCAATAACCAATTACTGTTTCGCTTTCTATTTCTAGACGGCAAAATAATTCTTTCATAACACCTAAGTGGAGGCTTAGAAAGATTGTGTCGTTGATAAAATGTTTCTTTCACATCGAGTTCAAGGACGACGACCTAAGTGGCATTCAAGCTTATGTATTACGATAAAAGGCTTAGGTATTAATAAGTAATATTATTAGGTACTTAAGGCTATTTATTTATGTAAAGCTGTGGTAGGTATTTGAGTTTGCTCTTACTTCTACTTGAACTTTGGGAGCGTTTTACAAAATATATTTTGGGAGTTAATTGCACCCAAAATACACGAGAGACAGATCCATTAAAGGTCATCCTAGCTAGCCGATGGCCAGTCAGAAATGCTGTGAAATCAGAGAAAACATAACGAGCACATTTTCTTTTTTTTCTGTGATCACAATTTTATTTATTTCGTGTCTGCAAGTCTTGAAACGCCAAAGAGTTTCGATCACACAAAATTGAACTGAAAGAAAGACTTAATTCAACTATGGCTCGAATTTCTGATCTAGTACAGGTAAAGTGTCTATTGCCTAGTCAAATATCTACTGTAATCTAAGTAGACTAGGCCAACACGGCGAAACTGCGACGGTTACAATGAGCACTGATGGCGTACCGGATTTAGTATCTAATAACTCAGCGCCAACATTGAGTAGTTATTTAGTATCTAGAACTAGGTCTTTTGCAATCCACGATGACAACGACGAAAGAAACGTGACATTATTACCTACTATAGTGACATTTTTTCTATGACTATCGATTTGTTTAAGTTTTTTTTTTGCCATTATGAACACTTAGCTACTTTCTCTGGTGGCTAGTGCCTAATCTGGCGTTAGAGTTTTTATGCAGCCCATGAGTTTCAGACTTGTGTTTACTTTGCCGTCGAGAAATATCTCTCAAGCATGGTGGATTTTTCATAATATTTTCCTTCACAGCCGCAAGTGATAATAGGGGTGAAGACTAGGTGAAGAAAACGAAATTCTATTTTGTCCGTCAGACAAGTAATACAAAAATATTAGACACGTATTTTTTGTTTTATCAAAATATCAAAAAATTACTTAGTTAAAACTCATTAAAGTTGGAGAGTGGGGGTGGGGGCTCAATACGTCACAAGTAGGTATAAAAATTATCTACAAGTGACGTCATGCGCCATTTCAACTCAATATATCTCTGTAATTTTATGACCACGTGAAAAAAGAAAAAATACGTGTCCAATACTTTTCAATGATCTACCCGAAAAACAAAGAAAAAAAAAATGGGATCATCCCCTATTCTACAATACGCACATGAATCCGAGAATCAGAGGTGTCTTGGTTTCGAACTTGGGACCAATGCCTTGACAGTCCGAAGGTCACACCACTAGGCTATCACTGCACTACTACTGCTACTTAGCTGTCAGTTAAGAACGTATTATTAGTTAAAATCTAAGTTTGGTCATCATTTGTTTGCAAACATACGCCCACATTTTAAGACTGAACTCAAGATATCGGTCAGTTGAGTTTTAGTAAATAAACAAACCGAGTCAATTCAAGATGAGAATTATATTGACGATATCTTGGCTCTTATCAAAATAAACAAAACAGCTACAATAAATATGTATAGTGCATATTCGTCTATTGGTACTTTTATTTCAAATAGTAAAACGAGCCTCTGCAAATGGCACGCCTTTTAAAGGCCCAGGATCCCAGGGTCCCGAAAACATCATTTGCCTAGCTTTTCCTAACTAACTTGGGGTCGGCTTTCAGTCTTACTAGTTCCCTAAAAATGTCAGACATTTCTAAAACGACAACTGGCTTTGCCAGATCTTCTGTACCTACTATAAAAATAAAATTATAGAACAATACGCTGAGCGATGATGTGACGAAATGCCCGTAATTTAATTTATCACATCATCGAAATTAGAAGTGTTCAAGAGCGACAAGATCTTTTAATCTTTTAATAAAGTGCTTAAACACGTCTCAGTCAATGACGTGCGAGCCAGACTGTGTCAACAGCCAGCCGCCAGGGTATAAGGGGTCACAGCTCAGCTGACAGGCGACCGGGCGAGGTATCGATTCGCTCCTCTCACCCCCGCCCCTACCCGGCGCGTCCCCCTAAGTTACGTTCACTCCTCCGAAACTCTTAGAAATTAGGGGGTAAAAGTTTCATGTTTTATTTGAATTATACCTGCTGGTGCTATGGTGGTGTTATTCGATGAATGGTTGGCGAGAATTATCGTATCGCGGCTCTATAATATTTTTATACGTGAATTTTGAATTTATGTGTATCGCACTTGGAAGGTCTTGGGGCATTTGAATATATATTTTTTTCTTTTAAATAATTTGGTTATTACTATTTGAAAAGTTTTCATAGAATCGAAGTAAATCAATAGAAGTTGGTTTTATTATTATTAATATTTTCGAAGGGTTCAGCAGAGATAACTAATTACCAGTGTCAATTTATTCCCAACCTACCCTTTGCTTCACAATTTTATTACCATTTATTTCTATCACACATCATGTGATAATTAAATCCACATACATCATTATGTTGCCTTGAAAACTAATAGTTTCGACATATTTCTAATTGATTGCCCTGAACACCGTAATGTCTTAGATAAAAAAACTAGTTTTTCCTCACCTTGATTTATTGCAGTGACTCATTTATTAATTATTTATTTAGGTGGTGTAGAAATATAAATAAACACATAGTATAACTTGTTGTTGCCCCTACCTTAGTCAGCATGAAATTATTAAACGCTCTTAAAGCAGCCTATAGATAGAGCATTTTTTTTTCATAAATGATGGTTGATTAGCTTTCAATTGATCCTCAAACGGTAAGGTTCATCAAACTTCACATCAACAAGTGTACATGGCTAGGTCCAAAATATCCAGCTTCAGCTATAAACGGTAAATAATTAATATCCAAAAATGGATTGAAAGGAAGACTATTTTTAACAAAAATATTACATTTTTACTGTGAGTAACTAGAGAAAACTTCAGTTATTTAGGGACATGATAGTTTTGTATCTCTGATTGATCAAGTGTGTGTAGGCCGGAAACTTTTGGTCTTATGTCAATTATGTCAAATATACTTTTTTTTTTTTTTTTTTTGTAACTATAACATTTTGTTCCACTAGTGTGTTTATTAAGTAAGACAAATGTTGTAATTGCCAAATGTAGGCAAAACTTAAAAAATTAAGCCCTGAACTGGCCCTGGCTTGTTTTTTTAAGTTCACCATACACACCATGCACTTTGAAGGGTCAGTCAGACATTGATATCAAGGGCCTTTGACTATAGGCAGGCAAAGGTCCACATCACTGTGTATAAATTTTGTTGTACGATAATAAACAAAATCCTCCTTATTTGTAAACTCCCTATGGTGTCATAGTGTATTTTTAAACATAATATTTCTTGTTATTAAATAGTTACATAAAATGACATAGGTAATCACACATTGTAATATTTTTTTTTTTTTTTTGTAATTTTTTTATGTACTTTATTTTAAATGTTTTATCATACTTTATTCTAATATATGTTTCTTTTCACTGTACAATTACTTGAATTTTCTGTTATATAATATTGTACATGTCTTTTCAAATAAATAAATAAATTGTATATTCCTAGTAACTTGTTAATTAAAAAGTGACAAATGTTCATAGCAAATGAGCATGTATAGATTACCCAGACTAGGTGTAAGGGACATGATCCAAGTTTTACCATAAACTCTGAACAAGATTCTTGACCTTCTAGGCATAGACTTTTTTTGTTTAATATATTTTTAATCTGCTCTTCCACACATTTTGATAGAGTAGTTTATGTAATGCATTTTTATATGGATTAGCTAAATCATTTGTTTTAAAATTACAACAGTTTGTAACAATACGGATTCAGTAAATAATTCCAGATACTCCAGGCACCTGGAATTATTTACTGAATCTTTAAAATAAAAAAAATCTTCTTAATTAACTTTGTAAAGCAAAGTTCAGGGTAGATATTTGTGAATTTGTCACTTTTCTTGAAGGGAACTTGTTTTGGGCAGTTGATTTGATAAAACTTGAAGTCTCCATATCCTATGAAATTTCATAGGCTACTGATAAAACTTTTTCAGCCATGAGAACATGACCTTGAAACAACTGTATTACTAATATTGAATTGATATAGACAGTTGTATTTTTTTTTTGTGGATGGTTCTATGTATATTACATTATGTAGGTAAGTAATAAGTCTTTAATCATTTCCCAACCTAGAGATTATATCAATATTTAAGACTATGTAATCACTTACTTTAGAAGATAATGTCATCATATTGCTTATATTTTTTTTTTATGTGGCTTTTTCAGGTAACTGCTGTGGTTTTTACATTTTTTGAATTATTTGATTGATTTCATGGGGATTCTAGTAAGAATACAAAAGGTAAAATCCAAGAATGCAGTAGGTATGTATGGTTTGGGTAATACTTTTATCAAGTTAGCTTACATTAAGTATTAGTTTTATTAATTTATATTTTCAAATTAATGGCACAATCTCTATCAGAACCTACATACTTAATAGGTTCCTACAGTTTTAATTTCAATACACAATATTTTAATTTTTTGTAGGGTTTGGTAAAAGTACCTACGAATTTCGTTATAGATTATTGATCTCTTCATATTCTATGTATTTGGTCCCCAACGAACGTAAGACGATCTACCTACATGCTTGGTATTTTTTTTTCCGTAAAAATTTACCGCGACTGTTACTTAGCAGCATAACTATCAGTAGCTGAACGTAATATTTCCTAAGCAGTTATTGTAAATATTTACTCACTTGTGCGTATTTTTAATCCGAAAGCAACTGTGTAATCCTCACAAACCAAACTGTAGTTACACACAATACACATCACAAATTCCAGGCATTATATCCACAAACATCTAACAATACACGAAAAAGGACACTTTATCACACCGGCATTGTAATTTTGTTGTTTTAGAATAAAAATATTACACGAAACTCATCATTTACACAGAATTCCGGAATAGTTTACTTTGACAGATGTCGTATAATTATCGATAATTGTAAAAATCGCGTTCCGTACACCGCAAAATGCGAACGTATCCACTTTTATCACGGTACGGGTAAACTAAACACGATCTACACGCAGCGGGACGCATCGAGCAACGCCCGCAAAACCTCTATAGCCCGAATAAATTGAAAAGTTAAGGTTACCGTGCGATCTTCGAGTGGTTGTAGTGACTATAGAATTTTATAGTATAAAGCCTGTCATGCGAGAATAGTGATTGTGCGCTGTCAAAGAGAGAAAAATGTAGATATTACTTTGACACAGGAGGATGGAAAAAAAATAATAATTCTGGATGCATTTTTTTGTAATAATTTACTATGAATGCTTAATTACAGATTTCAGATGCTTAAATGGAACCCTAAATGTCAGGCATGACAGATTTTTACGAAGAATGGAATACGAGTCTTGTAGAAGTTTTGATTAACTATATCCTACAACGTTAAAATTAAAACATTTTATTGGTTGAAGTAAACGATTATTTTAATTTGAAGGTCATACTTGATATATATAAAAAAAAAAAACAATAAAAATACTTTATTTAAAGTTAGAGTGACATCTAGCGTCGAGTAGTTTTATTATTTAGAAAACCAGTTCACCTTATGCTTTGTAAGGTTTTAACTAGATGTCGCTAGTTTTGGAAATTTGAAAGTAATTATACTACTCGCCGCTAGATGTCTCTATTGTGCGGGCGATTAAGTAGCAAGCAGTTCATTGAACTGCTTGGTACCTATTCACGGACGGACGTACGGACGTCCTGTGAACGTACCTTTGGGTATGTTCCCATTTTTATAAATAATAGTCAGATTCAATTAAATTGACCTGACTTTTTAAAACTTTGCACAAATGAATACAGATTCTATTAAAATATTTTAATTTATTCAATTCATATTGTAGTTTCTTAGTCCTTGGGTAAGTTTAATAAACTACCTACCTAGCTACCTATTCCAGGTACCTAGGTAGGTAGGTACATTTTTCACGGATTAATTAAATTATTATTGGACCGATTACTTTTTAAAGATCAACTGCTACCTTGCTTTGTAAGGACGTCTTAGCAATTTTTTACGACCATGAATTTATTGTTCTAGTCACGGCGCCAGGCGGGTGTCGCTGGCTTCAGAACGTTGCAAGCCTCGAGGAGTCAGGCCCGGTTTCCAGCAAAGCGGAGAGGCGATATTATGTTTTGTGACCAATAAGATAGGTCCGCATAGCCTCTGGGACATTATTCAAGCCAAGACGGTCCTCTAAGGTTGACAACCCTTTTTAAAAGAAATAGTGTTGGCTGTATCTGATCATAAAGAGGATAAAAATGGGAAAGGGTGTGAGAGGGTGGTAAGTGGTCGACGGTCACCGAACTCGCTAAAACGTGTGCCGTTTGCTGGACACAGTGGGCAGCTCACTTTCCTACTAACTTCACTCCATAGTATAAAACAAAATCACTTCCCGCTGTCTGTCCCTATGTATGCTTTTATCTTTAAAAAGGCGCAACGGATTTCTATGCGGGTTTTTTTAATAGATAAAGTGATTCAAGAGGAAGGTTTTAGTATAAAATTTGTCGACATCCACGCGAGTGAAACCGAGGGCAAAAGCAAGTTTAATTTTAATCCTCTTTTGCAGATATTTTTTCTCTTTTATCTTCATGTATTTTATTGGGTTCGTTAACTTAGAGATGGGTTCAAACCACATACTATACCATTACCAACTCAGATAAAAACATCACGCCTGTAATCCCCCACGGGTTAGGCAGATGTATAACTAAGCTAAATTTCGCCAGTTATGTTTAAGTCCCATGTAATAGGGGGCGAGCCTATTGCCATCAACCGGGCGCAAATCCAGACTCCATGACTGCTACTGAGAAACTCGTTGACGGGTAAACCCAAAATAGCACTTCGCCCGTACTGAGAATCGAACCTAGTACCTCATGCTCGGTAATCGTCCTCCAGATCAAATTTTAAATGTAACAGTTTACTATCTCCTTACTTAGTTCATCATCATCAGCCTATAATGTTCCCACTGCTGGGACACAGGCCTCCTCTCTATGAGAGGGAGTGGGCTGTAATCCACCATGCGTGCCCAGTGCGCGTTGATAGATGACACATGTCTTCGAATTTTTAGTTCTAGGACATGCCGGTTTCCTCACGATGTCTTCCTTCACCGTTTTTGAGGGCAGTGGTGATTAAATAAATTACACAAAGTAATGTGCCTCTGCCTGGGTTCGAACCCACGGCTTACTGCTCGTAAGTCGGGGCTGCCACCACTGGGCCACCGCTGCACTCGCAATTTTACTTAATTACCTACCCTACATCTTTGTCATTCATGTTTGCATGTCATTTTATGACAAAATGTGTCATTGCACTTCGGTTATTTTTTCCAGCTTTTGTCCTACATTTACTGCTAATAAGTAATTTTTAGTTTGACTAAGTAGGAAAAAAAAAAAAAAAACAAAAATTTACAAAAACCGTTTTATTTAAATATGCACTGAAAAACTTATACAACAGTTGAAAACATGAAGACGATACGCGACTGCGTAAGAAAACTTTGGCAAATACAATGAAAATACAAAAATAAGTTCTAATTCATGATGTTTACGAACCAAATTCGAACGTATACGATGACACTAGTAGCCTAAAGATATAATTTATAGAGTAACGATAATTGTGCAGTATAGACACAGGTAGGGCTCTGCCCTGCAGTCTTGAGAAGCAGTTTATTGGACCTTGTAGACCCTGGTGCAGGTCACATCCTTAGCAGTCATCACCTGAAAACGAGAGAATCCGTTTTAGTATAGGTATTTCACTTCTGGTGGCCTACCATGACGTCTTAAAACATTATTATTTCATCCTTATTCCAGAGTGGGAAAGAGACTGAGCTATACAGGTCGTCGTAGCTCCATCTCTTTTCCACTCTGGAATAAGAATGAAACAATAATGTATTAAGACGTCATAGTATATAGTAACCCCCTGATATAATTTTTAAACATGACATAGTCACTAACACTATTAATAAAACTGGAAGAAGTTATTGCGGGTGTTGAATATCCCTTGATATTCAACACCCAGTATTCAGTTTATCCGTGATCATGGCGCTTGCAACAGCGCCGAAATATCAGGAAGGAACTCAAAACAAATAGTAAACATGCTAAATATCCCGTTGCCAGTGTTATTGATAGTATTTTAATATAAGGCTAGGCAGATGATGATGATCGAACTTCTGTAGGTATTCCCTTAGGAGGTAACAGAACACCTTTAGCCAGCACTATCTTAAGTAAGATAGGCTTTGTAAAATACTGGTATTCAGCTGCGTCTTACTTGTTAGACTGGAAGCCTAGAATAAAGGGGTCTACATAGTTGCAAAGGCTAGGCAGATGATGGTGATCTTTTAGTTCCACACGCCTATTGCCACAGTCACTGTTACTGGTTGCCCGGATAACCGGTTGATGGCAAAGGTACCATCCGCCATCATCTGCTGCATCTTACATTTATCCAACTCGAGATTCGAACTCCTCGAGTTTGACAGCTAGGTAGGGAACTTGATCAGACGTTGTAAGTGCGAACAGTTAGTCAGTTATGCAATCCATAGCAATGAACAAGAAAGCACCTAGCAAACGCAATAACATACAATCAAGGGCTTAAGTGGGTGCTAAAGGTTTTATTAATGTGTTTATAGGCTAGTGTTCTATTGTCTACCATAATAGGATCAGCATAGATGAGGATGCACCGTTGTATTTTAATGTTATCACAGTGCACTTGACACTAATACGTGTTCTACATGCATATCCCTTGAATGCCCTGAACGCGTAGCATGACCACTGTAGAAACGGATAACCCGTCGATGGAAGAATCGAAAAATGACATTTTTCACATCCTATCTGTCATTTTATTGATTCTTCTGTTGACATAACCCGTTTCTTAAGTGGTCATGCTACGCATGCTGATGCCTTTACCACTTTGTGTCTTATTCTTTATCGTGTCGAGAGTTTTTATGCCGCCTATGGGCCTCTGACTTGGCTTTACATGCGGTCGAGAAATATCTCTCAGGCATGCTGCTTTCCTCACGATGTTTTCCTTCACCAAAGTAAGTGATAATTATACAATCCGCACATGAATCCGATAAATCAGAAGTGCGTGTCTTTGATTCGAACTTGAGATTTTTGTCTTGGCAGTCCGACGGCCACACGACTAGGCTATCACCGTTGCACTTTTTTATAAAATAATAACATCTCGCCTCTCTCATCTACCTAAGGCTAACGCAGAGGTGTACCAATATAAAGTACACCCACATTTCGCTAGTTATTATTTAAGTCCCATGTATTAGAAGGCGACCCTCCGAATGTATTGCCATCAACCGGCACAAACCCACATAGCACACTTCAGTTAACATTCCTGATGGAAAAACCCAATGACACCCACACTTGGGACTACAGGTGGCCTACCATGACGTCTTAAAACATTATTGTTTCATTCTTATTCCAGAGTGGGAAGGAAATGGAGCTATACAGGTCGTCTAGCTCTATCTCTTTTCCACACTGAAATAAGAATTAAACAATAATGTTTTAAAATGTCATAGAAACCCCTCTGGTGTGATGTTATGTATGTTAAAATTCAATTTTTAAAACGAAAATTTCGTTTAACTATCAGAACAAAAATTACGATGACATCAAAACAATCAAAAATTCTCAAGAATCCGTGAAATCGATTTGATATCAAGCTTGTCCAATTTTACAACATCTGTATAATTTACGAGTTTATTGCACAATTAGATGATAACGATCAAACGATGTACGATTGGTTTATGGACAGTAAAACACATTTGTTGTTTGTTTCTAGAATTTTCTGGTAAGCTAGAACGAAGTCATCAATTTTGTAACAGCTAAAGCCTTACAGTGGACCGCTGAGGTCAATTTTTTCCACACCTATGGGAACAAATGTGATTTTGTAACTGTATGTATTGTTTCAGGGACAATGCTATTGACGTAATTATTTATTTAAGGTTTTAGTTCTTGCAAATCATATTCCGAAGTAAAATCGTAATCCATTGTTTCATGTTCTGCTGGACAACGTAATCAATGGAAAGAATTTATTAAAATTAGTAAGTATTGGGATTGCAAGTTTTATAAAGCACCCCGCTGGTAAGCCCAAATTTTACAAATCTGTATGGATAAATAGGAACACTTTGATTGATTCATCCGCGAGTTTGTGGGCACATTTACTAACAGAGATTGACAGGAGATTTCCTAGCGATACAAGAACAGAAAGCGGATGTTTCGACTGAACACAACGCACTGACCTCATCATAATCAGAGGCTAGGAAGCTGATCATAACATTACGCTTGAAAGGTTAGGCAGAGGGCCAACGTATACCGACTTTTAGCCAGATACGTTTAAGCCCCGTGTAGGCCATCATATTGCTATCAACCGGGCATATGCCCAAAACCGGGCTAAGTCGAGCAGTTACTGAGAAATTCTTAACGGTAAAACCCACTGACACTCAGCCGAACCGAACAAGACTTAAGCAGCGCTTTGCAGTAGCGCTTACCACAAGATTTGACTATCTAGATGGACTAGTCTAAAAAAAGAAAGTCTAAATTGTGTAAAACTTTGTACCGACTGTCTAGACAGGCGGTAGAAAGTTCTACGCAATTACCTAAGATTATTTTATTTGATGATGGTTATACTTACAGCTTTCATCTCCTCGGGTCCGAACTCTCTGATGTAGCTAATCTCCACGCCGTCAGCGGACTTCTGGATCTGCTTCAGTGTGTTGCCCTCGAACGTGCACACCGACTTCACCTGGAATTTTAAATTATACAACATCAGTCAGTGGTATCTGCAGAGGATACTTGGCGCAATCAATACAGATAATAATATGTCAGATTTCTCCAATTAGGGAGTGACCACGCTTTCTAACGCAGAATCGGTTTGAGCCGATCACGAATTTTTGAAAATATCGGCGCCGTGTTGAGTCGCATCGAGTCTTCTTTCAAACCGAACTTGAATTACATGAACATGGATCATACAGCTTTTTCTGATCAGCTCAAAAGGGTTCCGCTTCTTCCTTCGATAAGTACCTTCAATTCCTAATTGAGAAGTATGAAAGAAGACGTGTAGCGAATCCCAAATAAATTGGGATAAGTAGAATGATGGTAATTATCGAAGAGTAGATCTTACCTTGGCGCCATCAGCCCTCTCCTCATCGAACTCTTCACCAGGCTTGAACTTGCACTCCGTGGTCTTGAAGGTGGAGGACGTGACCAGGTTGTAGGTGTCTCCATCCTTGCGGAGCTCCACCGTTGGGGTCACGGCGTTGGCGGCCTTACGGGTGATCAGACCCACACCTGGGGAAAGATGAAGAGGTGGGTTTAGAATTTTGTAACAAAGACCAAGCTTTTATGAGGTGTGGAGAGCTGGGTGTAGGTTCCTCATCCTCCATAGAGATGGGAGGATCCTGCGTACAGACGTGTGTTGTGTTTAGTGGGCTCCTGCCCGAGGTTTTTTGACGGTATATGTTAATCGAGCAGAAACTTTAATATCCCTATATTATCCCAATGTATGATCAGTCGATTTAGTTCTTACGTGGCAATAGAAATGTGGCCAAAAGCTTCTTCTCTAAGGTTTGGACAAAGCACTAACGTTAACTCATCATCGTTAACATCATCTGCCTAGCTTTTTCTTTTTTATACGGAGCGACTGTCTATTCGACCTCCACAACCCAGTTATACGGTTATACGATATCCCTTGGTAAGACTGGTTGGCAGACTTTCGGGCCACTGACTACCTGTAACGACTAACATTAATAAATGCTTTAGAAAAATTACTGCTTGACTAGCATTATTTTTTTTACTGACTGCATACATCGCTGTAAAGGTCATGACGTAATTGACACGAGAATAAGAAGAATTACTTTTTGGCTGGTAACGAAATGAGGAGCTAGTCTAAATGTGCTGGATTTGATTTAATGTTGACATTTGCCTTTGAAAACAGCCGCCATTGAGTGCCAAGTTACACTGGATAATTATAACCTAGATACAGGTGTTATTTTCAATTGCTGTAAAGTAGTTTTATTTGTGTTATCAGTCAGCATGCGTAGCATGACCGCCGTAGAAACGAGCTATGTCGACGGAAGAATCGAAAAACTGACACATTGTCATTGTCTATCTGTCATTATGTCGATTCTTCCGTAGACAAAACTCGTTTCTACAACATGTGACTGTTCCTAAATTACCCTAGAAACAAAGACCCGCCCTTTTCCATTTCTTAGTGTTTTAGCTAGAGAGAAGAAGAGGCGCATCAAACTCCAGAAAAGTGGTGTTAAGGTGTGCATCTTTTAGTTTCCTCGTATGTCAGTCTTTTTCTGATGAAATCTAAATATTCATATTCATTTTTTTTTTTAATATTCATCCTGACTACGAAACTGTTTAGTCTGACACGCACTTGGCCGGTTTTGATGTGTTACGACTTTTTTTTTTACTCAGAACACGGTCTCTGTGCGAAACTTGAACTTTGTACTATTCGACTGGCTACCTAATTACAAAACCAAATAAAGTTTGGTCTTTGCATTGAGGGCATTTTGTGTATGATATTGTAATTTGTAGCACATGAGTTCACACGATGCACAAGGTCAGTTATTTTGCAAGTTAGTTATTTACCTAATCATTTGGATAATGTAAATGGACGAGTTAATTAATATAAGGTATAATTACTTAAGAGTATATCAAGAATAAACTGAAGAGTGTAATAAAAATTTTGTGTGGTACCCTAAATACTGGAGACAGAGATTAACTGAAAGAAAACCTTTCTTTATTTTTAAAAAGAGATATAATAATATATCTGCATTAAAAGATTTTCGAAAATCGAACCAGCTAGGACCGAAAAAATAACATTCTGTGATTTTATGCTATCGAGCGATAAAGTAACTTTTTAGAC
Source organism: Cerastis leucographa (assembly GCA_963082945.1). Lineage (NCBI taxonomy): Eukaryota > Metazoa > Arthropoda > Insecta > Lepidoptera > Noctuidae > Cerastis > Cerastis leucographa. The sequence continues at coordinate 13,620,750 of OY720365.1, read as the reverse complement.
CTATTTATCCTGCCTAAGCGTATTAAGTTTAATTGAAATTCAGTCCTTTCGGAAAATAAGGACTGAAAGTTTATATGAACTGCCGTAAGGTGTAATGATTTTGTGGCATGGCGGGCCTTAGATCTATCAATGTATTAGATAAACCAGTATCTACCGTTTTGTCTTACTGCAAAAACTGACCATTCACAGGAATAGCAATTATCGGCTTATCCATACATAATAGAGGCTACATTTCTTTGCACTTCGTAACGAACTTGCATTAGTATGCAAGCAGCTACTGATCGGAAATCGTTAGCCATAAAAGGTTGTAGTGATCCATTTAGGACTTGCTTACAGGATTTTGACCCTTTGCAGTAAGAGATAAAAGCTTTTTTCCTTTGTTCAGTGTACAATTACAAAAATTGTTGAGGTAACTTAACATTTTTTGTAAAAAAACGTGCTTTTTGTGATCGAAGAGTGGAAAATACTTTAAAATAATCAACAGAGTAGGTAGGTATCATTTGACCAGTTTTTACATACCGACAAAACTCTTGTTTGCATTTCCTTTGGGGTTTTTAAAAATCAATTAAGATTTTTAAAACATGTTTTTTGAACTTCCATTCGATGTTTATTTTGTGATCCCCTGTTAGATAGGCGTACCCACTTATAGTATGTATACCTACCCGTAATAGGGGGCGAGCCTATTGCCATCAATCGGGCACAGATACAGAAAAGATCTAGATTAAAAAACCCATTAACACTTTGCTCGAACCTGGAATAAAACAGAGAACCTCATGTGATTAATTAAAAATCGACATGACCCAATCACAACTTTAAATGAACGTTTCATCGCTGGTTTTCACTAACACTATGTGCCACCTAAATGAATGCCTATTAATCCCTTATCTATCACAGTCATTATGGCAATGAGCAATGACCTGTAGAAATTGCAGAGTATATCACATCACATCACCTGATGGTCTTTGAGTCACGGAGGAGGGCCGGAGGGTCAACGCTATCCTTGTTGATACGATAATGTTATCTTTATTGACTGAAAGGGAAACTGTAAGGTACCATTACAACTTCATTTTCATACGAACTCCTACGCAAATATAGTATTCATTAATTTTAAAAAAAATTGCTTGGTTTTTCAAAAAAAAAAGTGCGTGGAGTCCCTCCGCGCGGCAGAAGTGAAACTTTGTAATACTACACGCATGCGTTCGAGTGCCACGCATTCACTCTCGCTCTGTCTCTTTCTATTCCCCCTCCATGGTAGCAATAAACGTTAAACTTTTTGGAAGTCGCATAAGACGAAGAAGAAGTTTCACTTAAAAAAAATGCTACTTTCTGTTATATATTCAACAACCACAAGACAACAGCAGTTAAAGAAATATTAAAGTAAAATGCCTACTTGGGTTCGATCCCACGACCTACGGCTTGTAAGTCAGCGCCGAACCCACTGGACCATCACTGCTCTATGCCGACGGTGTTTCGTGACTAATTAACTTTTTAATTGTATGATTATGTATGTTAATCTTACACGCCTGTCGCCTTGTAACAGTAATCGGCGGGAAACGGTCAAAGCAAAATGTTCGTTGTTTTTCTACCATATGAATTCTTGTAAGAGAAGTTACTTAAGGAATTATGGTAAGTGACTGGGAATCTGTCAAAATGGGCACTGCCTCAGCCTGCACGCGTAGCCTGACCGCCGTAGAAACGGGCTATGTCGTCGGAAGAATCGAGAAACTGACACAATGTCAGTGTCTATCTGTCATTCTTTCTTGACCAATAGCGTATTTGGGAAATTTCGTAATTGGACAAACAGACGATTTGACGAACTACAGCTTTGACCAATGTCGTTCAACCCAATTCTTCCATACACAAAACTGATTTCTACAGTGGTCATGCTACGCGTGCTGTGGCCAAATATCAGTCAATCATTTCAAGTTAGATTAGCTTAAGATAATCATGCCTGGCACCTAATTCCTGAAGGGTACCTAGAGGTGTATAGAACAGACAGCCACGTTGCGGTTTATATTTAACTTATAAAATTTATATTTAACCGGGTACAAATGAAAACTCTGGGATGATACCGAGAAATTCTTGATAGAAAAACTCGTCATCATCATCTGCCGAGCCTTTTCCCAAACTTTATTGGGGTCGGCTTCCAGTCTAACCGGATGCAACTGAGTACCAGTATTTTACTTTAAGCGACTGCCTATCTGACCTCCACAACCCAGTAACTAGGTAATACGATACCCCTTAATAAGACTGGATGTCAGACTTTCGGCTCCTGAGTACTCGTAACGACTGTCAAAGATCTACAAATGACAGCCGGGACCAACGGTTTAACGTTCTTTCCGAGGCACGGAGGAAACTTGGTATGTAATTATGGTCACCGATCCACGGAAGCACGGCAAGCACGGCTTAACCTTAAAGATCTACACGTGCGACTGTAATTATTTAGCCACGAGCTCCTCAAAAAACCCAATAACATTTTATCCGACCTAGGAACTAGGAACTGCACCCAGGTTCTCATCAGCAGTAACGTTTGCTACCACTAGGCCAATAAGACAATCAAACAGTCAGGCAGGCAGTTAATCCTCAAAGTCTCATTATAAAGTATCGTTATTCAAAGTTTCCTTCTAATCCAACGCAGTCACTTGAAAAGAAGGATGTTTTCACATCATGGCGGCTCCGCCCGTAGACAACCATTGTTGGAGACTGATAAACATCCTCCTTCCAATCACAATATTGATGCCCCTACCTACTTCCAGACTTGGGCTCTTTACTTTATATTTAACGATCTAGACTAGAGAAGTACTGAAATTATAATCCAATGGCGATTATTATCAGCTAGCAACTGAACCATATCCTAACTATGTAAACTGCTTTCAAAACCTGTCAGTGTCATTCTTGTGCTGATTGACCCGCTCTAAGAATTTCTTCTTCATCGTGGTGCATTTAAACTCACAAACATCCAGACCCGGAATAACTACCTGTAGGCCAAATATATAATATAATCGGCAGCAGCAATCAGTAACTGCGTCAACCATGCCGTCAGGCAATCAGTTGTCTTGATGAAAATCGCAAGTTGAGCATTATCTTCTCAAAAAGGTATCTAAGTTGTTGGTTATACTTCCTGGCAGTTAGCCAACAAGTCAAAGCAAAACCCATTCTTACTGCACGTCAATAGCAACAGGTTATAACAATCATTTTCTCAAAAAATCGTCAAAATGCGGTGTTATTTTGTTGCGATTTCAGACTAAAAAAGTGTTCTAGGTAACTGAGCGTTTGGTTATGCTCATTGCTTTTCATAACCCATTGTTTATATTCAGAAAAAACGCTTGTTTTTATTAAGGTTATAATAACAATAAATAATTGCAATTCTTGGCTAATATTTTAATTAACTTGAAACACCATTTTATTATGAGTATGACACTAGCTGCTGCCCGCGACTTCGTTCGCGCCGTAATGTGTTTTTCAGTGATAAATAAAACATATAAACCTTTTCTCTTGAATAATTCTGTCTATTGATGAAAACCGCATCAAAATCCGTTGCGTAGATGACGCTCTAAGCGTACAGATGGCGGGAAGTGACTTTGTTTTGTACTTTTTAAAGTGGGCCAAATGTGGGTATACCTTCCAGATTCCTGTAGAAACACCTCTGCTATCCTTCGGAAAAATACTATGCGTTTTGATCGTATCCTCCTAACTACAGACAGCCTCTTTGCTTAGAGACGCTTAGTGCTAATAATAAGACCTATTTACCTAACAGATAGACACATAGATATGTAAAGTATATGACTAAACACTAAATTCCATTGTCTGTTCTGATAAGAATACTACATTACAAGTTCATATGAGTCATCTCTCTCTCGGTCACCCCTGTCTGTCTGTTTTTATAATATTATCTTCATCACAATTTTACATCTCACGTCTGGCTGGTTGGATATAAAACGAAATCTGTCTGAAATATCTATAAAATCGGATCTATATAAAATAACAGACATGAAGGAATTTGTGGCTAAATAATAACAGCCGCACGGGTCGATCTTAAGCCGTGCTTGCCGAGGTTGGTCTTTCCTCCGTGCCTCGGAAAGCCGTTGGTCCCGGCTGTCATTTGTACATCTTTGACAGTCGTTACGAGTAGTCAGAAGCGAAAAGTCTGACATCCAGTCTTACCAAGGGGTATCGTATTACCCAGTTACTGGGTTGTTGAGGTCAGATAGGCAGTCGCTCCATGTAAAATACTGGTACTCAGCTGCATCCTGTTAGACTGGAAGCCGACCTCAAGATAGTTTGGGAAAAGGCTAGACAGATGATGATGATAAAATAGCATCATGCCCGTAACTGTAATACCCAAAGGGTTAGGCAGAGATGTACCTAATAGTAGCCCCACATTTCGCCAGTTAAATTTAAGTCCCATGTAATAGGGGTCGAGCCTATTGCCATCAACAGGGGACCAAATCAAGACACTGCCCTCTCTGCTACTGAGAAATTCGTGATGGAAAAACCCAATGTGTATTTACTTACTTAATTAAAAATTCATCTACAAGAGTGGTACTAGGCGGATGTATAATTCTAGATCCTGAATGTGTTCATTGAAAACAGAGTTAAATTAGCTAGCACAACAGAAAAGATAAAATGTAAAAGTTTCGCTAGTTAATTAAATGAGAAACTTTACACTAGCTATACTTGGGTAAAGTCTACTAGCACTGCTGTTCGGTCTGTTAGGGAAACTTCAGGGAAAATTTACACAGTACTCTGCAGCTATTATAAATTACCAACATATTTTTGCTCATAACCGTCAGCTAATTAAAGAACATCGCATTAGCTTAATAATCATGCCGTTAATTTACTTAACATCAACGATGCATTGTTTAACGTTTCCATGATTACGGTATTCTGTTACAACGTATCCGTACGTCTAAAGTTTGAGTACCGTATCTACCACTTCAGCCAACTAATCTGAGCAGGCGGGAAATCACAGAACTAAAATAAATGCACCAAGTTTGACTTATCGATGCAATTTTTCTTGTTGTCTTGTGGTGTTTCTTGAATTGCACAGTTGAAGTGGTCATACTATACAGTGCTGAATAGTTTCGTGCTGTTGGTAGACTTGGTAGACAATTTCGAAAATTGTCTGTGGAAAAGATGACGGCGGTGTTAGTTCCGAATAAAACCACGCGCCAAAACATCCATGTGCATCTTTAAGAACTAAAGAACCGATATGAACGTAGGTAAGTACCTAAACTACCTACCTACTTATAAGGCAAGTCCCGGTGGACCAACGCAACGCCTCCGAACAGGAATGCACGCGCAAGAATGCGGCTCCTCAAGTGCATTCTACAGTTATACACTCTAGTCTAGTCTATCCAACCACCCACGAAGAACATGATTAACTTCCCGCCAATTCTGGCTCCTATTACGAATTCCGAAGATTCGTGTTACAATTTCAGACAAATGAGCATCCGTATGTACCAAATAGGGGAAGAGACAAAACACATATTTCCATAGATAAGAATCAGATTTCCGTATAACAACAAAACATATTATTAAAATCGTTCACTGTAAAAATCAGTCGCAAGTTCTCTCATCTCATCGCCTCCAATTATTATCAACACGCACAGATGAATCGATAAACAATTCTGCGCTCCCATTCGTTGAATAGTGGGCGCGGCGAGACGCCATTGGTCGGTGTCGCTGTAGTGTCGCATGGCGTGACGTCAAGGCCGATGACCTTTAGATTGGCGCAATTTTTCAATTTAGAACGCGAAGAGGAGGAAAGTTTTTGTCAATCAAATAACCATTTGTTTGAATTATAGAGTGGCACTTATCGATCATAGATATAAAGTACTTGAACTGGAATAAATAAATATGATTCCTTTGCCCTTGATTTTTTTCTGAAATAGGCGCTTAACAGTGATTGTCGCTTCACAGTTAAATGGGGTTTGCGCCGCCCATTAAAAGGAAAAAATACTACAAATTTCTATCGCAATTTCTACGATAAAATGCCATAAAAATTGCAAAATCTAATAAAATTCCTTACCGAACTATCTGATGAGGAAATGTTAGTTTTTATCAGATAAAAGTTATCTTACCAAATATTAATATTTATTTATATTATCACGTTAACAAGTCGGGCCCTTTGAAATTTTACATTTATCGCTGGCCGATAGTTCTGAAAAATGATTCCATTATTGTTTGTGGTGTATCATAGACAAGCAGAAGTAGGTAGATAAATAAAAGAGGTGTGACAAAATAAAATAGATTAGATTAGCTATGTTATCTCTATAGCCAGTAAAATTTTGAAGAATTTGGTATGTAGTTAGGGTACAGTCAGCAATGGAAATCAGGTGGGCAGTCGCTTCATTTAATATAAGTACCTCCTGCCTGGTATTCGTCTTCATCATGGTTACGCTGGAAACCGAACCTAGGCTAGGCTGAGGACGATGATGATTCAACAGTAAAAGCCGAATCTCCTGTTTTTCAAATCGTTATTTTTTAATACATTGTATTTGGAAAAGCTTCAGTATTTCATTAAATACCTACTTATTTAAACACAGTGTATCAAATTTATTGTGTGTCAATTAAAATATTTGATTACTTTATATGCATAAAAGTGGTCTAGTTTCGATGCTGTAAAACCAATCATGAATTATGTTTGACGTTTGGTTCAGATTTTCAGTAGAGCAAAAAATGAAAAGTAACCTATGTGATACCTGCCTATGTTTATAAAAACCACGCACTTGAAACGGCAATTTAAAAAAAAATATAGCAGCAGCATAAGCACCTGCCTAAAGTAAAAGCAAATGTTCCTTGTTATAACCGTAACCACAATAAACGTATGAAATATTAAAGTAATTCAACCAAAGCATGTTGCTAACTACTGCACCTACCTACCTACCTATTTAAATAAGTAAGCGTGATGTTTACTACGACACCACTTGACACCTCATCTCTAATAAATATTTGATTAACGCCGCCGCCGCGCGCCGTCTGCCGCTTATCAGAACATGACAAATTGATGTTGATGCAACTTGGCTGACTCTGACACAAAGTCAGAGGAACGTAGTTTTCATGGATATATTTATTTTTCAATAGGAAAATGGCTACGAATCCGATTTTTTGTTTTTGTTTATAAATATAAAAATAAATGAAAATAGAAGTGTCTGATTGTAATTTCAAAATAACAGGTTTTTAATGAATGCTTAGGAAAGTATGTTACGGTTCAATAACAAAAAGTTTTTTTTTTTAATTCAGTCTTTGTTTGTTCCGGCTAATCTCCGAAACGGCTGGACCGATTTTGACGGGACGACTTTTACTGGCATTCCTGGGCTCCTGGCAGATAGCTATTTTTAAAAGGAGTAACTTATATGCTACTTTTACTTTTGGAAAAGGATTACGGCTCGAGCAAAAAAAGAAGAACCTTGAAATTGTTAACAAAAACGGATTCAAATAGGGAAGTAATATTTTTATAATAATTTCTCGCGAACGAAGGTTGCGGGCAAATGCTTGTTGCTTAAAAATATCTCAGAATTAAATATTTTATTTTAAGTATGAACATAGGTATGGGTATTTAGAGATACCGTGGCCCTGGAACACAAAGTGCTAAGAAGGAACATGGATGGGTTTAAGTCAGTACAAGTCTGGCACTCCCTTCTGCTCCGCGCAGAACGGGGCGAGTCATTTGATTTAATAAATCAAATAAAATAAATAAAAGAAAGCAAAAAGTACCTATGTGAGAATCTTATCAGGTGGCGTTCTGAAGTTTTAAACGTCATTCATAACGTTTGCATTCACTTATCTTGCCAATGCAAGTAGTAAATCCAATTAAATCAATGTAATCCTATTCTATTTATGAATTAGAAAGCAATGGACACATTCACTAGTGTAGTGGCACACACATCACCGTCTAACCATAGACATAATTTCTATGCGTCTAACAAACCGAAAATAGGTCTTTCGTTCACTCGTTCATTATTCGCGTTTTAAAAATAAATACGGCGCCAAGATTGAATGCCAGTGAGATAAATAAAGAGGTTCAATGTCCACTTACCTACCGTATCAGCGTTGCAGCATTGTGCACAAGATAAAAAAATGGTCGACGCACTTTTAATAGGTATATTTATGCACTTATCATACGTTTTTATATCATTCTGCAGTTGGTCATTTATGTGGACAATAAATTGTAAAATCGTGTTCACTGAAATTGAGAAGATTGCTGTATTTGTTTCAAATTATTGTTGACTAGCTGACCCCCACAACTTCGTCTGCGCATTTTTCATGCTGTATTTTTCCCGTTTTTCAACAATTTTTATTGTTGCTCAGCTTCTATTGGTCGTAGCGTCATGTTATATAACCTATAGCCTTCTTCGATAAATTTGCTCTATAAAACTAACTAATTTTTAAAATTCGAACCAGTATTTGTATGAGATTAGCGCGTTCGTCCCAACAAACAAAATCTTCAGCTTTTATAATATTAGTATAGATTGTTTTTTTTTCCACGATGGTATACAGACTTTCTTGTCAAGGAAAATTCTAGATGTTTGTCATAAGCTAATTTAATGATGTCAAAATACCCCTGTGCCTCGGAAAGCACGCTAAGCCGTTGGTCCTGTGCCCTCTCTCGCGGCCGTGTCGAATTTTCGTCCCATCGGACTATAGAGAGTTAGGGACGAGCTGACGCGAAGACACAGATGCAGACTGCACCTTTAAGTACATTATAATATCTCCCGCACCGATGGCTTATTTCAGCAGACATTGGCCGCCATGACAGACAGAAAATGGTGAGGAGGACTTATATGTATTAATAATGATTTGTTAGTTTTCAGGATTACCTATAGTGTAAATTGGAAACGGCGTTAAGGTAATTTATAAGATTACCAATTATTACGAAAATGATTAATTATGTTAGCGCCGAAAGCGGACGTTAATCACACGTGTGTGGGGGAAATAAAAAGATTATCACTATCTATTGTAGGTAATCTTTCAAAAGTTAATACTAGGGATTTTATTGTTTTACGATGCCAAGATTAAGTCATAAGTGAGTGATATATCTTTTGATTGGAACATACTTATATATAGCAATATAAATTACATGATCGTTCAATGTTAATCGGTTAGTAACTAATCGATAATAATTTTATGAGAGTACCAAAGTCTAGAACTTTATCGTCCTAAGTTCTCGTCAAAATATTATTCATATACTAGCTGTCCCCGGCATGCGTTGCAATGCACTTTTTCCCTACCCTATCTACCTACCTACTATACCCTACCCTACCTACCTACCCTACCCCACCCTACCCTACCCTACCCTACCTTAAACCTTCCCTGGATTACGACAAACATTTTAAAACCAAAATCAGCTAAATCGGCCCAGCCGTTCTTGAGTTATAAAATTACAACGAAAAGTGGCATTAATTTTTATATATACACACATCAAAAGTGTCTAGGGATCAAGCATTTTTATGCGGATTTCTTGAGATTGAGATGTGGCTTTGTAATAAATTTATGATTTTATAAATTTATATGGATCCTTTTTGGTGCATTTCATAATTTGAATCAGGAACTGTGAATCAAATTCGAGTAAAAGATGAAAATCAGCTGTCAATATTTTCCCTATAAAAACATACAACGCATTGAAGACATTATTAGTGCTACTGTTTCTCTACTACTGATTAAAACCAACGTTATTATGGAGCGGCGACGTCATTTAAGCAGGGAAGAAATGCTCAGAGCCGTGGGAATGATAGAAGCTGGTTCCCGGCAACGTACTGTGGCTTTAGCTCTGAATACAAGTCAGAGTGTTATCAGTCGACTTTGGACACGTTACCGAAGCACTGGTACCGTGGCTGAGCGCCATGGAGGACGGTATCGCTGCACCACACGGAGACAAGACCGATACATTCAAATCTTAACTCGAAGAGCTCCAACAATAACCGCCATGATGTTAGCCGTGAGGCTTCATCACTCTTCAGGGAACTTAATTAGCGACCAAACAGTCAGAAACCGCTTGCATGAAGTGAACCTTCATTCCCGAAGACCGCTACGGGTACCACCTATAGCAATGCACAATCGTAGGATTCGATATCAATGGGCTCTTGAACACAGAAATTGGGCAGAAGAACAATGGCGTTTCGTGTGCTTTTCTGATGAGTCTCGTTTTGGTATGAGACCGGATACAAGACGTATACGACACTGGAGAACCCCTGGACGCCAACAGCGATTAAAATCCTGCCAGGAAGTCCATCCTTATAGTGGTGGAACCATCATGGTATGGGCGGGTATTTGGATCGGCGGAAGAACTGAGTTGATTTGGATCAGAGGCAGCCTCAACGCTCAAATTTATGCTGAGACGATTGTATCAGACGTCATCGTTCCTCTACAAGTGCAAATCGGTCCCTTATTTCAGTTAATGCATGATAATGCACGACCGCACACCGCAAGAGTTGTAAGACAGACTCTCGCCGCAGCTAACATCAATGTCCTGCCCTGGCCTGCTCAGTCGCCAGACTTGAACCCGATTGAGCATGCATGGGATATGCTACAGAGAAGAGCTCTGCCGAATATGGAGGGTATCCAGTCGCAAGAAGACCTTTTTTTGTTGTTGCAACGAACATGGGCGGCCATTCCACAGCGTGATTTGGATGAACTCATTTTGAGTATGCCAAACCGAGTGTGTGTTCTTGTGTTGTTAGTGTTCGCGGTAGAAACACGGATTATTAATTGTTTAAATTACCCAATAAAATTTTAAAGCAAACTGTTATTTCAGACTTTTTTTCGAACTTTAATGTTAGTGGTTCAAATGTCAAAAATCCCTTTATTAGAAAATGGCAAATTTCTTTATTAATGCAAAGGTGACTTGGTTTTTCGTTACTGTGACAAACGAAAACACTTTATTTGATGAATCCTTAAAGAAAATTTTAATTAATATCAATCAGGAGAAAAGTTATTGCAAAAATATATGTTGATCCCTAGACACTTTTGATGTGTGTATGTATAGATAGAAGATAGATAATTCCCTTTAATTTATTTTAATTATTTAGGTTGTCGGTGTTGTGAAACCATTAAAACGATTATGTGTGTTGTAAGTATTTTATTTTTATGAAAATCTAGGTACGCTGTTAGTCCGCTGTTAGTACAAAAAATACTTGTAAGGTGGAATGAAGTATGTACTATGGATTTTCATGGGGTTTTTTATTGAATTCTCACAGGTGTAGAGAAGGTTAAAAAAAATACGAAGCTCGCTTCTTTTTTTTTTCGTTTATGAAAAACTATACAGGGTGTAACGAAAAGGGTATATACATCCTTAAGGGTGTGCTACAGACCACCAAACTGAACATGTTTCTCATCATAATTTTTTTTTTGCAGCAAAAAAAAATATCAGCTGCCTATACATTTGGGTCGAATAGGTATTGCAATTTTCTATGGGGCAGCAGATAATTTTTTTGCTGAAAAACATGTTTTATGATGAGAAACATGTTCAGTTTGATAGTCTGTAGCACACCCTTAAGTATGTATATACTCTTTCCGTTACACCCTGTATATTCTACGAGTTCATTTCATCGACCACAATGAACAAGGAAACAGACCGAATTGGAGTTTAACAGCAACACTATTGCGCCACAACATAAATTCGGCGAATTTTAAGTTATTCATAAACGAAAAAAAAAACACCATTGGAAATTCAAAACAAAAAAAAGACGATTTTTTTTTTACTTTTTTATTCACATCTCAAGGAACTCGATAAAAAAAAGTCCCACAAAAATCCCCCTATACTTCGTTACACCTTATTGTTTAATTGCACTCGACTATGTGCAAGGTCATCCATATTATACAGCCTTCTTCTGACCTTACAGCAAACAAGAAAAAGGAAAATAGTTTGTCTATGTTCGTGAATTCTGTTATACATTGCCACGTCGTAACGACACCATATTTGCATACAATGTGGTTCGAAAATAAAGAAAGTTTTACGTTAGAATGGAATTCTTTGACCTTTATATTCAACTTTTACCTCAACAACTTTGTGAATAATATTATTCGATTTGATTCTCTTAAAAATCTTGATTATCTTGAAATCTATATTTTTTTTTATTTTTAATTTAGTTTATAACTAAATACGAATGAAAAATTAATTAGATTTAAGTACCACTGCGAAATTAAGTATAATCCGGAAAGTAGCATGCAGTAAGTAGTTACCAATAAAAAATAGCAATTTATTTTATAATAATGAAAGTTAGGTTTGGTGCACCAATTATGCACCAATCTGTGCACCCTTCATTGATTAAAAACTTTTGATAAGCACGAATACAAATTGGCAAAACCTACCAAAAAGATTATTCCTGGATTTGTTAACGGTCTACTGAAAGTCTAAAAATACTTTTATTTTGTTAATTGAGTTCCAGATTAATGAATTATTTTCAGATATCACTTGATTTTCGTATTTAATTAAGAGAAGTATTTTAGTTGTACAATTCATTTTTACTAAAACTTGATTTTGTGTAATGCATCGGAAACATGAATTTAGTAAATTGATGTCGCAAATGACTTAAGCCCTTATTCTTAGGCCATGTGTATGAATTCTACATTTAACTACACTAGCAAAATAAGGCATTCAATAAATCTTCGTAACGCAAACGCAACACAATGTCAAGTTCAAATGACAGATCGGATTATAAAATGGCTGCGTAGGCTTACACCGACCATATCCGCTGCTCTGACTAAGGCAAAGGAAACGTCTGACTGTTCAGCCTATTGCCATCAATTGATCTTTGAATCGGTTAAGATGGTAATCTGTGTCTATCATGACTCATCCGATTACATGCCCGAGAGGATATTCGTATTCTAAAGCTCAATTTACTGCAAGCTATTCATGTATTGAAATGTGACTTATTGATCAATTCCTGGGAACATTGCATACAAATTCTTAGAGGACTCTAAACGACACTCGGTGTTTAAGTATTTGTCCGTATAAATAGGACTTTTTATCTCCATATTTTTACCTGTGTTAAATACATGAATAATTAAATGCCACAAATAATACAATGTTAAGACTGCTCCATTGCCAAACGGACAATCTTCCGAGATCTATTTTCAGACAAGGGTGACTGACTTATTTATCAATGTTCTGCTTATGCAACTGACTAGAAATATCGTATGATACCTACTTCAGAAATATTCTTGCCATTTGAGAAAGAAAACTGGCTTTGATCGCGTTTTCTATTGCGTCGATTACTCTGTCTACGCCCCGCAAATCAATAAAATCAACTCAACTCCTAGAAGCTTCTATACAAAAATCATACGCCGTAACCTCTGACCGTGGGCACCAATAAACGCATGCAAATCATACATGCACACAAATAGAAAACGGAACTCGCGATCAGTATTGTTATAGAAAATGGCCGTCTCTCAACAAACCGTCTCGTATCTTATTGACGGCAATTGAAGCTGATTGTCGTCCATTTTACGACAATTGCCCGACAGTCAGCCGCGTCCAATAGCAGCTTAATCGCTAAACTATGTTGGGATATTCTCGTGCGATCCTTCCTAATTAATTGAAAGGATATTCCGTTGTGGTAGGTCTGAAGGAGATAAATCTCCCGTATTGTTGGTTGCCCGCATGCTTTAACAAGTTGATTGAGTAATCAATGCCCGAGATTTTACATAAATGGAACGAGTCGTTTATTTCTAAGGCCGATGACACTTTTAAATTATGTAAGGGGACTTTGGACGGTTGTTCGAAAATTGCCTGTCTATTTCTTTTCGTAAAATATTCCGCGGTTTCTTACACCCGAATCTATAGTTAAGTTAACGTAAGTACTTGAGTTTAAGTAATTAGTTATGCAAATATTTTGTATGTAGACAAGAAATTAAACGAAGAAATTACCGCCAAAGAAAGCAAAGCTAACAATTTTAAGATTTAAAATTTTGACAATTCTAACTTCAAGCATTAATAAACTACAGAATACAAATCGTATCTTAATCAATGATTTTTTCCTCACGTTGTGTCACGTGTTAGTGAAATAATGGATGATGTATTTGAGAAAAAGCGCGAAGAACGTTGAGAAAAGATATAAAAATGTCGCAAAAATCATAATCTGTGCAAAACCGGCGCCAGTTTCTTATACACAAAGAACGCCAACGTGCAGTGACATAATTCTCCGATGTAACGTAATCTTGACCACAAGGATATACATATCTCAACCAATATTGATTTGCACGTGATATCAATTGACTGTCTAAGTATACTTATGGTCGTTGGCGTTGCCATGCAAACATAGTGCAGATTGAGCGTGCATTATCTTTGTCATATCTTTTTTTATTGGCATTAACTGGCTGTCATAAAACTAAAACCATAATCCAATAATTTTCTGCCTTTTCGGAAAATCGGCTTATTTAATTTATTGTCAATCTAAGGTCGCAATTCCGGACATACAATGAAACAATGCTAACTTTTAAATGTTATTTAAACGAATTTTTATAGTTTAAAAAAAATTAGACTTATCACAGCAAACACATATTAATATTATTTATTACCGTTCTAAATAATTACATGTTAGGTGTTCAAATAGATTACTTCGTTATGAAGACATTAAATTTTCCACTAAGTAGGTACCATAATTATTTTATTGTTGGGCCGTCAAGTTTTATTTATTTTTAAACGGTACCTAAGTAGCCAGTCGTTTTAAAATGAGTTAGCTGAGTATGAATTCGAAAAAAGAATAAACAAAAACAAGCGTCCTATTTTCTTTTTTCTTTCGCAAAAGAGTGTACCTGCCAGTCAATATTGAAAACAGCCTAAGTATGAAATTAGAGAAATCAAAAAAACTTTCAACAGATTGACGACTTTTGTGTTCTATGATTCATAGGTAAACTGCACGAGCCATTTGTCTCAAAATCACTTTTGTCGTAGTGTAAATAGTGTTGGCAAGTTTCCGAGTCGAGTCTCGGGTCAAAGTCCGCACCAAGTCCAAGGTCTGAAGGAATCTAACTCCGTATAGTCTGGTTTTGTTCATTTTTTGTTACCCTCTGTATCGTTGAATGATGCAGTTAATCGTATGAGTGGTCTGATGTTTTTTTTGTAGTTTTTAAGAATTCTAAATAAAAGAGCAGCAACTGGTGACATGACAGAGCATGAAGTATTTGTATGGGTTTATTTTTTATGCTCGTTTTAATAAACGTTTAAAGTTGTATGTACCTAACAAATTAATTGTTGTTTTTCTTCAGTTATCTTATTTCCGTAATTAAACGAATACAAGAACAGACTGTTTCTTGGCGACGTTTCCTGTCTTTTTTTTTTCTAATCTCGTTGTTATCTCACTGGAGTTCAAAGTTCAACCGTTTTATCCATTATCCATGCTAATTTTCTTCAGACATTGCTACTTCAATTACTTGAATCTAGCAAAAACGAGACAAGTGAAAAACTTGTCTGTTTTTTTGCGCCATTATCCAATGAAGGAAGTGAATAATTTGCGGGGCACCTAATATGCAACCAAGCTGAAAGATTTTTTTACACGTAGCTCATAAACGTTGCTGGATGAGATTGGATAAACCGAGGCACTCGGCTTGTACGTATATTGTTAGGAACACGCGATTGGTGGAAGACCAGTTAATTTCATCTTATATATTGACGAAGATTGAGTGATTACAGGCAATTGACAATGGAAACTGAAAAAAAAAATCCAATCATAACGATAGAACAGAACGGCTGGTTTAAGAAATCATTAATTTAACAACGAGAGCTGTAATATTTCTGAAAAGAACAACGTAAAAGCATCACGCATATGAATTCCCCGAAGGTGTAGTCATTTACCTATGTTCAAGTTCCTGAGAATGTCTAATAGGAAAAACCCTGTAAACTTTGGACACACCACGCAACGCCATATAATAGAACCTGAAGAATAAAAAAGAAGAGTGCATAAAACCTAATAAAAATTAAAGAATGCCTTCAAATTATTCGCGGCCAACCGACTATCTGACCTAATCGGAGTTGATGACTGACCCAACTTTGAAGCAGACTCATCAAGAAAGAATGTATCAATTTAACCCATTACCGATGAACAGACCCATTCAATAAGTTATCAATTAAATCGCCATGAGTAGAAGGGGTCTATTGTGCCCCCATTGAGGCCCGATAAGATGAATAATTGGTACACTCATTGCAGGTGGTCAATATGGTGATATCAGTTTTAGTAAAAGTGAATAACGCCATTTTTCTTTATCAGCGGTAAAATTTTATGAGTGATGTAGATTATCTCTTAGTTACAAGAAATTCATGACAGTAGGTATACTACATATATTCAGGAAATCTTTGTTTTATGATACCTTCTTGAAGTCAGTATTTTTTCGCTTGAATTTTATTCTATAGCTTTTTTGATTATTAGTTTTTAGGTCAAGGGTCCTAGAAGGCATATTTTTTTATATGAATTAATATATGCAAGTACCATAAATACTATTCATTATAGTTTAGTACTTTACAACTTAGTTATTGACCATGTGGAAGGAAGGAAAATGTAAGAAAGGCCTTATATAATGTTCCTCTTATTCACAGTTTTCCTTATATTTATTACTATGTGACAATTTCCGGGAAATAGTCCGGTGAGCGTCACTTATCATGAACTCTTTTTAATTAACAACGATGTGGTCAACACAAACAAAAAAGGCTTGATTAAATAGACCAGACACAACTAAACTTTTTTAATTAACAAAAGCAGCACTAACCATGTACGTAGTACATTAAATATTTTTCTGTTATAAAAACGCACTCGTGGGTAGTTGAGAATGAACAAAATGCTCGTAAAAGAAATGAATGCAAGCAGGCTGCATGGGGCGTTTTATAAAACCGGTATATGTATATTACTTCTCTGCAATGCGGTAATAATTAAGTATGTTCGTTTTATGTGCATTACTTTATTGCCTAATGTATATTGTTTAGTTTTATTTGTTTTTTCTTCAAATATAATACTTAGTTATTGACCTAAGTTTAAAGATCTGAAATTGAAATACATACATACTTTTTTTTTAACTGTTACCTTTTAATTTAATTATTAATGATGACGTGTTACCGTAACTATTATAAAATGTGGGTAATTTTGATTTTTTTGGTAGCTAAAGAATACCGTTTAGTGGTGCTTAAACCATTTTGTTATCATTTTATCAGAACGGCGGCGTGCATTTTTATCAAAAAAAAATACTTTGATTAATGGCGGATTTCCATAGAAAAAAATCCATAGCCCGTAATAGATAAATATATTTTTTTTGCAAAAAAGTTGGGTTTTATACGATAAGAGGGATTATTCAGTTATCTGTCTGTTTATTCGTATCTACAGTCATAATGCAATGGATTATCTAACAGGTAAACTTATTATTACTCAGTACCACAGGTTCTGCGAACACCGACTCATTTTATCCTAACTATATAATATTATAAATGCGAAAGTAAGTTTGCTTGTTACCTTTTCACGACTAAACGGCTGATCGGATCTTATTGAAATTTGGCAAGAAGATAGATTTCAACATGGGGAAGGACATAGGCTATATATCATCACGCTACGACCAATAGGAGCGGAGCAGCAATGAAAAATGTTGCGAAAACGGGGAAAATGTGACGCAGACGAAGTTGCGCGGGACAGCTAGTATAAAAATATATTTCTATTTGGATATCATCACGCTTATTCCCCGGAGGATTAGGCAGAGGTGTACTTAACAGTATACCCACATGTTTTTTTTTTGCAGTTATTTGTTCGATATGTAGGTGACTTATAGGGTGCATCGTGGTCGTGGCCTTCGGGGCTAACAGGCGTGATGTTATCTTAATAACAAAATATCCAAAAATAATTGCTATGGCAGTTCGACCGCTTCCAGCCAAACCTTTTTCGAAAATCTAAAATGTAACTGGAAGACACGAAAAGAAGCAACACATTGTTTCTGCATGCAATCCAAAAGAGCCGTCTTACAATTTTGGCGTATGTAGGTATAATAAAGAATACTCTATCTTTCTAACATACCTACATCCAAGAAAATACTAACGTTTTGAAGTAAAGCAAAAGCTCAGTGGAACGTAGTGCACACTGCTAATGAGCCTAGAACCGTAGAATGGCACAGCTACGAGCTAGGTCAATCGATTGCAGGTGACCTAAATACGGGACATAAAACGCAATACAGGACGCAAGTACATACGTAGGCACAATAGGACATAAAAATACTGAACCTTAAACATTTTATGCGGCTGAAACACCATTGTTGGTACAAGGTTTTTGGTACAATAGGCGCAACTAATTTGTTAGCCTAAACGTGTATAATACCTATTACATATTAGTATAAATGTATTTAAATATCAGAAGGTAGGTAGACTGGTTGAGTTTATATAAATTACCCACTCGTGATAGCTCAATGCAACAGATGGCTTGGGATTTAGCTTTCATGATCGTGAACGACATTTTCATAATTCATCGGATCCGATTCGCGAATCACTATGTAGTTATTAACAAAGGAAATATTTTTTTTGGAATAAAATCTTATTGAATTACAAGGGTAACATACCGTAGTAAGAAAAAAAAACATCTACCTGCTTTCTTAAAAAAAAAAATCAAATCACGAAAAATATTGATTTTTGTCTTATCCCATTTTCAGTTGGATGTTGCAGTAAAAAATATACAACGTGTACCTATTTATAAAAATTAAAAAAAAAATGCATTTATAAAAGTTGAAGAATCATAAAATGGTGACATGTAGGTAGATGAAATTTTATCGATTTACATGTACGAGCTATATTTTCCACACGAATATTAAAAGAACCTAAAATAACGAGAAGAGGACACCTTTACAACAGCGAAAATAGAGAAACATTCAAGTGAAATAAGTGCAAAAAGGTGTCGACCCGACCGACCGGCGTGGAAGCTCCGCTAACCGGCCGGCATCCAACATTGATTTTTTCTTAGACGGATTACAATGATATTACAGCACAAATAAACTCACCGATAGCCTTCATGAACTCGTCGAAGTTCTCCGAAGAGATCATCTTGTATTTCTTGCCGACAAATTCCATTTTTTAATATAAAAAATGCTTTTTTATTAAATCGAGAGAGTATGTGAGTCCGTACCACCGGTCGCAACTGGAATGAATAAACGCGGCAAACGGTTTAACTGCTCGCCTCTGCGCATGCGTCAACGAACGAATGAGCGAGATGAGCGGAACGAATGAAGTTATTGAACTGAATTGACCTTGACACCGCCCGGCGATTTTATAGTCTGTAGCGAGAGAGTCGGTAAGATGAGGGCGGGGCTGCTGTGTTATCAAATTGAGCGAGAATCTGCGAGAGCTACAATTTTGTTTGCTGAGTAAATTGGATGGGACCTATTTTATGATATTATTATGCGTCGTATGTCGCTTAATCTGGTGATATTGACAAAGGTTGATAATGCTATTGAGGTCATGTTTGCGGGTTACTAGCTACAAAACCCATGACCAACACGATTTTCCTTGAAACCCCTTGAGTTTCGGTCCACCCCTCGCCATTTCGACCATTGCAATTCTCTTTCCTTCATCGCAGGATGAATATTGCCATCTCTTTTCAACATTTCTATTCAAAAGCCCCTATACTAATTCTAGTGGCCGGATGAAGCTATTTTGAGTACAAAGATTTTGATTGTTAAGTACTTTAATTCTTTTTTTGTCAAATCAAATTGAGCATAATTTGATTTAAAAAGAAAAATAGTTCCCATAAGAAAGTGTATGGGAAAGTTTTTAAACAATACCGAATGATATTATAGCACTTTCAAATTGTTTGGTGATAGCTTTTTGGTAACTATGGGAATGAGAAATTTAAACTAGTTTTATTCTAAACTAGTTGCACTACCTACTAAGTTCATTTTTTTCAGTCAAAGCTATCCTTGAAAATAATTAAAAATAGACTGAATAAAAACAGATTAAATACTGAATTAAATTTAAAAAAAATAAAAGACCTGACACGAAAAACCTCAAAAAAAATATAGGTCCGCTTTGTTTTGTGCTTGGCTAAGAAGTCTACGTAGCGGTCCCCCGACGACGCTACGACGCTTGGATTAATTTATTTTTGATTTTATATAGATTGCTTGTGTCGGGCGTATTTTTAATTTAATTTTTATTTCAGTCTTTTTATACTTATATATTTTTTTCTTATAATTATAAGCCTTGACTGTCCCATTTCCATGGCCTTGGCCTTTCCTCATTCCTTCCACTTTTATCGGTGTTGATGTTGTGCCTCTTCTCCCTTATTAACTAAAACAAGGAAAGTCATAAATTTAAAAAAAAAACCGAGCTCTTAGGGGGAGGGGGAGGGGGGGAGGTGCAGTCCTCTGGCGATGACCGTGGTGACACAGAGACGAGTGACAAGATTTCGAATTGACCTGCAAAGTTGTTTATACACCTACTCCAAGTAGAAAAGAGGTGATGATCTTCAAACAGCTGAGCAAATTTCCTCGAAACATAGATAAGAACACTTTCGATTTAAAACACCTTTCAAAAGAAACCAATTTTATCGAAATCGGTCATACGTTAAGGAGCTACGATGCCACAGACAGACACACAGATACACACGTCAAACTTATAACACCCCTCTTTTTTGGTCGGGGGTTAAAATCGCGAAAAACTAAGTTAACAAGCAACGGTTTGTCAAGCGCCTGATTGTTTTTTAATCAATGCAGGTTTACACATTGTAATGAACTTGGATTAGTGACTCCAAAGACGCAAACGATGACAACCTATCACAATCAAATAATTTAGAGATCCATTAATTACGATAAGAATGAAGATATAATAATAATGGCAGAGCAGCCGTGGCCCAGTGGTGGCAGCCCCGACTTACGAGCAGTAAGCCGTGGATTCGAACCCAGGCAGACGCATTACTT
Source organism: Cerastis leucographa (assembly GCA_963082945.1). NCBI lineage: Eukaryota > Metazoa > Arthropoda > Insecta > Lepidoptera > Noctuidae > Cerastis > Cerastis leucographa. The sequence goes on along the minus strand of OY720365.1, from coordinate 13,599,879 downwards.
TGTGTAATTTATTTCATCACCGCTGCCCTCAAAAACGGTGAAGGAAAACATCGTGAGGAAACCACGGCATGTCCTAGAACTAAAAATTCGAAGACCCGCACTGGGCCCACGTGGTGGATTATAGCCCACTCCCTCTCATAGCGAGAAGGCCTGTTTCCCAGCAGTGGGAACATTAAAGGCTGATGATGATGATAATAATAACTGCATCTTTGGTCCAGTTTTGAGGTCCTGGATTCGATGCCCATGTCGGGTAAATTGTTATTGGGTTCTTCCATCAGAAATTTCTCAGTAGATAGCAGCCACGGGGTCTGGATTTGTGCCCGATTGATGGCAATCGGCGCACCCCCTGGCCTCCCATTACATGGGACTTAAACATAACCTCACCCCCTCGACTCACCCCTTAGGGATTTAAAGGCGCGATCTAATGTTAAGTTACAAGTACAACAAGAAATAATTGTATACGAATCGAAGTAAAGTGAACGGCGTTTTTTTTTTTTAATAATTGCATAATTATTATTTATTTAAACATCACTGAGCACGCTGTCAGTCCTACGGACTCAATCGGTTTTTTTTACTGTTAGACCATAGATATGATATACAGGGTGTAAATCACCTCATCACGAAGCCGTCAACCAAGCATTATGTACATGAAACTAAGTAACTTCACGCAAAAAATATTGCTGGGAAACCACTTTTTTTTGGTTAAATCATGTTTTGTGGTAGAACTCAATGTAAAGCACTCAAAATATTGTGATGATGGACGGATTGAATAGTAAGGGGGTCGTGGAGATGTTTAAAGTAAAAATCTTACATTAAAAACTTGTATTTAAAAAAATACTTGTCAAAAAGTTGTAACTTTGACCCCTAATATCTCCGTAACTAGAAGGTTCCCAGGTATGGTGTAGAACAAAAAAAATATCGCAATGACAGGGAGAACCAGTGCCTTTCGGCTTCGTTAAGAGGTGTTTTACACCCTTTATTTTTTTTATGTGGTTTAACCTATCTATAAAATTAGTTGTTTTTGCTTCGTTCAGTGTTTGTCCCACGGAATCGTTCTACGGGGATAAAAAGGAACTACTTACATATTTGCATGAAATTAACCAACTGCGTGCAGAATAATAATTTCACTTAAATTCGTTCGGTAGGTTCTTGCGTTATAAAATTAGTGTAGTATTTTAGTGTATATGAAATTAGTGTTTATCTATACTTAATATTATAAAGACGAAGAGTTTGTTTGTTTGGTTGATCGTGCTAATCTCGGGAACTACAGCATTCGTTGCATGACCGCCGTAGAAATCGGCTATGTTGACGGAAGAATCCATACAAACTGACACATTGTCACTGTCTATCTGTCATTATGTCGATTCTTCCGTAGACAAAACTTGTTTCTATTGTGGTCATGCTACGCGTGCTGGATCGAATTGAAGCAGAGGATCAATGAAAAGTGTTGCAAAAACGGGGAAAATGTGACGCAGACGAAGTTGCGCGAGTGGAAATGTGAATATGGCTATAGCGCCAGTTACTTCATAATTGACCGTGGAGGTTAAATATTTGCAGTACCTATACTGAATAGGTACTATTCATGTAGATTCCCCTTTCGGGAATGGTAATAAGGTTGCTAAGAAGTTCTTAGAATCAGCTCAGAGTTTGCAACTGTGCCAAAATCTCCCGAGCGTTGTGCAGTAGGGTTCCCAAGTCTACAGGGTGTAAACAAACTCCACGAAGCCGTCAACCAAGCATTCTGTGCATCAAAGTAAGTAACACTGCGCAAATTTTATTGAAGGGAAAATTCTTTTTTTGGTGTGAAATATCGTAGATCAAAAGCAATGAAAACATTGTACTTATGGAAGCATTGATAGGGTACAATGCCTCCATCAGTACAAATTAACTAGGTAAGTACCGTAATTTAAAATGATTATTTATATATTTTGTGACCACTTTTTGAATTTTACACCAACACCTTGTATAGGCAATAGGGGATAATCCTATTTTTTTTTCTTTGTCCGTCGGGTAGTTTATAGAAAAGTATTGGACACGTATTTTTTCTTTTTTCACATGGTCATAAAATTACGGAGATATATTGAGTTGAAATGGCGCATGACGTCACATGTAGGTAAGTTTTATACCCACTTGTGACGTAGTAAGCCCCCACTCTCCAACTTTAATGAGTTCTAACTAAGTAATTTTTTGATATTTTGATAAAACAAAAAATACGTGTCTAATATTTTTGTATTACCTATCTGACGGACAAAATAGAATATCGTTTTCTTTACCCAGTCCGATCCCCTATTGAACAGTTGGATAATTTTTAATTAGCTATTGCCCCGGGCTTCGTTGGCGTTATGGTCGGAAATTATGACACTCGGTGAAAAAACACCCAGTACGTGATCACTTTAACCGATTTTGTTTTACCTCTGGAGTATTTGACATATTTATAATGCCCCATCCTGTATACAACGTGGTTAAGTCCAGTTTCTAAAAGACTGCCGGTTACCGGAAAAATTACAATTTGTTTGGGTCCAGAAATAAATATGCATGTTCCCAGTGTTCCCACGTAAGCTTAGCAAAAGCTCGGATTGCCGTTTGTGGAGGATACAAATCCCTCAGCGACAAAAAGGTTTAGTACATGGAAAAGATCAAATTCTAGGCTGTATGTGCCGTTTTACAAATTAGAATTTTACAAATAGCATGCCAATTTAAAAAATAAAAAAACTAAATACTAATAAATTAATTGGATATACTATATTTAATTCATAGTGATGCAATAAAGAGATACAATAATATGATAGGACTGTATTGCAGGTCTGAGTCTACTTTGACCGACTTAAAAAAAAAGAGGTTTTCTATTCGACCTGTATGTATGAAATATTGTCAGAATTACATATACAAAAACTGTGCAGTTTTTGTATAGGTATGTATGTAATATTTGAATGTTTATCCACGTATAAGTAGGTTTCTCAAAAAGTATAAGTTGGATTGCTAATATACAGGGTGTAAATCACCTCATCACGAAGCCGTCAACCAAGCATTCTGTACATGAAACTAAGTAACTTTACGCAAAAATTATTGCTGGGAAACGACTTTTTTTTGGGGGGTGTAAAATCATGTTTTGTGGTAGAACTCAATGTAACGCACTCAAAACATTGTGCTGATGGACAAATTGAATAGTACGGGGGTCGTGAAGGTGTTTAAAGTAAAAAACTTACATTAAAAACTGGTATTTAAAAAAATACTTGTCAAAAAGTTGGAACTTTGACCCCTAATATCTCCGTAACTAGAAGGTACACAGGTATGGTGTAGAACAAAAAAATGATCGCAATGACAGCGAGAACCAGTGCCTTTCGGCTTCGTTAAGAGGTGGTTTACACCCTTTATTTTTTTGTTGGGATATATTTCAACTTAGGGAACAGTAGTGTTAAACTTGTAGAAGTTTAATCAAAATCGGTTAAGCGGTTTGGTTTTAAAATCAAAATAGGTGGAAAAACAATATGTCATCGAAGTAAACGAAATTGCGTTGTTACGACTAACTTCTAGTTACAATGTAAAATTGATTCATGACAAGAATTTGTATGGTATACTACAACTAAAAACGGTAAAATAAAAACTTTTTTGCAAAAAGAAACAGTCTTCCAAAAAAATATTAAAATAACTTTACTTTCGGAAGTCGGTATCAAAAAAGTCAATTTATTTATTTATCTTTAATTCAGGTAGAACCCATAAATTTATTAGTATTCCTTAACCTATGTGAGTATAATAGACTAAAACACACAATAACTAATGAATACTTAATTACGCCACCTCATGGAGACACCCGGCAACAGTACATGCACTGCGCACAGGTGCCCGTATTAATATTATACTCTTTGGGTGCCCCATAAGACGGCCCTCAGGCTTACTAGCAACAACGCTCAGAAGACGTTGTCAATGAAACAAACAACGTCACCGATTTCCTTTCCAAAGGGGTTTGGTTAAAAGTGGCATGATTTTCTAAGTCTGCGGCCACTAATGAAAAATATTTTATTAGTAAGAATACAATAAGACATTAATTTTCTTCTATTAACAATTTTTTCCAAAATGCATCGGAGTCGAGATATACATAGGGTGAATTTTTCAAGTGGGTGGAAGGCCAAATCTGAAACTATGAGGAATAGAGAAAAAAATCTCAAAGGAGTCACGAGCCGATTTTGATAAAAAACAAAACTGCATCATTGATTTTTTGAAAAATCAATATTCCTAGCCAGGAATCGAACCAGTTAATTTTGAAAAAAAGACAACCTGTATTATTACGCCATTCGATAGTGTCGCCGCTAAGGATCAAATTCTGGGAAGTTATGACATACGGCAAACGAAAGGAAACAGTTATTTTTCGATAAAATACATAACAGTGTGCAAACTGTTAGTTGGAACAACACAACTTTAACATCAGATATTTCAGCTCCGATATAACTTTCAGCAAAACTATTTTAGGAGTCATTCTATCATGTATTCCACTATACGTTAGCAACAATAATCATTGTGGCCGCTGTAAAAAAAAAACATGCCACTGGTCCATACAAACTTACCCAATGCCCTTTACTTTAATGTTTTTTTGGCAGACGGTTTCTTTTTGCAAAAAGTTAAAAATTAGATTTTTACTAATGTAATTTCCCATCAAATTAAAGTAGACTGAGGGGAAATGCCCAAACCAAATTCAAATTCAAATTCAAATTCATTTATTAATTTTGTGAACACAGGGTACAAATTGATGTTGTATAAAAAATGTTTGGTCCATCCTATGTTCCGCCGAAAGGCATACAAAATAGTGGCGTTACTGTGTGGCTAAAGTCAATATAATCAAATTTAAATTAATTATAATAGTAGAAAATTTTATAAAATACAATGTCAGCTAATGATATTGTCAAAACTAAAATGGAACAAAACAAAATCGCACAAAAAAGAAAATACAATGTCAATATTACAATTGTCAAACTAAAATTAATTTAAACAGTACAAAAAAAAAAAACAAAAAAGACATGAAAAAAATACAATATCAACAAAATTTTAAATCATCAAAATTAAATGAATTATAACAATTATTAAAAATTAAAATAGTTATATCCGTATCAAATTTCTCAATAATTACGTCATATTCACCAAATTAAATTTTTTTCATTAAGGAACTCATTGACAGAGTAATATGCTTTTTCGTTCAATAATTTAAAAAGCTGACGTTTAAAATTATTTAGGTTGCTAGCTGATCTAATTAGATTTGGCAATTTATTATATATTTTGGGAGCCATTGCATATATGCTTCTATGGAGAAATTTGGTTTTTGTATATAGCAAGTGCAGCTTATTTGTGCGTCGTTGACTTTCGACAGGTCTATAAAGGTGCATATTGTGTTTTACAAAAACACAGGCTTCATAGATATAAAGTGAGGGCACGGTCAATATTTTCAAGTTCTGGAAATGTGGCTTGCATGAATCCGTCCGTTTTATTTTGCATATAGCTCGAATGCATTTTTTCTGTGCTATAAGTACTTGATCAACCTTAGCAGCATTGCCCCAAAATATCAGGCCATATCGCAGGGTAGACGCAACGTAACCATGATATGCTGCTAAGAGTGCGGTCATGTTTGCAATTTTACCTAGCATCCAAAGAGCATATGAAAACTTACTGAGTTTCCCACACACACTGTTAATTTGGGTCCCCCAAGACATATCGTTATCAATGTATAGGCCAAGAAATTTTGTAGCATTAGACTCAAGTATTGGATCTCCTTTATAACTGATATGAACTTGTGATTCTATTTTCCGTCTAATTTTGAAGTTCATAATTTTAGTTTTATTAAGATTGATTTTAAGATTATTAGCTTTTAACCAGTCAATAATCGTAACCAGACTAGCGTCAATGTCATTTTCTATTTCTTTCTCACTACCACTATTATACACAACTGTGCTGTCGTCTGCAAATAAAGACATCTGGTGTGTAATTGCTTGGGGAAAGTCATTTATGTAACAGATGAATAGCAAAGGCCCCAATATAGAACCCTGGGGAACACCGTAATGGAGTACTCTAGAGTCAGATGAATATACTACTTCCCTTTTTGTGTTAATATTCACTTGGCTAATCTGGGTAATTTGTTGTCTATCCTCCAAGTAGGATTGTATGAGATTGAGTATGTTACCTCTGATTCCAAGTCTAGAGAGCTTTACTAGCAGAACTTTATGGTTAACATAGTCAAAAGCCCTGGTCATGTCCATGTACATTGCCATGACTGGTTTTCTACTGTCCATGTTGTAATGTATTTTTTCAAGGAAATTATATACGGCTAAGTTTATAGTTTTATTTTTTCTAAATCCCATCTGTTCTTTACAAAATATATTATTTTTTTCAAGGTAGTTATAAACACTGCCATAAATGACCTTCTCAACCACTTTAGAGAAAATAGGTATTAACGCCACCGGTCTGTAGTTACTGACTCTTGTTTTGTCATCTTTTTTGTGTAAGGGTTTGATAATGGAAACCTTTAACTTTTGTGGAAACACTCCATTTTGGATAATTTTATTTATAATGTCACTTAGTATGGGTGCTATAATAGGCGCTATTGATTGAATTACCCTTGTGTGAATATCGTCATAACCTGTACTATTAGTGTTTTTAAGATTGTTTATTATTGTAGTTACATCTTTTGGTGTGGTTGGATGCATAAATATAGATTTATATGATTTGGATCTTAATGATGTGTCCGTTTTGGTATTATTAATTATTGGCAAATTGTCGGCATTCGATTGAACTGAGTCTATAAAATAATCATTAAAATGTCTTGCTATCAATTTAGGATTTGTTATACATTTGTCATTTACGTTAATTACATTTACAGTAGTTTTAGGAATATTGGATTTCATAGAATTGATTACCTTCCAAGTTGCTTTTGACTTGTTAGTGCTAGTTCCTATATAGTAGCTGTTTTGAGCCTTTTGTGTTAATTTGATCACTTTTTGATATCTATTTGAGAATGATTTAAAAGCCTCTTTTGAATCTCTATTTCGCTTTATTCTGTATTGCCATAATAAAGCTCGTCTTTTTTTACTACAGCACTTTATTCCCCGAGTTACCCATTTTGGTCTTATTACTGTAGAGATTTTACGTTTGATAATAGGAAAGCATAGATCATAAAATAATTTAAATAGTTCAAAAAACTTATCATAGCTTTCATTTACATCTTCCGTCTCGTAGACCTCAGAAAAACTAAGACTAGCAATACACCTCCTAAATAGACTAATGTTTTCTTGGCTGTAGTCACGTTTATTCACGTAATAGTATTTTAATACACAAGTCACACAAGTTGTTAATACTTTTTACTGATTCAATTTCTGTGAAACGAATGGAGGTATTCACTAATATACAAGAACCACCATTTCGTTTTGTTCTAGTGAAGCATGCAGCCAAAGTATAATTAGGAATGTTCAAAAAGTCAACGTCACTCTGCTTCATATTATGCTCTGTAAAGCAGAGAATATGAGCACACTTACCAGTGGTGGCAAGCGTTTCTAAATGAACCGTTATTAAGTCACTCTTAGTCAAAAGTCCATTTATGTTTTGATGTATTATGGATAAGCTGTCATACACGAAAAAACTGTTGATCGGAAAAATCAGCATTATTACATGAACAATATGAATTAGGAGTATCGCATGGCAAAGGATCCTTCATTAATAGTGTTTCGTTCGTGTTGGTATAAACGTAGCTTTTCAAATTACTGAAAATAGTTCTGATTCCGTAATTATTAATACGCCCACTACGTTTTTCAAACATGGCATAGTCGCACGATAAGTTTAAGTTCGAGTCGCATAATATAGCATAGTTATAGTTTTGTATGTCCTGGTAAAGAAGACCACTAAACATTTCTACTCTGAAATTATACACAGTTGAATAATAGTTCAGTTTATATGTTGGTAAACAAACTATTATATTTGTATGCTGAATAGCCGACAATGATTCGCGTTGTTTGTCGAAAGTCGTTTTCACCAATGAATATTATACAATTATCCTTCATCGTGTAATCAGCTATTTTTGTGTGAATGCAACTTAATAATGTTTTTATTCCACTATTAGGTAGAAGGTAGTGACAGATTTGGTGAGAGGGAAAAGTATTTTCAGCTATAGCTAGTATTTTGTTATTTTGGTTACTACTTATTATACATAATTTCTTGCTCTCTTCCTGCTGTGGTGATTGAGATGTCTTCTTCATTTTCTGTCGATTATGGATTTTACCCACATTCTTTTGAGGAGTAGGTTGCGTGGAGGTAAGTAGCTCCGGAGTCCTGAATTCCGAGTTATCTCTGTGATGTTTTTGTTTGGTTCTGCTGACAGGTGTAGACAGCGTGGATTTTTTACCTGGCGTTCTTATCTCGCTAGCCAACCTCTTTGTAGCCTTTTCGATAATTTTATGTTTTGAGCTCATATTTTGCATTGACCATTAAGTTCACATTGTTTTTCCTACATGTGCATAGTTTTAAATAAATAAGTAACTTACATAGTAATTCAAAATTGTAAAAAAAAAGGATTTTAACAATATCAAACAAAAAAAAAACCTAAATTGGTTATGAATTTTCCAGTCGCCCGTTGTTGTTTAAGTATACTTAGGTACATAATTACTTATGTTTTTATATTACCTATTAAATAAAAGTTTTATAAATACATCAGGGGTGCTACCCCATTAGCTAAATAACCTTCTTACAGCATGTTTAGCTGTGTATATACGTATATATGATTGCAAGTTGTTAATCTTAAATAAATGGAGTTTCCACTGCTGCGACATGAGTTAGAGGAAAATCTTGGCGACCTGTTTATGTATTTACTTCGTTGGTTAAATGTGTTTATTTATTTAATAATGATATGTTTGAGGAAAACCTGTTAAAAAATATAAAAAAAAAACGACGTTTGACGTGTCGGGCATGCCATCAGTCAATCAGACATTTTATTTCCAATATAACTTCATCGAAAACTGACTCTTAACTCACTAACACACTACTATAGGTTCAGAATGCAGTCACAGTCGTCTTTTTAGAGTTCGGTAGCCAAATTGCTACAACCAAACCCTTATAGATTTGCCCTATTTGACTGTCTGTCCGTCCGTGTCACAGCCATTTTGCTTCGAGACTGTCGGAACCACACAATTGAAATTTGGAGAGTTGTCTTCTATGAACCGGTAAACAAAAGTGATGTGATTGTAATTGATTTAAGAGAGATCATTCATAGCTAGTTGATTGGTTCTCCGCACAGGTTCTCCGATAATCGTTGACTCTCATTCCTTCAGCGCTTTTCCAGAGGTCGCTACTGTATTATGGCTTTCAGGAGCAGTATAAAGTACCTATAGGAAATTATAATATGTTTACTTATGATATATGTATAACGTCCGCATTGCTCCAAAGTGGAAGTAATTATAAATTCATATTGCTGCGACTACTCGAAATAAATCGAAACAAACTTGTTTTGAATGCCATCCAACATCAAAATAAACGCTTAAGGTCACATGTTTTGCGTTTTCGAACAACAAAATTGTAATTTTTAATACGAGTTACAATAAAAAATACAAAAAACAGGTTAGTAAGAATTTATTGAGCTGGTTTCATTCCATAACGTCATCTTTATATTTTAAAATCGAAATTCAAGACAGCAACACGTGTTTCATTTGTTTCTTGTAATATTAAAAAAAATAACAAACGCGTTGAATTTCAGTTGTGTTTTTTTTTGTCGTGGCTATGGAACGCCCCTTTAAAATAAGTTTGTTACGCGCGTGCGCGAACATTTTGACATAGGGCAGTTTCTCAGCATCCTTCAGTTTCAGTGTAGCCGCAGTCGTTCTGAAAACGCCCGCGTTTCGCCGCTCCACGTGCTCAAACCGAAAAACAACAAAATCATCACACGATTTTTTATCCAAGGTGAGTTTTATTTTGATATATTTATTCTCTCGTAAAAATATACAGAAATCAATAGTTTATTTGTATGATATTTTGTTAATATTTTGAATCCAAAATGCATACAGGTGGAATACTGCTTATTTTAGCTCAATTTTCTAAGAAAACATGTGCTTTTTTTATTAAATGAATTTCGTGAAAATCTTACAGATTTTCGATTCTTATAGATAGGACAGTGACAAAATATTCCATTTTTTTTGTTAAATTTGAAATCAATTGTTGCGTTTGGTGACCTAGTTATCAGTTCGCTCCACTACAGGACGGTTGAATCATTATTGTTATCACAGCAGTTTATTTTAATCAATTATTTCAATAATGAATAGGTACTGATAGGATTTAATAAGTTCCAATTATTAGGGAATACGTTGGTAGTTTGGTATATTTTTTGTTTTCATGTAGCAACATATCTGCATCGGAATCGATTTTCATTTGTTTTTTATATTAAGTTTTCTGATAAAGTCTTGCTCTTGCAAAACAGATCTTTTTATGTTCATAAATAGAGTCTTGATTAGAATTTTTTTTTTTGTATGAAACTACTCTTTAAAAAACCGGCCAAGTGCATGTTGGACTCGCGCACGAAGGGTTCCGTTCCATTATTTATAAAAACGAGCCAAAGAAAACACTTTTTTGTATGGGAGCCCCCTTAGATATTTATTTTGTTCTATTTTTAGTATTTGTTGTTATAGCATCAACAGAAATACATAATCTGTAGAGATATCAACTGGCTACCTATCACGGTTCATGAGATTCAGCCTGGGGACAGACGGACGAACGGACAGCGAAGTTTCAGTAATAGGGTCCCGTTTGATCCTTTGGGTACGGAACCCTAAAAAACGAGCATAGCCTGGTTCAAACCTTTACTATTTAGTTAAGAATTCAAAAAACAAGACGATTATAAAGATTACGTCTGCGTCGGTTAGCGAAACGTTCATTTGCATAAACCGCTGACCTTTTAAAACTTTTTTACTTATTTTGATCGGTATTTACAGGTTTTTCTTAGCTCAGATAAAGCAGAAAGAAATCTATAAGATGAGTAAAGTTTTTGTAACAAAACAACCTAACATTTCTGGCAGTTTCAACCAGACTTACCAAGGAGTATCGTATTAATCAGTACTAACTGTGTTGTGGAGGTCAGACAGACAATCGCTCTGTGTAAAATACTGGTATTCAACTGCATCCGGTAAGACTGGAAGCCGCCGCCAACATTTATGTACCTAGTTGGAAAATGGTTGGGCAGATGATGAAGATGATTTTTAGTCATTTCATATAGAAAAGTTTTCGCATAAAAAGTAATACATTTTAAACAAGCTTTGGAACAATTTAACGATCAGTCTCATTAATATCTGTCCAGTAGTTTTTGCGGGGGGTGCAATCAAACTCCTTAAGAGCGTCTACGCCTTACGACATTTCATACAAACTTTCAAGTCGTTATTTTCCGAAATGACTGAACAGATTTTGATGAAACTTCGTACACATAAGCAGGATACACAGATCTAAAAAGTTACTAAAAAACATTTTCGAAAAATTGTGTTACAGTTAAATTAGACCAAATTTAAATTTTCTATAGAAACAGAAAATTCCAATTATCTCTTGTTTTAAAACACATTTTGAAAATATTTTTTAGTAACTTTTTAGACCTATGTATCCTGCTTATGCGTATAAGGTTTCATTTAAATCGGTTCAGTCATTTCGGAAAAAAACTACTTGAAAGTTTGTATGAAAAGCGGTAAGGAATAAACGCTCTTAAACTGAAAACGAAACGAGGTGGTGAAATATATACTTATGATAGAAAATAGAAAAACTGACCTAATTATTTTAAAAAGGGTTTGGGAAAGATTGTATGGAATAGTGGCATGTTTTTTTTTCCAGTGGACGCTACTAATGTAATTGTTGCTAACGTATAGTGGAATATATAACAATAATGACTCTAAAATAATTTTGGCAAATATTATACCGGGGCAAATATTATACCGGGGCTTGAATTTCTGATGTCAAAGTTGATTTGTTAGTTGATTACTGTTATGTACATGTTTTATCAAAAACGAACTCTTTCCTATCATTTGCCGTATGTTTTTACTTCCCAGAATTTGATCCTTAGCAGTGACACTATCGAATGGTGTACTACAGAGTGCTTTTTTTTTCAAAATGACGAATGTCAGATGTCGTTTCGATTCCTGGCTAAGAATACCGATTTTTCAAAAAACCTATGATGCTGTTATAGTTTTTATCAAAATCAAGCTAGAGACTCCTTTCAGTGTTTTTCGCTATTCCTCATAGTTTCGGATTTGGCCTTCGACACACTTCAAAAATACAACATGTAAATCTTGGCTCCGATGCATTTTGAAAATAACTGTTTAGAAGAAAATGAATGTCTTATTGTCTTCTTACTAATTAAGTATTTATTAATAGTGGCCGCAGATTTAAAAAAAATATGCCACTTTTACCCAAACCCCTTTATGCCCAAAGCTAGAGGGAAAGAAAGACAACAGTTTTACGGACAAAAAAAATATAGGAGATGGAGAATCGTTCGAAGCAATAATTATCATTAACCTAACCTGATACACTTTTTAGATTGAAACTAAAATCTCTTTAAATATATTGTTTTTTTTTATTTCGCAATTGAGTTGCAGCCACAGAGTTCTAAATTTGTGCCCAAAAAGTTTAAACATAACTGGCTATAATTATGTGGGTGTACACCTCTGCCTAAGTTTTCGGGGATACATGCGTGATGTTATATTATTGAAATTTTATTTATTTATTTAACAATTTATGTACACACTAAATACAGAAAAGAAGAAAGGAAAAGAAAATAGGTACAAAGGTAATGCTTATTTCTAAAGAAATCTCTTCCAGCATACCTGCGAAAAGAGATAATAAAAAAAAATGAGATGTAGACAAAGTGTGTAAAAGAAGAAGAGAAAATGGAAAACATAAAACAAAGCAAATAACTATTTCAAAAATAAAATACAATATAAGAACATACTAACTTACTTTTACATACAAAAACAAAATATAATATATAACTATAATATAAATACAATTAAAATAAATACAATAATATAAATACCTATGCAACTATGACGGAATGGAAAGATAATGTTCTTTCACTCTTCTCTTGAAAACTGCAATACTGCGTAGTCAAGCAATAAAATTGAGTCTGCCATCTTGAATCTTAAGAGGACGAATCACAAGAATCAGTCATTAGGATAGACAAAATTGGGAGTGGAAATATTTACTAGCGATCCTCATCTGATTCAAATGGATTTTGTAACTTGCTAAAAAATTTTGTATTTCTTTATAGGTAATTTTAATATGAATGTAGTCAGATATAGAACCAAATAAATTAGTACCGAAAAAAATATGTGCAAACCACATCAAAATCCGTTGCTTATTTTCGAAGAAAAATGCGGTCACACGTTGTTTACCTTAAACACGAAAATAAACTTTAATTTACAAAGCACACTAGTTTATGCCCACAGCTTCACCCGTGTTTCGTTCGGTAATTATCAAATGGTATAAAAAAGTATCATATGTGCTATTCCAGACTATTATCTATCCCTGTGCCAAATTTCATCCAGATCCATACAGTCGTTTTTGCGTGAAAGAGTAACAAACATTCATACATCTTTACAAACTTTCGCATTTATAATATTAAGTAGGTTAAACAGTAAAGTAATATAAGATAGCTAAATAAACAACTGAATAAAAAAAATACTAAGTAAAGTTTTGGGCAATGATAGATCATGATTTCTGATCTCCCTCTCTCCGTCTGAGCATTTTGAAAGGCATGACTGCACTGCTGTTCCTCAAGATGCACAGATGATCCTATCCTACTGATATTATAAATGCGAAAGTTTGTGAGGATGTACAGATGGATGTTTGTTAATCTTTCACGCAAAAACTATTGAATGGACCTGGATGAAATTTGGCACAGGGATAGATAGCACATAGGATACTTTTTATCCCAGTAATACGATTCTGTGGGACAATTTCTGAGCAAAACGCGGGCGAAGTCGTGCGCATAAGCTAATTGAGGATAATTTCATAGCCCAGTGATTACAATGTAACTAACAGTTCCTGACAATATACAAGATGACAATGTCGCTTGAAGTTCATCATACAATTTTATTGCAAGTAGTACATAAATTGGAAAAGTACGTGACAGTTTCGAGACACTAACATAGTTTAGTACTTACATAGAAACTAGATACGTTTAGCTAAGTCATTGTGGCCAGTATCTTATTTAAAATACTAGGGATAAGATGCCTCCACTTTTAACAGCAGAATTTAAATTCTAACTGACAAGTCTTTATTCTTTCTGACGTAATAGCGATGCCGAGGAGGCACCTAAACGTTTAATTTCGCGTAGTGTAGTCTAATTTAGCGTAAGTGGGTTTAGAATCAGTATGTTTTTACTGAGATCGTAGACAGATGGGAGCATGTTTGTGCTTACAGGTAGGTTGTGTGTGTTTAATTTCGTGTTCAGTTTGTGGTTAAACTCGAAACTTTTAGGTGCGTTGTACTAAAATGCGGTGTACTCGTTTTTTTTAGTGCTGCAAAATGTATTTAGCTTTGTGTATTGGGAAGCCTAGTTACAGTGCATTAGTGTTTTCAAAATAACGCTGATAATCGGGTTTGATTTTTCAGTTCTCGGTCAGTTTACAGTTTTCAGCAGAGTTATAATTACTTATATAAACCCTGTACCTTCTGTCTTTCTGCTTCAAAAACATCCATATATAAATCCAAGTCTTTCTCTCTGTTGCTTTGTTCTCTTGGAACAAGAAAAAAAAAAAAGCACCTCCATGACTGATTGACTACACGCTGCTTATACCTCTGAAGATATGAACATGAATTCTTTCATTGCCCATGGCCTATGGTGCATCAAGTGACAAAAGTGAGTTTTTGGCATAGAAGCAAAATCACGAGCAACAGCAAGTCTTTCCATTACAGTTCAGCAAAACCAATCAGTTTCCAATAATTGCAGATGTGGCAAGCTCCCAACACATAGAATAAATAAAGATGGTTCAGTGGTAGTACATTATCTGTGCCCAAAGAATACGGTTGTGTACTGGCCGAAGATACATCAACAGTTTTATGTTTAAATTTCGAATCGCGGAACTTTCGAGTGATTGGTGGAGGCATCTGGTACAATGATTAATCTTTTGCAGTGTTGGATTGCGCCTCCAGTGAGTTGTAATTTTGTTTTTTTCGGCTTTTCCATCTTCGTATTTAGTTTAATCAGGTCCGGTTCAAATTCGTAGAAAAAATACTGGTACATTCCTGGATAGATTAGCTCATTTTGAATTCCAAAAAAAAATTGTTTCGAAGTTGTGCGTTCGAAATTCGAAAATATCTTTCATGTTTGGCTTTAGTCTCGTTTGGAACTGAAAATACAACCAGTCGAATACGGGTCACCTAAATTCTGGGTCTTGTCTGTAAAATAAAGATCTCACGGTACACTGGCCTAAATATAACAAAAAGTAACAGTTACTTACGTAAACATCGCAATTTTAAAAACAATGCCGGGCCCTCATGTGCTTTTGTATCCGGTCCCAAAAATATTGAGGTCAGCCCAAGTTCCAACATAAAGTATTTTTCATTTAAACTTTTATACCCTGAGTTAACATTCGGGAGGAATCTCAACCGACACAATTCTACGTCACAAGGTATTCAAAGAAAGTAGGGCTTTTAGTCGAGGCTCATGTGAAACAAGCATATATTATGTTTTTTTTTCTTTTGTTTGTGCTTATAATCTCTAACTTGGACGACATTATGAATATGACCGTATACTTAGGTACAGAATAAATGGGCATGCTAATTAACATTTAGGCATTCTACGTCCCCTTTTCACTAGGCTATTCATTTTAACAGCCAGGTGATACCATAAGAAAAATACGCTGTTTATAATTCCAGAAAAATAATTTACAGGCGTAACGAAAACCAAGGTTAGGTTAAAAACCAGACAAAGTACGCTTCATTGACATATTTATTCCGAATATTTCCGAATCAAAAACCGAACCAAACGACGATTACAGTTAAAAATAACTTTTCCCTTTCTCTAAACAAACGAATAAGAAGAGGCCTATAAAGTTAAAGTAAACGCCAACACACCATGCTTCAACCCCCATGACATATACCAAAAAAAGAAAAAAACCCTAAACATAGTGACATCTGTCAAGGAAATCGTTTGAAAGATTACGCAGCCCCTACGCGCGGATCCCATGAAACACTTGACGGTTATTATCGCGCGATTTACGCGCTCTTTTGAGCACAAAACAAGATGGTGGATTTAAATTGTTTATGGCGATATTTGCCGTACATTTGGTAGAATAATTGGGGGTTATATTTAGAGTTGCCGATTGTGAAAATGTGTATTTTGCGTGTTATAGTGTAAGGTCGAAATTATATTCCTGATGGTTTGGGGGTCTTTATAAAAATATCTGTTGTGGTGGGTAGGTTATGCAAGGGACTTTAGATTTTTCTGGGACATAGGTAAATAATTATGGCACTTGAAATGTTTTGTACAGTGCAGTGTTAATTTAAAGCTTTGATCTGGTTAGTTTCCTTCAAACGTTAGGATTTATACAAGGTATTGTTTTGCATCCTCGTAAAAATTCAGGAGGTTATCAAAAGACATAAATAATCAAAGGGTAGGGTAGGTAGGTAGGGTAGGTAGGTAGTAAGGGTAGGGTAGGGTAGGGTAGAGTAGGTAGGTAGGGTAGGGTAGAGTAGGTAGGTAGGTAGCGTAGGGTAGGGTAGGTAGGATAGGGTAGGTAGGTCGGATAGGGTAGGTGGGTAGTAAAAAGTGCATTGCAACGCATGCTGGGTACAGCTAGTTATTAATAAACGCTGATTTTTTGGTTGTTTAAGTTTGTCAGTAATTCAGAATAACCCCCTTAACGTGGTTTATGGAAGAATAAATGATCGAATAAACGTTTGAGATTTTTTGTTTGTGTGTAAGCAAGGATATAAGGCTCAGACGGGCTATGTTTAAAACACGGGTGGTACACACTTACCGATTTCCGCAAAACAGAAAAAAAAAACTTACTAATTTTATTATTGATTGGGGACTACAATAGCATAGTTACCTCCTTGAATTTGACGAGGATGCAAAACAACACCTTGTACTCCCTGTCTACTTAACCAGGCAAAGAAGAAGAAGGAAATCTCTAGGTGTTTTAGATAATATTAGGTATGTATCAACCTCCAACTAAAATTAATTGTTAATACTTACTTCAAGATTTTCGCAAATTATTTCTCTAATATGTATAATCATTATTAACTGCCTAGCCTTTTCCCAACTTTATTAGGCTCGGCTTCCAGTTTTGCCGGGTGCACCTAAATTCCAGTATTTTACATGGAAAGACTGCCTATCTGATTTTCATAATCCAGTTAGTACTGGCTAATACTTTATCCCTCGGTAAGACTGGTTGTCAGACTTTCGGGCCACTGACTACCGTATTTCTCCAAAACAATCATCTGGCTTTTCCCAAACTCTCTTGGGGTCGGCTTCCAGTCCAACCGGATGCAGCTGAGTACCAGTATTTTACATGAAGCGACTGCCTATCCGACCTCCAAAACCCAGTACCTAACTGGGTAATACACGATACCCCTTGGTAAGACAGGATGTCAGACTTTTGGCTTCTGACTACTCGTAACGACTGTCAATCTACAAATAACAGCCGGAACCATCGACTTAAGGTGCTTTCCGAGGAACGGAGGAATCACGGTATGTAATTATGGTCACCCATCCACGGACCAACCTCCGCAAGCACGTCTTAATTTTAAAGATCGCCCCGTGCGGCTGTTATTATTTAGCCATGAGCTCTTTCTCTAAAACAATAAAGAACATAATTTATAAGTGTATCCTGTAAAAACTGAAGGGTACAGACCCAACACCCCGTGAACCTATTCACGTCAAAATTAATTGCCAGTTGGAAAATATAGGTAGGTACGGTCTACCCGTCTACTTCTTTAGAAATAACTCCTTTTGTAAATGCGGGCCAAACATTTGTAGGCTGTCTGGGAATTTTCTTTAATAATTGAACATCGATTTTCTTTGAAGACTTAAATTCTGAACACCAACTTCACAAAACAAAAGAAAAGTAGTGTTTTGTTTTTGCTGGTACCAATTTTTTTTCTGTATCGATGTTTAACAAAATAATTGAAAAGGAAATACAGGGTATAACGGAAAGGGTATATACATCCTTAAGGGTGTGCTACAGACTATCATAGGCAGCTGGTATTTTTTTTGCTAAAAAACATGTTTTATCATGAGAAACATGTTCAGTTTGATAGTCTGTAGCACACCCTTAAGTATGTATATACCCTTTCCGTTACACCCTGTATAGAGAGGAGCTTGTGGCTAAATAATAACAGCCGCACGGGTCGATCTTTAAGGTTAAGCCGTGCTTGCCGAGGTTGTTCCGTGGATGGGTGACCTAATAATACATAACTACATACCGAGTTTCCTCCGTGCTTCGGAAAGCACGTTAAACCGTTGGTCCCGGCTGTCATTTGTAGATCATCTTTGACAGTCGTTACGAGTAGTCAGAAGCCAAAAGTCTGACATCCAGTCTTACCAAGGGGTATCGTATTACTCAGTTACTGGGTTGTGGAGGTCAGGCAGTCGCTTCATGTAAAATACTAGTACTCAGCTGCATCCGGTAAGACTGGAAGCCGCCCCCAACATAGTTTGGGAAAAGGCTAGGCAGATTATGATGAAGATATACGGTGAAGGCTGGAAGGAAGACCGACGCTAAAACGGTTACCATGATAAATGATGTTTATTTTGCAAGTAGGTTTTTACAAACACTTTTACACGTCATTTTTTTTTTAAACTAGATGGGGCCTGTCTTTCGTACCTCACTACTCTGAGAAGAAACAGCCGAAACAAACTCAGAGGTTGGAGGATGTATCCTGCAGTACCTCATTCTGTTTTAGCGTGCGTGTCTCGTCCACCTTGCAGTTTTTACAGTTGTATTGCAAGCTTGGGATTGGGTAGATGGGATAAGCACAATTTTTAGTAACTCGAGAGTGGCGGTACCTGTACAGAAGTCCAAAAGCTTTGCTTTCTCTTGTGACCCACTGCTCTTTATTCAAAGGTTCCTGATCAGTTTCCTTTATGCGCTTCCTAACTTGCCGTCATTTTGACTATTAGGTACTTTACTGCTACCTATTACATTAAGTTTTGCTGAAGCAAGTTTAATGGAAACTGGTACAGTCGCGTCAATTACACAAAACTGCAACGCAACGTTGTTGACAGTGATAAATTTTCCGAAACTACTCTCGAAACTTGCAATCTCATGCTTGTAGCCCGAACCACGATAGAAAGAAGTACTCACTCGATAAATAACACATCCCGAAGTTACGCCTTTTTGCCTATGGGTAGGTAGAAGCTACAGAACGCCACCTGCTACGATTCTTTCATACTATATGATATGGATGTTCATATCATAATATAACGTAGTATGAGCTTTAGGGTTGCGTGCCAACCAGTCCATGCTTAACTCTTAAAACTCTCTCTCTTAACTCTTAACTTCAAAAGAAAATTAAAGAATTTATTAATAGAAAAATGCTATTATTCAATCACCGAATATTTGAATGACATGCTATTATAAAATTTCTGACATAGGTACCTAACAATTATTGATGTGACATTTGACATTTAATTTTAATTTATGACATCATTCAATCTCTTGACATTCTTTATAAAGTGCTGAAAGTTTTCATTTATTGTAATACGTGCGGACATTTTTTTTTTTTTTTGTATACTACACATAATTTATCTAATTATCTAATCGACATCGTTCAGTGTGATTGAAAATTCTTAATGCGATAGATGATCTAATTTATTTTACTGGTTATTTGTGGTCCATGTATCTATATTAATTTCTTGTTTTAATTATATTGCATGTATTGCTATTCTTGTACGCCCTAGAGGCAAAACATAGCGCCCTCAATGTATAACAAATAAGAACTTATAATGTACCTATGTTTTACAATTAATAAATGAATAAATAAATGAATAAAAACTCGGGCAGCGAGAGCACGTGCGCCTAAAGTCATTCATCTACTTACTGATAATTTGGTGGTTTTATTCTAAACCCTAACTAGTGTAACTAGTGAACACTATGTGATCACTATAGCTATCCCGCGCAACTTCGTCTGTCACATTTTTCCCGTTTTTGCAACATTTTTCATTGCTTTTCGGCTCCTTTTGGTCGTAGCGTGATGACATATAGCCTATAGCCTTCCTCGATAAATGGGCCATCTAACACTGAAAGAACTTTTCAAATCGGACCAGTAAATCCAGAGATAAGCGCGTTCAAGCAAGCAAACAAACTCTTCAGCTTTATAATATTAGTATTAGTATAGATACACGCACGCCGCCCGATTGTGAATACTACGCACTTGACCATTCCGAAGAACATCACAAATATGATTCATTAACACTTAAAACGGGATATTTACCATGTGTACTATTTGTTTTGAGTTCCGGATATTTTGTCGCTGTTACAAACGCCATGATCACAGATAAACTTGGTTTCCGTGCGAAAAAATTAAAACCCTTGAAATTCATCATCAAACCACCCAACTATGTTCGGGTCGGCTTCAATCCAACCGGATGCAGCTGAATACCAGTATTTTACATGGAGCGACTGCCTATCTGACCTCCACAACCCAGTTAGTACTGGGTAATACGATACCCCTTCGTGATACTGGTTGTCAGACTTTTTTTTGGGCCACAGACTACATGTAACAACTGTCAAAGATCTACAGATGACAGCTGGGACCAACGGCTTAACGTGCTTTCCGAGGCACGTGCAAGCTTAAAATTGCGGGCGGAAATTATTCGCGGGCGCTAGTAATAACTAAAACTTGTATCCACATAGCTAAGCTTCCAAGTGCACAATGGTTATTCCATTAAGTCCACAGAGGGTGACCTTTCCATCTCGTTGACACAACTCTGGGCGGTCGATAAGTAGCCGCTTTGTTGTGTTTTCCTTTCAATCCCAGCTTATAAAGGACTTTAGCATTTTATAACAGTAACTGGGTTCTCGGTTGTTAGCTATTTAGTTCTAATTGGTATTGGTAGTATTAATAGGGGATAATCCTATTTTTTTTTCTTTGTCCGTCGGGTAGTTTATTAAAAAGTATTGGACACGTATTTTTTCTTTTTTCACGTGGTCATAAAATTACGGAGATATATTGAGTTGAAATGGCGCATGACGTCACATGTAGGTAAGTTTTATACCTACTTGTGACGTAGTAAGCCCCCACTCTCCAACTTTAATGAGTTCTAACTAAGTAATTTTTTGATATTTTGATAAAACAAAAAATACGTGTCTAATATTTTTGTATTACCTGTCTGACGGACAAAATAGAATGTCGTTTTCTTTACCCAGTCCGATCCCCTATTGGTCCTATGAGACGAATTTGGTCTTCTCGGAAGAAAAATGGAAAGCATGAGTACCAATGGCAATAAGCTCGCCCCTATAGTTGGAGCTTTAACGTAACTATCAAAATATGGATGGACTAAGTACAATGGGTGTAAAAATACACCCTTACGGAAGCCGAAAGGCATTTGTTCTCCACGTCATTGCGATCATTCTGTTGTTTTGGACCATATCTGGGAACCATCTAGATACGGAGATATTGGAGATATTTTTTCTAAACTAATATTATAAAGAGGAAAGATTTTATTGCTTGTTGCGATTTAACTCAAAAACCACTGGACCGATTTAAAAAATCTTTCACAGTGGCGAGTAACATAGGCTATATTATATTACAATTTTTGCGAACGTAGTCGCGGGAGAAGTGCTAGTTTTAAATATCTTTGTTATGTTACCTCCTACTTTACTTTAAATACCTCCATGACCCCTGCATTATTCAAAGCATCCATCAGTAACATGTTTTCGGTGCGTTACATTGAGTTCTTCCGTAAAACGTGAATTTTCACCTAAAAAAAATTACTTTCCCAGCAATAATTTTTGCGTATGCTTGGTTGATAGCTTCGTTAAGGTTCAGGTACATCTCTGCCTGATACTTCGGAAATTATATGCGTGATGTTTTATAATGGGTACATGGAGGTTACCCAAAACGTTTAGACCTTCAAAATCATCATCTGCCTAGCCTTTTGTCAAGTATGTTGGGCTCGGCTTCCAGTCTAATCGGATGCAGCTTAATAACAGTTTTAACCACCCAGTTAGAAGTGGGTATTAAGATACCCCTTGGTAAGACTACCTTACTACCATACCATTACCATACTATTTGAATTCTTTTAAAAATAAATGAATATTTGTTTAACACACCCAGCAAAATTAATAATTAATTCTTATAAACTCCAACAATCTATGATGTCAGGTTTCCCGTAGCTATGACATTTTTCAGCGTTCTATTACTTATCCATACTTATATTATAAATGCGAATGTCACTCTGTTTGTTTGTTTGTTTCCTTTTCACGACTAAACGGCTAATGGGATCTTAATGAAATTTGGGAAGTAGATAGATTTCAACCTGGGGAAGGACATAGGCTATATATCATCACGCTACGACCAATAGGGGCGGAGCAGCAATGAAAAATGTTGCGAAAACGGGGAAAATTTGACGCAGACGAAGTTGCGCGGGACAGCTAGTTTTTTATAATAAATGGCTGCAGTTTATATTACACCGGTGAAGGCTTTAACTTGCCAGTAACAGGACGACCCGTTCCGCTCGGATGAATCTTAACTGCCTCCATAGAATGATATATAAGTAGGTTTTAATACTTTGTTTTTCTTCTTATTTATGAGGAGAACTGCTAAACGTTGCTGGTTTATTTTGCATAAATATCTTGCTTTAACCATCAATGTATACCTTTCGCTTTCCATCCAGGAAAGTGAGACCTATGAAAAGGTGGATTGATTGTGTCAGAAATGATATGAAGGAAGAAGTACTTAAAAGATAGCGTGACGAATGACAAGGGAGAATGGAAGAAAAAAAACCGGCCAAGTGTGAGTCAGACTCGCGCACGAAGGGTACCGTACCACTATTTATAAAAACGAGCAAAAATCTCCCTTTTTTAACCCCCGGCCAAAAAAGAGGGGTGTTATAAGTTTGATGTGTGTATCTGTGTGTCTGTGTATCTGTGTGTCTGTCTGTGGCATCGTAGCTCCTAAACGGATGAACCGTTTTTGATGAAATTGGTTTCGTTTGAAAGGTGTTTTAATCGAGGGTGTTCTGAGCTATGTTTCGAGAAAATCTGCTCAGCCGTTTGAAGCTCATCACCTCTTTTCTAGTTGAAGGTAAATTAACAATTTCCACAGGTCTGGTCGATTCGAAATTTGAAATCTTGTCACTTGTCACCATGGGCATCGCCGGGGGGGAAACACGTTTTTTTTTTTTAAATTTGCTGTTTTCGTTAATTGGCGAGAAGACACGCAACACCGAGAAAAGTGGAAGCAATGGGGGAGGCCTATGCCCAGTATTGGGACAGTCAAGGCTAAGATAAAACAATATAAGTTTAAAAAGCATGAAATAAAAATTAAACTAAGTAGACCGCTTAGTACAAGCACAAAACAAAGCGGAGCCCCGACGCTAAGACGCTTGGATTACTTTATTTTTGCATTTTTAGAGGTATTTTGTGTCGGGGGTTTTTTTAATTTTTTTGTATAATTTAATTCTGTTTTTAGTATTTGTTGCTATAGCGGCAACAGAAATACATAATCTGTAGAAATTTTAACTGGCTATCTATAGATCACGGTTTATGAGATACGGGCTGGTGACAGACACCGGACCGACGGACGGACGAATGGACGGACGGACAGCGAAGTCTCAGTAATAGGGTCCTGTTTGACCCTTTGGGTACGGAATCCTAAAACGTGTTGTGACGACACCAAATGACATGGGGCAAGGTCAGGAAGATGATGCCGAACTTAATTAAACGAGACTTGTCTCAATAACCTGTCTATCACTTCAGAAGTACCTAATATTGATGCCATTAATTAATGATCAAAAAACAAATGAATATTAAAAAAAAAACCCGCCAAGTGCGAGTCGGACTCACGCACGAAGGATTCCTCACCAATATTTATAGAAACGAGCAAAAAAAATCACTTTTTTGTATGGGGAAAACCCTTAAATATTTATTCTATTCTGTTTTTAGTATTTGTTGTTATAGCATCAACCAACTATCTCGGTTCATGAGATACAGGCTGGTGACAGACGGACGGACGGACGGACGTACAGCGAAGTCTCACTAATAGGGTCCCGTTTGACCCTTTGGGTACGGAACCCTAAAAAGGAGCTATGGAAATCTCCCTGGTACACTGGAAGTGTAAAATAATTTCTGACGGTAAAATAGCCAATAAAATAGGTAATAGTATATTGTGTATTAAGGGCGGTAAGTAAGGAATTACGATCGAGGCTCTAGTAGAAGCCCGAAGTCGAAGACTGAGGGCTTTCTGAGTCGAGGTTCGTAATTCCCGTACCGCCCGTGAAACATACAATGTTTTTCATCACATTTGCGAGTTAATAATCATGAATATGACACAAGTCAGCACATATTATTACGAAATACGTGAACTGATTTGCGGATGGCGGACCGTTTGCCCACACCACAGATTATACAAATGTTTTGTTCAGAAACGTTAAAGGCAAATACTTACCTAGGTATACAGCCATGACGGAGTATAAAAACAACATAAGTCATAAGACACAAAATAAGTTTTGATACAAAAAACTATCGATTATTTAGATTTTAGAACATTAGTTGAGTAATTAAATAACATGTAGCGAGATTGAATGAAATTCCTGTTTAGATAACATTTCAAGACAATTTTTCAAATGCGTGTAAACTCCTTGTTTGAACTTGCATGACCTGTGTGCTGTCATGCTGTGCTGTAAATTAAAAAAAAAAATTACTTACCGCCCTAGGGTTTTATATGGGGCATCAGCCAAGTTAACCTGTATGTAATGACACTGTTTACGTGCAAGTGTGATGAAAAATATTTTACCGTATTTATTTGTCCTTTCGGACATAGGACTATTTTCAGGCATTGAAAAGTTGATGCTTCGTTTATCATTATCTAATTTTCTAAATAGAAACTAGATTCTTACTTTCTTAAAGAAATTTAATTAATTATTCGAACTAATGCCCTAACTAAATGTGTTTATTTCTTATTGACGCGCGTTTAAGCGGATGCGTTCTAACACAAGAGCTGGCTCGCGTCACGGAAATACACAGATAAATGTAATTTAGCAGTCAAAATTAATCGTGAATCTTGCCAAATTTATAGTTTACAATAGGTTATTGCGTTTTAGTTCTAGATAACATGAGGTAACAGCGTGTTTAACATTGTACAGTCAGCGCCAAAAACATGTAAACACGGACAAGGAACCATTTCGTTGTCAATAACGATTATTTTATAATTGTGTAAACAATGTTAAGCAACTTAACTTAGTAAACAATAATTTTCTCCAAAACCTCCAACGCAAGAAGAAGTCGGCCGGATACATAAGTCCAAAACAGTAGATAGAGAGTAGTAGTAGATTCTAGGTGTTTATCCTAGAATGTGGCTATAAACTAAGTGTGTGCCAAATCTAGTTCCTATATTAACACATAGATACTTTTTAACTAAGAAACCCGTGGGACAATAAATGAACTCCACGCGGGCGAAGACGCGGGCATAAGCTAGCGGACAAATCAAATACGCATCCTATGACCGCTAAACGTGTGTTAGACACATCATTCCGTCTGTCTTTTTAAATACAACGCCAAAATAACGAACGACCTGTCATTTTAGAGCTGTCATATATATGTCAAATTACGATGAAATCAAACCTTCCAAGTTCCAACCAAATATGTAATGGTAATTATAACTTCTTATCAATAAAATGTGGATGTGAAAGGTAATATATGTAGTTCATTTTTATGATTATTAGTTTTATAGTTGCTGTAGGAGTATTAGGCACTTTAGAAATGACGCAAATCAAGTGGTAGGCGACAGTATTAGCAGCGAGGTCATAAAAAGAAGAAAATTATGATTATAAAAATTGCAAAGAGAAACTGCTGAACCTACAGAATTTAAATTGAATTATTTTAGCTTGCTTGCTTGTAGATATTTATTTTCTTTTTACGAACGCTGGAAAAACGGATCTCAAGACAGTAATAAAATAATGTGCAGTCACGTTTCCCGCGCAATTAAACGTTTGACAGCTGTCAAGCAGTTGATTTTGTAGCTGTTTTAACGACTTTCAAAATGGCGGCTATAAATACGATATGTACATATCTGGCTGAATTGACGGAAATGGTTTTAGAGATTTGATCACAACACGAAATTTGATTTACTTGAAGATTTTTATTTAGGATAATTATTTGATGGTTATTGCTTTTAATAAACCGGAAATACTATTACTTATTATAAGCAGTGATAGCCTAGTGGTATGACCGTAGTACTGCCAATTCATAGGGCTCAAGTTCGAACCCAAGACACACACTTTCCGATTTCCGATTCATGTGCGTATTGTATAATTATCACTTGCTTTGGTAAAGAAAACATCGTGAGGAAACCAGCATGCCTCAAAAATATTTCTCGACGGCGCGCGGCGTGGCATGTAAAGCTAAGTCAGAGGCCCATGGGCGGCATAAAAACTCTCACACCACGTGAGGTACTAACCACACGATAAAGAAAGACTAAGTATTACGATTCTCGATGACTCGTTTCTCGGTGACTCGTTTCCCGATCGAGTCGTTGTAAAAATTGGTCCTATGATCCGTAAAGAGAAGATCCTTCCTCTTTACAGATCAAAGGATCGAATCAAAAGCTATTGGTGTTCGATATCGGTGTTACCCTAAAGCTGCATACACCGTGTAAATCACCTCATCACGAAGCCGTCAACCAAGCATTCTGTACATGAAACTAAGTAACTTTACGCAAAAATTATTGCTGGGAAACGATTTTTTTTTTGGGCGTGTAAAATCATGTTTTGTGATAGAACTCAATGTAACGCACTCAAAACATTGTGCTGATGGACGGATTTAATAGTACGGGGGTCGTGGAGGTGTTTAAAGTAAAAATCTTACATTAAAAACTTGTATTAAAAAAAATACTTGTCAAAAAGTTGGAACTTTGACACCTAATATCTCCGTAACTAGAAGGTTCCCAGGTATGGTGTAGAACAAAAAAATGATCGCAATGACAGGGAGAACCAGTGCCTTTCGGCTTCGTTAAGAGGTGTTTTACACTCTTTATATAGTTAGGATAGACCTTTTCATAACATAACGCCTGTAATTCCAGAACGGTTATGCAGAGGTGTACATTACAGTTACGTACGTACGACTTGGTACTCTCATTTCGCCAGATATGTGTAATTCCCATGTAATAGGAGCCGACCCACTCAGGCTCCGTGGGTGCCAATGATCATGGAATCATCAATTTCTGATGGAAAACCCAATAAAACCAGTAAACTAAACTAAACCACTAAACACCCAATACAATCTGGGAAGACCTTTAGTGTTTACATAGTGTGTAGGTTAGTTGACAAGGCCCGCAATGGCCACTGGTAGACGATCGATATCTCCCATTCCCTCTAGATATTGCGATTCTAACCGTTTTGTAAACAGTTCACAACATATCCACACCATCAAGAGTACTTCATCGGAAATCGATGTCATCGGGCTAGGTACAACGTGATGAGATGCTTCCTAACCACAAATATTCGTGAATCATTCCACATCCACACATTTGTGGAACGTATAAACAGATCTGCAATAAGTGTAATCATTCCAGTTTAACTTTGGCTAGTAGAATTAAGATAGATGGCTGACATAAACCATAGCTGTTGAATTCGCAAATAGTGTTGATTGCAAGGTGAAAGAAACTCCTTGCCTACCTATGTTGTGTATATATACTTTGGGATTTCGTAAACAGTGCTCGTTTGGGAAGTGATGTGTTTATTCCTAGATAGGGAGTAGTGTTTTTTATGTTTTGTTCTTTTTACTCCGATTTTTATACAAAGTGTTGTTTTGCATCCTCGTCAAATTCAAGGAGGTAACTATGCTAATGATTCTCGACACGAATCAATAAAAAAATGGGTAGGTAATTTTTATTTTTTTTCTTATTTACGGTAATCAGTAATAGTGTGAACCACCCATGTTTTAAACGCGGCCCGTCTGACCCTCGCCTTATAACTGGCAAACATAAACAACCAAAAAAATGTACATTAATGTTCATTAATGTTTATTAATAATTAACTAGGTACCATAATTAATTATTTACGTCTTTTGTGACAACATCCTGAATTTTGACGAGGATGCAAAATAACACCTTGACAATAGACATATTGGAAAATTCTAGGCTAATTAAGATTCAAACAAGACACGTTGTAAGTATCGTCAAAAAGATATTTCGTTCTTCTAAAGTCATCTGCCTAGTCTTTTCTCAACCATGTTGGGGTTGGCTTCCAGTCTCACCGGATTCAGCTGAATACCAGTATTTACCATGGAGCCACTGCCTAACTGACCTCTACAACCCAGTTAGTACTGGGAAATACGTTACCCCTTGGTAAGACTGGTTGTCAGACTTTTTTTTGGGTCACCGCCTACCTGTAACAACTGTCAAAGATCTACAGATGACAGCCGGGATTTCTTTTCGAGGCACAGGCACACTGGAAATTGCGGGCGGAGAATAATCGCGGACGCTAGTAATAACTAAAACTTGTATCATTCATTCATTTATCTTGTAATACTATTCTTTCTTCTAAAGTAGGTACTTAAGTAATTAATGTTAAAATATAAGTATCAACAAAATACTCCATTGTATTTTCCATCAGACAAAACATCTTTAATTTAACAAACTCTATTCAATACAGCTGTCAATTTCACTTACTACTGAAAACTATAGCTAAAACTTCAGGCTCAAGTCCCTATTTGGAATATTAAATCAAGTTATTGCAAATACTATAATATGCAGGTGTAACGGAAAGGGTATATACATTCTTAAGGATGTGCTACAGACCATCAAACTGAACATGTTTCTCCATCGGACTAACATCGTAATTGGGAAAAAAATATCAGCTTCTCCATACATTTGGGTCGAATAGGCATTGAAATTTTGTATGGAGCAGCAGATATTTTTTTCGTTATTACGATGTTTGTCCGATGGAGAAACATGTTCAGTTTGATGATCTGTAGCACACCCTTAAGTATGTATATACCCTTTCCGTTACACCCTGTATACCTCCAGTTGAACTGAAGCTGAGTCCTTATCCCCACACATGTGTACTAGATTCCAGTATCCAAAGCTGTATGTATGTTTGTGTACTGTAT
Source organism: Cerastis leucographa (assembly GCA_963082945.1). NCBI lineage: Eukaryota > Metazoa > Arthropoda > Insecta > Lepidoptera > Noctuidae > Cerastis > Cerastis leucographa. The sequence goes on along the minus strand of OY720365.1, from coordinate 13,570,609 downwards.
CCTAATGAGTATGTTTGTTTGTTTAGCGCAAGCTGGGCGGGCGTGGGAACGCCTGCTGTGCCGCGACGAACAAACGCACAAACATATTCTCCGCGGTCAACAACTTCTTCGCTGATTCGCCACTGGTGAATCAGCTCAAAGGGATCATGGTGAGTTTTTGAAATTTTAATTTATCTCTTAATGATAGGTAATACTGAGTTCACTGATGGGGGCCATTTTTCAACCTTCTTTATGCCGTACGGTATTTCATACAAACTTTCAAGTCTTTATTTTCCGAAATGACTGAACCGATTTTAATGGATCTTAATAGGCATAAAAAGGAAAAAGAGGTCGAAAAAGTTATCGAAAAATGTTTTCAAAATGTCTTTAAAAAAAAAGATAATTGAAAATTTCATTATATTTATATACTTAGATCATTTATAATCGGTCTAATTTAGCTGTAAAACTATTTTACGAAAATGCTTTTTAGTAAATTTTTAGACCTATGTATCCTGATTTATGCGTAGGTATGAAGTTTCTTAAAATCGGTTCACGCATTTAAGAAAAACAGGATTTGAAAGTTTGTATGAATTGTCGTAAGGTGTAAACGCACTTATGCCCTAAGGAATAAGGTTAAAAAGTGGTCGACCGTCAGTGAACTCGGTTCGCGGTAGTACCTATTGATAATAGTATGGTTTGGTCTTGCTGAGAGGGTCAATAAAAAACGTCTAACAAAAGCTATTTTCACACCACCTGCTCGATAATGTCAAATTGTATGTCATGCAACCCTAACCTAAAGTAAGTCATTTACGACCTGAGGTCTAGCAGGGCAATAATGTTGTACTGAATTTCATTATGACCCGCTGGTCAATAATGTGATTTGAATTTGGAACATAAATCGCTTACGAATATTCACGCATTCACCATTATGATCTGCACTAAAAAAAAAAGGATTGTGTGGTATTATGAAACCACGGTAAAAGTGAAACTTTTTTTCACACTAAAGACATTTAACTAAAAATTTTTGGAATAATATTTTAATAGAATATTATTCCAAAAATTTTTCAGGGTATAAAACGTAAAAAACGCGGAGTAGGTATAAACTTAAACTTTAACTTCCACTTTATCCCTACTCCGTGGCTGAGCGTCACGCGACATGCAACACACAGACGAAAAAGTTTGAGACGATGTAATAAAAGTTTCACTTGAAAAATGTTTTTAAAAATCGAACTGGCCACCACGAGATAGAATTTAATTAAAAGAAAAATAGTACACAAATTAAAAATAGGCGCGAGTACTGAAAATTGCTTTGCTTTGTTCATTTTTATACAACAAATTACTTAAAATATTGCAAATTCAATATTTTAAGTAATTTGGACGTTAAGCAGGAGTATTATAATTATCTGTGGTAAGGATCAAAGCAGGTGGTAGCCTGTATATGGCTACCCCCATAGGAAAAAGATAAAATCAGGCTCTTGGGTCGCCATTAGTACCAAAGGAGCATAATTGTAAAATTGTCGTTTTGTTGAAGTTCTGTTTGTTCCCCATAATCGATTTCGTCCCAAAAAACACAAATGGCTGTTGTGGTTCGCTTGAAAGCAGTCATTAAACATCTTCAGGGTCACGCAGTACAAAATAACTCATCATAATCGAACATCACGCCTGCAATAGCCGAAGGATTATGCAGAGATGTACCTAATAGTACAAAGTAGCCATCACCCAAACACAAAAAACAAAAAAAAAAGTGCGTGGAGTCTCTCCGCGCGGAAGAAGTGAAACTTCGTAATACTACACGCATGCGTTCGAGTGCCACGCCTTCACTCTCGCTCTGTCTCTTTCTATTCCCCCTCCGTGGTAGCAAAACGTTTAACGCAACCTTGTTGAAAGTCGCATAAGAAGTTTCACTTCAAAAAGTGGCTGCTACTGAGAATTTTTTGATGGAAAAACCCAACAAAACTTTGCTCAACCCGGGAATCGAACCCAGGACCTCATGCTCAGCACTCGACCAAAGAGGCATAACTATTCATGTTACCGCCATTACACAAAAAAAATAGTGCGTGGAGTCCCTCCGCTCGGAAGAAGTGAAACTTCATAATACTACAAGCATGCGGTCGAGTGCCACGCATTCACTCTCGTTATTTTATTGAGCTTGTAAATTATAGTTTTTTGTTTTCTTGTAGTATTATTTTTATTACATAAGGTTATCGAGGTTATTCTATTTATGGAAATTGAGCGAAGGCTGGTCACACCGAAGAGTCGAATGCATCTCTGTTTGCACGCCATCTTGCGTACCTAGTAGAACTACGTAGTCACAAATCTTGTAATACTGCCATCTCTTAGTAAGTTTTAGAAAATATTCCCCCTCCATGGTAGCGTTAATCTTGTTGGAAGTCGCATAAGAAGTTTCACTTCAAAAAATCCATTCAAAATATTACAAACTGATTTTTCAATATAGTCCCTGCAAGAAAATACCGAAATCCGTTCAAAAATGTTAAAAGATCCGGAATATATTCCTTTTATATTGCGCAGATCAAAGTATCGGAAAGAACCGGATTTCGTGTGAAATTCGCGGTAAAGCGGCTAGCTTAGGCTGAATAGAAATTACATATCGGTCCAGCCAATTGCCATTGAATATGTTACGAGTACGTACGGAATTCCTGTTTGGAGTTTTATTAGTTTGGAATTCTGGTAATTTAAAAAAAAAAACAAAATCAAAATATTTTATTTCACATAGGCATTGTAAGGTGTTATTGTGATAAAACTGAATGAGTGCAAAAAAAAAGTTTCTTAGGGAGAGTTGTTTGTTATCATGAGTACAATCACGTGTTTTGGTATCGGTCACTAATTACCAGGTACCCTATAAAGGGTGTAAAACACCTCTTAACGAAGCCGAAAGGCACTGGTTCTCCCTGTCATTGCGATCATTTTTTTGTTCTACACCATACCTGGGAACCTTCTAGTTACGGAGATATTAGGGGTCAAAGTTCCAAGTTTTTGACAAGATTTTTTTAAAATACAAGTTTTTAATGTAAGATTTTTACTTTAAACACCCTCTCGACCCCCGTACTATTCAATCCGTCCATCAGCACAATTTTTTGAGTGCTTTACATTGAGTTCTACCACAAAACATGATTTTACACCTCCAAAAAAAAAGTCGTTTCCCAGCAATAATTTTTGCGTAAAGTTACTTAGTTTCATGTACAGAATGCTTGGTTGACGGCTTCGTGATGAGGTGATTTACACGGTGTATATACTTGGTACTATGTATAAATCGATCAGTTAAATGCTGTTGCATGTCACACAATGTTATAACCTCATTGTCCTAATGGCAGACATAATAAAAAGTGACAAAGTTGTTTTGAATAATACGTCGTGTACCGACACAATTATTAATTGTTATGTACTGTGTGTTAGTAACGTGACCCTGAATTAGTTCTTAAACTGGAAGCGTCAGAGCAGTCCGCGAAAATCTTTTTTTTATGTTTTTGCAATTTCCAGTCAGTGTCAGGTTGTACATTAATTAGAATATGATTCACGATTGTGAAAAATATGAACCGTCTCTTTTCATTGAGTCTCATTGAATGAAATTTTCATGAACAGTCTAGCTATTTCTGATTTCGCTATCCTCGCGCTTCCTCCTTAAACAGAACTCGGTGTTTATTTTTAAGTATTAGAGTGGCGGGGTACTACTCACTTATGCCTATGCTTTCGAGAAACATAGGCGTGATGATGAAATGCTTTTTGTTCCAGACGAGACAAACGAACAGCAGCGGTGGCGAGCCAGGTCCTCCGGATGAATCTACTCGTCCTGACAGCAGAGGACCTCCAGCTGTGGCGGTTAGCCCTTCTGACAGGTCAGTTCAATCAACTTTTATTAACGTAGTGCTAAAGAACTGCCTTAAAGGTCCACTTTTCGTTGCGGTTTCTTTGGAATAGACAGGGTGGGTACCAGTACCATGACGTCTTAAAGCAGGATTGTTATAAATGTCATACCAGTGTGAGAAAGAGACGGAGCTATAGAAGACGTCGAGCGCCATCTCTTTCCCAATCTGGAGTAAGTTTAAAACAATACTGCTATAAGACGGCATGGTAGACAATCTGGAGTGAGGCAGATACAGTTAGGAAGATTACCTTGGCGCATGTGACACAATGCGCAATTTTAAAATACGAGTAACCCTTCTTTTTTATCCTACTAATATTATAAACGCGAAAGTTTGTAAGTATGGAAATATGAATATGGATGGATGGACGTTTGTTACTCTTTCACGTAAAAACTACTGAATGGATCTGGATGAAATTTGGCACAGGGATAGATAATAGTCTGGAATAGCACTCATCATCTGCCTAGCCTTTTCCCAAACAATCTTGGGGTCGGCTTCCAGTCTAACCGGATGCAGCTGAGTACCAGTATTTTATATGAAGCGACTGCCTATCTGACCTCCACAACCCAGTAACTGGGTAATACGATACCCCTTGGTAAGACTGGATGTCAGATTTTTGGCCTCTGACTACTCGTAACGACTGTCAAAGATCTACAAATCACAGCCGGATCCAACGGCTTAACGTGCTTTCCGAGGCACGGAGGAAACTCGGTATGTAATTATGGTCACCCATTCACGGACCAACCTCGGCAAGCACGGCTTAACCTTAAAGATCGACCCGTGCGGCTGTTATAATTTAGCCACGAGCTCCACATAGTCTGGAATAGCACATAGGATACTTTTTATCCCGGTAGTGTGATCCCGCGGGACAATTACCGAAAAAACGCGGGCGAAGCCGCGGGCAGAAGCTAGTAAGACTATAGGTACCTACAGTTGAATTGTCAAAATTAATTGGGACGTTGGGATGGTGTTACACAATTATTGCGCTGATTGAAATATAAAATGTATACAAATTAAGAACCCGTAGGTTCTTAACTTGTATACATTTTATATTTGAATTCCCTCTTTCTCACAAGTTTCTCAATCTTTCTTCAAATGTAACAACAATAGCGGGTCTGTGAAGACCCTTCTTAGAGCATTAAAGACTTTCATGAGTGCATTTTCTATACCGTCGCGAGTGTAATCCGATTTCCAAGTTATCTTCCTAGGGTTGCCTCGTTTGATAGTTAAAACGTACACTAAATTTGTGTGGTTTTACGTGTTACATGGGATGGGGATAAAAGATGGGAAAAGAAGTAAAGGTAGACAAATGAAACGCTGGGAAAATGATCTTAAAAGAGTCGCTGGTCCAAAATGGACCAGAATTGCAAGAGACAGAGATAGGTTGAAGTATTTGGAGGAGGCCTTTGTCGAAGGATAAGCTGTTGTTTGAAAACCGATCGTAAGAAACAAATCTTAATGTATATATTTATTTTTTTTAAACTTTGCCCCACACTAGGAATTTCTCCTGTATCGTGGGTGCGTTTACAAACATTTAAATTCACATACACAAACAGCCAGACCCGGAACAACTATCTGTAGGCCATACAAATATTTGTTCCGTGCGGGGATCGAACCCGCGACACGCAGCGCAGCAGTCGATCGCTCAACCACTGAGCCAAACGCGCCGTCAAATTATTGTAAAACAGCCATAATTACTTATTTTATTTTTATTTAAACGTGTTACATAATGTTTCGGTGGTTTCAGATTTCGAGACCAAGATTTTGTAACAATATTTTGATCAAAAAAGTGCTCATGGACTTTCTTGCCCATTCTTCTCCATAGAGATCTACTGTTTGGAATGGGCAACTACAGCGCTTTCACAAGTCATGTTGACTGTAGCTTCGCTTTTTTTGACATTTAATAGTGCCTGTAATGGTCTAATTGAAATAAACGCTTTGAGTTCGACTTTTTGAGTTTGAGAGACCGTCTGACTAATTAAATGAACTTTGAGTTAGTTCGACTTTTTGAGTTTGAGAGACCGTCTGACTAATTAAATGAACTTTGAGTTTGTAATACACTTTTTATCACAATCCAAATGATTTTGAAGGAGATTATTAAAATCCATTGCATCTTATGTTTTAAAAAATCGTCTGATCGACAGTGAAAATAACGAAATGTATATTGTTGAATTGTCAAAATAAACTGAATTAGATGTCATTGATCTGGTCTAGTGGTCCAAAGCGCGACAGCTGAGCTCCTACTTCTGAGTTCGATTCCCGGGTCGAGCAAATTGCTATTAGTCTGGATTTATGCCCGGTTGATGGCAATATGGTAGTCGTGGATGTATTTGAAGTTTAGGGGTATGAGGTACAGGGTGTAATGTTTCTTCATCTCCTATAGAAAAGGGAGGATCGTCCGACCAGACGAGTGTTATGTCTGGTGGGTCACTGCCCGACAGTTGTTGTCGGGTTTTCCTATACAGTCTTAAGTCGTAAGTAAGACTTGTAGGAAATTAATGCTAGTTCTTCCGTCGTGTCATAGATAGTGCTGGTTGTAACTTGGTTTTTGTAGGTCGCTACATCACTCTCCTAGGAGACCGGAGGTCGGAGATCGATAGTAGATTGAGTCAGCTTGTAGTATGTATAGCAATGCCAGTTGGAAGCTCGTTGCCGCATTGTTCACGGTGAGTTGGATCAGTCTGCGGTAGTAGTGCGTAGCCCAGTGAGTCGGGGCCGACGCTGCGTTACGTTCGGACGTGGTACAGCGCCGCGATGTGGCAGATTGTTAGAGGTGTCGACCGGGAGGTATGAAGCTCTCGGCCAGCCAAAAATGCAGTGTGCTGTGGCAAGGTCGGACCAGTTTAGGAGTATGAGGAACATGGTGTAGTTCAAGTTCCTCGATACAGCTTAGAAAACAACGGATCCTCCAACCGGGCGTGTGTTATGTCTGGTGGGCAACTGCCCGACAGTTCTTGTCGGGTTTTTCTATATACGTCGTGGATAACTTTGCTTGCGACTTGTAGGAAATTGATGTCCGTTCTTCCATCGTGTCATAGATGGCGCTGTAGTACTTTTTGTTGTAACTTGCTTTTTGTAGGTCGCTACTGAAGTAAAGTTAAAAAATTCAAAGCTTAAAAAAAAAAACTTGTCATAAAGTTGGAACTTTGACCCCCAATATCTCTCCAACTAGAATGACAGGTATGGAGGAGGAAGACATGTTGCGCCGACCCCAAATAAATTGGGATAAGGTCAAAAGAATGATGATGATCTCCGTAACTAGGTTTCCAGGTATGGTCTAGATCTAGAAATTCAAAGTCAAAGCATTTATTTCAATTAGACCATTACAGGCACTTTTGAAAGTCAAGAAAAACAAACAATATAAAACGCGAAGCTACAGTCACAGTCACAAGACATAATAACTTATGAAAGTACTACTGTAGTTGCCCATTCCGTAGCGTAGATGTCTAGGGAGAAGAACGGGCAAGAAACTCCATGGACACTCTTTTAAATCAAAATATGTTACAAAATCTTGGTTACATCATTCATGTTAAGAATTACAAATATGTGAGAACGATGTAGAAATACGGGCAAGTTAAGAGCGTCCAGAGAAAAAGATTAAATCAGTAATTAAAAATAAAGTAATTAAAATAAACCGTGGCAGCTGAGAGATGACCAGTCACAACTGACAGCGCCCGTTCACGAACATGATGCATGTATCAGCCATCATTCAACTCAACCATTTTGAAGGGAACTAAACGACCCGACACACCTGCCACCATCAGCGTGACATTTAAGTGAGCATGACATTCACTCAACCACCAGGGTAATTTCGCGTCAATTAAAGATGTAGGTACTCATTAAATGGTGGCTTTACAGTACATAGTACTCACACATGTGCTATGCAATTATATAATACTAAGAGATTGAATATAAACAATGCAAATATATTTTTACAATCTTCTGCAGCTTTCACAATAACTTCACTTTGTAATTCAGATGATTGCGATTGCCCCTATGGTTGTGGAGCAGGACCAGCATTAAGCCAAGCATTTTTATCATCAATATAATCTCCCAACTTATAATATGCTTGCCTACATAGTGTGCGTTTTATGCAAGATTTAAATTTCGTTTCATTCAGTTGCAGAAGGAAAAAAACAGGAGGTATTTTATTGTAACATTTTAAACAGTACCCCATGAAAGATGAGTCTACTTTAGCTAACCTGAAACCTGGCTGAAATGAAGAACAAAACGAATGATCGCAATGATGAGGAACAAGAATAAGGTTCAGCCCTGGGGTGTTACTATGACGCTTAAAACATTATTGTTCCATTCCTATTCCAGAGTGGGAAAGAGATGGAGCTAGACGACCTGTATAGCTCCGTCTCTTTTTCACTCTGGAATAAGAATGAACAATAATGTTTTAAGACGTCATGGTACGCCACCTGATCAATTCTAAAAGCGTGCACTTAATCTGCTTCCGTATTGATTAAACCGTTCAATTTATTTTCCGATCCAGCTTTGAAACATTTTGATGGCATTACTTTTCCATTAGCGTTCAGCCAACGATGAAAACCCTGTTTTTATTAACACTTTAATGAAAAAAAAAAAGTCAAAGGCGGAATAGTTTTTCAAAGCTTTTCAATTTCCGTGGAAATAATTAGTAGGTGAGCGGAAAAGTCGTTAGTGCCGCATGCAAGCAAGCACGCAGCATGCAGCATGCAAGCAATCATGCAAGCATGCAACATGCAGCAGGCATGGTTTTTGTCACGGCTCCGGCTTCCGGCTTCCGGCTTATTTAAAATCGCGTAGGCACGGAGGGGCGAGGCGGCCCGCGATTTGAGGAGCAGGTGGTTGTAACACTCGCCGCCGCAGCTGAGGCTGGCCGGCAGAGCCGGCCATCAAGCCGAAGCTGCGGTGGTGAGCGTTAAACCCATCTGCGACGATAAACTCGCGAGGGACCGCCTCGCCCCTAGCGCAACACTCTAGGGGTAGGGCAGACAAGACTGCGTGGAGTCGGATTTACAGCGATTCGTTACTGTCACTAAAACCTATTTTTTTTATTAGCATGTGTTTTAGGACTAAAAAAAATATTATAAATGAACATTCGGAATAATACACATTATTTAACACAATACTTAGGACAAATGATTTTAGGTCTTGTAAAATTAGGAGATTCAATAATAATAGTACTCGATATTATGACAGAATACTTTTAGAACTAAAGATAATTATGTTAAACAAAATTTCGGGATTTTGAACATTATGGTTACTGAAGTTATATTTCTCCTATCTTATTGATTTAATATCTTTAATTTTCACAAACAAAATATTGAATTGAAAATATTTATTTCAGACTAAGCACATTAATTGATACAAGTCCATATTATGTTAGTTAGCAGATACTTTCAACTATGTTAGTAAAATTTAAAATAATAATTATTTTGGACATGCATGAACGATAAATGCCTCAGGATTTGGCTGTCCACTCTGTTTGACACCACGCTCAGAAGCGTGTTGGTGCTACGTTTTACCCGAGACCACAGGGACGCCGGAATATGCCGAAGGCACTGCTCCGCCATAAGAGCCCCAACAAACCTCTAAAGACGTTTTATACTGGACGCGCAGAGCATTGAAGGCGTTTTTAGTGTAATTGCTCCACAGGTTGCACGTGCATAACGATTGGCAATAGCTTTTAAATGGTGTGACTTGATACATGATTTCTCGAGTTCTCGACTTTTCTCGAGCTTGATTTCCCGGGAAAAAATCCAACGATTTCCCGGGAATTCTCGGCTCGAGAATTCCCGGGAATGAACTCTAGTACTAACGCTGTTACATAAAAATATTGTAAGACTAAATGATTTTAAAAGAGCAACCATGGAGTTTCTTGCCGGTTCTTCTCCATAGGAAACGACCAACCTGAACTGAGCACCGATTTGTCGACGTTTTATAAGTGCACATGTAGGCCTATGTGAAATAAAATATTTTGATTTTGATACGTGATAACCGATTGTGCGTTGGTGTCTCTTCCACCCTGTGTGAGAGAGGTTAATTAGATGTCTAGGTTATCTCACGATGTTTTCCGCTTCACCGACGTCTCTGATGTCCAAGATAAGCTTAGTCTTTATAAGAACAATTGCCTCTTTGGTTACTTAGTACTTTTAATAATTTGAAGAGCCAGAACGCCACTTATATTTAGGGATACACAGGGAATCCTCGAGCATCTTTGGTTAAATCTTCTCTCTTTAGGTCCACTATTTTCGTTTCGAACAACTTAGCGGCTTCAATATCCTCATTATCAATTAAATCGACCATGTTAACATCCATTTTCGAGATAAAAACAACACAAAACAGTGAAAAAGATGATTTAATCTAAAAGAAAAACTTCGCCAGATCCGATTTTGTGATTTAGACCATCGTTAAACTACGGGTCGCCGAGGTTTAGGGTTAGACCATGAAATAGTCTATGGTTTATCGCAAAACCACGATTTGTAATACCATTTTTGTTTGAACCGTAGTTTATCGAACTTTAAACCAGGGTTTTTAGTTAAACCGCTTTTTGTAATAAGACGGAGAAAGTTGGTAAGGACTTATGAATTGAAAAAGAACTAGGTATGGGTAGGCGTTAATTTTGATGTTTCGATACAGCATGATACATCAATATAGTTTTTAAACAGACATCTAGTTATGTAAGTAAGAATCGATCAAACACCGTTTAAATGCGTGAAGTTAGTTTTAAGTGAGAGAACGAGTAGGTCATATGAAATTGTGCAAAAATAAAGTAAGAAAGGTGTCGTAATACGTTTATAATGTTTTAATCTACAAAAAACATAAAAATGGCTGAAATCTTAGTTAGGAATTGCTTAATGGCCGGGATAAGAATCAATGGCGCGGGCACTGGGCAGGGTCCGACTGGTGGCAATAAGCTCATCCCCTATTAGATGGGAAGGCGAACACTTAAACATAACTGATGAAATGTGGTTTTCCTATTAGGTGCACCTCTGCCTAATCCTGTTCTAATAGACTTATTCTTACTTGTTCTTTAAGACTGCCTACTCGACCTTCGTTCAGTAACTCGGTGAACCGATTCCCCTTGGTAACGTAAGAAAGGTATCTTTCGCAAAACAAATACATTCTACACTTGACAGCATCTACCGGGGACGGCGGATCGATCGCTCTCTACGGCCAGTTACGGTACGGATGGCTTTAACGTCTCTTTTATCGTTAATCTCCCGTTAAACTACCGTTTGGCTGGTTAGATGCCAATCTCGGTTTAATGATGGTTTTCAAGATTTTAAGAGGGATATTGTTGAGTGGGCTTCAGGATCATGATTGCTGGTGTTTTTAAGGTTAGATTGAAATCTACTTTTTGAAAATCTTGGACTGACTAAACTAGATCTAAAAGCAATGGCATTAAGATTCATTTGATTAGACTAAAAGCCGACCCCAACATAGTTTATTAGGTTAGTGCCGCACCTGGTATCAGAGTTTTTATGCCGTCCATGGTCCTCTGAATTGGCTTTACATGACGTCGAGAAAAAATATCTCTAAGGTATGCTGGTTTCCTCACTATGTTTTCTTGACCGAAGCAGAAAAGAAAGAAAGAAATACGTGTATTAGCACAAGCCACAAGAAAACACAGGTTTAAAAAAATATCTTAAAGATATTTTATGTGTGTCTCACGACTGTGCCAAATAGGCCCAGTTCAGGCAACAAGGTGTCCGAAGCTGGTTTTCAACCGGACCTGAGAAAGTGATAAATAATATACAATACGCTAATGAGTCCGAAATGCGTATTTTGGGTTCGAACTTGAGGCCTATGACTTGGCTGTCCAACGGTCAGATCAGTAGGCTATCAATACTAGGTAGATGGGAATGATATTTTACGTAAGTGAGGAAGTATTTTTGATAGTTGATCCCCAAAAGGAATTTAAAGCTCCTCATTTTAGCAGAAGAAAATGCTCATCTAGCACAGACCTTGTTTATAAATAGGAAGTTATAGGAGAATGTATAAATTTTTTATTTGAAATTACCTATTAGCTTTCTCTGATGAAACAGGAGAAAATCCCAACGCAGATACAGAAATTCAAATTCCAATCTGACCAGACGAAAACTCTTAAATATTGAACGAAGCTCTTAAACATTAATTTCATGAAACATGAAGATTCTGGCAATTTGAGATTCTCTCTCGTTTCGTACCGTTTTCATTACAAGTAACTTTGTACCCGTTGCGTAGCTCTGGCTCATTAAATTTTTATTGGCTTTGTTTTAACAACTACCTACTTAGATTGCTTACCTACCTATAAACATACAAATAATAAAAAATGGAATTGAAAAGTGAATTCTAAATGTTAATGCTACTGTTTCGCAAATGCGGATGTTAAACATAGAATCTAGGGTTTGTTCTCCTGTTCAGGCAACTCTACAGCAACAATTCTGCTATTTATATCTATACTAATATTATAAAGCTGAAGAGTTTGTTTGTTTGAACGCGCTAATCTCAGCAAGTAATGGTACGATTTGAAAAATTCTTTCAGTGTTAGATAGCCCATTTATCGAGGAAAGCTATAAGCTATATATCATGCGGAACGGCAATGAAAAATGTTGCAAAAACGGGGAAATTGTGACGCAGCCGAAGTTGTGCGGGACAGCTAGTCTTAAAATATTTCCAACAAATTTTGAAAAGATTTTCCGGATTCCGGAACAAATTGATGATAACAATATCTTATAAAACACACTAACATATTAAGGCCGTTGCGAAGGATTCTCTTAAGAGGAAAGCTAATATAATTTTGAACAGTACCTTAGATCAGGGACTCAAACTGTAACAGTAATAAGTGTTTATTAAAACGGTTATAACAGAAAAACACTTTTAAATGTAACAGATACAATGTAACAGTTACCGAATCAAACTGTAACCTTTTACATGTGTTAATAAGTGCTAATATGTGTAACTGAAATAATCAATTATAGCTTTAGTACGCTGCGTTTACCTGTTACACTTATTGATACTGTTAACACTTTTATATCTGTTACAGATATGTTGTGAAAACACATTTAAAAGTGTTACATATTTGATTCTGTTACCAATTCAATATGTAACACTTATAATTCTGTTACCTTTATGAAGGTGTTTTTAAGTCCATGCCTTAGATTTACTTAATAGAAACCTAGAGAACGTTCAGTGTCCTGAGCCCAAGTATCATAGGTCCAGAAAAATGATTCTTTCAAATACCAAACTTAAATATTGATACCTAAATGTCAATTTGTCGACTCACCAATTCTTGAACAAGATCAATGAATTTGTTGACCCAAGACAATCGACCCAAGATTCAACTATGTGTAGAACAAGTATAAGTACTCAAGAAGTCCATTGTTAGGACAAACTTGGAAATTTCTGAGAACATCGGTCAATTCTTGGGACACTTCGGTTTATTGAAAAGTACTTTCAATGAAGAAAAGAATGACATTTGTTCTCTGTTAACGACAAAGAATTATAGTATTATATTCTTCTTGACCTCTATGTTTGTTTAATTTGTAGGTACTGATAGGTTCACCGCTGGTCCCGGCTGTCATTTGTAGATCTTTGGCAGTCGTTACAGGTAGTCAGTGGCCTAAAAGTCTAACACCCAGTCTTCATCATCATCATCATCATCATCATCATCATCAGCCTATATTGTTCCCACTGCTGGGACGCAGGCCTCCTCTTTGAGAGGGAATGGGCTGTAATCCACCACGCGAGCCCAGTGCGGGTTGGTAGATGTCACATGTCTTCGAATTTTTAGTTCTAGGACATGTCGATTTCCTCACGATGTTTTACTTCACCGTTTTACCAAGTCACCCAGTCTTACCAAGTGGTATATTATTACTGGGTATACTATACTGGTGGTTAGATAGGCAGTCGCTGCATGTAAAATACTGCTATTCAGCTGCAACCGGTTAGACTGGAAGCCGACCCAACACAGTTGGGAAAAGGCTAGGCAGATGATGACCTTCAGCACGCGACTGTTGTAAATCGTATTGGATATCCTTCCATGAATAGCTAAATATTATAAAAGTTCTACAAGTTGTTGTTTTGCATCCTCGTCAAAATTCAGGAGGTTTTCACTTAAAAGACATCAATAATCAATTTAAATTACGATACCTAGTTAATTATTAAAAAATACTACTATTTTTTGTTGTTTAAATTGGTCGGTATTTCAGAATAACACCCTGAGCGTGGTTAAGGGAATAAAAATTATCGAATAAACGGTTGAGATTATTTGTATGTGTGAAAGCGCGGTTATAGGGCGAGGATCAAACGGATCACGTTTAAATCACGGGTGGTTCACACTTACTTAACGATTTCAGTAAATAAGACAAAAAAAAATACCAGCCCCTTTTATTATTGATTCGGGTTGATAATCATTAGCATAGTTACCTCCTTGTATTTGACGAGAATGCAAAACGACAGCTTGTATATAACTATGTGTGTGTGCGTATATAATAAGATACTTACCAAGTAATCGATACTTACCCAGGCGTTAAATCTGAGACTATTTAAAAATAAATTGTGTATATAAATGGTTGTGTAGTCATAGTTTTTATAGTATCAAAGACTTCTTAGACCATAAGTGTTTGTGCTTATAAAAATGTGTACGCTTATTACTGTTAAGCAAAAACAAGTTTTCTCTTGTTATTGTTTGTATTTGACCATCTTTTTATACCATGTTTTTAAGCAAATAAAAATTATTCTATTGTAAAGGTCACTAGGCATGGATGCCGAGAGTGAGCAGAGCTGCTTTCAGCTGCAAACTGCGTTATTCTATAAATAGCTTATCTCAGGTTCACAATCAAAGTTTTCCCCACCCCTTTTTTCATCCATAAAACGTTAAAAAAACACGAAGTTCGAAACCCAGCCCCCGACTTCTAACGATCCAATTTAAAAATTCTATTTACCACCCCGGGGCCAAGTATTGCAAGACTTGTTCAAACAATGTTGGGTCGCCCCATCGCCCCAGGAATTATCCCATTTTGTACGTACAACTAATGTTTACCCGGGCCTATGTATTTGCTTTATTTACGTATGTTTAAAATATATCAAAGTAAATTCGTTTGTTGGTTTGCTTAGTTGAATTTTGGGGTAAACAGTATTTTTTTTTGCCATCGGCAATTTCAGAAGTGGTATGGTAATTGTAAATACTTGTGTTGAGTCTGGTTTAAGAAATAATTTGCTACAAATACATTGATCATTCATAACAAGTAAATAAAGATAACAAGTAAGGTACTAAAGACCTCCTGACCTCAAATAAACTGATGACGATGCATGCATGGGAGTCCTTTGATACTAACTTTTTAACCAAAATATTATTATGGAATCATGAAGTTATCTACCGTAAAATTGGGTGAATAGGGACACGGGGGTGAATCAGGACAAAACTTTGAATGGGATTTCATCGTTGAATACAAATAATTCGTCACTAAAAAGCTATTGAGATCATTTCTGTTTAAATTTAATAAACAATAGAGTATTTTTAGGCTACCAATAATAGGCACCTATTTAAATAACGCGAAAATGCCTTTCAATGTTTCGTCCCGATTCCCCCGTGTCCCTATTCACCCCGTGCAATGGTACTAATTAATAACTTAACGGAAAGCCGCAAATCACTATGCAAAGAAGAAATGGTGGAACTGAGCAGCGCAAAGTTCCCAGTAAAAAAAAATGACTAAGTTCTATGTTCCCTGTGGTTTACTAAACTCTCTTGAGTTTACCTAGACGAAATAACTTTGAAAACCAACTTTAAGTACATAGATAGAGCGTTCAATCTTCAATGAGGCGCGTCATCAATATGCAGACTGTAGGAGCTAGAACCTACGAATACCTACTACATCTAAGTAGGTAGGTAGCCGATCCATTATTATAACCGCCGAAGTGAATCGCGATCGATTTTCATTGAGTGAGAGACACGCTCGTGTAGGTTTAATTACTATTGTTTTTTCTTAATAATATCAAACATTATTAATAGTTGGAAAAACCCATTTTTCTAATAGTCATTGTTTGGTTTTTCTCACAGTTAGTAGTCTGTTCTATAAGAGGGACTTTACTTGGTCTAAAAGTGCGAGATACTTGTGTGTTGATTTAATTTTGTTGCGTTAGGTATGTGTTTTGCATATGATTATTTGGTATTTAAGTAACAGAATATCACACCTGTATCGCCGAACCCGCAGGGTATGTGTAGGTCCCCGGCCACCGTAGGCGCGGGACTGTGGACGGTGAGTAATGGCTATAGCTCACCGTCCGTCCGTCTTATGACGACAGGCCGTGTCGACGGCGCGTTCGTTTTCCACCCGTGCCTCAATGAGATGTCAGCAAATCGGAAGGGGTCCGATAAGGCCTAGGCCTGCCAGGGCTGCGGGACTGTTCGAAAGAGATACCCTGGCCCTGGAACACAAAGGGCTAAGAAGGAACATGGATGGGTTTTAGTCAGTACGGGAGCGGTAATTTGATGATTTCCCAAACGTAAAAAAAGGGTATGTGTAGGTGTATGTACTTCAATTTACCACGTTAAACATTTGCAAATGCAACTGTTTTTACTGGTAAATTGAAGTGTTCATCGACTGACTGACTGATTGACCGTTTTGTCGGTCTAGTGGTCACTGGGTTCGATTACCGGGTCGGGCAAAATTTATTGAGTTTTTTTCATCAGAAATTTCTCAGTAGCAACTACGTAGCCAGTATTTATGCCCGGTTGATGGCAATTTGCTCGGCCCCTGTTACATGAGACTGAAAAATGTTGGTGTAGTATTACATACACCTCTGTCTAATCCTTCTAGGGTTACAGGCGTGATGTTATGGGTAGGTAGGTAAATATCGAGCCCCTCCGCTAGACCATATTCAACAGAGTTACGGCAAGTGGAGCTAGGAAAATGAAGGAATTCTATTGGTGGATTTCGCGTACCGCCTAGCTACCTCGAACATTTGGAAACGCAACATAATCCTAAAAGTCTTAACAACTTCAAGGGTTTTCATTTTTTAACCTTTACTGTAAAATAAAAGTGGCCTAAGTTACTCCTTGTTTGTTATAAATACCGTAATACTTTACAATGCATTCACTCTAAAACTGTTATTTTGAAATTACAAACAGCCACTTTAATTTTATTTATTTGTACAGACGACTATCGACGGCCCCAGCAACTGGGTCTGGAAATGTGCCCTATTGATGGGAATGCGCTCGCCCCCTGCTACATGGGACTTGAAACATAACTGGCGAAATGTGGGTGTACCGTTACACATACGGTACACCTCTGCTCTGCCTAACCCTGCGGGATTACAGGCGTATTGATAAGTTTTTGATGTGAAGTCTTCATAAATAAAAACCACTCGTCTGTGAAGAACGGAGGGTTACTTACCGACTAAAACAGCACTGTTCCTACTATCACCAAGAGCTCGTGAGATCAAGTGCGTACGGCGCCTAATCAAGGGATCTCTTATTTTACAGGAAATTTACAAATACCCGGCCAAGCGCGAGTAGGACTCGCGCACGAAGGGTTCCGTACCATTATTTAAAAAAACGAGCAAAATAATCATTTTTTTTGTATGAGAGCCCTTAAATAATTATTTTATTCTATTTTTAGTATTTGTTGTTATAGCATCAAAAGAAATACATAATGTGTAGAAATTTCAAACTGACACGCATCACGGTTCATGACATAGTACAGCTTGACGACAGACGGAGGGACGGACAGCGAAGTCTCGGTAATAGGGTCCCGTTTGACCCTTTGGGTACGGAACCCTAAAAGCGCCGCCACGTTAGCTTTATGTGTCGCCTTGTGTACATTCGCGCGCACCTCCGATTGGTATCAGCCCGCCATGCCTGTTCATTTTACCAGTTATGTTCCTCTACCGCAAGAATTAACCCAGCCTTTGTAAACTTGTTTCCAGCCAGCAGCTCTCCGAGCAGACCTCGCCGTCGAAGCCTCCGCGTCAGGTGACGTTCCTGAAGCCAGCAGCCGACACAACCCTGGACCGCAAGGCCTCCATCGTTGATGAGACGTCTGGGATCACCAGGACGCAGATGAAAGGTATAGATATATATATATAGGATAGTCTGATTCAGTGATGCATTCTGATTATAATTATTGGTCACAAAAACGTCCGTACGTGTCTTCTTAGTCTTTTGAGACTCCGTACTACGCCAGACCCGTTGAAAATAATAGTGACCTATTTTTTGAACTTCTCTTCGTATTGTCTGTCAAGACCTGAACATTTCAGTCGCGGGCATGTCGTCATGCACAGTCAATTGTATTTTTTTTTATTACCCCACTTTTAGTAACTTCTCCTGTATCGTGGGAGCGTTTACAAACATTTAATTTAAACCTACAAACAGCCACACCCAGAACAACTACCTGTAGGCCATACAAATATTTGTTTGACAATCACTCGGCCACTGCGCCAACCGTGCTGTCAAATATTTTAATGTCTAAAGTATTCAGACTCAGTCCATCTAAACCACAAATCCTTTACTGGTAAACGTATTAGAAACACTATGATACGTCAATAGTTTGAAGATATCGGAGACAGAATGTTTTTTTAATTCAATTTATTGTAACTAACTGGGCTGGGATCTTTTCAGGCATAACTAGGAGTGACAAGCGATACCGCACACGATCACCTAATACTCGTACTTTCTTTTAACACGATTTTCCATTGCTCATTCACCAGAATTCCGCGAGGCATTCCGCCTCTTCGACAAGGACGGCGATGGTACCATCACCAAGGAGGAACTCGGCAGGGTGATGCGCAGCCTCGGTCAGTTCGCCAGGGTCGAGGAGCTGCAGGATATGCTGCAGGAGGTGGACAGTGACGGTGAGTGACTGCAGTTATAAATACCGTTACCAAGATGCTCGGCAGGGTGATGCGTAGCCTCGGACAGTTCACCAGGGTCGAGGAGCTGCAGGATATGCTTCAGGAGGTGGACAGAGATGTCCTTGTTCATATGGTGTATATGCTCGCATTTAACTACATCACGTTGATAAACATGAAAACGAGACCACTTCTAAAGGTTAATTGAACGCAATTCCCTTCCTTCCCCAGGCGACGGCAACGTCAGCTTCGAAGAGTTCGTGAGCATCCTCTCCAAGTCGATGTGCGGTGCTGGAGGCGGCACCAGTTCTGCCGAACAAGAGGAGAGGGAGCTCCGTGATGCCTTCAGGGTGTTCGACAAGCATAACAGGGGTTACATCTGTGCCTCTGATTTGAGAGCTGTGCTGCAATGCTTAGGAGAGGACTTGTCTGAGGAGGAGAGTGAGTAATGTTTTTTTAGCTTCATTGCCGTATATGGCCAAGAAAATACAACACTGCTTTGCTAACGATGCGCTCTTCCGTTAGATTCACGTACGTGGGCCAAAATTACCCTTTGCGAGAACAATTTTGCGAGTTGGAGCCAAGAAAGTAGGTAGGCTCTAATGAGTCCAAGTAGGTACCTATTTCTATTTCGGCCGGTGACATCGACTAGAATTGGTCTAAAATCTCTGAGGTAACGAGTAGGGGGGCGATCAATGTTCGAGGCTTCCATAGGCACGAGGTTCCCGACAAACAATCACCTCTGATCTTGCACCGCGTGTCCTGTGTACTGCGCACTTGATAACCTTGTGAGTCTTGTGACTGCGTTAGTGAGCGGAGTTCGCGTAGCTGAGTTTTGGGCAAATATATTCGGTGGAGTGATGATCTTCGCATGGTGACTGGTAGCAACTGGCTGAGAGTAACCGAGAATCGAGTTAACGTGCTTGCGATTAAAAGTTGAACGATCATCATCATCAGCCTACAGCAGTCCGCTGCTGTTCATGATATATGTACATGGTATATGTACAGCAGCGGACTGCTGTAGGCTGATGATGATGATAGTTCAATTTTCTACCTTCGATACACTAAGAAGAAGCTTCCTTTCTGATCACTATCCTTTATGTTTCAGTTGAGGACATGATTAAAGAAGTGGACGCCGACGGTGACGGCCGCATTGATTTCTTAGGTGAGTAACGTATCTTTAAAGTAGACCTCTCCGGTCTCGTGCTAAGCAGCACGTACATTTATGGGTGAGTTAGCAGCGTGGTTCATTTGTTTGCCAGAGGACAAAAGTTGTTCAGTTTTATCGTCGAAGACACCACACGAGAGTCTTGCATTTATTATGTTACATACACCCTGTTGTAACCCACCATCCTGTCACCCTGTTGTATGTATGAAGCTACAAAGACCCATTCATCCAACAGAATTCGTCCGCGCCCTGGGTGAGCCAGAAGACGCTTGTGACGACGAGGATGAGGACGACACGACTGAAGGGCCAGACCTGCTGCTGCCGCGACCAGTCGCCGCCAACTGAACTGCCGAACACACGCGAAAACGTAGCCAGGATTAGGATGAAATAACTTTGTGGCACACATTTTGCGTAAAGAAAATAGGCACCATCAGCAAGCTTGTCTTTGAAGGTACAAGCCACCGCAACCGCTGCAAAGCCGGCAAATTGCAGTGATAGACCGTATCAAACCACTGGTAACTATGTAACTATGAAAACGCACCAGACGGCAATATCTACGTCTCATGGTATCTACGGAAACGTTTTCATAGTCACACAGAATATGATGGCTTTTGAGCTTCGCATAGTAATCTTCCAGTCGTATGCCAGCAATAAGTAAGGAAGCAAAGGATCTCTTTACTCATAAATCCTGGAATAACTGCATACGCACTACCCGGTAGCCAACGAGCATATAAGCCAAAAAACCCCGGTCTTTATCGAATGTGAGCTACCTACCTAACTAAACTATCAAAACGTGTCGCAATTTTCTACAATATATGAATAACTCTGCAGTTGAAAGGTATCCCCAACTGGGCCCATAGGGCATCCAAGCAAAATTTAACCTTGGCCTTATTGACCCAAAGTATATATCCTATCCTGGCTACGTACCCACATATACCGCTTTATGCTAACGCTGGCTTTAATTATTTATTACGTTGTTTATACAAAAATATTGAGAATTTGGAACGCGCCTAAGAAAACTTCCAAAAATACTTGAAGAAAAATCTCAAACAATTTTAGGGTCTTGAGAATAAGCACTCGTAAGAATATTTTAGACTAGCGCTTCACTTGACTTACGGCCAATCGGGCCAATTATGTTCTATGCGGCCTTGTGAGCCATAATGCGGCCCACTGTATAATAATGCGGCCCACGGAACTCATAAACATGAATCTCAAAACAAATGTAAGCTCCTTGGTCTGTTTCAAATATAATTTAAGTGGCTTATTATTTAGGTCTATTAAATGCTAGCAGGCTTCAACGTCACCAATGTTTCAGCATTGCACCTCATTCTCATGTAATATTGTAGAATTGAGCCATATCTATAAATTATAGGAACCAACAACGAATTCTTTCCTAAGGCGTTTTATCTTCACAATAAAAGTTATTTAACGCTAAACTTTGACAAGCCATATTTAATAAAGGATTCATAAAATTATTTTTTACTTAATTAATTATTAGCTCTTTTATATCGTCAAAATAGTGTAATAAGAAATTAATTGAACCACACGCGCGTCGTCGTAAAATCATTAGCTAGCTGATAGGTAAATGATTAATTAATATAAATACTTAATTAACATAACTATGTACTATCTAATTAAAGATCCTACTTATCCATATTATTCGAATTATCTACCTAAAAACGGTCTGTATCTACCTTTTTGCTTCGGTACCTTTTGAAACCAAGCTAAAAGCTGTTTGACTGGCGTTGATACTAGCTGATAACATACGCAAAATATAGGTAAACAAACTCGTCTCTATTACTACCCACAAAACGAGATGAAAGGCCTATCTGAGCCGTGAACCACACGGCCAAAAAACTCCATATTAAATATAGTAATTTTTCATAGAACACCAATTTTTATTATATAAATAATACTGTAAATATTTTGTCATTTTAACTATCTTTCAGGTAATTAAGAGTGAGATAGTTGCAACGTAAATCTTACCTTGCTTGTGACTATTCTAAGGTTACTATTTACATTTAGTAATACTTTTACTGGCTTAATGTTTTTGCCTCTCGTTAGAAATAATAAGATTCGAAAGAAATAAATATCCAGTGAAGGGCAAGATTAGTTTCTAACATAAATGATATCCAACTAACGTTTGCCGACAATGCTGTGCGGCTCCCTAAGCTGCTTGCGGCCCGTTGAGCCATATTCATGCGGCTTGCTAAGCTGATTGCGACCCGTTGAGCTATATTCATGCGGCTTTCTAAGCTGCTTGCGGCCGGTTGAGATATATTCATGCGGCACGAATGACTAATGAAAACAGCTGTTTTGCCCAGCACTGAATAAATCAATTATTTTTTGTATCAATTCCTTTTAAGATTTTATCAATAAAATAATCAACTATTTTTACCTCAACTTTTCAACATATCCTAACAAGAATTTATAATATAATCAGAGCTTTTATTTGTCTAATAAAATGCATGAATAGGCTATAAAGATTAACTGATATTTCGCAAACATTGATGTTGTACAATAACAATACAGAACCAATATACAAATAAAATGTTCTTGAACAGATGTTTTGTTTTCTTTATGTTTCATGACCCCATGAGAATGTTTGTGTGTTGATAATAAATAACAGAAGACAGTATTTTATTAATCAGATCTGTGGCTCATGAACGAGCGTTGTTTGCCAAAAATAATAGTTAGTATTTTACTCGTCCGTCGAGATTAACCTTTTGACCATGGTTAAATGATCACATCAATTACCTACATTTGGATACAATTCTCCTTTTTTTTTGTTGTAATAAAAGTTTTATTACAACAAAAAAAAAATGAAATCTATATCAAATTGGTGTGACTGCAATGGCTTTGTTATTTTTTTTTCTAATGTGCCAATATGTAGGTATCAGTACTGTAGGTAAGGTCCAAAAGTTTCGGGCCTACACACATTATATTAATCAGACAAACAAAACTATAATGTAGTGACAAGATAGTTTTGGCCCGTACGCGGGCGCAAACACGCATGACAATGAAAAGGCCCTTAATGACTGAAGTATTCTCTAGTTATCCACAGTAAAAAAGTAATATTTTAAAGTGAAACTTTTATTACATCGTCTCAAACTTTTTCGTCTGTGTGTTGCATGTCGCGTGACGCTCGGCCGCGGATTAGGGATAAAGTGAAAGGCGCTCTTCACTTTATCCCAACTCCGCGTTTTATACCCTTAATGGAATATTATTCCAAAAATTTTTAGTTAAATGTCTATACCTAGTGTGAAAAAAAGTTTCACTTTTACCGTGGTTTCATAAAACCACAGAATCCTTTTTTGTTTGTGTTTATGGTCTCCCTTTATTTCAATACATTTTTGTTTGGATTTTAATCCTTCATTTTATGGTTTAAAAGTTAACGGCGTTAACTTATAGACATGTATTACAGTGTGCGTTTCGACAGGGCGGCAACAACGATTTAAAAAAAAGAAAAAACTAGTAATAATTTGTAATTTTTTTTCTCAAAACAATAAATGTCTCAAATTTATGATTAAAAAGTTCAGCAAAAATCAGTAGATCTTATTCTGCGATAAAAATTGGGATTTTTTAAATAACCAAAGCCAGAAGAGAACAAAAAACAATCGTCTTAAGTAAATAAACCACAACTGCTATTGACGCTAGACATGAGCCCTACTATGCAGGAGGTAACCAATCCCCAACCTTTCCTCATCACATAAAAGTGATGTACTGAGGTTCCATATAACCAGATTCTGACAGAGATCGCAGTATCACGTTGCCATTCGGCAGTATCGATAGCTGGGTGATGGACGCGTGGTTGACAGACATCCGCAGCCAACCTTCAGGTGGGAACTGGAGGGCTCTGGAAAACCGAAAGCACGAGATTACGTCTTTATTCCCATACAAGGATTTTCCAGATCGCTGATGAGCAATTATTGATAAACTTTTAGGTTAGCTCTTTTAATAATCGACCTCATCTCTGTCCTCAGGACAACATTGAGGTCAAGCGTCAAGAGTAGACCTATTTAATATAAAAAAAAACACAAATATGAACCTAGTTCAGATCAAGAAGATAGTAAGTAAGAACGGGAAAAACGAAGTGAATTTTGAGTGTTACTTCAATCTTTAAATGGTGATCCAATGCCGAGTTAAGGACTTCCTTAGAGGCTTGTCAGCAGCGCATCTGATACTACTAGTTATGATAAATGATGTTTATTTTGCAAGTAGGTTTTTACAAACACTTTTACACGTCATTTTTTTTTAAGCTAGATGGGGCCGGTGTTTCGTACCTGACTACTCTGAGAAGAAACAGCCGAAACAAACTCAGAGGTTCTCTGTTAACTTGTTACTCTTTTAAAGTCCAGACATTGCTCAATTTACATGAGGACTATGCAGATTAGTATCTGAAATGGTCTTTTGAAGGTTAGTGTAGCGCTATACATACTAGCACTACACATATTCGGTATTTTAAGTACCTAATCATCATCAGCCTATAATGTGCGCACTTCTGGAACACAGGCCTTCTCTCTATGAGAAGGAATGGGCTGTAATCCACCACGTGGGCCCAGTGCTGTTTGGTAGATGTCAGATGTCTTCGAATTTTTAGTTCTAGGATATGCCAGTTTCCTCACGATGTTTTCCTTTACCGTTTTTGAGGGCAGCGGTGATGATATAAATTACACAAAGTAATGCGCCTGCCTGGGTTCGTACCCACGGCTTACTGCTCGTAAGTCGGCTGCCACCTCTGGGTCACCGCTGCTCTCCTAGGTACCTTGTACAATAATATGTATTGTTAGCTGCATCACCACCTACACCCCACCAGAGAGCCCGGACCGTGTCACCGAGCCTATATAAGTCAACGCGTAGCGTGGCCAAGGGCTCATTCCCTTATTCGGCGGCGCGCACTTTTAACTATACCCCTTGATTTTGTTCACTCGATTCAGTTTGTTATTTTGTTACGTAAATTTATAACTTTTGTGTTTTGATAGATTACATTTGTTGTCCTGACAGTTATTTCATTTCATTTCCTAAAATCAGAAGTGAGATAGTCTCATAGTTTTCCCACTAAATTTAAAAATTAAAAAAAAAAATGTCGAATAATACTGGCCCCAGAAAAAGACGTAAACGTGAGTGCTCGCCACCGCCGCCCGACCTAACTCATCTTAGTATAACCTTAAACGCAATACTGAATACGATCTCTGCCTTGGAGAGAAGCTCAATTTCAGAACCGCGATCGAGCGTGGAGCACCAGCCGCGCCCTACCAACATCAGCACGGCCAGCCTTCCCGCTGTCACGCGACCTGTCCCGACGCCACTGGCACCGGAGCCTTCGCTGTCGCCCTCACCTTCAACTTCAGCGGCTGGGGACGTCGCAGAGCGCCTCATCGATGCACTAAGGAACTTAAACCCGGTGAGATCAAACCATTATTACGTCTCTGACTTCGACCCTAATGTTCATGACGTCATTGCATGGTGTGAAGAAGTTGACCGCGCTAAGACACAAAATAGGTGGGACGACAAAGAATGTCTGGCCCGTATCGGTTTGTGTTTGAAGGGTGAATCTCGCTCTTGGTTACGCGATTGGACAGAAACGGATCGTACTTGGTCTACCTTTAAATCACAATTAAAATCACTTTGTCCACAACGTGTCGATGTTGCTAATATCCTGTATGACGTCATGTGCACTGAGTCAGATAAATATTCCACATACGCGGAATACGCGCGCAAATCCTTGTTGCGTTTGCGTATCGTTAAAGGACTAAGTAATGATCTTTTGTGTGCAATCATTGTGCGCGGTATTAAGGATCCGCAGATTCGTGCTGCAGCTATGAATGCAAAATGTACTACCGAAACCATTGAGGAATTTTTATCAATTTATGTTAAACCTAGTAAGACCGCAAATACCAACAGAAACAGTGTAGACGCCCATTTTTATCGACATAACAGCTGTCGCGATAACGCTAGTAATAGGAACCGTAGTGCTACAGTGTCGGATAAAAATGCTTTGAAGTGTTTTTCGTGTGGCGCTCATGGCCACGCCAGTAGGAGCAACGCTTGTCCCAAGCGATTTAAAAATAGTAATAGCAGCTCAAACTCTAACAAACCTGTAAGTGATAGTCAGAATACTTCCAACTCAAATTCCGCGAACATGAGAAACCCTAAATGTAACTTTTGTAAAAAAACGGGGCATAGGGAAGAAGAGTGTTTTACCAAACAGCGATCGGAGTCGCGCAATAAATCAAATGTTAATTTTTGTCGTGAAATTAAGGGTGATACGGCGAACCGTGACGTGACACCCGCAGTGCTGTGTGGTGTACCTACGGACGTCTTAATTGACAGCGGCTCGTCTGTATCTCTCATATCAAAAGAACTTCTCAAACATTTTTCTTGTCGCTTAAACCCTAATGCTCAGATGTTGCGCGGAATAGGTGGCCATGAGTTAAGATCGGATAGCTATGTCACTTTGCCAATCGAGTTCGATAATTTGACTTTAGAGGTAGACTTCCATGTAGTATCCGGAGGTTGTTTGAGTACACCGGTGATAATAGGTACCGATGTTTTGAATCGCAGTGGTATTGCATACATTCGTACCGGCAATTGCCAGCGTATCTGCGCTGACCATGCGTCTGTAAATAATATTACAGTGACAAGCACCAAAGAAGTGTCCAGTTTTGAATCTATTAATACGCCCTTACAGGGTGACGATAAACAGCGTCTCGAAACTGTATTAAAAAAGTATTTGGAATATTTTCTAAGCGGTACCGCCGCAAGTACTGTTAATACCGG
Organism: Cerastis leucographa; assembly: GCA_963082945.1. Taxonomy (NCBI): domain Eukaryota; kingdom Metazoa; phylum Arthropoda; class Insecta; order Lepidoptera; family Noctuidae; genus Cerastis; species Cerastis leucographa. The sequence goes on along the minus strand of OY720365.1, from coordinate 13,543,981 downwards.
CGAAATGAAAATTCGCTTAACAACAGATACTCCTGTTAATTATCGCCCATACAAGTTGTCTCACAACGAAAAGTTGTGTGTACGCGCAATCGTTAATGATCTCAAGGACAAAGGCATAATACGTAATTCAGAATCTTCATACGCAAGCCCGATTCTTCTAGTGAAGAAGAAAGACGGTACCAATAGGATGGTCGTTGATTACCGCGGCTTAAACAATGTTACAATAAAGGAACGGTACCCATTGCCTCTTATAGAGGATCACATAGATAGATTGGGGAAATGTAAATATTTTACAGCTCTTGATATGTTAACAGGCTTCCACCAAATTAAAATTAGTGACGATTCTATTGACAAAACAGCTTTTGTTACCCCAGAGGGTCACTTCGAATATCTCAAGATGTCCTTTGGACTTGCTAATGCACATGTAGTGTATCAACGCATTATTTCCGAAACTCTCAAATCATTCATCGAGTCAGGAAAAGTGCTTGTTTACATAGATGACGTGTTATTATTTCGAGTCAGGAAAAGTGCTTGTTTACATAGATGACGTGTTATTATTAAGTGATGATGTTGAAGAGAGACTAACTTTGCTCAATTCGGTATTAAAAACGTTAACGAAATCCGGTTTTTCAATTAACTTGCGGAAATGCTTTTTCCTCACAAAAGGAGTGGAGTACCTTGGTAGAACTATTAGCAATGGTCAGGTTAGGCCGAACACTCATAAAATAGAAGCCTTAACTAAATCTCCGACGCCAAAGATAATTAAACAAGTGCGTCAATTACTCGGCCTGTCCGGTTATTTTAGACGGTACATCCCACAGTATGCCACTTTGACGGCACCTATCGCTGCCCTAACACGTAAAGACGTTAAGTTTGTTTGGGGTATAGAACAGGAAAAGGCAAGGCAGGACATTATCAAACACTTAACGTGCGAACCCGTACTGGCTATATTCGATCACGAGTTAGACACCGAAGTACATATAACCGATGCAAGTTCACGAGGTTACGGCGCAGTCTTTTTACAAACACATCGCGACGGACGTAAATGTTCGGTTGCGTACTTCAGAAAAGTAACTGTAGGTGCTGAATCAAGGTATCACTCCTACGAGTTAGAGACTCTCGCGGTCGTCAAGGCCTTACACCACTTTCGCCAGTATTTCATTAGCAAAAGCTTTAGGCTGCCGCTGAATATATGCTGCCATGGCATGGTGAATGGACACCTGAGTGCTGTGCTGCATTCTTCGAATGTAAGTTTTAGTATTCTAAAAATAGAAACGTTCATTTTGACATTCCTCTAAGTTCACATAAACATTCACTGATTATATTATCGTTGCATTTATGCTTATCTGACTTGTGTTGGATTGAATTGCTACGTGAGTGGCACTGCTTACAGCGTTATACGACGACGCATAAGCGCACGGTACTTATCGCTATGCGACAAGTGTCAAAACGTACTTGAGTGTAAAGTATGCTGTTCATAAATTTCACAATTAATGAACTAAACAAACCTCACCCGTGTGAAACTTTTGTCAAGCTTATGAACCGATTTATTTTTAGTGGTACTTGATGCAAGATGACGTTTTAAGAAATGTGCTCGAGTGCTTGAGTGTAAGATCTTTGTTATTGTTTCTGGGACGTGAATTAAATCGCCTAAATAACGAGTTCTTTGTGAGCTTTAACCTATGCCTGTAGCTTGGTCCTACCAGTAGTTGGTAACAGTCGTGACCCAGGAAGTACCCGTGTCTGAGTGACATCGGGTCGTGAATGGCAAAGTACTGTGTAAAGCCCGGTAACAGTCGTGACCCAGGAAGTACCCGACGTGTCTGAGTGACATCGGGGCGTGAATGGCAAAGTACTGTGTAAAGCCCGAGGACAAGCTTTGTCATTTATACCGTAAGCCCATTGCAACTGCGCAATTGCATAAGGTTTTGTTTGGTATTATGGCGTGTGAGCTCATTGATGGCCTTTATGAGGTTTTGAGTTCGTGTGGCTATGGTTTATGTTATCATGGTGAATTTGGCATTACCTAAATAAGTATTAAGAAGCAATTCATGTCTCATTAGCATTTGATCAATTTAACTCTTTCATCCAGCACAAGAATGAAAAAAAAAAAAAAAAGGAAGTTAACTGCTATGACATCTAACATTTTGATGCTCACTCTTGGTTTATGATGTGCAGGTTCTGATGATGAGGAGAATGAATCAGATCAACAGCCGAGCACCTCGTCGGCGACACACGGAAATGCCGAGTCGGAGGTAGCTCCCGCTGACGACGCTCCGGTGGTTGCCGAGGCCTGCGAGGACGCCGGCACGTCAGGAGAGGCCGTGTTAGCTGCATCACCACCTACACCCCACCAGAGAGCCCGGACCGTGTCACCGAGCCTATATAAGTCAACGCGTAGCGTGGCCAAGGGCTTACCATCGACCAGTGCTCATGCACTTAGTTCCCCGCTCGGGTCCCTGTGACCCCAGCCAGCCCCCGCCGACCCAAGTGATAACCGACTGGAGGAAAGTCAGCGAAAAGCTGAAATCCACCACGTCGTCTCACCTGGAGTCCATCCCCGGCCACATAGTCTCAGTCGCAGACACGACGGCCGCCATCAACTCGTTTACAGAACACGTGCAATCCGTACTGAAGGATTGCTCACGAGAAGTTCCAGCATTGAGCGATCAACGCTGGATACTACCCGCTGACGTACGTGAACTGATAACCGAGAAGAACGCGGCCATCCGTGCCTACAGCAACTTTCCCTGCGACGCGAACAAAGCTCACATGCGTTATTTACAGCGTGCTGTAAAGAAGCGCACTAGTGAGCATCGTTCAGATCAATGGGACAAGACGCTTAGCGAGCTTGAGCCTACCCACCTAGCCTTCTGGCAGCTGCAACGCAAGTTGCGCTCCACCGAAGAGGCTTCGATGCCTCCCCTCACCCGACCCGATAAGAGCGTTGCATTCGACGACTCTGAGAAGGCCGAATGCCTAGCCGACAGCCTAGAGTCCCAGTGCTCCCCCAGCTCTCAACCAGTAGACAAGCGACATCTCGATGAGGTGAACGCATTCGTCGAACGTAGAGCCGCCCTCTCCCCTGTAGAAGACCCAGATGATCCTCTGCCTCCGGTCACAGCTGACGAAGTGCAAGACATCATTAATAAGCTTCAACCGCGTAAAGCACCCGGCTCCGACGGAATCACCAATAGGGTGTTTAAACTCCTCCCCGCTCAGCTCGTCGTGTTAATGGCGGCCATCTTCAATGGCGCCCTGAGCAACAACGCTTTTCCCCAAATATGGAAAGAGGCCACTGTCATCGGTTTCGCCAAGCCAGGCAAACCCAAGTCTGAGCCCTCGAGCTACAGACCTATCAGTCTCCTGAACGCACTCGGCAAAATCTACGAGAGACTTATTTATAAGCGACTCAAAGACTTCGCCGAGGCTAAGAGTCTCATCCCCAACGAGCAGTTCGGCTTCAGAACCGGACACTCTTGCATTCAACAGGTCCATCGCATCGTAGAGCACTTGAGCGCTGGCTTCCAGCGTGGAGCGATGACCGGTGTGTTGTTCTTCGACATAGCTAAGGCTTTCGACAAAGTCTGGCACAACGGCTTATTATATAAGCTGTACAAACTGGGAGTGCCGGACCGTCTCGTGCTCATCTTACGAGACTTTCTGTCGGATCGCACCTTCCGCTATCGCATCGGGAAGGCTCTGTCTTCCCCCCACCCCATTAGAGCCGGAGTCCCTCAGGGCTCCGTCGTCTCTCCCCTTATCTTTACTCTGTTCACCAGTGACATCCCCAAGAGCAAGAAGGCTCAGTTAGCCTTGTTCGCGGACGACACGGCCATTTATTACACTGGCCGCAGTCACGACGCTATCTATAGCACCCTCCAAACCTCAGCCAACGTCTTAAGCGCTTGGTTCCGGAAATGGAGAATCGAGGTGAACCCCGACAAGAGCCAGGCAGTTCTTTTCTCTAAACAGCGTAAAATTAAGCCACCCGCGCTCAGCCCGATCACTATGTACGGTAAGCCTATCCCTTGGGAGAAGCAAGCCAAGTACTTAGGAGTCATACTTGACAACCACTTGTCTTTCGCGGCGCACATCAAAGCAGCTCGCGACCGAGCTGCGTTTGCTATGGGTAGGCTTCATTTCATGATTTCGGCAAAAAGCAAGTTGTCACTCAAGTGTAAGTTGCGCCTTTATACCGCGGTGATCCGCCCCATTATGACGTACGCTTGCGTCGTGTACGCTCACACCAAGCCTAAGTACATCCATAGGATGCAAATTTTACAGAACCGGTTCTTACGTAGAGTCACGGGAGCCCCTTTTTATGTCCGTAATGACCGTCTACACGTAGACCTTAGAATGCCCACCATCCTTCAGTTTATGAAACGTCTTTCGAAGCGTTTCTTCGATAACGCCATTAAACACCGTAATCCCCTGATCGCAGCGGCCGCCCGTTACGAACCCTCGCGCATTAGTACAGTACGCCGTCCTAGGCATACCCTTGTCACTCCAGATGATGCTATCACCCTCCTCCAGGAGAGTAGCAAAGAGACTAGCACTCTTAAAAAGTTCCGACTCAAACCGCCGTCTTTCCGACCTCGCCGTCGAGGTCCGTCGCGACGTCCCGGTCCATGCCCTCCCCGACCCTCGCTCGAGCCAGCCCGCGATGCTGTGCCAGTAGTTTTAAATCAGCCCCTAAATAATGATACCATTCAGATCCAGCCTGTCCCCATGCAGTCCTCCCCCAGCGACGCCCTAAGCCGAGGTTCGTACCCCACAGGGGGTGCCCTTAGCGTGCAGTCGCTTAGTTTGTAAGTTTTTATGCCCTGGCTGGAGGCCTTACTCTAAAGGCACCCACAGGATAGTCCGGTTAAGCAGACGACAACCTCATAGGTTGAACTGCGAGATGCCATTCATAAAAAAAAAAAAAAATGGCCAAGGGCTCATTCCCTTATTCGGCGGCGCGCACTTTTAACTATACCCCTTGATTTTGTTCACTCGATTCAGTTTGTTATTTTGTTACGTAAATTTATAACTTTTGTGTTTTGATAGATTACATTTGTTGTCCTGACAGTTATTTCATTTCATTTCCTAAAAGTATAATAATCATTAAGCTACGCAATGAAATCATCATCATATTTCTCTTGCCTTATCCCATTTATTTGGGGTCGGCGCAGCATGTCTTCTTCTTCCATAAGTCTCTATAACTCAATCTCTTCAAACTCATAGTGAACAGGCTTCTTCTGGGTATGCTCGTACCATCGTCGACTTTGTCTCTGTCATCTCGGACCTAGACTAGAGTCAAGAGCAAACCCATCGCAAAAAAAAACAAACTCGTCATCTCATCAGATACCTTCCTCATTTCTTGCCATATCATCACTTCACACAGTCCACGCTACGAAATCAAATATCGGTGCTATAGTTTTTGTAAACCTTGATATAAAGATCTCCCTGCCTTGTCCGATTATACTTGGGGTCGGCGCAACACATTTTCTTCTTCCATTCACCCGTCACACGTCATTTACTCCTTTCTCTTTCTTATCACACCATCCAAAAACGTTCGGTAAGAAAAAAAAACTTACTTGCAGACAAAGAACCGTATAACATTGGCGTGGGCAACGAGCAGCGTATAAGAGTCTTCTTGCTGATCCGGCGGCGCCCTATAGAAGTAGCGCCTGAAGCCAGCTTCTATCCGAGCGCTATCTTGATAAAACTGCTGTTCGTGGCAAAAAGGTTCATCATTAGTTTTTTACAGATAATACTAGGAGGAAGGGATATCGACGCACAAACGGTTACCATGTATCCAGTACCTACACCATACGAAATCCCCCCATATAAGAAATTTTTCATCAGTAAGATTAAAAATATGCTATATGCTACACTCCCCACGTAGAAGCTGTTCCATATATTTTGACCGTGTAGGTATTGCGCTTTTGTATGAAAAAGCAATTTGATTTTTAACCTTTTGAACGCGCGTTTTTGTGACCAGCAAGCGCGAGCCCTGCACGCCAACGACACAAATATGTGACAAAAAATGTGGTGCACTATAAGTACATAACACGAAATAAGCAATGGTACATCGGAAACCAACTCTATGAGGGTTCAAAAAAACGACGAAACACTTCGAGAAAAGGTAAGTAGTGCCCTTGCGCTTCGCTTGACTCGTCTTGGCGGAGGCACTACCGTGCCCCCAGATTTTAATCATTATTTTTGTGTTCGTTTATTTATATATCTTTAAAAATATGATCTACATACACCGTGTAAATCACCTCATCACGAAGCCATCAACCAGGCATTCTGTACATGACAATAAGTAACTTTACGCAAAAGTTATTGCTAGGAAACGACTTTTTTTTGGGGGGTGTAAAATCATGTTTTGTGGTAGAACTCAATGTAACGCACTCAAAACATTGTGCTGATGGACGGATTGAATAGTACGGGGGTCGTGGAGGTGTTTAAAGTAAAAATCTTACATTAAAAACTTGTAAGTATTTAAAAAAATACTTGTCAAAAAGTTGGAACTTTGACCCCTAATATTTCCGTAACTAGAAGGTTCCCAGGAATCCCAGGTATGGTGTAGAACAAAAAAATGATCGCAATGACAGGGAGAACCAGTGCCTTTCGGCTTCGTTAAGAGGTGTTTTACACCCTTTATATTAAATATTGAATGTCTTATCGAGAAATAAGTTATTAAATAATACTTTCCCTTTAATTATTTGCAAGTATTTGCGGTGAATTTGTGGCTTGGCGTGGAGGGCACGCGCGTCCGTTTATGCTCTCGCGTTCGTAAGGACCGATGACAAATTTTCTCGCTTCATGGGGGGTTTTTCTAGTTATGTAGGTACTGAACACGTGGTAACCGATTGTGCGTCGATGTCCACGCTGTGTAAAGCCGTATAGACATTGCAAGGCATGCGCCGCGAACAACGCACAGCAAATGCCTCGCAAGGTGTGTACCTTTGTATTCGTAGCGAGGCATGTGCTACGCACGTGCGAGGGCGAGCCAAAGTATGGCCACGGCATTCGTTGTGCGCTGTTCGTGGCGTATGCCTCGCAAAGTCTGTATCCACCTTTATGTGTATCACCTGCCTGCAAACCCCAAAATATTAGGGTGAGATGTAATTTTAGTGTACCCACATTTCCACCAGTTCTCTTTTTAAACTTTTAATTCCAATGTAATAGGAGGCGGGCTCGTGGCTAAATAATAACAGCCGCACGGGTCAATCTTTAAGGTTAAGCCGTGCTTGCCGAGTTTGGTCCGTGGATGGGTGACCATAATTACATACCGATTTTCCTCCGTGCCACGGAAAGCACGTTTAGCCGTTTCGGCTGCCATTTGTAGATCTTTGACAGTCGTTACGAGTACTCAGAAGCCAAATAGTCTGACATCCAGTCTTACTTAGGGGTATCGTATTTACATTTTACACTTACGTCTTACATTTACATTTACGTACAGTTTCTGGGTTGTGGAGGTCAGATAGGCAGTCGCTTCATGCAAAATACTGGTACTCAGCTGCATCCGGTTATACTAGAAGCCGACCCCAAGACAGTTTGGGAAACGGCTAGGCTGATGATGATTATGATGAATATTAAGCTTTTGAGATATGGGACTTTTTCGTCAAACTGCAGCCGTAACTTTGTTTTTTATTACATGCTGATAACTGTCAATTGACCTATGAATGAGCGCTAAAAGTATTGTAATTAGATAGTTTGCCGCTACGGAACCTTTTTATGCGAAGCCGACTCACAGTTGGCTGGTTTTATTTTCGAAAGTGTAGGTGGGTGAAATAAAATAAACCATAAAAATACAATTTATACGTATTTTATTCAACATTACAAAATATTTAGCTAGTCATTATACATGATACAAATTCACAGTAACAAGTTGGTAGAGGTAATTTGGCAAGTACGATATACGGTATAAAGTTCTTACGCAGTGGCTTTTACAAAATGTTATAATACAGCAGGCCCGAAGGCTCATAAGAAGCCGATTCCTGCCGGCTTCCCTTTGGGAACAAGGCACTATACGTAGTGTCTAGTGTCTACTGTAGTCAAATAGTAAATTATGTACACATCTGAGGTTTTCACATCACAGTACAGACATTAAATACATCATAGGATTGAAAACATTACATAAATGCCAGCATTTTTCATGTCAACAAAGAAAGCAACATGTGGCGCCAGTAAGCCGACGCTCGGGTGTCAGAATTCAGAACTAAATTCGTATGAACGCGGACAAGTGACTTCGCAGCTATCAGCAGCGTTTTGTAAGGACTAGGTAAGCCGAAGATTTTCGAGTTACGACAGGGAACTTTCAATGTTTGTATGTAAAGCAAGCTAAATTAGAAACACTTCCCGATGCCCGATTGAGCTGAAATTTAGCGCACACCTTTGGTTTTAAGAACAATACATTTTTATGACAGACATAACTTAATCCTGCAGCCAGGATCGTCTCCTCACGAGGGAACTCCTCAACGTTTAATAGCACAGACACGAAAATTTGTGTACAAGTTCATATTTGATGGATAAACATGAATTCTATCATGATCTCATCCTGCAGCCAGGATTGTCTTCTCACGAGGGAACTCCTCAACGGTAAATAGCACGGACACGAAAATTTGTATGCACGTTCATATTTGATGGATAAACACGAATTCTATCATGATCTCATCCTGCAGCCAGGATCATCTTCTCACGAAGGAACTCCTCAACGTTTAATAGCACAGACACGAAACTTTGCATACGAGTTCATATTTGATGGATGATCATGTTTTGTATCATGAACTTATCCTGCAGCCAGGATCGTCTTTGCACGAAGGAACTCCTCAACGTTTAATAGCACAGACACGAAACTTTGCATACAAGTTCATATTTGATGGATACACATGAATTCTATCATGATCTCATCCTGCAGCCAGGATTGTCTTCTCACGAGGGAACTCCTCAACGTTTAATAGCACAGACACGAAACTTTGCATACGTGTTCATATTTGATGGATAATGACGATTTGTATCATGAATTCATCCTACCGCCAGGGTCCTCTTCTCATGAGGGAACTCCTCAACGGTTAATAGCATAGACATGAAACATTGTATTTATACGCGTTCACTTTTATGAATAAACATATTTTCTATAGTTCCTGTGCATTTAATCGTTACAATACATAAGTTATGAAAAAAAGATCAAGTTGGGTCCTTCGAAAATTTTTGTGTATACTGATCATGGGTGACATTTTCGTGGTTTTCGGGGTCGCTGACAATCAAAATGTAATTTAAAAATGCGATGACGAATAAAAGGATTGTGTGGTTTTATGAAACCACGGTAAAAGTGAAACTTTTTTCACACTATAGCGCGGAGTAAACCGCGGAATAGGGATAAAGTGAAAGGCGCTCGTCAGAGCGCCTTTCATTTTATCCCTGCTCCACGACCGATCGTCACGCGACATGCAACACACAGACGAAAAAGTTTGAGACGATGTAATAAAAGTTTCACTTTAAAAACAAAATTAATGATCTCATTTTTTTCGTCGGCTTCCCCTTACAAAATTTTGACCCTTCGCCACTGTAATACAGGCTGTAAAGAACATCGATGCGCAAACCATGAATAGGGGTGATCAATTTTTTTTTTCTTTTTCCGTCGGGTAGTTTATTGAAAAGTATTGGACACGTATTTTTTCTTTTTTCACGTGGTCATAAAATTACGAAGATATATTGAGTTGAAATGGCGCATGACGTCACATGTAGGTAAGCTTTATATCTACTTGTGACGTAGTGAGTGAGTTATGAGTTTAAACTAAGTATTTTTTTAATATTTTGATAAAACAAAAAATACGTGTCTAATATTTTTGTATTACCTGTCTGACGGACAAAATAGAATGTTGTTTTCTTTACCCAGTCCGCACCCTTATTAAGCACGTTTCTAGACTCCAGCAAGAAGTAAATAAAATTGGCGTGACTGTTTTTAATTTCAAAATAACAGCTTTTTACGGAATGCATAGGAAAGTAACATATGGTAAAATATAATTGTCTGTCTGTCTGTCTGTTTGCTTGTACCAGCTAATCTCCGAAACTGCTGGACGGATTTTGACGGGTCTTTTACTGGCAGGTTGGTGGCTGTTATGGAGTAACTTAGAATTTTTTTTTTTTAAGATTCAAATAAAGTAAAGTAATATTTTTATAATAATTTCACGCGGACGAGTTCGAATGATAATATTGTGCGTCGATGTCCTAGATTACAAGCTGTTGAGCCCAATTACGCTCGGAATCCTATAAGGCACCTAGATTAGACTAAATGACTAGTAAGTTTAAATGAGAGTCCTTTTAACGGTTAATTTGTTTTCGTTAACATACTTGTAAGTCCATTGCATTATTACTTACTAATCACTGGCACTAATCAAAGAATGCAAAGGTTTACAATTAACGGTTTCATAAGCTTAATTTTACTGGGCAGTGGTTATCGAAAAAGTTGGCTGGGTCCAAGTCACAAATATCATTTTTTAAAGTTATAGTTTATGGGTTTTAGACAGTCATTTTTAATGTCTGGGAAATTAATAGTTAAATAAATTGACTTCATAACTTAAATTGGTTTGTTGGCTTTTTAATTGTCTTAATTATATTTATCACTGTTCTTCTTTGAACAACAATAATACCATTATAGGAGCAATAAATATATACCGTTCATGTTTTTATAAGACAAATCCGTTGCATTTGAGACCCACGCCTTCCTAGTACAGTTTTAACATTGAATGTGAACGTAGTAAATTACTAAACTTGACTAGATTCAGTACTACCTAATTAAAATGAAAACATACATTCTTCGCACTATCTCGATTGTGCAACAGATGTATAAAATATGGTAGGTATATGTTTGGTTTTCGAGAATATTTGGCCAACATGTATGTTGTGTGTCTGTGGCACTTAAAGCGGGTCTCACTCTTCATTTTTATTAAAAATCTATCATATTATTACGTCCTTAAATAAAACACCTATTTACGCTGACACAGAGCAAGCCAATTTTTTTATTAACACCCCAAGTGTTCTTAAACTCGCGGTTATGGTGAAAATACGTGTTAAGTCAAATAAACAAGACAGTTTTGTACTGACAAATAATAAATATAAAATATTATGAAGAAACTATAAAGTACGTAGATCTAATTTACTCTTAAAATGATAAGAAACATTACACATTTGATATGATACAAAAAGCTATACAACAAAAGTGAAAATAGATTTTTTATCAACCTACAATTCGGGGTATATTGTTAGATTTGCAACCTTAACTTTAGGTTGGTATAAAATCTTCACATAACGTTCAATCTGCATAAGATAGTTGGTATTATAAAACTACCATTAGTAGGCGCTCCCTCACCGCAGGCATTCGTTTGTAACAGTTCGGATTAGATCAATTATGATGTAATCTCAATTTATTCGATTCGATCTTAATGTAACAGTTCAGATTCGATCTTAATGTAACAGTGCAGATTAGATTATAGTGTTACAGTTCAGATTCGATCATAATGTGACAGTTCAGACTCGATTATAATGTTACAGTTCAAATTCGATCATAATGTCACAGTTCAGACTCGATTATAATGTTACAGTTTAGATTTGATCATAATGTGACAGTTCAGAATCAATTATAATGTGATAGTTCAGATTCGATTATAATGTTACAGTTTAGATTCGATCATAATGTGACAGTTCAGAATCAATTATAATGTGATAGTTCAGATTCGATTATAATGTGACAGTTCAGACTCGATTATAATGTTACAGTTTAGATTCGATCATAATGTGACAGTTCAGAATCAATTATAATGTGACAGTTCGGATTCGATTATAATGTGACAGTACAGATTCGATCATAATGTGACAGTTCAGACTCGATTATAATGTTACAGTTCAGATTTGATCATAATGTGACAGTTTAAATACAATCACAATATAATAATCCAGATTCGATCATCATCATCAGGGGGCCCAAAATGGCCGCTTTAGCAGAGTCATAATAGAATAATATGAATTACGTTAAAATTCGTAAAATGGTCACAAATTGAGGTTTCTGAACGAACTCGACTCTTTATAGATTGTAACATTATAGGCGAATGCTATTTATAACGTAATGCTCAAAATTGAATCTTGGATTTGTTACATTACAAGCGAATGGCCAGGTTTGGGAGTGCCTTGAAAACGAAAAGACTGTACGGCTTTAGTCAGCGACTTAGTATCACAGCCCCTACACAGTTCAAAGTTCGAAAATAGTGAACTCTATTTTCTTTTGCATAAGGTTGCTTGTCAGAGGTACAATACTTCTAAAAAGCCTGAAGTGAAAGACAGTTCTGATTTTACTGCCTAAGGCTTTCAACAAGAATCTAGAGTTATAAAAATGGTTCGAATATAGTAACTATGTCAGTACATATAAGGCGTATATTTCATATTTAAATTGACATGCTTACATTTTTATTTAATAACTTCTTCTTTCTACTTTATGATCGCGGTTTTAAGTGAAATCTTACTAAAAGCGTGCTGTTACATTGACTTCAATCCATTTTACTCAAGTAAGTCTTTATACAATATATTTATGCAAGGTTTTGCTAAAGAAACTTTACTAAGTGTGCTGTGCACAGATATAGATATACCTAGATAACGCAAGAGCACCAATTTCAGTGCCTGGCTTAAGCATTTTATGCTTAACGTGGCTAAGCAGCAAGCTAATATGTTTAAAACAACAACGGTTATATACTCAAGAACTTAATTCTTGACATTTCAAGAACAAAAGCATAGTCTATCTATTTTATGTAGTAACTTGTTTGTTTAGTAACTAAATAGAGCTTATGACGTCATAGTAGGTAGTCAAAAAATGGCACGCTTATTTTTCATATGGATCGTAATACTTGCGTTATCTAGGCATATCTATATCTGTGGTGTTGTCTTTTCAGTACTACCATACATAATGATTTAGTAGAACAATAGAAGAATAATACTTAATCATACTTAGTTTCACTCCATCTGACTTCGATAAAATTGACACATGAAAAAAAAAATGCATTTAATCCGAACTTTCTGGTCTCTAATCATAAAGTTCCTTTTCGAATGATCAGTGGAGTTGATCTTGAACAGTGATTACAATGTGCAGTAAGAATAACTTTTAAGTTTCTTACCCATTCTGCTCCTTACAAACTTGATTCTTGGCATTTCGCTTTAAGCTGCTATTACTGCAATCAAAACATTTTTGACTTGAAAAGTAATCTTGGCAGCTGTATGTAAATTACAAAGTCGCACAACAAAATTTAGGTTCGGTAAACTACAAATACATAAAATAGTTTTAATACAGACAGACATCTTTTCTTTTTAAAAGGCTTAGTTCATCGCTCTTTAAAAAGAATTAGCTTATAGGGCCGCATGGATTAGTCTGGTAGGCCGCAGATATTAGTCTGTCAGGCCGCAGATATTAGTCTGTCAGGCCGCAGATATTAGCCTGTCAGGCCGCAAATATTAGCCTGACAGGCCGCATGCTCCAAATCAATATGTACCAGATTTTTGTGCTTGATTTTACTACAAGCCATTAGTAAAAATTAGCGTACTTCGCTTGATTTCTTGTTATCTAGTGTCTAACAGTAAGTGTTTTAATTGAATAATAGCGTACTAATTAGTCAACAAGTACTACAAGTAAGGTTAAAGACCAGTTCTCTCTAGCTACTGGTTAGTAGAAACCCCTTTTTAAACAAAATAAACATACCTGATATTATAGTTGTACATGGATCTGACGGCGCGTGGCCATAAACGGAACTAAAGCTGGTGCCTTGTTTTACTCATTACAATTTATACTGACAATTTCACGCATGTTTCGGTAAACATCATCAAGCATGTGTGTGAAAAATAAACTTGCAGCGTTTTACATTAAGGCTACATATCAAGTTATATATTTTCAAGTTTAACATGAGCTCGGGTTGTGTAGATTTACCGTACAATGAGAGATCCGAATGAAGTGGTTTTATATTGCTTGATATTGGTCGCCGTGCGTAGGTACATACCATCGTTTATTTGTATCTCGCTCAAGAATATTATTTTATTTGACAATGTAACAGCAAAGAGTTCGATTCAAATACAGGGTGTAACGGAAAGGGTATATACATACTTGAGGGTATGTTACAGACGATCAAACAGAACGTTTCTCCATCGTGCAAACGTCGTAATAGCGAAAAAATATCAGCTGCCCCATACATTTGGGTCGTTGGTATTGAAATTTGGTATGTTGCAGCAGATAATTTTTTCGCTTTTACGATATTTGTCCGCTGGAGAAACATGTTCAGTTTAATGGTCTAATATAAGCAATGAAAAATGTTGCGAAAACGGGGAAAATGTGACGCAAACGAAGTTGCGCGGGACAGCTAGTTTATAATATTAGTATGGATTTATATCCATACTAATATTATAAATGCGAAAGAGTGACTTTGTTGTGCTGAACGGATCTTAATGAAATTTGGCAAGAAGATAGATTTCAACCTGGGGAAGGACATAGGCTATATATCATCACACTACGACCAATAGGAGCGGATCAGCAATGGAAAATGTTGCGAAAACGGGAAAACATGTGACGCAGACGAAGTTGCGCGGGACAGCTAGTATTGATATATATCTATAGTATTTTATGTATACTTTTAATATGTCTTATTAAATTATTATTTTTTTACAGTCAGACACCTACCACTGTTTGTCTCTGCATCACCCAAAGGTTGACTGGTAGAAAATTCCTGTGGCATTAAGTCCGCCTCTGTACATTGTACTTGAAGTGTTAAATAAATTTACATATTGTCTACCACCGCTATAGATAAAGCTAGATAACGCAAGTATCACGATTAGTATGAAAACCAAGCGTGCTATTTTTGACTACCTCCTATGACGTCATAAGAACTATGTAAATTACTATACAAACAAGTTACTATTCTGAATAGTCTATCCATTTTGAATAGTCTATTCAAAATCCATACTAATATTATAAATGCGACTGTCACTCTGTTTGTATGTTTGTTACCTTTTCACGACTAAACGGCTGATCGGATCTTAATGAAATTTGGCAAGAAGATAGATTTCAACCTGGGGAAGGACATAGGCTATATATCATCACGCTACGACCAATAGGAGAGGAGCAGCAATAAAAAATGTTGCGAAAACGGGGAAAATTTGTCGCAGACGAAGTTGCGCGGGACAGCTAGTTTATAATATTAGTATGGATTTATATCCATACTAATATTATAAATGCGAAAGAGTGACTTTGTTGTGCTGAACGGATCTTAATGAAATTTGGCAAGAAGATAGATTTCAACCTGGGGAAGGACATAGGCTATATATCATCACACTACGACCAATAGGAGCGGATCAGCAATGGAAAATGTTGCGAAAACGGGAAAACATGTGACGCAGACGAAGTTGCGCGGGACAGCTAGTATTGATATATATCTATAGTATTTTATGTATACTTTTAATATGTCTTATTAAATTATTATTTTTTTACAGTCAGACACCTACCACTGTTTGTCTCTGCATCACCCAAAGGTTGACTGGTAGAAAATTCCTGTGGCATTAAGTCCGCCTCTGTACATTGTACTTGAAGTGTTAAATAAATTTACATATTGTCTACCACCGCTATAGATAAAGCTAGATAACGCAAGTATCACGATTAGTATGAAAACCAAGCGTGCTATTTTTGACTACCTCCTATGACGTCATAAGAACTATGTAAATTACTATACAAACAAGTTACTATTCTGAATAGTCTATCCATTTTGAATAGTCTATTCAAAATCCATACTAATATTATAAATGCGACTGTCACTCTGTTTGTATGTTTGTTACCTTTTCACGACTAAACGGCTGATCGGATCTTAATGAAATTTGGCAAGAAGATAGATTTCAACCTGGGGAAGGACATAGGCTATATATCATCACGCTACGACCAATAGGAGAGGAGCAGCAATAAAAAATGTTGCGAAAACGGGGAAAATTTGTCGCAGACGAAGTTGCGCGGGACAGCTAGTAGATTATATTTTTGTTCTTTAAATGTCTAGAATTAAGATTTTGAGTTGTAACGTTGTTGTTTTAAATAAATTAGCTTGCTGCAGCAGTAGCCCCGCTAAGCATAAAATGCTTAAGCTGGGTACGCGAAGTAGGTGCTTTTGTGTTATCTAGGTATATCTACAATATGTCAAAAAAACCCTGTCCAATCCGAAATGGGCATAGCATATAGGTATACCAATTACGTTATCAAATAGAATAAGAACCATAAAATATTCATGAAAGTGAATTTATAATTGAATTTTAAAACCGTTTTTTTTTTGCCTAAATTTCCCCAATATTCAAAAACTTTTCAAACGTGAGAAAACTATCTTCGGCATACGTATGTTGGATCGTCAGTTGTTTGTTTATGACGTCACCACCCGAGAAGCGACCGGAGTGATGTCCTGTATTGCTATGTCAGTTTCCTCATTTTACATACCGCGGATCGGACAGGTTTTTTTTAACATATTGTATATCTGTGCTACAAACATACAGTTTAGTGACATCCCCATTGCAGTCCTCATTTTTGTAATAAATGTTTAATTAAGTACAGAACACACTACAATAAAGCACTTAAAATCCATATTCTGATCTGATTTTATTGTCTATTGCGGAATATCGTGTGTTATATTGTGTCCTTTACTTATAAATATAATAAGCAATACTGTCTAATTCTCCACTTAGTTACACTACCGCTAGTTGCCATATCCATCTAACTACTTAGAATTATGTATTGCATTAAGCCAAAAAGCGGTATATATATTATATATATATATATATATTATTATATATATATAAAAATGAATCCTTATTTCCCTTGATCACGCGTGAACGGCTGTACCGATTTCGATAATTCTTTTTTTGTTTTGTTTATTATTGTCAGGAGAAGGTTCTTAGGTAGGTAGGTAGGTAGTAGGTAGGTAGTGGGTAGGAACAAGTGCATTGCAACGCATGCCGGGATCAGCTAGTCTTATATATATATATATATATATATATATAAGATAACGCTTTTTGGCTATATATATATTTTCAAAGAGCGAGTGAATCGGTTTAGGCAAGGTCTAGGCAAGCGTGCTCCACCCTAGAACGCATCATCGCTTCACATCAGACGATTTGCGGCCAAACAATAGCCTTTTTAGTTTAAAAAAGAACAAATGCTGTTTTTTTGCATGTTACAGCTTGTAATATCTTTCATCAGATGTACTAAACCAAATAACCGTTACTTTATAAGAATATTTTAATTTAAGCTGGAAGCGCCAGGGCAGACAGCGAAATTAAAATTTTCTTACGTTTTTTGAAATTTGCAGGTTGTATGTTGATTAAAATATGATTTGCAGTCGTTACAAATATGGCTTTACTAAGTTATAATAATTAAAACCCTCCAAGTTAATTTAATCCCATTGAAAATTTGAATTTCGCGGCATACCCTGCCGGTTCCCCCTTAATTTTTAATTTGTTTTATCTCATTTCCGAACTGAACAAGACTGACTTTCCACATATTTCCTGTATTCACGAGATGTTTGTTACCGCTTTTACACTTACGGGGGCAGTACAGTGTCTGGTTTTTAATATGGCATATCAAAAATAAGTGACCAAGAAGTCACTACTATACAAATACGATCAAAATCTAAGTATGCTATATTAAAAACGGAGTACTGTATTACAGTGCTCAGTAAAGGCAGCACCCAAAATAGTAGATAAATTATTTATTGAATGCATTACAGTTTTATCCAGAACATAATTATTGCTTTATATCACTGAATAATAACCCTTGTCTAGTTGCAATTGTGATAGCATTCTACAAAAAAAAAGAACAATATTTCTACAGCCTTTCATTCACGAATAAAAAAGCCTTGTTTTAAAAACGTATAGTTGTCCAATTTACAGTTCTCTGCCATCATAAAAAGTTTATTAGAAAGCTGTTCTAAGGAAGAAAATTCGTGAACAAAATGCTTGCAACTTGTTTTAACCAATTTATAGTGCAAAGAAACCAATTTACATACAAATTGCTGTCATATCTAGCAAGGTGCATTTACATCGACGTTGAGCAACATTTTGCAACATGATAACTAATTAAATCATTAAATTTGCTATAAATAAACTTACACTCTGTCAAGTTCAGTTCACAAAAAACCGAAAAAGTTAAAAAAAAGTAGTTTGCTATAAATTTTAACAGTACAAACACAACCTTACAAACGTACGAAAAAAAACTAACATCGGTGTAGATGCATCTACAAGAAGCAACAGCAATCGGCATTTCGAAACAAGCCAGTAAAAAAACCTCTACTGGCATACCAGTAACACTAGCGCAACTACACCCGTATAGACCACTCGTAAACACCTGTTTTACCGGCTAGTGACGTATTTAGGCTCCATGTGACCGGTATCAGACAGTGATCGGAGAACGACGTTGCCGTTCGGCATTATTGATACCCAGGTTATAGACGCGTGGTTCAGAGATATCCGGAGCCAAGCTTCTGGTGGGAACTGGAGTGCTCTGAAAAACAAAGATGACAGAGTGAGAAAAGACCACTGTATTACATGATTCCTGTAATGATAGTGATGACGAGTTAATAAATAAATAAATTTATTCGTTCAGAATGACTTTAGAACGGCGATTTAGTCAATTCTACCGTCTTAAATTTTGACGGCTGTCATTTGTAGATCTTTGACAGTTGTTACAGTTAGTGGCCCGAAAGTCTGACAACCAACCAAGGGGTATTGTATTAAACAGAACAAAAAGGATTGTGAAGTCGGACAGATTGAAACGGTTAGATTGGAAGCCAATTCCAACATGCGAAAAGGCTAGACAGATGATGAACTTTTAATTATACCTGATAAACAAAACGGTTTCGCTATATGATTTCAACAATCGCATATCCTCATATTTTGTGGTTTTCAAAGGAGGAAACTGCGGTTGCGACCTATTTCTAAACACTGCATTGTGCACAAATCAACGAGCACTTTCATCGTCAATAGGGATGGTGACTCATTTTTTTTTAATTTGTCTATCGTGTAGATTATTAAAAAGTATTTGACACGTATTTTTTCTTTTTTCACGTAATCGTAAAATTACGGAGATATTTTAAGTAGAAATGGCGCATGACGTCACGACTTAGTACATTTTATACCTAGTTGTGACGAAGTGAGCCCCCACTCTCCAACTTTAATGCGTTTTAATCTAAGTATTTTTTTGTTAACTTGATAAAACAAAAAATACGTATCTAATATTTTTGTATTACCTGATTGACGGACAAAATAGAATTTCGTTTTCTTTACCTAGTCATCATCCCTATTAAATATTCGAGAACAACGTAACAAGGAAAAACTACTTACTTGCAGACAAAGTAGCGTATGACATTGGCGTGGCAGACCAACAGTGTGTAAGTGTCATCAGTCTGATCCGGAGGCGCCCTGTGGAAGTAACGCCTAAAGCCAGCTTCGATCCTTGCGCTATCCTGAAAGAACTGCTGTACGTGCCAAAAAGGAGGTTATTATACGCGCCAGTTGCATTGTAAAATAAAACTTAGGCTTTTAGGGAGAGAGTGGAGTTTCAATTGGAGGTTTTAGGGTCAAAATAAATATAATTAAAGAATCAGTATTGGGACTAACAGTACACAGTTCATCCATGAGTCTTTTTCCTTGCTTTTTTCTATTTATTTTGTCTTCCAGTTCAATGTGGAGCGACTGAATATTAAATTTGTGTAGCAAATTGATAAAAATAAAAAACAAAATAAATAATTTGTGAATAGGGATTAGTGAAAGGTATTAAACTTAAAACACATTATGACCGTCGTAGTTAAACTTTAGCTCATAAGCCGCATCGCATTATAACTTTTCATGTTAAGACATGTGAGCTACTTTTGAGGCAAGTTTTTGTCTGTCAAAACGTCACAGAGTTTTTTTTTAATTAGATGCATTATTCGGAAAAGTTTTCAATAGTTTTGTTAATGTGGTGGTAGCTTTAACAAATATTAATGGAGGGTAGGTTACAGGTATTGGAAAAATAAAAATAAGTTGTGGGTAAAATGAAATAAAAGGTATGCTATGCCTAGATGCAACGCGATGATCATTCAATTAGGGCCGATTTTCAGGGTGAGGGGGCAACTCGTCCTACTCAAAACTGGGGCCTGGGACCAATTCTACCTTGCTTTTGATAGGGGTCAACTCGTCCCACTTCAAAACTGAGACCAGGAAATAATTCCAGCTTTTCTTTTTTAATAATACGAAATTTTGTTTATTTACTAACTTTATAATAAACAATATTTTGATTTATATTTCGTTTGTTCCCGTTCAGTCACACCATGCTGTGTTACACTGTTACCCATTGGGAAAAAAAATATCGATTAGTAACACTAACTCAATGCCACGTTTTTTTTCTCGTTAAGTAACACCTAATTGTTCCCGTAGACCCCGTTGATGGGTGTTGCGGTGGTAAACATTTTACATTTGCCTAAAAAGCTCATATTCCTGTCTGCAGGGTTTACAGTAACCTAACATGAAGGGGATGGCGGGGTCTAGTGAGCGAACAGAGCGAGCGAACTATGACCCCGACATCCCTTCGAACCTAACTTGTCCGAGTCGGGGTGCCCCAAGTCCAGAGCTCGCTTCGCTCGCTCTTGCACCCGTGGTTTTGATGTAGGACGAGTTGGTTGACCCCAATCAAAAACAAAAAGGTAGAATTGGTCCCTGGTCCTAGTTTCGAGTGGGACAAGTTGCTCCCTAACCCGATTTTCATTATAGCAGAAAAACTTCTTTTTTTTAGTTTGCTATTGTAGAAATCGGGCCTAATATTGCTTAAGTGACAAACTTCTTTCATACATTCAAGGATTACATAAAAAATGCAACAGGATATTGATAAAATGGAAAATGCGAAACTGGGTTGTATACATACATGTTAATTTATTTGTAATGCAAAATTCGTAGGTACACACGGCGACCGATCAAGATATACAAACCCTATGAGGATCTCTCATTGTACGGGAAATCTATATTTACAAAGCAAGGCCATACTGGAAATGTTTTACTTGATGTGTCACGGTGTATACTTAGACATCCAATCAAGCGGCCTTCGCTTTAACAGCTGTAAAAACAATGAAGCGTGATTTTTAGGGTTCCGTACCCAAAGGGTCAAACGGGACCCTATTACTGAGACTTCGCTTTTCGTCCGCCCGTCCGTCCGTCTGTCTGTCACCAGGCTGTATCTCATGAACCGTGATAGGTAGCCAGTTGATATTTCTACAGATTATGTATTTCTGTTGATGCTATAACAACAAATACTTACTAAAAACAGAATAAATTAAATATTTAAGGGGCTCCCATACAAAAAAGATTTTTTTGCTCGTTATTATAAATAATGGTACGGAACCCTTCGTGCGCGAGTTCGACTCGCACTTGGCCGGTTTTTTACTGTTAATTACTTACTTTCTAACAGGAAATTAAAAAAAAAGTTTGTTTTGGTATTATATTCTGGCTGTTACCTATTACCTCTCAAAACGGTGAAGGAAAACATCGTGAGGAAACCGGCATGTCCTAGAACTAAAAATTCGAAGACATGTGACATCTACGAACCTGCACTGGGCCCGCGTGGTGGATTACAGCCCATTCCCTCTCATAAAGAGGAGGCCTGCGTCCCAGCAGTGGGAACAATATAAGCTGATGATGATGTTACCTATTTAAGCCAATGATTGGATGTCATCATTTACCCTAAAAAATATGAGATTAATATCGTTCATAACATCCCACCCCATATTCCATACTGATCAAAGTAGTAAGTTGTCAAATTCAAAGCATTAAAGAGGATTTAAAAAACCCAATACTACGTTGAATAAGTAAAAAAGGTTGACCCAGGTAGATAGGATCAAAGAAATAATTAAATCCTATGATCTGCGTTACTGTGTCAATAAATATGTTTAAATATTATTTATCTCGCTCACTCATACTGAAATTAGATCACACGAACATAGGTTAGGTTAGCCGGGCTGTTTCCGCACTTAGCCTCTTTATTGGCCATTTGACGGTACGGTTGGCGCAGTGGTTAAGCGATAGACTGCTGCGCTGCATGTTCGATCTCCGCACGGAACAAATATTTGTAAGGCCTACAGATAGTTGTTCCGGGTCTGGCTGTTTGTGTATGTCGGTTTAAATGTTTGTTAACGCACCTACTATAACGGAGAAATTACTAGGGCTACTAATTAAAAGTTCTATAAAAAAAAAAAACAAAAATGTAGGTACGTATGAAAATCCTCGAACATGGAAGATTAGATTTCGTGTGATCGAAGCACAGTGAGAGCACAGAACCAAATGAATTTAAAAAGCTACTCCTGCTAATCGTTTTTTTCAGAGATATTTAAATAGTTTCCGAAACATAGTGACTAAAATACATTTTGTGATGCCCATATCACATTATGCTAACAATATTATGCAGTAGCAGCAGTCAGGTTATCTTGAGGTGATCTGATAATTTGAATTTCCAAATAGTTTCTTCCCAACTGATAAATTATAATTTATAAAAAAAACTGCATTGGTTGTAAAATAAGTCAAAGAAAAACATGTAGGGACTAAAATTATTGAGAAAACTGCAATATCTAATATAAGCAAAAAAAAAAGATTATTAAAAAAAAAACAGATTTTTTATTTTCTAAAATATAGTACAAAAATTATAAGTGCAAATGTGAAACAATAATTCATCATGGTGATAAGTTGATATGCATTTCAAGTCTTGTCTTAGCAATCTGTGTTTTTGTTTGGCACTCTAGATTGCGAATGCAGACAAATCAGACATTTTTATCAAAAGGATTGTTAAAACAAATGCATTGAGAAATATTTTGATATAACACTTATGTCTGTCCTTGTGGCAAAGTTTCAATGACTCCATTTGACTCAAACAAGCAGTAAACATGGCAAGCCAAATAAAACCGTTTAAAAGTACAACTGTTTTCAAGTCAATTATTATTAAAAGACATATGTAAAAAAATAATCTCACTAATAATAACTTGGATTCTGCTCCCAACACTGGTGGGCCAAAGTTTTATATTTTTTTTAATTCTTTTTATAGGTGTTTTTAAAAAATATTTAAAAATGAGATTACTAAAGGAATAAATTCACTAACAGCAATAACAGAATTGATTTGCCTGTCAACCTTAGGGACTTCTCTCACCTCCGACGATTAGCGGAAAGCGAGTAAAGCTAGCAACTAGTTCTTTGTTTCAGTGAATTCTTGCCGGAGCAGTGTGAACAATAAGAAATCAAATATTATTACTCTTTTACTGACACGAGTCCTACAATAGATGTAGGTATGTAGTAAGCTTATCGTGAGGAAACCGGCATATCCTAGAACTAAAAATTCGAAGGCATGTGACATCTACCAAACCGCACTGGGCCCGTGTGGTGGATTAGTGCCCATTCTCTCTCAAAGAGAGGAGGCCTGTGTCCCACAGTGGGAACATTATAGGCCGATGATGATGAGAAATAGAGAATATAGTGCCTCAATCCCCGGAATAAAAGTTTATTAATCAAGAATAACTTACTTTTGGTTCCGGTCTCCAATGTCCAACAGGTGGTTCCGGAGGTATCGGAGCCCCTTCTTCAATCAGCTGACAGTTCTTCACCTCTATATTCTTGTCCAGGTGCTTGGCTATGATCTGTCCTGTCTCTTGGGCTCTGGTCATGGTGGACTGGACTAGGCAGTCCCATTTGATGTCTAGAAGAGCCAGTCTTTGGCCGGTGAAGTCGGCTTGAAGTCTGCCTGTGAAAGTTGAATTTGATTGTGATAAATATTTTACGTGCGAAGGAGGTGGCGGAACGTGAGAGGAAGAGAGCCTCACGGCCCGCGGGAGACGCCCTGGGCGCGGGCCTGTGGATGGTGAGTAATAGGCTACCTCACAGTCCGTCCGTCATATAACGACGGCGCGTTCGTGTTCCACGTGTGCCCCAAGGAGATGTCAGCAAATCCCCCCCCTTCCGGGTTCGAGAGGGCCGATGCCTGCCAGGGTTGCGGGACTGTTCGAAAGAGATACCGTAGCACAAAGGGCTAACAAGGAACATGGATGGGTTTTAGTCGGTACAAGTCTGACACTCCCTTCCGCTCCGTTGGTTTCCTCATTTTACTACATTTTTCCTCATTTTTGTTTACTTGTTTTTCAAAAAGGACTACATACATATAAATATAATTTAATCTCGTTACCTTGTAACACCCTCGCGAATCTGACAGGTTTTTATAACATATCGTATATGAAAATCTCACCCAATTCCGTAAGGGTCCTGTCCTTATCTTTGGCTCCATCAATATTATACTGTCCATGTCTGATCAGGAACAGATGCCTTACGGCTCTGCTCTTTGCTTTCTCCAGCTTCTCATTGTATTTGTTGTCATCCTCAGGGCTCCCCACATTCTTTATTGGTTTCACAATAGATTCTGGTTCTCGGCTAAAATAGAAAGCATAATTGTTAGCACTGACTAGCTGTTATAATATACAAAATTGGATTTGAATAAGCAGTAGAAGGGTTCCTTTGAGTATAAACATTAATTCCTTGCCTTTATGCCAAGTTATAAGTTGGGGGTCAAACATTCTCACACACACATCACAGGCTTCTTCTATTAGTTGTCATGTCATGTGTCACCTGCTTTATAGCCATATCATCTTCCCCATAGTATATTGGTACATTTAAAACTCTTATAAAAAAAAATGTATTCTGAATTTGAAATCAGCTAGTTTCAAAAGAAAAAATATAATTCAAGGTAGACAAGGTGTGAATAATTAATATTTTTTTGTCTGGGGAATTCCCTCAAATTATTGGTATTACCTGACAACAAGATGCCTTTCTTGAATGTGTAGATAGTGTGGTTTCAATCAGGGGAACTCCCTTAAACTACATTATTGAGAATACAAATAATGACAAATTATCTTACTTTTTAAGTTTTATGCACAAGGAAATTAGTTGTGGCAGGGGACTACCCTTTTTTGAAGGATGACCTCAACAAATTCAAAATTCAAATTCATTTATTAGCTTACACAACAGAGTACTGACAGGTTTAACAGCGGGTCTCAAACTAGGCTTAGCCTGTATCTTGGTGACCCAGATCTACGCAAAGTTAAAAAAATCACAATGTTTTGGTAGTGCAAGAAAAATTACTGAAATCAATAACCGAAATGTGATTACAACAAGAAAGAAAAAACGAATAAAGAATAACAATAAAAAATAAAAAATTGTTTCAATAGTATTTTACGAAATATGATGATTTTTTGACCATGACATCCTAGAAGAAAACATAATTTTTGATTTATACCTAAGCAACTTTTCTATACAAATAAATAAAATCGAAGCGTCTGTTGAAATAACCGCTTATTACTGCATGCATATGAATGTATATAAGTTAAATTATACCAAAATAACATTTTTTACAATTTTTATCTGTCTGTCTGTTTGTTCCAGATAATCTCTGGAACGGCTGCACAGATTTTGACAGGACTTTCATCAGCAGATAGCTGATGTAATAAGTTCTATTTTAGAAAATTCTAATTCTACACGGACGAAGTTGCGGAATCAGCTAGTTTTATAATAAATCTCCACGTATTTTTGCCAATCAATTCACATTTTTAAGTCAAAACAAGGTAAACAAACTTCACAAAAACACTTGTTCTATTTTTATTCACCGTCCCAACCACATTTAGCATCAAAACATCGATGTCAAAAATTGGGTCATGACCTGCATGCATTGTATAGAACACAGTTTCCATGAATAGGCCTTTTTATCGACGATAAGATTGCAATTTGAATACAAAAGACAAATAAAGCGGTACGATTTACTTCAGACACGCTATTTACGTCGTCATGCGAACAATAACGGTTCTTTTGTTGTCGAAATGACTTGATCAAGGGTTTATTATTATATGTGAAATAGGTACTTACTGGTCCCAATTCCTATCCCATTGGACGCTCGGTGTAAAATTCGTTGTCCAGGAGTTATGGGCATTGTATCTTCTCTCAGTTTTATCATTATTTATCCGGTAATAGGCTAAGCCGCCTCCGACTGCACCCAAACTAAGGAGCGCAATCTTCTGAAACCTTGACAGCGATGCCATATTGATTTTATTATGTGCTGATACGGCAATATATTACCATTTACGGTGGAATTTTGTAACGTAAGTTTATTTTGAGGAAATTAATAAAAAAATCTTGTTAGTCACGAAAATAACCTCCTGACTTCCACAACGTTCGTAAACTGACAGACAGAAGTGACAGCAATAAATAGGGATGTACCTGTTGTCAAACCAAGTGTCAAACTGTTGCACAAACAGAGCAGCACTTCGTAAGTAAAAATCGACTAATTATTTTTACTATGTTAGTTATTATAGTTATGTTTTTACCTTGTGTGTGGCATAGACATATAAATTATATGGACTTGAAATGTTTGACTATAGAAAAAACAGTTATACAAATACGAGGCATATCGACGCCAAAATCAGAAAAATACTGCTATCTCTTTTTAACTTTCATAATTTTGCGTAAGTGAAAAAGGATAATAGTGTTTTTGACAGTTACTATAATGGCAACCCTACATTTCTAAGTCATTGAAATACCTATTTGCGGCCGGGTCGCCATTTTATCCGCTCGCTGTTTGATACCTAAGTTGGGTACGTCAACTGTCAAATGCTCTTTAGCTGTGGTTAAAATTTGTGAATTCAAGATGATAAACAAAGGATTCTGCATTTATTGAAGAGTTTCAACAGTAAAGCATTCATATTTTCCCTTTTGCCTCTATTTTCAACAGTTTTACTACATGAAATCATTTTCTTGTTATTGAAGGGATAGAGTAGTGCATTCAGACATTTTTATATTTATCGATAATGCAATTTTATGGTTCTTTATTGGTTTTATGTTTTACTTTTAAGGCTATAAACAATCGGTGTGGAAAATATAAAAATTACAACAAAAACAATAATTATTTGTTCTCTTCACTTTGAAGAATCGTCTTTCAACTGAACACTCAATAAAGTAACATTGCGTGACGATGCTTTACCTTCACGAACCTTATTGGTACGTACGTTTGATACGGTCGCAAATCATATTTTTATCAAGATACAACCTGACACTGACCTGCAAATTGCAAAAAAACGTAAGGTAATTTGAATTTCGCGGGCTACCTTGGCGCATCCCCCTTTAAGATAACAGTATAAAGAAACCGTGGGGACAGCAAGTGAAGCAAAAAGGTCGATTAAAAAATTATTCGATGTAAGTAGGTATTTAACCCGTGCGCGATAAGTTGAGACCTGACTCCCCAACGCAACTAGATAAACTTGTTGCTTAAATTATACAATGGAGTGAAATCAGTTACAGAATACTAGGTCGATAAAAAACAGCATAATATATCTGTCCTCCAAGTTTCAACCTGTCTTAATAGGAAACATCAAAATAAGTTCTACGATTTAACCGTGAAAGAAGGACGAAACTTCTCAAACAACAACAAATGAAAGGTATATTATTATGTTAGAAAACTTGGGGTATTTTCACCCGTAGATATTGTACCGTAACATTATGAAAACATTCTCACAATCTTTTATCGATGTTATTATATAGAAATATCGATAATGGCTGCCCTATTAGCCGCCATTTTATCAGCTCACTAAAGTGTAGGTATGCACGTTTTTCTTGTAGGTATGCCGAGTCCATATGATTTATATGTCTATGGTGTGTGGTCTATGGATAGATAATAAAACCATTTTTTTTTTAAATGGTACTTGTACGCAGAACTGCACCATCAGACTTGTTAAACGATAATTATTCTCTGAATGTCTGCAAACTGGAAGCGTTCATTAAAAATAAGGGGAAAGAAAGGAAGCCAGAGGACAATGCCACTCTCATTATCCATAGCAGACGCACCAGGTGCAGGACACAGGAAGCCGCGCAATGATCCCCGGTAGTCATAGGGTGTGGCCTACGGGTGATGGTTTTTAGTAATTAGCGAGTCTGTAGCCTGAACATGAGATAGTCCCGAGATGGGCGAGACGGCGGCATGCCTTGATCAGCGCGCGTCTCTTATTAGAGCTGGGGCTATGACGGTGTTCATCTCACTAGCCTTGCGTTTTTTGCGTCGAAGTCGTCTCTTTGTTGAAATCTTGTAGTCTTCTGATTTTTTTGTGGCAATATCCATTGTCTCTTTCACAATATGACTCGAAAAACGAAGTGTCTGTTTTTTGTAGCAGTATCGTCAACAGTCAAACCTTTACTTTGCAATGCAATCTGCGCAGAATTTATTTCCCGAAGAAAATCATACCACGAGAATAGATAGATAGCATAGAAGTGTAATTGCACACAGCAGGCATGAGGTTCTGTGCAGCACCTCTGGTCTATATTTTCTTGACACTCACAATTTCTCAGTCTCGAGTCTTTCAAAATTTTCTGCTAGTGCTTTTACTGCACGGTAATGAGCACACCAAACTCCAACGCGTTGTTGTAAGTCTTTGAACTGGTAATTTGCTGTGTTTCATCGTAAGCACTTCCCAACGGGTAGTAGAGATAGAAAAAAAAACGAAAAATCGTCTCTAGCGTTCCAAAAAATGTAAACGCAAGATACATTTTGAGCAAAAGAATGTTGGCCACATACATTATTCGAGTGATCAATACAACCAATTTAAATAATTCTTTTCTTGTTTTTGATGCGACTTCCAACAAGTCGGTACCATGGAGGGGGAATATTTTCTAAAACTCACCAAGAGATGGCAGTATTACAAGATTTGTGACTAGGTAGTTCTACTAGGTACGCAAGATGGCGTGCAAACAGTCATGCATTCGACTCTTCGGTGTGACCAGCCTTCGCTCAATTTCCAGGAGTAGAATAACCTCGATAAACTTATGTAATAATTATGTAATAAAAATAACACAACAAGAAAACAACAAAATATTATTTAGAAGCTCAATAAAATATCGAGAGTGAATGCGTGGCACTCGAACGCATGCGTGTAGTATTACGAAGTTTCACTTCTTCCACGCGGCGGGACTCCACACACTATTTTTTGTTAGAGCGGAATCGCAGATCGCTGTAAGGCTATTGAGTTCTTCACTAAAGTATTAAACGTGTAAAGTGACCTTTGGTTTCCTTCTTTAACCTACCACGAAACCCACTTGCCACAGTGTATAGGAAGGATTTGCACGGCAACGCAGGGCGTCGTAGAATCGCAATGCTCGGTTCAACTATGATAAATATTTGAATGAAACGCGCGGACAAAAATGCGCGCGATATTTAAGTTAATATTCTTATTTGGTAAATTATGTATTCATAGTTAGGTTCACGAAGTTTTCTGGACCTGTGTACCGCCACTGACTGAGGATTTATTGCGAAGATGGGATGGGGAATCCCACACGACAGCGTCGTGCGCTTTTGGGAGAATTTCAGAATTATACATAGAGCTGAGCTAGTGCTTGTAGGGGAATCCCGGAAAAGACAGCTGTGCTAGCGATTTTTTTTCTTATTGTTTGTATTTTGTTATTGAAGTTGTCACCGGGAGTCACCCCAAAAAGGGTAAAAACCGGTGATTGAATTGAATTCGTGGCACTTCAGCAATCACTGGGAATCTTTTCAGTCAGGCCTATCTTCCGCGGGGTGCTCATTAAGCTCGCTATCTTTTTGCAACCTGCCTTCTTACAATTTTCTAGATTGTCTGCATAAAGCCTTGTATTCATTAGGCAACATTTCTTGATATAAACACTGTTTTTAAACAGTTTATAAACATTGTTTCATCATCTCTGGAAACAGTTTATAAACAGTTCATAAACAAAAAATGTAATGAAACATTGTTTATGAAACATGTTTATAGCAAAATTCCCATGCCATGGCACGGCCATGTTTTAGAAACAGTGTTTACGGTAAACTTGGTGATAAACACGTCATAAACAGTTTAGCAACAAATGTTGCCTAATGAATACAAGGCTTTAGGCTTACAAAAGCAAAAGAAAGAATCCGAAGCACGGGATAAAAAGAAATTGAGGTCATGTCGCTCGTTTTTTATCTCACTATCTAAAAGTTCACATCCTCAACAGTGTGTAGCGTTGAAAAGCCACTTACTACAAAAAGTACTATAGTGCCATCTATGACACGACGGAAGAACTAACATCAATTTCCTACATCGCGCAAGCAGAGTTTATATCAAATTAAGACTAGGTATATGGAAAAACCCGACAACAACTGTCGGGCAGTTGCCCACCAGACATAACACCTGTCTGGTCGGAGGATCCTCCCTTTTCTATAGGGTATGAAGAACTTTACACCCTGTTCCTCATACCCCTAAACTGGTGATCCCGAAATGGACGTCAGTGAAGCCTTCGAGCATCGTGACGTCATCCACGTCACTTCCTCAAGCTTGCTAGCAGCGAGTCTCACAGCCAACCAGCTTCAAATGGGTATTCCTGACCACCAGCATGCAGCGGAAGCGCATATCTGGTCAGCACCCTCAGCCTCTCATCAAGCGACCATGGCACAGCACACTATACTTTCGGCCGGTCGAGAGCTTCTACCTCCCGGTCGACACCTCTCTAGCTGTCAGCCACATCGCGGCGCGGTCTCCGGGGGGGAGCGATGTAGCGTTGAAAAGCAACTTACTACAAAAACTACTACAGCGCCATCTATGCCAAGACGGAAGAACTAACATCAATTTCCTACATCGCGCAAGCAGAGTTTTCATCGAGTTAAGACTATAAATATAGAAAAACCCGCCAACAACTGTCGGGCAGTTGCCCACCACGGAGGATCCTGCCTTTTCTAAGGAGTATCGAGGAACTTTCCTCCCTGTTCCTCATACCTCCAAAAGTGTATTTCGAAATTTGTATGCATATTTGCTACCATACAAAAATTACCTTACCAATAAAAAATAACGTTTAGTTTTTGCAACTCAAGGTAATTATGTCTATAATGTAATGTTTAATGTTCTTATCTTGTTTCCCAGATTATTATTATCCCAGACGTCAAAAGAAAAAAAACCTTTTTATAGTTTTCGTGATAATATCCATGAACCCTACGAATAGTATTGCCATTGTTTCTTACAAATGACTAATAATTATTAAATGTAAAAACAAAAAAACAAACAAACCTATTAAAATAAAAGAGATTCAAACTCACATTATGGATGTACTATTTAATGTTTCCGTTTCACATGCGCGACCACGGCGTTTTTTTTTTTCTAAAATATCATGCCGTGGTTTCGTCATAATTTGTAAAAATTGATTCCCAAAACTATAAATATGTTCAAAGTTCTGGTTTAAAGGTTAAAAGGGTTTGTTTCATTATGTTAGAGTATCTTATAGGGGCCGAGACTTTTACCATCAACCGTGTATAAACTCCGAACTGAACTGAGAATTTTCTGGTAAAACCAATGACGCTTTGACCAACCTGTGTATCGACCCATGCCCTCAATCGGCAATAGAGCTTGCGACAGCTGAACCAAAGAGGCAGAATGTGGATGGGTGCGTGTTTGGAATAATAAACACTATGACCTTATAGTCATATTATAAGCTCATACAAACTATTTAGTTAGTGGAAATCATAGTTAAGATTTTTATCTACAAAAAATCTGTTTCTATTTTAAAAGACGTGATTGACATTACTATGAGCGTAAATAACATGGCTACTCAGCAGATATAGTAATAGTAACGTGCGTAGAGTGATAATGGTTCTTTTGTGAATTTATTGAAATTTTCGAAAGTATCCTGTGGTACACAATATTGTGTAATCGTCTGTGCAAATAAATAAAATTGAAGTGGCTGTTTGCAATTTCAAAATAACAGTTTTAAAATGAATGCATTGTAAAGTATTACGGTACTTAAAACAAACAAGGAGTAACTTAGGCCACTTTTATTTTTGTAGTAAAGGTTAAAAAATTAAAACACTTGAAGTTGTTAAGACTTTTTGGATCATGTTGCGTTTCCAAATGTTCGAGGTAGCTAGGCGGTACGCGAAATCCACCAATAGAATTCCTTCATTTTCCTAGCTCCACTTGCCGTAACCCTGGTGAAAATGGTCTAGCGGAGGGGCTCGATATTTACCTACCTACCCATAACATCACGCCAGTAATCCCAGAAGGATTAGACAGAGCTGTACCTAATACTACACCAACATTTTTCAGTCTCATGTAACAGGGGCCGAGCATATTGCCATCAACCGGGCACAATTACTGGCTCCGTGGTTGCTACTAAGAAATTTCTAATTGAAATACCCAACAACATTTTGGCCGACCCGGGAAAAGAACCCGGGGCCTCATACAAGCTCAGCTATATTTGTACATAAAATAAAAACAGCAGCAGTTATGACTGCATCTGTTTTTACTTTTTTTACTGCCTCCGACTGCCGACAGAAGTGAAAACTCAAAACAATGGAATAACTATGTTCTTTTTTTTTTTTTTTTTTTTAATCCATACTTCCATACTAGTCCATACTTCCATAGTAATATTATAAATGCGAATGTCACTCTGTGTGTTTGTTTGCATGTTTGTTTGTTACCTTTTCACGACTAAACGGCTGATCGGATCTTAATGAAATTTAGCAAGAAGTTAGATTTCAACCTGGACATAGGCTATATATCATTACGCTACGACCAATAGAAGCGGAGCAGCAATGAAAAATGTTGCAAAAACGGGGAAAATGTGACGCAGACGAAGTTGCGCGGGACAGCTAGTGAATTTTAGTCTGAATTATTAACATTATTCTGGGTTTCACATCTATTGGCACTCCGAGCAACCCGATTTACCCCTGCCACTAAAATTCGCTCAACGCGGCTGTAGAAGTTTTCATTTAAAAAACGAGCGATATGTGAGAGGGAACTAGAGGCGAGAAGAGCCACTATGTACCTTCGCACCTATCAGCTACACACCGTTTCACAGCTTCGCTGCGCATCCTTGGACCGCCTAGCTAACTCGAACATTTCTGGGGAAAAACCATCCTAAAAGAATAAAGTTCGCAACGCAACCTCATTCGATTAATTTTGATTCGTTGCAGCGTATATCGTCCCAAAAAAAATCTATCTAATTTTATTGCTTATGGCTCAAGCCACATATAAAGGGCGTCGGGCGCGGACATAAAATGGGTGGCTTCCTATTTTTATATTCAAATTTTATACAAAATGCATGGAAATAAAGCGCAATTTAGGACACACGGTATTTCGTCCGAGACACGACAGGTCGTCCGAGCCACGCCATACCGTATGATTTCTCACCATTAAAAAACTTCATTATGCTAAATTTGTAACTTGTTATTAATTTAATACTTTTTTTAATTTATCATGAGTTTTTCTTTTTTTTTTCTTTTAGTAGGTTAGATTGTTCTTTTAGCCTTCGGGTTTAGGGTTCCGTCAAATCGCAAAAAAACAGAACTGTTATAAATTCTTCCCATCCGTCTGTCCGTCCTTATGTCACAGCCACGCCGAGACTTTTGGCATGACACAGTTGGGTAAGTTTGTATGGACCAGTGGCATGATTTTTTTTTACAGCGGCCACAATCATTATTGTTGCTAATGTATAGTGGAATATATGATAAAATGACTCCTAAAATAGTTTTGCTGAAAATTATATCGGAGCTGAAATATCTGATGTTAAAGTCGTGTTGTTCCAACTAACAGTTTGCACACTGTTATGTATTTTATCGAAAATTAACTATTTCCTTTCGTTTGCCGTATGTCACTACTTCCCAGAATTTGATCCTTAGCGACACTATCGAATGGTGTAATAATACAGGGTGTCTATTTTTCAAAATAAACTGGATCGATTCCTGGCTAGGAGTATTGATTTTTCAAAAAATCAATGTTGCAGTTTTAGTTTTTATCAAAATCAGGCTCGTGACTCCTTTGAGTGTTTTTCGCTATAACTCATAGTTTCGGAATTGGCCTTCCACCCACTTGAAAAGTTCACCCTGTATATCTCGGCTCCGATGCATTTTGGAAATAATTGTTCATAGAAGAAAATGAATGTCTAATTGTGTTCTTACTAATGAAATATTTTTCATTACTGGCCGAAGACTTAAAAAATCATGCCACTTTTACCCAAACCCCTTTGGAGAGCAGGCCCCCTATTCACAAGCGCTCGGATTCGATTTCGTTCGATAAGTCGTATGTCTATCTTGTTTTGGCATTACGAAAGCGAGTGAGATAGACAAACGATTTTCCGAATCATAATCGAATCCGAGCGTTTGTGAATACGGGGGCAGGTGTCTTCTATGAACCGCTACACAAAACTGTGATGTGGAATTTAGAATTAAATTTACAGCGTTAAAAACACTGTTTGGTGCAGCGGAACCCTTTGTGCGCGAGTCCGACTCGACTTGGACGGTTTTTAAAGCCTACTGCTCACCATATAAAAACGTATTTTATGCCTACTAATGTAAGTACTTACTTATTCTTGTGCTGGCATTATGAGATTGTCCTTATACTAAACTACAGCTTGACCACATAAGCCTACATATATACGTACATACTATACATATTAAGTAAATGCTGTTTTGTATAACTATTCACCAGTCGATTGAGAGCTAGTGCAGTGATACATTATTTTCCAAGTGCGTACAATTCAATTTCTATAAAACGAGCTTAATTTTTGCTAAAATGTTCTAATCCTCATCAAAAATTTTCCCATTTTTCCGAAGTTTTTCCATTTAAAAAAAAATAATGCTCATTAATGTTATTTGTGTTGTAGGTATAGGTTTTGGGTGTAGGTATATGAGACTGATTTTGCTTCTACATACTTATTTAGAATTTTGGATTAGTTTGACAAAAACAGAATTCATAAAAGATTGTTGTGGGTTGGATCATGTTCTCAGAACTAAGTCTATTAATATCTTGATGCTAAATTAAATTATTCAAGATACGAAACTAAAAATAGTAAGTAATTGTTACACGTGCGAAATTCAGCTACTAAGTTCACTAGTTAATCTTATGTGGCATCAGAGGATCTAGTTAACCTGTTTATGTTAAGGTGGCCAAATTATAAAACGTCGAGGTAACGATAGCACTTCAAGTTTAATGTTAATAACTTTATAAAGAGACGTAGTGTGGGAAATTCTAATAAAATAATAACAATTGAGCCATTTTTTGTGTAAATATTTTAAATTATGTTTTCTAGCATAATAATTAACATCATCACCTCTAGGGGATGATCACAATGTTTTGTTCTTTGTCTGTCGGGTAGATTATTGAAAATTATTGGACAAGTATTTTTTCTTTTTTTCACGTGGTCATAAAATTACGGAGATATATTGAGTTGAAATGGCGCATGACGTCACGTGTAGGAAATTTTTATACCTACTTGTAACGTAGTGAACCCCCACTCTCCAACTTTAATGATTTTTAACTAAGTGATTTTTTGATATTTTGATAAAACAAAAAATACGTGTCTAATATTTTTGTATTACCTGTGTGACGGACAAAATAGAATTTCGTTTTCTTTACCCAGTCTTCACCCCCCAGAGGTTTTGCTGTTTTCGGAGTCTCTTGCGCCAGATATTTTTCTCCTAAGACGGACCCCTTGCCGGGGTTAGTTTCATCATTATCATCATACCAGCCCGCAATCAACCACTGCTGGATATAGGCCTCCTCTTTTTTCTGCCACACTTCCCGGTTCTCTGCGTCCCTTATTTTGTTGGTTAACTTTGCTTAATTGTGAAGATCGACCCGTGCAGCTGTTACTGTTAAGCAACAAGCCCATTATTTTTACATATTGATTTTAATTTATCAGCATAAAAAAACCAGCTATAATATCATACAAAACGTACAATAACACGGTCAACAAGTATGGAACAGCTGCTTTTTTTTTTAAACCGATGAACGAGGAGATTTTGGGTTAATTTCAAAAGTCGCCAAAATAAAAAACAAAAATAAACTTTTAATTTGAATAGAGCAGAATAAACATTTTTTATTATTACACGTCGTAAGTCAAAATTCACACAACCACAAAATATCTGAGATCGCCCAGATTGGGTTAATCAATTTTTTCGATTTTTTTCCAGTCAACTGAAATAAACGCAATAATTGAATAGAGCTTACCGTACCTAACAGTTCTCTTAGAGAATAATAATATCACTTCTCAAGTTTCAAGAGCAAGGTTTGGTGATTTACGCAATCAAATGCCTTCGAGAGGTCACAGAAGATTCCTATGGCATCTTGTGCCTCTTCTCACGCAGTATATATGAGTTTTAATAAAGTGACACCGGCGTCAGTCGTACAACGTCCTTTGGTGAAACCATGCTGTTTCTAATGTAAGATTTTATTGGTGTTAAAGTGGGTAAGCATTTGATTAAGCATTACCTTATCAAACACCTTGCTGGAAACCGGCAACACAGATAAGGGTCTATCTATTATTTATTTATTTAGCTTTATTTATCCCTTACATTTAGTTTGTATCTAATATCTAATGTGTTGTGTACTTATTTATTTATTTGTTAGTGATGTTAGTGTTTATACTTATGATAAGATTAGTATTGTTAAGTGTAAGGGCCGCCTTTTGCGGTGAAAGCCTCCTCCAAACTGTTCCAGCTGACTCTGTCTTTTGCCAGTCTGGGCCATAAGTTTTCAGCTGTTTGTACGATGTCGTCACTCCATCTTTTACATGGTCTACCCTTCCTTCTTTTTTTGCTCATTGGATACCAATTTGTAATAATTTGTGACCCAGGGTCTATCTATAGTTATTGGTATCTTGACTGTCCCCAGACTTGAAAAGTGGTATTACCTTGCTGTATTTTATAAGGTCCGGGAAGACACCTTGGTCCACACACAAATTAAACATTAAGGCTAAGTACGGTGCTATAGTGTCAATAATAGCTTGACACACTAACAAACTTTCCCCATAGATCTTCGGTTAATTTGATTTTGATTTCCTTAAAAGCTTTAATGACTGCTATGGGGTTTAGGTATATGCTTAAATTGAAACTCAACCGGACGGACTGAAACGTTCGCTTTTAATAAATTAATAAAACAGCAGGGATGAGGAATGTAAGGTTTTGGTAGTTTTAAGTGGGATATTGGTAAAGAAATCTACAAATTCTTGAGCTACTTCGTTTTTAGAGCTTGAAGGCACCGTGAAATCTATGTATAGTTTGATATCATTATTATATTTTTTATTTCCTTTTGAATTACTATTGATAATTTTCCAAACCGTCTTTATTTTGTTATTGGCGGACTTATTCTCTATCTTGTTGTTAATGAATAAGGTTTTAGCTGCAAGTTTTTTAAAGATTTTTGAATAAGTTTCAACATAATTATTTATTAAAAAAGTTTCCGACTTGATGTAAGGCTGGCCGTACAACTCAAACAATCGCTCCCTACTTATCCTAATACCCTTAGTTGACCAGTCACTGAACATAAACTTAGGGTAAAAAGATTGGGTTTTCATTTGTAATGTATTATTGAACTCTACGTGAACTACCGAAAATAATTCCTCATAAAACTGATTTGCATTTTCAATAATATGGGCCGGAATGCCTAAATTACTAATTAAACTCTTATTAAATTTATTAAAATTGCTGGGTGTTATTTAAAATTGTCTAGAGTTTTGCTGGATTTTTGGTAATGGTGTGTAGGTCTTGAAAACAACAGTTTGACCGCTGTGATCAGAAGGGAGGTAATTAACAATGGATTTATCTAAGTAGTTGCAGTTACAAAAAACATTATCAATACATGTAGCAGTCGTTGTAGTAGGTAGGTAATTCGGGTTGGTTAAAATTCAAATTAATAAATTCATTTCAATTTGAATTGTCCGTTTATACCCCGTATGACGTTGTTTCAGTCACCAGCATGTCGTGGGGCATAGCAATGTCGTTGGGCGCGGCAGCAGCGTTCTTATATTGGCAGTACTGGAGGTGGACCCACAGACGGATGCTAGAGCTGGCTGCTAAACTACCTGGTCCACCAGCGTTGCCTATACTTGGAAACGCGCTCTTTTTCATGTTTAATCCTGGAGGTAAGTTATTTTTGTCAAGGCATTTAAATAACGAGGAAGTGCCCACTCATAAGTCATGGTGTTATTTGCTTAGCGTTCACTAGCACGAATGCTAAGCAAGGGCCATTTGATCGCGTTTACGTAAACTTGAAATCGTATTAAAACAATGTCTTTTCAAGCGTTTTGTGAGTCTAAAACGACTTTCAATCCTAGGTTTCAGTCGTTTAAAATTTTTAGGTTGTTTATAAGATTTTCCACATTTTAGTGTGTTTAATGTTGGAAGCTGGTAATTCTTGTCTTTTCAATTGTCATTATCGCTGATATACCTACGCTAGCTTCTGTCTGCAGCTTCGCCTGCGTGGAGTTCGGCAATTGCCCACGTGTCCGGTACCTTTGTGGGGGTTATTTGATGATTTCCCATACGTAAAAAAAAAGGCTTGCCCCCTATTACATG
The DNA here is from genome assembly GCA_963082945.1 of Cerastis leucographa. Taxonomy (NCBI): domain Eukaryota; kingdom Metazoa; phylum Arthropoda; class Insecta; order Lepidoptera; family Noctuidae; genus Cerastis; species Cerastis leucographa. The sequence continues at coordinate 13,505,559 of OY720365.1, read as the reverse complement.
GGACTTAAAACATAAATGGCGAAATCATTCATCATTCTCCAGCCCCTGATCTAATTCATTTGGGGCCGGCGCAGCATGTCTTTTTCTTTCATACTCGTCTCTTCCTCGTCATCGCGCTACCACCTCACCTCTTCAATAGCCATAATCATCCTGACTGGACTGTGTGTTACCTCTGCCTAACCCTTCGAGGACTACAAGCGTACTGTTATGTTAGTTTAGTGGTTTGTAATTATTATCATAATTATTCTGAATATAATAATAGAACGTAATTCGTATTCTCGTGCACGTGTATTTGTAGTTTCTAGTAAGTAGTAGAACAAACATTATTGATATGAAACTTCTTATGCGACTTCCAACAAGTTTGCGTTAAACGTTTAACGCTACTATGGATGGGGAATAGAAAGAGACAGAGCGAGAGTGAATGCGTGGCACTAGAACGCATGCGTGTAGTATTACCGCGCGGAGGGACTCCACGCACTATTTTTTTTTTTAAGATTAAAGTTGTCCATCATTAACCTGTACCATGATAGCTTTAATTTCAATGCATCATTTGCATTCTATGATTAGGTAGATATTTTTAATGGGTTAGATGCATGTATTTTTGCTAGTAAACATCCGTTTGCTTTAATAACTTCTTAGGTAGGTTGTAATTAAGTATCACAGAACTTATAGAATCATTTTGAACGAAACAAACAAACATTTTGCAATCACTTTTCGCAACCAACCATAATAATTGCAGATATATTTGAGTTCAAAGTTCCAACATTTTCACAAGGTTTAAAGAAATAAAAGTTTAACCTCGGAAGGCACAGGCTAATTTAAGTTATTACTTTACTTTATGGCCCCTGAACATTTCAATGTATCCATCAGCACAATGTTTTGAGTGCGTTTTTATTTCACTCAAAAAATAAAAGTCGGTTTAACGACTTGTAAGCGGTCAACTTTTTTTGAAATTTTTATGTCTTGTTTATTGTTTTTTGTGCCTTTTTAAAAAATCATATTGTATGTAGGTACAGTCACGGACTTTTATGGATGGGCCACTTGCCACAGTTCGTACTTTAAAAGTGTAATGCAAATCGGGTTTAGTCGATTATATTCGTAGGTATGTTATACAGAATGACTACCCAAAGTCAACAAATTGCACCTGCAATTGATTGACTTTGGATAGTCATTCTAGCAACCGTTACCTAGTGACAATTTGTTTTAGCATAGCCATATTAACGTTTAGCGTACGGAGGTAAATTATGATTGTTAATTTCGACAACAGAAAAGCACATACTCATAATGTTATCCGAACGCGTAGCGTCCAAGATGACGTTGATGATAATTATTTTATTTACCAAAATACGAAATAATTGACCCTTTTTTTTTTACGGATGGGAAATCATCAAATGACTTCTCCCGCTCTGGGCGGAGCGGGAGGGAATGTCAGACTTGTACTGACTAAAACCCACCCATGTTCCTTCTTCGCCCTTTCTGTTCCAGGGCCGTGGTATTTCTTTCGAACAACCCGCAGCCCTAACAATAATTGACCCTGAGATCGACATTTGAATAGGTTTTCAGCAAAACAATTATTTATTGTATTCGAAGGAGGTCACTAAGAAATATATTGGATAGACGTATGTAACATTTTATGGATTTTCATTGACAACTTATTAGTCATACTTCAACCTCTATGGATAAGACTATTTCCGATTATAAGTAATATGTCATCTTGTTTACGAGCATGGGGTTTGAGCTCGTGTTTAATCGTGTAATCTGGTAAATGTATAAAACTGCTAAATTGGAAAGTTTGAGCGTGGCTCATCAATTAAAGTCCGTGACTGTACGTCATGTAACTGTGACAAATAAATAAATATTATTCACATACTCAATACATCATTTTGAACCTCCCCACAGAATTTTAACGTTGGTAATTTAAAAAAAAAACAACTGTTTCCTACAAAAGTGCAATACCTACACAGTCAAAATATATGGAACAGTAAGTAGTCTTTTTTTAATTTCCCTTCTTTTTTTTATAATATCAATAATAAAGTTCAAATTCAAATTCATTTATTTTGTGAACACAGGGTAGGTACATACAGTAGGTGTTATAATATATAGGATCCGAGCTGTGTCCCGCAAAAAAACATACAAAATTTCCAGTTTTTCTTATAAAAATTTTAGGTAATCAAAATTAGGTAAAATAACCACAAGCATAAATATTGTCCAATTAAGATAAAATTTATAAGATGTTAATTAAAGTAAAAGAAACCAAAAAATACAAATAAAATAATAACGTCACTAATTAGATAAAACAATAAACAAAAATAACAAAATCATTAGTAAGTATGTCATAAAAAAGTAATAAAATTTAAACAGATTCGATGTAATAAATAGGAATTAAAATTCAAATTTATCATTTAAATATTCGTCAACAGAATAATACACCTTGTTATTTAACAACTTGAAAAGATTTCTTTTAAATTCATTAATGTTCGTACTTGAAATGACTTGTCCTGGTAACTTATTATATGTATAATAGTCCAGAATTATGTTGTTAATAAATTAATAATTCTCAAATCAGAAACAGTCATTTTCTTAACAATAACATAATGGTAGTTATGTGGTTGAACCGTTTGGAGTTAAAATATTATGGCCATGGGGCCCGAGTGCTCACATTTCATTTCGGGATAGCGCCAATCGGTTGGTTGTCTCTTTACGTGACCAGAGGGCTGGTCTTTTTTTGGCCACAGAATCAGCATTGCCATCCAACGTGGCAATGCTGCCAGCCTTCTGGGGGCCCGCATCTTTTCTTATTGACAACTTGTAATTGTCTTGTAAAATTAACTTGTAATTCTTTTCCCATTTTGATACTTGCATATATTTTTATTATTATATTATATCTGTAAATAATGTTATTTTGTTCCAGCGACCATTTTAACGAAATAAGAAAAGTAAAAATACCGCGAACTTACGAGTACCTACTTACTTGTTGCGCATGTCTTTGTTTTAATTGCAACATAACATGCATACCACTAAACAATTATATAACAGCCAGGTAGGGTAAGGTAATCTATAATACTGGAAAATCCTTGCCATATATTAAATAACGCTAGTAATTAATCCACATGACATACTGAGATATCAGAGATTGGAATTAGGTAGAGTTATTTCTGTACTTACACTGATTTCATACAGTGAAAGAATAATGTGGATAGGCCTCAAATCCCGAGATTAATTTTAAAGAGCAGAAAAATCCCGTGATTTATTAAATAAAAAAGTTATTTACTTTTACACAATTTAAAACATCCGACATCGGATGTCCGGAGTTGCAAAATTCCAATGCGCAATTCTTATGGAAATCCCGGGAAGATCCATATTGATTAATGATGTTTATTTTGCAAATAGGTTTTTACAAACACTTTTACACGTCGCACGGGTTGATCTTTAAGGTTAAGCCGTGCCTGCCGAGGTTGGTCCGTGGGTGGGTGACCATAATTACATACCGAGTTTCCTCCGTGCCTCGGAAAGCATGTTAAGCCGTTGGTCCCGGCTGTCATTGGTAGATCTTTGACAGTCGTTACGAGTAGTCAGAAGTCAAAAAGTCTGACATCCAGTCTTACCAAGGGGTATCGTATTACCCAGTTACTTGGTTGTGCAGGTCAGATAGGCAGTCGCTTCATGTAAAATACTGGTACTCAGCTGCATCCGGTTGACTGGAAGCCAACCCGAAGATAGTTTGGGAAAAGGCTAGGCAGATGATGTATACAGTACATCATTCTGAACCCGCCACATAGAAATTTTTGGTCATTCCCGCTCATTAATAACCCGTCGTAAAAACTATTAACGACTGGGAATATTTTATGTGTTGAAGAACGTGACATATTTTTCCCAATCGTTCACCCCTCGCCCTTGTTGAAAGGGTTAAATATATTAATATAATAGTTCTTCATTTTTTTATTTTCAATAATAACTTCATTACATTTATTTTGATTCAGTGGCGTAGCCAGCTTCGGTGGCACCCGGTGCGGAAGTTGGTGGTGTCACCCCAACAAAAATTAAAAGCAAGAAATAAACGAATAAACATTGGAAATACCAACAACAGTAACAAGTGTTATGGTTTTAATTAACCATAACACTAAAAAAATATCCTTCAGTGAAAATCAAAAAGCTTTGAGAGCTGCCAACTCGGAAATAACTTCTTCAAAATTTATATTTTGTATTGCCTCGTGTTCTATGGCTAATACAAAGTGTTGTTTTGCATCCTCGTCAAATTCTAGGAGGTAACTATGCTACTGATTGTCGTCCCAAATCAATAATAAAATGGTTTGGTAATTTTTATTTTTTTTTCTTGTTTACGGAAATCGGTAAGTGTGAACCACCCGTGTTTTAAACGCGGACCGTCTGGTTCTCGCCCTGTAACCTCGCTTACACACATACAAACAATCTCAAACGTTTATTCGATAATTTTTTATTCCCTAAACCACGTTAAGGGGGTTATTCTGAAATATTGAAAAACTTAAACAACCAAAAAAATCAACGTTTAATAATAATTAACTAGGTACCGTAATTTTAATTGATTATTTATGTCTTTAGAGACCACCTCCTGAAATTTGACGAGAATGCAAAACAACACCTTGTATATCAAGATTTCTAAACCGAGTGGGTCAGTGCTGCTGGAGGAGCTCGTGGTTAAAAAAATAACAGCCGCACGGGTCGATCTTTAAGGCTAAGCCGTGCTTGCCGAGGATGGTCCGTAGATGGGTGACCATAATTACATACCGAGTTTCCTCCGTGCCTCGGAAAGCACGTTAAACCGTTGGTCCCAGCTGTCATTTGAAGAACTTTGACAGTCGTTACGAGTAGTCTTACTAAGGGGTATCGTATTACCCAGTTACTGGGTTGTGGAGGTCAGATAGGCAGTCACTTCATGTAAAATACTGATACTCAGCAGCATCAGGTTAGACTGGAAGCGGACCCCAAGATAGTTTGGGAAAAGGCTAGGCAGATGATGATTGGCTCAGTGCTGCCTGCAACTAGTTTTTTTATTAACTTTAATTTACTGAAACTCCACTTAAATGAAGCTACGGTGTTTAGTTCTTCAGTATTCGCTAAAAGCAAAGTATTTATTCTAGTTTGTAGTCTCGAACAATGAGGCCATATCTTGAAGAGGCTTCGATCTTGTTTGGAGCTCAACTCTGAATCGGTCAAGACATTCCAACATATCTTTTTTAAGTTCTTCTCTTAGTGTTGTCCTGCATCGCTGGATATCTCACCAATCATCCATATTTTCTCATAATCATCAACAAAGGCGTCTGTCTATTGGAATGTCCGTCCGAGTCTTTTAATCTGTTAAAAGACTCGGACGGACATTCCAATAGCAAATGAAATATAGCAAATCTGTAATTTGCTACATTTCATGACCACTTCCCAATGGCTAGTGGAGGCGGAAAAAATCGTTTTTACCGTTCTAAAACATTTAACGCACGATACAATTTGTGCAAATTAATGTTGACCACACCAATTAATCGAGTCATAGAGCTGAGACAGTGCTTGATCTCCGAAAAAGACATCTGTCCTAGCGATTTCATATTTGTCTTAAAGTAATGTTCGTATTTTGTTCTTGAAGTTGTCACAGGGTGTCACCCGTAAAAAGAGTGACAGCCAGTGCGGTCCGCTCCCGCAGCCCCTGCTACGTCACTGTTTTGATTATCTATGATTAGTACAATTCATAAACAGTAAATGTAATAATTGAACATTAAGAGATATTGTTCTGAATTTGTTGCCTCAAAAATCGAACCACTTTTTTTGTTTCATTTCACTTTTCTTTACCCTGACTCCTAATGAGTGAAACCCACGGAACGAGGGGTGAACGATTGGGCAATAATGGTACGTTCTTCAACACTGTTAATGAGTGGGACAAAACATTCCCAGTCGTTAATAGTGTAAGGAAAACTAACCGAAATTTGTCATCGGATATTTAAAGAAATAAAACAGTTATGACTTTTCGACCGTGTAGGTATTGTCTTTTGTAGACCCTTCCAATTTGTATATTGTTCTTATCGGCTACAAATTAGCATCATATTAAATCTATACAAATAAATAAAATTGAAGTGTCTGTTTGTGATTCCAAAAGTGGTTAATTCAAAATATCATTCTTTACTGAATGCATACTGAGTACCGTAGGTAATAGACCAAAAAAAAGTTTGTTTGTTTCGGCTGATCTCCGAAACGCCTTGACAATACATTTGCTTTCTTAGCGGTGTCACATGAGAATTGTGACGATATATAAACTCCTTGGTAGAACTGGTTGTCAGACAAACGGGCTTCTGGGCTTAACCATCAAAGATCTACAAATGGTGATCAATGCTATTCGTGCAACACAATTATCTACCTACCTAAAAAAAAGACGTAAGAAAATAAAAAATAATAACTTCATAAATAATTACTGAAGGCAATATAAATAGAATATAATTATTATTATTCCCGTAAATGGCGTTGTAAGGTTATACATGATGCTCCTGCCAGGGCTGCGGGTTGTTCGAAAGAGATACCGCGGCCCTGGAACACAAAGGGCGAAGAAGGAACATGGGTGGGTTTTAGTCAGTACAAGTCTGACACTCCCTCCCGCTCCGCCCAGAGCGGGAGAAGTCATTTGATGATATCCCATCCGCAAAAAGGTTATACATGATAACCTTACAACGCCATTTTACCCTGTAATTATTAACAATTAAACATATGAAGTCCCGCAAACTTAATACTCAGTGAAGATCAACTTTTTTACATTACATTAACCCGTGTCTTCACTTACTAGACGCACGGCATATTTCCATTTTTAATGTGTGGCTCGTGGCCAAGTTTTTAGACAGTGTAGTTAGACAGTAGTTGTCGAGGTCTGCTCATGGAGGGGTGACCATTCATCATATACCAAAGACTCCAAGGACCTCTTTAGATCTTTGACAGTCCTTACGAGAAGTCATCATCTACCTAGCCTTTTCCCAAACTATCTTGGGGTCAGCTTCCAGTCTAACCGGATGCGGCTGAGTACCAGTATTTTACATGAAGCGACTGCCTATCTGACCTGCACAACCCAGTAACTGGGTAATACGCTACCCCTTGGTAAGACTGGATGTCAGACTTTTTGGCTTCTGACTACTCGTAACGACTGTCAAAGATCTACCAATGACAGCCGGGACAAACGGTGTTAACGTGTTTTCCGAGGCACGGAGGAAACTCGATATGTAATTATGGTCACCCATCCACGGACCAACCTCGGCAACACGGCTTAACCTTAAAGGTCGACCCGTGCGGCTGTTATTATTTAGCCACGAGCTTTTCCTCAGTTCTTACGAGCAGTCTGAAGTAAAAAAAGGCTGCTAGTTTTACCAAGGGGTGAGTCACCCAGTAACTGGGTTGTGGTGCTCATATAAGCAGTCACCCCATGTTAAATGCTGGTGTTCTAGCTGTATCTGGTTAGACTGGAAGCTGACCCCGACATAGATGGGAAAAGCCTAGACAGATGATGATGATATCATAGATAGGAATATCCAGCTCCTCAATGACACACATTCTAGGTGCTTGATCATCGGAAAATCTAAAATAACTTGAGTACAGGACCTATTTTTACGTATGCATTCCACGTCCATCTTAGATAAATCCTTGAGGTATATTAAAATGGGACGTGCCAACTAAACACCTCATCATAATCACCTGCCCAGCCTTTCCCAAACTTTGTTTGGGTTGGCTTCCAGTCTACATGATGCTGCTGAGTATCAGTAATTTACATGAAGCGACTGCCTATCTGACCTCAACAACCCAGTAACTGGTAATACGATACCCCTTGGTTAGACTGGATGTCAGATTTTCGGCTTCTGACTACCCATAACGACTGTCCTTGATCTACAAATGACAGCCGGGACCAACGGGTTAACTTGTTTTCCGAGTCACGGAGGAAACTCGGTATGTAATGATGGTCACCCATCTACGGACCAACCTTGGTAAACACGGCTTAACCTGGGGGATGGACCCGTGTGGCTGTTATTATTTAGCCACGAGCTTCTCAAAAAACAGTAATCATATCATCATATTATGACGTAAAAATCTCTCTGATATCGGATTTGGAAAATCGCTATCCTGAAGTTCCTGATCAGGATTATGGGACAAAATATTAAAATTATTGCATTGTCATCGGTCCTTAACAAGTGTGCTAAGTTTCAATTTAATTCGATGTTTTGAAGTGGGTAAAAATCATGTTTGAAGATTCCGTTACATACATACATACCAAGCTAAAAAAACGGGGTAATAAAAGGTGCGAGGTGCGTGTCTTGGGTCCAAATTTAAGACCTTGGCAGTCCGAAGTTCACAATAGTAGACCTCTAGACTATGTGCTTATGTGGTAACAATTGTTGGCTAACTTGAATAAATAAACAATGAATTTTCTTAAACTTTCAGAAATGCTGAACAAAGTTGAAGCACTAAGTGACACTTATGGACAATACTTCAAGTTCTGGCTGGGGCCCGATCTAAATATTTACGTGAAGAATGCGACCGATATTAGAGTAAGTATCTCGTTGTTTCAAGTCAAAGACATTTCCATTTACAACTATGTATAATAATCAGTGATCGGAGTATGTAGATGGATTTTTCTTACTTGTATCAGAAATGCACACAGAAAGAAGAACATGAATAAGCCATTTTTCCGGAAAGTAATTCCGGTATTTCCGGATTTAATTACATATTGTTAATGTTGGTAGTGATATTATTACTACTCAATTCAAAATTTAAAGGAAGGTATCAAAACTAAATTAATTTATTATTTCTCTGTTGAATAATATAAAAACAATCGAATACCGATCGAAGTATTAATATTTTTTTTAATTTTTAACCTTTTTATGGCCACTATTTTTTATAAATTGTTGCACTTAAATTTCAATCAAATCAACCAATTCCGGAGGAATGTCCATATTAACATGTACGTTTCGGATCAGGGATCCCTTCTTTTCGCATAATATTCTTTGTACAATATACTTCGGCATAACGATTTTGGCACAATTTGTTTTGGCATAATAATACTTCGGCATATTTTTTTTAGGAATACATTTTATGTTGGCATAATCATCTTAAAGACTAATTTGTTTTGGAAAAAATTTAGTAGTAGTGTTAGTAGGCCTAATGACTATTAGCATAATAATATTTAGGGTGTCACCTTGTTTCGCAGACAGAAATTTGACAGAATTTCTTTTCCCAGAAAATGTTTCACATAATATTTAGTCCCCGTATTTTTATTTCGAATATTTTTGTTTCGACTATTATTTACTTGAATGAAAAATATTTTACAGAAACACAATTCAAAGAATTTTACAATCACATTTTTTTATTTGACCAACTTATCAAACAGCAGAATTATTTTTCAACGAATATTGTTTGTTCGATGTATGTTTCCATGGTATTTTATTTCAACGAAATTAATAACCTTAAATTAAAATATTGTCTTTAAAAGTCAATATGTTGTACTACAAAAGTTAGTGACAGAAACGAATGGCTGTAAAACAGACTCCACGTAGTCTTGCTTGCCCTACCCCTAGAGTGTAATTTAAGCCCGCGTAGGCGCGGAGGGACGAGGCGGCCCGCGAGTTGAGGAGCCTTCCTTCCTTCTTCCTCGTTTCCTCATGACTGAGGGTCGTGACCACATGAGGTCGTCGCTTTTTCCACCAAAGCTCTCCATGCTTGACGGTTTTCGGCCATGCGGACAGATGCCTGGAAATTCCCTTTGCAGACTTCCTTCACCGCATCTGTCCATCGGCTTGGTGATCTTCCACGACCCCTTTTTCCTTCCACGTTACCAGCGACAATAAGCTTCTCCAAGCTATCAGGCTCCTTCCTTGCCACGTGTCCGAAGTACTGTAGGAGTCGTTTCATGCAGATAGTGGATAGGCGAGATTTAACTTGGAGCTCGTTCAGAATCGAGGCGTTTGTGCGGCGCGCCGTCCAGGGAATGCCTAACATTTTGCGCCAGCACCACATTTCGAACGCATCAATTCTGTTACGAATGCAAGATTTCAGTGTCCAGGTTTCAGAAGCATACAAGAAGATAGAGAAGATCAGGGTTCGCATTAACTTAACTTTAGTACTTTTGCTGATTCCTCTGTTTCTCCAAATCTTCTCTAATCGCTTTACCGCTGACTTTGCGATCTGGGCTCTTCTTACTACCTCTACTTCACAATGGAGCAGGAGGTTGAGGAGCAGGTGGTTTCTAAAGATCGCCGCCGCGGCTGAGGCTGGCCGGCTTGCCGGCCAGCAAGCCGAAGCGGCGGTGGTGAGCGTTAATACCATCTGCGACGATAAACTTGCGTGGGGCCGCCGGAGCCCCGCAGCGCCGGAGCCGTGACAGAAACCTTGCCTGTTGCATGTTACATGCTTGCATGCATGCTGCAAGTTGCATGGTTGCTTGCATGCATGCTGCAAGTTGCATGCTTGCTGCATGCTGCATGCAACAGGCATGGACACCATTAGTGAGAATAACAAGATTGTTTTCCTGCTTGACAATAATTTACCCGCATTATTTTTGTGAACCCGGTGTTGTAATTTTGTAGGAGGGTATGTATTTTTCAAAGGTTTCAATTTTAGAAACTGTCAGTCGATTAAAATGTTATTCTTCGAAATAAGTTTTATGTGAAACAAACAATATGTGGACAAATGATATTTGATTTGTTATTCTATGATATGAATATTCTAACATTAAATTTTATTTGAAACAAAAATCGATGATTTAAATTTCTTTCAAGTAAAAAAATGTGATTGTAAAATTCTTTGAATTGTGTTTCTGTAAAATATTTTTCATTCAAGTAAATAGTAGTCGAAACAAAAATATTCGAAATAAAAATACGGGGACTAAATATTATGTCAAACATTTTCTGGGAAACGAAATTCTGTCAAATTTCTGTCTGCGAAACAAGGTGACACCTATCTATCTGCATGTTTCTGTCTGCGAAACAAGGTGACACCTATCTATCTGCATGTATTATATGGAATTGCTCCTGATAGTCTCTTTATAGTAGGAGCTCTTTTTAGAGAGACTCTCGTGATCTTCAAGGTTATACTAGCTTGCCAAGATTGGTCTGAGGATGGGTGTCCAACTGTCCCTCTATAACATAACGAGCTTTTTACGTGTCTCGAAAAGCACAGTAAGCCGTTGGTTTCGGCTGCTATTTTCAGATCTTTGGCAGCCGTTACAGGTAGTCAGTGGCCCGATAGTCTGCCAACCAGGATCACCAAGGGGTTGTGCAGTACTAACTGGGTTGTGGAGGTCAGATAGGCAGTCGCTACATGTAAAACTGGTATTCAGGTGCATCCTGAACCAGACCTGTACATATAAATTAGGAAAGGCCTAGGCAGATTATTTTTATTCTTGAATGTTTTTGTTTCAAGTACTTTTTATCAGGAAACATATCTGTGGCTGTCACTGCGAGAAAATGTTTAAGTTACACTGCGTCTGTGTTCCATGATCATTATAAACAGGATCTTTTTAAAGTTCGAGTCAATCGGTTTCTTCTAGGCAAGCGTGATCCACTCTAGGCCGCGTCATCGCTTCACATCGAGTTGTGAGTTGCCGCCAAAAGCAAGCCTATTTAGGTTTCTTTTTTTAGAAGTGCCTCTTATGTCACGTGACTTCTCATTCGCCCAATATTGATTGAAAACTCGCCAACAGTATTTTCTAAGATTTCGAGACATTTTCCGAGTTTTTGCAACGGCGTAGATCGCCCTATCTCGTTTAAGACTTGGATTTAAAACAAGACGGCATAAGCTGGAATGGTTTTATTTTATTACCCATGCAGTGTATTCTCGCAAAAGTAATAATTTCTCGAGGCCGAATGCATTACTATGTTGTTGTTACTAGACTTTATTTATGATGGAAAACATAAACATAAAGTTGGAAAATGTTTTTAACCGATTGCTAAAAAAGAGGAGGCTCTTTTATTTATGTTGTTTTTTTGCCATGATTACTCGACCACTGGACCGATTTAGAAGCCCGCGCGGTGGCCTCAAATCATATAAAAAATTCCATCAAGTATTATAAGTTTACTAGCTTATATGCCCGCGGCGTCGCCCACGTGGAGTTCGATAATTGTCCCACGGGAACATACTATCGGGATAAAAAGTACCCTATGTGTTAATCCAGGTTATAAACTACCCGTGTGCAAAATTTCATCCAAATCCATTCAGTAGTTTTTGCGTGAAAGAGTAACAAACATCCATCCATCCTCACAAACATTCGCATTTATAATATTAGTAGGATTTACTTACTATTGTAATTTTTTTCCATTTAACATGTTTTCCCTGATTAATTCCAGGCATTGCTGACCAGCAACAAAGTGAACCAGAAAGGACCAGTGTACGAGATCCTCGTACCATTCATCGGATACGGTATTCTTGCGGGAGGTACTTAGGTCGTATTTAATTTGCTGCTTTACACGGCCCAGTCTTAAGAGCGTTTATACCCTACTGCATTTCATAAAAACTTTCAAGTCGTTATTTTCCGAAATGACTGAACAGATTTTAATGAAACTTCCTACGCATAAGCAACGGCATAGGTCTAACAAGTTACTAAAAAACATTTTCGAAATGTCTTTTAAAGATGAAGATAATTGGAAATTTCTGTTTCTATAGATAATTAATAATCGGTCTAATTTAGCTGTAACATTATTTACCGAAATTGTTTTTTTGTAACTTTTTAGACCTATGTATACTGCTTATGCGTAGTTTCATTAAAATCTGTTCAGTCATTTCGGAAAATAACGACTTGAAAGTTTAGTATGATATGCCGTAAGGTGTAAACGCTCTTATACACGGTGTAAATCACCTCATCACGAAGCCGTCAACCAAGCATTCTTTACATGAAACTAAGTAACTTTACGCAAAAATTATTGCTGCGAAACGATTTATTTATGGGGGGTGGAAAATCATGTTTTGTGATAGAACTCAATGTAATGCACTCAAAACATTGTGCCGATGGACGGATTGAATAGTACGGGGGTCGTGGAGGTGTTTAAAGTAAAAATCTTACATTAAAAACTTGCATTTAAAAAAATACTTGTCAAAAAGTTGGAACTTTGACCCCTAATATCTCCGTAACTAGAAGGTTACCAGGTATGGTGTAGAACAAAAAATGATCGCAATGACAGGGATGTCATTGCGATCATTTTTTTGCACCAGTGCCTTTCGGCTTCGTTAAGAGGTGTTTTACACCCTTTATACCTTTGGAAATTTATTATCCTGCCCTCCGAATACATTTGGGTTTGGCGCAGCGTCTCTTCTTCTTCCATGTTACATTTCTATTATATCTCATGATTATCGCTTTTCTACCCGTAGCATCTTTCACACACTCCATGCATATTTTCTTTGGTCTTCTCCTACTCTTCTACATTCATACTCAATATTTTCAGAGAAAAATATGATTGGCCTATGAATAGCAACAGAGTAATTCCTATCTCTATACCCAGGCTTTAAACTTACTGCCAAAATGAATACCAGCTATACTATGTTTAAGTCAATGCTTATTGAATCGGGGGAGTCTATTGACATTAGGTATACGTGGGCTGTCATCTGCTACCGTCAATTACAGAGAAATTTGGAAATGGGAAAAATCAGAATTTAAAGTTGTTGAGCGTGGTAAAGGGAAAAGTTAAGTCAATGAATATTTACTCTGGTTGAATTGTTTATTGGAAAGAATTTAATAAAATCTTCACAGAATACTAGTTTAACATTAATACTGAAATATGACGTGGCAGGGCGAAGGTATGCGAGCGACTGGCGAGGCGAGCGGGCTCCCGGCCCGGCAGCTATCAAAAGTGCACATCAGCATTTTGCTTCGCTAGGGTCGCTACAAAGTCATTGATCCAAATTAAGGTGCGAAACAGCACTTTTTGTAGTGGACAAGTAAACTCCCCAGGAACACTTCTGTTTGTATGTAATACTTTTCCTGAAACTCTAATTTGGGACTGCTTAGCACGGGGCTCACCAGTCACTCTTGCAAACGCTACCTTCGAAATGCAAAAACCTTTGATGGCAAGGTAAAAGAGCTTGAGGAAACGGACATGTTCTAGAACCAAAAAATTCGAAGACTGACATCTACCGACTCTAAATGAGTCCATGTTGCTGAACGAAAAGAGGCTTGTATCCCAGTAGTGGAAACATTTAAGGCTGCCTATTTAAACAAAAAGTTTGCAGGTCCACCCTGGCGCAATCACAGGAAGATAGCAACTCCTTCGTACAACAAAAAGTCGGTGGAACACTTCACGCCTATCTTTAATGCGGAGGCTGAGGAGCTGGCCAGGATCATCAGCCATAAGGACCCGAATGTGTCCTTTGATGTGTATAAAGATGTTGTTAAGTTTACCACGCAGACTGTCAACCGTAAGTACTTTCTATTTGTACTGGAAGGGACAGCGTCTCGTACTGTTGCTATGAATTTAGTACACACGGCGACACATCAAGCTATACATTTCCAGTGTAACATGACCTCGCTTTGTATAGACTTCGCTTACAATGAGATATCCGTATAACGTGGTTTTGTATTGCTTTATTGGTCGCCGAGTGTAAACGATTCTAGACTTTTATTATAGTTCGATTCAAACTTTATGGCGGCTCGGAAGTTAGCTGCAAGTGACGGTCTGCGCATTCTACAGTCAAGATGATGCGTCCTCTGCACCTTTATGCGCATTACGCTAGATGTTGCGAGCCGCAGTAAAGTTTGAACAGATATACCTGCGCGCAACGTCACCCGCAGCTAACTTCCGAGCCGACATAAAGTTTGAACAGAACTACAAGGTGTTGTTTTGCATCCACGTCAAATTTCAGGAGATTGTCACAAAAGACATAAATAATCAAATAAAATTACGATACTTAGTTAATTATTAATAAACCCTGGCAACGCCGCCAGTCTCTTGGGCACGTTACCAGTTGACAGCGTTGAGGAGTTTTTTGACGCCCTTTTATAATTTGTTGTTATTTTAGTTATCTAGTTTTAAAAATAATATTAATTTGTACGATGTTACTGAATAAACAAGAATTATAAACCCAGATTTTTTGGGTTGTTTATGTTTGTCAGTATTTCAGAATAACCCCCTTAACATGGTTTCGGAAATAAGAAATTATCGAATTAACGTTAGAGATTGTTTGTATTTGTGGAAGCGTGGTTATAGGGCTAGAATCAGACGGCCCGCGTTTAAAATACGGGTGGTTCACACTCACTGATTTCCGTAAATAACAAAAACAATAAAAATTACATACTCATTTTATTATTGATTCGGAACGAGAATCATTAGCATAGTAATCTCCTTGAATTTGACGAGGATGCAAAACAACACCTTGTATAACAGTGTTGAAATTTTCGACACCCGACGGTTATTGTACGGATAAAAATCATCTGTTTCAAACATCTTGACAGTGTTTTTGACCACTTTTGTATGTGACAGTTGTTTTTTTTTTTTAATAAACTACGTTCTTCTTACTCTGCGGTGTTGAACCATGTTCTGAATTCATGGTTGGCTTTTGAACAGCATTTATTTCAGGAATCGACTGAAAGACTAACATTTCTCATTCTAGATTTAAGTCTCAATATCCTTAGATTAGAATACAATTTAATTCATAGAATGCTTTTGTTTTCAGAAACCCTCATGGGATTATCTAAAGAAGATTCTCAAAATGTATACAGATTGGAGGAGATGGTTGACGTAACACGAGAGTGAGTTTTATCATCATCATCACCACCATCATCACCACCATCACCACCATCATCATTATCATTCTCTTGACCTAATTTATTTATACTCACGTACATTGGTTGTAAATAGGCGGACTTAATGGCACAAGGCATTCTCCACCAGTCAACCAAACCTTTGGGTCAAATAGGACAGCATTGTGGTAGAGTAATTATATAAATAAGAAAAATACCATTTCGCCAACATAAACTTATTACATAAATATACATACTAATACATATATATTTATACAGATCAAATAAACTAATATATATTAAAATACATACAAATAATCGATTCTGAAACATTTCTCCGACACTCGTTTCAATAATCCGTAATACGATAAACCTTACAATAATTACTAAGATGACTAGGTTGACTGACTAGGTTGCGAGCAATTTAGTCTGACTTTATAGTACTTCCGAACTGCTCTTTTGAAAGCCATTTCTTGTCCCAATTCATTTGGGGTAGGCGCAGCATGTCTTCTTCCATGTACTTCTCTTTTAATAGTTATCTCATCAGATACCTCCTTTCTTGCCATATCATCCTTCACACAGTCCATCCATGGTTTCTTCGATCGTTTATCGTTTTTTACTAATTTTTATTAGAGAAATCAAATGCAATATGAATACAATTTTTTATTACTCATACTCTGAAAGTAGATCTGAAGTTGCCTGAAGAGCGGGTTGAAAGTAATACTTTTCATCCCTAGGGAGAATCGTTTTCAACTGACAGATGCCAAATTATAAAAAAAACTAGTTCTATTTTCACATTTTTATTGAACCATGTTCCAACTTTCTATGCAGCCACGATGTAAAATTGAAATAACTTAAAGTTAAGTATTGATTAAAGAATCTATATTTTTTTTATAACTTTATTATAATTTAGTTTAAACAATTTCTTTAAAATAACATAGATTTGGGCAAAATATGCACCATTGTTTTAATGATGAAAATGAAAAATAATGGCTGAACAGCTGGCTGGCCACAGAAAAAAAAACAATATGTGGGCTCCCGAAAAGTTGTTGATTTATGTAAAATAAAATGTACTATTTTTTTCTTTAGCTAATACATGTTTTTATTTTTACTTTCCTTGTATTCGTAATGAAAAGCACAGTGTTTACCTCGGGTTAAAGACTTATTTAGTCCCTCGAACTATTGGCGCCCTCACTTTGTTCGGGCGCCAAACCCCGACTCGGGACTGAATAATTTACTTTCACCCCTAGGGTAACACTGTACTATTAAAGTCAAATTTTGCAAAAGTAAAAACTGTACAAAAATTGTGTAAAAGCGGCCTTTATGCTTTCGGAATTTTCTACCTGTATTCCTTACTTGCTCGTTTTAAAGACCAGCCATTTAATAGCCAGTTGAATACAGCTGCTCCAGTTTCTAAGAACAGTCTGACTCTTAGGCAAATTGATGGTTCAAATGGCGGATACCTTTTGTACAAGGAATACAAATCAGATTAAATTTTAAACTAGCGACCCGCCCCGGCTTCGCATGGGTGCATTTGTTCTAATGGAGTATTATTTTTTTCTGTTAGACAAACCTGTCAGTATATAATTAAAAAAAAAAAAAAAAACTGAACAAAAAAATAAAAAATAAAACTGAATGTCTGTGAAAAATATCAATAAATAAAAATTTAAATTTCTCCTAAACTATAAAACTTTTGCTAGGGAAAGTAAGGTCTAATAATTAGTAAATGACCTCCTCTACATGCGATTTTTTCTATGGCGGGTCCAGATCCAGTAACCCTGTATATGCACAGTGCGGTCTTACTACATCTTCTTTCCCTTTCACACACTGTCGCTCGCACTCACTCAGTACGGCCATCCCCACATTTGTTGCAATAACGCTTTGTTTATTAAATTCAACTTCCACAGCTTGTACGAACTGATCTTCGCCAAAATGACAAGATGGTGGCTTCAAATCCCTATCATTTACTGGATATCTGGTAAGAGGAGGCTGGAAGACTACTACCTCAAGCTGGTTGATGACTTCTCTGCTGACATCGTGAGGAAGAGGAGGAAAGCCTTGGAGGTGTCCACTCCTGATGAAGATTGTATGGGCATTGTGGACAGATTCATACTTTCTGGAGAAATGAGTGAAAAAGACATTAAGTGCGACACTCTTACGTTGTTTACTACGGTGAGGATTTTTTGTCTGCTGATGTTTCCTTTACCTAAATATGTGAGTTGGTCTAGTAGTCACAAGCGCTGCTCTGATCATGAAGTCCTGGGTCCGGTTCCCGGGTTTGTCAAGGTTTTATTAGGGTTTTTCCATCAGGAATTGAGCCTGTACTTTGAGCCCGGTTTGGCTCGTCCCATATTTCGCGGGTTATGCCAAGGTACTTGCATTGATTTATTTATTCATTTACTATACGAATAAATAAAATTGAAGTTTCTGTTTGTAATATTAAAATAACCGCTTTTTACTACATGCGTATGAATGTATGTACGGTAAAATACCAAAATATTTTTTGCTGGACCGATTTTGCCGGGACTTTCACTGGCAGATAGCTGATGTAATTAGCAGTAACTTAGCAACTTCTATTTTAGAAACAATCTAATTCCACGCAGACGAAGTCGTGGGCACAGCTAATAGATTAATAAATAGATCAATAAAACGGTTTAACACCTATTACAATAATTCACATACGGGACAGATTCACATGAGAGCAGCAGTGGCCCAGTGGTGGCAGCCCTGACTTACGAGCAGTAAGTCGTAGGTTCGAACCCAGGCAGGCGTATTACTTTGTGTAATTTATTTCATCACCGCTGCTCTCAAAACGGTGAAGGAAAACATCGTAAGAAAACCGGCATGTCCTAGAACTAAAAATTCGAAGACATGTGACCTCTACCAACCCGCACTGGGCCCGCGTGCTGGATTAAAGCCCACTCCCTCTAATAGAGAGGAGGCCTGTGTCCCAGCAGTGGGAACATTATAGGCTAATGATGATGATGATGATGACATACGGGACGTAGCCGATTTAACGTGTTGCTTTTTTGTTTTTTTGGAGCGCGCGGGAATTAGGCAAACAGAGCCAGCAAAACAAAAGTAAAACACTTTTATTTTGCTTTCTGTTTCAACTGAGTTGAAGACCTTTCATGGTTTAAATTAAACGAAATTAAAACGATTGAAATGATTATAATTCTGTAATTACATATTTCTGGATTTCATATTTTGTTCATCATATAGCAGGCTGTAGGTTTTTGTCAGGACAAAAACCTGCAAATTACAAAAAACAAACTTAAGATGAATTTCATGGGATACCCTAGCGGTTCCTCCTTAAAAGTAGTGCGGTAGTGTCTGCGGTGTGATTCTGTAAGACCTCACTTAGAACTTCGAATCTGAATCCGCTGTGAGTTTCTTGATTGGCATTCTAAAAACCCGGTTGATAATTCGAATTTACACTAGCGCCACCACTACGAGCGTGTCAGCGAGTTGAACTAAATTAACGGGGAGATTTTGACAGATAAAGTATGAGATGACGTAAGAAGTGGCATTCTGTAAGGTAATTCCCCCGTCACTTCGACACTCGCTTGGCTACAACATCAAGGTCATTTTAAACCTTACGCGAAGTGACAGTGAATAGCGATGTGACTATGTGAGATGTGAGTTGTCGTCTGAATTTTACAGAATCGACGTACTGGTTTATTATTATTTATATTTATTTATTAAACAATTTTAAAACAAACTTTTATTTAAAAACTAAGCCCCACAAAACCGTTTTCACAGTTTGTCTGTGGGAACGGAACGATATTTATTACACCATACGAGTTGACCCGCACCAGCTTTTCTTTTACAGAGCTTGTGTTACTTTTCAGAGTCAAGAAGCGGCTGCTAAGATGGCGTCCGGGGTTCTCATGATTCTTGCCCACTTGCCAGACTGGCAGGTACGTAAGCGATATTTTTTTAATCTTTATCTATACAAATAAATAACATTGAAGTGTCTGTTTGTAATATTAAAATAACCGCTCTTTACTATATGCTTAAATGAATGTGTATACGGTGAATATACCATTTTTTTTTGGTTGTGACTGCTCATTAAGAAAATATCCTATTTAACCTAATATTACTTATTAATATTACTTTGGTTTCTTGAAACAACTCATGGGCCAAGCAATAAAAACCTGTTTTTTTTTCCTCGATAATTTGATTGATCCTATGGTGCCAGGATTCTGCTGAATTTTGGGTTCTTTGTAGCCCCTTGCCGTGTAAGCTTGCAATACTCCATAGTTCTGGAGGATAACATGCGTTATTTTTGACGTTACCTAACACGTAATCTTTTCCAAACATTTGAACAATTCAAATTTTGTTTCATCCTGGCTGTATTGTAATTTGTTCTAATTAAATCATAATTTTACTACAATCTTTATTTTAAAATAAATTTTTTTTATTAAATTTTTAAACTAAATTAGTAATAATCCTGATTTTATTCGAATATTTAATAGGATTATTTAATTTCATTTATTAATTCTATTTTTAGTGAATAATTAAATGTAATGTTAATGTTAACTAATAAACCTAACTTTAAGTAATATAATTTTGTCACCTTTTGCTGCGTAAACCTTACAATTGTAACCTAAATGGAAAGAAGTCACTGGCTCCTGAAATACAGGTACTCTAACCTAGCTCTTGAGCCAGGGTCTCAACAAACTGTAACCTGTTTTTATGGCAATAAAGAAAATTTATTTTAATAAAAATAGTAGGGTATTTGATCTAAAAATGCCAATGCTAGCAGACAATTCATTTTAGTTCTCTTCTGTCATTCGTCACGCTACTCCTTTTTTGACTTCTTTGTTTCCTCCTCTCCTCCAATCCATCCACTTATCTTTGATCTTCCTCTCTTGCGACTGATTTATGCTGACTTCAAGTACTCGGTGAAATCATCACGTCTAATAGGAACACTCAAGGCTGTGATCAATAATTTAATCTTCAAGGAAGTATAAGAGTGTATTGCGCGTAGGGTTCGCAGATCTTGAAGTTTTCCGGACATTTTTAAAGGAAATTCCATTGAATTTAACTGTATAATTATATACCGCTAATTGTTTTGCAAAAATATATTATCATTAAAGAGAAGGATTTGTTGCAAAATTTTAATGGGTGCTTAAAATATAAATTGTAAAAATTACTCGGATAGTATTGTGTACCTTTAATCATATATTATTAATACTGTCAATTGCTATGTTAATTTTAATTTTATTGTACTACAAAAATATTATTAAAGCGGTAAAGTTAGAGTAAGATTAGATGTAGGTTGGAGGAGGTAGAAAGAGTACGGTTCCGACTTCTGAATATTTTCTCACGGGAAGCTTCATTATCCCCTAGTGTCATATTTAGCTATATTAAAAAGTTCCTGTGTGATTATTTCCTATTATGACGGGAGCGAAACTGTGGGAGAAATTTCGGAAGTTTTAGAATTCCCACAATTCCAGAATTGGAAATCCGGAAAGTTCCAGACGTTTGACAACCCTAATCACTCGTCATTTTCCGGTTATCTCGTCCTATTATAATTTGTCATATTTTATTATAATATAATTGCTTGTCTGTTTAAATATCCCTTGCACTTTATATGATGCAGGTCACCGTGCCGTGTAATACGTAACTTAGAACATGTTTTTTATATTATGTTTAACGTATTAAGTAAAACATTTTATAGTTCATAATAAACTAGGTATCTAATGGTTTAGTTTTCAAAAGAAAAAAATGTTATTTAGTTTAAAATCAGGTTCAGCATCATTCATGCATATTGTCTCCTGTTTTGGAGTGCCTGTGAAATTATAAGTAGCAATAGAAAAAGATGGCTATATGACGCGGGGTTATAGTTTACCTTTTTTATATAAAGAAAACAGAAAAGTGTTTTTATTTGCATTGCAACAAACAAAACACTTTTCAAAACCTAGACGAAGAAATTAAATAAACAAAGCTTTTATTGGTAAAAGAGCCTCGGCTTACTATACGTACTTTGTATTTATACGTAAATTAGTTTATTTTTATATTGTATTTTATATTTTGAAAATAGTTATTTGCTTTAAGTTTTATGTATTCAATTCTCTCTTCTTCATTTGCACACTATGTTCGCATCTCTTTTTTTAAATATCTCCTTTCGCATTTACGCTGGAAGAGATTCCTTTAGAAATAAGCATCACCTTTGTACCTATTTTCTGCTCCTTACTTCTTTTCTGTATTAAGCGTGTACATAAATTGTCAAATAAATAAAATAAAAATAATGCCAGAAGGCAATACAAGGTCAAGTTGAAGCTGATTTTCAGCTGCTGCCCACGAGTGCCTTACTAGTACAATAATAAAAATAATATTTATTTAATGGCTACAGACACACGTATTCTGGCAAAGTTTCAAGTGGCTACCTCATACGGTTTGAAAGATACATCCTATGACAAACAGATGGACAAACAGGAGTAGGGTTAGTAATAGAGTCGTCTTCACCCTTCGGTTGCGGAATCCTAAAATAAACCTTTTGACCGAACCACTGCTATCGCCTATTGCTTTAACATCTCATGTGCAATCACAGGATTTTGCAGAGCTATTGTTGTTTGTCTTCGATGGATCGCCATTTTCCCCCAACTCGTTCTATGGGCTACATTTTGTATGCCTCTCGTTTAGTGTAAGTAAATGTTTTTCCTTTCATGCTTTTTAACTGAAACGCTTTAATCCCAGGACAGGGTGTACAACGAAATCATGGAAGTAGTCGGTGGGAATGGTCCTGTCACCAGCGAACAGTTGAAGCATCTCCATAACTTAGACATGGTGTATAAGGAGACACTGCGGTACTTCGCTATCGCTGCGATGATACAGAGGACGGTCAAAGAGGAGATTACTATCAATGAAGGTAGGGTGTGCATGTGCCGTTATATTTTACGAGTATACTATTGGAACGAAGTTCCTTATCGCGCGTTGTGAAAGGGGGCTAGACGGAAAAAAATCTTACGAAAAGTTGTCACGACACTTTTTGCTATAGTAAGCTATTGTAAGCTTTATTTCTTTAAAGTAAAGTTGAAATTTCCTTAAATTACGTACAATTGGGGTGTGTATGTGAGTAAGGATAGATATGATTATTATTTTGAGTGACCGAACTACAAAGTACAAATTCGGTTGTGCAGTTAAGTAAGACGTATTGCTTCGAATTAAGGATTAATCTTCCTTAAATTAAATATTTTATTTTTCGCACACTAACTTAAATCTAAAATGTATTGATATTATGTACGTGAAAGGAACTTCGTTCCAAAAGCTAAGCCAGTTCAGTTTGCACTTTCACTCTAACGGTATAGCCTTTGTAAACACGCATCCGGGTGTCCCTTGACACCTCTCAAGTTTTTTTTTTTCTCGTGGCTATATAATAACAGCCCCACGGGTCGATCTTTAAGGTTAAGCCGTGCTTACCGAGGTTGGTCTGTGGATGGGTGAACATAATTATATACCGAGTTTCCTCCGTGCCTCGGAAAGCACGTTAAGCCGTTGTTCCCGGCTGTCATTTGTAGATCTTTGAGAGTCGTCACGAGTAGTCAGAAGCCAAAAAGTCTGACATCCAGTCTTACCATGGGGTATTGTATTACCCAGTAATAACTGGGTTGTGGAGGTCAGATAGGCAGTCGCTTCATGTAAAATACTAGTACTCAGTTGCATCCGGTTAGACTGGAAACTGACCCCTAATATAGTTTGGGAAAAGGCTGGGCAGATGATGAGTTCTTTAGATTAGCGCGTTAACAAACTCTTCAGCTATATAATATTATTGTATAGATTCTTCTGTCGAGCTTCGAAGTACCCAAGAGTACCGAAGTAGTCCAAGACCACAGAATAAACCTATGACCGGACCAGTCCTCTTGAGTGAGGACAACGAATGGGTAGACCATAAGGTCGGTTTTTGATGCTTTTTTTATTGTTTTGGCGCTTCCATGAGACATCATCATCAGCCTATAATGTTCCCACTGCTGGGACACAAGCCACCTCTATGAGAGGGAGTGGGCTGTAATCCGGTGTCACCTTGTTTCGCAGACAGAAGTTTCACAGAATTTCGTTTCCCAGAAAATGTTTCACATAATATTTGGTCCTCGTATTTTTATTTCGAATATTTTTGTTTCAACTACTATTTACTTGAATGAAACGTATTTTACAGAAACACACTTCAATGAATTTTATACTCACATTTTTTTATTTAACAAATTTATCAAACAATAGAATAACTTTTTAACGAATATTGTTTGTTCGATGTATGTTTCCATGGTATTTTATTTCAACGAAATTATTAACCTTAAATTAAAATAAAGTCAATATGTTGTACTAAAAAATTTAGTGACAAAAACGAATGGCTGCAAATCAGACTCCACGTAGTCTTGTCTGCCCTACCCCTAGAGTGTAATTTAAGCCTGCGTAGGCGCGGAGGGATGAGGCGGCCCGCGAGCTGAGGAGCAGGTGGTATCTATCGCTTGCCGCCGCGGCTGAGGCTGGCCGGCTTGCCGGCCAGCAAGTCGAAGCTGCGGTGGTGAGCGTTAATACCATCTGCGACGATGAACTCGCGTGGGGCCGCCGGAGCCCCGCAGCGCCGGAGCCGTGACAGAAACCATGCTTGTTGCATGCTGCATGCTTGCTTGCACGCTGCATGTTGCATGCTTGCTTGCATGCTACATGCTTGCTTGCATGCTGCGTGCAACAGGCATGAACACCATTAGTGAGAATAAAAAGATTGTTTTCCTACTTGACAAGAATTTAACCGCATTATTTTTGTGAATGCGGTGATGTAATTTTATAGGAGGGTATGTATTTTTCAAAAGTATGAGTTTTAGAAACTGTCACTCGATAAAATGCAATTCTTCGTAATAAGTTTTATGTGAAACAAACAATATGTGGATAAAGAATATTTGATTTGTTATTCTATGATATGAATATTCTAACATTAAACTTTATTTGAAACAAAAATTGATGATTTAAATTTTTTCAAAGTAAGTATTCTGCGTATTGATTATTCTATGAAATGATAATATGAGAAACAATTTATTTGAAACGAAATTCGATGAAACAATTAGCGACGAAACAACGCACAACCCTGTAATCCACCACGCAGGACCAGTGCGGGTTGGTAGATGTCACATGTCTACGATTTTTTAGTTCTAGGACATTCGTCACGATGTTTTCTTTCACTGTTTTTGAGGGCAGCGGTGATGAAATAAATTACACAAAGCAATGTGGCTAATAACGGCTTAATGCTCGTAAGTCGGGGCTGCCACCACTGGGCCACTGCTGCTCTCGGTCATAATACATTTGATTTTTCCGACCGGCTTGTTCCGGTTCAGGGCTGTCCGATGATGGTGTCTAGCACGCCTAACATAGAACACCCTCCTACTCGTATAAGGCCAAACGATGATCTTTATGACTAGCAGCTCGATGAGACGAGCCCTATCTGCAACAGATGAATAAACGGTATACAAACGGAGCCTTCACGAAGCTGTCAACTAAGCATTCTGTAGGTATGTCAAATTAAGTAACTCTACGCAAAAACTACAAAAAATATTTCTGCGAGATGACTTTTTTTTGGTAGCACTCAATGTAACACACTTAAAAATGTTGCTGCTTGATGTATTAAATAGTATGGGGGTCAAGGACGTATTAAAAGTAAAGTTATTTTAACATTAAAAACTTGGATTGAAAAAATACTTGTAACTTTGAGCTCCAATATCACCGTAACTAGAAAGTTCCCAGGTATGTTCCACAACAACAAAAAAAATCGCAATGACAGGGAGAACCAGTGTCTTTTGGCTACGTTAAGAGTATTTTAATACCCTTATTATATTATTACAAATAATTTCCTAATTATGGGTAATTGCGAGGTGAGATGCGCATTGGTATCACTGTTCAGCAGCAAATATTCATCACCATTTCTTAATTCCCAGGAAATATCACCCTCCCAGTGGGAACCTCCCTGGTACTCCCGATCCACCACCTGCACCGAGACGCTCGTTACTGGGAGGATCCCAACAAGGTGATGCCGGAGCGGTTCCTGCCCGAAAACGTGAAGAAACGAGACCCGAACGCTTTTGTACCATTCAGTTTGGGACCTATGGATTGTTTAGGTGATACATTTTTTTTAATAATGATTGTTATAGAAATCGTTGCTGGAGGAGCTCGTGGATAAATAATAACAGCAGCATTGGTCAATCTTTAAGGTTAAGCCGTGCTTGCCGAGGTTGGTCCGTTGATGGGTGACAATAGTTACATACCGAGTTTCCTCCGTGCCTCGGAAAGCACGTTAAGCCGTTGGTCCTGGATGTCATTTGTAGATCTCTGACAGTCGTTACGAGAAGTCTGAAGCCAAAAGTCTGACATCCAGTCTTACCAAAGGGTATCGTATTACCAATTAAATGATGATGAGAAAGCTCTGCTGGACGTTGTACAGAAAAATATCAAATTTCGAATAACGTAACATCACGCCTTTTTAGGGATTACTCTTAATTAATTAATCCCTCAAGGATTAGACAAAGGTGTACCTAATCGTACACCCACATTTGAACAGTTTGAACTTTGAAGTATGAATGTGGATGGTAGTAGACCAAAGAAACGATGGATGACTGAGTGAAGGACGATATGGCAAGGAAGGAGGTACCTGATGAGATGAAGTAATAGAGAAGTATGAAAGAAGAAGACATGCTGCGCCGACCCCAAATAATGATGATAATGATGATGATCCCGTAAATGAAAGTGTAAATATACAAGGTGTTGTTTTGCACCCTCGTCAAAATTCAGGAGATTTTCACAAAAGACATAAATAATCAATTTACATTACGCTACCTAGTTAATTATTAAACATTGCTGCTTTTTTGTTGTTTGAATTTGTCAGTATTTCAAAATAACCCTCTTAACCCACGTTAAGCCACCTTAGGGAATAAGAAATGATCAAATAAACGTTTGAGATTGTTTGTATGTGTGAAAGCACGGTTAAAAGGCGAGGATCAGACGTGTCGTGTTTAAAACACGGGTGTTTCACATTTACCGATTTCAGTAAATAAGTCAAAAAAAATATTATTGATTCAGGTCGAGAATCATTAGCATACCTCCTTGAATTTGACGAGGATGCAAAACAACAGCTTGTATACATTTGTTCTATTTCCAGGTCGAGTATACGCCACAGCCCTTATCAAGACGATAGTAGTGTGGGTGCTGCGCTACGCAAACCTGGAGCCTGCTGGCTCCTTGGACAACATCAAGCTAAACGTAGCCATATCTGTGTCCGCTGCTGACGGGTACAATGTTAAAACGAGACCCAGGAAGCGGGAGAATGGGAAAATAAATGGTTTTATCTGAGGAAACGGCGTTTTACTTTCACAAAATAGGTCAGGCAATCGATTTTGCCTATCTAAATTCTTTATCCAGTTTCAATTCGCACTTTATTCTCAAGGTGAGATCAATCTGAGCGGACCGGACTATTCTAACTTATATTATAAATACCGAAGTAAGTTTGTTTGTTTGTTACCTATTCACGCCTAAACCACAAAACCGATCATCCTGAAATTTTGTTACGTTTTGACCTCGTACAATACCGATTAATTTAATGTATTTTAAGTCTATGTTTTTTGCTCGTTTTCTTAATACTTAATTTCGTTTTTTTATTTTTCTTTTTTTGCATTAAGTATTGTAGGTACTGTTCTGCGTTCAAATTGTCCAGTTTTATGAACTTGTTTCTGAGCACATACATATTATAAGAAAGCTCATAAAACTATATAGACTTAAAATAAATTAAACTGAATCGGTATTGTACCAGGCCCAAAGGTCCCGCATGGTGCTATAACCTCATGGAGAAGGGCCCAAGTGATGCCACGTCATGCAATGTAGGAAAGTATACAATATCCAGTGAGGTGTAATTTAAGAGGGTGAATTCTAAGTATTCGTTAATGCTTTCGTAGTAAAAGTAGGTGCCTTCCTACTTCTCCGCTTAATAGGTAGTCGAAATCCCCATTGAACTGAAACACTTTTGTTGATTCGGCGCGTAGCGGCGGCGGCGTAGCTAGTGCTACGGCGTAGCAAATATTTGAGCAACATCTATTTACCGTTTTTATTTTTTCAATCTTTTTGAAACGAGTTCCTTTATTGAATCGGTTTCACGTTACTGTCCTGAGGCTTGGAAAATGAGAGTAAGGCTAAAACCAGCCAAGTGCGAGTCTCACTTGCACCCGAAGGGTTCCGTTTCACCTTACAATATTTAACACCACCTACACGTGAGACTGGCCAAAACCGTCCTAAAAAACCTTGTATGAACTGCCGAACAAGATATTTTTGGACTACGTAAGTGCTGAAAAAAAATCTTTAATGGTGACACCCCCATAAAAGATTTTCTTTCGGCTCTTTAATTTTGAACTTTATAATATTTTCATCTCTAGTTTTTGCGGCCATAGTAATACAAACTTTATGAAAATTATAAGCGTCTCCCTATGACAGTTTAAAAGGTACAGCCCTGTGACAGATGGATGGACAGACAAACATAGTGCCGGTAAAATACTTCAGTTTTTTTATTTATTTATCATGGCGGCCTTTTATTTAATTTAATTTTTCATTACTCATACTCTGAAAGTAGTTCTGAAGTTGCCTGAGGAGCGGGTTGAAAGTAATACTTTTCTTCCCTAGGGAGAATCGCTTTCAACTGACAGATGCCAAATTATAAAAAAAAACTAGTTCTATTTGGCTTATGTTTAACATAACACCAGATAAAGTAAATATAACCTTAAAAAACATTTTTATACTGCCTAAAATAGTAAATGATCACCAGAATTAAAAACCTGAAAATCACAGCTCCGAACTAAGGCGTAGTCGACGGAGCCCCGCTACGCGGGGCTCCTATTTCTCTCTGCAGGGTTTAAAGTAACCTAACACGAAGGGGATGTCGGGGTCTTAGTTCGCTCGCTCCGCTCGCTCACTAGACCCCGCCATCCCCTTCGAACCTAACCTGTCCGAGTCGGGGTGCCCAATATCCCGAGCTCGCTTTGCTCGCACTTGCTTCCTAAGTTCTTCTTGCCACAAAATTTGGTGATCATTTACTATATTTGGTGATCATTTACTATATTTGGTCTTA
This sequence comes from Cerastis leucographa, assembly GCA_963082945.1. Taxonomy (NCBI): domain Eukaryota; kingdom Metazoa; phylum Arthropoda; class Insecta; order Lepidoptera; family Noctuidae; genus Cerastis; species Cerastis leucographa. Next base: position 13,476,742 of record OY720365.1, on the reverse strand, counting down.
GAATACAATTTTTTTGGTGTTTAGTATTTTTTTTTTGATAACGTAGCTTAGGATCTCAAAGTATTTTTTGGTGCTCATTATATTTAATCCCGTTCTATTTTCACATTTTATTGAACCATGTTCCAACTTTCTATGCAGCCACGGTGTTAAATTGAAATAACTTAAGTTAAGTATTGATTAAAGGATATATATTTTTAAAACACTTTATTATAATATAGTTTCAACAGTTTTTTTTAAACAACATTGATTTGGGCAAAATATTTACCATTTTTTCAATGATGAAAATGAAAAATTAAGGCTGAATATATAGCTGGCAGGCCACAGAAAAAAAAACAAAACAGGCGGGAAAGCGGCAAACGGTTTTACTCATTTTTTCTTTAGCTAATTCATGTTTTTATTTTTACTTTCCTTGTACTATTCGTAATGAAAAGCACAGTGTTTACCTCGAGTTAAAGACTTATTTAGTCCCTCGAACTCCCGTCTCGGGACTAAATAAGTAACTTTCACCCCTAGGGTAACAATCTATTACTGATGCAGATCAACAACTTCGCAACTTCGTCTGCGACACATTTTCCCCGTTTTTGCAACATTTTTCAGTGATGCTCCGCTTTTATTGTTCGTAGCGTAATGTTATAAAGCCTATAAGCGTTCTTCGATAAATGGGCTTTATAACACTATTTTTGAAGTGAAATTTCTTATTATGCGACTTCCAACAAGTTTAATGCTACCATGGAGGGGGAATGTTTTCTAAAACTCACTAGGAGATGGCAGTATTACAAGATTTGTGACTACGTAGTTCTACTAGGTACGCAAGATGGAGTGCAAACCGTCATGCATTCGACTCTTCGGCGTGACCAGCCTTCGCTCAATTTCCATGAGTAGAGTAACCTCGATAAACTTAAGTAATAAAAATAATACAACAAGAAAACAACAAAATATTATTTAGAAGCTCAATAAAATAACGAGAGTGAATGCGTGGCATTCGAACGCATGCGTGTAGTATTACGAATTTTCACTTCTTCCGCGCGGAGGGACTCCACGCACTATTTTTTTTCTATTTCAACCAAGTTGTTCCTGTGATGTGCTTGTTGAACCACACAAACAAACAAACTTTATAATATTAGTATAGAAATAGTTGATACCGTAATGAACTTCGTTCAAAACGGGTGTCCAACTAAACATGTTTTTTTGAAGTGAAACTTCTTATGCGACTTCCAACAAGTTTAACGTTTTCATGGAGGGGGAATATTTTCTATTACTCACTAAGAGATGGCGCTATGACAAGATTTGTGACTACGTAGTTCTACTAGGTACGCAAGATGGCGTGCAAACAGGCATGCATTCGACTCTTCGGTGTGACCAGCCTTCGCTCAATTTCCATGAGTAGAATAACCTCGATAAAATTATGTAATAAAAAGTGTACAACAATAAAACAATAAAATATTATTTAGAAGCTCACTAAAATAACGAGAGTGAATGCGTGGCACTCTACTATTTCTTGTTTATATTAATGATCTCTCTTATATGATGGCCAACTTTTCGGATACAATTCTATTTGCTGATGACACTTCGCTAATTTTTTAAATCTTATATTTCTCATGTCAACGAAAGCCTTACTATTTTCTGGAAATGGTTTGGAGCAAACAATCTGTTACTGAATTCGAATAAAACAAAATGTCTTAAGTTTTTTTTACCATATGTACAACAACAACGTGACCTAAATTTAAATCTTGATGGCTTAAAACTTTATGGTACAGCGGAAACTGTATTCTTGGGGATAACTATCAATTCAAAACTGCAGTGGGGCGCGCACATTTGAACTCTTTCGGGAAGGTTAAGCTCAGCTGCCTATGCAGTTAGGAAAATAAGGCAGTTAGCTGAAGTAGTTGTTTTTTTTTTTTATCTATTTTATATATATATTTTTGACCGATGGAAAGTTTTAAAATTATATCAAACGTTTCCTTATTAAAAACACAATATTGCAAAATTAAGGACTACGTTGAGGATAGAGAAGTTTGGCCTTAGCCCCTTCGCCCATGCGGCTTCCCTAGTAGCTTATAAACGGCACAAATGTGGGGTTGTATTTTTTTTCCATTCTTTCTTATTTTAAATCAGATGTTTTACAATAGTTTTTAAATCATTACACCTTTTGTTTTGAATAGTTACATCACTGATGACAACATTTGTGTCACTTGTTTAATCTAGTCTTTTTGTAATATTTTCTTGTTATTTTCTTATTGTTGTTTTGACTCTTTTTTTTATTTAACGATTCATTGTGAATGTTTGGTCATTAAAGATCTTATAGTTTCCTAGATCCTTGGTAACTTTTTATCTTGTTCTACGTTTTGTAGTAAGCTCGACTTATTGTCGGGCCTACGATGTCCTTCCATACTTAAGTACACTATACCAAAGACATCCCGGACATCAGCCTGTACGAGATTAGGATGGCTCTGAAACAGCCCAAAAACAACAAGGCACCGGGTGATGATGGAATTACGGCCGAACTTCTGAAGGTGGGTGGAAAACCGGTACTTAAGGCCCTCCAGTTTGATTCCGTCATACTCGAGGGGAAAACGCCACAGGCATGGTGCAGGGGTGTGGTGGTACTCTTCTTCAAAAAGGGTGACAATGCCCGGTTGAAGAACTATAGGCCCATCTCACTTCTAAGCCATGTCTATAAGTTTTTTTCAAGTGTCATCACGAATCGTCTCGCGCGCAGTTTTGATGATTTTAAGCCTCCCGAACAAGCCGGATTCCGAAAAGGCTTTAGAATCGTAGACCACATACATACGCTGCGACAGGTTATACAGAAGACCGAAGAGTACAACCTTTCTCTCTGGTTAGCGTTGGTGGACTAATGAGAAAGCCTTCGATTCGATCGAGACTTGGGCTGTACTGCAGTCTCTCCAAAGGTGCCAAATTTAAAATATAAATGGTGCCAAATTTAAATGGTGCCAAATAAAATAAAAATAAAAATGTAATCGCTGTTTTTTTATTTACAAAAAAGGCAGTTTTAGCCTTTCATTTCGGTTAAAAAGCAAGAGGTGACACAGGGCAGTTCAAAGTAATTTAGTCAAACCACGTCCAAAATATTCCATATAAACATCAAAATTTCGAAAAAAACTACAGGTTTTACCTCAAAGTAATGACATAAAAGATTAACCACTATCCATTTATTTTGACACAAACATTAAAAAGCCTACTTTTGCGCATTGGCAAGGTTTATTACTTTACCACGCTACTATGTTATTTGGGCAACAATCTCCGAGTAGAATACTAAAAATGTAGGTCAAATGCGTCGAACTTGTTGAACTTGTGTGGCTAGAATAACAAAAACAGTGTTTTCGTTTAGATCTGTTATATAACCATTATTATTGTTCTTAGATCATCATCTGCCCGGCCTTTTCAGTATCATCATCAGCCTATCATGTTCCCGCTGATGGGACACAGGCCTCCTCTCTATGAGAGGGAGTGGGCTGTAAGCCACCACGCAGGCCCAATGCGGGTTGGTAGATGTCACGTGTCTTCGAATATTTAGTTGTAGGATATGCCGGTTTCCTCGTGATGTTTTTCTTCACTGTTTTTGAGGGCAGCGGTGATGAAATATATTACACTAAGTAATGCACCTGTCTGGGTTCGAACCCACGGCTTACTGTTAGTAAGTCGGGGCTGCCACCACTAGGTCACCGCTGCTCTCTTTTCCGTATCTATTTACTATACGATAAGGTCGGCTTCCAGTCTAACCTGATGCAGCTACGTACCTGTATTTTGAAATAGGTAGTCACCTAAGGTTAGGTTAGGTTTAGGTGATTCTAAATAGGAGTACCTATTTAAAATCTTCGGTCCTGTCTATGCAAGTAAGAACATCCTCCTTCGCCACTCCGTTCGTCACTGCGTTGAGGAGAAGGTGTATGGTGCAACTTGCGAGAGGCATATGCTCACCTGTGGACTGCAATAGACTTCGTTGACTGATTGGCCATGCAAAAACTGCCAATCGTCTATTTCATTCAACAGATAAAAGCTACATGACGTCAAAAATTCAACCGTAACTGAATTGTCTACATGGTATGATTTCACGTGATCGCTTTTGCCATCACTAATTCATCACTAGCATCATTTAATTGGGAAATACTAAACCTTTATTGTTAAAGGTTGCAATGATAACAAAGCGTGACGACATCAAACCAATTTCAACACAATAATAGCAATGTCCGCATTGTGGACATAGCGACGGATCATAATTGAAGGTCGCTTGTGACAGTTAAGAAGTTCAAACTGAAAATTATATTTTTAACGTGTTTAGCCAACAAAAAAGCATTAAAATAAATATGTACGTAATGGCAAAAATTACCAGCGTGAGATAAAAATATTTTAATTCACTTATTAAGATATTATTTGAAGACTTAACAATTACCTACCTGAGATGACCCAGTGACGACAATTTTAAAACAAGATACCTATTCGGAATGATGTTAAAAAATAAAAATAATATGATTATTTTATTTTCTTTCATGTCATGACTATGTAACTATGTAGTTCAACTAAATGATATTTACTAAATGATGTAACTAGGAATTAATTATGTTTTATTTGCGAATTTCCGGAGCTGTCGGCTTTTGCAAATTAAGTCAGTTAAGTTATTTTTAAAAGGATAGGATTACGACAACAGCGTCATCTTGTTATGAGAGGAGCTCATGGCTAAATAATGACAGTACATACAGTTTGATGTAGTGAATTCTTTGGTTATATAAACTTGAACACTATTGTATAGAATCTGGTTCTTCTAGCCTAACAGACAGATGTGTTGCTGGGGAGTTTGTTTCGCCACTTCTTCTTCCCAGCTAAAACACTAATGAGTGGCGAAGGGCGGGCGTTTTGGGGGACTGTATCGTTTAAAAGGTGCTGATTATCAGCCTAATTTGAATAAATGCGTTTTGATTTTGATTTTTGACAGCTGCTCGGGTCGATCTTATTCTTATTCTTTATTGCACATAACACTACAAGATATACACACGAATAATATATAGCTTAAGAACAATGGCGAGCTTAACCCAGTATTTTATTTTTTATTTTTTAGGAAAATTTGCCAAAGAGGATAGTGCTTTGTGCACGAACAATAGTTTTAAAACTTAAATCAACTTATTTTATAAACTAAACTAATACATACAATATAACAAACGTAGTACATACTATACATATATACATCAACATACACATAAAATGCTATATACTTACATACGGGATTAAATATAATGAGCACCAAAAAATACTTTGAGATCCTAAGCTACGTTACCCAAAAAAAAATACTAAACACCAAAAAAATTGTATTCAAAGACCAAATATAGTAAATGATCACCAAATATAGTATATGATCACCAATCACCCTTCGTGTTAGGTTACTTTAAACCCTGCAGAGAGAAATAGGAGCCCCGCGTAGCGGGGCTCCGTCGACTACGCCTTAGTTCGGAGCTGTGATTTTCAGGTTTTTAATTCTGGTGATCATTTACTATTTCTGGTGATCATTTACTATTTTAGGCAGTATAAATGTTTTTTTAAGGTTATATTTACTTTATCTGGTGTTATGTTAAACATAAGCCCTTACATACTATAATCATGTTGAGAGGAAATGTTTAACGATCTCTGGGTTAAACCGCGCTTGCTTAGGCTGGTCCGTGGATGTGTAACCACCTATTACTTACTCAATTTTCTCAGTGCCTAGGAAAGCACGTTAAGCCGTTGGTCCCGGCTGTCATGTATACCTTTGACAGTCGTTATATGTAGTCAGTGGCCTGAAAGTCTGACAAACAAGTCTCACCAATGGGGTATCGTATTACCTAGTACTAACTGGGTTATAAAAAATATGCCAAAACCCGGTTTTTTGGGATGTACCAATGTACCTCCCAAAAAAACAGGTTTTGGCATATTTTTACGAAACACGACACGACTAATCCCATTAAAAGATATTCAAAAAAATGTTATGTTTCCAAGCTTCTGAGCATATTATTACAGCAAAAAACAATTGAACCCAACTGATCCTGTTTCTAACTACTGATCAAAAACTTTTATTGGACAAACCCAGGTAGCAATACTAAAAAAGTCAGGAATCGCAAAAATCTGTGAATGGATGTCAACATTTTACGAAAAGTTATAGATAAGTCTCTTAGGACCATTTTTGTGTGGCTGTAACGGTTTAAGAGCGTTTACGCCTTTGCGTATGGTCCACTTAAAAGTTACTGAAATTTTGTGGTACAGCTAATTAAGACCGATTATAAATTATCCATGAAAACAGTTTCCAGTTATGTTTTTTTTAAAGACATTTCGAAAGTGTTTTTTGATAACTTTTTAGACTTATGTATCTTCCTTATGCGTATGAAGTTTCATTAAAATCGGTTCAGTCTTTTCGGAAAAAAGGTCTTGAAAGTTTGTATGAAATGCCGTAAGGCGTAAACGATCTTAATATAAGGGAGTTCCTCTTATTGCCCTACTGAGGGTTTCCAACCTTTAAGTAAAAGATAATGTGCCTAATTTATTTTTCATCTATTCGAAAAGGACGAATTGGTTCGCCTTTAAGTGCACCCAAAGGTGGTGTTTTCTATAAGAAACTTTTAGCGGGCAGTAATTAGTATTTTCATTACTCATATTCTGAAAGTAGATCTGAAGTAGCCTGAAGAGCGGGTTGAAAGTAATACTTTTCATCCCTAGGGAGAATCGCTTTCAACTGACAGATGTCAAATTATAAAAAAAAACTAGTTCTATTTTCACATTTTTATTGAACCATGTTCCAACTTTCTATGCAGCCACGATGTAAAATTGAAATAACTTAAGTATTGATTAAAGGATATATATTTTTAAAACACTTTATTATAATTTAGTTTCAACAGTTTTTTTTTAAACAACATTGATTTGGGCACAAATATTTACCATTCTTTCAATGATGAAAATGAAAAATAAAGGCTGAATAGCTGGCTGGCCACAGAAAAAAAAACAAAACAGGCGGGAAAGCGGCAAACGGTTTTACTCATTTTTTCTTTAGCTAATTCATGTTTTTGAAACCTTGATGAAAAACGGAAGTGCATGGGTCTATTCCTGGATTTAAAAAAGGCATTTGATACGATTTCTGTTCCCACCCTCTTATCGAAGTTGGAAGACATCGGCATACGTGGCGTTGCTCATGATTTTTTTGCAAGCTATCTTACTAATCGTAGACTGTGTGTTAGGATTGGTGACCACGTCAGTAGAGAGGAAACCACCACCTTCGGTGTACCGCAGGGAAGTGTGCTTGGCCCAACCCTTTTCCAGGTTTATATCAACGAGCTTTGCTGCATACCTCTCAATAACTCCAAAATATTCACCTATGCTGATGATACCGCAATCATTGTTCATGGAAATGATTGGGAACAACTGAGAACTACTGCCGAAACGTCACTTAAATCTGTTATGGGTTGGATGCACCTGAATCTCCTCACTCTGAATCTGGACAAGACTTACTCCATCCCGTTCGGGCTACACCCTGGTACTAAACCTCCTACAGACTTTGTCATTAACGCCCACACATGTAATGGCCATATACCCTGCTCATGCTTCTCTCTTCGTGAGGTTAACCATCTAAAGTATCTGGGTGTGGTTATTGATAGCGGACTCAACTGGTACTCGCACTTAGATACTATTACTATAAGAGTTCGAAGAATGATTTATGTATTCAAGCTACTTAGGGCTTCTGCTGATTTCAATACGATTAGAATGGTGTATGTTGCTATCTGTCAATCCGTCATCTCTTATTGCATCACGGTGTGGGGTGGCGCAGCTCAGACAAAGTTTATCAAGCTGGAGCGAGCACAAAGAGCTATCCTAAAAGTAATGTCAAAGAAGAACTTTATGTATCCCACCACACAATTATACAAGGATGTAAATGTACTGACTGTAAGGCAGCTGTTTGTGCTACGCTCCGTACTGAGAAAACACACCAAAGTCCCCCTCCCAGACCCAACACGCCGCAAAGGAAAACCTCTTATTCTCACGGTAAAGCATAAGACCGCTTTCGCTAGACGCCAGCACTATGTTCTAAGCCCACATCTATACACAATAATAAATAAAAAAATAAACATAATTGAATTGGATGCACATAGGGTTAAAGTTAAAATTGAGGAGTGGATAAAAGATCAAGACTACGAGGCAACTGAAAGTTTACTTGCATGGATCTCTTAATTCACTGTTATCCATCAGATCACAAAGAAGGGAGCAGCCTCTAATTCCATCCGCATACACAGACGCACATTCACTCAACACACACTACACACCGTCACAACACACCACAACCCTCCACACCATACCACACCACACCATCACACCTCACCACACCACACCATACTACCCAACACATACACATACTAGACCTACACATAACACGACTCCTCACACAAATACACTTCATACATAGACTCAATACAAACATTATTACTAATACTTACTTAATTAAAATTTATTTCTTACCTTTTATAGTCACCATTTTGTATGTAACATGTTTACTAGTACTCGTACGCTCATAATTTCATTGTCCTATATTTTTGCGAAGACACTGCCTCCTAAGATACAGGATCTTCCTAGTTTAGGAGTCAGGGCTCAAATTTTGTGTGACTGTAATATTGTACATCTAGCCATATCTCGTACACTAGTTTTGTTTCAAAATTCTTGTCCCCTTTTGTTACTATGTGTATTTAATGTGTCATACTTGTGTTTTGATAATAAAGACTTATTATTATTATTTCCTTTATTCATCTATAATCTTATCTTTTATATTTTTACATATTTCTTACAAAAAAATAACAAAAAACATTTAAAAATATAAAAAACAGGTTTCCGCCGGTAACGAGAGCAGGGTCCAAGCTACCGATGGTTAGGGCTGCAGAGACAGGAACCTCCTCACAATGCGGGCCGTATCAAGGAGTACTGCCTTCTGAATCTGGCTCTTGATCCAACTGCCAAGTGAGAGCTTCGACAGATGTTCGTCGAGGCTCTTGGCCATAAGGCCATTGGCCGTTACGACAATCGGCACAATGATAGCAGAGTCCACATTCCACATATCGACAACCTCGTGAGCCAAGTCGAGATATTTTATCTGTTTCTCTTTCTCAGCTTTCACGAGGTTTTCGTCATGCGGGATGGTAACATCGACTATCATTGCGCGGCGCGCTGATCGGTCTATCACCACTATGTCAGGCTTATTGGCAACAATAGTCCTGTCAGTAATGATAGGCCGATCCCAGTACAGCGTGACATGGTCTTTCTCGAGAACTGGGTCGGGCACATACTTGTAGTACGGTACCTCAGATTCCACAAGTTTATATTTCAAGGCAAGTTGCTGGTGAATAATCCTGGCCACTTGGTTGTGCCTGTGTAAGTACTCGCCGTTAGCCAGACGAGAACAACCAGAAATAATATGTCTGATGGACTCACCCGGACAGTGGCATGCCCGACACACGTCCACCGTCCCGTCCTTCATAATATGTTTCCGGTAGTTGTTCGTCAGCATAACTTCGTCCATAATTGCACAAACAAAACCTTCAGTTTCCCCAAAGAGGTCGCCGAAACGTAACCAGGACACGGACGCTAGAAAATCTACATCAGGTCCATGAAGAGCCTGGTAATAGCGCCCGTGAAGAACCTTGCCTTGCCATATTCCCTTGCGTTCATCGGTAGTCAGTATTACAGGTTTGCGCCAGTTCTCTTTAGCCATGGACAGCGGGGTGAGTGCCTTGTCCACTGCGACCACATCTCGGTGCATACCCACCTCTACTTTTAAAAAATATTCTCTGAGGCTGCACACCTCGCGGTTGTGGAGGGTCTTCGCGTTTAAAAAGCCTCGACCCCCGCACTTCCGCGGGATGTACAGTCTCATCACCGATGATCGTGGGTGATGCATCCGGTTTGCGGTCAGCAGTGTACGAACTCTCCTATCCAGGGCGTCCAGTTCGGTCTGAGTCCATTTGAGTATGCCAAAAGAGTACATTAAAACCGGCATGACCCAACCGTTGAAGGCGCGCACCTTGTTCCCGCCCGAAAGAAGGCTATTTAGTACCTTCTTCAGGCGACCAAAGAAGCGCTCCCTCAACGATTGCTTCATATCAGCTACATTAATGCCTAACGCTTCCGACATACCCAAAAACTTATAGTTTTCGGATGAGGAAAGGGATCTTAGGTGTATGGAATCAGAGAGCTGAAGTCCCTCGGATTCCATAATCTCCCCTCGTTTTACATACATGACTGCATATTTGTCCACACCAAATTCCATCCTGATGGCGCTACTAAAAGTTTCAGTTACTTTCAGTAGCTCCATCAGTTGCAATTTGCTAGGGGCAAAGAGTTTCAAATCATCCATGTAAAGAAGGTGAGATATGACCTGACCACCTCTCCTCAACCGGTACCCTAGACCTGAATCCTCCAGCAATGTGCTTAGAGGATTCAGGGCTAGACAGAACCAAAGTGGACTCAGACTGTCGCCCTGAAATATACCCCGGTTAATCCATACAGGCTCATCGTTCCCCTGGATTTGTCGACATCCTGGATATCGAAGGACCGTCCTCCATTGCCCCATACACGACTCGAGAAAGGCGCGTAGAGTTGCATCTATCTTGTACAACTCCAGCACCCTCATGAGCCATGTATGTGGCACAGAGTCGTAGGCCTTCTTATAATCTATCCAACATGTCGACAGATCCTTGCGGGATCGACGAACCTGTTGGCTAATGACCATGTCGATGAGGAGAAGCTCCTTAGTACCACGGGACCCGTTCTTACATCCATTTTGAGAGGCCGACATAATGGAATTACTATCAATGTGTTTGCTAATTTTCTCTCTCAAAATGGATGTAAGAAGTTTATAGACCGTCGACAAACACGTGATCGGTCTATAATTCTTGGGTTCCGTAGGACTACCTGACTTATGGAGCAGGTGGGTAACACCCGTTGTAAGAAACTCTGGTAGCGACCCAGACTCTAAGCATGACTGGAATTGAGATGCCAGGCAAGTGTGTGAACTACTTAGCCATTTGAGCCAGAAATTGTGCAGTCCGTCCGGTCCCGGAGATTTCCAGTTCGGTAACGGACGAACTGCTCTGGCAACATCTAACGGTGTTATTAAAATGTGTTCCATTTCTGGGATAGATTCACACACTCGCTCGACATCTCGCATCCAATCATCCTCCGTATGACAGACGGGCACCGACCAAATGCTGCGCCAGAATGAACACGTGGCAGCATCATCTGGGCGGCACACGTCTGTCATATTTTTCTCGGGTCGCTCCCAAGCTCTGTATACCCACCTCTCATCACTCTGGAACATGCGATTCTGCGAGTATCGATCAACACGTTTCTTATACCGCCGAATACGGTTCGCCCATGCATACACTTTCTGCTTCAGGAAGTCAATGCGCTCTGTGACTCGGGACATGTATTCTTGAGGACTGATCCCAGTCCCCAAGAATGCCCGCCTCACAAAGCGCATCACACGTGGTCGTGTATTACCCTCCCTGAAGCAGTATAGTTTGCCGATGAGTACCCTGGCCCCGTCGATACGGCACTCAATCCTGCGTTGCCAGGCTGGTACGGCTGGTTTTGGTCGAGTAGCTACGTCACAATTTGGAAATTTGACGTTTGCTAAACGACAAGCCGCTACAGCCCCACAATACAGGATCGAGTGCGTATCAACAAGGTCCTCGCTACTCTCAAATATATTTTTTAGTTGCGAGTCCAAGGTACACACCAGCGCCCTATTTTTCTTATGCATGGGAAGCCGTGGTAATCGAGGCCTAAGTTGGGCAGGAGTGGATCGATACTCGTGAAGCGCATCCTCCAGAGCGCTCCTCAAACGTTCGTTGCACTGGCTACTTACCGTGGCAACCCTATCTTCATCCTCTACAGCATCAAGATTGGACCGCGGTGGGATTGCGTCAATAGTTGACGCTTGCACCGCGGTTTGCGCCGGAGTCAAGTCGATATGGTTGCTCAGTACCTCTGAGCGCAGCCTATCAAGTGCGGCGTCGTCCAACATGTGATTGCGCTGGATGACCCGCACCTGATCCGATAGTCGTTGGGCCGAAACGTTGACGGTTGGTTCAAGAACCTGAAAAAGAGACAGCATCCTAACACGGTACGCAGTGAGGTTAGTTCCCCCCTCTGTAGACCCGTAATATGCGCGCATGACGTTTTCGTTTATGGACCTCGTCCATCTCATGCGCTGCACACAACCACCGGCAGCGGGGACCCCGCTCGGGGCCAGTTGGCCCCTAAGTCCCAAGCTTCTCGGTGGCCGGCCTCGCCCCGGTCGACGTACAGGTGTAGGCGACGTCGGCGGGGAGAAATATTCGTCGCTGGAACTCGACGCTACTACCGCCGCCGGCGACACAGGTGATCCGGGATCCGGCGGCAGCGAGGCGGAGCTCAGCAACGAGTCCGGGGGTGGAAGGCGTGCTCGTTGTGACGCAGCTCTTGTTATCATTTTCTTATTCGTATTAATTCATCCATAATTTATTTCGTTGTATGTCCATGACATCTGTCATCTGTCTGCTTGTTGAGTTTTGGTCTTTGATCCATGTTTCAATAAATATTATATGTAGGTTTAAAACGATTTTCTGATTAGTAATGAAACTGATAAATATCTATTACAAAAACGGATGGAAAATGGTAGCAAAAAACTGATATTTGAAAAAAATTATATGGAGAATTTACGAAAGACGTGCACCTGACAGCAAGAGTTTTATTTATTATTATTATTATTAACTTAAGTTAAGTATTGATTAAAGGATATATTTTTAAAACACTTTATTATAATTTAGTTTCAACAGTTTTTTTTTTAAACAACATTTATTTGGGCAAAATATTTACCATTTTTTCAATGATGGAAATGAAAAATAAAGGCTGAATAGCTGGCTGGCCACAGAAAAAAAAAAACAAAACAGGCGGGAAAGCGGCAAACGGTTTTACTTGATTTTGCTAATTCTTGTTTTGTAGCGTTTGTTATTGTCAGGAGAAGGTTCTTAGGTAGGTAGGTGGTAGCTAGGTGGTAGGTAGGTGGTAGGTAGGTGGTAGGTAGGTGGTAGGTAGGTGGTAGGTAGGTGGTAGGTAGGTGGTAGGTAGGTGGTAGGTAGGTGGTAGCTAGGTGGTAGCTAGGTGGTAGGTAGGTGGTAGGTAGGTGGTAGGTAGGTGGTAGGTAGGTAGTCACGGTATGGCGGTAGTTAAAAGAAAAGTAGATTACACACCTTGCTAAAGCGAATTATTAATGCACTCGTGTTAATTTAGTACCAACGTTCCAACCAACATAACCCTCGTGCATTAATAACTCACTTTGCGCTCGATGCAACAATCTACTATTTCCTGATTTTGGGTCAATCAATTTGACAGTCTGTTCTCGAAAAGAAAAAAAAAATTAATATAAAAAGAAAATGTGGTTTTGGTTTATTATCTGATATTAATATAAGAACCAGTTTCATCGAAGAATTATTTATTTATTCATTTCTGCACATTGATTAATAAATAAATAATTTTGTCATGGTTTCTAGTCTTGTTAGACTTATAACTACAAGTGGGTAATAAAACTATTTTCTTGGCTTAAAAAGAGCTACACAAAGCAGAACTTTAGAGTAATCTTGAAATATCTTTCATGTTTTTTAATGGAGAGGAAATACAAAAAAAAAATAACAATACATACATATTTTTTATAATAATATGTATGTATTAATAAATTAATATACATAGCGTACTGCGATAAAAATATTATTCAATTTATTCATTAGCAATGCAAATGTGGTTTTTCGAGAATGTTTTTATCACTTGACTGACTGACTGATGTTGTTATTGTATTTTGTTTTCATTTGTCCGCATCTAGGGTGTGCGAAAAGACCCTCAACGAAGCCAAAAAGCATTGCGATCATTTTTATGTAGGGGACCATACCTGGGACTCTTCTAGTTAGGGAGAAATTCAAGGTCAAAGCCAACGTTTTCAAAAGTTCTGTTTTAATGTAACTCTTTATGAAATGCCTCAATGGCCCCTATACTGGAACCGACGGAACACAACTTCCTGTGGCTAAAAGTCCTCTTCCAAGATGAGGTGCAAAAAAAATGGTATTCGTTGTTAGCATCACTTTCGGGGCTTTCAGAATACCAGCACTGTGACTTATTTTTTAATGTTACACCACCATGCACGACATAAGGGCCTTTTGGCCTTTTATACGAATGGGTAATCATCAATTGAGCCCTCCCACTCTGGGTGGAGCTGAAGGGAGTGTCAGACTTGTACTGACTAAAACCCATCCATGTTCCTTCTTCGCCCTTTCTGTTCCAGGGCCGCGGTATCTCTTTCGAACAGTCCCGCAGCCCTGGCAGGCATCGGCCCTCTCGGACCCCTTCCGGTTTGCTGACATCTCCTTGAGGCGCGCGTGGAACACGAACGCGCCGTCGACACGGCCTGTCGTCATATTATAGGACCGACGCCCGGGGCGTCTCCCAGGGCCTTTTGGCCTCGTACAGAACCAGTTTATTTTGTGTTATTTTTACTTAAGGTTGCTTTTTTGTATAATTTTTAAGATTTTTGTTAAGTTTAACATTATTTTTTGTCCTGTGTGAGACTAATAAATACTTTGTCTTTCTTTCACAACACAACAAAAACGCCTAGCGGTGCGACTAAAGCAGCTGTACTCTTACCACGAACTTGTGTCTTCTGACTTGTTTGTTTGCCACCATTTGTTTTGTGTGTACCTTGACATTTGGTCTCGTAAACACGGTATTTAATAGATCGACAATTACTACAGGATTGTAAACTTCTACTGAATAATTGTACCTGTTTATTATACCTTCTGCCCATCGTACAATTAGCATCTAGGTAATAATAAAACCTTGGTATCGGTAGTACAATTAATAATCCTAATGCTTACCTTAGCAATATAGTTTTATAGCTGGCTATTAATATTTTATTATCGCCTTTATTATGGCTCATGAATCATCATCTGCGGGTCAGCTTCCAGTCTAATCTGAAGCAGCTGAATACCAGCATCCATATACAGTACCAGTCAAGTAATCCTAGCGGTTGTTATTATTTATGCCACAGGATACCAAGGGGTTTCGTATTACCCAGTTACTGGGTTGTGGAGGTCCGATAGGCAGTCGTTTCATGTAAAATACTGGTACTCAGCTGCACCCGGTTAGACTGGAAGCCGACCCCGAGATAGTTTGGGAAAAGGCTAGGTAGATGATGATGAGTAAATGATGGCACAGGTGAATTTAATCTAAAATTAAAAAGTTAATCTCCACTAAGTGTTAAGTATTGTGTGACGAGTTTACTTGTTAATAATTATCTCACCCTTAATTTAGAAAACTACTACTAAATACAGGTTCAAATGGTGTTGCAAGGTTATCCATGTAAGGCTCATAAATCACCGTCCGTCCGTCTTATGACGACAGGCCGCCCGGCCGTGTCGACGGCGCGTTCGTGTTCCACGCGCGATGATGTCAGCAAATCGGAAGGGGTCCAAAAGGGCCGATGCCTGCCAGGGCTGGGGGACTGTTCGAAAGAGATACCGTGGCCCTGGATCACAAAGAAGGAACATGGATGGGTATTAGTCAGTACAAGTCTGACACTCTCTTGCGCTCCACCCCGAGCAGGAGGGGTAAATTGATGATTTCCAATTCGTAAAAAAACAAAACAAAAAAAGGCTCATAAGTCATCTCCTATCAATAACATATCGCCGTACCCGGAGAATAAAATGATAAATGCTAAAACGCAACTTTTCAGGAAAAATAAAAAACATGTTTTCGTCGATTGCTCCATAAATACTAGACGTAGACTGATGATTGGTGGCTTTGAAAAAGGTTTTTTTTTGTATGCTCGAAATGTATTAGTGGAACACGCCTATTTATTAAAACAGAGATGTTATACTAAAAATAAGAAGGTAGTGCAATCATCGTATATTTTCTATTTCATCGTATATTTTTATATTTTCTCTTTACTTATAATTTTATTCTACGGGTTTTAGGGTGTAGATGATGATAATTACTTTAGTATCGTCTTATTCTCGCAAATATTGTAAAACTTTTTTCCGTGAAGGACTTGGAATTTGGTTTCCCAATGAAACTATGATTAAGTATTATACAGGGTGTAACGGAAAGGGTATATACATCCTTAAGGGTGTGCTGCAGACCATCAACGTGAACATGTTTCTGAACATTAAAAAAAATTGCAGCAAAAAAAAATATCAGCTGCCTATACATTTGGGTCGAATAGGTATTGTAATTTTCTATGGGGCAGCAGATATTTTTTTGGTGAAAAACATGTTTTATGTTGAGAAACATGTTCAGTTTGATGGTCTGTAGCACACCCTTAAGGATGTGTATACCCTTTCCGTTACACCCGGTATATGAGTATATTTTATTTTTATTCAACTCAAGTGTTTCAAAAATTAACTTTGTCAAAAACGTCTTCCAAATTATTGAAAAACAAAAAAAACTAGGTTCTCACTCCTCCATAAAAATAACTATCGAAACAATTGTGAAAAACAACGGTATTTTTCTTAATTTATTCCCTTTTATATCTATTTTGTATTAATTAAAGTCAGCCTTATAAACACATATTATATAAACTATTATTCATATAAAAATATTATTATGTTTATTCATTATATACTAAGTACTTCTTACATTTTAATGTTCCTTTAAAAAAATAAATAAAACACATTTCACACATGTCATAATATCGGGAACAGGGTCCAAGCCACCGGCGGCGGCGGGGGTCGAGGCTCCAGGGAAAGGAACCTCTTACAATACGGGTCGTGTCCAAGAGTACCGCTTTCTGAATCAAGCCCTTGATGAATCAAGGGCTTGATTCAGAAAGCGGCTGCCTAACAAGAGCCTCTTCAGGTATTGGTCGAGGCTCTTAGCAATTAAGCCATTGGCTAAAAGGACTATCGGCACAATGGTCGCTGAGTTCACATCCCACATGTCTACAACATCGCGAGCAAGGTCAAAATACATGATTTGTTTATCCTTCTTGGCTTACTCGAGGTTCTCGTCATGCGGGACCGTTATGTATGTCAACAACGTTTGCCTGCCGCTTTGAAAGATCAACCACCGATCAAGCATAATGGTATAATAATATATAATATAATAATAAGGCTATAATGGTTCTGTCAGTGATGCTGGATTAATCCCAATTCAGTTAGATATTACCATTTTGGAGAACTGGGTACGACACAGTCACCGACTTCTGAAGCTAAAAGTTATTTTCCACTATTTGTGTTTTTGAAGTCGGTTTTATTTTTTGCAAAAAATGATTATAAAATGAAATAAAATGAAAAAGTTCCGATGAGTGGGCCAAAAAGTCGGTTATGTCCGAAAGAAATAAAAGTAAAATTTAAATATTAAAAGAAGACCATTTCATCAACTTAGGCTAAAGCCTTTTGCCAAAAAAAAAAAAGAATTCAAAAAAGAAAAGTTTTCTAACACCATTGTCCTTTCCAGGTAAATTATATCAGACACTCGACACTGTCCCTGTTCTTGTAATTTACACAATATGTGTGTCTTTCTGTGACATCATTTGATTATTATGCTTCTCACGTACCTACTATATTTTTTAAGTACTCTTACATTTTTAGTCACAATTATTGTCATGTTATCACGTACCCAGAGTAGTTAGTTGTTGATACTGTGTGTGGCAGGTCGTTTTACTTTTAAAGGTAAGTAACATACAGCCTTTTTAAATGTATAACCGCTTTGGTTTCGAGTGGCGTGATATTTTTTTTTTAGTCTGTGGTGTCAAAGTTTGCGGGGGAAATGAAAATGTTTCGGGGGGAATGAGGGAATGAATTGTACTTTGATTTTTTATTTATTTTAAGTAATTTATTGAATGGTTTATATTATTTATATTGCAGATGATAAAATAATAAATATTAAATCTGAACAAACCGCTCGCAAAAACGGGGGTCACTATTCATATAGGATCGCTTAAAGAAAGGGAACTTCGTTTTTAACTTTTTCCATAAAGACATAATTTTGGAAAACATTAGAGAATTAGAAAATCAGTTTTTTTACATACTTAAATATAAAATTTTAAGAACAGGGAGTTTCTATTGTCATTTTGCCTAGGAATTGGGCTGTTTTTATCAAAATTCCTCGCGAAAAATAATAATAAACGGTAATTAGTGACTGCCTAGTTAGTACTTAAAACATGTGATAGTATATTTTATCAAGAATGACTTAAATACATACATATGTATACGGTCAGTCACTCCGCCGTATTAAATACGCGTAGTTAATATATATTTTTTATTAATATAATTATTAAAAAAAAATGAAATTAAAAAAAATACATAAAATACCAGCATGCCTATGAGATAATTCTCGAGGGCATGTGGGTACCTAAAGCCAAGTCGCCCATGGGCGGGTAGTAAATATTACATTGTAAACTGTTTAAAAAATATATTGTAATAATGTTGATAATGTTTTACTGTGCTCGTATTACAACTCTGTTACAAGTTCAAATCATAGGCGAGGACGCTGGCAGCCTAAACACAAGTTAAATCTTACATTGGGTGCCAGAGCTAATCGAAAACAAGCTGTTCCCTAGTAAAGTTAGAACAGATACAGAGGATTCTGACTCCAGGTGTAGCACTAAACACACGATATAAAAAAACCGGCAAGTGCGAGTCGGACTCGCGCACGTAGGGTTCCGTACCATTATTTATAAAAACACACAAAAGAATCACTTTTTTGTATGGGAGCCCCCTTAAATATTTATTTTATTCTGTTTTTAGTATTTGTCGTTATAGCGGCAACGAAAATACATAATCTTTAGAAATTTCAACTGGGTAACTATCACGGTTCATGAGATACAGCCTGGTGACAGACGGACAGCGAAGTCCCAGTAATAGGGTCCCGTTTGACTCTTTGGGTACGGAAACCTAAAAAGGAAATCCCTACGACGCGCGACGGATCGTCTTTAGGGCGGATTTACTTAACGAGCGTATACAGTTTCTAGCAAAGTACTACTTCTTGTTTATATATTTGTTATGTCCTACTTGCGGCACCCTAAAATCTTAAGACAATGACTAATACCTACCGCATTGACAATGACCTACCGCATCGCGCCCGCCGGCTTCGTGCAATTCGCTTTCTCAGCATTCCCATGGCGTGAGATCGAAGATTTAGTGTATTAGTGAATCACTCTTGTTTCTCACATCGAACAATTGTCGCGCATCCTAGTTTTACCGATTTTATTGTAATACTTATATTAATTAAAGTATTTAAGCAAATTATATCGGTTTCTTTTGCATCCTCGACTGCAGCCGAACATAATTTATTTTTAGTACCAATAAAAGTTTATTGGTGGAACACAATTATTGAAATTGTATGTACAATTTATTGCTTTTTATATTTTAATGGTCAGGATTAATAACCAAGTTAAGTGAAGTAGTACTTATTATAACAAAGAGTAGGTACTTACCTATTTTAACTATAAGGTTGTGAAAGATACCTACTTATCCTAACCATTATAACATAACCTACCCAAGGTAATATTAGCTACGAGTACCTTATAATTACTTTAGTTCATCAAAGTAAATATGATTAATTAATAGGTTCATATTAACGATATCACCTACCTAGCAGGGGAGTTAAAAGTGTGAGGGAGCGGGTCGATTTCCACACACAGGCTGTTGGCTGTCAATGTCCTGGAATGTTTGGTTCTAGGCCATGCTGGACTGACTCATTGGTCTAGTGGTCGCAAGGGCGATTGTTGATCATGAGGTCCTAGGTTCGACTCCAAAGTGCTATTGGGTTTATCCATCAGTCATTTCTCAGTAGCAGTTGTGGAGCCTAGATTTGTGCAGATAACTGGCGAAATGTGGGTGTTCTTTTAGGCACACGGTGTCGGTCACAGAATATTTAGAATAAAAAAAGTGAACACGATAGATAAATAATTACTTATAACCACTGAAATAATACTTACCTACATCAAAAAGCACACATACAACATAACTTAACAAAACAAACTAATAAAAATAAAATAATTCATACAAATTAATAAAATATAAATACAATAAAGAATATCAATTTATAAAATATATTATTTCATACAAATTAATGAAATTATAATAACAAATGCAAATAAATAAAGTACAATAAACAAAATAATTGAACAACCTCATGATATTTATTAAAATAACTACATAAACTTAGATATCTACTAGTAATATTTCTGATAATAATTATATTTGTTTAACAAACTTGCATTCCAGATACCTACTGGATGCTTGTTTTGTCCAATCTACCTTTATGTTGCCGTGCCTAACCTAACCGGGTTTTATTTAGGAACTTACTTACGTATATGTAACAACTAAATGTATACACATGAATGCAATACAGAGGTGTAACTCAAACTCAAACTCAACAATTCCGGGAATGCAGCCATGATAAATGTTATACCATGCTGGTTTTTGCTCGGTGTTTTCTTATACCGTTTTGAGAGCGGTATAAGGGAAATGAAATCAATAATGTCCCAACAGTGGGAACATTATAGGCTGATGGTGATCTCCGTATCTAGAAGGTTCCCAGGTATGGTCCAGATCAAAAAAATATCTGAATGACGGGGAGAACAAGTGACTTTCGGCTTCCTTAAGGGTTTTTTACCCACTATTTCTTCGACGTGGACGAAGGCACGGTCGCGTATTGCCAAACTGTATACTGACCCAGACCGGGGTTGCTCTGACTTTGATCGCAGTTTGCCTTTGTAGTTGAAGAGCAAACTATATACCTATTAAGAGAGTGTCTGAATCAGTATACATTTTGCTTTACAATACTAGAGCAAAATATATACGAGTCCAAACGGTGAATTTACAAAGGCTTTTATACTATTTGAGTCACGAGCCAGACTGTAATAGATAAGCTTTTGTTTATGCATATTACTCGCCAAAACCTAATCTATCTCAGTAAAAAAATTGACTTAAATGGACTAGCTTTTTGCCTGGATATTTTCAAAGAAAGTGCACGGACAAAACCTAGTACTGTATTAAACACATCCAGGAGAATTTGGATGCAAGAGCGAGCGAAACGAGCTCTGGACTTGGGGCACCCCAACTCGGTCAGGTTAGTGGGCGAGCGGAGCGAGCGAACTAAGACCCCGACTTCCCCTTCGTGTTAGGCTACTGTAAACCCTGCAGACAGAAATAGGAGCCCCGCGCAGTGGGTCTACGTCAACTATGCTTTATAAGCGAATTAATACAAGCGAGCAAAATGCATACATTATCAGATTGCTCTGAGCTCGTATGTAGTACTTTGCTCCAATTTGTTGCGAGCAAAATGCATACCTTCTCAGATTGCTCTGAGCTCGTATGCACTTTGCTCCAATTTATTTGTGATTTTAATGAGCACGATGTAGTTCAGTACAGACTACGGGTGTCTGGGTCAGTATAGAGTTTGACAATACGCGGCCCGGTCAGACACTAACCATGAATAAATCGCATAAATTCTTGTTGCAGGATGAACTGGCTGCTGTACTTTATTGGAGGCGCATTGTCAGCCTTCTGGTTGCTATGGAGATACAAGAACAGGAGAATGATCGAGATGGCCAAGAAGTTGCCAGGTCCACGGGCACTGCCGTTCCTAGGGAATGCCCTAGTGTTCATGGGACAGCCTGAGGGTGGGTCTCGTTACTATTTGTTGGTACTGTTTGATGGTTTGATTGTTCTTCGGACGAACATTGTGTTCTGACATTTTTTTTGTGGAATTACGTTTGCAGGAGCATGTGCGTTTGCAGGTGCAACGTTGCATTGAATAGTACACAGGTATTTAAAGTAAAATTACAACATTAAAAACTCGTGATTAATAAAACTAGTAAAAAGAAACTTAGACCCCAATATCTTCCCAACTAGAAGTTTCGCTAGTAGGGTCCAGTACAACAATCAAAATATTGCAATGACTTGGGAACGAGTGCCTTTCAGCTTCGTTTAAGAGTATTTTTTCACCCATTATGTTCTGCAGGGTTTCTTATTTTCGGTTGTGCGTTGTTTCATAGCAAATTTTTTCATCGAATTTCGTTTCACATAAATTGTGTCTCACATTGTCATAGTCTCAAATTGTCATAGAATAATCAATACGCAGAATACTGGCTTTGAAGAAGTTTAAATCATCGATTTTTGTTTCAAATAAAGTTTAATGTTGGAATATTAAATATTAAGGTTATTAACAAATCAAATATTCTTTATCCACATATTGTTTGTTTTATATAAAACTTATTACCAAGAATAATATTTTTCAAGTGACAGTTTCTAAAAAACATACCATTTAAAAATGCATACTAAATGCTCCTAAAAAATTACAACACCGCGTTCATAAAAATAATGCGGGTAAATTCTTGTCAAGCAGGAAAACAATCTTGTTATTCTCATTATTATTGTCCATGCCTGTTGCATGTAACATGCAAGATGAGCAGGTGGTGAACGTTAATACCATCTGCGACGATATGCTCGCGTGGAATCCGCACCTATGCAGGCTTAAATTATAAGCTAAGTTGAATGTACAATGTTAATTCTTTGCCCAAAAAATAGCCAGCTGTCTGGTCAAAAGGGAAATCTAGTAAAAAGGGCATGCGCACTTGGGCCCCATGACCCAAGCGTTTCGACTCCAAACGGCTCAAAAAGGTAACTGCCATTTAGGTTACAGTATTAATGCCGTTTGAGGCTCTAAGGCACAGCCCGCTGTGCTTGCAACATGATATGGCGCAAGGGTATCGACGCAAGTTGCGTCCCACACCAAAGGCCTACCCACCTTCCAAGGCATCAGTGTCATGCAGTCTGGTCTCTTCCCATTGTTACGTACCAAGCCGTTAGGTTCTAAAACCACTGGAACGCCGGCGGTGGCAAGAGCTCGACAAATAATGTCGTTGAAGCATGCCGTGCTATGCGACCTGCGCTCCTGTAGCAGGACAGGCCATGGTACCCGAGATTGTCGAAAACTTCACCGCAGTGACAACGATTTCCAGACGACTTAAGGCAGCTGCGGATGCCGCCCTAGCCCGTGCTAACTCGGAATTGTGTAACTCTGATTCGGCTTATAAAATAGATAATCGACTAGGTACATGCCCTTGGATAATAGCAATCTATATTTATCTATCTTCTTCTAAATATATATAAATAAATCCCTCTTTACCTTGCTCCCAGGTAGGTAGGTAGTAGGTAGGTGGGTGGTATACCCATAACGTGGTTTAGGGAATAAGAAATTATAGAATAAACCTTTGAGATTGTTTGCTTGTGTGCAAGCGCGGTTATAGGGCGAGAATCAGACGGACCGCGTTTAAAACACGGGTGGTTACACACTTACCGATTAGGCCGTAAATAAGAAAAATAATAAAAATTACCTATCAATTTTATTATTGATTCGGCTCGAGAATTATTTGCATAGTTACCTCCTTGAATTTGACGAGGATGCTAAACAACACCTTGTAAACTTAGGCGGATTTTCTTATAATTTTATGAATATTTGCCTCGTATTTTTGTTTGCAGAATTCACAAAAGTACTAAAGGAAATGATGATGGAGTTTGGTGATCTGTACAAATTCTGGCTCGGTCCCGACCTGAACGTTGTCGTGACTAATCCTGAAGATCTCAAGGTACTTAGTAGTACGTAGTTGAACTTTTTATCTCTTGTTTAAGAGCGATTAAACAAGTCCTTATTTTCCGAAATGACTGAACCGATTTTAATGAAACTTAATGCGCATAATCAGGATACTTAAGTCTTAAAAGTAACTAAAAATATTTTCGCTCTTAAAGAAACGCTCTTAAAAAAAAAAACTATAACTACTCGTTGGTCAGATCGGGAGTCGTTCCATTCAACATATTGATATTTAACTGGATCCGGTTGGACTGGAAGCCGACCCGAATATAGCTGGGAAAAGGCTCGGCACATGATGGTAATGCTCTAGTGGTTGTAAGCGTTCCTGCTGAGCTTGAGATCCCGGGTTCGATTTCCAAGTCGGCCCATAATTTCCCAACAGCAGCCCAGACTCTGATATGTGTGGTGACTCTGATATGTGTAGTCATAAGTGTAAGTATAGTAAGAAAGACCACTCAAAATAATAATAAAATTCCTGTTTCGGCCAGATCGGACGAAAATCAGGGGCCGAAACGCCTATTAAGCCGGACTGCGGGCAGAAGTAGAAACTAAAAAACAATGGAATTACTATGTTCTCTTTTTTAATTTTTAAATAATTCTTGTCGCTATTCTAGCGCAATAAATCACGAGGATGTCGAAGTTATCGGTGACACGAACCCATAGGTTTCTCCCCTACCAAAAATCGCTCGACGCGGCTGAAAACTTATTCACTTTGAAAAAAAACTGCCGTATGGGTTTTACAGTTACTGCTGACAAATTCGAAGACCAGTGTAAAAGGTCCTCAGTACAAGTACATGGCTGATGTACTCGGGGGTGGAATACTGAGCGGATCAGGTAAGAGCACATGCCTTTCTTATATTTAGCTTTACAGGTTTTCTAATTAGTACGGAAGCGAAGAAAGAGCAAGCAGTAAAAACTCAATTAATTCGGCCAACTTAGAATCAGAATCACAGGGTTCCATACCAACCACGAAATCAATGATGATTTTAGTGTCCGACCGAAACTGGTTTTTGCAACCGAACACGAAACCGAAACCGAATTTCGGCAGCGGTCTCAGTTTCGGCCGAAACCGAAACCGAAACCGAAACTTCCTTACAAGGATCATGTTTTGAAGGAAAAATTAAAAAAACGTTATTATAATCAGTCAGTCTTTATTTTTTTTATTATTTTAAATCTTAGCCTCAATTATAATGGCCAAGTGTAGAAAATAAGAAGTTTTAAACTTAGGAATGGACACAGATGATCGATTATCAACAGTAAAACTTTTGCAAACTCCAATGTTTGTTTAGGTATAGCATTAGCGAGAGTTAAATTGATTTTGCTATAATATAGGTATTAGTTTGTTATATTGAATAATTTTTTGATGTTAACTACCTACTCTTATGGTATATTACGTGATTAAACTTACCAAATTAAAAAAAAAACACACGAGAGCTCACAACAAACAAAACAAACTGCAAACACAAGCCAGACAAGACATGACTAGACACGTGAACGCGGCAAAATGTCGTCGTCGCTTGGAATTCGCCGTGCGCAACATGACCGATCGCAGCGCGAGAACTCCCAAATGCAGTTTCGGTTTTGGTCGTAGTTTCGGCAGGTTTGCCGCCGAAACCGAAACTAAACCGAAACTAGTTTTTTTGCCGAAACTCGACCGAAACCGAAACCGAACATTCGGTCGGACACTAGTTGATTCATAGCCAATAATTATGAATAATGACTTTTGATTTAATTTTGTCGCATCTGTAACAGCTAGTGAATTTAATTTGGCTCTAAATTGTACCATGTATAGTCCATTCTTAGCCTTTCCCATAGAAAAGTCAGCAATTTTGTAACTTTTTACGATTTGTATGTGATTTTCTATTTAAGATGGAGAATCATCCCCTTGGGAAATTCATGCAAGTGACTAAATATCCTCTAAAAACATTCCTCCGTGCCTCGGAAATCGCGTTAAGCCGTTGGTCCCGGCTGTCATTGCTAGATTTTTCTCCGTGCCTCGGAAAGCGCGTTAAGCGTTTGGTCCCGGCTGTCATTAGTATATTTTTGACAGTCGTTACGACTGCAACACAGTCAGATGACAGGGGAGAATCGAAGAAGAAAACGAAGAAGGTCACGTCATTTACTTCTTTCATCACTTTCGTCATGCAATCCATCCATCCTTTCTTTGGCCTTCCTCTCAGAAAATAAATGTAGAACCTCCCCCCAGGCCCAACATGGCGCAAGCACAGGAAGATAGCCAACCCGAACTACGGCAAGCGAGCCATCGAGAGCTACGGCGAGGTCTTCAACAAGGAGGTGGATGATCTGCTGAAAAAATTCAGGAGTATGGACAGGGAACAGTTCAATGTGTACACCCACGTAGTGCGGACTACTAGCTATGCTGTTTGTCGTGAGTATATTATGTCTCTTTATCGTTTGCCCACAAATTCTATAGAAGTTGTAGATGAGTAGCTTGTTGTCTACAGAGAGTATCGAATTTCTTCCCATGAGCCAAAACAGATTGCGGAACTTATGGTTTACCTCCTCCCTTTTTTGTTTAAGGCCCCTGTATCAGTGAAACGGCCTTGAGTATCTGGACGTTCTCCCCGCGCTAACCGCGCACCCCCGCTTAATTTTTACGTGCGCAGAGCGCGATCCGCGCTCATCGCAACTAGCCGCCCGCGCCGCGTTCCGCAGCTCGGTCATGCGCGGATCTTTTTATTGCATTTTTGTTATTGTACCTATGTTTGGGTGCGCTCGCGCTGTCCTGACGTACTTACCTATAAATGGGTTCCTAGGACGAGACTAGCTGTTTGTTTATGTGAGTTTAAATGTTTGTGAACGCACCCACGACACAGGAGAAATTCCTAGAGTTGGGGAACGTTTTTTTTAATAAAAAAAAAATAAAAAAATGAGAGATAGTTATTTAGCGTAGTTTTATTCAGTCAAATTCGTAGTCAGACTCGGAGTAAGAGTCAGACTCGGAGTCAGATTCGGAGTCAGACTCGGAGTTAGATACAGACTCGTGGTCAGGCTCTGAGTCAGAGTCAGACTTAGAGTCAGGCTCGTAGTCAGACTCGGAGTTAGAGTCAGACTAGTAGTCAGAGTAAGATTCGGTTCAGACTCGTAGACAGACTTGGAGTCAGAGTCAGACTCGTGGTCAGACTCTGAGTCAGAGTCAGACTTAGAGTCAGGCTCGTAGTCAGACTCAGAGTTAGAGTCAGACTCGGAGTCAGAGTCAGACTCGGAGTCAGACTCGGGGTTCCGAGTCTGATTTTCTTACCAAACAAGATCTCTACTAAAAGGGCTATTTCATGATCCTATTTTTAGAATCCTAACTAGGAAATAGGAACGTGTAATCGCAGTTAGAACAGATTGCATCCGATTTAGTGACCTAACTAGGAAGTAAGAAGGTTCCGACCGCTCTGTAAGACTCTACGACGAGCGATTGTGAACTTTGTATTTTTTACATAAAGTTGAAAATCTATTAAAGACAAACTGTCTCAACGACGAAGACCGAAACAGTTCGTCTTTAATAAACAGTTCGATTTTCAACTTTATGCTCTAGTGCATAAAGTTGAAAATCTACGAAACTAGTCTCTGCCTGTCCTAGTTAGGATCCGATTTAGAATCCTATTTAGTAGTGTAGTATGATCACTAGCTGACTATTTAGGTTCCTAGTTAGAATTTTTATAAATAGGGTTGTGAAATAGCTTCTTTACCTAGACAGGTAACTATGTAGAGCACACTGTATTTTTATTCAAATTTGTAACAAAACAATAATTAAACCTCTAGTAATATAAACAAACTATAAATAACAATAAAAAAATGACTAACTATGTTTTGTTTATATGTTTTTAGTAAAGGTAAATAATCAGAATACACAGGTAGTTAGCCAATATGGCTTTATGCATTTTAGCAGCTTTTAGAGCTCTCTGTTTCCTAATATTACTTTTCTTCGGCATTTTGATAGCACTACACAAAACAACACTTTTACACTTTTCTAAAATAAAAAGTTAATTTTTATTTTTTTAAATAAAACGTTGCCCCATACTAGGAATTTCTCCAGTTTCGTGGGTGCGTTTACAAACATTTAAATTCACATACACAAACAGCCAGACCCGGAACAACTACCTGTAGGTCATAAAAATATTTGTTCCATGCGGGGATCGAACCCGCGACACTTAGCGCAGCAGTCAATCACTCAACCACTGCGCCAACCGTGCCGTCGAGTTATCCTACTTACTGACTAAACAAGCGTCCAAATCGCGAAAACAAACAAACTTAGTACGAATGGTAAATTGTCCTTGCACGAATCAGGCAAAATACAATTTTAGAGAACGAGCAGAACAACCTCCACGTCCGACAGTTCGAGCTACACTGCCGCCCGTCGCCCGCGCACGGACCCGCTCATTTCATTTCATTTAGAAAACAGTGATTAATTAATTGTAGCTAAATAAGAACTTGCCTTGTCTCGCCAATTGTACAATTTGTGACAAAAACCTTTTAAAATATTATTGTGAAAGAAAAACACTAAAACTCCATGCCGTTTAGACGTAGTTACAAAATTTCAATTAAGAAAATGCCTTATTTTGGGTATTTTTTTCACACACTATTTTTATAAATAGAGTCATTTCAAATGTACAAATTAAAGTTTAAGATCTAATGAGTAACATATATTTTTTTTGGACATTTATATTCACTTATCGAAGAGTAGTTAGACGAAGAAAACAGCTCATTGGCAGTAAGTAGCCCCTTAATATGATGCTTCCATGTTAGGCGCCTATCTAAATGAAAGCCAAGATATTTAACACAATCTGTGTGTGGTAAGGTATCAGGTCCAAGTCTAACAGGAGGAGTGTTTCCGTGCCTGAGCGTAAAGGTGATATGTTTTGACTTGGATGCACTTCCGCGTATCCGCCACTTGCAGATCCATTTGTGTCTCGTCTAGCAGATTTTGGAGTTTATTGCGTGTCTCTTAATGCTGTGTAAAGTCGATGTCACAAAACGTACCGCCCGAGGTCGTGAACAGAGGCATATGCAGGTTGGAAGGGACACCGACGCACAAGTGGTTATGCATGTATTTAGTACATCATTCTGAACAAAAGTGCAATACCTGCATGATCAAAATGTATGGAGGGCTGTTTTTTTTGTTTAAATTACTTACCAGTTTAAAATTTCTTTTTGGCGGTTCAGAATTAATGTGCGGAATATGTGGCAGGTACCTAGATATTGGTGACCCTTCCACCATTCCACAAACATATTTTGTTTGCCTTAAGCTATAAATGCAAGGCTTATTATACCGCCTAGAAGCGTCAGTCTAGTGCGTTACCTACCGAGTAAAAAGTGAAACGAAAGTTCCAAAATCTTCGCAACCGTCTGCGCTGTGTGCTTGGAGCCTTGCTTGGCACTTAGCGTGTGTCGAATAAGCGTGATTGTAGGTGCTAAGCAAGTCAACTGTCACTGCGTTCGTAGCATAGATAATGACTGTAAAGGGTCTCGCAGACAGGCGCGATGTGACGGTGCGACGCGATTCTGGTAGAATAATTTCCATGAAGTTTTCATAGAAATTGTTTTACTTGAGTCGCGTCGCGCGTGTCTGCGGGAGCCTTAGAGTCAGCTCACACCGAGACGCGACGCGACGCGACGCTGCGCGCACACGATTCAAAATATAACTTTATTTTCTACACTAAAAGATACACATTTCTTTACAGGCGTCACGCGGCGCAGCGCTGCGCATGGCGCAACGTATTCTGAATTCTCACAACGAAATGTGTATCCTTTCGTGAAGGAAATAAAGTTATATTTTGAATCGCTCTTTAAAAAGTGTATTCGCAGCATCGCGTCGCGTCGCGTCTCGGTGTGAGCAGACCCTTACTTCATGACGCTTCGTCATTCTTGAATACCTTTTATCGATAAATTCCAGTATTTGCATCTTGGCTAGTGTACAGTCAAGATTATGTCATAACTGATTAGATCTAGCAATTTTACTACTGTACTTGAATCTATAATTTTGCCCAGTATTTCACAAACGTTTATATTAACATATACGAGCTATGTTTTAATAATTAGCATAAATATCTTAGTACTTAAATACTTCTAGCAGGAATCTACGAAATTAGTTTTTTTTTTTCAGAAACACTTATGGGTTTGACAAAAGAGCAGACTTTGAAAATACCACACATTGAGAAAATAATAGACGATAATCCAAGGTATTTTTTTTATGTTTTACCATCCTTTTTATTTAATTTATCTCAAAACCGTTAAGAGAAACAACGTAAATAAATCAGCATATCCTGGAACCGAAAATTCGAAGACATGTGACATCAACACGCGCGGGCCGTTAGGACCTACAAACTTAGGGCCTTCTTCTCCTATAGAGAAAGACTCAGTCCTAGCAGTGAGAACAGTTGAGTCTTCATTGAGTTTCCAGTCTAACCAGATGCAGCTGAGTACCAGTATCGATCTGACTTCTGAGACCCAGTTAGTACTGGGTAATCGATATATCTTGGTAAGACTGATTGTCAGACTTTCGGGCCACTGACTACCTGTACCGACTGGCAAAGATCTACAAACAATTGATAGCCGGAACCAAAGGCTTAGTGCTCATTTACGAAGACGCGGCGCGTTGCGCGTTTATTCCGTTTACGGAGAGGAGGCACATGCAGCGGCCTGCGTTACAATGTCATGCTATGATATATATAATAAAACCCCTTTTCTACTTACAGTATGTACGACATAGTATTCAGAAGAATGACAAAATGGTACTTACAAATCGACCCAGTCTTCTGGGTGTCTAGAGACCACTATGACTTGAAGAATTTCATGAAAAAAATGACGGAGTTTTGTGAGAGTATCTTGCTTCATAGAGCTGAAAGATTGAAGACTTTAGAGGGCAGCAAGAGGGATCTTATGAATACGGAGGATGATGCTGGTGTTAATACCCAACTGAGTGTCATTGATAGGTTCCTGCTGTCTCAGGAGCTGAATAAGGAAGAATTGGTACAGGAGACTTTTACTGTATTTACTTCGGTAAGTTTAACCATAATAGCGCTTTTCATTTACAACCCATAAGGTGAGGTATATTAGATCCACAAAGTTGCAGTTTTAATAACTATCTGTCGGTAAACTCAGTTAAAACTCCTTTTTCAGTTTACTGGTGGGAACAGGCATCCCTTAAATTGTGGATAATACTTATAAGCCTAAAAATCGTCGAACCAATGACTTATGTTAATCAACGCCGAATACTATCTAGCAGTCGGTTAAAAAAACATGTACCCGTAAATCGAATGTTTCAGAGTCAAGAAGCATCAGCAAAGATATCGTCGTACCTCTTGTTAATGATGGCTTATCACCCTAAATGTCAGGTAATGTTTTTTCGCTATTTGTTGGATATTAAACGGCAACCACGAGTCAGCATTGAACTTCAAAGTCCATGAAATAAACTCGCAAAATGAAATAGTTTGTGTGTGTGTAAAAAGTTGATCTCTCTATATATTTATTTTATTTGATGAGTCATACATTGATGCCATTAAACGCTCACGACTCAATGGTATCATCAAAAGGACGCGAATTAAACCTGAACTGCCAAAGTCAAGTTATTTTTGTTATTTCTGAGCCGCCTGAAACAGCGGAAATAATTTGAAACAACTTTTTCGTTGGTCGGTGTGTAGCGACCTACAAAAAGCAACTTACTACAAAAGAACTACAGCGCCATCTACGACACAACGAAAGAACTAACATCAATTTCCTACATCTCGCAAGCAAAGTAAATTTCTTACATCGACTTAAGGCTATATAGAGAAACCCGACAACAACTGCCGGGCAGTTGCCTACCCGTCATAACACCTGTCTGGTCGGAGGATCCTCCTTTTTCTAAGGAGTATCGAGGAACTTTACACCCTGTTCCTCCTACCCCTAAAGGTGTAAGGCGAAATGTAAGTGTACATTAATACACTTCCGCTTAAACCTTCGAGGCTAAGGAGGTAAAGAAGCTAAGGAGGTCCTTTTCCCAATCTATTTGGGGTCTGCGCAGCATAATTATTATGCAGCATATCTTCTTCTTCAATACTTCTCTATCAGTCATCATTTCAGAAATCATCTCTTCAACCCAAAGATCAGCTTGCTTATAAGTAATACTCCATATTTTCAGGAGAAACTCTACGCAGAAATAAAGAGCGTGATTGGCGATGAGGACAGAGACGTCACAGATGAGGACTTTAAACGGATGCCGTACTTAGAGATGGTTTTCAAAGAAGTGTTGCGACTGTTCCCCATAGGAGCCGCACTGCAGAGAACTATCAATGAAGATGTCACTATTAGTAAGTTAACAACCTACGTATTTAAAGGATTGAACACACTGCAATCAATTTAACCTAACGGAGTCCACTGGTGAACATAGGCCTTTTCCTAAGCTGTGGCACAACACAGGGGGCACAACGCCCTACGTGTACCTAGCTTACCATACTTATCGATACGGGTATGGCTTGAGCAGGTCAGAGAGAGCATTATGTCTATATGCCATAAAAACGAAAATGACGTCAATCGCAGTTTCGGGTCGCACGGCGTGCGACGCGTCTCGAAACCGCGCTGAACAACATAAATGTGACAAAATCGTATACGTCGGCTCAAGACGATTCCGAGCTGATCACTCCCTAAACAGTTGCTGAATGCTTAAAGGGTTTTCTGAAAATAGGTCTTATTATACCTATTTTTTTTAATAAAGATGCTTTTTGTACGAATGTACAAAATGCAAGCACAAGTGCGTAGGCACCTGACCTTTCTGAAGAACATCACGGTTTATGTTCTTGTAAGGATTACAAGGGCTTAAAGAGTTACTATACTATTGGTTCTATACGTTCCAGGTACCCATACTCTCCCAGCAGGCTGTTCACTGGTGGTTCCTATCTACCACCTCCACCGTGACCCTCGATTCTGGTCCGACCCAGAGCATTTCGACCCAGAGCGCTTCAACCCTGAGAACGTTAAGAAACGCAACCCCAACTGTTACATACCGTTCAGTTTGGGACCTATGGACTGTTTGGGTAAGCTACTTCTTCTTCTTGTTTTGCTGTAACATCTGCACCATGTATCAGATATGTGCATTGCACAAACAATACCTGGCGGATTTATTTTTCCCGAATACGATTTTGGTTCATGTTCAGTATAATAATCTATACCGAACCCTTAAATATGACTTGACTTCTTTTGATTCACGCTCTATTTATACTGTTTTGACCCAATAATGGGCGACGTTTAGAGGTGTAGTGACCTACAAAAAGCAACTTACTACAAAAAGAACCACAGCGCCATCTATGACACGACGGAAGAACTAACATCAATTTCCTACATCTCGCAAGCAAAGTTTACATCGACCTAAGAGTATATAGAGCAAATCCGACAACAACTGTCGGGCAGTTGTCCACCAGACATAACACCTGTCTGGTCGGAGGATCCTCCCTTTACTTCAGGGGGTGAAGAACTTTACACCCTGTTCCTCGTAACCCCAAAGAGGTGTTCTTGAAGTCGTCAAGGGTATAAGGAACACCGGAGTGTTCCAGAAAGCTTTTGTCAGGCCGGTGTGGCAGGGCAGACATAATAATCGATAATTTCCCATTTCGCCAGATTATGTTTGCATGGTCGCCTTGGGAGAGACTTCATACACATAATAATACACTTGTCATATACTAGGGTATGCAAGACAAAGGATCGCGAAAGGCAAGTTTTAGGTATTTGTTAACATTATGTTAGGAAACATAAACCGCTAATGCATTTTACGACCAACTGTTTTTTTTTTCTATCTTTTTCAGGTAGATACTTCGGCACAAAACTAATAAAGACCATTTCTACGAGGGTGCTAAGAGAATTCGAACTCACCTCGTCGGAGACTTACGACGATCTTCGAGTGATTATTTCTATTTCTGTAGCCTCTATGAACGGGTTTCCTATCATGTTGAATCCAAGAAAGAAGATTAGCTAACATAGTTAAATAAGAATATTTTTGATACCCGTCTCACCGCCGATGAGGCAACGAGTAGCTGTGGACTATTTTCCTCGGTCTAGAAATGTGCACCAGATATTGGTGTAGCATATCAGCAAAAGAGACCCCACCAGCGGGAACTTTTCTTTAATTGTCGCAGTGACAAACAATTGAAATATGGTGTAGGCGTAGCGTAGTGTATAACACCTATCAGATCAAAGAAAACGCTCGCTTAACAACGCTCGCTTGACGGTCAGAACATTAGTTTGGTACCATAGATTTACACTTATATTGAGGACCTACCTTACTAACAAGAAAATGGGCAGTCATTCTACTCTGCAGCATGAGTGATCGCCGAAAAAAAACTATGCAAACGTGGCTCGATAACTCGTTTCTAGTTGCTCTAGTGCTGTTCAAACTTTATGACGTTTCGGAAGATAGCTGCGAGTGACGGTCTGCGTGCAGTGCACATATTATACAGTCAAGACGATGCGTCTTATACGCCCCGCTGATACCTAAAATTGTGATCTGCGCAGCTTTCCGTAGGATGTTCCGAGCCGCCATAAAGTTTGAACTGAACTATTGTTCTACTCGCTTTTTGCTAATCGTCGGCGGTGAGATAAGTGAATATAAGAATCTTTTTGTGTAAACAGATTTTTTCTTTTTAAGGGTTGCTATCTAAAAATACATATTTTGTTACGTTTACGGTTCCATTATATGTCCAACAATTTGTTTCCTACGTCTTGTTTTTTTTTTTTACTGGAAGGAGGGGCGTGAATATCTTCCATGTCTTGATGAGGAAAGTTTTCGGAACTAAATTAATTTTAATTTACTGCATTGTTTCGGTATTGGTTCCTCGGTCTAGAAATGTGTATCAGATTTTGGCCTAGCATATCGGCAAACGAGACCCCACCAGCGGGAACTTTCCTTTATTTGTCACAGTGACAAACAAAGGAGAGATGGTGTAGGCGATAACACCCAGCAAATCAAAGAAAACGCTCGCTAAGCGACGCTCGCTTGATGGACAGAACATTAGTTTGGTACCATAGATTTAAATCATAGATTCACACATATTGACAGCTACAGAGATTTGAATAGCATTATTGACGAAAGCTTGAACTTGTGAAGCGTTTGGACTCCCACAAGAGCACACTCCGTCAGGATACTATGCACATCCGATGTGAATGAACTTTGCGCATCATAAATCCGAAGCTTTTGAGCGATATGTGGCCGGATCGAAGACTCAAAGCCACAACTTCTTGCCTACTCATCCTTCTCTTCGCTGAATCAAAGCACTCGTGGAAGAGCTGGCTGAATCGATAGAGATCGGTAGAGAGCTGGCTGTACTACGCATCTGGTTAGACTGGTAGCCGACCCCAAAAACGTTTTTTTCTTTTTAAGGGTTGCTATCTAAAAATATATATTTTGTTACGTTTACGGTTTCAGTATACGTCCTACATTTTTTTCCTTTGCCTTGTTTTTTTTTTTAACTGGAGGGAGGGTCGTGAAAATCTTTCATGTCGTAATGAGGAAAAGTTTCGGTTTTTAACGAAACTAAATTAATTTTAATTTACTGCATTGTTTCGGTGTAGGTTTTTATTAAATATGAATTCTAAATATAGATGATTCACATCTGCCGGGCGTCCCGTGATGGTCAACTTATTTTGTCGTAACTAAATATGGACTGTTGGTTTATTCTGTCTCGGCCTCGCTTTAATGGTGTATCCACCAACGACGCTCACGGATACAGCTACGTCCAGCTTGATGTCGTCCAAGCAAACCGCAGGCTCCAAGCGTGCGTAACGAAGCGCCCATACTACTATCGACTTGACCAGTATTGGGGCATACACTCGACCTGCAAACGAAAAATAAATAGATTATTTCAGCTTTGGCCTTCGGCTTCAGAAACACGTTTTAAAAATTATTCCATGGGAACGCACTACCGGGATGTATGTATGTATGTGTTCATTTCATCCCATTCCTATTTCCGGTATTTTACATAGAGGGCTGTCTGACCTTCACAACTCAGTTACTGGTCAGACTTACAACCAGTTTGTCAGACAGCCAGGCAGAACTGCTCTTAAAGATAAAAAAGAATCACCTATACAGTCCATTGGTCCCAAACTAAACGGTATAAAGGTGTTAGGGTCCCGATTTTTCACGTTCTCTGGCAAAAATCTCTCAGGTTTTATCTTGTGTGGTTCTTCATAGTTTCGAGGGTCTTGATGCAGGAGCTGCAGTGGTATTATCAGGGAGGTACCAGCTGGTAAGGTGTATTTTCCTGGAAAAGAACATAATGTTGACTTGGCACAGACATGAAAAAAATAAATGGTTTAAATTGGGAATTTTCTAAGAGTCTTCTCAGCACATCGCAGTCATCCGCTGAGCATAGGTCTTTTCCAAGCTGCGCCACAACGCCCTGTCTTCTCCGAGGGTTACGTGGTCTTCATTCCTCTAATCGCTTGGCCATCAGTCATTTGAAAAAACATGGCCAACCCACTGCTACTTCAGTTTGGTTACTCTCTCTTTCTCCGCTCTAAACTCGAACAAATGAAATTCGAATATAGCCCTCATACAAATAGTATTACAGTTAACTTTGGAATGAAATTTTTCGTGCTAACTGGTTGTTAGCCCTACAACAAAATTACAATGACATTTCATACCTTCATTGATTGTGATCTCCTCTATAACCGTCCTCTGTATCACCGGCGCGATGGCGAAGTACCGCAATGTCTCCTTATAAACCATCTCCAAGTAGTGGAGCTGCTTCAACTGTTCACTAGTGACAGGATCATGCCCACCGACTACTTCCATTATTTCATTGTACACCTTGTCCTAGAAATACGTTATTGTTTCGGTTAGAAGGTCCTGTTTAGGGTTCCGTTTCCAAATGGCTAAGAACCCCTATGGATTCAACCACAGAATTTTTAGTTCGAGACTACTGGCACTTTACAAAGTAGAGCAGGTGCCTTCTATGAAATGCTACACAAATACGATGTGAAATAATCAAAAAATATAACAGGGGTGTCTCTCCATACATTTAACTAAGGGTAGAAAAAATATCTACGTATATAAATGTGTGTGGTAAAAACGATATCGATGTTCTCAATACTTTTTTTCTCATTTCAATTGTTGATGAGATATTTACTTCCAAAGACGTAAAAATTGTGCCCCCTTCTGATTTCTAAATTAAGAAGAGAAAAATACTGATAAAAAAATTGGTTTAAAACGAAAAAACAAACTTTCAACAAAAAATTATATAAAATATATAAGTTTTTGTTGAAATATGGAACTTTTTCATCAAACTGCAGGAGTAACTTTGTTTTTCATTAACATACCATGAAGCACAAATTTACTTTTGCTTAGTATAAATTTACATACGAGTATGAATGAGCTTGAAATATTGTACCTAATTATATTATTAAGTGACAGGTGCTACGGAACCCTGTGTGTGCGAGTACGACTCGCACTTGGCAGTTTTTTCTGTATTGTACAGTCGAACATGGAATTTTGGAAGCCATCATACTATTACGAAATAGGTCTTATCTCAACGTAAAAACCGTAATTTCACGAGCAAATCACTTTTCAGTTTTGCAAAGTGTATACATATTATTAGACGTGACTGTACACACCTCCCCACACAGATAAGCGAGAGGTGTACTTATCCATACATCTAAGATACCCATTTTTCACCAGTTATGTTTAAAACCCAGGGTATATTAATAGGAGTGAGCTTATTGCCAACAACCAATTATTATAATGTATCTTGAGCTGAGTTTTAGCTTCTTGTGGTTTTTTTCAAGGTTCCATGATGGGTCTATTACTTTTAATAAAATTATAAAATATTTATAACCAATTATAATATTATAGTCTTCTTATTGTTGTTGATTTATACAAGACTAGCCAGTTCCACTGGCTAAGGGTTTAAGGGTCGTCTAGATCCTGTTCTTTTATAATGGAGGATGCTTTTCATTATATTCCTTCATACATTCAGAAGATTATTCTTAGGTGAATGTGATAACATACCTGCCAATCTGGTAAATGGGCGAGGATCATAAGAAAGCCTGACACTATCTTAGCTGCTGCTTCTTGGCACTGAAAAGTAAAAATAACAATATCAGAAAATAACTCTAATTAAAAATTAGCGCACGGCATTTTTGGCAATCGAGAAGGATGTGCAAATCAATGGAAAAAAAACTTGAGAGGTGTCAAGGGACACCCGGATGGAACGAAGTTCCTTTCACGTACATAATATCAATACATTTTAGATTTAAGTTAGTGTGCGAAAAATAAAATATTTAATTTAAGGAAGATTAATCCTTAATTCGAATTAATACGTCTTACTTAACTGCACAACCGAATTTGTACTTTGTAGTTCGGTCACTCAAAATAATAATCATATCTATCCTTACTCACATACACACGCCAATTGTACGTAATTTAAGGAAATTTCAACTTTATTTTAATGAAATAAAGCTTACAATAGCTTACTATAGCAAAAAGTGTCGTGACAACTTTTCGTAAGAATTTTTTCCGTCTAGCCCCCTTTCACAACGCGCGATAAGGAACTTCGTTCCAACACTGACATTCGCCAATAAGAATATGAACGTTATTTGAATTTGGCTAAGGGCCTTTTCATTGTCATGCGTGTTTGCGCCAGGCGCAGACCAGGCGGCCATGCTTGTTGCGGGCCGCACGCAGAGCAGATTTATTAGATTTTTATTTTCGTCGTTTTCAAACGTTATTTGCATTTGGCTAGCTTGACTTAGAAAAGTAAGGTCTGTGAATTTTATCCTAAGTAGGTACCAAACCTAATAATTTTCTCACGAATCGGACAGGGTTTTTGTTTTTATTGTGTATTATATATTATATATGTTGTCTATAAAAAAGCAAATAACAAATCCTCACCGTTGTAAACACAGCCATCGTTTCCAACTTTAGTTCCTTCTCAGTCAGTTCTCCAGAGAGTATGAATCTATCTACGGCGCCCAAACATTCAGGGGTGGAAACCTCCAAGGCTTCCCTCCTCCTCGTCACAATATCAGTACAGAAGTCATCAATTAGCTTTACGTAATTATCTTGCTGTTTCTTCTTGCCTGACAACCAGTAAACGAAGGGAATTCGAAGCCACCATTGTGTCATCTTGGCGAATACTAGTGCGTACATGCTGTAGATGTTTAAAGAACATTGAAGTCGGCTGCCGTCGCTCCCAACATAATTGGTAAAAGGTTAACCTACAGCAATTCATTTGACTCAGCCTACTTTTTCTAAGCACCAATTCAGCTATCAGGGGGTCGTAACATGGCGTGTACTCAGCTTCAAGTATATCAGAAAGGTGTGGCCATATTTAAAGGTGTGGAATATGTTTCTTCATTGGACCAACATCATAAGCTATGCTTTTGCATACATATTGGTCCAATAAGAATAAACATTGTTTAGATAAGCAAAGCATGTTTGGCCGTTGGTCCCAGCTAGCTGTCATTTATGGATCTTTGACAGTCGTTACAGGTAGTCAGTGGCCCGAAAGTCTGACAACCAGTCTTACCATACCCTGTATCGTATTACCCAGTACTAACTGGGTTGGCAGTCGCTCCATGTTAAATACTGGTATTCAACAGCATCCGGTAAGACTGAAAGCCAACCCAAATAAAGTTTCGAAAAGGCTAGGCAGATGATGAGGCATTGAAGTTTAGTATGGGACAGATGATTATTTTGTCGCGATTATGGCCCATGGAGAAACTAGTACAGTTTGATTCTCTATAGGTACTGATGCTGTGTTTTAAGAACAGCTCATGGAAAAGTCACCTTCGTGATTCTGCAAGCAGCTCATCCATCCTGTGTAAATTTTCAGAATCTTCTTTAGATAATCCCAAGAGCGTCTCTGTAATAACATTAATCTCACCGTTAATATAATCAAACGTTTAACATATTTTTTTTAAATTATTTATTTATTTAATGCACAATATTCTCATATTTACAAGTTAGCCATAAACTTACGGTTGACACTCTGCGTGGTAAACTTGACGACGTCATTATAGACATCGAAGGACACATTCGGGTCCTTATGACAGAGGACCCTACCCAGCTGCTCAGCCTCCACATTGATGATAGGCGTGAAGTACTCCACCGACTTCTTGTTGTACGCTGGGGTTGCTATTTTCCTGTGCTTGCGCCAGACTTTACCTGCAATCAAACAGGATTAAGAGTTGAAACACACATTTAGTGAAGCCGAAAGGCATATGTTCTTCCCGTCATTGCAAACATTTTTTGAACATAACACCATGCCGCCGTGTGGTCCCGGATTAAAAATATCGTCACCCCATCACATCTCGTGGCTGTCATAGGAGGCCACTAATAAAGGAGCTTTAGAGGGGACTCTAGCCCCGAGGAATTTGCTGAATAGGGATTTGAAGAAACTATTGCTGTCGCGCTGCGCCCGACCAAGCCCCCGTAAAGAGCGAAAGGGACAACTGCAGCTCAGGCTGATTTTACCTACATATAACCAAAAGACGTTTTGTATTCCGCTGTTTTCTTCTTCAAAACTAAACTGATCTAAATAATTCTTATATCAAAATCTAGAAGAAAAGTATATCTATGCTTCTATGATTTTCTTTTTTGTTAAAAACTTATCTAATTTGTCTGATAGTCGTCTGAACATGGCGGTAAAAACGGGCTTTTTTTTTGGGGTTTTTGGATTGTCATAATTCTTTTAGTGATTATATTTTGAAAAAAAGGAAATGATAGGAGCATGTATTAATAATAATAATAATTCTTTATTTTTCAGACAACAATTGATCCAACGACATATTAAAACAATTCAAGATATTAGTCGACAATTTAACTTAGAAACTATGTTAGTACTTATATTCTACTACAGACAGGGTGGTTTTTATAAGATGCCTCATTATGGGGCTTTCATCATGCCTATCAGCAATAACTCTCAAGAGGCTGTTGCTACTGCTCTGCAATCTAGCTAGCAAAGACGCATTCATTTTGCGCACGACAGCTGAGCACAGCAGCACAGCAGCTGAAACTTTCTACTCTGGCGTACGCAAACATTGCCGAAGCACTGCAGTATCGTGGCAGTCGCAACAGTGCCCTGAGAGCATTGTTGTATTGAACACGCAACGCATCGGCGGCACGTTTAGTACAGTTGATCCACAAGGCGCTCGAGTACAGAGATGTGCAGTATGCTTTAAATAATGTCATTTTTAGGGTTCCGTACCTCGAAAGGAAAAAACGGAACCCTTATAGGATCACTTTGTTGTTGGAATTTATGTCAAATCAAACTTCTAGGCCAACGCAATCAAAAGATACAGTCGTTTATGCCGCAAATTTCCGCAAATTTTCGACACTTGCGAAGGAATCAAAACCTACAGGGTACTTCCCGTGAACTCTGAATCTTGAAATTTGGTACAAAGCAACGTCTTATAGCACAGATAAAGGAAAAATTGCGAAAATTGTAAATTTTTAGTCACATCATATATATATATATATATTTTTTTTTTTTATGTATTTTCTGCTCTATGGCAATCTGTTTGTAAACAATAAGCCACTTGTTTGGCTGGAACTACATGTCCTGATTATTTTTATTGTTATCATCGAGAGCCAATCAATTGCTGAACTTTCCAGCAAACCCTCCTCTTTACTCAGTCTACAAATCTTTGGGCGAGACTGGGAACGCCTTGTCTCTTCAGTCGATTGTACTGTAGTCCACCTTCTCCACTTAAGGCCTGTGCAAGTTCGTTTGCATGAGTTGCTAGTTTTTCCTGGTATTTCAGGCTTGCCTGGACTATTTCCTCACGAACAGTGTTTATACCTAGGTCAAGATACATGTATTTGTTGCTAATACATTGGGGTATACTGAACATGGTTCTTAGTGCTTTACTTTGGAATCTTTCCAGTATGTCGATGTTACTCTTGCTAGCTGTTCCCCATAATTGTATCCCATAGGTCCAGATAGGTTTCAAAGTTGCTTTATATACCAAGATTTTGCTGGTGTTATTTAGTTGTGAGCTTCGACCGATTAACCAGTGAAGACCACGAAGTTTTCCATCTAATTGTTTTCTTTTAGCCCAGATGTGCTTCTGCCATGTGAGCCTTCTATCCAGGTGCATTCCCAGGTACTTTGCATTATCGGTTTGAGGTATTTCTTTGCTGTTTAGCTTAACCGGAGGACAAGTGCCTCTCCTAAGAGTAAAGGTTACATGAGCAGATTTATTTTCGTTTGCTTTGATCCTCCATTGCTTAAGCCATGATTCTATTTTATTTAGATGACTTTGCAGAGTGTGTGATGCAGTTACAGGGTCGCTATGAGAGGACAGCAAGGCGGTGTCATCAGCGTATGTCGCTGTAATCGTTTGGTCATCTGTTGGAATATCTGCAGTGAAGATGAGGTACAGGATAGGTCCCAATATGCTACCTTGGGGGACGCCCGACTTGATTTCGTAGAGGTCAGAGCTGTCATCATTGCATTTAACTTGGAAGCTTCTTTTGTCGAGGTATGATTTTAGTATCTGAAGAAAACAGTGTGGCAGTGACTTTTTGATTTTGAAGATAAGGCCCTCATGCCATACCTTGTCGAAAGCTTGGCCGATGTCTAAAAACACTGCAGAGCAGTATAATTTATTTTCTAAGCATCTACTAATAATGTCAGCAATACGGTGAACTTGTTCGATTGTTCCATGACTTTC
The DNA here is from genome assembly GCA_963082945.1 of Cerastis leucographa. Classification (NCBI taxonomy): domain Eukaryota; kingdom Metazoa; phylum Arthropoda; class Insecta; order Lepidoptera; family Noctuidae; genus Cerastis; species Cerastis leucographa. The sequence goes on along the minus strand of OY720365.1, from coordinate 13,434,445 downwards.
ACGGAATCCGAATTGGTGCTGTGGTAGTACGGTATTTAAGTGAACTTTTATTCTGTTAAGGAGTATCCGTTCAAACAGTTTTCCAATGACTGGCAGAAGGCTGATGGGTCTGTATGAATTTGTTTGTTCTATAGGTTTACCAGGCTTGGGAATCATTATCACCTGTGCTATCTTCCACTGTCCAGGAAAGTATTCAAATCTTAGGCAAGCATTAAATATATGAACAAGTTTCATTACTGCCTTGTACGGAAACTTCTTTAGGAGTGTTGCATCTATATGATCATACCCGGGCGCTTTCCCTTCCTTAAGATTTTTAATTTCTTGGAAGATTTCTTTAGGGCTAGTACTTTGTAATGGTAAGCAAATTTGATTTGGTGATTCTAAGTAGTTTTTTATTTCTTCTGTATGTTCACGACAGCTCTCTGGGTGTGGATTAAATACATTGCTCAAGTGTTCGGCAAATGTTGTCGCTTTCTCTAGGTCAGACCTAGCCCATCCTCCTTTATTATTATTGACGGCAGGTATGTGTGTTTTTGGGCGCTTCATGTTTCTGGTGACCTTCCACAGCGAATAGTTTGGGTCAGCTGTCGGATCGAGGTTTGAGAGCATGTTTTGGATTTTGTCGTTCTCAACATTGTTGATGAGATTTTTAAGCTCATCAGAGAATTTATTAAATGCAGTTTTATCATTTGGATATCCTGTATTTTGCCAGACCTTTCTTAATTGTCGCCTCTTTTTGATTTTTTCCTTTATTTCTTTTGGATAGTTGTTATTTTTGGGTGGCTGACCCTTTCGTTTAGTGGTCGCTAAGTTGGCTGCTCTATGTATAAGCCTGTTGAGTTTCTCAATCTCGTCTTCTACACCCTCTATTGTGTCGATTTTTGTTTTAAGATTGATTTCTGATTTTATTACATCTCTGTATTTTTCCCAGTTCGTAGTCTTAGTGTTATATATTTTTGTGGAAGGCTCTACTAATTGAATTGTAGAATTAACGTTCAGAATTACAGGAGTATGATCTGAGGTGAGATCGGTACAGGACTCTATTGTTATGTAGTTGCCATCCATGTTTTTCGTTATGAAAAAGTCAAGCATGTCAGGTATTCTATCTCTATCAGTAGGCTAGTAAGTGGGTTCTCCTCCAGACCAGTAATCCAGTTTCATGTCTTGTGTTACTGTGTGTAGTTGCCGTCCTCTTGTAGTAGTCAACCTGGAGCCCCAGTGCAGATGTTTTGCATTCCAGTCGCCAGCACTTACAAATCTTATACCAAGAGTAGTGAAGTAATCTTTGAAATCTTGAACTGAGATTGTATGTCTGGGGGGACAGTAGACAGCAGAGAAAGCTGTCTCACTGTGTTTTTCTAGGACGACTATGGTTGTGGCCTGAATTTTCTCTGTGCGATATTCTTCCATCAAGTAATGTTTGATATTGTTTTTAATGATAACTGCACTTCCTCCGTGGCTGTTTCCGGAAGGATGGTTTGTTGTATAGATTTTATTATTATTAAAAGCGACGTGAGACTTAGATGTGAACCTAGTTTCTGAAACTAGTGCTATGTCAATCTTCTCCATTTCAAGGAAAATTTCTAATTCTTGACGTCTGTCCGTCAAGCCGTTGGCGTTCCAAGTAACTACTCGGAGGTTCTGGATCATTTTTTTATAAGGCTGCTGACTAACTGGACCATGCGGTCCAACATTTTGTCCATCATTTTTTCCACTATTGTAATCATTGTGTGTTGTAGTTTTTCTAGCATAGTCTCCATAATATTAGTAAAGTTATTAAAATCGTTGTTTGTCATGTTATTCAAATCATTATTTTTTTGTGCAGTTAGAGTTTGTGGTCCTGTTTTAATAATTTCAGCATAGGTATTGTATGAATTTGTTTGTTGGAATTGATGTTGCGATTTGGAATAATCTATTTTGTTATTGTCGAGGTTCATTATTGGTTGTTTTTGTTTAGGTTTAGGACCAACTTTTAATATTCTTTCTTTATATTGCTTGTAGATTTTGCATCCTTTGTAGCTGGCAGGGTGTTTTTCATTACAATTTGCACAGGTAGCCTCAGTGTCAGTTTTTTTTATACATTGTGTTGTAGGATGTTCATTACCACATTTGACGCAGCGAAAAGGTCTGAAACACTGATTTTTTGTGTGGCCGAATCTTTGACATCTTTTACATTGTATAATTTCTTTTTTCTTATAGGGTGCTTCAAAAGTAATTTTCATTTGGTTTAAATATCTGACGTCAAATATTTCTTTATTGTTTTGCTGTGGCTCCAGGTCTACATAGAAGATAGGTAGTGGTTCTTTTGTAGATCTATGTCTAATGTTGACTATTTGTCTTACTTTATGCCCAATATGTTCCAGTTCTCTAGTTATTTCTGTCGTATCTTCTGAAGCGTGAAGTCCTCGTAGAACCACTCGGTAAGCTTTTTCACTTTTTAACTGGTAAGTGTAATGCGAAATATCGTTGGCGATGAAATGTTCTCTAATAATTTTATATGTTTGGATGTCTTTTGGCATGATTTTTATTATGTGTCCAGATCTGAGTGTGGTCATGGTATATAGACCATTGTCTAGAATTTTGTTTAGTACTTCCTTAAGGGATGTGATGTTAATGACGCCTGTAACAAATATAGGTTCGGGTTTAGGAACATAAACTTTTTCTTGTTTGTTGATTTCCTGAGCACAAATGGTTTCATCACCAAGTATCTCAAAGCTGTTCTGAGTTGGTATAGCATATTCAGTAATATTCTTTTGTTTTTTGCTTGTGTTGTTTATTGGACTGGTTTCTTTCCGTTTTTTCGGTTTAGCGGGGATTTTATCTCTCTGCCACTCATTTTTGTTTGTATCTTCCTGGTCACGGGAGACTGTTTGGGTTTCTATTGTCTGTTCAATAGGTCCTGATTGTTTGACTACAGGCTTTTTGGTTTCTGTAGGTATTGCACCGAGAGAGTTACTTCTTTTTCTTTCAAACATACTGAGATGAAGTGTTTGTTGTATTAAATTGTGTGTTTTATTTGTGTTAGGGGTTTTTATATTTTGAGAGTTATTTTATTTTTATTTTATTTATTCAGGGACAATAAACAGCTACAATATGTGTTGGAACAGGGGAAGATAACACAAAATATTAACAATATTGCAGCCCACTACATTATCCACAGATTAACAAAAGAAGATATTATGATGAGTGCCACTAGATAGGTTATACATAATACAATAATTACATCACATTAGTAACAAATGATAAAAGAAATATTAATTACATCATGCAAAATAGAAATTCCAATTGATTTAGTTGCTCGGCAACAGATTAAAAATAATAATTAACGCTAAAAACAAATAAATAATAAAATCATAAAATCTAAACTAGGTTACATTCCTAATAATATCATTGGTTAATAATAATTTTCATAACATTATATTTAAAGTTGGATTTTGAGCATACAAAAATATCAATTTTAACAAAATTGCAATTATAAGATTCAACCATTCGACATAAGATTCCCACGAGTATGGACGATAGGGTGGTCGCTACACAGGGTGACGCCATTCCTGTGAGAAGGCTAATACAATGGTGTTCGCCAGGTTCACCAAGGTTGGCGCTCGAGACTGGCATCCCCCAGCCATGCATCCTCTTGGCGCGGTCTCCACCGTAGGATTGGGGTGAATTTTTATTGAGGCTTTCTACCTCTCGACACGGGCGGCTAAGCCAATGTCCCCGATTCTGCAGATTGACTCAACAGAGCAGCGGGTGAGGAGACCATTTCCTGTCTCCATCGTTTTGATCTGGGACGGGTTAGTTAACCGCCGCCCGAAGCTCGGCGTTGTTGCTCGTTTAGCACCACCCGGGGGAGACGTGTAGGGTGGATCTAGGAAGAGATGGTAAATCCTACGGACGCGAGCAACTTTCCTCCCCCTAGTCACATCATATAATAAAAATATTTTTAATAATTTTAAACTTACTACCCCTTTCCTTATTAAAACGTAGAGGTATAAAATTGAAATTCATATCAAATATTCAAGTCTATAATACCTTTAAGATGTAACAAAATCAAACTTCTATGTCAACGCAATCAAAAGAAACAGCAATTTAACCCGCAGATTTTCAAACTCGCAACTACTCGCACGGGAATCAAAACCTAAAGAGTACTTCCAGTCGGCCTAGAATCTTGAAATTTGGCGTGTAGCAATGTTTTATAGCACATATTAAGGAAAAATTCCGAAAACCCTAAATGTTTAGTTACATCACATATTTTTATTTATTCTCTTCAGTAATTTTGGTTTGTACGGAACCCTCGGTGCGCGTGTCTGACTCGCACTTGGCTGTTTTTTTACTGCATCTGTACATCGAGCAAACCTACAGGCCAACATATTTGCCCGCACCGCCAATGCCCTGCCCTCTCGATCCACATCCTCACCATCCCTAAGATCGTCAGCAATGAAATGTCCTAGGTATTTGAACTGGCGTACCCGACGAATCGGGACGTCGCTAATTTTAATAGACGGTAGATTTTCTGAACACTTCTTGCCAACAGCCTTAAAAACCATGAGTTTCGACCAACCATGAGTTAATAAGACCTAGATTCCACCTAGACTCACGAAGAAAACAGCGGAATACATTTGTATGGAGAAAAGCCCACTAGAGTCCCCTCTTAGACCCAGTGCACACGATGTGACGGGTAAATCACCAATAACAGCATTCCCAAGGCGGGTTCGTAGCTGGCAGGAGGCCGACTGTAAAATCAAAGCCAATCCTTTGCAACATGACAAGTGAAAATGGAATAATTCGCGATAGGATTAGGGCGTACCCCACTGGCAACGTCGCTCCCCCGGACGGGGAGGAGAGGAGAATATAGACGTAGGTACAAAATAGCTGCTTACCTCCCGAAAGAAGACCATATCCAAGAAATGGTACAAAACTCTCATAAGTAGGTCCTTTTTCGCTCACTTTCGTGCTGGTCAGTAATACCTGGAGTTATAGACATTTCATTAATGGGCAAGTATTTATTTAAAAGACTGCCTCGTTGATCGAGTGTTCGCGCATCTGCTGAGCATGAGGTTCTATGTTCCATTCCCAGGTCGGGCAATGTGTTATTGGGTATTTTCATCAGATAAATTTCTCAGTTGCAGCCACGAATCTTGGACGAAGGTTGATGGCAATAGCGTTCTTTTTTTCTACGGACAATTCAATGCATCCATCAGCAGAATGTTTTGAGTGCGTTATATTGAGTTCTACCGTAAACTGTGATTTAAACACCCCAAAAAAAGTCGTTTCCGAGAAGTTTGAACGCTTGGTAGACAGCTCCGTGAACGGTCGGTTAACACCTTATACAGAATAAAAGGAAAAGATCTATTCCTTAAAAGGAATAGTTCGAAATTTCAGGAAAAAAAAGGAAGCGGGATGCAATGAATTTGCTATAAAAATCGAAGAACCGACACAGCTCTGTAACCATCCGGTTTTGACACCAAGTTAACTGAACTTAATTTGTTGCTAATGATCTGTAGTCCCCTTTCAAGGAATGGGTCGTTTCCCTTTAACCCGGTATAAGGTGTTGTACTCACTCTAACATCTGCTGGATTCCTCACGATAACATTGAGCTCGGGCCCCAACCACAACCTGAAGTATTCTCCGTAAATCGTATATAGCGCCTCAATCTTTTTTACAATTTCTGAAATACAAATAATGAAGTTAACATTAAACACTAATTAATGTAAATTTGAAATATGTATTTATAATCTTTACATATCATATTATTTTGTTTATCTTTATTAAATTCAACAGTCAACAAAGTGTTATTAGGTATTTCCATTAGATATTGATATTCTGGGTTTGTGCTCAATTGATGGCAAATGGTTCAATATCACCATTTACAAAGGACTCTGCCTGTTAGGCTAGGAGCTAGGCCTATGCTCAATCAATTGTGACACGGCAGTCTCCAAGTCGAGTTTTCGATGAACATGACCAAGACAAAAGTGATGGCAAACAGCACCGAGCCTATCATAGAAATTGAATACATATTCAATCACCACACCCCCAATTATATAACAGATACCTCGACCAAATAGTCTCTTTCCAGGCAAGACAAGATAAAAAAGTTGCTCGACGCACCGAGAATGCCTGGAAGAGCTACTGTTCGATGAAACATTAAATAAAGGGACCTCTCACACACACAAAAACTCCATACTTCGCTCCAAAACCCACAAAGCTGATGCTTTACAGCACCCTTAGATTACCTAAATAAATTTTTGAACCAACTCGTTTTTTTTGTTGCCATTTGGTGAAAACACCCACCAAATCGAATTCCCAGAATTTTTTGGCCGCAATTTGTAGACTATTGTAAACAGTAATTTTTTTTCTGAGTACTTGGTAAGCGTTTTCGCGTCGGTGTCCCTTACACCTCCCGTATACACGTCACTATACAATTTATTCATATTTATTTTATTTATTCATATGACTGTGTTCATAAAACCACTATAATTACATTGGATGGTTATTACTTGTACGTCACCCATACACATTAACACTGCCGAAATATGGGTGTAGGTATACCCCGTGCGCCTTTGCGTATTTGTTCGAGAATAAGGCGTGATGTTACTGTTAGACATCAAAATGCCGGCCACAAAGGTTTATCACCTCGTCTCTCTGGCGCTTGTTTGACGCCCATGCATTGCGCACCAACACGCAACGCACCATGAGGCTTGTTCTGATTTCTATGTAGAACGACGCATTGTTATCGCTCAGACGTCGCAATGTGCCGACAACGCGCGGGTGGAATCTCTATAAGCAATTCCTATCATCGCTGTCGTAAAGCACGGTTTCGCTTGACCGAGTAGCTCCTGGCCGAGAGGTGAAAGTTCACTAAGAAAAACTACTTACCTCTAGGATTTATCATGAAGTTGTGGGCGTTACCAAGTATTGGCAACGTTGGCGGGCCTGGTAACTTAGCTTCCAGCTCCAGCATCCGCCTGTGGGTCCACTTCCAGTACTGCCAATATAAAAACCCGGTGGCTGCGAACACCGACAGTGCCACGACCCACGACATGGTGGCGACTGAAAAATATACATTTCAATTAGTTTGTGTGTGGACCAATTAGTTTTCCATGATTTATTGAAATATAGTAAATTCATACCACTTTTCAAATCCGGGGACGGTAAAAATACCAATTATTAAAGACCTGTATCCGTGTTGCTATTCTTCAGCAAGGTGTTTGAAAAAGTAATACTTAATCAAATGCTCATTCATTTTAACACTAACAGAATCTTACACGATTAGCAAGATGTTTCACCAAGGAAAGTTGTACAACTGACGCCGCCGGTGTAACCATATTAAAGTACATATTTACTGAGTCGGAAGATTCCCATGAAGCTATAGGAATTTCTTGTAACCTCTCACAATGTTTACGCATTTGGTTGCGTAAAACGCGACACGTTTCTTTCGAAACCTAAGCATTATGCGCTAGGTAAACTTGCACTCAGTTTGAATGATTGACAGCAGCAAAAGTTCAAATAAATGGTGTAAATTCACAAAATATACAAGTAAAACTGGGGGTTCCATTGGCATTATTTATTATAATTAAAGTAGAGTTCATTAGCAACAAATAAGTCAAGTTAAGTAGGGGTCAAAACTGAATGGTTACCCAGGTGTGTCGGTTCTTCAATTTTTAAAGTGAAATTTTTATTAGATCTAAGTTTTTAAACTGACATGGTCACTAACACTATTAATAACACTTGCAACGGGATATTTACCATGTGTATTATTTGTTTCGAGTTCCCGATATTATAATCGGGATATTATATCGGGAACTCGAAACAGATAATACACATGGTAAATATCCCGTTGCAAGTGTTATTAATAGTTTTATTAGATCGTTTCAAACTTTTTCGTCTGTGTGTTGCATGTCGCCTGACGCTTAGCCGCGGAGTAGGGATAAAGTGAAACTTTATGTGTTTCACTTTATCCCTACTCCACGTTTTATACGTTTTAATTTTTTTTAGTTAAATGTCTATAGTGTGAAAAAAAGTTTCACTTTTACCGTGGTTTCATAAATCCACACAATCCTTTTTTATTAATTTCTGTTTGTTACCTGGAATTTTAAAGTTTGTTTGTTTATATTTGAATGTAATAATTACCTAAGTTAATGTTTTAATGACAATTTGAATTTTAATCATTTTATTTATTGAATGTAACAATTACTGTAATGTTTTGATGAGAATTTTAATTTTAACAATTTTGTAAAATGAAAATGTTTGCAATGTAATGGTGAAATATGGCAGAACTCTGATGTATACCTACTACTACCTACTTACGTATTACCCATATTTGCAAATAAATGCTATTCTATTCCATTCTATTCTACCAAAAACGATTTGTTATTAAAAAACTACTCCACTCTAAACATTAAATTGTACTTTGACAAATTAGTTTTCAAAGGATTTGGCCGTCCGGATGGCTGGACCAAAGGAGGTATGGACATGAGACCACGTGCACTGTTTATTACCTATTTGCTACTATTTAGTACCTCTATGAAATATTTGCTACCTTTGCGTTAAGAAATATATCAAAGAAAAGCAGTGGTCAGCCATTCTGACGTCAGGTTGGCTTACCACTTCCAAGTTCGCATAGTTTTAGCGTTGTATTAACCGCGTTGATAATTTAAATAATTACTACCTACTTGCAACCTTAACATAATATATTTTTTACACAACTTTAAAAAGTTCCTATAAAAAGTTATTCATTTAAGCCATTTCTACGCCTGAACATCAGTTATTTACGTCTTTCTCAGAATAATTGATAACAATGCAGGCTTAGTGGCTTATGAACAACTTGATTCTGGATATCTATAGTAAAGTTATATCCATTAATTATAGATTTTTATAATTATTTACATACCGCATTTATTCTTAGGAACATAAGTATAGAATATATATATACTAAGGGATTGATTAATTGATCTTGATCAAATTATGAAACTATATTTACCAATCATTCATTGCCATCTTTGATTATTATTATTTAACATTACCTACAATATTCTGATGTATTATGACAAATTATTGTGTTAAACTTTACTTTTAAACCCCTACCAAAAAAGAGGGGCTTATTATACGTTTGAAGAGTGTATAAATAAAAAAAGCATGAAATAAAAAATAAATTATTAATTTAATAAACCCCCGACGCAAAAAAACTCCTAAATAACCAAATCCAAGCGTCGTAACGTCGGGGGACCGCTAAGTAGACCGCCTAGCACAAGCACTTAGCAAAGCGGACCCCTGACGCTATTATTTTTAGCCTTTACTGTCCCACGTCCGGGCATAGGCTTCCCCCATTCCTTCCAATTTTCTCGGTGTTGCGCTTCTTCTCGCTAATTAACCAAAACCAGGAATGTACTAAATTAAAAAAAGAAACTATTTTTTATGGGGGAGGGGTGATGCACCCCCCCCCCCCAGCAATGCCCATGGTGACAAGTGACCAGATTTCCATGATTGATATGATTTTTTCAACTAGAAAAGAGGTTTGATTTTCTAAGAGAACGATCTAAGGAAATTAACATCATGACGGTACCTTGTCAATACATCTATGAAAACATCATGTACGTTGGGAAAAAAAATCATTTGTTTAGTAAAAGAGGTGACCGGCACCACTATAATACTATAAACAGGGACCAACTAGTACAGCCAGGTTTCAGGTTAGCTAAAGTAGACTCATCTTTCATGGGGTACTGTTTAAAATATTACAATAAAATACCTCCTCCCATTCTACAACTGCATGAAACGAAATTTAAATCTTGCATAAAACGCACACTATGTAGGCAAGCATATTATAAGTTGGGGGATTACATTGATGATAAAAATGCTAGGCTCAATGCTGCTCCACAACCATAGGCGCAATCTGAATCATCTGAAATAACAAGTGAAATTATTGTGAAAGCTTCAGAAGATTGTAAAAATATTTTGTATAAAAATAATTTTCTTTCTTTCTGTATAGATTCAATCTCTTAGTATTATATAATTGCATAGGACATGTGTGAGCACTATGCACTGTAAAGCCACCACTTTACTGAGTACCTACATCATTCACTGACGCGAATTTACCCTGGTGGTTGAGTGAATGTCATGCTCACTTAAATGTCACGCTGATGGTGGCGGGTGTGTTGGGTTATTTAGTTTCCTTTAAATTGGTTGAGTTGAATGATGGCTGATACATGCGTCATGTTCGTGAACGGACGCTGTCAGTTGTGACTGGTCACCTCTTAGCTGCTTCATTTTATTTTAATTACTTTATTTTTGAATTACTGATCTAATATTTTACTCTGGACGCTCTTAACTTGCCCGTATTTGTACATCGTTCTCACATATTTGTAATTCAGATTCAGATTCAGATAACTTTATTTGCTCAAACATGTGTGTACATACAATTATTTTATAAAAATGATGCATGCAAGGTGTTATAAATACATGGACTTGTGCTAAAATGTTTACCATACTGGCATGGTGTGCAAATATTAATAAAAGTTTGCAATTTTTAAATAAATAAACGAAATAATAACAACATTCATTAAAATTGACAATACTGACTTAGGTAGATAAATGAAATTAAATTGACTGATTACATAACCTATTCATATAGAAAAATAGATAGAGCCATACAAAGATGTCAAATAAACAATTATCAAAAAACATTTTTTTTTAAATTAAATAATACAATTATGTCAACGTATGTCCAAAAGATTAAAATAATACAAATAACATTATTAAAATTATTATTGCGCAACATAAAATTTAAAATTTAATTAATATATAAATGAATTATGTCATTTAAAAAGATGATTCCCTTAAAAAATCATTGACATCATAATATGCTTTATTCGCTAAAAAAGATTTTATTTTCCTTTTAAATGCTTCTACACTTAACTCTTTCCAGCCATTGGGAAGTTTATTGAAAATAATGGGAGCCATACAAAAAAAATACTCCTGCGCATAAGTGCAGTCCGAGACATATGTTGGCAGAGTTGACTGTTATCACGTCTATTTCTAGGAAACCGGTCTGCCATGCGGGGAAATAGCGCAGGATTTGATTTAACAAATATTGCGATTTCCAAAATATAAATTGATGGTAGAGTCAAGATGTTGTGGTTTAAGAAAAACGGCCTGCAGCTATCAGTCATTTTTAATTTAAACATGGATCTAATACACTTTTTTTTGGGCTTTAAATGCGATATCTCTATCCGTAGAGAGTCCCCAAAAGATAATTCCGTATCTGATAATGGGCTCTGCTATGCCATAATAGGCGGTTAATAGGGCATCAGCCTTTAGGATCCGCGATAGTTTATACAATGCGAATGCATTGTTACTTAACTTTTTGCTAATGACCTCTATGTGAGCCTTCCAGTTTAAATTACGGTCAATGGTTAATCCTAAAAACTTAGTGGAATTTACTGTGTCAATTACATTATCATTATATTTAATTTAAAAAATTGGGATTTTTAATTGCCTTTGGCTGAAATGCATTATCACGGTTTTATTTAAGTTAATATTGAGGTTATTATTTTCTAACCATTGAATCGCTTTGTTAAGTGTATTATTTATATCAGTTTCATAAATATCCTTATTATCACAAGGGATGGTTATCGTGCTGTCATCTGCAAAAAGTGTCATACTGTGTTCTATACATTTAGGAAAATCGTTGATATAAAGGGTAAATAGCGGTGGTCCTAATACGCTTCCTTGCGGTACGCCATAGTTGACGTTGCGCTCCCCAGATGTAAAAATGACTTCACGTTTAGTGTTAGCATTAATCGTCGTTATTTCTGTTGTTTGCTTCCTTTCTTGTAAATATGACTGTAAGAGCTTTTGAATATTTCTTCTTACACCATACGCTTCGAGCTTTTGTAACAGAATATTATGTTGAACATAATCAAAGGCCTGCGTCATGTTGCAGTAAATTGCACAGATAGGTGTATTTTTTATCCATATTTAACATGATTTTGTGTAGGAAGTCGTAGACCGCCATATTGATCGTTTTATTTTCTCTACAGCCGTATTGCTCATTACAAAGTAAATCATTTTTATCCATATATGTGCTTAGTTCTCGAGAAATATATTTTTCAAATATTTTTGAGAAAATGGATATTAATGATATTGGTCTGTAATTTTGCATCAGGTCTTTTTCTTGCTTCTTATGTAATGGCTTTACTATAGATTTTTTCAGTGCATTAGAAAAAAATCCTTCACAAATACATAAGTTCATTATATGACACAGTGGGCCACATACAATGTCAGCGACAATTTTAATAATCTTTGTACTAACACCATCATATCCAACATTCTTCGTGTTTTTGAGGGCTAAAATGATATTGAAAATGTCTGCAGGCAAGCTGGGAGCCATAAACATCGAATCTTTTCTATTCAGGATATGGTTAGTGACATTTGCCCCTGCGGTAATTGGTTTTATTTTGTCAATAAAAAAATCATTAAACATGTTTGTAATTTGTTTAGGGTCTGAGATAATAGTATTATTGATACGAATTTTATTAATGTTATTCTTAGGAGTATTTATTTTATTTTCATTTATAGTTTGCCATGTCGATTTTGATTTATTATTAGACGTTTGTATTTTATAGGAATTCTGTGCTTTTTTCGTCAAATAGATGACCTTATTAAACGTATGACAATAATTCTTAAATAGCGATTTGTTTCGTTGCGTCGGTTTCGATCGGTACTGCCATAATAAATGGCGTTTCTTTGCACTGCATTTTTTAATACCACGCGATATCCACTTTTGCTTCATGTATACTTTCATAGTTATTGGTATTAGAGGAAAGCATTGGTTATATAGAAACAAAAACATTTCTGTGAATGCATTGTAAGCTAAATTTGGATGATTCGATTCATTGACGTCTGAAAATGTCAAACCACTCAAAAATGATCTAAATTTACTGACATTGTCACTGTTATAATCACGTCTAAGTACACGCCATTGTTTTACAGAACAGACAGTTTTAATAGTAACAGAGACAGTTTTAATAATAATTCTTAACATGAATGATGTAACCCAGATTTTGTAACATATTTTGATTTCAAAGAGTGTCCATGGAGTTTCTTGCCTATTGTTCTCCATAAAGATCTACGCTTTGGAATGGGCAACTACAGTACTTTCACAAGTTATTATGCCTTGTGACTGGGACTGAAGCTTCGCGTTTTTTGTTTTTTGCTTTCCAAAGTGCCTGTAATGGTCTAATTGAAATAAATGCTTTGAGTTTGAGTTTGATAGGTATCTTTTGGCTTTCATTGTTTTTCCACGCACTCTGTAGACGTCTTTAATGTCGTACTTGGCTATGGAACAGTTTATATTCTGTGAAAGGCTCATGACCGTATCTTTATGATCTTGCTTATACTCGTTTGTAATGGAACATTTTTAGTAACAAAATTGGATTTACGACTTCCTGTTTCTATTTCTTCATGTTCATTCCCCAAAAGTGTGACATACTTTTTGTCTTCGTTCGACTGGTTTGTTAATAGATATTTTCTTTTCTAGTTCTTGATACTGTGACAGAGTTGATAATCGTGTTTTATATGTGAATGTTGGATAGTTTTATTTCTTTTAAGAATAAGCCAAGAATAGATCCATTATTTCTTTTTCATGAAATGGTTGTATTTCATGAAATGGCCAATATCCAGTGCCCACATCATGATATGATCTGGCCAGATCAATGAATAATCAACGTTTAACGATATGAATAGCTAAACGCACGGCTACTTCATGATATGGTCAAACATTAGTATTCATATCGTAAAATAGTTACATTATCCACCGTTAGAGGCGCTGATATCGTTTAGATTTTGTTGCGCATCATGGTGGCGGACAAGTATTCTGTTATTAAATCAAATAATAATGCGTTTATTGAATGATTGAAATCTCTCTTTCGAGATGATGCTCTCCCTGTCCGAGTCGGGGTGCCCCAAGTCCAGCTCGCTTCGCTCGCTCTTACGGCCAAATTGTCTGGGACCAGTTAACCCTATTGAAAAAGAAAGGGTAGAATTGGTCCTTGGTCCCAGTTTCGAGTGGGACAAGTTGCTCCCTAGCCCCATTAATGATATAGCCAAACGTGGATGGCCATATCATCAAACGTCGACGTTTAAACGAAAAGGCCAGTTTTAGCTGGCCATTTCATGAAATACAACCATTTCATGTAATGGTTGGCCACAGTCATCATGAAGTGATCAATTCTATGATCTGGCCACGACAATCATATCTATTTGCACGCTGGTGTTAAGCACTATAATGTCGTATGAACTCGTTTGCGGTGAATAATTTATGTCTAGCAGCAGCGGGACACACGTCTGTTCTCAATGCAGGTTTGGAAGAAAGAGGAAATCCATACTAATATTATAAATGCGAAAGTCACTTGTTTGTTTGTTTGTATGATTGTTTGTATGTTTGTTTGTTACCTTTTCACGACTATACGGCTGATCGGATCTTAATGAAATTTGGCAAGAAGATAGATTTCAACCTGGGAAAGGACATAGGCTATATATCATCACGCTACGACTAATAGGAGCGGAGCAGCAATGAAAAATGTTGCGAAAACGGGGAAAATGTGACGCAGACGAAGTTGCGCGGGACAGCTAGATATAAATAAAGAGGAAAGAAATTATTTAACGCCTAATATTAATGATCTGCGCTATTGATTGTAAAACCAACCTCAAAACATTAATTTATTTGCTGATAACTTATTTGCGGATTGGCGTTATCGGGTCAGGAAATATTTATGTTTGCGGATGATACTGTTCTCATCTTTAATGATAACACTTGGGAAAGGGTATTCCAATTAGCTGAAACTGAACTGGCTAGAGGAAACTCATGGCTTGAAAACAGTCTTCTGTCACTCAATTCCAGTAAAACTGCTTTACCAAATCCGGTATTGGGAGTGCTGGTTCTGAGCTCAGATTAAGGATACACACGTTTCCATGTAACCGAAAAAACAACGACCTAAACTGCAACTGCGCAATACTATCTCGCGTTACCAATCACTACATAGTATACAAAGTCGCTTTCTCTGTCCCTACGTCCCTATATCCCTATGTATGCTTAAATCTTTAAAACTACGCAACGGATTTTGATGCGGTTTTTTTTAATAGATATAGTGATTGAAGAGGAAGGTTTATATGTATAATAACTATATATTTTATACCCGTGCGAAGCCAGAGCGGGCCGCTATGTTTTTATATACAACGTTCACAGTTTTGCTGTAGTGTATATAGTATCAGCATTGCACCCGTGCGAAGCCGGGGCGGATCGCTAGTATAAAATATTTAGGAGTCATACTGGATGAGAAGCTTAGTTGGAATATCCACATAGCGTCGCTGACGGGAAGGATTACGATGTTTGCCCGGTGGAGAAACATGTTCAGTTTGATGGTCTGTAGCACGCCCTTAAGTATGTATATACCCTTTCCGTTACACCCTGTATAAACCCAGTCTAGTGGGGATTTTTGGAAAAATAAGTAACAATCCCCAAAAGGTTTTGTTTCTAAATCCATACTCCATACTAATATTATAAATGCGAAAGTCACTCTGTTTGTTTGTTTGTATGTTTGTTACCTTTTCACGACTAAACGGCTGATCGGATCTTAATGAAATTTGGCAAGAAGATAGATTTCAACCTGGGGAAGGACATATGCTATATATCATTACGCTACGACCAATAGGAGCGGAGCAGCAATGAAAAATGTTGCGAAAGCGCGGAAATTGTGACGCAGACGAAGTTGCGCGGGACAGCTAGTTATTAATAAAAAAATGCGTTAAACAATTTAATTATTTTAGAATCCTACTAATATTATAAATGCGAAAGTTTGTGAGGATGGATGGATGGATGTTTGTTACTCTTTCACGCAAAAGCTACTGAATGGATTTGGATAAAATTTTTCACACGGGTAGTTTATAACCTGGATTAACACATAGGGTACTTTTTATCCCGAAAGTATGTTCCCGTGGGACAGTTATCGAACTACACGCGAGTGACGCCGCGGGCATAAGCTAGTTAATTATAAAACTATTGCAAAACTTCAGTCACCGGAAATCTGGTTTATCATAAATGCAATATGCATCCAGAGAAACAATATACACCACTAAAAAGCAGGAGAATAGATTTTGATGCATAGTTCTACTGGTATTTTTTTATTATAGTGCCACTTATTTTGGAAAGAATTATATAAATTCACAATCGCGATTTACGTTATCCTATAATGTTTAAATAACTTTGGTTTGTATCTAATTAATAATTGTAAATATGTTTGATTTTCGTTTCAATGCAAACAATTTATAATGAAAGTTGATTATAATAATTTAATAATTTTTGTTTAATAATTTAGAAACAACACGTAGTGGGGATTAGTACTTATTTTTTCAAAAATCCCCACTAGGCTGTGTTTATTTAGATAGTGGGGATTTTTAGAAAAAAAAATAACAATCCCCACTGGTGGGGATTTGTTGGTGGGGATTTCTGGAATAAAGCCATTGTGATAAAGGGGAAGACACTAGCTCCTGTAATACAGTGTACACTAGCACAGGAGCTAGGGAATTTCATAAAAATGTTTGTATAATTAATGCCAATTAAATAAATGAGATCTACGCTTTGGAATGAGCAACTGTAGTACTTTGACAGAACAGTTATGCCTTGTGACTGGGACTATAGCTTCATTTTATTGTTGTCTTTGTTTCGACAGTTCAAAGTGCCTGTATCTGGCCTTTTCGAAATAAATGCTTTGATTTTGATTTGAATTTATTTATTTATTTAAACTTCATGTACAATAGTGGTACATAGGCGGACTTAATGCCACGAGGCATTCTCTACCAGTCAACCATATGGATAGGGTAAAATACGACAAAATTGTTGACGGGTACAATTTTTTTTTACAAATAACTACTAGTTTTCGAAAATTCATACACTTACATAGATACTAATACACATTATACAAATAAAATATCTTCTTAAAATATATAAATTACGTGTCACGTTGTTTATCCGCGATAGACTCCTAAACTACTTAGCCGATTTTAATCAAATTTGTACACCGTGTGCAGTTTGATCCAACTTGAAAGATAGGATAGCTTACATCTCAATTTATAGTCGCAATATTATTTTATTGTAAATTATTTGTAGTATTATACTTATAAAAATCAAAACCACTTTTCGTTATAATTTTATAACTCAAGAACGGCTGGGCCGATTTAGCTGATTTTGGTTTTAAAATGTTTGTCGTAGTCCAGGGAAGGTTTAGGATAGGGCAGGGCAGGGTAGGGTAGGGTAGGGTAGGTAGGTAGGTAGGGTAGGGTACGGTAGGTAGATAGGGTAGATAAAAAGTGCATTGCAACGTATGAGGACAGCTAGTATCTACTAATATATATTATAACTAATACCGATAAAAATGAATACCGTTACACAATATTTTTGCATTCCAGGACATTTTATTTTATGCATATATCAACATTATTTACTAGAACTTACCTTTTATCTCCTTTTTTTCGTTAATCTATTTCCAGTCTTAGTTCACTCTGAATTTTGTTTTAATCTTTGCAAGAATTACTGTCGCATAGAATTAATTCGTTAAACCAATCCACTGTTATCGCTCGGCTGCATGCAGAGTATTGTAGACAAAATTGATGGATTAATAGAATATACTTTTTTAAAGTTACCGTGCAAAACAGATTCTATCTGATCTAGCATCATGCGTCCGCGACATTTAACTAATGTTACACACTTCAGGTACTGCTCTTATACCAGCTCGACTTAATTGCATTAGGTATCTATGATAATTAATGAACGTTAATAATTCTGATTTTATTTTAATAAGTTGCATTTAATTTTAAAGGAATTATTAAGTGATTATTATTTTATTTTTAGTTTAATTGTTAAATTCTTAAAATTTATTTACAAACTTTCATTATTTTCTACAGCTAAATATTTACATAAACCTACCTATCTATATATAAATTAACTTTAAAACAACAAGACGCTTAGCCGACAAGTTAAAATACTCCTCCACATCGCTGTCATCCGAAAACGTGCCCAGAAGAGTGGCAGCATTGCCACGTTGAATGGAAATGCTAATTCTTTGCCCAAAGAAATAGCTAGCCTTCTGGTCTTGCGACGTGTCAACCAGTCGACGACATATTTCCTTAGACAAGGGAATGCGCACTTGGGTCCCATGACCCGAGCGTTTCGAGTCCAACGGCTATAGGCGGCTCAAAACTGTAACTGCCATTTAGGTTACAGTATTTACGCCGTTTGAGGCTCGCAGCCGCAGCAGCAGCTACAGCAAAAAAAAAAAACTACTGTTTGATAAGTTTTTTAAATAAAAAAATGTGATACTGCAAAATATTTGAAATAAAAATACAAGGAACAAATATTATATGAAACATTTTCTGGGAAACGAAATTCTATGAAATTTCTGCCTGCGAAACAAAAGGACACCGTTAATTTCATAATCTCTTATCTTCGAAAACTCTTATTACCCTGTGCCCATGACCCAGATGCTGTGCTGGAATGTCACCCAGAAATGGTTAACTGCGAATTAAAAAACTTTTTTTTTTTTAACCATGATCTGTACCTTATTTGCGAGCAGTGAACGTGAATTAAGCTATTTATGGGCACAAGCGCAGACTATGAACAGATCATGTTGTATCATTTAATTTTATACGAGTACAATTTCACTATTTAGGATTGGAAGCGAGCCTGCTGAGAATGAGGTCCTGAGTTCGACTCCCAGGTCGGGCTAAGAGTTATTGAGTTTTCCATCGGAGAAAGGAGTCCGGATTTGTGCCCGATTGATGGCAATAGGCTCGCCCCTGTTACATGGGACTTAAACATAAATGTGGTAGTATACACTATTAGGTACGCCTCTGCCTAGCCTTTCGGGCATATGAGGCGTGATCTTATGATTTACCATTTAGGTTAGGTTGGTGAAATTTTTCATTGCTTTTATCATTGCTGCTCCGCCCCTATCGGTCGTAGCATGATGATATAAAAAATCAAAAAATAAAAAAAAAAAAAAATCTCTTCAGCTTTATAATATTAAGTATAGATTTTCTTTGTCTCACAATCTGACCCGGCAGGTGGCGAGAATTGCCGGATTATTATAGCTGTGGAAGTGTGGACTATTATTTTATCCGACCTCTGCCCCCTTCTCTTAGCAACAATGTTTTATTTGTACAATATGTAGCCTGTTATTAAATAACTAGCTGTCCAGCGCAACTTCGACTGCGTCATATTTTCCCCGTTTTAGCAACATTTTTCATTGCTGCTCCGCTCCTATTGGTTGTAGCGTGATGATATACATATAGCCTATAGCCTTCCTCGATAAAAGGGCTATCTAACATGGAAAGAATTTTTCAAATCGGATGTGTGTGAGATTAGCGCGTTCAAGCAAACAAACAAACAAACTCTTCAGCTTCATAATATTAGATGATGGCTGGAGTATGGCGCAATTGTCTGGGCTGGGTGAGGTTGTAGGGGGCAGAAAATGGAGCATAATTATTATCCTTGGATAATAGCAATCTATATTTATCTATCTTCTTCTATATATATATATATAAATGAATTCCTCTTTACCTTACTCCCAGGAGGTAGTCGGTGGGTAGTAGGTGGTATACCCATAACGTGGTTTAGGGAATAAGAAATTATCGGATAGACTTTTGAGATTGTTTGTTTGTTTGTGTGGACGCGCGGTTATAGGGCGAGAATCAGAAAGCCCGACACGGGTGGTTCACACTTACCGATTTTCGTAAATAAGAAAAATAATAATAATTATCTACCCATTTTATTATTGATTCGGGTCGAGAATCATTAGCGTAGTTACCTCCTTGAATTTGACGAGGATGCAAAACAACACCTTGTATAGGTATATTTTCTTATAATTTTATAAATATTTGCCTCGTATTTTTGTTTGCAGAATTCGTACTGAAAGAACTGATGGTGGAGTTAGGTGATCTGTACAAATTCTGGCTCGGTCCCGACCTGAACGTTGTTGTGACTAATCCTGAAGATCTCAAGGTACTTAGTAGGTAGTAGTAGTTGAATTTCTTATCTCTTGTTAATCCTTACGACCTTTCATACAAACTTTCAAGTCCATTTTCCGAAATGACTGAACCGTTTCCAAAATCGGTCTTGGTCTTGCAGTTTTGGTCTTGTTCTTGCATTTTCGCAAGACCAAGACCAAGACTGAACCCTGCCAGATATGAGCAGGACAAGACTAAGCCTGCGAGACTCTTGCGTCTCGCAGTTATTTTTTTTTGTCAAAAAAACATGCATAATAACATTACTATTGACAAAATATACGTTCCAAAAAACCACAGTGGTTTGTTAGGAACGTTTGGAAAGTCAAACTGAGATTTGTGCGTAATTTTTTTTATTAGTACAGACGGCACACATCAAGCTACTATCAATCTGTCAAGTTTCTTAAACAGATTTTCAACTTCATCGTTAAAGCATTAAGGTTCAAGGTTGATTGGGAAAGTTTGTCGTTCCGCGAATAAACCGATGGTCGGTCGGTGTATTGTATACGTACCTACTTATTTGATAATTTACCGACAAAGACGCCGCGGTTTATCAAAGACTGTGCAACTAGTAAATCACACCATTTGACACTGTTTGAGCGCCGCCGCATTCGCCGCCATTCGAAATAGGTAAAAATTGTGAAAATGTGTTGAAGAAAAAAAGGGACAATTTAAGAATATTGAAGTTGAAAATGTTAGTTTGAAAGCTGAGACAAGAGAGTATGATGCTCTCAAGAAAAAAGCCAAGAAAGCTGTGGCCATAGCTAGAGCGAAGGCGTAAAAGATGAAGAGGGAATGGTTTTTTCGGATGATGAGAAAATTAAGGATAGGTGGAAGAGATACTTTGAAAGACTGGTGAATGAGAAGAATGACTGGAGTGGTTAGTAAGAAGGGTTTGTATGGATGAAGTAAGAATAGCAGTGAATGGGAAGAAGAATGGTAAAGCCTTGGGCGTGGTTAGCTTTATTCTTCAATAAGTTGTTGCTTGAGGAGCCCATAGCTGACGAATGGTGCCCATTTTCAAAAACAAACATGATGTGCTGAAGTGCAATAACTATACAGGAATAAAGCTAAATGTTCCTTAATATGAAAGTTATTAAAAGGCGACTGAGAGAAGAGAGCGAGTTTTGCCTGGTAGGGGAACGACGGATGCCATTTTTGCCATTCGCCAACTATGCGAAAAGTACAGAGGTGCGCATAAAAATTTGCACATGGTGTTCATCGACTTCGAAAAGGCACACGACCTACTACCCCGTGAGGTTTTGTGGTGGGCTCTTAAGGATGAAGGTGTGCCAAGGAATTAGCCGTGTGCAATTAGACAAAAAATACTCAAAAGGTGGGACGAAGTTAATAGTGATTGGATTTTCATAGGGTTTTTTTCTTGAGTTCCCAGAGCTGTGGAGAAGAAAGTGAAAAAAAATCGCTACTTACGACTTTTTTTTTTATAACATTAATTGTTTTTTTTTTCGTTAACTTGATATTCTCTGAATTCATATTTTGGCAGAATAGATACCTGTGTGTATCCATTAAACGCCAATTTGGTCATTGTGAAACTTTTAGTAGCGCCATCAGGATGGGATTTGTTGTGGACAAATGTGCAGTCATGTATGAAAAGCAAGGAGAGATTATGGAATCCGAGGGAATCCAACTTTCGGATTCCATATACCGACATAATGACCGCGCCGAACACAACACGTTGAGCTCTCCACAACCGAAAGCTATAAGTATTTGGGTATGTAGGAAAAAATTGGCATTAACGTAGCTGACATTTAGCAGTCGTTGAGGGAACGCTTCTTCGGTGGCCTCAAGAAGGTATTAATAAATAGCCCTCTTTCAGGCGGGCATATGGTCAGGTGGAAGCGACAGGGTATACTGCCAAATTATTATTTTTTACGTTTTCTTGCAATCTTCCAGTCAATTTCAGGGTGTAGGTGCTGACACCTACAGACGGTTCGCTAGGTCACTCAGTCTACTGGAAATTTACTCACACGGATCGTTATCTACGAGTACACGCTGATTCTCACCACCATCCCAGACAGCTGAACTCTGTAGTGACTTCACTCACCAACCGTGCATATGATTTATTTATTTATGTATTTATTTTTTAGGAAAACTTACAGCTAAGCAGACATTTAGCAATAGTTTAAACAGAATATGGCCAATTACAAGTTTCCACATGCAGTAATTGAAATAATTATATGAAACTAACAATTGATAAAATTAATATTTATATGACACCAAACATTAAAATTACTATTTACGCTCGAAGAAGCAACCAGCTAAAATTTTCTTCAATTTATTCAAACTACATATAGAAAATGTCGATCTCAGCTTCCTGGCAGGTTGTGTTGTACATACGACTCGCTCTCACCATGTACGAGTTCCCTCTATACGTAGTGGCTACCACTGGGATGTACATTAAATGAGTGAGGTCTACGCAAGAACACAGACGGCACTCGCAGCCCGACCTTGTGAAGCAACTCGGTAACACCAGTTGTTCCATTGACTATATTGAAAGGAAATACAAGATCAGATATTTTTCGCCTTTCGTAGAGTGGAAGGATATGAAATTTCTTACAACGGTAGGTATAATTCGATATAAACGTTTTAGACCGATACTGAATGTGCCTTAAAAACCTTTCCTGTATGCCCTCAATACTATTTATGTAGACATTTTAATTGGGGTTCCATACCTAAGAGACATACTCCAAATGACTACGGACAAAGGAACAATATAGTATTTTAATAGTTTTTATATTTTTGAACTCGGCCGACACCCGTAGTATAAAACCAAGTGCTTCTGATGCTTTCTTGACTACCTTGTCTATGTGCACATCAAAGAGGAGGGCACCACGGTCAGATGACGACGACTTCTAAGCCTTCTTCTCGGTCTTCTTGGGCAGGAGCACCGCCTGGATGTTCGGCAGTCATCAAAGGTAACTGCCAGATCTATATAATACGACGAGGAACAAATACGTGCTGAACTGACACATGTACAGGGGGGACCCCCTACAGAGAAACGGATATACTGGGTTAACCACACATCTCAAACGAAAAACTGTTCGGAAGCAAGTGCGAGGTTGAAAGGTCTTCACTCCTTTCAAGAAAGTGTCTCAGATGCTGCGTTTGCCAAAGGACAACTTTCCGTTTTTCCAACGGCCCGATATTTATAAAGTAGATTGCAGTTGCGGCAAGTCGTATATCGGTCAGACGAAACGTTCGGTAGCTTGTTGAACAGCGGAACACATCAGGGAGGATGGGTTTCAACTGTCAAGAGCCTGGAATCCAGTGGTTCAACTGTGTAAAAACCGAAAAAGTGCCGTAAAAAGTTTACGAGTGGACACAGTCAGTTTCGTGTGTCGGGAACCGAATCGAGTTGTGAGTGACAGTGGTAGTGGTACGGAGCACAAAAAACTAACAAGAAAGAGGGTAGACCGATTTGTCTGCTCATAAACACCCACCCGCAATAACTTCAGTTTATCCGTGTCATGGCGTTTGCAACAGCGCCGGAAACATCGGGAACATCGGGAACTCAACAAATAAAAAAAATAGTGCGTGGAGTCCCTCCGCGCGGAAGAAGTCAAACGTTCGTATTACTACACGATTGCGTTCTATTGCCACGCATTCACTCTCGTCATTTTATTAAGCTTGTAAATAATATTTTCTTGTTTTCTTGTTGTATTTTTTTTATTATAAAATTATTACATAAGTTTATCGAGGTTATTCTACTCATGGAAATTGAGCGAAGAGTCGAATGTTGACTGTTTGCACGCCATCTTGCGTACCTAATAGAACTACGTAGTCACAAATCTTGTTATACTGCCATCTCTTGGTGAGTTTTAGAAAATATTCCCCTCCATGGTAGGTAGCGTTAAACGTTAAACTTGTTGGAAGTCGCATAAGAAGTTTCACTTCAATAAACTTGGTAAATATTCCGTTACAAAAGTTATTGATTGCTCCATACAGTATAAACTACGTAGAATGGAATGTTCCTAAAAAGAAACAAAGTCCAAGTGTCAAACCAAACAACTGTCAAACAAAGTGACAAACTGACAATCAATTTGAAATAGTTTGAATTTTCAGTGTCTAGCGGTTGAAAACTATTTCGAGTAAGAAAATTAACGAAACGCAATAGAAGAACAGATAAATATAACAATACTAAGGATACACATTAAAAGGTAAACAAATTGGGAATAATTATTGTCTTTAAGCTGTAAATTACGTTATGGTTTATCGTAAAGTTTATAGTAGAGATGAGTCATTTCACCGGTCCTATTTTGAAAGCGTGTTTACTTAATTATCACCTAAATACCTAAATTACGGATTTTAGTTGTTTAAAATACATCATAGTCATATAATAAGTATTATTGCTTTGCCAGTATTTGCCTTTTCTATTGTAAACAGAACTTTGTTGAGTAAAGTTGTTGCAGTTTTTAGTGTCAACTGAAACGGATCAATCTATGTATTAAAAAAGTTTGTGTGAGCCTCAAGTGGATTTCGGTCTGTGAATACTTTCGAGTTGACTTATAAAATTTGTGGGAATGTGGGTTCAGAGTGGAATTTGGTAAATCAGTATGTTTTAAATAAAACGTCTTAGTATGTCTTCGTCGTATTCTCCGTCTTATTTTTTGTATGTCAAACACCGTACGTGCAGCACACCACATGCACAACGGCGCTCGTCGTCTTCGTAGTTTTATTTCCTTGTGACTCCCCAAAATCCCAGACAAGCCCCCATATTTTTTCAATGTGCAGCTGGCTGTCCTGAGTGTTGGAACAGTTTTTTTTTTCAAAATCTGGTTACTCCACAGTTTTGCGTCACATTTTCCCCATTTTCGCAACATTTTGCATTGCTGCTCTGCTTCTATTGGTTGTAGCGTGATGATATATAGCCTATGTTACTTCTAACACCTCCAAGAAAATGTGTACAAAGTTTCATGATGATCGGTTGAGTATTTTTCGCGTGAAAGTGTAACAAACAAACTTACTTTCGCATTTATAATACTTAGTATTAGTTAGGATAAAAGTCATCCTTATCATAGTGATCAAAATTTTGGGCTTTTTGTCATGAATATGCTAGATCCATATCATAGACAATGGTTTTTTAGATAGCTTACTAGTTATTTGTATTTTGTTTGCCAATAAATAACAATTTATTTTACTTAAAACAGAAGCACCATGCAGAATAATTTTATCATGTGCAATGAGTTCTAGTAGAGTGATAAAATAATCCAAATATTGGATAAGAAATGTATAAGTGATAAAATATCATGTCAAACATTTGTAAAGAGAAGCATTTGGCAAATAAATGTTTGTAAAGTAAGTGTTACAAACAAAATAAAACATTTGTGTACAGAATAAGTTGTTTGTGAAATAGTCAGTAGATAAAAAAGGGGCCCGATAGGGCCGATGCCTGCCAGGGCTGCGGGTTGTTCGAAAGAGATTGTATTGTATTGTATAGCGGGCTGGTTTCCGCAACTCCACGTCTAAAGCGCGTTCGAAAGAGATACCGCGGCCCTGGAACACAAAGGGCGAAGAATGAACATGGGTGGGTTTTAGTCAGTACAAGTCTGACACTCCCTCCTGCTCCGCCACCAAAACTTTGATGACAATTTTTTAGTTTATAACCAATATTTAATATTGGTTATAAACTAAAAAATTGTCTAAATATTGGTTATAAACTAAAAAATTGTCATCAAAGTTTTGGTGAATTTTACTGAACTGGATTATTGATAAAGTAAAAAAAAAAAAAATACAGTTTTACTAAACTCACCTCTACGCCATCCTCAGTAATCATAATGTCATAAATATCGGCGATTCCGCGGAAGGCTACTTGACACCACGCAGCGCAACACGAAACCGTCACTTCCTGTACAATAGTTTAATAATATTTTCCTAGTTTTTATATATGTATGATAGTTTGTAAGGTATTTATGCTATGGGTCTTTGTTATCCGAATTAAATGATTTAATTGATTGATAATTTCTCTTCTAGATGCCATCAGTGTACACATTCTCCCGCAGTGACAATGAGATCATGCAGGAGTTGCTGCGGGTCTTCAGCTCGGGTCGCGGGACGGCTCGCGAGCAGTGGAGCATGCAGGCAGAGTTGCTGGTAGAACCTGTAGGCTGGGACGCATTGTGGAAACTGTCCAAAGATTTCTGTAAGAAGTTTGGTAAGTTCCTTGATAGAATATGTATATATTAAACTGCCAGAGATGGACAGGTGTTTAAGTTGTATTGTATTGTATTGTATAGCGGGCTGGTTTCCGCAACTCCACGTCTAAAGCGCGTATTTTGCGTACGGGTGGGAACATTACTCCAACCACCCCAGCTCCCCGAGAAAGGCCAGCAGCCCCTTGGTGTTGCTGATGATCTCGCGGAGAGTACCTGGGTGTTTAAGTTTATGTATTATGAAATTAACCTTCTCATGAACAAATGGGTTACTTCATTCACTGCTTAAGAGCGTTTACGACTTACGACATTTCTTTTTACGAACTTTCAAGTTCTTATTTTCCGAAATGACTGAAGGCGCAGATATACGACTTTTAATGATTTTAAATTGAACATCACGTCTAAACTTCTAGTTTTATTTCTTTGAAAAAAATATATGTTATACTAGACAATTTTCTTTATAAATTGATATGTGAAAATGTGAAATTATATTTTTATAACATAGTGTAATTAATTTGTAAATTCATGTCTAACGCGGACAAAAAAACGATAATAACGCAAAAACTATCGGACATATTTGCATGAAACTTTGACCAAATGAAAGACAATTTAACAACCCATATTTTAGTATACGGCTTTTATTTGTATTGTGTTTGATAAATCAAGGTGGGTTATTTTTTAGAATAATCTTGGTGCGCGTTGAAGCGCGTTACGCGTTACTTTTACTCGCTCAAGGTCGCGGGCACTTATTGTCGCCTGAACTGATTTTAATGAAACTTCATATGCACAAGCAGAATACATAGGTCTAAAAAGTTAATAAAAACGTTTTCGAAAAATAGTGTTACAGCTAAATTAGACCAATTATAAATTATCTATAGAAACAGAAATTTTTAATTAAGTATACTTTTTTTTAAAAGACATTTCAAAAATAATTTGAGCAAATTTTTAGACCTATGTATGCTACTTATGTGTATTAAGTTTCATTAAAATCGGTTCAGTCATTTCTGAAAATAAGGAATTAACAGTTTGTATGAAATTCCGTAAGGCGTAAACGCTCTTAAGCTATTACCTATCATAATTCACTTAGCATAGAATTACAGAGGTAACTTAATTCAAATTATTTCTAACAGTGTTATGAATGATCTGTGATGTCTTAAACAAAATAATAACACAATGATATTATGTAATGATGCATACAGTAAAAAAAACCGGCCAAGTGCGAGTCGGACTCGCGCACGAAGCGTTCCGTACCATTATTTATAATAAAAACGAGCAAAAAAATCCCTTTTTTTGTACGGGAACCCCCTTAAATATTTATTTTATTCTGTTTTTAGTATTTGTTGTTATAGCATCAACAGAAATACATAGTCTGTAGAAATTTCAACTGGCTACCTATCACAGTTCATGAGATACAGCCTGGTGACAGACGGACAGCGAAGTCTCAGTAATATGGTCTTTTTTATGGTTTGTATCCAAAGAGTCAAACGGGACCCCGTTTGACTCTTTGGGTACAAACCATAAAAAAGACTCGACTCATTGGTCAAGTGGTCTCAAGTGTGACTACTGAGCGTGAAAGCCTAGGTTCGATTCCCGAATCAGGCAAAGTGTTACTGGGTTTTTCCAGCAGCGACAGATTTGTGTTTGGTTGATGGCAATAGGCCTCCTTTTAAATGGGACTTAAACATGACTGGCCAAATGTGGGAGTTATATTAGGTGCATGTCTGCCTAACCCTTCGTCACGTGCGTGTTGTTGTATAACGTAAAACGATGCACAGTGAAAGAAAAATGTGATATGATCACATTTTTTTTTCTTTGTCCGTCGTGTAGTTTATTGAAAAGTATTGGACACGTATTTTTTCTTTTTTCACGTGGTCATAAAATAACGGAGATATATTGAGTTGAAATGGCGCATGATCTCACATGTAGGTAATTTTTATACCTACTTGTGACGTAGTGAGCCCCCACTCTCCAACTTTAATGAGTTTTAACTAAGTAATTTTTTGATAAAACAAAAAATACGTGTCTAATGTTTTTGTATTACCTGTCTGACGGACTAAATAGAATGTCGTTTTCTTTACCCAGTCTTCACCCCTATTGACCCACCCATATTGAGCAAGAATGCTTTTCAATAATAAGCTTGTTTTATTTACTTTATAGTATTTTATATTTTACAGAAGTAAGATTCCCTTGCATCGCCTATGTATCAGTCACTACTGTAGACTTCGAGAACTTGTCTGCATGTGTTGACGTGCTCAGTGTACAACACGAGTCAGTGTCTCTACCGGAGAACATTGTAGATGTACCGCTGATTGAGCTTTGGCCAACTATAAAACAACGAGAACAGTGCATCAATGTCGCTACAACTGCAGAGTTCATTGATTTGTTAAGGTAATTTCGCATACATAAACTCACGACTTTTTTCGTTAGTCAGACACTACTGAACGCCGCATACTGGATACGCCCGGGGCATTGGGAGATACCCCAGCCACCGTAGGCGCGAGCCTGTGGACGGTGAGTAATGGGCTAGCTCACCGTCCGTCCGTCTTATGACGACAGGCCGTGTCGACGGCGTGTTCTACGCGCGCCTCAACGAGATGTCAGCAAACCGGAAGGGGTCCGAGAGGGCCGATGCCTGCCAGGGCTGCGGGACTGTTCGAAAGAGATACCGTGGTACTGGAAATCCCATCCGTAAAAAAAAAAAACAAAAAAAATGCCGCATGCTATAAGCCTTAGGGGCCATCCTTTAATAACGTAAGGTTTTTGGCCACTTAAAGCCTTCCCTCCCATGTGGTGATACGTCGTGAGGTTTTAGGCTACCTCTCCTCCACTTCAGAGCATCACGTGTATAATTTTATTATTGAAAAAATCAAACGAAAAACTTTGATTTTTCAGATATAAATTTTCTTACTCGGGTTTTATGAATTGACATTACCTATTGGTAACATGCGAGATATTTTGTTACATAAGTTATAATATTTACTTCCAGATTCTACTACAATGACATCTGGATGCCATGGGACGACGCTGACGATAAGATTCTCCTGCCAAATACAATAGAAGAACGCATGCAACTCTGGTCTGATATGCACAACGGGACTATACCAAACTGTGTCGCTCGGTCCATAACGTTGCTCAGGAACAGTGCTATTGATGCCCATGAGAAACTGAGGCAACTGGACTCCTCGTTGTGTGAAGGGGACTTGGCAAGTGATGATGGTAAGTGTTGGATAACAGCAATAATAATAGCTTGATGTATATAAAGTATGCACGGTACGGCAGGGTTGGCACCGTGGTTGAGCCATCGACTGCTGCGCTGCGTGTCGCTGGCTCGATCCCCGCACGTAACAAATATTTGTATGGCCTACAGATACTTGTTCCGGGTCTGGCTGTTTGTGTTTGTGAGTTTAAATGTTTGTAAACGCACCCATGATACAGGAAAAATTCCTAGTGAGACGCAACATGTTAAAAAAAAAAAGTATACTCGTTCTAGCTAACATGAATATAAGGATTACGCCTACATAACAGTTCATGTTGCCCATTAGACATAGACATTATGTCTATACCCTCTTGAGTGGCATAAATAAATAGTACAACCATAAATCGCTCGCTGGAGAGCACACTCCAACGGTGTTACTTAACACATCTGCTTAGTACTCAAGCCTTAATAAAATTGACTGAATAAAACTGCCTATTAATGTATCTTCTTCTTCTTCATGGGGTTTTTGGTTTCCGCACTTAGTCCCTTAAGTGGACCATTGTGCGTGAGCCATAGTGGCCGTTATTCCAACCAGCCCACCTCCCTCCAGAAGCAGATTAGACTTCCCGGTCTTCTCAGGGCATCCGCGAGGGATCCTGGTGTTCCCAGGGTCGCCTCGCGAATCTTAGTGACACCGGTGCAGTCAAGCAGCACATGCGCCACCGTTTCCTCCGCATTCATGCATGCTCTGCACAGGGGAGTATCAGTGATTCCTAGAGTGTAGAAGTGTTTATTCAGTGAACAGTGTCCAGTGATGGTCCCCGACACCAGGCGCAGTCCATCCCTGTCCAGACGCAGAAGGCGCCTGGTCAGCTTTGTATCAAGGGATGGCATGGCTTCCTTGGCCTGCCTACATCCGGGTGTCGAGGTCCACCATTTTTCCGCTTGTGTTCGAGTGTGATCCTTTAACCAGTTTCTTAGCTGCTTGAAAGGAACGGGCACAATGGGCTCGGGTCCATAGGGTTTTGTGCTAGATCCTCTTCTGGCGAGTTCATCCGCCGCATCGTTCCCCAGGGATCCACTGTGACCTTTGATCCATTGTAGTGTTACCGTGTTGTGGCTTAGTACCGTGATTCGTTCTAGGGCGTTATGGCATTCTAGTATTAGTTTCGACGTGATCTGATTACTGTTTAGGGATTGGAGAACCGAGGCACTGTCAGAAAGTATACGAATATTGGTATACGTAACCTCTCTGGCCTCTATAGCGTGTGCCGCTTGGATAATACCTACACACTCCGCTTGGTAAACAGAGTTGAGCATTCCAAGTGGTTTGGATATTTTTATATTTAGGTCGTCGGAGAACACCCCGACACCTGTCCCGTTATCGGTTTTTGATCCATCAGTGTAGATTCTTAGCTCTTTTGTGCCTGAGTAGTCACACGACTCCGCTGTGAGTACGACGTTGTAATGTTTTTGGAAGCAGTGGGTTTTCAGGGTTCTGTCGATGGGTGATGCCATCATAGGCTGTTCTTTAATGGCATCTACTCTGATGCGTGTGTGTTTGATTCTGGAATCATTGCTTAAAGTGCCGGATGCTTCGAGTCTGAAAGTCGCTTTGGCCGCCTCCTCTCTTACGACGAGGTGTAGAGGTGGTAGCCCCAGCATCGCCTGTAAGGCAGCAGTGGGAGAAGTTCTCATACTACCGGTGATTGCTACGCAGGCAAGTCTTTGTAGTTTCTCGAGATCCTTTTGTGTCGTACTAAGATTGGTCCTGGGCCACCAAACTAAAGAGCCGTATGTGATGATTGGTCGGATAACTGTGGTGTATAGCCAGTAGGTGATTTTGGGGCTAATGCTCCAATTCCTCCCGAGTAGTCTTTTGCATTGCCATAGGGCTATACTAGCTTTTGTGGTGATGTAATCAGTGTGTTTCGCCCAGTTCAGCTGTTTGTCCAAAAAGATATACCCAGGTATTTGGTTTCAGTCGGCAGGCTTGGTGTGGTTCCAAAGAAGCTTGGTAACTGTAAAGTTGGCAGCTTCCTTTTCTTTGTGAAGAGGACGAGTTCAGTTTTGGTAGGGTTCACTGCTAATTTATGTTCCTTGCACCAGTCTTCTACAGTAGAAGACTGGTGCACACACGAAAATACACTATGCAACCTTATGCGCCAAGCCTTGAGGATAGTTAGAAAATACACTATGCAACCTTATGCGCCAAGCCTTGAGGATAGTAACTATCCTCAAGGCTTGGCGCATAAGGTTGCATAGTGTATTTTCGTGTGTTCCATTTATTATTATGGTCAGATCGTCAGCGTAGCCCACCGTGTAGTAGCCTCTGCTATTTAGACGCTTGATGAGGCTGTCTACTACAAGGTTCCACAGTAGCGGTGAAAGGACACCACCTTGGGAGCAGCCCTTCGCTACCATGGCTCTAGTTGTGTCATTTACCGTAACTCATACGGCCCTTAGTCGGAGCATGTTTGTGATCCATCCCCGCAGGGTCGAGTCCACATCGTGTTCCTCGAGGGCTGTGCTGATGCTATGGAAGATGGTTTTGTCAAAAGCGCCTTCTATATCAATGAAGACAGCTAGTCAAGAGCATTTGTGGTCCACTGCACATTCGATCTTGGAGATCATACTATGCAGTGCAGATTCTGTTGATTTTCCTGTGGAATACGCGTGTTGTTGTTTGTGAAGTGGCCGCTCCCGAAGAGGTCCGTCCCGAATATGCATCACAGAGTCTCTCGAGAGTTTTCAGTAGGAAGGATGTCAGGCTTATTGGTCTGTACGCCTTGGGTTGTGTGTAATCGGGTTTGCCTGGTTTGGGGATGAAAATGACTTTCACCTCCCGCCATGTGAGTGGTATGTATTTCTGTGCTATGCAGGCTTGGAAGATGACTGTCAGCCATGGCGTTAGGACGTCTACTCCCCATTGTAGCAGGGCCGGGAAGATTTCATCTAAGCCTGCGGATTTGTATGGTTTGAAAGTCTTTATTGCCCATTTTATTTTCTCTGTAGTCACTATGGTGTGGGCTCTGGCCCAGTCTTGGTCATTTGGTATGTGCCTTGGTTCACTCGCCCAGGTTCTGTCTTCAGATAGATTGCAGTCTGGGAAGTGGGTTTCCAGAAGGACTTTGCTAGTTTCGTGGGCCGACTTGGTGTAGGTGTTGTCTGAGGTTTTCAGCGAGCCGACGGTGCGGTCCTGATCAGTAGATAGGATCTTCCTTACACGCGCGGCTTCGCTGTTTGATTCAATTTCTTCACAGAATTTCCGCCAGGCTGCCCTACTGGCATACCTGACTTGTTTCTTGAAGGTGCATTGTGTTTTCTTGTATGAGTCCCAATCTTCTGGTAGTCTGGAGTTTTTAGCTCTGTTGAATTGTTTGCGCATGGTTTGCCTGAGCTCACTAAGTTCCGCATTCCACCAGGAGTTACCCTTGTTCTTGGTGTTTGGATCTCTTAGCTTGCAACAGGTGTGGTAGGCTTCGATTATCGATTCTGATAGTTTTGTTATGGTGTCTTCTAGTTGTTTGGGGTGCATTAGAATTTGTGACGTTTGGTGCTGTGCTAGTAGGGAGGCCAGCAGCCGCTTGTAGCCGGGTACATTGGTGCGGCGTGGGTTACGCCTGGGTCCGGGTCTATCTATATTGGCCACTAGTGAGAAGCGAATCCTTCTATGATCAGAGCAGGAAGGCTCGTTGGATACGTCAATGCCAATTAGTGATAAGTATTAATGTATCTTTTGTTGGAGAGATTCTAAATAAATAAATAAACATCTATATTTTTCCCCTTGGTCTCGTTTTCCCATCCATGAATTTGTCAGGACCCGGAGTTTGTTTGTGGTACCCCTGTGTCTTGGATAGGACGTTAATCTGTTGGTCTTGCGACTCTCCCTCTTTATACGATTGCCAGAGTAAAGAAAGAAAGAGTCCGAGAGTGTAAGTGCACACACTTGTGCACTATAATATATCCTTCGTACTAAAAAATAAGTTTATTTATTTTAAATAACTACTATACAGTCATATTTATATATATATATATATATATATATATATTACAACGATTAAGAAACGAATAAATTAAATAACTAAAATAACAATAAAATATAAAAGGACGTCAAAAAACTCCTCCTCAACGCTGTCAGCTGGTAATGCGCCCAAGAGACTGGCAGCATTGCCACTTTGTATGGCAATACTTAGCCTCTGGCCAAAGTAGGAAGCTACAACTAGGCGTTTCGAAATTTCCTTAAAAAGGCTCTAAGCACTTGGACCCCACGAACCCAGAGTTTCAACCCCAAACGAATCGAAAATATAGTTACCACAAAGGTTACTATATTTACGCCGCTTCGTACTTGACTAGTCTCTGGGAGTTCAGTCGTCAGGCGAGTTCAGTCGGCTTGCATTCTTACCTCCCATTATAGATTAGTCACCAAAAATTAATTCTAATTCACTAATTTATTACAGATTCACTTCTCCCCCCAAATTACATATCTTTGTGTGCGGAAATGAACGCGCGTTTGGACGGTCTGATGTCCAAGTGGACGCTCTATGAGAATTCGCTCATCAGGGAGCAGTACCTCGCTAGAGAACGGAGCAAGTTCCAGAAGAATAAGAGTAAGAAAAATGTAAGTAGCCACGACAAGTTATATAATGTAACCCTTAAGTTTTAACTAACTAAAATAGCACTGTTTATTAATTAACTAGCTGTCCCGCGCAACTTCGCCTGCGTCACATTTTCCCCGTTTTCGCAACATTTTTCATTGCTGCTCTGCTCCTATTGGTCGTAGTGTGATATATAGCCTTTCTCGATAACTGGGCTATCTAACACTGAAAGCATTTTTCAAATCGGATCAGCAGTCCCTGAGATTAACGCGTTCAAGCAAACAAACAAACAAACTCTTCAGCGTAATTATTAGTTTTAGATGTTAGCTCCCGCTATTTCGACGCTGTTGCAAGCGCCATGACTGGAGAATGCGGGTGTATGGTACGTAAATAATTAGGAGCAGACAAATCCGTCCATCATCTTTCTTTGTCTTTTGCTACGTGCACTACTAGCACTCGATACCAACTCACGTCAAAACACACTCACAATAACACCAGGGCCTCAAGTCTGCTATTTTTATAAACATCGTCATTCCAACACGATCCAATTGTCATTTTGCTAATAGTCCGTAATCTGCTAAATTCATAATGGTCTGTCAAATTCTATGCCGTTTCTTTCAATGGAGTGTCAGTGGTTGACCATTGTGAAGTCATAATGACGCCATTATATTAGTAGATTACCAAACTTGTCAAAATCAACAATTATGAAATCAATGATAGGCCATTCTGACACTATTGTAACAGCAGACTTGAGGCCCAGCTTTTGTAGAGTCCTTATTATGACGCCGGCTGTTTCTATTGAGCATATCTACATTGGATATTTCAATCGAGAGGAGTGCTTTAAATTGTTAAAAGTACGTACTTAACTATTTAAAGCCTTTTGATTTAGATATTTCAACTGCTTCTCTTGTCATTCTTGAAATGATTTGCTTGTCAGTTGACAAAATACGTGGCTTGTGAAACTCGATCCAGTTAATGGACCCTGACTGCAATAGATGTTCAGCTATTGCACAGCATTGTTTCACCATCCGCCGGCATTTTCCAGTCATCTTGTGATCATGGCGCTTGCTACAGCCTCGAAATCAGGGATGTTGTGGTGCTGCGTGACCGTAACCGAAACTATCGGATATCCGAAATAAAAACCGTATCCGTTTCACAAGTTTCGGATAGTTTCGTATAAAGGCGGAGTCTAAATAATACGACATGTTTCGACAGGTTTTTGTTTCACCGCTCGCGCGCCACGTGAATCTTGCAGTTTGTTTGTTATTTCTAGTCAGTCATAACATAACCTCTTTCATAACTAGTTAGTTTTTTATTTAAGAGTTGATACTTAATTTAAGAAAGTCTTGTGATAAGTATTAAATTGATATCTGTAGAAGAAGAAGAATTTAATTATTAGAAGAATTTAATTTGGCCATTTTTTATCAAGTTAATGTAGATTCTGCAAAATGTAAACAGTGTAATAAAAACTTTTCCCAGAAAGGAGGTGGCAATGGTCAATCTAATATCCGTGACCGAAACTATCCGAAACTAACGGATAATCCGAAATAATTACATATCCATAACCGTATCCGAAACCGATATTTTTAAAGTGAAACTTTTATTACATCGTCTCAAACTTTTTCGTCTGTGTGTTGCATGTCGCGTGACGCTCGGCCGCGGAGTAGGGATAAAGTGAAAGGCGCTCGTCAGAGCGCCTTTCACTTTATCCCTACTCCGCATTTTATACCCTTAATGGAATATTATTCCAAAAATTTTTAGTTAAATGTCTATAGTGTGAAAAAAAGTTTAACTTTTACCGTGGTTTCATAAAACCACACAATCCTTTTTTTATTCCTATATCCATATCCGTATCCAGATCCGATATATCATATCCATAACATCTCTCTGCTCGAAATATTGCTTACAATAATTGATAATCTCTGAAGATATCTAGTGACAGTGTAAGTTTAATTATAAACCGTGAAAGCTTAAAACAGTGTGTCATTAACTAGTTTTTTTTTTTTCGTTTTCCAGGTAGTTGCTCTCTGGGAAGGCGGCT
Organism: Cerastis leucographa; assembly: GCA_963082945.1. Classification (NCBI taxonomy): domain Eukaryota; kingdom Metazoa; phylum Arthropoda; class Insecta; order Lepidoptera; family Noctuidae; genus Cerastis; species Cerastis leucographa. Next base: position 13,398,388 of record OY720365.1, on the reverse strand, counting down.
CAATATTCGAGTTCGGCGAGATATCAAAATTCCTGGCCTCTCACTTGACGAGCGAGTACCACCTCAGCATGATGACGTCTGCCGAGGATGCCTTGGCGTTGGAGCCTGAAGAGCTGGTAGTCTGCAGCCGGAACCATGAGATGCCCGATGTGCCGCTGTCCAATATTAACATCACTAGTTTCAACGGTATAATACTAAAGACATACTTATGAATGTAATAAAATGGCGCGGGCTTGGTAGAAACTACATAACGTCACGTACTCTGATTCTTATACATGGTGTAAATCACCTCATCACGAAGCCGTCAACCAAGCATTCTGTACATGAAACTAAGTAACTTTACGCAAAAATTATTGCTGGGAAACAACTTTTTTTTGGGGGGTGTAAAATCATGTTTTGTGGTAGAACTCAATGTAACGCACTCAAAACATTGTGCTGATGGACGCATTGAATAGTACGGGGGTCGTGGAGGTGTTTAAAATAAAAATCTTACATTAAAAACTTGTATTAAAAAAAATACTTGTCAAAAAGTTGGAACTTTGACCCCTAATATCTCCGTAACTAGAAGGTTCCCAGGTATGGTGTAGAACATAAAAATGATCGCAATGACAGGGAGAACCAGTGCCTTTCGGCTTTGTTAAGAGGTGTTTTACACCCTTTATAGGGTGACTGATAATTAGTGACCGATACTTAAACACATGATTGTAATCATTATAACAAAAACTTTCCCAAAGAAACATTTTTTTTAACACTCATTCACTTTCACATTGAGATATCAATATTCCAAGTTGTTTGGAGTAAAAATGTACTTGTAGGGACACCCACCCACTATGCGCAACCCTTGGAGGTTGTATTATTAACTAGCTGTCCCGCGCAACTTCTTCTGCGTCACATTTTCCCCGTTTTCGCAACATTTTTCACAGCTGCACCGCTCTTATTGGCCGTGGCGTGATAAATCGGACCAGTAGTTCCTGAGATTAGCGCGTTCAAGCAAACAAACAAACTCTTCTTTATTATTAGAAGATTAGATCAATTTTGATGTTCTATTATTAACTAGCTGTCCCGCGTAACTTTGTCTGCGTCACATTTTCCCCGTTTTCGCAACATTTTTCATTGCTGCACCGCTCCTATTGGTCGTAGCGCGATAAATGGGCCAGTAGTTCCTGAGATTAGCGCGTTCAAACAAACAAAGAAACAAACTCTTCAGCTTTATAATATTTGTATGCTGAATTTTGTTGTTTAATTTTTAAATGCTTTTGCTGTACCTACAACGAGTGAATTACCTGTCATAACTATCCAAATCCAAAAATCCACTCTACCTGTTTCATTCCAGACGCAACCCTAGAAGCTTCAGACATGCGTTCCTGCCTGCTCATGTTATCAGACGAGTGTCGTCTCCGCAAGCTGCGCCTCCTCTGCTCGGCCGTCAACACGGTCATCGTCATGAGGAGCGGCAAACTGCACGCCGTGGGCTGCGTGATACAGGACCACTCCAGTAGCTCACGGGTAATTGGTACTTGCTATACTCGAGGATACCTACATACAAGGTGTTGTTTTGCATTCTCGTCAAAATTCAGGAGGTTGTACCAAAATACATAAATATTCAATTAAAATTACGGTACCTAGTTAATTATTAATAAACGCTGATTTTTAGGGTTCCGTACCCAAAGGGTCAAACGGGACTTTATTACTGGAACTTTGCTGTCCGGCTGTCACCAAGCTGTATCTCATGAACCGTGATAGTTAGCCAGTTGAAATTTCTACATATTATGTATTTCTGTTGCCGCTATAACAACAAATACTAAAAACAGAATAAAATCAATATTTAAGGTGGACTCCCATACAAAAAAATGTTTTTTTTTCTCAAATTTTTTTGTTGCCGACCCAACATATTAAAGCCTAGGCAGATGATGGTTGAGCTCAAAAGGAATGTAAAGATTTTTCTACGTTTCTGTTTCAGAGCGATTTCGCACAAGGTATTGTTGCGATGTCTGGAGCGAAGATCCTTCTAGAAGACTGCACGTTTGACAACTTTTATTCTGGAATCGTCGTTCACAAAGGAGCACAGGTAAATTAATTCAAATGTTTAATAATAGGGGATGATCACATTTTTTTTCTTTGTCCGTCGGGTAGATTATTGAAAAGTATTGGACACGTTTCTTTTCTTTTTTCACGTGGTCATAAAATTACGGAGATATATTGAGTTGAAATGGCGCATGACGTCACATGTAGGTAAGTTTTATACCTACTTGTGACGTAGTGAGCCCCCACTCTCCAACTTTAATGAGTTTTAACTAAGTAGGTAATTTCTTGATATTTTGATAAAACAAAAAATACGTGTCTAATATTTTTATATTACCTGTCTGACGGAAAAATAGAATGTCGTTTTCTTTACCCAGTCTTCACCCCTATTGTCTCATTTATTTTGTTGTTTATTACTGCAAGTATAAGTCGCCAATTGCAAGGCGTATTCATGGTTAAGCAAGGCTTGCCGAGGTCAGCCTGTAGATGGGTAAACATCGTCACCGGTATGCACGTCAAGGTTGTTGCCGGCTGGGTCTTATAAAATAACGAAAGAAATCAGACGCTTGGGAATACGAAGGCCCGATTTCGCTATTTATTGATACATAAGAGGAGAGCAGCCGTGGCCCAGTGGTGGCAGCCCCGACTTACGAACAGTTATCCGTGGGTTCGAACCCAGGCGCCTGCCTGCCCGACATCGTGATTATTCGTGTTTTTTAGGGTTCAGTATCCCGACATCGTGATTATTCGTGTTTTTTAGGGTTCAGTATCCCGACATCGTGATTATTCGTGTTTTTTAGGGTTCAGTATCCAAAGGGTCAAACGGGACCCTATTACTGAGACTTCGCTGTCCGTCCATCCGTCCGTCTATCACCAGTCTGTATCTCATGAACCGTGATAGTTAGCCAGTTGAATTTTTTACAGATCATGTATTTCTGTTGATGCTATAAGATACTACAAACTGAATAAAATAAATATTTTTTAAAAGAAACAATTTAATAATAAAAAATACTTAAACGAGCAAAAAAATCACTATTTTGTATGGGAGCCCCCCATACAATAAAGTGAATTTTTTGCTCGTTTTTATAAATAATGGTACGGAAGCCTTCACGTGCGAGTCCGACTCGCACTTGGCCGGTTTTTATTTCTGAACTCCTCTCCCCTTTTTAAACTTCACGTGATGCAAGGCCGACCCCTTAAATATTTCTTTTACATCGATGCCAGGCGAAACATTACCTATTTACTGTTTGAAATTTAACAACGGTTTTTAATATTCTTCCAGTTGGAGCTAAGAAACTGTAAAATCCGGAACTGTGGCGTCGGCATACAGATGTACTCCGGATCGAAGGTTGAACTGAACGAGACGACCATAGAAGAATGTAACGAGCAGAGCATACGGTGTGAGATCGACATGTCGCTGGACACAGGCGTTGGCAAGCACATAGGTGTTAATGGGTAAGGATTTTATCTTCATTACGTACGAAATACAGGCCCCATTTAGTTAAAAACGTGATCATCATCATCATAAGCCTATAATGTTCCCACTGCTGGGACACAGGCCTCCTTTCTATGAGAGGGAGTGGGCTATAATCCACCACGCGGGCCCAGTGCGGGTTGGTGAAAAACGTGAAAGACCTATTTGCAAAATAAATATCATTATTTTAGCATGTTTATATTGATTTAAAGCCAGACTAAACTATCGGCTGAAAGGAAGTCTGCAGTCTGTGGGTACTCTTGTACCATAATTCAATAGGGATGGTGACTCATTTTTTTTATTTGTCTATCGGGTAGATTATTAAAAAGTATTTGACACGTATTTTTTCTTTTTTCACGTGGTCATAAAATTACGGAGATATATTGAGTTGAAATGGCGCATGACGTCACATGTAGGTAAGTTTTATACCTACTTGTGACGTAGTTAGCCCCCACTCTCCAACTTTAATGAGTTCTAACTAATTAATTTTTTGATATTTTGATAAAACAAAAAATACGTGTCTAATATTTTTGTATTACCTGTCTGACGGACAAAATAGAATGTCGTTTTCTTTACCCAGTCCGATCCCCTATTGTTAACTTCTTGTTTCAGAGTGGAGGGTCTACTAGTAAATAACAACTGCAAGATTGGCACCGGTAATCTACAAAAAGAAGTACTAGTGGTACAACAAGACATAAGCATATGAAGTTATGATACTCATGCAGACGAGTAATGCTAATCTCTGTCAGTCATAATAATATGAAATAAAATTGTATTCTACGTCATTTTAATGTTCTGGGAACAATATTTTTAATACTAAACATAATATTATAGAAGCCTGTATCTAAATATCTCTTAACGAATTATCTTAAAATTTTGTTTAATATTTTACCTTACTTTTTAACCAAAGGTTTACAATAATCTGCTTTTCTGCGCTGCTTTTTTTATTTATTAGTTACTAGCTGTGCCGCGACTTCATCCGCGTGGAATTTAACAAAAAAGTTGTTTAGTTTTTTTTTCACTTTTATATTATTATTATTTTTTCTAGAAAAGAATAGCCTAAGTAACTCCTTATTACTTCAGCTACGACGACGACGGACTTTAACTGGCAGCAGTAAAAGTCCCGTCAAAATCAGTCCAGGCGTTCCAGAGATTAGCTGTAACAAACAGACAGGACAGACAAAAATTGTAAAAAAAAAAATATTTTGGTATATGTGTACAAAACGTGTAGTACAGTACGTGTAGTAAAAAGCGGTTATTTTAACATTACAAACAGACACTTCAATTTTATTTATTTGTATTGATTAGGGCCTCAACTACCGAATACTGACGGCAGCATTGATTAGATACAACTGAAATAAATAAAATTTAATAATAGATGATGCAAATCGGATCGAGATCCGTTGTTTTACCCGATTGCAGCGAAGCGCAAAAGGAGGGTTAGTAATCATATGTATTGATATACGTTTTTAAGTCGTTTATTTCACGATGTCCTGGCGGGCCAACTAAACCGATTTTAACGATTTAAACCCTTGATTGTGTACAAATATTTCTTATAAACATTTAAATTTAAAGCAATAATTATAGGTTATAGCAATTGTGTAGTTGATTTAGCAGCTTTAACTAACTCGGGTAAACAGTGCCTTTTATGTTATCTAAAATGTATTTAATATAGTTGGAATATCTTCCATGTTTTTATGTTCCAGTAAAATAGTTTAATAACTTGATTTGTATTTTTATTTTAATTTATAAAACCAACGTGTTACGCGAATGGATAAAATAAGAAATGAGTACATAAGAGGACGCGGGCCTGTGGACGGTGAGTAATGGGCTAGCTCCCCGTCCGTCCGTCTTATGACGACAGGCCGTGTCGACGGCGCGTTTGTGTTCCACGCGCGCCTCAAGGAGATGTCAGCAAACCGGAAGGGGTCCGAGAGGGCCGATGCCTGCCAGGGCTGCGGGACTGTTCGAAAGAGATACCGCGGCCCTGGAACACAAAGGGCTAAGAAGGAACATGGATGGGTTTCAGTCAGTACAAGTCTGACACTCCCTCCCGCTTCGCCCATAACGGGAGAAGTAATTTGACGACTTTCCATCCGTAAAAAAAAAAAAGTACATAAGAGGAAGCCTGAAAGTGGTGCAGGTGACTGAAAAGATGTGTGGTAATCGGTTGTCGTGGTATGGGCATGTGATGCGGAGGAATGAGGAAAATATCTTGAGGAAAGTTTTGAGTATGAATGTGGATGGTTATAGGAATAGAGGAAGACCAAAGAAACGATGGATGGACTGTGTGAAGGATGATATAGCAAGAAAGGTGTCTCAGGAGATGACAAGTAATAGCGAAGTATGGAAGAAGAAGACATGCTGCGCCGACTCCTAATAAATTGGGATAAGGGCAAGATATTCTCTTGCCCTGATGATGATTTACAAAACCCTCGAAGTATGGATTCATGACCAGTTGATAGCATTATGTACGCCCCCTTTTATATGGGACTTATCTAGCGAAATGAGGGTGGACCATGGGCAACACACGTGTCAAACTTCAGGGTGTGTTGCAGGCGGGCGGTTTTATACCTAACACTAGTGTCAGTGATCGAAAGTCTGACAACCAGTCTTACCAATGTGTATTTTTATTTACTGGGTGGTGTAGGTCAGATAGGCAGTCGCTTATGTAAAATACAGCTGCATCCATTTAGACTGGAAGCCGATTCCAACATAGTTTGAAAAGGCCGTTTTAAATCACCGTTTTTTTTATTTTAATAAAAAGGTTTTGATGCAAGTTACTGTCAAATGTGATTCCTTTCTTTGGCGGGTTTGTTGACACAAAAAAATATAAAAAACTAGCTGTACCCAGCATGCGTTGCAATGCACTTTTTACTACCCACCTACCCTATCCGACCTACCTACCCTATCCTACCTACCCTACCCGACGCTACCTACCTACCTACTCTACCCTACCCTACCTACCTACTCTACCCTACCCTACCCTACCCTTACTACCTACCTACCCTACCTACCTACCCTACCCTACCTACCTACCCTACCCTACCCTACCTACCTACCCTACCTACCTACCCTACCCTACCTACCTACCCTACCCTACCTACCTACCTACCCTACCCTACCTACCTACCCTACCTACCTACCTACCCTACCTACCTACCCTACCCTACCTACCTACCCTACCCTACCTAACCTACCCTACCCTACCTACCTACCCTACCCTACCTACCTACCCTACCCTACCTACCTACCCTACCCTACCTACCTACCCTATCCTACCTACCTACCCTACCCTACCCTACCGTATCCTATGTCCTTCTCCTGGCTCTAAACTACCTCCCTGCCAATTTTCAGCTAAATCGGTTCAGCCGTTCTTGAGTTATAAGTGAAGTAACTAACACGACTTTCTTTTATATATATAGATAGATTTGGAGATTACGAAATTAATTTGAAGTCAATTTAAAGGTCGTTCAATACATAAAAGAACAATAAAAAACACGCAAAAAAATCGTTTCTTTATTAAAAAAAAAGCTGGTCGAGTCACAACACAACAAATACACTTCAACCAACGTCGGCACGGTTGGAGCAGTGGTTGAGGGATCGACTGCTGCGCTGAGTGTCGCGGGTTCGATCCCCGCACGGAACTAATATTTGTATGGCCTACAGATAGTTGTTCCGGGTCTGGCTGTTTGGGTATGTTAGTTTAAATGTTTGTAAACGCACCTACGGTACAGGAGAAATTCCAAGTAAGGGGCAAAGTTATTAAAAAAAAAATACTTATCTGTGCAGGCGGAAAAAAACGGAACTAAAATGAATATATATACCAAGTTTGACATATCGATGTAAATTTTCTTGACAAGCAACGCCACCTGCACATTTAAAGTGGTCATACCATGATAAGTGCGGTACCTACTCACAGATTATAAATTAATGTACATGTATGCTCCTCAATTACGGAAATTGGCTGTGTCTTAACCCTAAGACACAGCCAATTTCCGTTCAGTTCACACCGAGACGCGACGCGACGTGACGCTGCGCGCACCCTTTTAAAGAGCGATTCAAAATATAACTTTATTTTCTACACGAAAATATACACATTTCGTTGTGAGAATTCAGAATACGTTGCGCCACGCAGCGCTGCGCCGCGAGGCGTAGGGCGACGCAGCGCGGCGTAGAGCGACGCAGCGCGAAATCACTGGCCTCGTCAAGTATCGTCGCGTCGCGTCGCGTCTCGGTGTGAACTGACCCTTACTGACGAACAGAACAGACGGACAGGACGATTCTACATACAAACTCAAAAATCAAACACCAAAACTCGTCCTAATCAAAGCGATCAGTCGCGAAAATACGCGATCGTATCGTTCATTATGTCACTAATTTGTTTGGGAATCCGGAAAACGCCCTTTCACGCCTAGACTACGCATTCTGATTCGCTTTTACTGAACTTTCGTTTTGGTTAGAACGTAGCCTATTGTCCTAGATAGTTAAGGATAAAAGAGCAGAGTACGTAGTCGCATTATCAAGTCCAAAGTCCGTATTTTGTCACTTTAGTACCAAATAAGAACAAGACCGAACTTTGGACTTCGCAAAAAAAAAAATATGATTATCTTCATACCTAACAAAAACAGCCTTATAATTTTCAACAAGTCATTGCTTGTAGTGGTGATTAAATTACTATAAACTTATCTAATGTTATCTTATCATTCTCTTTATTCACACAAACTCACAATTTTTTTTACTATGGTGATAGAAAATGTAGATAACCACCTTCTACATATACCTACTCACATCCCCACTAATATTATAAATGTAGTGTAATATTATAAACTACTCAACTGATCATCATGAAACTTTGTACACATATTCTTGGAGGTATTAGAAGTAACATAGGCTATATATCATCACGCTACGACCAATAGGAGCGGAGTAGCAATGAAAAATGTTGCAAAAACGGGGAAAATGTGACGCAGACGAAGTTGCGCGGGACAGCTAATATTTTATGTCGATATGTCTCAGAACAGAAAGAGATCCCGCTTAATAACAGACTTCAATATATGAGGAGGTTCTCAATTCGTCGGAATCTTTTATCTGTAGTTATTTTCCATACATAAAAAATGAAAGATTCCGACGTTTTTTATTCGAAGACGCCTGGACCGAGTTGAAAATGTTTTTAGTTAATTTTTAGACCTATGAATTCTGCTTATGCGTATGAAGTTTCATTAAAATCGGTTCAGTCAATTCGGAAAATAAGAACTTGAAAGTTTGTATGAAATGCCGTAAGGTGTCTTATCCGATTTCATTCATCTTTTTTTTTCAAATTGTTTCTTATACTTTGTAGAAGGTTTTTATGTAGGTAGGTAGGTAGTAGTAGGTAAGTAGCAGGTAGGTAATTAGATAAGTATGAATTGGGTAGGAACAAGTCAGCGCAATCATTATACGTAATCTAGCATCTCTTTCCTTGAAAAATCTATTAATAATATCGCAATGAACTTCACACATTACATCGTTGTAGTGAGACAGGTACCTAATTACCAACTACCATTAGTTATCCGTCGTTATGTACCTATTGTCACAACTGCGACATACGAAAAGTGGGTCGTAAGTTCAAACTTAGGCAGATATTATAGGTAGGTACTGTAATTTATTTCAACATCTACATATATTCTTAAAGAAGATAATATACTAACCTCACCTTATTGGTGAAGTCCTTTAGAAAGGTCAGCTGGCTTACCGTGACGTCTTAAAGCAGTATTGTTTTACTCTTATTCCAGTGTGGGAAAGAGACGGAGCTATACAGGTCGTCTAGCTCCATCTCTTTCCCACTCTGGAATAAGAATGCAACAATAATGTTTTAAGGCGTCATAGTAACCCCTTTATTTATTTTTACGGACGGAAAATCGTCAAATAACCCCCCCCCCCCCACTCTGGGCAGAGCGGGACAGAGTGGCAGACTTGTACTGACTAAAACCCATCCATGTTCCTTCTTAGCATTTTGTGTTCCAGGGCCACGGTATCTCTTTCGAACAGTCCCGCAGCCCTGGCAGGCATCGGCCCTCTCGGACCCCTTTCGACTTGCTGACATCTCCTTGAGGCGCGCGTGGAACACGAACGCGCCGTCAACACTGCCTGTGTATCTCTTTCGAACCCTCCCGCAGCCCTGGCAGGCATCGGCCCTCTCGGACCCCTTTCGACTTGCTGACATCTCGTTGAGGCGCGCGTGGAACACGAACGCGCCGTCAACACTGCCTGTCGTCATAAGACGGACGGACGGTGAGCTGGATAAACGACGAATAATCTCTTTCGATTTTGTGTTTGATCTTGTCAATTTTAATTTAAGCATCTGAACCACATCTGACTCTTATTCCAGTGTGGGAAAGAGACGGAGCGATACAGGATGTCTAGCGCCATCTCTTTCCCACACTGGAAAAGGAGTAAAACAATGTTTTAAGGCGTCATAGTAACCCCTCAGATGTATCAACGTGGACGAGGCAAAAGTAATTATGTAAAGATCGTAGCAGGCAGTGATGTTCTATGGTTTCTGCCTACCCCCCATAGGATAACGGCGTGAGATTCTGTATGTATTATGTCATCACAAAGACCAAGTGTATTCAGACGACGTTGTGTAAAAACTAGTATATAAAAAAAACCTTTTATCAGAACGTGAATCGCGCCAAAACAAACGTAAAGGTCGACTCAGGTCTAAAGTTCGTTCATTGGACTTTAAATCTTAAGTGTATGACCACAAAAACATTAAGTCTAAAGTCCATGCGTTGGACTTTAGACTCAAATTACTGTCTTTATGGACATACACTTAGTATTTTACAACATTTTTACGTTATGTAATATTAAACTAGGTCACACTTAACTGACACACCTTCATAACATCACGCCTCTTGGGCTCAAAAGGTTAGTAGGCTGAGGTACACCTGTGGTACACTCATACTTGGCCAGTAAAGTTTTTAGTCCTATGTAGCAAGGAGCGAGCCTGCTGCCAACAACAGGGCACAGAGATAAGAAAGTTCATTTCCTAACACTTTGTCCGATCCGCGAATCGAACCCAGTACCATGAGGTACTCTCAGCTCAGCAGTAGCGATTTCGACCCTGAGACCAACGAGGCAGTCTTAGAAAAAAACAATGTCTGACTAAAAAACGATGTACAACTAAAAGCGCTGGATTTTAACTTTTGTCAAAATCCGAGGGTTGAAAATCCAATGGATTGTCTCGAATTAGTAAAAAGGACATAACCAATAGAAACACAACTGTATGAGACAGAACAAAGGCCCACAGACCAGATAAAATATTTTATCTTGACGGAAACAATATCTGTGAACTATTAACATAATCTCGTTAATAAAGCTGCAATTATCAAACATATTATTATCACCGGATGTTAGGCCATTGAACCAATATATAAGTATTAAGAAAATCTCTCAGATCGTCAAACGGCGTCCGACTGTCGCGCAATAAAGACGTGTGTGATATAAAGTGATAAAAATAAAAATGAAGCTAGCGCCTTTTGACGTCACCAATGAAAACTATAATTTAGGACATTTGTGTATGGATAGCCTTAGGACCCGACCTAATGCTGTGTGTCAGGTTAGTAGATCATTTTAATTGATTAGGTAAACCTAGCGAGGACTCCGTAAGTAAATAAATAGGAAACAGGTATAAAAGCCTGTATCAAACAGGCTATAAATGTATAACAAAAAAACAATACATGTTATCACTGCAAGTCTGAGATAAGTACCTAATTCATTTTTAAATATAAAGGGTGTAAAACACCTCTTAACGAAGCCGAAGGGCACTGGTTCTCCCTGTCATTGCGATCATTTTTTTATTCTACACCATACCTGGGAACCTTCTCGTTACGGAGATATTAGGGGTCAAAGTTCCAACTTTTTGACAAGTATTTTTTTAAATACAAGTTTTTAATGTAAGATTTTTACTTTGAACACCTCCACGACCCCCGTACTATTCAATCCGTCCATCAGCACAATGTTTTGAGTGCGTTACATTGAGTTCTACCACAAAACATGATTTTACACCTCCCAAAAAAAAGTCATTTCCCAGCAATAATTATGTTCATAATAACAGAATTTATTAGCTTTATTTTCACACACAGACAATAATATAGTTAATCTATAATTATGAAATACTAATGATTATGTTTGCTTGGTTTTTTTTTTTAATACTTTGGAGGAGAAGCTCATGGCTAAATAATAACAGCCACACGGTTCGTTCTTTAAGGCTTAACCTTGGATGTGTGACCATAACTGTACTACATACAGACTTTCCTTGTGCCTCGGAAAGCACGTTAAGCCGTTGGTCCAGGCTGTCATTTGTAGATCTGTTTCAAAAACTGCTGATTATCAGCCTAATTTGATTAAATGACTTTTGATTTTGAGATCTTTGACAGTCCTTACGAGTTGTCAGAAGCTAACAGTCTGACATCTAGCCTTACCAAGGGGTATCGTAAGAATGGAACAATAATGTTTTATGACGTCATGGTACGCCACCTGGTTAGATTATTTTAATTTAAAACCTTTTATATGTTCTTTGCAGACTGTACAGTTATTTTTGTCACTTGAAAGATAGCGGTCAGTAAACTCATAGGTACTATTTTAGTATCAAACTATAAATACTTTCAGTATGTAGGTAGGTTAACTCCACTCTTTTACATGAGAGCTCAGAATAAAACTCTTACTGGCAAGTTATATTGATGAAATCAAGCGTTTCTTTGCAGAAATCCACGACACTAAACTGGCAGGTCTGTACTGTCAGAAAATTGGGAATATGCTCATTTTTTAAACAAAATCCCGTGCACACGATGACCACATCTATTTAACACCCTTATTACTATTGGTCCGCACAAATAGTTTGCGGACCATAGTGAAACAAAAAATGACCCGACCGAAAAATACCGTTTTTTAAATATGTAGGTACATACCTACTTAAGTATGCAAAAAGCACCAAACAGTGAAAAATAACTTTAGCTTCAGAAGTCCTTAACTTTAGTTTGTTTAGTTCCGTGTTTTTGCCACAGACTTCTGGCCAAAGATTTGTTTTGAAGTCTGTTTTATTTTTTGCAGTATAAGTAAACTAAAGTAATCTCTGTTAATAGTTTTATCAACTTGTAATATTTCTCTTTGGTAAACATTGCAACAAAGTAGTTTCAAGGAGGCATAATTACTTGGATCCGTTTTTGTACAGTACGTCTACCATGAGTTTTAACAATCTATACTCGCTAGCGTCTGTAGTTAAAAAAATGTTTGAAAACTTTTACAGCGCCTCTAGCGGATAGTTGGGTACTAAAATGCGCAGTATGAGTCACTATAGTTATCTATCCTACGTCACCGTGTAGTAAACTATACTACAGCGACTGCAAGTTTGGGCTTCATTTGCTTAGAATTTGGTAGTAAGCACCAACACAGCTCATGGTACCATTGAAAAAGCTAACTATAGTATTTGCGTATTGACGGAACTATTGCAGTTACGTCAAGCGATCTAACTATGACAACTCATGGTAGACGTACTGTTCGCATAAAAAGTTGTGAATTAACATTTCCATCCTTTTCTCAATTATGTTGGAGTCTGCTTCAATAAAAAGTTCTCTCTGGTTGTTGTTCTAGTTTGATCATATCTTTATTCTTAGAAACAAAATCCATACTAATATTATTATTGCGAAAGTAACTCTGTTAGTTTGTTACCTTTTGACGACTAAACTGCTGATCGGATCGTAATGAAATTTGGCAAATAGATAGATTATATTATCCTGGGGAAGGACAAAGGCTCTTTTTTTCTCGCACATTTTTTTTTCTCACAAAATTTTTACGCGAACGAAGTCGCGTGAAACAGCTAGTATACAATAAATGAAACATATTTTGTAACGTTATTTCTCATATCTTTTAAAATTCTTATTATGTACTGCACAATTTGCTTGCCGGGTTTGAACTTGTAACCATTTGCCTGATAAGCGGTCCCCTTAACCTTTGGGCCATAGGCCCATCATGACAATGTTTTAAAACCGATAAAAAAACGAGGCATAACAACTTGATAGAGCCGTCAACGGCCATTATAAAAAAAAAAAAAAACCCTGTCTAAAAATGCGAAAATGAAAATAGGCATTGGCAAAAAAGGGTTTTCTGTCTCGTAAGCATCTCTTTACCATATTACCGGTTTCCGTCAAAAAGAAAAAAAAATACCTACCCGTTTTATTATTGATTCGGAACGAGCGTCATTAGCATAGTCCTTAAATTTGACGAGGATGAAAAAACAACAGCTTGTATTAGGGATCGAAATCTACAATCCGGACTGCAAATAAGAAAAAAACTACTGGAATAGCCCAATAAGGCTGCTCGACCTGAGAATCGAACATCGAACCCCACAAATTTATTAATAAGTAATGTTAGTTAAACTTAGAACCCATTAATATTAACTATTGCAGAATGGGTCGGGAATCACTTTATTGGGTGCAACGATTACAAATTAAAAGAGATCACAGAATTAATAGTAGACTTTCTTATATTTTTCTTCAGTGACCCCTTTTAATTTGTAATCGTTGCACCCAATAAAGTGATTCCCGACCCATTCTGCAATATCTGGCGACCGTGAAAATGGATAAGGTAAAAGAGTCTAAGACTAATTCTCTGATCCCTTTTATTTTGTAATCATTGCACCCAATAAAGTGATTCCCGACCCATTCTGCAAAATTGCTTACTGCCGTGCACAAGTTTAATCTTTAAAGTTTGGAACAAAACGGTCTTTGAAGAAGATGACTGGTTCAGTACAGTTTCTGGTGGGTTAGAGCTGTCAGCGGTTTGTTGAGTGATTGTGTCCTTGTCTTTATCCAGGCCACCACACATTATGGGATAATGCCTTCTACCACAGATCACACATTTAGGGTGTCTTTTGCACCGATTCCACATATGACCGATTGTCAATAGCCTCTAGCTTAAGTTTTTTAACTGTCTCGCTTGTTACAAACGAACGTTGTGCACCAGAGTCGAGTAGAGCTCGTACTGTCAATTGACAGGACGAGTAGAGTTGAGTCACACGTTGTTCGGAGGAGCTGTCACCAAAAAGCAAAAACACAAACTATATGATTTCAGCGTCAAGAATTTATACAGCAGCTTCGTATTTAAGATACAAGCCTTAGAACAAGAAGTAATCTGTGGAAGTCTTCCGAAACTGAATAAGAGCGATACTATTGTTTCTCTATTGAAAAAGAAGGGTGTTGTGCTTTCTGATTGTATAGATGACAATGTTATTATTGATTTATTAATTCTGTGATCCCTTTTAATTTGTAATCGTTGCACCCAATAAAGTGATTCCCGACCCATTCTGCAATAATTAACAATTATATTTGTCCGTGGTGCAAGGCAACTGGACTTATCACAGTTGCCAAAGACAACTAAAAAAAAAATTGTCCCTTTGTGCCTATTGGTTTTGATTTGTTCTGTCTCCTGCTGATATGAAGGGAAGTGGCAAATTATGTTTTTCCTACTTCTCCGCTATTCTTTTCCGATAAATTTCGCTGCGGGATCCAAGACACTTAAATGATTTCTTTGGGACTTCGTTGAGCTTCATTGTCTCAGCGCTTTTCTGGTGGTCGCCACTGTTGATTCTGGCTTTCAAGAGTTGCAGTGGTTTGGGAATAGGGGATCGGACTGGGTAAAGAAAACGACATTCTATTTTGTCCGTCAGACAGGTAATACAAAAATATTAGACACGTATTTTTTGTTTTATCAAAATATCAAAAAATTACTTAGTTAAAACTCATTAAAGTTGGAGAGTGGGGGCTTACTACGTCACAAGTAGGTATAAAACTTACCTACATGTGACGTCATGCGCCATTTCAACTCAATATATCTCCGTAATTTTATGACTACGTGAAAAAAGAAAAAATACATGTCCAATACTTTTCACTAAACTAACCGACGGACAAAGAAAAAAAATTGGATTATCCCCTATTGTGTGGCGGGCTTGTCCCAATACAAAAAAATGGTAGTGGTAAACCGAAGTGACTAAAACCAGAGCCAACGGAAGACCATAGACCATTGTAATAGATTGTACCATTGTTTTTTTTTTCCAAATCCCGCTTTGGCCTAATCTTAATCTACACAACTGATAACAAGCTGATTCATTCACTGTTCGACACTGACCTGTGAATAAAAAGAAGTAAACATTATCAGCTATACTGCACTCACCTGCCGGAAATCGTAAACTCAGTCATTCATACGGGCGAAAGTTTTACGTGACAACGACTTTGAGTGGTAAAATAATTTTAATGTGAATACCTATTCATTCGTATAGTAGGAAGAAGGATGAAATAATAGTAACAATTTAAAACATTTATTTATACAAAGAATTATATTTAAAACATTAATTTATACAAAGAATCTCGCACTGAATTTCATATTAACAAAATTTTATTTTTACCTTTACACATACATACGTATTTATATACAAATATACATATATAGAGGCACGCGTCCCTTCCACTCGGGCATGGTTAGCCCGCCTAAGAGCGAGAGAGACAGACATAAAAAGTGAAAGGCACGCGTGCCTCTCACTCATTCTCATTGTGAGCGCATAACGTGAGCGGAGCGTAACGCAGTTTCTTGAAGTGTCACCCGGCAAACCAATTTATAAGACGTTGTCACGTCAAAAAAAAAGGTACGGTACTTTCTACTACGCATAGTGGACAGCTGAAGTAACCACTTGTAGCGGATCCGACTTACGAGTCTGCGGGTCATGGGTTCGAACCCAGGCATGTGTGTGTTTTGGCTGTTCCGAAAACTTTACTATTCTATGACCTCATTCTCCAACACCCAGATCATGGTCGAACTCATCTGCCTTGGCTTTTACCAAATATGTTGGGGTCGGCTTCCAGTCTAACCAGATGCAGCTGAATACCAGTAGGTATTTTACATGAGGAGCGACTGCCTATGAGACCTCCACAACCCAGTTAGTAGGTACTGGGTAATACGATCCCACTTGGTCAGACTTTCGGGCCACTGACTAACTGTAACAACTATCAAAGATCTATAAATGATAGACGAGACCAACGTCTAAACTTGTTTTCCGAGGTACGGAGGAAACTTGCCATGTAATGGGTGGTCACCCATCCACAATCCAACCTAGGCAAGCGCGGCTTATTTTGAAGATCGACCCGAGCAGAAATAAAGGTGAATTAACAAAAATAACCATGACTTTAACCTTTACTCGAAGAACCATACTGTATTAACGCCAATACACGGTGTGTAATTTTAGTTTAAAACAAAATAATTTAAGTTTTGACGAAAATAGTAAAACTATTTTTTACTCACTATCGAAGTTTACTCACGAACTATTTGTTTTAATCATAGTTTTTGTTTACTTTAAACCCATTTTTAAGGGGTCATTGTAGGAATTCGTTATTATAATAAACAACATGGAACAAACCCTGAAATCGCGAATAGAAAAACCAGCTTTTCTGTACTTTAGATTGATAATGTGAACACAAATGTAGGGGACAAGTGGGCATTGTGGACAACTGATTTTTTTTTAGTTTTAGTGTTGGTGGTTTAATAACAGTTGTTTATAATGATGAGTACCATGTCCCTTTAAGAGGTTTTCGGTAAAAGAACGAAGATTGGAGTTAAAGTGCAGCGTCCCAACATTTTACTTCTTCCTTTTAAAATATTTTCCCCGTCCCACAGATAGACGCAGCCACAGGACAGAGCGAGACAAACGCCTCTGTCCTTGCTCGTTCAATCCAGTTGGCAAGATGCTTCCGAAAGCTAGGTGCGAAACCAGGGGATGTCCTCGCATTGGGAGGGAAGAACCACCTGGATCTGCATATACCGTACTATGCAGCAATCATGAATGGCATGCCTATTGCTGGAGTCGATCCACTGTTTAAAAGGGGTGAGTGTTTAACTATAAATGATAATAATAGTCTTCCTCACCGTTTACGGTCAAAGCATCCTATCTTAGCGAAGACAGACTTGACGCGGGAAATATTATAGTGCAAAATCACGTGCATGTGCTTTCCTAAGCGCGGCGGTTTATCCAAGGTTGCAAGCAGGCAAGAATTTGGAAGGTGGCGACCTTCCAAACTCTTGCCTGCTACAGAGTCATTCCTCATGAATTCATGATACAACTTGGCCCTATCTGGGAATCGAACCCAGTAGATACCCAAAGAAAACAGCAGGGCAGTTGAATGACGAATAAAATAAGAAGTATTAAAATGAGATTTACGAAATCTCGAGTGAAGAACTCTGAAACAAAGAGTATTATTTTTAAAAAAACACGTTTTTGTTTTGCAGAATAAAGATCTAAATCCATTGTACACAATTATGTATTCGTCATGGAACGAACCATATACCTACGTATAATTATGTAATAGTACGTGACAGATTACATGATACGAATAACTACAATAATAACCGCAAATATTTTTGACCTTGGTATACCTCGAAGACGTCCTCGTGCGTCCGCATTTTAGATCATGACTTTCGTTTTTTTTGTCACCGGTTCTGTACACAAAGGTTTTTGGCGCTATAAATAATCATGATCGAATCTTTAATAATCGATTTGAAAATATTACTCGTACATGAGCAATTTTGAAACTAACCTGCAAACTAGATGTTTTGTCTCAATCAAGAAGAAAAAAATACTATTTTAAAAGTCCTAGCCTACACCCTTTTATATGGGACTTAAACATAACTGGCGACATGTGGGGTGTACTTGTTAGGTGGATACATATCTGCCTAACCGTTCGGGGATCACAAGGCATGATGATGTTGTCACTATTTTCTATCACTTGAACTTGTATAAATAAAATAAAAAGGGAATGGGAATTGTGTAGGGAGTCTAGAAGCGGCTGCGCTGATAGTACCTCCGTCTAGCCATCTAGGCGGGCTAGTCCGCAATCGTTTCCTTCATGTTTCATCCCATATGACATGACTAGCTGTGCCCGCGACTTCCTCCGCGTGGAATTAGAATTGTTCTAAAATGGAAGTAGCCTAAGTTACCCCTTATTGCATCAGCTATCTGACAGTGAAAGTCCCGTCTAAATCAGTCCAGCCGTTCCAGAGAGACAAAAATCGAAAAAATATTGGTTTATGTACCGTAGGTATACATATACATTCATATGCTTTCAATAAAAAGCGGCTATTTTAATATTACAAACAGATACTTCAATTTTTTTATTTGTATAGATGTATAGATTGTAAAAGAGTAACCATACTAGCCATGGAGTTTCCTGCCGGTTCTTCTCCATAGGAAACGACACCGTGCACCTTTTGTCTATGTTTTTCATAAGTGCCCATGTGATTTTTTTTTTGTTTTAGTGAATTTGTGATTAATAAAGTTATGTCGGTGGGTCGTGGGAAGTGGTCAATATTCTCAATCACTGCAAATCCTGAAAGCTATAATCACCAGCGGCCACCATAGATAACTGCCTATTAAATTTAAAATATTGTTTACAGCCGAAATACGAACACTGTTCAAAATATGCTCTCCAAGAGTAGCATTTTGTCAGAAGGAACTCCTAGATACCTACAATGACGTGAAGGAAGAAATGGGCCTGAACACAGAAGTCATCTGCTTTGATGAAGGAAAGCACTCCCTAGCCAGTTTCATCGAAAAGTATGATGATAAGGAGGACCAAGAGGAATTTCTGTAAGAACTACTTGATTCTTGTCGAATGTCGACCATTGTTTTAGAATTAGCTACTACTCTAAAAACATACACTTAGTATTAATTTTTAAATCAAGACTTTTTTTTCGGTCCGCCTTCATTTTCTTCTCATAATTTTCCTAATAATATTGGAGACTATGGTTTTCCATGGTTTCCAACACTCTTAATTAGGTGACATCCTTTCGATCACTTCCAATTTTATTTGGTCCTCAGAGTCGCTATTCAAGAAGGGCGTATACAGGGTGGCATCGACACCGACAATTTTTTTTTTTTACGTCATTCTGAACGCCCGACACATATAAATTTTTAATCGGAAAAAAATGCTGTTTCCTACAATACCTACACGGTGAAAATGTATGGAACAATTGTTTTTTTTTTTTAATTACTAATGACTAATTTCTATGTGTTTGGGTTCAGAACGGGGTAAAGAATACGTCGTAACCGTTTTAGCGTCTGTTTCCCTTTTCGCCTTGTACAATGTGTTGTTTTGCATTCTCGTCAAATTTAAGGAGGTTACTATGCTAATGATTCTCGTCCCGAATCAATAATAAAATAGGTAGGTAATTTTTATTTTTTCATTTATTTACGCGAATCGGTAAGTGTGAACCACCCGTGTTTTAAACGCGGCCCGTCTGATTCTCTCCCTATAACCGCGCTTACAAACAATCTCAAACGTTTTTTCGATAATTTCATATTCTCTAAACCACGTTAAGGGGGTTATTCTGAAATGTTGACTAACAGAAACAACCAAAAAAATCAGCGTTTATTAATAATAAACAAGATACTGTAATTTAAATTGATTATTTATGTCTTTCGTGACAACCTCCTGAATTTTGACGAGGATGCAAAACAACACCTTGTGTAAGCCTAGACTTACTTTAACCTAACTGGCGAAATATGGGTGTACAAATAGGTACCGTACACATCTACCAAAGAATTATAAATAAATTAACTTATTTCTAATCAAATTTTATTTGCAGGCCAGTGATAATTGATCAGGACAAACACTACGTCTGGTTGATCAGCACGGGTGGCACGACTGGCGTCGTCAAGCTTGCAGCGTTCACTCACAGGTCGTTTATGAAAAAACTAGAACTGTTGAAAATTATTTTCTCATCTACTTCACATCTGTAAGTAACAACCTATTTAATTTTTTCTTAACCTACGTCTTAACTACTCGTATTTATGTTAAGAATTTCAGACAGATTAGATACCAATGGAATTCAGCTGCATCCGGTTAGACTGAAACAAAGAGACTCATAGAGGAAACATTAGGAATTTTGTTATACAAAAATTTTGATCTTGACGTTTTCAATTTTGACGTACGTATGCTACCCTGACGAGCGTATGGCAATATAGATGGACCGGCTTGTTACTAAGTAGTGACAAGTATAGGATTACGATTTTCTATGTCGTACTTGTCCTATCCCGTCTATCGCCCGTAAATATTTGAATGTCTCTGGACTGGAAGCTGACCCCAACATAGTTGAGAAAAGGCTAGACAGTTGGTGATCGTAGCTACACCATACTAAAATTTGTTTTGATACTTTGATATTTCTAAATAAACAGGAAAGAGTACAAGTTATTAGTGATGCTGATGTCATCTAGCAGATTTCTGCTCAGCAACCGGAAGACCTGTTTTTGGACGCTGTTCTTTATTTCTTTTTTATCATAAAGAGGCTTGCGGTTGCTCACAACGGTCTGATAGGAAGTGATGACGCAGCCTGATGATGTGGTGCCTTGAAGAAACCGATTTACTCGAACTTTGAATATTTCCTGATTATAATGATCAGCCTCTCATAAAATAGTAATGATAGAGTTTCTTAACTATTCTTCCCAATACAAAACTACCATTGCAAATGGGCAATAGATTCAATTTATTTTCTTTCATTTTTCCGAATTTGACGTTTAAAACGTGCTGTTCAAAGGCCTAGCTTTGATTGTCTCGATGATCGCCAGCGCGACTGCTGGTCCCAGGTCGGACAAGGAGTTATTGGGTTTTTCCATCAGGAATTTCTCCGTAGCAGCCACTGAGTCTGGATTTGTATCCGGATGATGGCAATAGGCTCGCCCCTATAACATGGGACTTAAGCTGTCTACACACCGCACCCGGCACGAAGCCGGCGGGCAAGGCAAGGCCTGATTTTAACGATCTTGCCGGCCTTGCCTTGCCCGCCGGGTACGTGCCGGCGGGCCCGGCGGCTGCGGTGTGTAGACAGCTTTAAACATAACTGGCGATATGTGGGCGTACTATTAGGGCCGGCGCCCACTGCCGGCACGGCCCGGTGTGTCATGGCAAAGGATTTTAATACTAATTAAGTTGTTTTGAATCTTATTTCAATGAGTTTAGAATTTATGTTACTTTATTTTGATACCACGATGCCGCGACGTGCCGCAGGATGCTGCGGCATGACGCGACACGCCACAGGATGCGTCGGCATGACGTGTCTTGCTTTTTCATTCCACGGGATGCCGCGGCGCGCCATTGCATCCCGCGAGACGTATGGGTCACTTTGGGGTCGAGGAATTATGATTGCTAGCTAGTTGAAATAAGGTTGAAATTTGTGCAGCATTTCGGTGGGGCGCGTTCCGGTCGGTGCGTGGGGGCAAGGGAGGGAGAGACACAACAAATGTTCTCTATGCGACACAACCAACTTATAACCAACTTCGAATACGCGCGAAGCAAAACTGATGGATGCCAGAGTGGCTGGGCTTTCAGCAGGATGCCACGGCATGCCGCTGCACACCGCGGGATGCCACTGCACGCCGCGGGATGCCACTGCACAACCTGCCGTGCCATGCCGTGCCACGCCGTCAGTGAGCGCTGGCCCTTAGATACACCTCTAAACCTATGGGAATTACGGGCGTGATCTTTTGTTATGTTTGACCCTTAAGATGTTTATTTTTCTTGCAGACCAAACGGCGAAAACAAGATGGGTCTAAATCTATCCCCAGTACAATGGGTTTCGGGTTTCTTCAGCGCGATATCTTCTCCTCTGCTGCGTCAGACGAAGCTTCAGACCTCAAATCCATCGACCACGGAACACATTATCGAACTTATTAATCAGTATAAGGTAAGCTATTTACTGTAGACGTGCTCTGTAGTGGTGAAGTCAATCAGATGTTTATTAAAGGGCCAGATTGGACCCTCCAGCCCCAGCAAAAACGTGGCTCTGATCAGTTCTTCTGCACGTGGTGTGGCTGGGTTTTCAATCCCACTTATGGCTTTGCTAGTCCTTCATCAAATCATCAGTTAGTTTAAGCCGCGGTCAACGTGTATGGTGTAGGCGGACTATTGTATTCTACAAAAGCGGCAGTTGAAAGCGGAGGTCGAAGGAATCATCATCATCATCCACAGCCTGAATTCACCTACTGTTGGGTATAAATGGGGCTCTATTTCTTACAATCATCACGGTCCTTTTTTTTTTAATTAAGCGGTAAAAATTGCTTAAAGCATACCGCACTGTCCGGGGAGACAGTTTGCTTATAGGTACTTTGGCTTGCGCCCACTAAAAGATACCGCCGTGAGTCTACTGGTGCCTTGGTGGATGGGCCGCGAGAACTGCTACGCATGATATTCGTGATCCATCCAGCGCATCCCGCCGCCGGGCCCCAAACTCCTTTGGCGATGTCCGGGCTCACCTGAGACATCGCCACCACTCGGGAAGGCCGTGCAATGCGATAGCGATAGACTCCCCGATCTATCACCCAATCTTCACGATCCTATATGCTAGCCTCATTTAGGTTGCCGCCGGATGAAAGAATAGGTACTTGTTTCAAATTCACTGGGAGTTTCATTTTTTGTTCACTCTCTTTTCAGCCCATAAGTGCTTTCCTGAGTCCTCCTATAGCGACTTCCTTGATTAAGAGTGAGAAGAAATGTGACTTCACCTGCTTCGAGATCATAATGTTGTCAGGAGGGAAGATACACAAGGATGTTCATGTTGAATTAAGGGTAAGTGTTTCTTACGTTTTTAACCGACTTCAAAAGGAGTTATGTATTCCACCAATTTTTTTTTTTCGTAATATAAATTATTGCTCACCGACTTCCCCACGATGACTGGTCCGATTGACGTGATTCTTTTTTGATTTGGTTGAAGAAGCTCGCACGGTGGTCCCAAATCTTATCTTTGGCACTTAATCAGTTATCCTCTAGAATATGCATTTTTTCTTCTTCTATGTAGATGACGTGCTAATAACTTCTAGTTACAATGTAAAATAGATACTTGACAAGGAATGTTGACCTTTTTAGTTGTGTATACCACAACTAAAACGGGCAAAATAAAAAAAGCTTAGGGAGATTGAAGTTCACGGGAATCCATTGCTTTCAAACAACACAAGAACGGTCGGTGTGATAGCGACACCGACAGTTCTTGTGTTGTTCCCTTTGGGGAAACCTATACTAACCGAGACGAGCAGTAAACTTTTCCCGCTGAAATAGTGGTGTACAAGAAATAAATCTGTTTTTTTTTGGCCCTTATTGTCCCACTCCTTCCTCTTCTCAAGATGGAGTGCTTAATTTTTTTTCTGATGACTATAATAATTTTTTGCAGCGAAGAGTGCGGCCAAATACCCCCGTTGTGGAAATTTATGGACAGACTGAGAATTTGGGTCCAATCTTCATTGGGGCCCCAGAAGGACCCATAGGAAACTGTGGCAAGACTGCGCCTGGATTACCAGCAGTCAAGGTTGGTTACTTATTTCAAGACTTTTATTGTTTGTAACGTCAAAAGTCTGTAACTGGTGTCTGGTAACCCACTTGCGTTCGGCCAAATGACCTAAAAGTGCTAAAATCAAATTCGTAGCTTAGTCCTTCTTTTTTTCGTGTGGAAATACTCAACGGATGTCCGCCAGCACAACGGTGGCGGACATTCATTGTCCAATGTACTAAAAATCGCCAGCACAACGGTGGCGGTGGGTCAACTCATTTTTAGTACATTACCATCGACTCGCTCAGAAGAAAAAATAAATTGTCTCGGACTGGACTAAACAAAATGGTAAAAAAAAATACAAGTAAACTACCTACTTACTCTTTTGTTTATTTTTTAGATTGTTGACACAGAAACGGGCAAAGAAATAACAGAACCGAACGTGCCTGGAGAAGCATGGACGAAAGGAGCCTGTTTCACTGTAAGTTGCTTAGTCATCTATTAAAACTTTGAGCACCTCAAAAAAAAAAATTGTACAAAGGCGAAAAAGGGCGAACAAATGTAAGGAATTCGTTGAACAAAAGACGCTCAGGTTCATGGTCTAAGCTAAGACACCACACGAAGATCTTGCGCTTTTTAATGGTACACCTTGTATATCTAGATACTATCTATTTTAATATTACAGAAAGGTACAGTTTGTAAGTTTGTATTTAGTTCAGAAGGGTACTACCGATCGTTTCAGTAATGAGTATTATAATATCCCGGAGGGTCATAGGCTATGATAAAAAAGTTCATGTGGAATAATTTCCGTCCATAAACTGCGCGAAGCCGTAGGCAAAAACTAATACCATATAATACAATAGATATATTTATTTCTTCAGGAATACTACAACAACCCTGAAGAGACAGCAGCCTCCTTCACCGAGGATGGTTGGTACAGAACAGGAGACATTCTGTACAGAGATGAGAATGGATACTTCTTCTTCGTTGAAAGGCTCAAGATGATGATCAAGTACAGGAGTTACCATGTAAGTGATGATGGACAACAATTGAATGTCTTTGCGATGCTTTGGTACGCACGGCAACCAATCAAAAACTACAAAACCAGTTTATGCGTATCTCTCATTGTACGAGAAATCAAAGCAAAGCAAGGCCATTTTTTTTTCTAGCTCACCGTCCGTCCGTCTTATGACGACAGGCCGTGTCGACGGCGCGTTCGTGTTCCACACTCCATTCCGCTATGCCCAGAGCGGGAGAAGTCATTTGATGATTTCCCATCAGAAAAAAAGGCCATTTTTTATGCTGGTAATGTAGCTTGATGTGTCACTGTGGGACACAACTATACCTGACACATCCAGTACATAACTTAGGGCGAAATGCAACCATAAAACTGAACGGTAGCAACACAAATAAATTAGTGCTATTGTGCCTATTGGCCTATTCTATTATTCCTTCTCCTGCTGATATAATGGTGGGAAGTGGAAATTATGTTTTTATTTCTCCTCCGCTATTCTTTTCTGATTTATGTGGTTGCGGGATCCAAGACAGTTAAATTGTTACTCTGGGACTCGTCCAGCTTCATTGTCTCCACAAAAGTGAAAAGTTAGATTTCTCGCTTTATGACTTTATTTTTTCTTATAATCAGATCAACTATAAAATAAGTCTAACCCCGATAGTAATGTGCAAGTTATCTACAGTTTATACAACAATGCATGTTGCAATTTATTGATTGTTCTGGTCGTTTGATTACCTACTTACTTCTCTTCAATATGTTTCCATAACAATGTGTTTCGTGATGACATTTTTAATTTTATGTGTCAAGTATGTTGTTACTGAGCTGTATTTACAATGTATACAAGGTGGTGATGACAATATGATAATAAATAAAAACAAACTATTCAATAAATCGTAACATCGAAATAAAACTTCAAACAAACTAAATAGTTTATAACTGTTGAAGTAATAGAACTCCATTTATAAATACAAGGTGCTGTTTTGCATCATCGTCAAATTCAAGGAGGTAACTCTACTAATGATTCTCGTCCCGAATCAATAATAAAATGGCTAGGTAATTTTCATTTTTTTTTCTCATTTCCCGGAATCGGTAAGTGTGAACCACCCGTGTTTTAAACGCCTTCCTTCTGATTCTCGCCCTATAAACGCGCTTCCACACACACAAACAATCTCAAACGTTTATTCGACCATTTCTTATTCCCTAAACCACGTTAAGGGGGTTATTCTGAAATATTGACAAACTTAAACAACCAAAAAAAATCTGCGTTTTTTTTCAATAATTAACTAGGAACCGTAATTTTAATTGATTATTTATGTTTTTTGTGACAACCTGCTGAATTTTGCCGAGGATGCAAAACAATACATTTTATATTGGTATAATTTGCACTAATTCGCATCTGGAAAAAATTAAGAAACGAATTTGGCAATAGTTATTTGTGCAACAAGAGAGCAAAGTTGTTTTTTGCTGCGAGTGCTGATTTTGAATCCTGAGCAAGCGTGGCGAGGGATTCAATGGCACGAGATGCAAAAATCTTTGCTCTCGTGTAACACACATAACTTTTCACTTCAGCAGCGAGAACACTTTACGAGATAAAATAATAAACAGGAATTGATTGAAATAACTATTTATTGTGAATCAAAATAATCAACATAGATGATCACCTCGTCTGTGATAAATCTAAAAAATAAGATAGCAACACCGTCTCCGAAAAACTGCTTGCTTTGTAAGTCTCGTTGAAGACATGGTATGCTTTCAGATATTTCTTGCGAGACTTCTCAGGTAGGAAACTTAATTCTGCATTAAAAACTGTCTTGTTGTTCTAACTCTTCCGGTGTTACAATACTGTTCTCGTCGCTAGTTTCACTCATATTTTACGATTATTTTAATATTTTTAAATTATTCAACTCTTTACGCCAGCCACGATTTTTTTTTCCCGCTCTTTCATTTAAATTAAGGTGTGTTCGGAAATAGCACCCATGATATTTTATTATTCAAAATATATTACGTAACATTATTGAAACTAGAAATAAATATTTATAGGTTAAATATCAGTTTTATTTGCAGTAAATACTTATTTTCGTTTAAATACAACAATAAGTTAAAAATTCAATAAATTACATTTAAAGACATTTATTCAAAATGTCTTTAGTTAGTACGAAATTCCGAACGTGTTCGAATTCAAAAACAGAAATTCGAAAGGGCTGGTCTTTGCCTCTCTCTCTTTCTAATGGGCGGGAAAGAGATAGAGTGTGCATGTTTCGAATTGTATGATTAACCCAAGGCTGAACAAGATTCGAGGCTTTCTGAAAAAAATATTTAAAAAGTTACTTTGTCTCACTCAGTGAGCAAAATCGCATTTTGCTCACTGATTTCAGGCAGCAAAACCTACATGTTTGAGCTACTGAAGTGAAAAGGTTTTTGATATAGCGAGTTGACAACACGTCTTTAGAGTTGATACCAATAAGGAGTCATTAACCTGTCAGTGCTAGCCTTTTAATCTACATCATGTAGATTGATGTTGTCGGCGCTATCCTGTATAAGGAGTCTACTAAATTCCATGACACGCTTTCGTAACTCAAGCCGTTGTGATCACAACGGCTTAAGAGCGTTTACGTCTTACAGTATGTCATACAAATTTTCAAGTCCTTATTTTTCGAAACGGCTGAACCGATTTTAATAAAACTTCATACGCATAAGCAGGATACCTAGCTGTATAAAGTTAGTCGAGAACATTCTGTTGTAAGGCGTAAACGCTCTTAAAGCAGTATTGTTTTAATCTTATTCCAGAAAAGAGAGTGAGAAAGAGATGCAGCTAGACTCTTGTATAGCTCCATCTCTTTCCCCCCATTACTAAACTTAACCGTTTCGAGTTTCCCTCTTCACACTCTTCATGTTTTCTTCAGATTATTCCCCCGGAGATCGAGGCAGTGATCCGGGAGCACCCGGGCGTGCATGACGTCAGCGTCACCAGCGTGCCACATGAGGATGATGGAGAGCATCCAGTTGCCTGCGTCATGAGGACTCCAGGGTCCACCGTCACGGCTGAGGAGATTAAGGAAATTGTTGCTAGTACGTGTGTTTTTGTATGTAAGCCTATTTTGTGCAACTTCTGGGCAAAGAACTCCCCCACACCTTTCGAATCTTCGTTATATTTTGCCTTCTCCGGCCAATTTGTACGTGATACTAAATGATGGCTATCAGTGTAGAGGAAGATCAAAGAGACGATGGATGGACTGTGTGATGGATGATATGGCAAGAAAGGAGGTGTCTGATGAGATGACGAGTAATGGAGAAGTATGGAAGAAGAAGAGATGCTGCCCCGACCCCAAAGGAATTGGGATAAAGGTAAAAGAATAATGACTAAATGATACCGGCATGTAATTTGGAAGTTCTTCTGTATCGATGGTGCATGATAAAGAGCCAATATTGCTGCATGGTGTTTTTGCCTAAGGACCTATTAACCTTAAAATATATGGGTTAACCATTTAAATATCGCTGATGACCAGAATGAAAGAGGCAGCAGCACCTTCTGGCCAGCTCCGTTACTTTCTTTTATATTTTTCATACAAATGGATTCTGTGCGTGAACCGGTTATTAAAGGCTGATTAACCCTGTAATAACCCGATTTAAGCCCCTATACGAATAATGGCCCCAAGATTGAGTGAAATATTGTTCCAAATTTATCTAAATCATGGTCGATGATAGAAAAGTCATGAAGTTTTGTTCCTGAATACCTAATTCAGGATGGAAACATATTCAAATTTCTGCTTCCAAAGGTCGAAAGACCAAAATGTTTCTTGCAGCAAGGAAAAATCCTGCACTACACTTGAAACCGCTTAACATGTCATACTTATTCTTCCAGATAAACTGTCAGATTCTCAAAGACTACGAGGCGGTGTGATCTTCATGGACCAGCTTCCCATGACCTCTTCAGGGAAGATCGCACGCGGAGAGCTGCGTAAAATGGTGCTAACACTGAAGAGAGAATAAAAACATTACGTTAGGCAGAGCTGTTGCTATGACTCATATTTCACATAATAGGGGATATTGAAAAGTATTGGACACGTATTTTTTCTTTTTTCACGTGGTCATAAAATTACGGAGATATATTGAGTTGAAATGGCGCATGACGTCACATGTAGGTAAGTTTTTTACCTACTTGTGACGTAGGAAGCCCCCACTCTCCAACTTTAATGAGTTCTAACTAAGTAATTTTTTGATATTTTGATAAAACAAAAAATACGTGTCTAATATTTTTGTATTACCTGTCTGACGGACAAAATAGAATGTCGTTTTCTTAACCCAGTCCGATCCCCTATTGTAGTCGTCTATACCAATGTTATTCCGATAGAAACTATTTTGGTCATCATATGCCTCCTAGCCTGTTCTCAACTACGTTGGGGTCGGCTTCTAGTATTTGTCTATCTGACCTCCATAATCCAGTTATAGGTTAAGATTTTCCTTTGTTAGACTGGTGTCAGACTTTCGGTTTAACTGTATTTATGAATAACTGAAAAATTTACTAAAAAAAAAATGTAAAATATATGTGCGTGAGAGACTGGAATTGTAGAGAATATATATACAATAATTTACAATACTAGCGACCCGCCCCGGCTTCGAACGGGTGCAATTTACTAATAATCTAGCGGTCTACCGGTTACGTAGTCACACGTAATTAAAAAAAAACCTGCAGGTTCCTACAAAAGTGCAATACCTACACGGTCAAAATGTATGAAACAGCAGCAATTTTTTGCGGGGTTCAGAATGATGCACTGAGTAGGTACAGACAGCATCAGTATGTGCTAACCCTTCTACAGTCCCGCCGAGTACGCCAGGGGGTAACTACTTAATTATGCTGTCTGTACATGGTAACCGTTTTCGCATCGGTGTCCCGTACATCCTGTATACGGACGTGATGTGAGCGACACGTGATTAACTAGGTATTTTTTTATCTATGTCAGAAAATTTTTTCTTGCTGTACTTAACCGCGTGGATGTCAGAAAATGTATAATACCTCAGTATGTATTTTAAGTGTTATTATTTCATCAATTTAATGATATTATGAAGTAATTCGGAGGCAGATTGTGCTGCCATCTATATTTATGTGAAGTAATTTAATTCAGTATTGCACTTATGATATGATAATCTTTAAACCTAAATGTAAATGTATTTTTTTTGTATATATTTTTAATTTTGTTAATAAATGTATTATTTAACCATCTAGAATTTTATTGGTCCTAAGAAGTTATTAGTGTTGTGTATATGGAGAGAGAATGTGTTTTTGATCACATATTTTTAAAAGTGGAAAGTTTGGGCGCGCATTGTCATCTCCAGTCTCGTTTTTTGATGACTTCAGATATCTTTTATGAGGTGTGTCATGAAGGAACTTCTAGAAACGTTCTATACAATAAAAGGGGTTTTAGGATTGCACAGAATACTGTAGAATTCAAACAAGTTAAGGTGTGCCCAAACATGGCGCGGCAAGACCGCGGCAGCATCACTAGTAAGGACTAAACTAACGCCTGTTTTCGCGGCAGCAGCAATTACTGACGAATGTTTACTAAAAATGATTGTGCGCGGCAGGTAGAGTGAAGCGTTTGCGAAAGCAGTCGTACAATCGCAGCGCGACAGGCGGCGACTGGCCGCCGCGCGCGATTGCCGCGCAATGTTTGGACACACCTTTATGAGAATATAAGTTTTTAATTGACATGGTCACTTACACAATCAATATCTATCTTTTCATGCAACATATTCCGTGTCTAGTGTTATTGATAAGTTATGCGAATTCTGGCGAAAATCATCTCGCAGGTCAACCTATGGTGGTTGTCGTCTGCTTAACCGAACTATCCTGTGGTTGCCTTGAGTGTAAGGCCCCCAGCCAGGAGCGAAAAATTTAGACTAAACGACTGCTTTCCAAGGGCACCTCCTGTGAATTACGAGCTTGGTCTTAGGGAATAGGGCGTCGCTGGAGGGCAGCTAAGGGGCAGGCTGAATCGGAACAATATCATAAATTCGGGGCTGATTTAAAACTACAGCTCAGAATCATTGGCTGTCTCGAGCAAGGGTTGGGGGGGCGTGAACAAGGACGTCGCGACGGGCCTCGACGGCAAGGCCGGAATGATCACGGTTTGTGTCTGTGTGTTGCGGATTGTAGTGGGTTCCCTACTGGTTTCCTGGAGGAGCGTGATGGATATACTAACCTCACCTTATTGTTGAAGTTCTTCGGAAAGGTCAGGTTCGTAGTACTCGCAACCGGGCGGCGTGTGTGACCAGATGTATCAACGTGGACAAGGCAAAAATAATATGTAAAGATCGTAGCAGGTGATGTTCTATGGTTTCTGCCTACCCCCCATAGGAAAACCGCGTGAGTTTCTGTATGTATTCTTTCATCACAATCTAAAAGCAGAGTAGACAATCATCTTCATGGTACCTGCAAGTCCTGGAACCTGAAACTAAACACTTGAAGACAGAGGAAACCAGCATTTATTAGATATAAAATTTTGAAAACATATTATGTGACACCCAGCAAATCCGCACTAGGCCCACGTGGTGGATTACGTTTACGACCCACTAACTTTCACAGAGATGACGCCTGTGTCCCAGCTGTGGGAATGGGAACCTATTGACCAAACCGGCATTTCAGGCACAAGAAGTTCGTTTTTCGGGTTTTGTGAAGAGTGCCAGCGTTTTGTCTGTCACGACTCCACAAGCTGGTATCTGTTCTATGATCATAAGGTTCCGGCTGTACACAATATCCTTACTCTTAAATAATATATATTGGTATTATAAAAATATAAATATAAATGTGAGAGTAAGTATGTTTGTCACCTCTTCTCGCCTAAACCGCTGAACCGATCATCCTGAAATTTTGTATATGCGTTATTTGGTATAGGTATGTACCGTAAATTGATAAAATTTTGCATATTATACATATCAGATGTACAGAAACGGACATTTCCCGAAAAAGTACTGTTCCCAAGAAAAATAACAATACAGTTCTTATGATAATACATGACTCCACGTGTCCGAGACGGTTATTGTTAAATTCTAACTTAACGCGAACGAAACCGCGGGCAAAACCTAGTGTACCTGAAAATACATACATAGACCAGGCATCTAAGATAAGGTTAATAACTTCATGAGATTAGTTTAATTATCAACGTATTAAAATTCTTTCCTAGCTACTTTATTGTAAGTTATTATAGAACGAATTCGATTTTAATTTAGAATTTTAATAAAAATGGGTGAAATTGCCTTAATTTGATTTGTGATTAGATTATTTACGAGTTCATTGTTATTCAAGAGTGAAAAGAACTTAGGTATTTACCTCATCAGCATCAATACTTTCCTAGTCCCTAATAGGTACTAGGAAAGTCTAGTAAATGAGCAGGCAGGGTTTGTCAGGGGTGAGGTACTCGGGGGCAGATCCTCAAATTGAGACAGTTTATCAAGAAAGTCCGTGCGTTGGACTTTAGGGTCAAATTAATGTCTGGACATCATCATCTGCCTTGCCTTTTCTCAAACTATCTTGGGGTCAGCTTCCAGTCTAATCGGATGCAGCTGAATACCAGTATTTTACATGAAGCGACTGCCTATCTGACCTCCATAACCCAGTAACTGGGTAATACGATACCCCTTGGTAAGACTGGATGTCAGAGTTTTGGCTTCTGACTACTAACGACTGTCAAAGATCTACAAATGACAGCCGGGACCAACGGCTTAACGTGCATTCCGAGGCACGGAGGAAACTCGGTATGTAATTAAGTCACCCATCCACGGACCAACCTCGGCAATCATGGCTTAACCTTAAAGAACGACCCGTGCGGCTGTTATTATTTACCCACGAGCTCCTCTATAATAATAATGTCTTTATGGACATACACTTAGTATTTCACAACATTTTTACGTTATGTAATTTTAAATGGCTGTTTTTTTTTAAACTAGGTGACACTTGAATGACATACCTTCATACCATAACGCCTGTTGGGGTCGAAAGGCTGAGGTGCACCTGTAGTACACTTACATTTTGGCCAGTTATGTTTTAAGGCCTATTTAATAGGGGGCGAGCCTTCTGCCATCAACAGGGCAACAATCTAGACTTCGAGTTGCTACTAAGAAAGTTCATTTCCATATAACACTTTGTCTGATCCGGGAATCAAACCCAGGATCTCATGCTCAGCAGTAGCGCTTTTGACCTCGAGACCAACGAGGCAGTCTTAGAAACAAGCATTGTCTGACTGAAAGCGCAGGATTTTTAACCCCCGACCAAAAAAGAGGGGTGTTATAAGTTTGACGTGTGTATCTGTGTATCTGTGTGTCTGTGTATCTGTGTATCTGTGTATCTGTGTATCTGTGTATCTGTGTATCTGTGTATCTGTGTATCTGTGTATCTGTGTATCTGTGTATCTGTGTATCTGTGTATCTGTGTATCTGTGTATCTGTGTATCTGTGTATCTGTGTATCTGTGTATCTGTGTGTCTGTCTGTGGCATCGTAGCTCCTAAACGGATGTACCGATTTTGATAAACTTGGTTTCGTTTGAAAGGTGTTTGAATCGAGAGTGTTCTTAGCTATGTTTCGAAAAAATCTACTCAGCCATTTGATGGTAATCACGTCTTTTCTAGTTGAAGGGAAATTAACAACTTCCACAGGTCTGGTCGATTCGTAATTTGAAATCTTGTCACTTGTCAACATGGACATCGCCAGGGGGTGAGGGGAGGGTGGTTGCACCCCCCCTCACCCCAAAAACGTTTTTTTTTTATTATTTAGCTGTTTCGTTTATTGGCGAGAAATCGCGCAACACCGAGAAAAATGGAAGCAATGGGGAGTCCTATGCCCAAGATTGGGACAGTCAAGGCTTAGAAGTTTAAAAAGCATGAAATAAAAATTAAATTAAAATTTTTAAAAACCCCCGACACAAAAAACTTCTAAAAAACCAAAAATAAAATAATCCAAGCGTCTTAGCGTCGGGGGACCGCTAAGTAGACCGCTTAGTATAAGCACAAAACAAAGCGGTCCCCCGACGCTAAGACGCTTGGATTATTTTATTTTTGGTTTTTTAGAGGTTTTTTATGTCGGGGGTTTTTAAATTTTTAATTGACTTTTAGCCTGAATCCGAGGGTTGAAAATCCAATGGATTGTCTCGATTTGGTGAAAAGGACATAACTAATAGTATTTAACTCGTTTTTGCAATATTTGTCATTGCTGCTCGCTCGCTCTCACTGAAAGAATTTATTAAATCGGACCAGTAGTTCCTGAGATTAGCGCATTCAAGCAAACAAGCAAACTCTTCAGCTTTATTATTAATACTAGCTGTCCAGCACAATTCCGTCTGCGTCACATTGTCCCCGTTTACGCAGCATTTTTCATTTCTGCTCCGCTCCTATTGGTCGTAGTGTGATGATATATAGCTTATAGGCTTCCTCGATAAATGGGCTATCTAACACTGAAAGATTTTTTCAAATCGGATCAGTAGTTCCTGAGCCTCGCGCGTTCAAGCAAACAAACAAACTCTTCGGCTTTATAATATTAATAATTAATATATTAGTAAATAGATTAGATCAGATATTACATTATCTCCGGGTGTTAAGACTATTGAACCAATATATAAGTATTAAGAAAAACTCTCAGATCGTCAAACGGTGTCCGACTGTCGTGAAATAAAGACGTGTGTGATACAAGGTGATAAAAATAAAAATGAAGTTAGCGCCTTTTGATTTGACCAATGAAAACTATAATTTAGGACATTTGTGTATGGATAGCCTTAGAACCCGCCCTAATGCTGTGTTTCAGGTTAGTAAAATAAAAATAGAATGAAAAAGAAAAATAGCCTTTATTTTACCCCAAACATTTTTCCCTAATACATAAATATAAAAAAAAACTGAAAATTATGGTAAAAATTGACATTCATAAATAAATTATAATTGATTCATAAATCCATGCATTATTTTTAATTAATTTAAACTGAGAATAGCAATACATTATAAAAGACTAGACCATTAGACTAAACTGCAGTACCTACAGCCGATACAGGCTAATTTTAGTTTAGAACCAAACAATTTAAGTTCTGATGGAAATAGTAAGACTATTGTTTTCCCTAATAAATAGTTGTTTATAATGATGAGTACCATTTCCGTCTAAGAGGTTTTGAGTAAAAAATTAAGGTTGGATAATGAGCATTTAAAGTTCGGCGGCCCAAAATTTAACTTCTTCCTTTTAACATATTTTCCCCGTACCACAGATAGACGCAGCCACAGGACAGAGCGAGACAAACGCCTCTGTCCTTGCTCGTTCAATCCAGTTGGCAAGATGCTTCCGAAAGCTAGGTGCGAAACCAGGGGATGTTCTTGCATTGGGAGGGAAGAACCACCTGGATCTGCTTATACCGCACTACGCAGCAATCATGAATGGCATGCCTATTGCTGGAATCGATCCACTGTTTAAAAAGGGTGAGTGTTTAACGATAAATGATAATAATAGTCCTCCCCACCGTTTTTGGTCAAAGTATCCTATCTTAGCGAAGACAAGTCATTGACGCGGGAAATATTATAGTACAAGTCTAAGCACGGCGGTATCATCCAAGGTTGCTGCAGAGTCATTCCTATTGAATTCATGACACAACCTTTTACCACTTGGCCCTCTCTGAATCGCGCCCAGTAGGTACCCAACGAATTCAACAGGACAGTTGAACGAAATATAATGAAATAAAAACTAGCAAGAAGAAATTTACGAAAATCTGAGTGAGGAACCCGGCGACAAAGAGTTTTGTTAAAAAACTGACGGTATTGTTTGCGAAATAAAGATCTAAATCCCATGAACACAATAATGTATTCTTCATGGGACGAACCAGTATATGTACCTACGTATAATTATGTAATAGTACGTGACCGATTACATGATACGAATATACTACAAACATTTTTGAGTTTGAGTTTTTTTTTTGTCACCTGCTCCGTTCACTGTTTTATCTGTATTTCTTGATTTCAAAAAAGCTTTTGATTCTGTTTCAGCCCCATTCTTGTGCGTAGTCTAGAAGGTATAGGCGTAAGAGGAAGCCCGTTAGCATTATTCATAGATTATCTTTTGGATTGTAGACAACAGGTTAAAGTAGATGAGTATATTAGTAAGGAGTGTTACTTGACCTATGGCGTTCCACAGGGCAGCGTGCTGGGCCCGAATCTATTTTTAATATACATAAACCATTTCTGCAAAATGATGCCAGATAATGGTCGCGTTTTCTCATATGTAGATGACACAGCTATTGTTTTTTCAGGCGACACATGGTAATCCTATTTAAATTGGTTGAACTCCCATCTTCTAACACAGAATATTTCTAAAACAAAATATATCGGATTTTGAAACTACAACAACACTCATCCCGGACCTAACGAAACTCTCAAAATCCACACTTGTCATAATGCTTCTAGTACAAATTGTTCTTGTAAAAATTTATAAAAAGTAACTCTTATAAAATCGTTGATCAGCCGGTTATCTTGGCATACTCACACAGATATGGTTATGGCCCGTACGAGAAAACTTATTTGGATGTTTAATAACCTCAGGCATGTGACAACTAAAAAAATGTTAACAGAAATCTATGTCTCTCTGGCTCAATCAATTCTTATCTACTGCATGCCCGTGTGGGTTGGTTAAAACGAAGTTTCTTGAGCTAGAGTGAGCACAGAGATCTCTTATCAAGGTCATGTACACCAAACCGTTCTGATTCCCGAAAAATGAATTATACTCCCTAAGCGGATTCTATTTTTTTTTTGTCAGAAAATTGTACATAATCCACGCTAAATTAAAATTACAATAAGTTCTGCCAAATGACCCTCACTCTCAAGAAATAAGAAGAAAACATCGTGTTGTACCAGTAGATTTCGTTAAAACTAGTTATGCAAAACGACAATTCAATACTAATTCCGCTATCCTTTGTAATAAAATAATTAACATCTAGCCCATGACTACTAAAATAGTGCTGCAAGCATCGTCAATATGAGTTGAAAAGATACACACACACACACACATTCACACACGCATGCACGCACACACATGCACATTCACACACATACACATACCCACAAGCACACACTCACACACACAATTTTAGGAGTCGATATCCCAGTTCTCTTTTTTCTATTATTTTATCTTGTTGTAGTATTTTTTTTACTTTTAGATATTACTTACTAGCTGTCCCGCGCAACTTCGTCTGCGTCACATTTTCCCCGTTTTCGCAACATTTTTCATTGCTGCTCCGCTCCTATTAGTCGTAGCGTGATGATACGTTTATGTTACTTCTTATACCTCCAAGAATATGTGTACAAATTTTCATGATGATCGGTTGAAAGCGTAACAAACAAACTTACTTTCGCATTTATAATATTAGTTAGGATAATTTCTTGTTTAAATTTAATTTACACCACTTTTACCAATTTTTTTTTTGTAAGTGAAGAGCGGGGCCTCCTAGCACGGGCATATATATATATGTTTTACTTAAAAGG
The DNA here is from genome assembly GCA_963082945.1 of Cerastis leucographa. Lineage (NCBI taxonomy): Eukaryota > Metazoa > Arthropoda > Insecta > Lepidoptera > Noctuidae > Cerastis > Cerastis leucographa. Next base: position 13,361,041 of record OY720365.1, on the reverse strand, counting down.
AGGTCCCTCTGTAAGATTTACTGTAAAAGTTGTACAAGTTTCTACAAAAAACTTTTTTTTCTTTGTTTGTCTTTCAGTTGATTTTAAAATATTACTCGTACATGATATATTTGGACAGTTACCTACTAGACTTGTGCCTGTAACAGAAGCCTACCATTTGAAAATTAGAAAAATCTTGACAAAAAGCCAGACAATATGTATTCACGAAATTTTCCTTTTATCAGTAATGTACACATTACTGATAATATACAACGTGTTTATATCAAATAGAATCCCCTATCACAAAGTTTTCCTATTTCACCGAAAGGTTTACTGGTAGAGGATGGCTTGTGGTATTAAGCCCGTCTATGTAGTACCACTATTGTACATGAAGTTTAAATAAATAAATAAATCATTCGAACTCGAAAAGTCCATACAAATGTCACTACGGCCTGACCCAGCCCGGAATCTACAAGCCTAAAATAGCTAAAAAAGCCGGACAAATCCACGTATTTCTAACCACGAGTCACAATCAAGTTAGCTACCTTTTTTTGCTCTAAACTCGCCACACTATTCTCAATAACTTAAAATTGGAAGTACAGGGAGGTAAGATGGGTTACGTTATACAGGCTGACTTTGAATAAATGCGACAAAAAGAAATGGGAGCTTCAGTTACAGTAACATAGTAATTATAAACTGTTTTTTCTACAATCTAAATCGTTAAAAAAATTACGTGATTATCGCTTTAAAATGGTCCATTGATGTTATTATCTTTATTTAAGTACGAATTATCGGTACTCCAGCAAAATAAATTAATATGCAAAATAAATAAGAAAAATTAAAGTATCAAAAAATCTCGTCCTACTCATCGCAGTGCACAATAATCCCGTTGCCGTTCATAGCGGTCATTTACCTAATTTTGCCTATTTTCTAGTGTAAGTATCGCGCGACGTTGCCAAACCTCGTATGAGCGCCAGCGCCGACATCCCTTCCCGGCGACCGCCCCGCCGCGCCGCCTACCCTTCCTTAGTTTTAGTTTCGTCCTAAAACGTTTGTAGGTCACGGTCGCGCGCGCATTCCGCAAATCCTACTTTACGTATTGCGAAAAATTTGTATTTTTGTCTTGTGTTTGTCATAACAATGCCTAGGACGAGACGAAATAGTTGTGAACCGTTAACAAACGTACAGTATCTTGATATTGTCGTGTGGTACAACACCGTAAGAAATCTACGTGAAACGCAGCGAAGATTTCGGCTAAAATATCCTACTGTCCCACCTTCATTGGGAAGAATTCTAAGAATCACTCAAAACATGCTGGACAGACGAGCTAAAAAACAAAAAATCAGGAGTGCATTCGAAACTGTAAAATCACAAACTTTAATTAATAAAACTTAAAGGACAATTTGCGGCGCCGTGCTCAATTGTGTTTACAAAACTGAGGTGGACATTTTGAACAATTATTAAAATACACGTAAGTGTACTGATTTGATTTAGTGTAAATACTTAATAATTATTGTAAATACTGTGATTCCAACTTTTTAAATACGCCAAAAATACAATAATTGATTTGTTGTTGTAACAAACATTATTCAGGTTTCTCTTACTAAAACATTGTTTTACTATTTACTTTTATTGTATTTTTGATCGTCCTCAGCCGACAAAAGTATGAAGGGAAATTTGGTTTCACAAAATTTTTATTAATCGTGCGCGCGGGAAAGAGATGCGCGGGCGGCCGGGCGGACGGGGGCGGCGCGATTCATTCATAGCGAGAATGTATACCTAAATCGTGCCCACTACGCGAAAACGGTAGTACGCGAAATTCTTGGATACTTTAATTATTTTAACGTTTTTCGTAACACTGTTAGATTCTTTTTTAATTTTACATTTGATATGTTCTAAATTTTGTTGACAACACGTATTATTGTATATTTAAATTTGTCGCATCTGTTCAATTTCACCCTGTATAGCAGTTAACCTTTTTCGGCTGAACTAGTGTTAGACTTAAAGTAAAACTGTGATGTATTAACTATGATTATTTATTTATATTTTACAGCGAAGAGTGCGGCCAAATACCCCCGTTGTGGAAATGTATGGACAGACTGAGAATTTTGTGCCAATCTTCATTGGGGCCCCAGAAGGACCCATAGGGAACTGTGGCAAGACTGCGTCTGGATTACCGGCAGTTAAGGTTGGTAACTTATTTCAAGACTTTTATAGTTTCTAACATCAATATTCTGTGACATGGAAATGGACCAATGCACATGCGTTCGACTAAAAGACCAAATAATGATAGAATCAAATTCGTAGCTAAGTTCTGGGCCAACTCATTTTTAGTATATATCCATCAAAATCAAAATATTTTTATTTCACATAGGCCTACATGGGCACTTTTAAAACGTCGACAAAAAGGTGCTCGGTTCGGGTTGGTCGTTTTCTATGGAGAAGAACCGGCAAGAAACACCATGGTTACTCTTTTAAAATCATTTGGCTCTACAATGTTTCTATGTTACAGCGTTGGCACTTAAGTATGAGAGGACAACGTAGGCACGACAATAAGTCGTTGCTTACTACAAAACGTAGAACAAGATAAAAAGTTACCAAGGATCTAGGAATCTATAAGGCTTACAATGTCCACACATTTACAAACAATCAGTAAATAAGAAAAAGAGTCTATACAAAAAAAAAAAGAAGATATTGCAAAAAGACTAGCAATCAGTAAATAAGAAAAAGAGTCTATACAAAAAAAAAGAAGATATTGCAAAAAGACTAGATTAAACAAGTGACACAAATGTTGTCATCCGTGCTGTAACTATTTTAGAATAGTTACAGCACGGCGGCTTTTTTTTTACACCCTTTTGTTTAGACAAAAGGGTGTAATGATTTAGAAACTATTGTAAAACATGCACAAACATCGACTCGCTTAGAAGAAGAAAGTGTCAAATAAAGTAGTTACTCTTTCGTTTATTTTTCAGATAGTTGATATAGAGACGGGCAAAGAAATAACAGAACCGAACGTGCCTGGAGAAGCATGGACGAACGGAGCTTGCTTCACTGTGAGTTACTAAGAAAGCTAAGACACCACACGAGAGGTCTTGCACTTTTTCTGTTTTAATATTAAAAAGAGGTACAGTTTGTAAGTTGGATGTAGTTCCGAAGAGTACAACTGATCGCGAGCCTGTGGACGGTGAGTAATGGGCTAGCTCACCGTCCGTCCGTCTCATGACGACAGGCCGTGTCGACGGCGCGTACGTGTTCCACGCGTGCCTCAAGGAGATGTCAGCAAACCGGAAGGGGTCCGAAAGGGCCGATGCCTGCCAGGGCTGCGGGTTGTTCGAAAGAGATACCGCGGCCCTGGAACACAAAGGGCTAAGAAGGAACATGGATGGGTTTTAGTCAGTCAAGTCTGACACTCCCTCCCGCTCCGCCCAGAGCGGTAGAAGTCATTTGATGATTTCCCGTCAGCAAAAAAAAAGGGTACTACTGATCTTTTCAGTAATGAACTTTTTGGATATGACACTCAATTTAAACCCAAAAAGTTCACGTGGGTTAATTTCCATGCATACATTGCGCGAAGCCGTAGGCGAAAACTAATACTATGTAATACAATAGGTATATTTATTTCTTCAGGAATACTACAACAACCCTGAAGAGACAGCAGCCTCCTTCACCGAGGATGGTTGGTACAGAACAGGAGACATTCTGTACAGAGATGAGAATGGATACTTCTTCTTCGTCGAAAGGCTCAAGATGATGATCAAGTACAGAAGTTACCATGTAAGTGATACTGATACTGTTAGTCTGCGTCATCCCACTGCTGGGCAAAGGACTCTTTTTGAATGTCTTTGCGATGCTTTGGTTACCATACTTTGGTACGCACGACGACCAATCAAGATATACAAAACCAGTTTATGCGGATATCTCATTGTACAGGAAATCTATACAAAGCGAGGCTAGTATGAGGAACAGGGTGTAAAGTTCCTCGATACTTCATAGAAAAGGGAGGATCCTCCGACCAGACAGGTGTTATGTCTGGTGGGCAACTGCCCGACAGTATTGTCGGGTTTCTCTATATAGTCTTAAGTCGATGTAAACTTTCAGTTTTATCATTTGTAGGTCGCTACATCACTCCCCCCTCGGAGACCGAAGGTCGTTAGTAGAATGTGTCATCTTTTAGTATTTAGACGTGTCAGTTGGAAGCTCATTGCCGCATTGTTCACGGTGAGTTGGAACAGTCTGCAGTAGTAGTGTGAAGAACCCCAGTGAGTCGGGGCCGGCGTTGTTTGCTCCGGTGCGTCTGACGTAGTACAGCACCTCAATGAGGCAGACAGCTAGAGGTGTCGACCGGAAGTTATGAAGCCCTCGACTGGCCGGAAGTGCAGTATACTTGCCAAGGTCGCTTGATGAGAGGCTGAGGGTGCTGACCAGGAATGCGCTTCCGCTGCATGCTGGTGGTCAGCAATACCCATTTGAAGCTGGCTGGCTGTGAGACTCGCTACTCGAAAGCTTGAGGTAGTGATGTTGATGATGATGACGTCACGTTGCTCGAAGGCTGCGCTGACGTCCATTTCGGGGTCACCAGTTTAGGGTCTGAGGAACAGGGTGTAAAGCTCTTCGATACTCCATACAAAAGAAAGCATCCACCGACCAGACAGCTGTTATGTCTGGTGGGCAACTGCCCGACAGTAGTGGTCAAGGTGTTGTTTTGCATCCTCCTCAAAATTCAGGAGGTTGTTGCAAAAGACATACATTATCAATTAAAATTACGGTACCTAGTTAATTATTAATAAATACTGTTTTTTTTGGTTGTTTATGTTTGTCAGTATTTCAGAATAACCCCCTTAACGTGGTTTAGGGAATTAGAAATGATTGAATAAACGTTTGAGATTGTTTGTATGTGTGGAAACGAAGTTATAGTGCGAGAATCAGACGGCCCGCGTTTAAAACACAGGTGGTTCACACTTACCGATTTCCGTAAATAAGGAAAAAAATAAAAATTATCTACCCATTTTATTATCGATTCGGGACGAGAATCATTAGCATAGTTACCTCCTTGAATTTGAGGAGGATGCAAAACAACACCTTGTACAGTTTTAAATCGATGTGAGCTTTGCTTGCGAGATTCATACCATATTAGTTCTTCAGTTTTATCATAGATGGCGCTGTAGTATGTTTTGATAAAAGTTGCATGTTAGCCGATCCTGATTAGAATGTTTTTTGTTTCTTCATATGTTAGAGATCTTAACCAATCACCTATTGTTCTTTTACAATCGTATAACCGCATGGGATATATTTCACACTTAAGATTCAGTTTATTATAGATGTAAGTGGATTGTGTAATATACACCGCGTACATCACTTCATCACGAAGCCGTCAACCAAGCATTCTGTACATGAAACTAAGTAACTTTACGCAAAAATTATTGCTGGGAAAAGACTTTTTTTTGGGGGGTATAAAATCATGTTTTGTGGTAAAACTCAATGTAACGCACTCAAAACATTGTGCTGATGGACGGATTGAATAGTACGGGGGTCGTGGAGGGGTTTAAAGTCTTACATTAAAAACTTGTATTTAAAAAAATACTTGTCAAAAAGTTGGAACTTTATGGTATGGTGTTAAACAAAAAAATTATCGCAATGACAGGGAGACCAGTGCCTTTCGGCTTCGTTAAGAGGTGTTTTACACCCTTTATTGACGTTGAACAGCTTTTGCTAGACCACAGCGTTTGAGTAGACCACAATATCTCTGGGATTTCTGCTCTGCGTAGCTGGGTCAAAAGGAAGACATTTATGCAGGATTAGAGTCACATTTAGAACAAAGTTTTCTAACTGATAGTAAGTTGCTGACTTTAATAACACAAATAAATTCGGCCTTTTGTGCCGATTGGCCTTGTTTTATTCTATCTGCTAATATGCGGAAACTAAATGGCCTTCAAATCCGTATCGTATAGGAATGTTGTTTTTATTATTATTAGCTGTATGTTTCCCGAATAGCATAAAATAAAATATATGGAGGAAGTAGAAATTAAGTTTTTCCTACTCCTCCGCTATTCTTTTCTGATTTATGTGGAACTCGTCCAGCTTCACTGTCTCGACCAAAGTGAAAAGTGTTAGATTTTTAATTGTTCGATTTATTTATTCTTAAAATCAGACCAACTGAGAGCAGCGGTGGCCCAGTGGCGGCAGCCCCGACTTACGAGCAGTAAGCCGTGGTTTCGAACCGGCAGGCGCATTACTTGATGTAGTTTATTTCATCACCGCTGCCCTCAAAAACGGTGAAGGAAAACAACGTGAGAAAACCGGCATGTCCTAGAATTAAAAATTTGAAGACATGTGACATCTACCAACCCGCAATGGGCCCACGTGGTGGATTATAGCCCGGTCCCTCTCATAGAGAGGAGGCCTGTGTCCCAGTAGTGGGAACATTATAGGCTGATGATGATGATGATGAGACCAACTATAAAATGTAACTATATAATTTATAATCTCGGTCTAATTAGCTGCAACACTGTGGCGACCCGATACTTAACGTTAAGTCGAGTCAGCAAGTAGGCCAGAGGCCACCAGACACCGCGTCGTGTCGACAGAGTCGGTCTCCCATCGCGGTACACAAAACATTTATTGTTCGTAACATAACGTAATAAACTAAGTATATATTCGCAACAAGTAATTTGATTTCATTGTCACCACCTATCTCCAAAGTCACAGGAACTCTTTACCAAATATGAACACGCAAACACTAAAACACAATTTTTCGGAAATGTTCTCTAGTAACTTTTTAGAACTTTGCTTTCCCCGCAATGCTAAACCCCTCTTCACACTCCTTATGTTTTCTTCAGATTATTCCCCCGGAGATCGAGGCAGTGATCCGGGAGCACCCGGGCGTGCATGACGTCAGCGTCACCAGCGTGCCCCATGAGGATGATGGAGAGCATCCAGTGGCCTGCGTCATGAGGAGTCCAGGGTCCACGGTCACGGCCGAGGAGATTAAGGAGATTGTTGCTAGTAAGTGTGTTTATTGTATGTTAGCCTATTTTGTGCAACTGCTGGGCAAAGAGCTCCCCCACACCTTTTGAATCTTCGTTATATTTTGCCTTCTCCGGCAAATTTATTCGTATTAGGTACTAAATGATGCCTATAAGTGTAGAGGAAGACTAAAGAGACGATGGATGGACTGTGTGAAGAATGATGTGGCAAGAAAGGAGGTGTCTGATGAGATGACGAGTAATAGAGAAGTATGGAAGAAGAAGACATGCTGCGCCGACCCCAAAGGAATTGGGATAAAGGTAAAAGAATAATGACTAATTGATACTGGCAAGTAATTTGGAATTTCTTCTATATCGATGGTGCATGATAAAGCAAATATTGGTGCATGGTGTTTTTGACTAGGGACCTATTAACCTTATCATATATGGGTCATTGGCTAAATAATATCATCCGCACGGGTCAATCTATAAGGTTAAGCCGTTCTTGCCGAGGTTGGTCCGTGGATGGGTGACCATAATTACATACCGAGTTTCCTCCGTGCCTCGGAAAGCACGTTAAGCCGTTGGTCCCGGCTGTCATTTGTAGATCTTTGACAGTCGTTACGAGTAGTCAGAAGCCGAAAGTCTGACATCAAGTCTTACCAAGGGGTATCATATCACCCAGTTATTGGGTTGTGGAAGTCAGTTAGGCAGTCGCTTCATGTAAAATACTGGTACTCAGCTGCATCCGGTTAGCCTGAAAGCCGACCCTAACATAGTTTGGGAAAAGGCTACGCAGATGATGATATATGGGTCAGTGGCCATTTAAATATCATTGATGACCAGAATGGAAGAGGCAGCACCGACCTCTGGCTTCGTTACTTTCTTTTACATTTTTCATACAAATGTATTCTGTACGTGAACCAGTTATTAAAGGCTGATTAACCCTGTAATAAGATAAAGATTTATAATTATAATATAAAGGGTGTAAAACACCTCTTAACGAAGCCGAAAGGCACTGGAGGTCTACTCTCTTTCTCCGAAACGTAACTTCGGCAAGGAATGAAAATTAAACGTAGTTACGTTTGTGACCGTACTCTATATAATTTGCGGACGCACACAATAACATTCAATACATTCGTTGTCTGTGAATTTGAACTACTTGTGTGCGTCCGCAAAAGTAGGGTCACAAACGTGACTACGTGTAATTTTCGTTCGTTGCCGAAGTTACGTTTCGGAGAAAGAGAGTAGCCCTCCTGGTTCTCCCTGTTATTTCGATCATTTTTTTGTTCTACACCATACCTGGGAACCTTCTAGTTACGGAGATATTAGTGGTCAAAGTTCCAACTTTATGACAAGTATTTTTTTTAATACAAGTTTTTAATGTAAGATTTTTACTTTAAACACCTCCACGACCCCCGTACTATTCAATCCGTCCATCAGCACAATGTTTTGAGTGCGTTACATTGAGTTTTACCACAAAACATGATTATACACCCCCCAAAAAAAAGTCGTTTCCCAGCAATATTTTTTGCGTAAAGTTACTTAGTTTCATGTACAGAATGCTTGGTTGACGGCTTCGTGATGAGGTGATTTACACCGTGTATATTATCTCACCACAATAAATATTTTCGTTATAAGATTTCTTGAACAATACATGTTTCATGTTCAATTTGTAATATGTTCAATTTATAATACTGTGGGAGACCACGACTCCTCAACATTATTATGCATTCGTACACAAATGCGGGAAGTTATATTGAGGAAACAAAAACACATTACAATAGTGTTTATTGCTTATTCATGGGTTAGTATGTGTGTGGTGTGTGTGTGTGTATGTATGTATAAGTAGCTGGATGCACAGAACAATAATATAATTATATCAGTGTATATCACCTAATTCAGGATGGAAACTATTTCTGCTTCTAAAGATCGAAAGACCAAAATCTTTCTTGCAGCAAGGCGCTTACACTTGAAACCGCTTAACATGTTATATTTCTTCTTCCAGATAAACTGTCAGATTCTCAAAGAATACGAGGTGGCGTGATCTTCATGGACCAGCTTCCCATGACATCTTCAGGGAAGATCGCACGCGGAGAGCTGCGTAAAATGGTGCTAACACGGAAGAAAGAATAAAAACGTCACGTTAGGCAGAGCTTTCGTTATATTAGACTCATATTTCACATATTTTAAGTCCCATGTAATATACAAGATATCCTCGTCAAATTCAAGGACGTACATAGTTATGCTAATGATTACAGAAACTGAATGCACCGATTTTAACAGGACTTTCACTGGCGAAAGCCGATGTAATAAGTAATAACTTAGGAATTACTTCTATATTAGAAAATTTCTAAAATTATTATCAAAAAGGTAAAATAAAAATGCAAAAACGAAAAAAAAAAATTAATAAATTTTTGTAAAAAAATTTTTTTTACTTAATCCACGCGAACGAAGTCGCAGGCACAGCTAGTCTTTAATATAATCTTCTAATTTGTTGTTTGTTTAACAACTTTAACTCTAAGTTTATTATAAGTTTAAAATTTTCTTTCTTTTCTTAGCTAAAAACCTTCTACACGGTATTAGAAAACGATAAAAGATGAATCAAATCGGTTAAGTGGTTCTCAAGTTATGGCGTGACATATTATAATTAATTTAATTAAAATTAATTCTAATGAAAAAACTGTTTGTTAGCCTCGAAACATCTATTGAATTAATTTTAATTTCTATACTTTATAAATGCGAAAGTTTGTCAGGATGGATGGAAATTTGATATAGCTCTGTCACGCATGACTACTTAACGGATTTGGATAAAATCTGGCACACTGTCAGTTTATAACCTGTATATTAAAATAAAATAAATTTTATCCATACGCCCCGTCTTCTTACTACCGACGAACTCGAGGGACAATATTACCGAGGTCCTCGCGGGCGAAGCCGCGGCCATAACCTAGCTAGTAAAATCTAATTAAAATCAAATCATCGATTCAGTTCGAGCCAGTCATCTGTTGGACATAGGTAATCGGCGTTTGTTCAAGTTAAATATCGTTAGACAAGTAAAGGCTTTTAACAGAAATAATTATCATGTGTGTTGAGAACGGACATCTTGGACATTTGATTATAGAATCCTTGCTGAAATGGCCAGATGACATTTGTCAGGTAATATAATTTATAATATTTAGTATCGTAATAAAGCTTACCTAGCTCTTAAGTAGGTTTCCTATCAGCACTGCACCAGATGAACATAGTCTGAACTCTAAACATTTTTTTTTAATGTTGTGTTAAACTCCTCCTGTATCGTGGGTCCGTTTACAAACATTTAAACTCACAAACAGCCAGACCCGGAAAAACTAACTGGTCATACCAATATTTTGTTCCGTGCGCGGTGCGGTGATCGAACCCACGAAACGCAGCGCAGCAGCCAGTCGCTCAGCCACTGCGCCAACCGTGCCGTTATTTCTGGGAAACTCCATACTTAGACTTATAAGCTTCGTAAAGTCGTCAGCCTAAGATCGGCAGGATCAGTTAGAATGAGGTGAGGTGATACCAATCCAGTGCAGTGCTTATCCTACATTTACGAACTTCGTTCGAGTCTATAATAATAATAATAATAGGTTCCTGTCTCTGCGGCCCTAATCACCGGTAGCTTACCCTGCTCCCGATACCGGCGGAAACCTGTTTTTTAAATTTTTAAATGTTTTTGTTATGTTTTTTAAGGAATATTTAAAAATGCATTAAATAAGAGGATAAAACGAATAAAGGAGATAATAATAATCGATTTATTATCAGGTTACAAAGACCCATAGATAAATACCTTAACCTAAATATACATACTACTAAAACAACAATTCTGTTAGTATACGAAACTTAAAACTACGTTAGTATGTCACTTCACTTGCACGATGTTTTGTGCGTTCGTGTGGAATTTGTCCGCGGAAGCGACCGAACACCACATCCTGCGGCCAAAAACTTTCTTGCAACACCAAATGGAGATAACATGTTGGTATGCGCACCACAAACGCGTTGAAATTGAAGTTGCGGCGCGACTCCAGCAGCTGCACTCTTGATACTCCTCGATGTTCTCTGCCTCGGTGGTGTAGTGTAGGCGAAAGATTTACACCGGGGTGTTCGGCTTCGCGGCACGCAGTGTAACGTTGGAATCTACAAGAGCCTTACCGCAGCGGTTCTTACAGCTTCGCTGACGGCGTTTCCTCCTTTGCACCGTCACGAAACCGTCATCATCAGCCCGGTCTGTTGTTGAGCGACCGAAACAGCAGCAGCTTCGCAGCAGCAATGTCGTCCTCGCTCAAATTCGTTGCACAGATCTGAATGGCGGACACCTCGTCCATCACGTCCAGTTTCTGTTGCATGAACGCTAGCAGTTCGTTTGCCATAAGTGTGTCACACATGGCAACAAAAGTTTCGAGCGTCGGCTTACGCCGCGCTATACTATAATAATAATATTATGACGCGTATCAACTACGTCCGCCTTAGAGCGCGATGCACACACGATTGGAATTGGAATTAATGCCTAAGTACTTGCTATTGGAAAGGAATACTTAGGTACAATATAAAAGAAGACAAAATACTTATCACATGGCTATCTAGAAACTCGGCAGAAACGTACATACCATATACATCAATAGACACAGCGACACAGTAAACTATAGATATCCAGTTAGCCTGACCACCCTTAGTATGAGCTTCCCGTACAACGAGATCAGCTTAATTTGGTTTTGCATATCTTGATCGTCGATTACTAGACGCACCGAACTACTAGGTTTTGAACTTACTTTTAAAAATCTTCTCTTTCTCACAGATCGACGCAGCCACAGGAAAGAGCGAGACGAACGCATCAGTTTTAACCCGTTCAATACAGCTAGCCAGATGCTTAAGGAAATTCGGAGCAAAACCTGGAGAGGTTCTGGCTTTGGGAGGAAAGAATCACTTGGATCTACACATTCCGTTCTATTCAGCGTTAATGATTGGCATGACTGTTACTGGAGTGGATCCGTTGTTTAAAGCACGTGAGTAAAAGCCAAAGTGCAAATCGTGTTGTCCCCGCCATTGCGTTTTTTTGTTCCGGGTACCTTCTGGTTTCGGAGATATTAAATGTCCAATTTCCAATATTTCCACACGTTTTTAGGGTTCCTTACCCAAAGGGTCAAACGGGACCCCATTACTGAGACTTCGCTGTCCGTCCGTCCGTCTGTCACCAGGCTGCATCTCATGAACTGCGATAGTTAGCCAGTTGAAATTTCTACCGATTATGTATTTCTGTTGCCGCTATAACAACAACTCTAAAATCAGAATAAAATACATATTTAAGGGAGCTCGGGTGATTTTTTTTGCTCGTTTTTAATTAATAACTAGCTGTCCCGCGCAACTTCGTCTGCGTCACATTTTCCCCGTTTTCACAACATTATTCATTGCTGCTCCGCTCCTATTGGTCGTAGCGTGATGATATATAGCCTATGTCCTTTCCCAGGTTGAAAAGGTAACAAACAAACAGAGTGACATTCGCATTTATAATATTAGTATGGATGGTACGGACACCTTCGTGCGCGAGTCCGACTCGCACTTGGCCGGGTTTTTTTAATACAAGTTTTAACTTTACTTTACATACTAACATAATAAATTGTACCTAAGTTTACCCTAATATACAAGGTGTTGTTTTGCATCCTCGTCAAATTTCAGGAGGTGGTCACGAAAGACATAAATAATCAATTAAAATTACGGTACCTAGTTAATTATTAATAAACGCTGATTTTTTTGGTTGTTTAAGTTTGTCAGTATTTCAGAATAACCCCCTTAACGTGGTTTAGGGACTAAGAAATTATCGAATAAACGTTTGAGATAGTTTGTATGTGTGTAAGCGAGGTTATAAGGCAAGAACCAGACGGGCCGCGTTTAAAACAAGAATTTTTCACACTTACCGATTTCCGTAAAAAAGACAAAAATGAAAAATTACCTACCCATTTTAGTATTGATTCGGGACGAGAATCATTAGCATAGTTACCTCTTTGAATTTGACGAGGATGCAAAACAACACCTTGTATACAAATTACCTAGTGGCATAAAAATAAGTATACATAATTTGAATAACATTTATTCACACACAAGTCATCATCATTCTCTTGCCCTTATCCCAATTTATTTGGGGTCGGCGCAGCATGTCTTCCTCTTCCATACTTCACTATTACTTGTCATTTCATCGGATACCTTCCTTTATTGCCATATCATCCTTCACCCAGTCCATCCATCGTTTCTTTGGTATTTTCTTTTATTCATACACGAGTATTTGATTTCATTTAAATAAAATTTTATCTGCAGGAGAAATAAAGATTCTATTCCAAATCTGCTCTCCAAGGATTGCATTTTGCCAGAAGGAACTCCTGGACACTTATAAAGCCGTTGTGGAAGAGCTGGGTCTCAATACAGAGGTCATCTGCTTTGATGAAGGGAAGCACTCTCTGGCCAGCTTCATCGAGCAATACCATGACAAGGAGGACCAAGACGAATTTCTGTAAGATTTTTTTTTGGACATCGTAATGCGCTTTTAAACTAAGTCTAAGCGAAATTTATACAATAGGGGATGATCACATTTTTTTTTCTTTGTCTTTCGGGTAGAATATTGAAAAGTATTGGACACGTATTTTCTCTTTTTTCACGTGGTCATAAAATTACGGAGATGTATTGAGTTGAAATGGGGCATGACGTTTTTTTTTTTGTGAGTGGCATCTCGCAGTTCAACCTATGAGGTTGTCGTCTGCTTAACCGGACTATCCTGTGGGTGCCTTAAGAATAAGGCCTCCAGCCAGAGCATAAAAACTTACAAACTAAGCGACTGCACGCTAAGGGCACCCCCTGTGGGGTACAAACCTCGGCTAAGGGCGTCGCTGGAGGAGGACTGCATAGGGACAGGCTGGATCTGAATGGTATCATTATTTAGGGGCTGATTTAAAACTGCTGGCACAGCATCGCGGGCTGCCTCGAGCGAGGGTCGGGGAGGGCATGGACCGAGACGTCGCGACGGACCTCGACGGCGAGGTCAGAAAGACGGCGGTTTGAGTCGGAACTTTTAAGAGTGCTAGTCTCTTTGCTACTCTCCTGGAGGAGGGTGATAGCATCATCTGGAGTGACGAGGGTATGCCTAAGACGGCGTACTGTACTAATGCGCGAGGGTTCGTAACGGGCGGCCGCTGCGATCAGGGGATTACGGTGCTTAATGGCGTTATCGAAGAAACGCTTCGAAAGACGTTTCATAAACTGAAGGACGGTGGGCATTCTAAGGTCTACGTGTAGACGGTCATTACGGACATAAAAGGGGGCTCCCGTGACTCTACGTAAGAACCGGTTCTGCAAAGTTTGCATCCTATGGATGTACTTAGGCTTGTTGTGAGCGTACACGACGCAAGCGTACGTCATAATGGGGTGGATCACCGCGGTATAAAGGCGCAACTTGCACTTGAGTGACAACTTGCTTTTCGCCGAAATCATTAAATGAAGCCTACCCATAGCAAAGGCAGCTCGGTCGCGAGCTGCTTTGATGTGCGCCGCGAAAGACAGGTGGTTGTCAAGTAAGACTCCTAAGTACTTGGCTTGCTTCTCCCAAGGGATAGGCTTACCGTACATAGTGATCGGGCTGAGCGTGGGTGGCTTATTTTTACGCTGTTTAGAGAAAAGAACTGCCTGGCTCTTGTCGGGGTTCACCTCGATTCTCCATTTCCGGAACCAAGCGCCTAAGACGTTGGCTGAGGTTTGGAGGGTGCTATAGATAGCGTCGTGACTGCGGCCAGTGTAATAAATGGCCGTATCGTCCGCGAACAGGGCTAACTGAGCCTTCTTGCTCTTGGGGATGTCGGCGCATGACGTCACCTGTAGGTAATTTTTATACCTTTTTGTGACGTAGTGAGCCCCCACTCTCCCACTTGATTGAGATTTAGCAAAGTAATTTTTTGATAAAACAAAAAATACGTGTTTAATATTTTTGTATTACCTGTCTGACGGACAAAATAGAATGTCGTTTTCTTTACCCAGTCTTTACCCCCATTAAATAAAATTGAACGGTCAGTTTGTAATTTCAAAATAACAACTTTTTACTTAAAAGTATAAACTGTTTATTTGGTCTGGGAGGAGCTCGTGGCTAAGTGATAACTGCTGCTTGGATCGATCTTTAGGTCAAGCCGTGTTTGCCTAGGTTGGTCTGTGGATGGGTGACCACCTGTTACATACCACGTTTCCTCCGTGCCTCGGAAAGCACGCTAAGCCGTTGGTCCTGGCTGTAATTTGTAGATCTTTGACAGGATTGTAGTCAGTGGACCGAAAGTCTGACATCCAGTCTTACCAAGGGGTATCGTATCATCCAGTTACTGGGTTGTGGAGGTCTGATAGGCAGTCACTTCACGTAAAATACTGGCATTCAGCTGAATCCGGTAAGACTGGAAGCCGACCCCAACATAGTTGGGAAAAGGCTTAGAGAGATGATGTTTGTTTGTTCCGGGTTATCCCCGAAACTCGACCGATTTTGACTGGGGTTTTTTTTACAGATAGCGAATGATTATTATAAGGAGTAGGTAATTAAGACAATTTTTTTTTGCCTTTGTTTACCATGACATTTAACCATAATATAGGGGCCCCTTGTGGGGCACGACGACGCACAAACCTCCGCAGTAGCAATTAAGTCATTCTCATTATTTATGTAAATATGTAATATTCTGATTATCAAATATCTGAATACTATGAATGTGCAATACTGAACATGTTTCTCCGTCGGAGAAACAACAACAGATAATTTTGCCGCTACTACGATGTTTGTCGATGGAGAAACATGTTCAGTTTGAATACCTACCCTTTCCGTTACAACCTGTACATTATATTTTCTAGTGTATATAAGATACTAACTTATTGGAAGGGTGTAGTAATTAGAGATGCAACGGATAGTTGTTTAACCGGATACCGGATATTCGGCCTGATCACCGGCCGAATATCCGGTATATTCGGCGGCCGGCCACCGAATATTCGGCCGGCCAAACGATACCTACATTTTAGTTAGGCGGCGGCGGGCGCGTCGTGCAGGTTTCAACCTGTTACGTGTTATAGGTTCGCGCGGACCGTTTTCTAGGCAAGAAACGAGTTTTATTAGGTCAGTGTACGGAACTATTTCGTATGCAGTACACGTGCGCCCGCCTAAGATAAGTTATTTTTTTGTGTTTAATGTGTATAGTAGTGTATACGTAATTGTGAACGGTGTTTATTTTATTTGTCAAAAATAATGGAAAATAAACACGTCATGCTCCCTGGCGGAACCACCTTTGCTGTAACAAGTATAAGTTACATGAACAATTCTATGAAATGTCTATAAAATTCTAGTCCTATTAAAAAAAGTCTATATCTCTAGTTTCGACGTAAACTTTAATTTAAAGTGGTTGCGCTGCGGAGTATCCTTCCCGGCGAAACCACCATGATATTTCTATAACTATAAATATTACAAGCTAATATGTAGTCTCAAATAATTCTATAACAATTCTATATTGAACTAGTAACTAGTACCCCTAAATCCTCAGTCTAATTTAAATATACGAACAAAACGGTACCTCAAACTTTGTTTTCGAAATAGTAGCTAAGTGCCTAGATTAAAGTTCTTAGCAAATAAAGGTTACGTCAAATATCAAACAATGTCCTCTAGGCGTTTAGTGTATAAGCATACAGATAAATTAATTTCTTGTTTCAATAGATTATTGTAATAAAAAATTATATAAGGTGAAACATCTGTGCATCCATCACTGACTAATACTGGCCACTGATAATAATTAAGCGATAAACAAATATTGTCATTATCCTTTACTATTGTCAGTAAAGTTCATCATTGGAATTTTATAGTAATAATAGAATGGTTATTTCCTTTTACACTTTCGTGTAATGGCTTGTCTGTTTTTAACCGTTTTTACAAAAAGGAGGAGGTTCTCAACTCGGTTGTATTTTTTTTTAAATATTTCTCTCTCGGTTGTATTTTTCTTTGTCATTTATGAACCGATTTGTTTTTTTTTTTTAACATTTGAAATTATGTACAAGAAGTATGATTTTCTTTTTTGTTCGGTGTGTAACTTGTGTTTTAATATTTAATATTTAACTCGATGAAATAGTCTATTTAAGTAGTTACGCCTGTACTAAAACAACGTCTTATTCATTTACAAAAAATTCAAATAAAAAAAAAAACCGAATCGGTTCTATTATTATTCTATAATAAAATAAAATTCTAATAGGGGATAATCCTATTTTTTTTTTCTTTGTCCATCGGGTAGTTTATTGAAAAGTATTGGACACGTATCTTTTCTTTTTTCACGTGCTCATAAAATTACGTTTGAGTTGAAAATTGAGTTGAAATGGCGCATGACGTCACATGTAGGTAAGTTTTATACCCACTTGTGACGTAGTAAGCCCCCACTCTCCAACTTTAATGACTTCTAACTAAGTAATTTTTTGATATTTTGATAAAACAAAAAATACGTGTCTAATATTTTTGTATTACCTGTCTGACGGACAAAATAGAATTTCGTTTTCTTTACCCAGTCCGATCCCCTATTATGAACTTTACTGACAATAGTAAATGACAATATTCGTTTATCACTTAATTACTATCAGTGGCCAGTATTAGTAAGTGATGGATGCACAGATGTTTCACCTTATATCATTTTTTATTACAATAATCTATTGAAACAAGAAAATAATTTATCTGTATGCTTATAAACTAAACGCCTAGAGGACTTGACGTGTTTGATATTTGACGTAACCTTTATTTGCTAAGAACTTTAATCTAGGCACTTAGCTACTATTTCGAAAACAAAGTTTGAGGCACCGTTTTGTTCGTATATTTAAAGTAGACTGAGGATTTTGGGGTACTAGTTCAATATAGAATTGTTATAGAATTATATGATACTACATATTAGCTTGTAATATTTATAGTAATAGAAATATCATGGTGGTTTCGCCGGGAAGGATACTCCGCAGCGCAACCACTTTAAATTAAAGTTTACGTCGAAACTAGAGATATAGACTTTTTTTTAATAGGACTAGAATTTTATAGACATTGTTCATGTAACTTATACTTGTTACAGCAAACGTGGTTCCGTCAGGGAGCATGACGTAAATAAACGATCTCCGTTGTGGAACTATTTTGAAATAGAAAAAGACGATGCGAAGTACGTAGTGTGTCTAATTTGCAAAAATAATATTATGGTGGTGGCGAAGGGAAGAAGGCAGGGACTTCTTCTATGAAAAACCATTTGCAAAGCAAGCATCCCGAAAAATTCTCCGAAATTTACGGTGGTCCATCTTCAACTTCATGCGGCGGAAGCAGAACTTTTCCTTCTATGAGTTCATTTGCAAGTACGAGCGCTCCTACTCAGCTGGCTTCACATAAACAATTAACTTTGGCAGAGACAGTAGAAAGAAAACAGTATTGCCAACCATTTTTCAAAGTTATATACCACACAGAATCACTATTTGGTATCCGGCCGGATAGTGCGCAACTATCCGGTATTCGGCCGG
Source organism: Cerastis leucographa (assembly GCA_963082945.1). NCBI lineage: Eukaryota > Metazoa > Arthropoda > Insecta > Lepidoptera > Noctuidae > Cerastis > Cerastis leucographa. Next base: position 13,342,550 of record OY720365.1, on the reverse strand, counting down.
ATAGTAAAATAATGGCCGGATAGGCCGGATAGCAACCGGATATCCGTTGCATCTCTAGTAGTAAAGTAATATGTATTTTACACATATTTGTCAATAGACTGACGCCGTTTTACCGACCCCCACACGTTATTGGAGATATTAACCTCAAATTGATCGTATGAAACAGTTGCCTTGACATATTTTTCATTACATGAATCGAGTGCTAAAAGTTGATGAAATTTTTTGAATTTTATGACAATTCGCATCACCCTGTCGATTTAGCTGATGTGTCAATTGTCAAAATCATGTCGGACATAGGGGTTAAAATGTCTTGTAACTTTATAAATAAAAATCAAATGAATCGTCTAGCAGACGTTACTTTTATTAATAAAGTTCATGCGATTCTGAAATTTATACTACAGTTGTGTTGTTGTGCTCCTTTTTTACTATCAGCGACCCCGAAAACCACGAAAACAACACCCATGAAGCCATTTAGTCGAGCCAATGCCTATTCACGCATATGTCCATTCGCGCAAATGCCCATGCGCGCAAGTCTTTTAACCACTATTAAAAAAAAAACATCTGTTTCCTACAAAATGGAAACAGATGTTTTTCCTACCTGTCAAAATTATGTTTTTTTCTAAAAACTATTAAAAATTTCGATTTGGGGGATTTAGATTGATCTACTGAATAGGTGGTAACAGTTTTCGCGTCGGTGTCCCCTTTCACCGTGTGACCCATTAGCGCAGCAGTAGCATTGAAGACGCAAGTTCTCAAAATGATTTCTATTCATTCCAGGCCAGTGACAATAAACCCAAGCAAGCACTATGCATGGCTGATCGGCACAGGCGGCACAACAGGCGTCATCAAACTTGCTGCGTTCACTCACAAGTCGGTTCTAAGAAAACTCGAGATGCTAAAGATCATATCCCCATTATATTCACAATTGTAAGTACTTAATGTCCGTTATCAGCCTATAACGTTCCCACTGCTGGGACACACACAGACACGCAGGCATCGTCACTGTTGTTGCAGTGAGGAGGGAGTGGGCCGTAATCTTTAATGTGGACCTAGTCATCATCTGCCTAGCCTTTTCCCAGCTTTCATGGGGTCGACATCTAGACATACTGGATTCAGCTGAATAACAGCGGACATGAAGCGTTCTCCGTTATATTATTTTGTTTTCAAAATACCGGCCACGCATAAAACTCATTTATATCAATAGCTGGTCTAAACAAATATAATTAGGAACGTTTTTCAGCGAACAGCACAACTTTGATGGCTTATCTCAGAAATGTGACACTTTAGAAGATTTTGTCTCACACAACACGTACTTGTTGGTACTGATGCCAGTTGTCGTTTATACTGGTTATATCAGTGGCCGCAATTTTGAGAATAATATAAAATGGTGGAAGTTGGGCAGTCCAAATAATTTAAAGCCCTTTCAAACTTCTAAACACAGCAGTACATTATGCAGTGGGTTGCCTGAAGATTTTAGGAACCTTGCGCTATAAACGGCCACGATCACGATTTGTCGCATGACCGGCCGCTATCTGGATACAAAAAGGGTCAGACACCCGGTCGTGCGAACAACTTTCTTCTTGGGCGGCGTTTCTTCTTCCAAAAATCGTGGTCGTGGCCACATAGTCCACTAGATCCGTTAGACTTCCAAGCGATGGATCCGGACCCGTGGTTCTCCACCTTTTTGAAAAGCACGGATACCTACAAGGTCCCGTGCACCATCTGATCACGTTATTGTACAGTGATGAAGGAATTGTTTTCTCTGTAAAACAATAAAAAGATCCAAACAATTATTTAATAGGAGTGAATTTATATGTACCAAATAATAGAATTAATTAGTTTAACGAAATCATTTAAAATTGATCCCGTGGACCTCATTGATGGGTGTTGCGGTGGTGGGTGGCGATTGCATGGGATCGAGTAGTGTAAAGTTGTGCTGGTTACGGGCAGTAACCTTCGAACAGTAGGTACTGGGCTGGCATGAATCCATCATCATCATCATATCAGCCCGGAAGCACACAGGCCTCCCCTTTTTCCTGCCACCCTTCACGGTTCTTTGCGCCCTTTATCCAGTAATTTCTCGCTACTTTGACAATATTATCGACCCAACGAGCTTTCGGACGGCCTAACCTTAGCCACCACTCGGTAGCCACCACTCTTCTAGTATTTATTATTAGAAGACCGTAACTACCCAGAATTATTCAAATACATACTATCTTGAACTCATACCTGTCTGGTACATTTTGGGGATGGGAAAATACATATTTATGTGTGTATATTGTTTAATAAGTTCCCCAAAAAGTACGAGGCAGGCATGAGTTCAATTGAGATGACAGAAGTATGGAAGAAGAAGACATGCTTCGCCGACCCCAAATAAATTGGGATAAGTGCAAAATTATGAAGATGTGAAAGAAAGAAAGAAAATACTTTTATTTAGCACAAGCCACAAGAACACACAGCTTTTAAAAAAAAAAATCCTTAAACCTAAACACAGTAAACACAAAAAATATATTTATTTGTGTCTCACGACTGTGGCAAATAGGCCCAGTTCGGCAACTAGTGTCCGACGCTGGTTTTCAACTGGACCTGAGAAAGTGACGTGACGAGCGTAAAACAGTTTCATACTTTGTCAAAGTGTATAATGTGAACAAGTACTTAAATAAAATAAAAGTAAAATTTGTACGTACAGCAATAATAATAACAAATAAACTACACAATAATACTGAGATAAGTGCAAAAAATAATAGGTAAACAAATGGGATGGACGGAGTAGTTTAATTTAATATGGGCTGTTTATGCTTTTTTCTTTAATTTGTCGACCTAAATACGGTAATGTTGAGCACATTACCGTATTTAGGTCGACAAGACAGTGAGTCAAGGAAGGTAGAATGTTCATGCGTCATATAATTTATACGTTGACTGCGACCATATCCAGTTTACGTTGCGCTTCCACTAGATACTGCCGTAAACGTCTTCTAAATGTGTCTATTGTGTTGATTTGTCTTATCGGCGGGGGTAGGTTATTCCACACTTTAGAAGCTGCATAGCGAAAGCTGCTGTATTATGTGGGTGCGATGAGAGTTGTTGCGAGCATTGCCTTTTCAAACATTCCCGTCTACTAGCTACCCAACTGAGTTTATTAAATAGGTAGTCAGGTTTTTAAAATTTAACAACACCGAACAGAAGACACGCCAGGTGTAGTTTTCGTCTGGACTTCATTTTTAAGATAGAATGATTGTTGAGAAAGGGTGTAACATGACTTCTGCGAGGAATGTTGTAACAAAACCGTGCGCACGCATTTTGTACCCTTTGAATGAGTCTATCTGTACGAGCTAGTAAGCGCGGGCCGTACACAGCGTCGGCGTAGTTCAACCTAGATAGAACTAAAGTTTCCACGAGTTGTTCCCGTAGCGATTCCGATATATAAAACCTCACCTGTACAAGACTTTCAGGCGATAGAAACAATTTCGTACCGACTCCGCCACGTGTTTCTCAAAACAAAGGTCTTTATCCATTGTAAGCCCTAGATTACGCGCCTCATACACTCGCTCAAATGGTTCCCCCATTAGTTGCAACCCAAAAGTTATAGGTAGTCGAGCCAGCTGCTGCCTGGTGCCAAAAACCATATACTTGGTTTTTGAAGGGTTTAACGACAGACTTTTCTCTTCAAACCAAACGGAGATGCGTTGAAGGTCATCATTAAGATCCTTTATGGCATTATCATATTCGTCAGGTCTAAACGAAATATAAATTTGGACATCGTCGGCGTATATGTGGTACCTACATTTCAGAAGGCTTCTTATTATGTCTGCACAGTACAGAATAAAAAGAATTGGACCTAAGATAGAGCCCTGCGGAACCCCTCTCTCTACTGGAATACGTAAAGATCTTACAGTAGTGCCGTCACTTAAACGTAGATCAACTAATTGTTCTCTATTTGTGAGGTAACTACGGAACCATTGGATAGCTTCAGGGTCGAAACCGTAGTAGTTTAACGTCGCTAGTAATAAAGGATATTAATGGCGTCAAAGGCACGGGAAAAGTCTAGCAAACCAATAATGTACACATTCCCTTGTGTTGAGCAGATAATATATTATCTGTTACATCAAGTAAAGCAGTGGACGTACTGCGCTGTTTTCTGAACCCAGATTGCAAGTCTGTTAAAATGTTATTTTACACCAGGAAAATCGTTAGTTGGTGGCTGACAGTTTTCTCTAATACTTTTGATAGGCATGGTAGTATACTTATAGGGCGCAGGTCCTACCCTTAAATGCATGATTTTATTTTTAGACCGAGAAAAAATATATTTTGGAGCCATGAATATGCTGATTCAGGGAAAAATAATAAAAAAAATCGTAAATATTTTTTTCATTGCTATTTTTATTAAAAACCATATGTTGCAGAACTACAACACCATGCACTCACTAGACAATAACTACATATGAAAATTTTTAAAACAATTTTTGGTTGTGGTAAGACAAAGAGCTACTCCACACTTCTCACACCTTGTTTGCGTGTATCCCTTGCATCCAGGCATTTTGCATCTGCTGCTAACACAATTACCAGGCCAGTGACTAACATTATCAGTCCTTATGTCCTTAGGAGGAATATGTTGAGCTGTTCCTCTCCTTTTCTTTGCTTGTATTTTCATTTCAACACTGTTGCTGGTACTTGGCCTTCCTCTTTTGTTGCAGAGTTCAAATGAGTTATTTACTTTGGCTAATACCTCAGCTAGTTCCAGTCTATAGTGACATAAGTTTAGAACTGATGAATTGGCTTCAGCTGTTTTTTCATTATGTCCTTGATTGGTTGAAAACCTACAGTATTTGACCAGTATAGCCGTACATTGGATTATTACCATAAACTTTCTTAGCTCAGTTTCAGACAAATTTAATGGTTTAGTCACATTTTTTTGAACGGAATACAAATTAGACTCTTCCACAATCCTTTGAACTATTTCTGATGTAATTAAATGTGAAAAAATACTATAGGGAGTACCAGTAGTAGCCTCATCCTTGAGTTCTGGTGGGTATGTAGTGTCTCCATGAAAAGCTGTCTGGTCAGAATTCAATACAATTTTTTTTACCTTCCATACGAGTCCTCTCATAGTTGCTCGGCGACTAGCTTGACTTGTTGAGGGGAATGGAACCTGTGGCACTTGATCATTTGCTGCAGCTTCATTTATCAATGGCGGGTCTCCTGCCATGAATGGATCATTATCGGGGTCATCATTTTCCTCTTCTAATGGACTCTCAAGATCGTGAAGCAAATCGTCTCGATTTTCATAAAAATTCTCATGACCTTCTGTATCGACTCCTCCGACCTCTCTCCATCATTTATTAGAGCTAAATACTCCTCTATTTGCTTTTGATTCAAGTTTGGCATCTGAAAACCAATAAAAGTTATAGTTAGAATCTAAACAGGGACATTTTCTAGTAAATGCATATTGTTGCAGATTTACAACAACAAAATAAACAAAATTTCCGAACACACCAAAAGTTTTTTTTATAACTTATAAATTGTACTGAAAAGAAGATGAATTATTAGGTAAAATAACTGATTTTGTTTGAACTTACCTTCGAAAATCAAATAATTACACTGCAAAGCAAGTACACACTTTTCATCCGCTCCAAAATTACGATTGGCTTTGATTTGTCAATGTCAAGTTTAAATTTAACAGTCGTGAAGAAAAAAAGTGTTTTGCCACTCGATTAAATATATAACCATGATAGTGATAATCCTGCAACAGCATGCAATGAACTCATACTAATAATTTTATGGTCGTTTGAATGGTATGTTGCAGTTTTACAACTTTATGCATTTAAGGGTGTAGATGGATTTGAATTTTTCGAGAAAGGGTCTAATGGATGCAATTTTCCATTGTTCAGGGAACGTTGACATGACTATGGAGCGGTTAATTATGTCCGTTACAACATTTAACGTGTGCGGCAGTGTCATGTTAATCATATCCAGGGTAATGTTTTCGTAGACTTCAGCATTACTACTGAAGCTAGAGATAGTGCGTGCTATATTGTCCTGGTCCACTGGGGTGAATGTAAAAACTGCTTCGCTATGTTTAAGATCTTCATAATATTTAATAAGCGATGCGCTAGCCCGGGCGTTACCAGGAACAATCAAAAAGTTTATATTAATCAAGTCAGGATCTCCAAAATGCGACGGAAGGTCTTGTCTAGATTTAAAGGGAGTTATGGTTGATTTTCTGTTTTTCCAAAGCAACTTAGGGTTATTTATTCTATTATTAATGTTTTGTTTGAAATATGCAACTTTTTCATTTGCTCTCATGTCAGTACATAGAAGATCAATGATGTCATATTATATGCCTCATTGCCAACTAAACGCCGCAATGAACTCTGTGAAAAAAGGCCACTTTATTTTAGATTCGCCAATAGAATTAATTTGATAATATAAGTTTTTAAACTGACATGGTCACTAACACTATTAATAACACTTACAACGGGATATTTACCATGTGTATTATTTGTTTCGAGTTCCCGATATTTCGGCGCTGTTGCAAACGCCATGATCACGGATAAACTGAAGTTATTGAGGGTGGGTATTTATGTGCAGACAAATCGGTCTACCCTCTTCCTTGTTCGTTTTTTGTGCTCCGTACCAATACCACTGTCACTCACAACTTGATTCTGTTCCCGACACACAAAACTCACTGTGTCCACTCGCGAACTTTTTACGGCCCTTTTTCAGTTTTTACACAGTTGAACCACTGGATTCCAGGCTCTCGATAGTTGAAACCCATCGTCCCGGTTGAAGTTCTTTTATTTAGATATTTCAATCGCTTCTCTTACCAGTCTGGGTATGTAGTGGCGTTCTGTCGAGATGACCTGAGGTTTATGTAACTCAATCCGGTGGTTCGAACCTGATTCAAGAAGATGTTAAGCTATGGCCGATTTTTGGGTGTCAATATTTTTCACCGCCTTGATGTGCTCCGCTATTCGACAAGCTACCGTACGCTTCGTCTGACATAAGTGCGAGGTTGAGAGGCAGCCAGCATTTTTGCCGTACGTGAGGAGAGTGACAGATAAGGTTGGTAACATTCTTCGGAAATACGCCTTATAGACTGTCTTCACTCCTTTGAACAAACTGTCTCAGATGCTGCGTTCGCCGAAGGACAACTTTCCGTTGGAAAAACCCGGTGTTTATGACGTGGATTGCAGTTGCGGCAAGTCGTATATCGGTCGGACGAAGCGTACGGTAGCTTTAGAATAGCGGAGCACATCAAGGCGGTGAAAAATAATGACACCCAAAAATCGGCCATAGCTCAACATCTTCTTGAATCAGGTTCGAACCACTGGATTGAGTTACATTATCCTCAGGTCATCTCGACAGAACGCCACTACATACCCAGACTGGTAAGAGAAGCGATTGAAATATCTAAATATAAGAACTTCAACCGGGAGGATGGGTTTCAATTATCGAGAGCCTGGAATCCAGTGGATAAACTGTGTAAAAACCGAAAAAGGCCGTAAAAAGTTCGCGAGTGGACACAGTGAGTTTTGTGTGTCGGGAACAGAATCGAGTTGTGAGTGACAGGGGTAGTGGTGCGGAGCACAAAAAAATGAACAAGGAAGATGGTAGACCGATTTGTCTGCACATAAACACCCACCCGCAATAACTTCAGTTTATCCGTGATCATGGCGTTTGCAACAGCGCCGAAATATCGGGAACTCGAAACAAATAATACACATGGTAAATATCCCGTTGTAAGTGTTATTAATAATTTGATAATGAAATTTCTTATGACCATGGAAATATCCGTTGCAAAAAATTCTATTGATTATGTATTAAATTATGTACTTTTCTTAATCACTTGCCTGTACTAGTCGTCAGTGGAGTCTAAAGGAGAACCTAGGTGAAGCACGGGTCCGCACCCCAAGCGATATTGATTTATGTTTTTTCTTGCAGCCCAAAAGAAGAAAACGTGTTGATCCTAAATTTGGCTCTAGTACATTGGGTGTCGGCTTTTCTCCGTGCGGTATTAGCTCCAACACTACGCCAGACAAAGCTACAGACCTCAAATCCACAAACGCCGGAACACATCATAGATATAATCAATCAATATAAGGTAACGACGCGCGCCGGGGGACTTATTTATTTTCCTAGCATTTTCCAGTTGATGAGGATGGATGATTCTTGGAGTAATGCTAGAAAACTGCTTATCTGCCTTCCCCAACCCAGTTAGTACTAGGTAATCCGCTCACGATAGAAGTAAAAACTAACAGTAATAGTAGATTATTACATCGAGCGCAAAGTGAGTTATGTATAGTGTTGTGTTGGTACTAAATTAATACGCGGTAGTTGAAAGAAAAGTAGATTTACCTTTCTTTCAACTACTGTGACAAAATACCTGCTCAAATAAAAACTCAAGTTAATGAAACAAAGTTTAATTCATCTTCCCTTCAAACATTTTAAAATTAAAATTATTAAATGTGCAGTTATTAAAAGGGAAATTTGCACTTTTACTAGTCCGAACATTTATTCTATACATTTTTCACCAAGTCGGATTTATTCAGCCAGCCAGCAGTATCTTTTTGATCTAATGCATACATTTTATATTAAACTTAATACCTCTGTGGTGAATTTATATTTATATAAAAAACCAGTGCAGTAATGAAGAAGTGCGAGTGTTATTGCTTTTTTTTTTACCTTCTAGCCACCATTCGTGATTATGGGACCTATTTTATCGAATGCCATCATCAAGAGCGAGAAGAAATGTGATTTCTCTTGCTTTGAGCGCATCTTTCTGAGTGCAGGGAAAATACCTATGCAGATACATCATGAGTTACGGGTAAGTGGTGCTTAGTGGCTAGTATTTCTTTTCCGATCCAGGGTGGGGCCTAGAGTTGAAGCGGACGTTCCAAAAAGTACTATACAGCAATACAGTAAAACAATAATTAAAGCGCCATCTATGTCATAAAAGAAGAACTATCATCGCGGCAAAGTTCGAAGACTACTATAAGAAAACTCAACCACAACAGTAGGGCAGAATCCCACCAGACACGACACCCGTCTGGTCAGAGTATCCTCCCATTACTAGGGTAAATGAAGAGCTTTACACCCTGTTACCATATCAATAATTATAATAAGTTAATGAACTTATCCATCAGGGTTTTCTTAGCAGTCTCCCAGAGCCACTGTTTGCCTCCAGTTGATGGCAATAGAGTTGCTCCTTGTATGACTGTATTTTGTGATCTGCTCCTTGTTATGGGACAGCGATAAAACAAACGAAATGTGGGTGTACTCCATGTCAGGCATAGAGGACCTCTGAAAGACATAAATAATCAATTAAAATTACGGTACCTAGTTAATTATTAGTAAACGCTGATTTTTTTGGTTGTTTAAGTTTGTCAGTATTTAAGAATAACCCCCTTGACGTAGTTCAGGGACTAAGAAATTATGAAATAAACGTTTGAGATTGTTTGTATGTGTGTAAGCGAGGGTTATAAGGCAAGAACCAGACGGGCCGCGTTCAAAACACGGGTGGTTCAAAAATAACCGATTTCCGTAAAAAAGAAAAAAAAGAAAAATTACCTACCCATTTTATTATTGATTCGGGACGAGAATCACTAGCATAGTTAGGTACCTCCTTGAATTTGATGAGGATGCAAAACAACACCTTGTATTTATTTTACAGAAAAGAGTGCGTCCAGAAGCGGCGGTGGTTGAGTTATACGGACAGACTGAGAACTTGGGTCCAATCTTGATTGATGCCCCAGAACCTATTGGTAACTGTGGTACGACTTTGCCTACACTACCGGCTTTGAAGGTAAAAGAATAATTATAAATCCAGTAACTTACTTGCACGGTATAGAGCCTGCTTAATATCTATGCTTGATAACTGAGATCTCTATGCTTCGCCAAACGGTTTCACGACCTTTTATCAAGCAGATTTTATACCACTTCCACTTGCGTGAAGTTCGGTAAGTTTCCCACGGGATCGTACACGATAAAAGTATGCTATGTGTTAATCGAGATTTTAAACTATCTGGTGCTAAAGCTCATCCAAGTCCTGTGAGTAGATTTGCGTGAAAGAGCAACTAACATCCTTAAAGCCATTCTCACTAAAACTTTCGCATTATCATAGTAGGCAGATAGGTTGTCTATTGTTTACCCGAAGATTATATACCATAATCATCATATTCCCGAATTTCATTTGCCCGAATGTTTTGTTTGCCCTAAAAGATATATGACATACTGTTAATATCCCGAAACTTAGATACCATAAGATACGAGTGCCATACGTATTGTTTTTCATATTTTTATGTACCATAATAATTATCAAACATAATAATTAAACGCCATAATGATTATTAGACATAACATTTAAATGCCATAATAATTATTAGACAAATATTTAAACGCCGTAATAATCATTACACATGATATTTAAGCGCCATAATAAATTGTTTTCGAATCTTTTTCCAAGCTAGGCATTTCATCATCATTGCTCATGATGAAATTGTACTAATTATAATTATATAGTTTATAAAAAAATAACCATCCCCTTGATGGCGGGGTCGTTTAAGCGAGCGAAGCGAGCGATTAGACCGAGCCAAACCTTAAAATATTCTATGCATGGTTGATGGTGGGCTTGGTCGACGAAGCCCCGCCTCGCAGGGCTCCTACTTCTGTGTGGTTTATAAAAAAATAACCACGAAGGAGATGGCCTCCCCTTCTAACCTAGCCTATCCGAGTCGGAGTGCCCTAAAGTCCCGATTGCATCAAGTTTCTCCTGATATAACAACCGTTACATACCCAATGTCGATGGCAAACGATGTTATGGCATATGATAATTATGGCATGGGCATGTGATAATTAGGACATGTGATAATTAGGGCTTACAATGATTATGACAAATGATGTTATGGTAAGTGACTTTATGGGAAACAAAGCTTCTAGCACGTGACTTATATAGCAAATAAAAGTAGGGCAAATGAATATTACGTCGTATAATATTATGGCTGTTGACTATTATGGCAAATTATATTAGGGTAAATAAAATTCGGGCAAACGGCGGTATAACAGGCAGATAGTAATATTGTACGATAATATTATATATATATAATTTTAAATTTTATAAATATGTTTATATAATATCCTTATAATCCTCTACTTTGTGTACTATTTGTATGCTATATTAGGGCAGAATATACTTACATGGATTCTTTAATGCAAGGTGTATACATACAGACCCTACACGAAGCCGTCAACCAAGCAGTCTGTACATCAAACTAAGTAACCCTACGCAAAAAATGTTGCTGGGAAACGACTTTCTTTTAGGGGGGGGGGGGGAATCCTCAAAACATTGTGCTGATAGATACATTGAATAGTAAACGGGTCATGGAGGTGTTTAATGTACAGTTATAAAATTATAAAACCTTGTATTTAAAAAGAACTTGTGAATAAGTTGGAACTTTGACGTCCAATATCTCAGTAACTAGAAGGTTCCCAGGTATGGTCCAGAACAAAAAAAAAATCGCAATTTCGTGGAGAACAAGTGACTTTCGGCTTCGTTAATGGTTTATTTACACCCTTTATGTATAATTTAATTAACAACTTATTTTTTGTGTAGGTACATTATAAGCAAATAAATGTCTACTCTATCCTATACAAGAATGCTGAATTTTCAGATTGTTGATCCAAAGACCGACATAGAAATAACAGAACCAAACGTGCCAGGAGAATTATGGATTGAGGAAGCCCTCTTCTCTGTGAGTTAAATGCTTTATGTTTTCATTGCTATGTATATTCCTACTACAGGCCCACCGTTTAATTGAGACGGTGCCTGAGGTAGCTGCGGGGTGCGGGAGGGGTGTTGACGTTCATCAGCTGGCGAATGACTCAGCTATCGTGAAGTCATGACACGTCATCAGCCACCACACCCCTCTTGCAACGCGTACCTGCCTGAGCCCATAGACAGGTAATTTTCTTTATAACCTTAATAATTGGGCAGTGAACATAACCAACTTTTCATATTTTTTTATAAGGAATACTACAATAACCCTGAAGAAACAGCAGCGAATTTCACAGAGGACGGCTGGTACAGAACGGGTGACATTCTGTATAGAGACGAGAACGGATACTACTTCTTTGTTGAAAGGCTCAAGATGATGATAAAATACAGAATAAGCTACGTAAGTTTTAACTGTTCCTAAAATATCTTATGCTGGTAATATTTTAGTTTTATCCTAAATCAGGTTTTATTGTGGTGTACTTCCTCAATTATTGTTAGGAAAACAGCTATAATAACGAGAATGCCATGCATTCGACCCATTCGACATACCGAGCTTTTGTGGCAGGTTGTATGCACAGCTCTCAGTCCTCTAGTTCTTTTAATGTATAAACCCACTATTGCATCCATATCGTCGTTTGTTGCCGGCGGTGCCATGATTGCAAATGACCTAACCGACTGGCTAGCAGTTACACGTACATCCTCTATGGAAGTAGGTTTTGCATGAAGGTTTTGCATGCCCATTTACAACTGTCATGCATATCCTGGTCTATGGCCATATCGTGTATGGCCGGCTTAAGAAATTTCATTCATTTATTTCCGTTTGGTATAAGTATTCTACTCATTGATTTATTGTCTCTGCAGCTACAGTCGCAACGCGCGAGTTGCATAAGCGAGCAACTCGTGGTCAAGCAGCGGTGACATTACTCCCTAATGACCAAAAAAACTTCACAGGTATCCCCACTGGAGATCGAGGCTGTGATCCGGGAGCACCCGGGAGTGCATGACGTCACCGTCACCAGCGTGCCCAATGAGGATGATGGAGAGCATCCCGTGGCTTGCGTCGTAAGGAGTCCAGGGTCCACCGTCACGGCCGAAGAGATTAAAGAGATTGTTGCTAGTACGTTTTATTTATTTTTCAAATATAAGCCCAAGTGCTTACTTTAACTGGAACTGGTCTGGACTCATCTGCCGCTTGCAGGACGAGCTATGGGCTAAAAATACTGAAAGGAAACGCGGAAACCCCAGGAGGCAATCGCGATGTCCGTATTACAAATCTCGTATCGTATCCCAAACTTTTTTTTTCGTATGAGAAATCATCATTGAATGACTCCTCCCGCTCTGGGTGGAGCGGAAGGGAGTGTCAGACTGAACTGACTGTACTGACTAAAACCCTTCCATGTTCGGCCACGGTATATCTTTCGAACAGTCCCGCAGCCCTGGTAGGCATCGGACCTATCGGACCCCTTCCGATTCGCCGACATCTCCTTAAGGCGCGCGCGAAAAACGAACGCGCCGTCGACACGGCCTGTCGTCATAAGTCGGACGGACGGTGAGCTACCTCATTACTCACCGTCCACAGCTCCGCGCCTACGGTGGCCAGGGGCCACTGGGTGGCGTATTAACAAAGGCTATACCATTAGAGTGAAAGTGCAAACTGAACTGTCTTAGCTTTTGTTTGACAAAAACTTGCCGAAACCCGAAATTCGTAGTACAGAAATTGACCGAAATCGCGTAGACTTTGTTAGACAAATTCCTTCTAACATTGCAGCAACAAATGCTATTTGATACCGATATTTACCGATCGTTAGCTTCAATAATAGGTGGATAATTACATGGAAATTGTTATTATTTTGGTAAAAATCTAGAATTCTTTGGTAGGCGGAGGGGTGTACCCTTCCTCCCCTGGCATCACTCCCATTAAAAGGTAATGCACCGTTCTTGAGAAAACCCAATTATTGTAACCTAACCTCAAAACATTTTATATTCGCTTATAAATTCAGTCTGCAGGGTTTACAGTAACCTAACACGAAGGGGATGTCGGGGTCTTATGCATCCGCCATCTCCTTCGAACCTAACCTGTCCGAGTCGGGATGCCCCAAGTCCAGAGCTCGTTTCGCTCGCTCTTGCATCCAAATTCTCCTGGTTATGTATAATACAGTACTAGGTTTTGTCCGTGCATTTTCTTTGAAAATATCCAGGCAAGAAGCTAATCCATTTGAGTAATTTTTTTTACTGAGATAGATTAGGTTTTGGCGAGTAATATTCATAAACAAAGGCTCATCTATAAGAGTCTGGTTCGTGACTCAAATAGTATAGCCTTTGTAAATTCGCCACCGGGTGGCCCTCGACGCCCAGAGCGTCTCCTGCTGCGGTTGGGACATGAGGCTAACATGTTATTTTCTTCTTCCAGAAAATCTACCAGATTCTAAAAGAATCCGCGGAGGTGTGATCTTCATGGACCAGCTTCCTGTAACCTCTGCAGGGAAGATTGCACGCGGAGAGCTGCGTAACACGGTGCAGACACTGAAGAGAGGATAGATAATAATTATTACATGACGCTTGTATACTACTATACTGGTTGTATAGGACAGCCCTCCTCAAACGGGCAGGGTGTCAATCGGATCAGGAAACTTTTAGGGCTAACTTACATTACAAGTCTCCGTAAATGAGCCCTAAAAGTCACGTACTTATCAAAGCGCTCTCGTATTGGTGGTTTTTTTTTTTTTCGCTGTAATATTTGCATAAGTGAATTTCTGCGTACAGAGATGTAATTTTGCGTTGAAATAAAGGAATAGTAAATGAAAAAAATAAAAACATATCTTTACGTATCCTACCATGATGTCTGAAACCAGTATGCTTTTAATCTTATTCCAGAGTGGGAAGGAGATGGCGCTAGACGTCTTTTATAGGGGTACACTACATAAATACGAAAAACTTTATTCCGATAGTCACAAGGCCGAATTTCAAAATGCCGATTGTCATAATTCCGAATGGTTCAAAATTCCTAATATAAACAACTCCGACTTATCATTACTCCTATTTTTATAATTCCTAAATTTCAATATTCCTAACGTTTATAATTACTATTCTCAAAATACCGAGTTTCAATAGATCGAATAACAAAAAGTCCGACTTAATGATAATTCGAAACATCAAAATACGAATTCCGATTATTAAAATACCGATTAATACAATTCCGAAATAAAAACGCCTTGGTTGAAGTGATTCATCAATAATACAGGGGATTTGCAGCATGTAAGCAAGCATGCAAACAGCAAGCAAGCAGGCATGCAACATGCAGCAAGCATTATTTCTGCCACGGCTTCGGCGCTGCGGGGTTTGGGCGGCCCCACGCGAGCTCATCGTCGCAGATGGTTTTAACGCTCACCACCGCAGCTTCGGCTTGCTGCCAGCCTCAGCTGCGGCGGCGGGCCAACTGCTCCTCACCTCGCGGGCCGCTCCACCCATCCGCGCCTGCGCAGGCTTAAATTATACTCTAGGGTTGGGCAGACAAGACTGCGTGAAATCAGTTTTGTAGCGATTCGTTTCTGTCACTAAATTTTGTAGCACAACATGTTGACTTTTAGGTTATTCGAAGTATTGAAAATCGGAATGTCGTTTTTCGGACCGAGAACCCTTCAAGCATTTGATTCTTCGAACATATGAAAATCGGAAAACTAACAAATCGCATTTACGACTTTCAGTAAAATAAATTTCGTGATTTTTAATAGTAAACATTATAATTCTTAGGTATTATGAAATTCGGACTTTTGGCACTCGGATCATTGAAATTCGGAATAAAATATTTCTGAGTATTTGGGTGTTCCCCTTTTATAGCTTCGTCTCTTTCTCAAATGATGACATAGTAAGGGGTACAGCAACGTGTAACGTAATTTATTTTATTTCAAATAGTATTACAAAAGTTTACATTTGAGCGCAGTAGCGTATACGCGTATAAATAAACTATAACTAAAACATAAAAATATAAAGCAATTCTCTGAATATAGATCTATCCTAAAGTCTCGTATTTCGACTGCTTATGATACTTACATTTGGCGCACCGAAGGAAACATTAAGAAAAACCCAAAATAATTCTGGCAGCAAATTTCTAACCTAACATCAAAAGCCGGGTTTGAGCCTGACGTAACCCACAAAGGTAAAACTCACAGTGGTGTAGCAGCTGCTGAAGCGTTCGCAGAATATTTTGCGAGCGTTTTCTAAACTGAAGTACCAAAGTTAGATCTCGAGAATATAGCCAATCCAAGCAGCAGCAATGCTAATAAAATATTAATATACTAAACTTCGCCGAAAGTGATTTATGCACCGGAATAGATTAAATAAAACTCAACAGTTCTATTGCTCCTGATAATATTCCTCCGTGGTTCTTAAAAGAAGGAAAGGAATTTCTCATTCGGCCCTTAAACCACATTTTAAATTTGAAACTAAAATCCGGAGTCTATCCACCACAATGGAAGATATCACGTGTGTCTCCCATACCGAAATCATCAAATAAATCATCAGTTGATGAGTATCGTCCAGTAGCGATACTATCTTCTCCCGCAAAAGTTTTCGAGAAAGTCCTACGTCAAGGAAATTACAAGCAAGTCAAACAGTACCTGTGCAATCAAATGAACAGCATGGCTTTCGCGGAAAAAGATTCGTCAATACTAACTTACTTACACTAGTTAATTATATCTCTACTAGTCTTGATCGCAGGCGCCAGGTAGACGTACTTTACTTTGATTTTCAAAGGGCGTTTGACAGAGTCAACAATGACGTCTTGCTGTCAAAGCTCAGCGCGATAGGTGGTGCTCCAGGGCTTCTAAGGCTTCTTGCAGATTATTTGCGGGACCGACAACAATTTGCCAGATTGGGTCTGTACGAGTCACTCCCATACCACACTAGCTCGGGTGTGAGTCAAGGTTCGGTAGTCGGCCCTCTCCTTTTCATTTTGGTAATTAATGACCTCCCTGATGTAGATGCGAATGCTAGATACCTCTTATATGCTGATAACTCAAAGCTATATAATGAAATAACATCTGAGCGCGATTGCCAAGCTCTGCAATCAGACATTGATTCAGTATATTTTGTTTTTTTCAGCATTTAGTGTTAGAAGATTATTCTGGAGCCAATTAGACACGATGTTGAAGCCATTCTGAGCAAATTCATAGGCCTCAGTTCTTGATTTAGCTGCAAAAAACAAATCTGAATCATCCGCATAAGACATAATAACACCATTTTGGAGTGGCAGGCAGCACAGGTCATTAATATAGATAAAATAATGTAGGCCCTAGAATACTACCTTGTGGAATTCCAAAACAAGTATTAGAAAGGTCAGAACTTGTATGTGGGCCATTTTTAAA
Organism: Cerastis leucographa; assembly: GCA_963082945.1. Classification (NCBI taxonomy): domain Eukaryota; kingdom Metazoa; phylum Arthropoda; class Insecta; order Lepidoptera; family Noctuidae; genus Cerastis; species Cerastis leucographa. The sequence continues at coordinate 13,325,417 of OY720365.1, read as the reverse complement.
AGATTGTTGTCGATCGCTTAGATAATCAGACAATAGTAAAAGCTGCGCTCCTCTTATTCCTAGTGTTTCAAGCTTCTGCAAAAGGGTAGTGCAAGAAATAGTGTCGAAGGCCTTGGCAAGGTCTAGAAAGATCCCAACTGTGTGCATTCCACTATCCAGATTTGTAGAAATACAAGGTGTTGTTTTGCATTCTCGTCAAAATTCAGGAGGTTGTCACAAAAGACATAAATAATCAATTAAAATTATGGTACCTAGTTAATTATTAATAATCTCTGATTTTTTTGGTTGTTTAAGTTTGTCAGTATTTCGGAATAACCCCCTTAACGTGGTTTAGGGAATAAGAAATAATCGAAAAAACGTTTGAGATTTTTTGTTTGTGTGTAAGCGAGGTTATAAGGCGAGAATCAGACGGGCTATGTTTAAAACACGGGTGATTTACACTTTCCGCAAAAAAGAAAAACAATAAAAATTACCTACTAATTTTACTAGTGATTCGGGACGAGAATCATTAGCATAATTACCTCCTTGAATTTGACGAGGTTGCAAAACAACACCTTGTATAATTAGTCAATTTGTTTACAGCTCGGCTTGATTTTTTTTTTGGCCTAAAACCAAATTAATAATCTGAAAGTAGTTTGTTATCTTTCAGATATTTTATCAATCTACCATGAATGTTTTTTTCTAAAAATTTTGAAACGCCCTTTAGTACTGAAATGGGTCTGTAGTTATTAACACTCATTTTGTCTCCAGACTTGAAAATAGGTGTAACCAGAGCCTATCTTAACAATTTTGGAAAAACCCCTTTAGACAAACATAGCTGAAAAATGTGGGTCGGGGGAGGGGCCAGGATATGTTTAAAACTCTTAAGTATATTATTGGATATATCATCCCACCCAGTTGCGCACACTTCTTTTAACCCGTCTATAATTCTAATTACTTCGTTGACGTCAGTATCTAGTAAAACAAACGAATTTAATGTGGAAGATATCCTAGTTGTGTTTTGAGTGGGACGACGACTAATATTTAAGGATTTTTCAGCAAAGTTTTTACCAAAGTTGACAAAATAGTGGTTTACCATATTTGTTGCTTCGAATGGGTTTATTTCTTGTTAGTAACCAATGTTTTGGATGGATTTTTGATTTCAGAATGATATAGTCTAAGCAAGAACCGATTTGATGTGTAAGCTGGTAAAAGTCCATAAAAGGCACAAATATTTAGATAATGATGGGTACGGGTATCGGGTTTCCCGGAGGAAATATTAATGTTGATGTGAATGTTGATCGCGTCGTACCCGCCAGGGAAGCGACGCGTGTAAACATCGACCCCCAAATGTGCCTATTCTGCAATTGTCGCCAAGACGATACCTGCTGTGTCGCAAACAAAACGACAAGCAGAAAAAACAAAAGCAGAGTCGCTCAGCAACGAGTTCGACTAAGGGCGCTGTGGTGGACCACAAACAGCAGGTTTCACCGAAGAACACATGCGATGGGGACGGCTTCATCAAGGTGGAGAGAAAGAAGAGGAAGCCTACGTATCGCAATCAGTGTCGGACGGCGCTGGCAGAATCGAACATGCTGCTACGTCCTGCAATACTGACGACGCAGCAGTACGTGTCCCGTTTACACCACTAAACGAAGACTGAGGACATCGTAGAGTACATACGGGTGAAGACCAACTGGACCTTGAGGGTGGAGAAGCTGGAGGCGCGCCATACCACCAATTTCAAGTCGTTTGTGGTGCGCGTTCCAACTCATCATTTGGTGACCTTCCTCAAGGAAGAGTTTTGGCCGAAAGGTGTGCTGTATCGGCGTTTCCGCGGCCAGCTATGTGACACCTCGCAGTGTAACACGACGCCGTCACTTCGTGTGCAGTAGTTGTTAAGTTATTTTTGTATAGATTATTTATTAGTTTATAAATAGAAGCTTGTGGCTAAATAATAACAGCCGCACAGGTCGATATTTAAGGTTAAGCCGTGCATGCCAAGGTTGGTCCGTGAATGGGTGACCATAATTACATACCGAGTTTCCTCCGTGCCTCGGAAAGCACGTTAAGCCGTTGGTCCCGGCTGTCATTTGTAGATCTTTGACAGTCGTTACGAGTAGTCAGAAGCCAAAAGTCTGACATCCAGTCTTACCAAGGGGTATCGTATTACTAGGTTGTGGAGGTCAGATAGGCAGTCGCTTCATGTAAAATACTGGTACTCAGCTTCATCCGGTTAGACTGGAAGCCGACCCCAAGATAATTTGGGAAAATGCTAGGCAGATGATTATGTGTTATTGTTTTGTATACTTATATGTATTGTGATTTATGGGCCCTAGTTGCCTGGAATAAATGATATTGGATTGTATTGTTGATGTCTCCTAAAAGTATTATGTTTTTAAATGTACTTATGTTTTTTAAGTTTGTGTCAAGTGAGTCTAAAAATCGGTCGATATTATGAGATAGGCCTATAAATAGCCATGACTACTGTATCGGGAATAATTTTAATGATTAAGTCAGTCTGGCCGGGTCGGCGCCTTTGCAAAACGGCTTCATATGATTCACGTTGCAAACTAAACTGTGACCACAGACGAGAGAGAAGCGGTCTACAATTCTCTCTGGCGGAACGTCAAGTTGTTGCGGGTAGCCATATTGACTTGTGAGGTTGTCAAGGAAGGTGCCGCCGGTAACAAGACGTTGACGGATCGCCGACGTTTGTTTTCCTAATCTAATTAAATCTGGTGCCACATATCATAAGTAATTCCGATGTGGCGGACCTTAGCCTTTAAACTTAAAACATAGGTACTTTATTTAGTTACCTAGTTTAATGTTTGTGTTCATAAAGTGTTGTGTGTTAAAATTAAGAGCTTATTAATTAATGTTTGCATGCCTTTTTAAGGCGAAATGTGTCACTGCACTACTAATATTTTTTTGTATTATTTACATAAATGGATTGCTGCGTACAGAGATGTAATTTTGTGTTGAAATAAAGGAATATTTAATGAAAAAATTCTTTACGTATCTAGTATCCTACCATAACGTCTGAACTTATTCCAGAGTGGGAAGGAGTTTTTTTTTGTACATGGCCACTCGCAGATCAACCTGAAAAATTATTGGGCCAATGTGGTGGCCTGGACAATGCAGCGGCTAAGGTTTTTACTGCTTAACCGGACTATCCTGTGGTGACCTCAAATGAATTTATAGCCTGCAGCCAGGGCTTACAAACTACTGTGGGAAGGAGATGGCGTTAGACGTCTTTGATAGCTTCGTCTCTTTCTCACCCCCATAGTAATAGTAAACCCCCAGGGGTGCATTGTGTTAAAAAGGGAAATAAGTATTTATAGGTTAATATTTTAAAGTCACGTTGAGAAGACGGTGTTGACGGAGGAGCTCGTGGCTAAATAATAACAGCCACCCGGGTCGATCTTTCAAGGTTAAGCCGTGCTTGCCGAGGTTGGTCCGTGGATGGGTGACCATAATTACATACCGAGTTTCCTCCGTGCCTCGGAAAGCACGTTAAGCTGTTGGTCCCGGCTGTCATTTGTAGATCTTTACGAGCAGTCAGAAGCCAAAAGTCTGACATCCAGTCTTAACCAAGGGGTATCGTATTCCCCAGTTACTGGGTTGTGGAGGTCAGATAGGCAGTCGCTTCATGTAAAATACTGGTTCTCAGCTGCATCCGGTTAGACTGGAAGCCAACCCCAAGATAGTTTGGGAAAAGGCTAGGCAGATGACCTCGTCTGTGATAAATCTAAAAAATAAGATAGCAACACCGTCTCCGAAAAACTGCTTGCGCCCTTTGTTGGTCTCGTTGAAGACATGGTATGCTTTCAGATATTTCTTGCGAGACTTCTCAGGTAGGAAACTTAATTCTGCATTAATAACTTGTCTTATTGTTTTAACTCTTCCGGTGTTACAATACTGTTCTCGTCGCTAGTTTCACTCATATTTTACGATTATTTTAATATTTTTAACTTATTCAACTCATTACGCTAGCCACGAATTTTTTTTTCCCGCTCTTTTATTTAAATTAAGGCGTGTTCGGAAATAGCACCCATGATATGTTATTATTCAAAATATATTACGTAACATTATTAAAACTAGAAATAAATATTTACAGGTTAAATATCAGTGTTATTTGCAGTAAATACTTATTTTCGTTTAAATACAACAATAAGTTAAAAATTCAATAAATTACATTAAAAGACATTTTTGCAAAATCTCTTTAGTTAGTACGAAATTCCGAACGTGTTCGAATTCAAAAACGGACCTTCGAAAGGGCTGGTCTTTGTCTCTCTCTCTCTTTCTAATGGGCGGGAAAGCGATAGAGTGTGAATGTTTCGAATTGTACGATTAACCCAAGGCTGAATAAGATATTCGAGGCTATCTGAAAAAAATAATTAAAAAGTTACTTTGTCTCACTCAGTGAGCAAAATCGCATTTTGCTCACTGATTTCAGGCAGCAAAACCTGCATGTTTGAGCTACTGAAGTGAAAATAAACATTATTACCACAATCATGTATAGTAAAAAAGAGTGTGAAAAGTCGTTAAAAAAAATTGATTTGATTGATTATAATAATAATAATTCTGCTGAGTTTACTTTGCCTCTGCCTAAAACTAACTGCCAATGCAATGGAGTGCAGTTGTTTAGGGTTCCGTTGCCAAATAGCCAAAATGAAACCCTTACAGATTCGTCCTGTCCTTCTGTCGGTCTGTCCGTCCTTATGTCACAGAATTTTAACTTACAAGATTCTTGCCACCATTTGATAAGAAAGAATGAAAAAAAATACAAAAAAAACTGGCCAAGTCGGACTCGCGCACGAATGGTTCCGTTCCATTATTTATAAAAACGAGCAAAAATAATCATCTTTTTTGTATGGGAGCCCCCTCAAATATTATGTTTTTAGTATTTGTTGTTATAGCTTCAACAGAAATACATAATCTGTAGAAATGTCAACTGGCTAACTATCACGGTTCATGAGATACAGCCTGGTGACAGACGGACGGACGGACAGACGGACGGACGGACAGCGAAGTCTCAGTAATAGGGTCCCGTTTGACCCTTTGGGTACGGAACCCTAAAAAGGTGTGGCTCCATGCATGTAATTGAGAGGTTTGAAAAATATTTAATATCCACCTTTATTATAACTATGTGGGATGTCTATCGATAGTTCTTAAAAAATGATATCGAGGTTCTTATTTTTTTTTTCTTAACTCAATGGTTAATGATTGTAGTTGCTTCCAAAGTCTTAAAATTGCCCTGCCTCTAATTTCTAAAGTAAAAGGAGGAAAATTCTGAGAAAATTTATCTTTGAAGAAGGTAAAAAAAACTTTCAACGAAAATTAGTTTGAATAAGATTGGATATCTAGTTTTTGGATATGGGAATTTTTCATGAAACTGCGGCAGTAACTTTGTTCATTAACATACCATAAAAATATTTTGCTGTTGACTGCATACACACCCACACACTCATACACACACATAATACACATACACACATATAGGTACATTTCTTTACGAAATAATATTGTTATATTGTATAATAGGTTTTTTTACTGATTGTTTGTGAATATGTTAGCAATGTAAATTCTCAGATGCTTTGAAGTCCAAACTTTTACAATCTTTGTTTTTAGGCCCACGCAACACAGCATTTTTTTACGTATGATATTTTGTTCGCGATTACGATTTTGTACCCTTAAATAAGATCACACCTCTATGTCACACACACTGTATATTAGATCAGCTTCAAGATACTTCGCCTATTAAGGTCACTATACAGCGTGTAAATCACCTCATCACGAAGCCGTCAACCAAGCATTCTGTTCATGAAACTAAGTAACTTTACGCAAAAATTATTGCTGGGAAACGACTTTTTTTTGGGGGGTGTAAAATCATGTTTTGTGGTAGAACTCAAAGTAACGCACTCAAAACATTGTGCTGATGGATAGAATAGTACGGGGGTCGTGGAGGTGTTTAAAGTAAAAATCTTACATTAAAAACTTGTACTTATTTAAAAAAATACTCAAGTCAAAAAGTTGGAACTTTGACCCCTAATATCTCCGTAACTAGAAGGTTCCCAGGTATGGTGTAGAACAAAAAAATGATCGCAATGACAGGGAGAACCAGTGCCTTTCGGCTTCGTTATGAGGTGTTTTACACCCTTTATGAATATCAACTCTCGACGCTAAGCCAAGCGTTCAAAATACAATGTCAGCTTGTATTTAGGCATAAATTAAAAAAGACAAAGAACGTTGTGCGAACGCCACCTGACCTCCAAAGCCTACAATTACCTTAAATTAGATGAACGGCTTTCCATCCAAAGTAAGACCCCAGAAGGCGCGGCTTAACCTTGCAAATTTCGTATCAACTTCCTTTATTAATCTACTTATTATTATGTACTTGACCTATTTGTAAGATATCGGTAGTTCTAATTACCAGCGACACATTACTTTAAGATGTATATTTGTCTCTACAAAACTGTTTAAATAGACAGAGACAGCCGTTTTGGTTGACTATCGGCCGTTGTCTAACTAAATTACCTACCTACGTAAGTAAGTAAGACGGACAGATAATTACCCAAATCCTACTTCTCCTAAAAAAACATTCAAGGTCCACAAGATCCAACATTCTTCGATCTATTAAGGAAAAAAGAGACCACACCAGTATCTACAGTTAATTTCAAACCCGACAGACTTGTTCCAAAGATTGCAATAATTTTAATATACGCGTATTTTGTGATAAACCGGATTCGTAGATTATTATTTTGGCAGTTTATTATGCGTAGGTAACATACAGAATAAATTTTAATACGTAACAGTTCCTCGTTTGTAAGAGTCAAAATATTGTGAGATTATGAAGTTACCTTAATTTTGTGATGGCTGTGCGTGACAATCACCATCTTGGACATTTGTTTTTGGAACACATGCTGAAGCGTCCAAATGCTTTGTGTCAGGTAGGTGTCTACCAGTCTATCTTCTCCTCAACTTAGTATAAAACAAAGTCGCTTCCCGCCGTCTTTACGCTTAGATCTGTTAAACGAAACAACGGATTTTGATGCGGTTTTCATTAATAGACAGCAAGATTCTTCTAGAGGAAGGTTAATTATTATGTTTAATTTATCCCTGAAAATCACATCAAAATTTTCCATGCGAACGAAGTCGCGGCCGGCAGCTATTATGTATACAAGGTGTTCTTTGGCAATCTCGTCAAATTCAATGAGGTAACGATGCTAATGATTCTCAACCCTAATCCTACTAATATTATAAATGCGAAAGTTTGTGAGGATGGATGGATGTTTGTTACTCATTCACGCAAAAACTACTGAATGGATTTGAATGAAATTTGGCACACGGGTAGTTTATAGCCTGGATTAACACATAGGATACTTTTAATACCGATAGTATGTTCCCGTGAGACAATTATCGAACTCCACGCGGGCGACGCCGCGGGCATAAGCTATTCTATAATAATAAAAAAACCCCCGACGGACAAAACCTCTAAAAAACCAAAAATAAAATTAATCCAAGCGTCGTAGCGTCGGGAGACCGCTAAGTAGACCGCTTAGTACATAAAAATATATATACAAACAAAGCGGACCCCCGACGCTACGACGCTTGGATTAATTTTATTTTTGGTTTTTTAGAGGTTTTGCCCGTCGGGGGTTTTTTAAATTTTTAATTTAATTTTATACTATGTAGTGATTTATCCGATAAAAGCAATAATTCTTAGCTATTTATTTACATAGAACCCAAGACCAGTCCTGTACTGATCCGACATTTCTAAGAAAAACCATAGTGACAAGTAACAAGATTTCAAATTTCGAATCGACCAGACCTGGGAAAGTTGTTTATTTCCCATCAACTAGAAAAGTGGTGATCACCTTCAAACGGCTGGGCAGATTTTCTCGAAACATAGCTAAGAACACTCTCGATTAAAACACCTTTCAAACGAAACCAATTTTATCAAAATCGGTTCATTCGTTTAGGAGCTACGATGCCACAGACAGACACACAGATACACAGATACACAGATACACAGACACACAAGTACTTGGACACTGGTTTCTAGCTAGTTTTCATATTTTTTATGAAATGAATATAGCCACATATAAACTTCGATTGTGCGTATCTAAATTAACCACATTATTTGTTGTTTCCTGTGAAATACAGAGTTTTAAAAAAAACTGACGATTGTTACTTTCTACCCCGAGGTCAGGGCGTTAAGGTAGGGCCTACCCTAAACCTTCCCTGGACTACGACAAACATTTTAAAAAACCAAAATCAGCTAAATCGGCCCAGCCGTTCTTGAGTTATAAAATTACAACGAAAAGTGGCATTGATTTTTATATATTGATGATGATTGATGATGTACAACAAAATCATCATTGTTTCATTTTTATTAGATGCTTTTGTCTGGTTAATTGGCCTTAATATCAAGTTTACATGTTGTGAATATTAATATTTGAAATTATCGAATGTATAAAAACGAAAACAAAGAGCCATCTATATATATAAAAGAAAGTCGTGTTAGTTACTTCACTTATAACTCAAGAACGGCTGAACCGATTTAGCTGAAAATTGGCAGGGAGGTAGTTTAGAGCCAGGAGAAGGACATAGGATACGGTAGGGTAGGGTAGGTAGGTAGGGTAGGGTAGGGTAGGGTAGGGTAGGGTAGGGTAGGGTAGGGTAGGGTAGGTAGGTAGGGTAGGTAGGTAGGGTAGGGTAGGGTAGGTAGGTAGGGTAGGGTAGGTAGGTAGGGTAGGGTAGGTAGGTAGGGTAGGGTAGGTAGGTAGGGTAGGGTAGGTAGGTAGGTAGGGTAGGGTAGGTAGGTAGGGTAGGTAGGTAGGGTAGGTAGGTAGGGTAGGTAGGTAGGGTAGGGTAGGTAGGTAGGGTAGGGTAGGTAGGTAGGGTAGGGTAGGTAGGTAGGGTAGGGTAGGTAGGTAGGGTAGGGTAGGTAGGTAGGGTAGGGTAGGTAGGTAGGGTAGGGTAGGTAGGTAGGGTAGGGTAGGTAGGTAGGGTAGGTAGGTAGTAAGGGTAGGGTAGGTAGGTAGTGTAGGGTAGGTAGGTAGGGTAGGGTAGGGTAGGTAGGGTAGGGTAGGGTAGGTAGGTAGGGTAGGGTAGGTAGGTAGGGTAGGTAGGTAGTAAGGGTAGGGTAGGGTAGGGTAGGTAGGTAGGTAGGGTAGGGTAGGTAGGTAGGGTAGGGTAGGTAGGTAGTGTAGGGTAGGTAGGTAGGGTAGGGTAGGGTAGGTAGGTAGGGTAGGGTAGGTAGGTAGGGTAGGTAGGTAGTAAGGGTAGGGTAGGGTAGGGTAGAGTAGGTAGGTAGGGTAGGGTAGAGAAGGTAGGTAGGTAGCGTAGGGTAGGGTAGGTAGGATAGGGTAGGTAGGTCGGATAGGGTAGGTGGGTAGTAAAAAGTGCATTGCAACGCATGCTGGGTACAGCTAGTTTCTAATAAGAAAGCCCTTGAGCACACATGTCATTGGATTGGACCGTAATCAAAAAAAGTCGCGTTTTGTGATTGCACAATTACATATTATTGAGTGAATTAAAAATATTTATAACTTTTGATTACCGTGTCCTAAAAATATTTTTTTTTTTATTAATTCAATATTTATTATAGTTATTTTATATTAACACTTGAATGAACTTCGTTAATTTTTAGATTCTTTGGGTCCAGTTTCACCGGGCCTGCTTTGACACCTCGATTTGATAATACACCATCAATCATAATCCCAGCTCATGGCTACATAATAACAGCCGCACGGGTCGATCTTCAAGATTAATCCGTGCTTGCCAAGGTCGGTCAGTGAATAGGTGACCATCATTACATACCGAGTTTCCTCTGTGCCTCGGAAAGCACGTTAAGCCGTTGGTCCCGGCTGTCATTTGTAGATCTTTGACAGTCGTTACAAGTAGTCAGTGGCTGGAAAAGTCTGACAACCAGTGTTACCAAGGGGTATCGTATTACCAAGTACTAACTGGGTTGTGGAGCTCAGATAGGCAGCTCCATGTAAAATACTGATATTCAGCTGCATCCGGTAAGACTGCGGTAAGAAGCCAACCCTAATAAAATTGGGAAAAGGCTACGCAGATGATGACTATCAATAATAATCCCATGAATTTTGAAGAAAATCCATAATCTTCCATTCCTTTCATCCTTTCATCCTTCCTTCCATCCATTGATTTATAGATAAGAAAAGATCGTTTGCTCAATCAAATAAATAACCAAAAAATACTCAAAAGGTGATTAAGATTTTAATGGGCCCTTTTTTTATTGAGTTCCTAATGGTCAACGACTCAAAATTTTTAACCGACTTCTAAAAAAGGAGGAGGTTCTCAATTCGGATGTATGTATTTTTTTTTTCATGTTTGTTCGCGCATTACTCCGTCGCTTGCCAACCGATTTGGAAAATTCTTTTTTTGTTGGAAAGGGTATACTTCCCAAATGGTCCCATAGTCACCAAGTTGGGATCTGGTGATGAAATCTTGGCGAAATCGAGGGAACTCTTCAAATTTTATAGGAAAACGTACAGCGATTTTGATATTTTCTACAACAAGTGAAGCATTTGCGTCCAATAAGAACCATTCTACCATCAGATCTGATGATGAAATCAAGAGGCAGGCTTTGGAACTCCATAACAAGTCAATTAATCTTAGCTATGTTTGGGCTTGTTGGAATCGTAACGGTATGCACTTTCCAAGTGTACCACTATTAAGTTTAAATAAAATGTTTATTTTTTTTATTTTTTAACCGACTTCTAAATAAGGAGGAGGTTATCAATTCGATTAGTATTTTTTTTATGTATGTACACCGATTATGCTGAAATTTATGATCCGATTTGCGTGATTCTTCTTTAGTTTGATGCGGAATAGTTGCCATTTGGTCCCATAAAAAATTAATATAGTTTGGCCATGTAGTTTTAATTTTTTTTAACATTTTTTTTTATATGTAAATTTTTCACGCATGTGCACCTATTTCTCCTTGATTACTGGACCGATTACACTTATATTTACTTTTTGAGTCATCCTCTTTATTATGCATTTTGTCCTTTGTCGTATGTATGGACGATGTGCTGGTGTCTAGTTACAATGTAAAAACTATACTTGACTAGGATTAAAATGAGATCTCACAACTGAAGAGGCTAAAATAAAAACTTTTTTACAAAAAAAAGGAAGTAGGTTATTTTTTTTTTGTAAAAAAGTTTTTTTCGACCTTAACTTTTTGTCTAATTGCACTCGACTAATAATTCGTTTTCCCCTTAAAGATAGATGCGTCAACCGGAAAATCGGAGACCAACGCTTCAGTCCTTGCCCGCTCCATTCGTCTCGCTAGATGTCTCCGCCACTTCGGAGCCAAGCCAGGAGATGTGCTGGCCTTGCACGGAAAGAACCACCTAGATCTACACATACCCTACTATGCGGCGCTGCTGAATGGCATGCCTATTGTTGGAGTGGACCCTATGTTTAAGTTTGGTAAGCCGAAGTTTATGAAACAGCAGTTGTGGTTCAGTCACAGAAACCCAGACAAGCGCTTTAACGCCGTGAGGAAACAGTTCTAGAATCGAAACTAATATTTATTAAATAGAAGAAAGATTTAATTATTTGTTTGTATGTTTGTTACGATACAACTCAAAAACTGCTTGACCGATTTAAAAAAATCTTTGTCCATTAGAAGGCTACTTCTTTACCGAGTAACATAGGCTATCATCATCATCATCATCAGCCTATATTGTTCCCACTGCTGGGATGCAGGCCTCCTCTCTATGAGAGGGAGTGGACTGTAATCCACAACGCGGGCCCAGTGCGGGTTGGTAGATGTCACATGTCTTCGAATTTTTAGTTCTAGGACATGCCGGTTTCCTCACGATGTTTTCCTTCACCGTTTTGAGAGCAGCGGTGATGAAATAAATTACACAAAGTAATGCGCCTGCCTGGGTTCGAACCTACGACTTACTGCTCGTAAGTCGGGGCTGCTACCACAGGGCCACCACTGCTCTCAACATAGGCTATATTATATCACAATTTTCGCGGACGACAACGCGGGCGAAGTATTAGTCACAGATACTTATAGATTTAGTATGTAACACAAGTATCGCGATCCGTTTGAAAACCAAGCGTGCCATTTTTTCACTACCTACGATGGCGTCATAAACACTATTTAGTTACTACACATACAAATATACTAAATTATAGACTACGTTTTTGTACTTAATGTCTTGAATTAAATTCTTGAGTTGTAACATTGTTGTTTTAAACAAATTCATGTCAAACATGAAACTGTTCTAACCCGCACTGGGCCGTGCATTAAAGCCCGATCTCTCACAGAGAAGAGTTCTGTGTCTGAGCACATTATAGACTCATTAGGTAATTATATGCTATGTTCATACTAAGCAGAAGTATAGCACGATCTGCTTTATTAATGCCTATTCATCATCAGCATCTTCCACAGTCCACTTTTGGCCCGGCAGTGGTCCTGGCAATAAGCTCTTTTTTGGTTATGCGAGGCTCCACTGTCCTGCGCTGCTTTATGTACGAATTTTCGGTTTTCAGAGGAAATAAAGACATTGTTCAAGCTAACAACACCGAAGATAGCATTTTGTCAGTGCGAGCATTTCACGGACGCTGTCGCAGAATTGGGGCTGGACACCAGAATCGTAACGTTCACTGATGGTAGATATTCCATGCAGAACTTCATCCGGGAGTACGATGAAGAAGATTGGAAGGAATTTCGGTAAGCGATACTATCCACCTCTTTAGACGTTAAGATCAGAATTTAATATGCTTCGGGCCTGATAATAAATACTTTATCAAAAACTAGCTGATCCGTTTTTGCAACATTCTCATTGATGCTCCGCTCCTATTGATCGTAGCTTGATCTTATATAGCCTATAGCCTTCCTCGATAAATGGGCTGTCCAAGATTAAGGTTTTTTTTTTAATTCGAACCGTCGAAGTCGTTCCCATAACGCGCTTGCCGTGTTCAACCAAACTATATTAGTATAGATTAGACGCTATTATTTTCTAGACACACTTGATGTTTGCCCGAAGCAGGCTTTGCCAGCAGTCTCTACGAGAGTAACTGGCAACTACAAAGATAAAGAACAATAGGTATTCTGGTACCAAAATACCACAAATAGCCTCGAATAAAAAAGCAGGTTAAGTTTTAGTCCTATAAAATAGGAAGTACTGTCGTGCAGGCGATACCAAGGGGTTAAAAATTATCATTCTAAATGCAGCTGCATTGGAATGTAGTAGAAAACCAAATACTAAAACTAGTACTCTTCTTCACCAGGCCAGCAGAATTTGACATTGACAAGATCTACCTCTGGTTGATCAGCACGGGTGGTACGACCGGTGTGCTGAAAGTAGCTGCTTTTAAACAGAAACCCTGGTTCGATAAGATACAGCAACAGATGAAACAGTTCCAAATTGATGGGTGAGTCTTTTTTTTTGACAACCTTACGACCAGTTGCGAGTGTCTTCGGAGTCAGAGCAGGGTCCACGACGTCAAGTGTGGACCACATTCAGTTCCATTACACGCTACACGTGATCAGGGTACACAAAGGCGAAGATAGTGGGCGAACTTGTTACAAAAACTGAAACCATTTATTTCAAATAAACCAGTTACAGGCACTTTTAGAACAGTCAAAAACAAAAAGATGACGCTACAATCCAGCAACTCAAACTCAAAGAATTTATTTCAATTAGACCATTACAGGCACTTTTGAAAGTCAAAAACAAAATAAAACGCGAAGCCACAGTCCCAGTCACAAGGTATAGTAACTTGTGAAAGTACTGTAGGTGCCTATTCCAAAGCGTAGATCTCTATGGATAAGATCTGATAAGGAAACTCCATGGACAGTGGACAACTGGACACTAATTTAATGAGAAATATTGTTGAGTTCTACAAAATTCTACTAAATGATAGAATTGTAGCGTCGTATTTGTAGCATCTGTTCTCATTGGTCCCGTATCGTGGTCGCAACCCAGAATGGTACATCGTTGCCTTAGAGCCAATGTGCAAATTAGACAAGTAATAAGTATGAAATACTAAAGTACTACTCAAGGAATAAGAGCCTTTTATTCATTTTCAGTAATGCAAGGAACCGTCCAGCATTACACCTATCTCCCGTGCAGTGGATAGCAGGCTTTTTCAACGCGATAGCTATGCCCCTATTCAATCTCTGCAAGGTTCAGACTTCCCTGCCTCCTACTGCAGACCATGTCATCGATATTATCAAGGAGTATCGGGTAAGGTTGGATGATATAATGTGAAGTATCAAAATCATCAGATTTGTTGCGAAGGAGTGCGTCTGACCATTTCTTCCAAACTTGAAAATAAAAGCCATTACACAAGGTGTTGTTTTGCTTCCTCGTCAAAATTAAGGAGTTTATCACAAAAGACATAAATAATCAATTTAAATTACGTTACCTAGTGAATTATTGATAAACGCTGCTTTTTTGTTGTTTAAGAATAACAGTATTTCAGAAAAACCCGCTAAACGTGGTTTAGGGAATAAGAAATAATCGAATAAACGTTTGCGATTATTTGTATGTGTGAAAGCGTGGTTATAAGTGAGGATTAGACGGGCCGCGTTTAAAACACGGGTGGTTCATGCTCACCGATATCAGTAAATAAATAAAAAATAAACTACTCATTGTACTATTGATTCGGGTCGAGAATCATTAGCATAGTTACCTCCTTGAATTTGACCAGGATGCAAAACAACAGCTTGTAAAATCATCCGTGGGCGTTTCTGGGGTTATATTTTGTACCTAAAGTAACCATTATCCTCCGTTTTTTAGCCATTTCCTATAGTTTCTTGGGATGTAACCACTGAGTGTTTATTAGTGAGATCCTGCATAACATCATCATTCAACCAAATAATACTTCTAGATACAGGCTTTCCCCAAGCAACGCCACAGCATATGCACGACTTTACCAGGTAAAGGTCTACCTTCTCGCTCGTATAACTTACTTCCCCTCCAAAACTCCCGACTTTATCCGAAGATGTAATTCTCTAAAAACCCGCTCACCTACTGTTTTTTCTTTGCAGCCAGTCAACACACTACTCGGGCCGTCAATGTTGAATTCTATTTTGAAACACGAAAAAGAGTGCGACTTCACTTCGTTTGATCTAGTTATGGTAGCAGGAGGGAAGGTGCATAAGGACCTCATTTGTGAGTTAAGGGTATGCCATCATTATTTTTAACATAACTTCTTCGGATCTTAAACTTAACTCTGGGTGAAAGTGCCAGGACCAGGGGTTTGGTTATCTAATATAGCCAACGAGTTGCATGAAAATATACTGTCGTCACTTTTGCCCATCACCGTTAAGGAATCAGAGGTGATTGATCTCGATGACCCTCAATTCGGGTTAGTTTCCAAACATGCAAACTAATATAGTAGTAAAATTGGAACAAAAAATATAATTTTATCACCTACATTAAAAGTTCAGTTCACGATACAACTTCAATCATTTCACGTTTTATTTTTTAAATTCAACACAAACTTGATTTTCATTTCAGCGCAAATACAATACTTTTCTCTTCTTTTAACAACTGATCCTGGTTATACACATTTTGTAGTAGGTTTATTCACTACAAAATGTGTATTACCAGGATTTTTATATAACAGGCTTTTATAAAACTGTCCCACAGAAACGATTACGAAAAGACGCAGTTGCGGCTGAAATGTATGGACAAACAGAAACTCTAGGCCAAGTGTTCTCGCTAGAAGCGAATGGACCCCTGGGTAGTTGTGGAAAGCCTACAGAAGTACATAAAATCATGGTAAGAGCATTACTTTCGCTATGGACTGTACTACTGTAACCGCTTGACACCGAGCTTCACTCTCAAATTTTCTCTCTCTTGCTCGTGCACACCACTTCCTCTTGAATCTTGACTTTGTCTAAAAGTCGACTAAGTAACTCCTGTAAGAGAGATCGAAACAATTCAAACCTGTCCAAGGCAATGCAGGTAAGGCAAGGTGGTATGAATAAATTTACGGCTGAAAAGGGGCCCCGAAAATTGCATTGCCAACGGGCCCTGACATAGTTAATCCGGCCCTGCTCTCAAGTGACACAAGTGTTGCGACAGTGAACAGTATCATCATCCTAAATAAATTGGGATAAGAGCAGGAATTCTCCTGCCTTAAAACTGCCTGCTACCTAGATACACCTAGTCTGCTACTAACAGGTAAAACTGTACCCGGTTTTGCGTCAATGTCCCTTCCACCCGGTTTATTACCTACTTGATTAGTTTTTACAATAGAGCCGGCAAACTATTACTACCAGCTGCACAATTAATGCTTTTCGTTTGTCATCCAAAGCCTCTCTTTGGATCTGCCAGGGCTGCGGGACTCTGCCAGGGCTGCGGGACTGTCCGAAAGAGATACCTTGGCTCTGGAACACAAAGGGCTAAGAAGGAACATGGTGGGTTTTAGTCAGTACATGTCTGACACTCCCTTCCGCTCCACCCAGAGCGGGAGGGGTCATTTTGATGATTTACCCTCGGAAAAAAGGCCTCTCTTTGGATCAAGATAAAGAGGTGATCTTTAAAAGATTTTTTATTTTCGTTGGTTTTTGTTTACAGCTAATGGATCCTGACACGGAGATAGAAATAACGAAGCCAAATACACCAGGAGAATTGTGGGTGAAAGGGCCCATGTTCACAGTAAGTATCTTATCCATCATCTATCACCTTCAACCTCAATTAATCATAAGGTTCTCCGAAGAACAGAGGTTAATGTGTCGTTAAAAATGACATTACCTAGATTTCGTACGGCCTTTTCAGTAAAACTGCGACACAAATGAATGCCTAAACATGTTTGCGCAGTGCCCATGCAGTGGGCATTTTTACAGGCGTAGAGCCACGTCGCGTAGCGTGGTGGGGCAGAGGGGAACATGGCCCGGATGGCACCTTTAAGAGCGTAGAAGCGGGGAGATCAGATAATTACTATTGTCATCGGAGCTATGGAGTAAAAACTGGACACCAAGCAGTGGCGTATTTTTCTTACTATAAGTACGCCACTGGCTCGGGGCGGCAGACTGTGACGGCACTAGCCGCCCTTTACATACAAGCCATTTTCGAGTATTCATCTAGCCCGCCTCTACATATAAATCCGTATTCATGGTAAAAAGAAAAATCGAAAGGTAAGTTATATAATTAAATGATTTGATGTATATTTTGAATTTCTGCTACTGTTCTTGTCAATGTGAAAATACAAGGGGTAGCGATTTTTCGATCGGCCCCGGGCGGCATAAACCCATTCTACGCCACTGCTTAGAGCCAAGCTTTGAAAATCCAACAATGCAAAGTAAATGTTTTGTTCAGGCATTTATTTAGGTGTAATTAACACATTTACAGTAACACCAAGTCGGTGAAAACAAGCATTAGTCTCCTTTCTCGATCACTAGAAAACATTCTAGAAAGGTCTTCTCTTTATGAATATAACTGAATTTGTTACAGGAATACTACAACAACCCACAACAGACTGCAGCGGTCTTCACAGAAGATGGCTGGTTCAAAACAGGAGACCTGTTGTACAGAGACAAAGATCACAATTATTACTTCGTGGAACGTCTTGGCATGCTCATCAAGTACAGGAATTATCATGTAAGAGTAACACCAAAATGTCGACGATAGTGCATAGGAAAATTAATGTGCTTGAAACCATAATAAAAACTAACGTCGTGAAAGACTGTCTCGTTGGTTCAGACCAACAAGACAGTCTTTCACGAGGTTAGTTTTTTTATTTGCACTTGCGACCTCAGGGTCGCAAGTGGAAATGCTGACATGAGGTATTTATAGGTTCGATTCCCAGGGCGGGCAACGTGTTATTTTGATTTTTTCCTCTGAAATTTCTGAGTAACAGCCACGGGTTTGTGCCGGGGAGGTATTCTGTGGACGTAGGTTATTAGATGTAGCTCTTTTGTGAGGGCTGTAGTACAGCTGGTTATAAAATTTTCCGTCAGTCGTTCGGTTACTCCCTTTTCTCTCCTATTGAAAAGACCCCTTCGTGATCCCTAGTACATGCAACCAACCAGTCGCGAAGGGTGAAATTTGTGTAACGGGAAGCCGAAGATAAAGATGAGAATTTTAATTTTGATTATCAGCGAACCCGAAAAACCCCGTAAACGACACCCATGACGACGAAACCAGAAATTTACGACAGCACCATTTTTAATAGCATCAATTTCGTTAGCAGCGACCCCTCGTATGGAAAGTTTCGTGTCGACGCTATTAACCGTTGAGGAGTTCCATTGTGAGAAGACGATCCTGCTGTAGGAAGCGCGGCTCGTTCCACGCGTAACATTCCACCAGCGTATTCCACGCCAACTTCTGAAAGCCTGAGTTAACATGGCCGCCAGAAAAGCCTAATCAGAAATTATCTGCTTTTTCAGATAGCTCCGTTGGAGTTAGTGGAAGTGATCCGGCAGCATCCCGGTGTCCTGGATGTCAGTGTAACCAGCGTCTCCAATGTCTTCGATGGTGAGCATCCAGTCGCCTGCGTCGTGCGACGGCCAGGCTTCAAGGTTACTGCGCATGAGATCAAGGAGTTGGTTGCCAGTAAGTACAAATTAGGAATATTTTACTTAACAAAACATCATGCCTGTATTCCATTAGGGGTAAGGCAGAGGTTTCCAGTCACGAACAATAAAGTGTATACACTTAGCAAAACTAAAAAGTGATTTGCTCGTGAAATTACGGTTTCTACGTTGAGATAAGGCCTATTTAGTAATAGTATGGCTTCTAAATTCCATGTTCGTGAAAACGTAAAAACTAATCAATACAGTAGAAGAAAGTTACTTTTAAAAGTTGCTGCGTGTATACGTATTATTATACGTGACTGTACCTAATAGTACACCCGCATTTGGCGGCCACTTATGTTGCAGTCCCAAGCAATACCGGGCAAAAATCGGACTCTGTGGCTACTAAGAAATTCCTGATAGTATTTTTATAAATTACAAGCCCACGTCGAGGAACCAATCTTAAGGCACTCGATAGTGGTGTAGCTTTACAAAAGTGAAACATGTTTTGTATTCGTATGGATAGTTTTGGAGTTTACCTTCCATATCCAAACTTATACTTGTTTTTGTCTGGCCCATACTGTCCCACTTCTGGGCAAAAACCTCCCACATGTCCTTCTGAGAGCTCTTGTCCAATTTGTACTTACAATACTTATTTACCTTAATATTTTTACTTTACAGACAAACTTTCCTACAGTAAGCGTTTGCGGGGAGGTGTCATCTTCATGGAGAGGCTACCCCGAACATCTACAGGCAAAGTGACCCGAGCTAAACTGAAACAAATTGCTGCAATCGCCTATAGAGAATAAAATACATACATTTAAAAACCTGTCTGTTGAAATTTTAATGGAAAAACATGAAGCCGGCATTAGTTCCGACTATGTCCACGCGCCAAAACAACTAAGACTATAGTTGATGAAAGATCTTTTGGCACATGGACATTATAGGAACTAACGTCTCCGTTTTGTTTTTCAAAGCATCATCTGTCTGGCCTTTTCCCGTAATCAGAACATTTTCCCAAATTATTTAACAACAGTGTCCCATCAACGACGAGTAGTAGTAAAAAACTTTTTTACAAAAAAAAATTAACCGACTTCCATAAAACACTAAAATGTGGCAAATAATTTTAGTTTCGGCAGTCGGTGACTTGTTTGTTTCATTTACTTTTTTGTGCACCGACTTCCGAAACTAAAATTATTTGCCACATTTTAGTGTTTTATGGAAGTCGGTTATTTTTTTTTTGTAAAAAAGTTTTTATTTTAGCCTTTTCAGTTGTGGTATCTCACTTTAATCCTAGTCAAGTATAATTTTTACATTGTAACTAGACACCAGCACATCGTCCATACATACGACAATGGACAAAATGCATAATAAAGAGGATGACTCAAAAAGTACCTAAGCAAAGATAATAAAATTCATATGGCCCCACCGGGCAAGCTTCTCTTCCAAATGAATGAAAAATCATCTAAATCGGTCCAGTAATCACGGAGAAATCGGTGTACATACGTGAAAAATTTACTTATAACAAAAATTTTAATAAAATGAAAACTATATGGCTAAACTATATTAATTTTTTATGGGACCAAATGGCAGGTATTGCACATCAAACTAAAGAAGAATCACGCAAATCGGATCATAAATCTCAGCGTAATCGGTGTATACACCTGGAAAGTGCATACCGTTACAATTCCAACAAGCCCAAACACAGCTAAGATTCATTGCCTTGTTATGGAGTTCCGAAGCCTGTCTCTTGGATTCATCATCAGATCTGATGGTAGAATGGTTCTTATTGGACGCAAATGCTTCACTTGTTGTAGAAAATACCAAAATCACTGTACGTTTTCCTATAAAATTTGAAGAGTTCCCTCGATTTCGCCAAGATTCCATCATCAGATCCCGGCTTGGTGACTATGGGACCATTTGGGAAGTATACCCTTTCCAACAAAAAAAGAATTTTCCAAATCGGTTGGCAAGCGAAGGAGTAATGCGCGAACAAACATAAAAAAAATAAATAAAAAAAATACAAACATCCGAATTGAGAACCTCCTCCTTTTTTAGAAGTCGGTTAAAAATGGAAAACTCTAGAGGACCATGTTTTTTTTTTTTTTTTTTTTATGTCAATGCTTGGAAAGTTGGAAGCGACAGGGTTGCCCCTGTAGGTTGGAACGTCTTTTGAGCAACGCTCCGTTCTAAACCTAAAAAAGGCCATAAGTTTAGGATGATTGTTTTTAGTATGATTGTTTTTTGGACAATCATAGCAAACTGAGAACTCACAATAATAAATCTGTATATTTTCGAAAAGTATATACCAGAAGTGTGCTTCTGCGAACTTGTGAAGTATAGCATTTAAATAAATTAAACAACTTGAAGAACCCATTAAAAAGTGTAGGTTAACTTGGTAATAACACACGTGGAACAGAACGTTATCTTGACATATTGACAAACTGTCAATCGGCTGAAATCGTCGATCGTAATCGTGTACTATTATTAAAATGTATTTAATCGAATAATATAAACAAAGCCATGGATGAAAACGAATTCTTTAGACAGACCGTGCAACATTTGGCTCGATGTTTGTCGAGTATAAACGGGACGCCATGGGAGAAGGTAAAAATTACGACACGCATTTTGCAGTCCTGTGAATCTCGTAATGTTGTTGTTTTCCTGCAAAATCCCCCATATTTGGAAAACCGCAATATCCTTGTTTTCAAAGTACATTCAATCATTTCTGTACTGCCTTCAGTGACATTTTCTAAGTGTATATTTTTCCAACTTTGAAAATATGTGCATGTATGACCTCACCCAAACAGTTTGCTCGTTATCAAAGGTGTAATACAGAAAACCGTTGTGATTCATCGTTGTATTGTTACTATATCGATGTTCAATTTAACATAGTACAATCGTGACATAAGCACTATATTCTCAGGCTGTCTACCTTGAATGGTATGGGATTGTTTTATATTCTTAACTTTATAATTAATCTTGTGAATGGCAATGACATTGGATTAATTTATAGCCGGATTTAGGATATTTCTAGCCAGTAATTGTCTTAACATGCACAATATTGTAATGAACAGTTGGGTTTAGAATTCTTAGTAATCTAAGTAAATAAGTATTTAAAATAACTGTTAGCTGGATAAACTAAAAAAGAAGTGGAACTCTCTGCTTGCATCTGTGTTTCCGAATGCTTACAACCCTAATCTCTTCAAAGTTAGAGTGAACAGGTTTCTTCTGGGTAAGCTCGTACCATTATCGACTGTGTCTCTGTCATCTCTGACATAGACTAGAGGCCTATTGTCGGCAAAAAAAAACTGACACCAGGTTAGGATCAATGATAAAGAACACATATGATAAAGAAGTTTGTAAACCATTCCCTTTTCCGAGTTTGAGTTAAAAAAAAAAAGTAAGAGCATATAAAAAAGAACTTGCTTTTTTGTGTCATCAATAGATATTTATTGTCATTATTAGGTCATTGGCTACTGGTTTGGCACTTACAGTTTTACTTTGTAGTAGTCTAATAAGAAGAGGATAATAGTCATGCTGACAAATTCAACATTTAATTTCAGGTGAACACCTTATTCATGCTATGCCCCCAAGCCAGTTCCACATTGATTGTGACACCTCGGAGCCAAGAAGCATCCATAGCCCTTGGACTATACTTCCTTCAGAGCAACTTGCAACACCAAGACAAGCTTCTGCCATACTTCTTGAAGGTCCTGAAGTGCCTGACTACAGCACAATTTGAGGAGCCTCTATGCCGAGTCAAAAATGGAGACCGTGAGTACCTACAAGTGTTTTTATAAATATTGTAGTGTTACATTTTTAAGGTCAACATTGTGAGACCAATTAAATGACCACTTTTTAGGTTGTGTTCATGACAATGAACTTATTTTCAAGATTAATCAGCATTGGCTTTGGTGTGCATGTCTGGGCAAAAATTATGTTTTGCCTAAAATGGCCACTTCAGCAAAATCATAGTAGAAGAATTTTAACATGATTCATATTATTATCCTAATATGATTATATTAGTGTTATGTCCATTAAAACACGAGATTTAGGTAAATCAGTTTATTGCGCTGAGTAGCATAGCACAGTACAAAGTGAAGGTGTCAAAACAACAACCTACCCTCGGCTTAAAAGAATATTTCACAAGTATTGAAGGTACCTACGTTATTCCATATAATATGACAATTAGAAACCCTGTTCATATTATGGCAATAAATTATTATAGTTGAGTAAGTCATAATATTTAGAATAAAATAGCAAAAAAAGTCAACATTACCAGAATATAAGACATTTTTTTTATTAATAAGAAACAAACCTGTATGGGTACCTTATGCCCGCTACTGGGTGTGCGGAAGCTTTTTGTTTTAAATAGGACATACCTTTTGACTTATATTTTTTTTAAATCAAACAAGTATTTTCGGAAATAACCTCCTACACCCAAACTTACAAACGTAGCCATCTTTATAATATTGGTATAATTATATAGATATACTGACACGCTTGAGAAGCTCTTGGCTAAATAGTAACAACTGTTGGGATCGATCTTTAGGTTCAGCCCACTTGCCTAGGTTGGTTAATTGGTTTGTGGTGGTTTGACCACCTATTCCATACCGAGTTTCCTCTGTGCTTCAGAAAGTACATTAAGCCAGTCCCGGCGGTCATTTCTAGATCTTTGCCAATTATTACAGGTAGTCAGACCTGAAAGTCTGGCAACCAGTCTTACCGAAAGCTATTGTTTTACCAAGTACTAACTGGGTTGTTAAGGTCAGATAGGCAGTCCCAGCTCCATGTAAAATACTGGTACTCTGGGGCATCCGGTTAGACTGGAAGTCGAACCCAACATAACTTCACCGGAGCAAGTGATAATAATTATTTTTAATACGCACATGAATCCAAAGAATCAGAGGTGCGTGTCTTGTGTTCGAAATCGAGAACAGAAGATTCGAGTCGAAACTTGACAGTCTGTCACACCGCTAGACTATCACTGCTTTTATTGTAATGTGCAAGTTTAGAAAAACTTAATATTTATGGTACGTAGGTCAAGGAAATAAAACAATTGTGAAACATAAAATAAGATTATAATATTTTAGTGATACATATTTTCCACCGCGGAGGAATGTTTTCTTTGTAAATCTGCCTTCTGCAACAAACACAATAAAATAAAATTAATAATGTACTTTAGATAATACTTAGGTTTAATAAATAATCACCATGGGCCTCTGACGTGGCTTTACATGCCGTCAAGAAATATCTCCCAGGCAAGCTAGTTTCCTCATGATGTTTTCCTTCACCGAAGCAAGTGATAATTATACAATACGCACATGAATCCACAAAATAAGAGATCTTGGGCTCGAACTTGAGACTTATGACTTGGCACTCGGGCGGTCACACCACTAGGCTATCTGGGATTTATACTTATTCTGCGAAGGTTTACAGTAAAAATGATTTAAGAAACTACTGCCAGACATTCTACTCTATCCTTCAAAATACCCCACGGATTGTTCTACTAGCAGAGTTCCTATCAACGCCCATAGTTATTTTTTGGATTTATCTAGAAAAAAACTTGAGAGATGTCAAGGGATACCCGGATGGAATGAAGTTATTTAATTTAATTAAATAAATAAATTAACTGAGCTTAAACATGCGAAATAGAAAGATGAAACGAAAATAACTGGCTTGCTTTCTATGAGAGAGAGACAGACAGACAGAGAAACACGCGCACGCCGCACGGCTTACAACACTATAGCAAAAAGTGTCGTTACAACTTTGTCTTAATTTTTTCCGTCTAGCCCCCTTTCACAACGCGCGATAAGGAACTTCGTTCCAAAAATAGGAAGCTATTATTGTTCGTAAACGCTAAATATATATTTGCTGTCGTTGTTGAGATGTTGATTGTTATCTCCTTACAGGCGTTAGGTTTGTTACTGGTTGGTTTTTTGTAGGTTGTCAGCACGCGTAGCATGACCACTGTAGAAACGAATTTTGTCTAGGGAAGAATTGACATGATGGCAGATAGACAATGATAATGAGTCATTTTGTCGATTCTTCTGTCGACTTAGCCCGTTCCTACAGCGTTCATAGTACGCGTGGTGGCGTGTGTAAAGCCAACTTACACTCCCGTTACTTCCTCCACTTGTTGCCTCCCCCAATAAATTGTCCGGTGGCTTCGTTAAAGGGTACTCCGCCAGAGCCCCTACCAACGCCTTGTGCCGCAGCGCCGGGGTTGACGCCTCCACCGTTACCCACAATGCCACCAGCAGGACCGCCTAAAGAAAGGTGATAGAAAGGAAAACGTTTATTAGTATTAAATCAGTAAAAACCTTATTTCAAAATCATCATCGGCAACATATCAACCCGGAATCAACTACTGCTGGGTACAGGCCTCCGCATATATGTCTGCCACATTTCCCTTATGCAGGTTTTTCCCGCGTTTTTGACGGTTTATTAGGAAGGCCCTGGTTTCTTTGATAGGTCAAAAAGGCCACCTAATCTTGGCCACCACTCGGTCAAAGATTAAAAACCGGACAAGTGCGTGTCGGACTCGCCACCGAGGGTTCCGTACAAATTTGTATTTTGTAAAGACTATGTTTTTTATGATTTAATTACTAATATATAGTTTTAAACTTTTTGCTTGTACTATCTAGTATAATACGATATTACTTGCCAAAATTCATAGTTCTAGGTCCACGGAAGGTGTCGACATATACGTTTTTGCGGCATAAACTATTTTTCTACTATTTTTTTACTTTAATTTAGAAGTTCGATTTTTTCGTACCGTCAAGGGACTGTAGACTTAAGTATATGGTTTAATTTCAACTTGATACCTCCACGTGTTCCTGAGATAAAGGGTCTTGACAGACAGACAAACAGACTCACAACAAAGTGATCCTATAAGGGTTCCGTTTTTTTTCCGGTTGAGGCATGGAACCCTAAAAACAACAGAAAACCTTAGTTGCAAAAAGAAAAACAACCGACTTCCAAAAAAATAAACACAAAAGTAGATAATAACTTTACTTTCGGAAGTCGGTGACTTTTGTTTCTTTAATTTCATTTAGTTTCTGGAATGGCGGAGTGAAACCTTTGACCAGCAGTACGTTTGAATGGACTTTTAAACAAAACTCAGTTTAGTACTATTAAGTGAACTACTCAGAGTATTTCTCGCGGGGCGTCATACGGGCAGTTCTATCAAATGCCCCAAGCAAGGGCACGGCGGCGGTAAGACGCCTCTTCGAAATTGCGGCCATATTTTTTTGTGGGTGTACTTTTAGGAACACCTCTACCTAACCCAGAATTACGGGCGTGACGGTATAAGATTACAGGCGTATTATTATATACATATATTTAAAAAAATACATATATACCTGCACCTCCTCCAACCCCTCCAACGTTGCTGCTTACTTGTTGCATGCTCTGGAATGATAAAATTAAATTGTTTGTCATGCGTTGTCGCTGGAAAATTACTGCTGAGGTACAGAAGTTAGGTAAGGATAGATAAGGCATTTTAACATTTTTAACATATGCGTGGCTGATAAAAAAAAATACATATTAGGATTCCTTGATGGATACAGGTGAAAAATTCGTACATTGTAAAATATTGCACAGCACGGCTATCGCAGTGGCTGAGCGATTGACTGCTGCGCTACGTGTCGCGGTTTCGATTCCCGCCCGGAAGAAATATTTGTATGGCCCATAGATATTTGTTCCGAGTCTGGCTGTTAGTGTATGTGAGTTTTAATTGTACATCAATTATTATGCCTTAAAACTTAGCTTTATAAGCTTCTTCAATATCACCTACAGATAGTTGTTCTGTGAACGAACTCACGATACAGGAAAAATTCAAAGAGTGGGCCAACGTTTTTTTTTAAAAAAAAAGGATACTCACCCTCCCGAACATCATCACGACGAGGAATAATACAAATAATTGCTTGAACATTGTTTACTGTGTTGCTATTACCAAAAACAACTGAAGTATTACTACTACTTACTAGCATACGCCTATATATATTACTACTAGTATACGCTTGTGCGGCTTTGTTTATTTTGTGTATTGATTTTAGGGTTCCGCGGCATAATTACAAAATTAAGATTAAACTGCCTTCTTAAGTCGCAGCTAGAATATAAATCAGTTTTCTAACTTATTTCTTAGCTAAAATTGTCAAGTTTAACAAAAATGGGAGTCAAACATTGAGAGCAATATTTGGCTGAGAAAAAAATTAACGTAACATTACGCCCGTTGTCGTCCGAAGGTTTAGACAAGTATCTGTCTTAAGTCCAGCGTCCACATTCAGTCTGCAAAGTGCGTACACTTTGCAGACTGAATGTGGACGCTGGACTTGGAGTATACGTACTTACCGGAAGAATCGGTAAGTACGTATACTTACCGATTCTTCCGGTTCTTAAAAAATGAAATAAGTGTTAATGCTACCAATCATGTATGGTATTTTTATTGCATTTTGTACTGAACAAAAATTATTATTATAACGTTGCGTTTCAACCTCTAAATTCTAAAAAAAGGAGGATGTTAGGTATACCTACCACCAGCATCGTTTTTTTTCATTGCTTACATTTATTATTCTACAAAAGAACCTACAAAGTACGTGGCACGACTCACACTTGACAGATTTTTAACACTTGGACTAACATGCGTAAGACTTATGGTAAATTGATGAAGGCTGTAGCCTCGTATCGAATTATTGAATAGATTAGTGTACCCAAATATTTCTAAGCCTGGAAAAATCCATGAAAAATATTTATTCAAGTGTATATTCACATTTTAGAAATAAAAGTCGGTTTTCATGTCCGTCTGTGTGTGAACGCGTTGTTCTTGAAAACTTCGATACCGTTTGCACCATAGGTAATTTAGAGAAAATTTACTCCTGAAGGTTTAAAAGTATTTATTTATTTGAAGACCATCGAACAATCTTAAAATGAAGTATAAAATATTAATTTTAAACTTACTTACAGTCCGACATAAAAGAGTAGAAAATAAATGAGGGCGCCACAATCGCTCAGGTAGCAACCCAGTTAGTACGACCTAGCTGATCTTGATACTTGAATAGTATTTTTTGTTCTATTAAAATTAGTCAAGATTTTATGATTTTATTTTAATTTATCATGTTTATTAAAGAGATTTGATCCTTGAGGAAAAATCTGCATCTTTTTAGTAAAAGAGGTGACGGACACAATTACAATACTAGAAATAGAGACCAATTAGTTCAGCCAGGCTTCAGACTCGTTAAAGTAGATTCATCTTTCATAGGGTACTGTTTAAGATGCTATAATAAAATCCCACAAAGTATTCTTGAACTGAGTGAGACGTTTAAAACATGCATTAAACGCACACTTTGTAAGCAAGCTTATTAGTTATTACAAATTGGACGATTATATCGCTGCTAATAACGTTTGTGTCAATGGCGGTCCTGCTCCACAAGGACAGGTTTGCATTAATTGATAGTATTAAATAGTATTGTTGAAGCTGCTGAAGATTGAACAACTATCTTTGCATTGTATAAATTTAATTAATTTAGTATTATACAAGGTCTTGTTTTGCATCCTCGTCAAAATTCAGGAGGTTATCACAAAAGACATAAACAATCATTTAAAATTACGGTATCTAGTTAATTATTAATAAACGCTGATTTTTTTGGTTGTTTATGTGTGTCAGTATTTCAGAATAACCCCATAACGTCGATTAGGGAATAAGGTATTGTCGAATAAACGTTTGAGATTTTGTGTATGTGTGGAAGCGCGTTTATAGGGCGAGAATCAGACGGCCCGCGTGTAAAACACGGGTGGTTCACACTTGTCGAATTCCGTCAATAAGAAAAAAAAATTACCTACCCATTTTATTATTGATTCGGGACGAGAATCATTAGTATAGTAACCTCTTTGAATTTGACGTAGATGCAAAACAACAGCTTGCATAATCGCATAGCCCATCATACTGTGTGAGTACTATGCACTAGAAAACTATCATTTACTGGAAACCTACGTCTTTTATTGACTTGAATGTGCCCTGGCGGTTGAGAATATGTCATGCTCACTCAAATGTCACGCTGATGGATGGCGCGTGTGTCGGTTCATTTAGTTCCCTTCAAAATGGTTGAATTGAATGATGGTTGATCCAGGCGTCACGTTCGTGAACGGGCGCTGTCAGTTGTACCTGATCATCTCTTAGCTGCCACGGCTCATTTCGAATTAATTATTTTATATTTTAATTGTCTTTATTGTTTTTACTATGGACACTTTTAACTGCACGTCTTGCTACATCGTTCTCACATAATGTTCCATCTCATAATGTACCAACATGAATGTTGTAACCAAGAATTTTGTAACAAGATTCTGATTTAAAAGAGTGACCATGGAGTTTCTTGCCCCTTCGTCTCCATAGAGATTTACGCTTTGGAACGGGCAACTACAGGACTTTCACAGTTATTATGTCGTGTGACTGGGACTGTAGCTTAATTTTTATTATTGTTCGACTGTTCTAAAGTGACTGTAACTGGCCTACTTGAAATAAATGATTTTGATTTGATTTGATTAGGTTAGGTAGGTAGGTAGGGTTGGGTAGTGTAAGTAGGCAGGGTACGTTAATTTTATCGAAGGGAAATCTCTTCCTCTACTTATCACTTCTCGATCTTAGAAAAATTTGAAACTTTTGAAAACTGTGCGAAGCAGGGTCAGTAGCTAGTGTTATTTATATTATATACGCTTGGTAAACAAGACCAAGCAATATTTAGGCAGTTCGTGGGCCTTTTGTTTAAAAATAAATTGTTTCAGGTGTGTTTTCTATGGCCATTAATTTTAAGGATCTTGGTATTCATCGAAATATTGGTATTATTCAACCAACGCAAAATTTACTTTATTTCTATTAGCACCAAGGTTATTTTTGGTAAAAAGCGGATTGATGCGTAGTTATTTCAGCTGTGAATATTTTCAATGCTTGTTATTTGCTCATACAATATTATTTATAATTACGACATCGCAAAATGACGTAATAATATTAGATTTTATTTTTATAATATTAATATTAAAAGGGTTGGAAGATTTTTGTATGAAGGGTGGCATAAATTTCGCCATTTCATTGAATTAAGTTAACAAAGTAAGAATGTACTCACTGATATCACCATCAGCTTTGTTTAATGTGTAAGTATATGCTATTTTAAAAATAATATTAAATGGTGGCCAAATAATACAAACCTCTTTTCAAACTTTCTTTGCTTTTTAGGGTTTCGAATTGCAAAAAAACGGAACCCTTATAAATTCGTCATGTCTGTCTGTCTGATACTCCTAAAGATTTCACTTTTAAGTGCAAACCCTACACAAAGACAACCCTGTACAGAAATGAAACAATTATGGTACTTTCGACATTTTTATCTCTATTAAGTTATAACAATATAGGTGTTGGTACATAGTTATACTTTGTAATATCATAAGGTTACGAGGTAGGAAGACATCCGATCAGTAAAAATAACAAGTGAAAGTTTTTCCTTAGTGAGACATTCACGTTTACTTTATTTCCCACCGCCACCGTAGCCACTTGACGCTGCGCTGGCACCGGTCCCTGCGCCAAAGTTAAAACCAAATCCATAATTAGCACCGCCGCCTCCGTTAGGGCCACCATCTCCGTTACCTGAAAATGTCAAAATAATACGCCTGTAATCCCTAAAGTGTTAAGCCAAGATGTTAATACAAGGTGTAAGGGGAACAGCTGTTTTTTGTTTTATATTCGGGGGGAGGGTCAGAATAATGTAAGTACTGAATATGTGGTAAGCGTTTTCGCGTCGGTGTCCCTGATACCATGTATAGTAAAGCCTCATTTTGCTAGTTATGTATGTTTAAGTCTTTAGTGATAGGGGGCGAGCCTTCAAACGAATTTTGTTTGCTATTAACGGGGCACTAGTCCAGACTCCAAGCTTCTACTGAGGAATTCCTGACGGAAAAACCCAATAACACTTTGGTTGAATTGGGAATCGTATTCAAGACCTCATGCTCAACAGTGGCGTTTGTGACTTTTTGATTTATTATTAAATTAATTTTAAAAAAATAGGTACTATTAGGTCGTATCACCTCTTCCTCCTCCACCAGCTCCGGCGTTATCTCCAAAATCAAAACAGTAACGTCCTGAAAATATAAAAATATCTTTTAAATTATTTGAAGTCCATATTATCAAGTCCTTGACGTGCATAGAGGTCTGTAATAAAAAATAAAAAAACTAGACTAAGGGACTATTAGGTTTTTTTTTTCATAGAGTTAACCCTAGGCTCTTCCTATAATTCAATCATTTGAAACGGCCAGTGATACTCAAATAGTAGCATTAGCCTTCTTGGCTCCATAGTTATTGAAAAACACTATCTTACCTTGAGTCTCAGCACCGTAGCCTCCGCCTTGTTGCATGCTCTGAAATGTATAAAAAAATTAAAGCAATAAAAATTTTTGTTGTATAGTTTAGAAAAATGTAGGAAAGGAGGTATCATGTCGGGCACCGTATTAAATTATAACTATCTATGTAATTGTACACAAAATGTGGATAGGTATAAAACAAGAAGAAGACCAAAGAATGGACGATATGAAGGATGATATGGCAAGAAAGGTGTTATCTCGGAGGATGCAATAAATGATTGAATTGAATATGACAAGTAAAGAAAAAGTGTGGAAGAAGAATACATGCTGCGACGACTCCAAATAAATTGGGATAAGGGCAAGAAAAAGATGATAATGGAATATCACAAAATATTTCTGTTTAAATTAATACAGGTTGGGACATTGACGAAGTACTACTCGCGCACCCTTAAAATGCTGATTATGCTAAAAAAATCGCGAAAAGTAACTTACATTTCCAAACATCATTGCAACCAGAAAAACTACGATTAATTTCATGAACATTTTGATTGAGCTCGATTGTGATACTGAGTGCATACTTACTACACCACGTGTATTTTATACCTGTGCCTGTATACACACCTGTTTTGCGTTATAATTATAAGTTCTACTACACTGTGTAACGCTTATGATTTTACCTTTCAAATTATTATAGTAAATATTCGTATAAAATGGTTATGAAACTTGAAATATATTATTCTTTTCTTGACTATTTCTTCTTCCACACACGAACAATCGGATACAGTCTAGAGTTCCATTGACTTTGGGTCGGCCTTCGTTGTGACTTGTGCTTCTTTAAGACTGACCACAATTGTGGTGCTCGCGTAGAGTCTTACTTCTTTCAGGACTTTTTCAACTAGGGCGGTGATGACGACGTAGTACTTGAAACTTTTTTACTAGCGTAACAGCAAATTTTGTCTTTTAAAATTTCTGCCACATCAGTTCTTTAAATTTTATGTTGATCCCACTGTAAAAGTTGTACTTACATGATAAATTTATAATGAGTACAATTGTATTCACCTTTTTTTTTGTTGTGTTAAACCTCGCCTGATGTATTTACTTATGAACACACACACACACATTATTTGCACCTTGTCAATAAGTGTACGTGAGGATGATGCCTCGTATTGACACGCGACTTGACGCGACGCATAAGTAGCAAATAATCATAAGTAGTAATA
This sequence comes from Cerastis leucographa, assembly GCA_963082945.1. NCBI lineage: Eukaryota > Metazoa > Arthropoda > Insecta > Lepidoptera > Noctuidae > Cerastis > Cerastis leucographa. Next base: position 13,293,344 of record OY720365.1, on the reverse strand, counting down.
ATCATAATAATAATAATCATAATTTAATTTAATCGCACGCTCGTTTGGCATCCCAGTTTCAATCAGCCTTAGAGTCAGGGTCGCTGCCCCAGTTCCTGACGACAGGCATTACCCACCTGCTCCATAAATCAGGTAGTACTGCGGAGCCCAAAAATTATAGACCTATCACTTGCTTACCAACGGTCTATAAAGTTCTTACATCCATTTTGAGAGCTAAAATTAACCAACATATTGAGAGTAATTCCATCATGTCTCCCTCTCAGAATGGATGTAGGAATGGGTCCCGTGGTACTAAGGAGCTGCTCCTCATTGATATGGCCATTAGCCAACAGGTTCGCCGCTCCCGAAGGCATCTGTCTACATGTTGGATAGATTATAAGAAGGCCTATGACTCGGTTCCGCATACATGGCTCATGAGGGTGCTGGAGTTGTACAAGATAGATGCAATTCTACGCGCCTTCCTTGAGTCGTGTATGGGGCAATGGAGGACGGTCCTTCGCTATCCAGGATGTGGACAGATGCAGGGGAACAGCGAACCGATAAGGATTGAGCGTGGTATATTCCAGGGTGATAGTCTGAGTCCATTGTGGTTTTGTCTAGCCTTGAACCCTCTAAGCACACTGCTGGAGGGTTCAGGTCTAGGCTATCGGTTGAGGAGAGGTGGTCAGGTCATATCTCACCTTCTTTACATGGATGATCTGAAAATCTTTGCCCCCAACAATTTGCAACTGATGAAACTACTGAAGGTAACTGAAACTTTCAGTAGCGCCATCAGGATGGAATTTGGTGTGGACAAATGTGCAGTCATGCATGTGAAGCGAGGGGAGATTACGGAATCCGTGGGAACTCAACTCTCGGATTCCGTACACTTTAGATCCCTCTCCTCAACAGAAACCTACAAGTATTTGGGTATGTCGGAAGCATTAGGTATCAATACTGCTGACATGAAACAATCGTTGAAGGAACGTTTCTTTGGCCGCCTGAATAAGGTGCTAAGTAGTCTTTTGTCAGGCGGAAACAAGGTGCGCGCCTTCAACGGTTGGGTCATGCCGGTTTTGATGTATTCTTTTGGCATACTCAAATGGACTCAGACAGAACTTGATGCCCTTGATAGGAAGGTCCGCGTACTGCTGACCGCAAATCGGATGCATCACCCACGGTCGTCGGTGATGAGACTGTATATCCCGCGGAAGTGTGGGGGTCGTGGCTTCTTAAATGCTAAGACCCTGCACAACCGTGAGGTATGCAGTCTCAGGGAATACTTTCTAGAAACCGACGTGGGGATGCACCGAGATGTAGTCTCAGTCGACAAGGGACTTACCCCGCTCTTCTTGGCTAACGAGAACTGGCGCAAGCCTGTAGTATTAGACACTAATGACCGCAGGGAGGTATGGCAGAGCAAGGAGCTTCACGGACGATTTTACCGGGCCTTACATGGGCTCGATGTAGACTTTTTAGCGTCCGTATCCTGGCTCCGTTTCGGTGACCTCTTCGGGGAAACCGAAGGTTTTGTCTGTGCAATAATGGACGAAGTTATGATGACGAATAACTACCGGAAACACATTGTGAAGGATGGCACGGTTGACATATGTCGGGCATGCCACCGTCCGGGAGAATCGATCCGACACATTGTTTCTGGGTGTTCTCGTCTGGCTAACGGAGAGTACTTGCATAGACACAACCTTGTTGCCAGGATTATCCACCAGCAACTTGCTTTGAAATACAAACTTGTGGAATCAGAAGTGCCATACTATAGGTATACGCCCGACCCAGTTCTCGAAAATGGTAATATCACGTTGTATTGGGATCGACCTATCATCACTGACAGGACTATTGTTGCCAATAAACCTGACATTGTGTTGATAGATCGATTGGAGCGTCGCGCAATGATTGTTGATATAACGGTCCCGCATGACGAGAACCTCGTGAAAGCAGAGAAAGATAAGCAATTCAAGTATCTAGATCTGGCTCGCGAGGTTGTCGACATGTGGGACGTGACTACAGCAGTCATTGTGCCGATAGTCGTGTCGGCCAATGGCTTAATGGCTAAAAGCTTCGACCAACATCTGCGGAGTCTTTCGCTTGGCAGTTGGATCAAGGGCTTGATTCAGAAAGCAGTACTTCTGGACACGGCACGTATTGTTAGGAGGTTCCTCTCTCAAGAGCCCTGACCACCGGTAGCCCGGACCCTGTTCCCGATGCCGGTGGGCTACTATTTTTTATATTTTTAAATGTTTTTGTATTTAATTTTGTAAAAATATTTAAAAATGTAAAACGTATGTTTGTCAAATAAATAAAGAGAATAATCATAATCATCCCGCCGGTAGCTTGGACCCTGTTCCCGATACCGGTGGGCTACTATTTTTATATTTTTAAATGTTTTTGTATATAATTTTGTAAAAATATTTAAAAATGTAAGTAATATGTATAAAAATAAATGAAGGAAATATAATCATAATAATTCAAGTATCTAGATCTGGCTCGCGAGGTTGTCGACATGTGGGACGTGGGTACAGCAGTCATTGTGCCGATAGTCGGGTCGGCCAACGGCTTAATTGCCAAAAGCCTCGACCAACATTTGAGTAGGCTTTCGCTTGGCAGCTGGATCAAGGGCTTGATTCAGAAAGCAGTACTTCTGGAAACGGCGCGTATTGTTAGGAGGTTCCTCTCTCAAGAACCCTGACCGCCGGTAGCCCGGACCCTGTTCCCGATGCCGGTGGGCTACTATTTTATGACTCTCTTTGGCAAATATTGCGTCTTCTAACGCCTTGTAAACTTAAGTAAATTAATAAATAAATAAAAATATTTTAACTATGTTTCAAAATAAAAGAAAAAGGAGAATAATTAAAAATTGACTCACGCTTCCAAACATCGCCGCGATCAAAAAGAATACAAAGAATTGCTTTAACATCTTGCTAAAGAAACTAAGGTGTAGAACTAAGTAGTTGAGTGTAGTATTGCTAATTGAGGTCTGTGCCTTACATACAAAATTGTAGAGGTATTTATGTTCCTATGAGTACCATTAATTGTCATAGATAAGTCTACCCTAAAACAGAAAAATGTATAACAAGTATCTGCTTTGTTTTTAGGGTTCCATAGTTGAGCTACTAAAACATATTATTATGCTTATTATGTTTTTATTGTTATGATTAGTTTTTTAATTGCAATGACTCTGTATTTCTTAAGAACTGATTCTTTTAAACGAAGGATAACCTTCAAACACTTAAACAGGCCTGGATTAGACCTGTTTGTCTTTAGTCTTCCAAAGCGCCATTTTAGCACCCTGACTGTTTTCAAACATATAGGAAAAGGGTTGATTATGCTCGATTGTTGACAATAAGCCTCGCCCCCTATTACATGGGACTTAACCATAGCTGGTAAAAAGTGGGGGTACTTGTCAGGTACATCTCTGCTTAACCCATCGGGGATTACAAGGCGTGATGTTATGAAGTTATGGTTAGGCAGCGTTGAGCCTATAGTACACGCAGAATTCACCAATTATTAATAAAACATAGACCATAGAAATAGACACCGGACTTCTACAGATAATGTACCTACTGAAGAACCTGTCTAAGTCCGCTGTCGACATTCAGTCTGCTAGCCCATAAAATAATTGTTAATAGAATTTACTTAAATAAAATGGTTGTGACGAATTTTGTGCCACCAATCATGTAAGGTATTTTTATTGCATTTTCTACTGATCAAAACTATTTTTTGTGTCAGTTTTAATCGACTTCTCTCTATCCTAGGTTGTTTTTTTTTAAGTGAAACTTCTTTAGCGGCGTTGTGCACTTTGTGATGGGTAAAAAATGCTAAACTCGCGTCAGGACACGTGAACGTCAGGTCACGTAGGTTGCGAAGGAATTTGAACTTTATGACATCTGTCATTGAGTTTGGGTTTCCAAAACTGGATAATTATCTTATGCACAAACAAAACCTTCGGTTTCTCTAAGACGTAAAATTCGTAAGATGGATTGTAATAGTTCTGAAGTGTTATTGTCATGTATGTGTACGACAGCGCAATAAATGAATATTGTATTTTACCACATTTTTATACTGATAATAAAAGCAATTCGTGCAAAATTATTCCCTAACCATTCCAAAATAACTAAAATGCACAACGTTAGTATTCGCACACCCGGAGTGCAACCCGTTTTTGCCTAAATTTTTAATTATACCAAAGAAAAACCCACAAAGTGCGTGGCTCGACTCCCGCTTGACAGCTTTTTAACACCTGGTCTAACATGCGTAAGAGTCATGGAAAATTGACGAAGGCTGTAGCCTCGTATCGAATGAATGAATGGATAAGTGTACCCAGACGTTTCTAAGCCTGGAAAAATCCAATTCAAGTGTATATTTATTATACATCAGTAATTAAAAGTAGTTTTTCATGTCCGTCTGTGTGTGTACGCGTTTTTAAGCGCGTCAGAACCTCGGCACAGTCACCGTATAAATATGGACAGTATGGAAACTAGGCCTAGTTGTAGAAACAAATACCTACGCTCTACTACAGCATTAGGGTTGTCACTTTTAATGTTTTTGAAACTGAACTGTATTTATTAAAACATCTGATTCTGTGTTCTATAGTGATCAAACGATCGAATTAAAATAACTAGTTTACAAATAAAATTTAAATAGGTAATCTCATGGCTTCGGTTAATACTAGTAAAAGAAGATCTTTTGATAACACGGAACAGTTTAATATTAATACACAACAACTTGTGAGCTTTGTCAATATCGCGTAAACTTTTACAAGTTTTGGCGTGAGCCGCGGAAAGACGAAAACGTTTTGTTCGGTCCTTGTCAGAAGGGCACGCGGAGGACGCCGTCGCCCCGCCAGCGGCGCGCGCCCGCGGCTCGGCGCATATAATATATGTGGCGGCGATGCCTGATCAGCCCGGCGGCGAATTTACAAAGGCTATACTATTTGAGTCACGAGCCAGACTCTAATAGATGAGCTTTTGTTTATGCATATTACTCGCCAAAACCTAATCTATCTCAGTAAGAAAATTGACTCAAATGGATTAGCTTTTTGCCTAGATATTTTCAAAGAAAATGCACGGACAAAACCTAGTACTGTATAATACATATCCAGGAGAATTTGGATGCAAGAGCGAGCGAAGCGAGCTCTGGACTTGGGGCACCCCGACTCGGACAGGTTAGGTTCGAAGGGGATGGCGGGGTCTAGTGAGCGAGCGGAGCGAGCGAACTAAGACCCCGACTTCCCGAAAATAAAATGTTTTGAGGTCAGGTGACAATTATTGGTTTTTCTCAAGAACGGTGCATTACCTTTTAATGGGAGTGGTGCCAGGGGAGAAGGGGTACACACACCCCTCCGCTTGCCAAAGAATTCTAAATTTTTACCAAAATAATAACAATTTCCATGTAATTATCCACCTATAATTGAAGCTAATGATCGGTAATTATCGGTATCAAATTGAATTCGCAACCTACTACTTCGGCTGCGCACCGTACTATGCGTTTCAACTAAGGATGGGATGAGCTTGGCACCATATTGTGACGACAATTAAGTTTAACAAAAAAACATTTAGTGCAACTTACTTTTCAATATTTATCTTGATCATGTTATTTTCATATGATTATTGTTTATTAAAGAGCGTGTAAGTATTAGAAGGGCACTCATGAGGCATGAGATAATTCTAATATAGGGCCAAGGTCATCCTTTTCTAAGTTGAAACGCATAGTACTGGGTTTTAACCCGAAAATGCGTGTGACGATTAGATTAGTTAAAAAACCACTAGGTACATAAAAAATATCTTTAGTTTAAGTACACAATTACAAATTATTTACTGAAAAATACTTTCGTATACTACGACATGTTCGGAATGCTTTATTATTAAATTTTATAGTATAATAAATTCTCATTATAATGAATAGCTTCTTTAAATAACTATTGGGAAACAAGGACAGGGTATTCGCGTGTTTGTGTGAGTGTGCCGTTTCGAACGTTAAAGGCGGAAATATACTTACGTGTCGTGGCGTGTCGTGTCGCGCCAGAAGCAAATCGGTTTCATACATTTAATATGGTAAGGGACATATTTGCATGGCGTGTCGTGTCGCAACGATGTATGAAACCGAATGCTTCTGGCGCGTCACGACACGCCACGACACGTAAGTGTGTTTCCGTCTTAAGTACGTAGTTTCCGTACTGTCCATATATATATACTGTGACCTCGGTGCGCTCTTAAAGCTGTATATATTTAAAAAAAAAATCTAAAGCGACCGGGATCTTTCAACTCCCTCAAAAAATCTGTAGTCCATCCTCTTGCTAGTGATGTGCCACATGCCGTAAAATTTTTTTAACAACTGCGCTAGAATTGTGAATCGAGTCACATAAGGATAACACAAAATGTGATTTAAAAAAATATTTTTATAAATGCTACTTGACAAACCTATTAAATCTGTTATCTCACTCTTATAAAGCGAAATCTGTCTTGTATATCTCTATATTTTCGTGGGTTTTACTTGAAATAAAAAAAAAAAAACAGTTTTTAAAACATTTTCAACATTATCATAATTTTTACAAATTCTACTCGAATTGCTGGCCTCTATTGTGAATGAAGGCCAGACATCTGTTTCGTGTTTCTACAGTTGCTGTTCGCAGTAGTTTTTCCTCGTAAACGGTATTGAAAGCCGTTGAAAATTCCAATAACACTGTCTGATATGGGAATCGAACCAAGGACTCTCACAAACACAACGGATTCTTACAAAAAAAAAAAACAATAAAATGATGTAAATTAAACAACTTTGATACAATTTAATTATTTATTCATAATAGTAAGCTTCGGTAATATTACAAGTTATTCAATTTTTCGTGCCATATTTTAATCACCATCTGAAAGAAAATATACTGCTATTGTCATTTGCTTATATTGTATAATGTCCGGTTTACAATTATTCTAAAATTCTGAACACATTTGTGTCCTGATGTTGATGCCAAGAGGCGCCACCTCTGCCTAACTTTTCGGGGAAATACAGGCATGACTTTCTGACGAATACTGAAGGAAATTATAAAATGTGTAGCTTTTCATCATAGGTCACACTTAGTCAAAATTTAAATTTTATGTTTCACATAGTCCTTCATCGGTACTTAAAAAATGCCGAGAAAATGTACATGGTTCGGGTTGGTCGTTCCTTTAGAGAAGAACCGGCAAGAAACTCCTTGGTTACTCTTTCAGTGAGCTCTTCTATTATTATAAAATGGGATAGGAACATGAATATTTTATTTACTAGAAATAAAATATCCATGTTCCTATCCCATTTTATTGCCATTTCATTCATAATAGAAGAATGAATGAAATGGGATAGGAAATTGACTTGCGGCACCTAGACCCTGATAGGTTAGGTTCGAAAGGGATGGCAGGGTCAAGAACTAAGACCCCCTCATCCCCTTCGTGCTAGAAGACCTCGAATAAAACACGGAATTATCTATGAGACTGTGGTCTGCCTTCATCTATTGTACCTCATTTTCCGCCGCCGCCTCCGCCATTGGCCCCTCCTCCCATACCACCGCTAAAACCACCCCCCGCACCGCCATTAGCGCCACCTTCGCCGCCTAGCAATTAAAATAAAATTTTATTTACCAAGCATTTGAACTAAACAGGGTGGAACACCGACTCTAAAACGGTTTTCACGTATTCAGTACATAATTTTGAATCTCATAGAAACCACAGATATTTTTTATCGGTGATTAAAAAAAAACAGTTGACCATGTAGATATTACAGTTTTGTAGGAATCAGCTGTTTTTTTTGGGCCATTACTTCTATTGCTATTGAACAGCCGTTGCTCATAGGACAGTGTGAAAACTTCAGATTACTTAATTAAAATGTTTATTACCACCTCCGCCTCCTGCTCCACCTCCCATATTAAACCCAGCGCCAGCTAAAATAATAAAAAAAAAAACAATGAGGAAACAGAATGCAAGTTAAATATTTGGCTTCCTTATAGGTTGTCCTTTCTCTCTCTAAGTTACACAATAACACAAATAAGCATGCCTTTATGATGTTTAGTCCTCCTGACTGTTTTCGGCGGCCAATCTTGGTGGAGATTAACCATCGGCGCGGGAGATATTATAGTGCACAAGTGTGTGCGCAGACACAGGTGCACTCTCTGTTGCCTCACTCTCATAGTCCGACGGGACGGCAATCCGACACGACCGGAGAGCGTTCCGGCGCAGGACAACGCCTTAACGTGCTTTCCGAGGCACGGGGTAATCATACCTTCCAAACTCCAAGCTAGTACTGAGAAATTCCTAATAGAAAAACTTAATAGCACTTTTTGCTCGACCCGGGAATCGAACCCAAGACCCTACGCTCAGCAGTCGCGCCTGCAACCGCGAGACCAACGGTGCAGACAATGATGATGATGATTAAGATGGAATATGTTTAAAACGTATGTCAAATAATTATAATGTCTAAATGTCGAATAATTATTAATTATAAAAAAATAAAATAAAGAACCTTCACCTCCGCCGCCGCCGCCTCCGCCTTGCTGCATGCTCTGGAATGGTAAAGTTATAAGCATAACAGAACAGTCATATAAATATACAGGCGAAACTAATTTATCGGTGACGCTCGAAGAATAATACAGGGAACTGGAACTGATCTCTTTATAATTTAGACCACTTCAAAGAGTGAATCGATACTCTGTTAGGCAAGCGTACTGCACTCTAGTCCACATCATCGCTTCACATCACGCGAGTTGCGGCCAAACGCAAGAACTAGTAAAAAAATACTACTAATAATACTCAAGACCTGTGATTTTCGGCGTCAAATTAAACAGCACGCGAACGTAATTAGTACATGAGACTTGTAAGGCACAAACACAGCAAAGAAGGATCGAGAAGTTACAAAAATAGTTTGTCAAAAGGCTAGCAGCATGCCGGAGTAGAACAAGGTCCGTCAAGTGAGGTCCTGATGCTACGCTTGGTCACACAGCATTTGTTAATCATTATTATATAATTTGCCTATAATGTTCCTGTGAGACAGACCTTCTCTCTGATACAAGGAGTAATGCAGAACTGGTTCCGGGATTTACCGTTACCGTTTACTGAACCAGGATTTCCCGGTATCTTTTTGCCGGCAATTCCCGGTAGGTACCGGTTCTTCATGCCCTCACTGTAATCCATCGAACCACGTGAACCCAGTGCGGGTTGGTGGATGTGTTATTGCTAACACTATAAAAACACGAATAATAAACATTATCTGGCCGTGTCATTGACTGGCTTTAGTCCAGTCCTGCGGGCCATTAAAATGGCGCATAAATAAAAACACTTACGCTTCCAAACATCATCACAACCAGAAAAACAACGAATAGTTTCTTGAACATTTTGAGAGTTTGATGGAGTTCCTCTTCCTTTGCGTTACTGAGTAAATTCTATAAGTTGACAGTAGTATTTATATCTCGTTGTAACGCATGCTCGCGATTCAATCTCACAAATCATGATGGAAAAATAATTGTTTTATTAAAAATAGATATGGCAGTTTTAAAACAAAGTATGTTTTCCATGGAATATGAATAATGATGCAGTGATGCTATTCTAGGCGATATGGCGCTGGTGTTTGGTAGTAAGTTCTAGTCAAGGCATGAAATATTTTTATGTGGTAGCCAAAAGTTTTGTGAACTATCTGTCAAAAGGTCCAAATTACTGTCTCTCTATAAATTACGCTTATCTAAATTGTTCGTGGCCTTACCAACGCTAATCTTATTTTAAAGTACCCTCTCTGCTACGTCGTGTCGATCATTCCCTTAATTAGAGTCCAATCAGCCTCTGCTACCTCGACAAAGGCAGTTTTAAGAACAACCGTAACCTAAATTCCACCAAAGTACCTCTAAAGACACTATTCAACTTAAAATCGCAATTATGCAGAAGCAGCACACGCGCACTTTGAGTGGGCAGTGCATCTTGTTGCATGGGTGATATGATATTCAGGCTGATTGGTAATTGAGTGCGTCCCTTGAAATGGGTGATACTACACTTTTTGGCACGATAACATGGGGCCCAAACTAAGGGGAAGGGAGAAAACGGGCTTGTTCAAGTTTATTGGCAATTTTCTACTTCTCCATCACAAACTGCTGATTTTGAGAAATGTACGACGTTCAGGATGTTAAGCTGATACTTTTCTAATAGCTCATGAACGAATAAATTCTTCAAAAACCAATTTGTCAAAAAAAACATCTGCCTTTACAAATTAAGCGCCAGAAAAGTCATGGTCTTTTCTTCTCTTCTTCTGCTTTTCGAGGCAGTTCTCTCAAAATAAATTTGTGACACTTGTAGTTCAAATTATAGGAACGATTTCCTTGTATATCACAGTACCCAATTTTAGCAAGTTAATGACCAGATAACAAAATTTTCATGTTCTTACCATGTGATGTTACTGTTTGACTTAATGCGACGGGTCCTGCTTGGTCAGATCAGGAGATCACAAGATCAGTCTGTATCTGGTCTATTTTAACCTATCTTATCAGACAGTCAAAAAAGTAATTTTCTTCTGTTTGAACACCAAATCTTTTACATTCACACATCGTTGGGTTATTGGTTAATGTCCTCATAAGTGATGATTGTGCATCACAGGTTGTCACGCGAAGCACTTAAAGCATTGTTAGTATTTGTATAAACATATTATTATGTGCGGATGAGTTTTCTATTATGTGTTTTTAATTGCGATGTCTTTTTATTTTTAATGACCTAGTATTCATTTTGATGAGGGACAAGCTGTGATTAACTTCAAGGTGTGAGTTTAACAAACAAGCGCAATTTTAGCGCCCCGGCTATCATTCTTTAGGGATCTAAAATTGTTTTGCATTGTATGTGCCTTAAAATTAATGTATGTAGGTTGTGCGAAACACGTATCTTATTATCCTAGCTAGTAGCTGTTTTCTCTAAAAGGTGTGACAGAGGTGCACAGTAAAGCTACAATTCGTCAGTTATGTTTTAGTCCCGTGGGGTTAGCTTAATGTCATCAATCAGCCACAAATCTCGACTTCGTGCTGATACTTAGGAAAGTTATGGAAAAAATCCCAATTACATCTTGCCCGGCTTGGGAACCAAACTCAGGACTTACACCATTTAGGCTCAGCATTTGCGCTTGCGACCACTACACTTCACAAATGAGGCAGTCAGGTTTCTAAGGTTCCGTACCCAAAGGGTCAAACGGGACCCTATTACTGAGACTTCGCTGTCCGTCCGTCCGTCCGTCCGTCTGTCACCAGGCTGTATCTCATGAACCGTGATAGTTAGCCAGTTTAAATTTCTACAGATTATGTATTTCTGTTGATTCTATAACAACAAATACTAAAAACAGAATAAAATAAATATTTAAGGGGGCTCCCATACAAAAAAGTGATATTTTAGCTCGTTTTTATAAATAATGGTACGGAACCCTCGCACTTGGCCGGTTTTTATTTTAAATACTATCAATAAAGAATTGAGTTTCTATGGGTTTAAAGTATTCGGCGTTCAGTCATTGTTTTGTGAGATATTTTCTTACATCGTGAGAATGTTTAGCCATTATGATTGAAATTATAATTAAAAGTCCGCTTAGGCCTCTTGACTTCACTATAAATCTTGACCTCTAAATATTTAAGAGAAAAAAAACTGACTACTATGAATATTCGTTCATATTAAAACTTATAAATCATCTACAAAATGCAATTTATTCAGCGTTAGATGAACAATATATTAAAATTGATCATTCTTTTGTTTCAGGTATACCAATGGCGGAGAAATTCAGCTTTTGTCTCAACACTCTCCTCTCCGACATTGCAACAAAGCAACCCTCACTCCGAGAGGAAATCATCACAGCCCAAATTGAGCTTATGTCCAACCTGACAAAGCTCATAATTACTTGTCACGAAAGCAAGGACTATACTAGTACCGTATCTAAACTACAGCTCTGCAAGAGCACTATTCCGATCCTGATAGGTCTAGCTCGTTCCATGGGTCGGTATTCGACAGTGGACCCGCCTCTCCTCTGCCGTCTTTTCCCACAACCTCCAAGTCCCGTCAAAACAAAGGAACCTGAACCGAACTTTGAATATTCTACCTTAGATAAAAAGAGGAAGTTCAACCAATTCCGACCGATCATTCCGAGATCTTTATCTGGTAATCTGAACCTGCCTCATAACGAGGGTCTTCTAGATCATGGGAACGATACTGTTGACAGTGCAGGGGGTACACTAAAACGGGGATCCCTACATAGTTACAATTCTGTTCCGTATGACCCTACGACATATTTCTTTCATAAATTCGGGTCCAGTTTCAACCAGTTCCCGTATATGAGGTTCTCGGAGTCTCCTGAAAAGAGGATCAATGTGCAGTTTTATGTGACGTATCTGCAATCGATCTTGTCGTTGGCGAAGAAGCTGCTTACAAAAGATTTGCTGGCGTTTTTGGATGAAGAGGCTGAAGATATTTTCGCGTCGGGACAGATTCAGGTAATTCGTTATCTATACAAATAAATGAAATTGAAGTGTCTGTTTATTATATCAAAATAACAGCGTTTTATATTGAGTGCAAGTATTTTCTTTCTGTCTGTTTTATCGCGCTCAAAAAGCTAGTTTATTATAATAACGAACAATAATAAGCCCGTTAGGAAATTGTAGCGGGTTATTGGGCAGGCAGCACCCAAATCCCGAAAGCATATATAGTTAGCAATATTATAAAGAGGAATTCAACAGTGAATGTTCACTGTATCCTACACTAGTATTTAACCAACAGGGGTTGGCCTTGAGTGCACATGCTTAGTGCATACAGGAATTGCCTGTTTGTGTTTTTATTCAAAGGTCTGGGACAGGGGTCCCGAAAAATGTCAGAGTTGCAATCATTTATAAATCCTACTGTTTTAAGATGCTAAGCTAAGCTAAGCTTATTTATCACGGTATAAATCTCCGTAACTTTATCTGGCATGTTTTTTTTTTTAAACTTTGCCCCAGACTTGGAATTTCTCCTGTATCGTGGGTGCGTTTACAAATATTTAAAGTCACATACACAAACAGCCAGACCCGGAACAACTATCTGTAGGCCATACAAATATTTATACAAGGTGTTGTTTTGCAACCTCGTCAAATTTCAGGAGGTGTTCACAAAAGACATAAATAATCAATTAAAATTACGGTAAGTACCTAGTTAATTATTAACAATCGCTGATTTTTTTGGTTGTTTCAGTTTGACAATATTTCAGAATAACCCCCTTAACGTAGTTTAGGGAATAAGAAATGATCGAATAAACGTTTGAGATTGTTTGTATGTGTGTAAACGAGGTTATAGGGCAAGAACCAGACGGGCCGCGTTTAAAACACGGGTGGTTCACATTCACCGATTTCCGTAAAAAAGAACAAAAATATAAATTACTGACCCATTTTATTATTGATTGCGGACGAGAATCATTAGCATAGTTACCTCCTTGAATTTGACGAGGATGCAAAACAACACCTTGTAGATTCCCGGGTCGGGCAAAGTGTTATTGGGTTTTTCCATCAGGAATTTCTCAGAAGGGGCCGTGGAGTCTGGATTTGTGCCCAGTTGATGGCAATAGTGTCGCGCCTTAATACATGGGATTTAAAAATTGACTGGCGAAATGTGAGCGTATTATTAGGTACACCTCTGCTTACCCTTCGGAGATTAAGGGCGTGATCCTAGTTATGTTATAATGTATTATTTTCTTCCACAGGTGTTCCCGTACAAATCCTTCTCGGAAACTCTGAACTTAGTGATGGTGACACTTCTGAGAGAACTGTTGCAGCATCAGAAAGATTTACCGGGACCCTTCACCAAAGATGTTCAGGTAAGTTTCATTACGACGACACGGTTAGCGCAGTGGTTGGGTGATCGACTGCTGCGCTGCGTGTCGCGGGTTCGATCCCCGCACGGAACAAATATTTGTATGGCCTACAGATAGTTGTTCCGGGTCTGGCTGTTTATATATTAATGTGAGTTTAAATGTTTGTAAACGCGCCCACGATACACGAGAAAATCCTAGTGTGGGGCAACGTTTTTCTAAAAGAAAAAAAAAAGAAAAAAATATCATTGTCCTGACCTTATCCCAATTTATTTGGGGTCGACGCATCGTCATCTGTTGCCATTCTTCTCTATTCACTTGTCGTCAACGCAGCAGTCACCTCCTTTCTGGCCATATCATTGTTAGGTTTGGTACGTTGGAATGAAAGATACCGTTGGGTATACTTAATTTATTAATCACAGGACACAGGTTACATTTTGTATTTAGACAGAGCGTAGTGTCACAGACGGGTTGAGACCAAGTTATGGCCTCCGGAAGGATGTGCACCATAGATAATCACTAGAGCTTGACGCTTACTAACATACTAATTAGTGATGTCACAACATCCCCCTTCTTGAGTTCAAATTAGACCCTTAACAATAATTGACACTACGTACAACTTTGCTTAATTACTTATTTAATCTAGACATCTATAAATAAATCTTAATATTCTATGAGTGGTTACATTTACATACACGCTCCTGTCTGTCACCTTCCTCTCTCCCTCTTGACGAGCTGGGTCGCATGGAACTTGACTTGACGAGTCGACTGACATGACTAATGGAATCTTGGGATTATTATGAGCTAAAACTGGTGAGCTAGTTATCTCATCTTTCAGTTTTCTCAGACATTGACATTGATTTTCATCCCAAGTCCAGACTGTATCTCTTTGACACTTATTTGGTGTGGGCATGTTGACAATTGCTTTGACCTTCTCTTGGTCTGCCTTAGCACCATCTTTACTGAAGACATAACATTACATTTTGACTGATTAACTGACCTGAACTTTTCACTATTATAACAATTATTGACTTAACAACTCTTTGTTGTTTTTGTGACCTTTACAATAACTTGCATTGCCTCCATGCGTTGCAGATGACAGACTGGAGGTAGACATCCAAGACCCTGGAAGACATAATTACATTGTGTAAGCATTTGTTTACAAAATCTTGTTCTGACAATGAAGACATATTTTATTTTACCTAACTTTTAACAAGTTGGAAGACAATTAACAGTTGGACAATCTAAATTTATTACTATTAACATTATAGTTTCGACGACGTAATTGTTATCTAAACAAATTACAATTTATTTAGGTTCACTTAACCTAAAATCGGAATGGATTTTTCACCAAATCCTCTGACATTTATCCAACGTTTGACAAGTGACATTTAACATTGTTTTGACATGACACTGACATTTGCACCTGAATCCATGATGCATTTCATTTGTTTATTTAAAAAAAAGACAATTTTATTTCCCATGACTGATGCTTTAAATTATTACTTTCTAAAGAGTTGACAATGTTTACTTTTTTATCTGAGTTTATACCTAATGATCCTTTGTTTGACTGCGAATACTGACTGCTGATTTTATGACGATGATACTGTGTGTTATTGTGAAATCCCTCAGACTTGTGACCATTCCCATCATTGAGATGTGAATATGGACACTGACATTTATTATTTTGACTATTTGAGTGGACTTTCGACTGGTTCTTCGACCTATGACTGTTCATCATTGAGATGTTGCTTACAACTCTCGGACATATCCCTGCTTTCAACACAGAGATATTTGACTGGTACTTTGACCTATGACTATAATCATTTGAGATGTTGCTTCCAACTCTCTGACATATCACTGCTTTCAACACAGAGATATTCGACTGGTACTTTGACCTATGACTATGACTATAATCATTTGAGATGTTGCTGACAACTCTCGGACATATCCCTGCTTTCAACACAGAGATATTTGACTGGTACTTTGACCTATGACTATAATCATTTGAGATGTTGCTTCCAACTCTCTGACATATCACTGCTTTCAACACAGAGATATTCGACTGGTACTTTGACCTATGACTATGACTATAATCATTATTGAGATGTTGCTGACAACTCTCGGACATATCCCTGCTTTCAACACAGAGATATTTGACTTGATGATTGACACACACAATATAAATGGGGTATTAGACTTGATTTATTTAGACCTTGACTCGGATCACTCAGATACTATGTGACTGCTATTATTACATTATTGGGATATGACGTTGACTGTTTGCGATACTACTGTGATCACTTTATTACCATGTTATGTATGGTGATCACTTTATGACATGACTTTGACGGTGATAGACTTTGTATTGATCCTGTGATAACTTGACTCGACTGTGATAGACTTAGTATTGATCCTGTGATAACTTGACTCGACTGTGATAGACTTAGTATTGATCCTGTGATAACTTGACTCGACTGTAATAGACTTAGTATTAATATTGTGATAACTTGGTCTCAATACGTCTACACATATACAACTTGACTTTGACTAACTTTGTGACGGTGACTGCTCGCTATGTGACACTGACTGACTGTGCGCTTGTGTGTTCTGACTATTTGTTGGTAGACTACTATGTGGATCATAGTGATTTGACTGACTGTTTTGACTTTGACTCGACTTTTACTGACTGTGCAACATTCCAACAAAATATTCTTGACTACAGTTAACTGAATCACACAATTGCAACTGACTGACTTTTATATTTTTGACTTTATTTAGCAAAATGACCAAAAGGTTTACATGACCTGCATTATACGCCTTTAGCTGGGCACTTGTATCGGTGAGACCGCCCACAGCGACTGCATGTCCTCGAGTCGCCGCTCGAAGCTGAAGCTGACCTGCGACCGCCTGAAGACTTGCGGCTGCTCGAAGCTGACCTGCGACTCGAAGCTCGCTGTCGATCGTCTCGTCGACCACGGCTCCTCCGACTGAGATGCCTGACGTTTTCGCTGGCGACACCGCTCGCTTGGACAATTTTATCAGCATCCTGCTGCGCGACTATGAGTGTGCTCGCTATCTCATGCATCCTCTTGTAGGTTAGGTCATGTTCTTGAAGCAATCTTTGACGCACATGCGATAAATCCATGTGTAGGTTAGCTATGAAAATATCGTCACATAACGGCTAACAAATGCAGTTCAATCTGCTGTGACCATCTTCTCCACGCCTCCGCATTGTCATTTGCTGGATCAGACGAGATTTGGAGTTGACTTAGTTGCTACTTTGTTCGTGACGTTTTGCTGACCGCCATTTTTTCCGTCGACATTACTCGGCACTTTTACGACTCATTATTTTTCATCCCACTTCTGACACCATGTTAGGTTTGGTACGTTGGAATGAAAGATACCGTTGGGTATACTTAATTTATTAATCACAGGACACAGGTTACATTTTGTATTTAGACAGAGCGTAGTGTCACAGACGGGTTGAGACCAAGTTATGGCCTCCGGAAGGATGTGCACCATAGATAATCACTAGAGCTTGACGCTTACTAACATACTAATTAGTGATGTCACAACAAACTTCGATGAGGGCGTGGGTTCGTATCCCACTTCTGATATCATCTTATGTTGATCTTATAATTAAAGGATTGTTACGATTGTTTATTGTCCAAGCACACATTAAATTTTCATTATACAAGGTGTTGTTTTGCATCGTCAAAATTCAGGAGGTTGTCACAAAAGACAAAAATAATCAATTTAAATTACGGCTCCTAGTTAATTATTAATAAACGTTGCTCGTCTTGTTAACGTGGTTTAGGGAATAAGAAATTATCAAAAAAACGTTTCCGATTTGTATGTTTGAAAGTGTGGTTATAGGGCGAGGATCAGATGGGCCGCGTTTAAAACACGGATGGTAAACACTTACCGATTTCCGTAAAAAAATAGAAATAGAAAAAAAATGCTACCCATTTTAGTATTGATTCGAGTCGAAAATCATTAGCATAGTTACCTCCTTGAATTTGACGAGGATGCAAAACAACACCTTGTATGCTGCCGGTCAAACACATAACCCTCCGTTTGGGTTTCGCCGCAGTTGGGTAAAAAGGCACACTTTCTGTAAGCCCGCTACTGAAACTGCGTCCACTTTTTTGTTTTATGGCAATTAAATGGGCACGTAAGGCAAATAGCACTGCTACCTATACGGTTTTATTAAATGTAACTTAATAACTTGCTTTCAAACGTTGATGACAAAAAAAAAAATAACAAAAAAAAAACGAGACGACATCTTTTATTTTTCCCGATGTCCCCATTAGTGGTTGATAAGTCAGTGGAGACAACGCGAATACACCAAACAAAGTCACTGACATCGGAAAGCAAAATTATTTTAAACCGTTTTGTGTATTTTTTTTTCGAAGTCAATACCTGTGTTGTTGTTAGTGGCTTTCATACTTGTCATTTGCCACACAATATTTTGTTTTGAGAGCATTCGAAATGAGACAGCATAAGGATGCTAAACCTACCGACCTTGCAGCCTTCCAATCTAACCAAACTCAACTTTTCTTTACAGGAATTCGTAAAATGCCTCTTCCTAAGCGGTCAGACAGAACTCCAGAGTCGTCACCACGATGCTTCAGAGAGGGAAGACCGGGAAAGTAACTTTGCTACCGTCAACAAATTCAAAGTCAACGTGATGGCTAACTCGGCCTGTGTTGATCTACTAGTCTGGGCTATTGGAGATGAGACAGGTGATTCTGGACCTTCTACGTTTTAGGTTTAAGATTAAATTTGATTAGGGGAAGTGGGGATGTCGAAGAGCAGTTTTTTTAGTGTTGTAATCTTTTTTTTATTTAAGTACTTATTATTTGTTGTTGTATTATTACTTAAACCTCTGTTGTATTGTACCTTTCCATGTAAATCTTTTTACTTATCTATTTATTAATTTTATAATTTGTCCAGTTTCTAAAGAACCTATGCGTCTTCTGATCAAAATATTGTAAGTAAAAATAAACTCGTTCAAAGTAATATACTTAGTTGATTTAATAGAATCATGGTTCAGTCAAACCGCCAGGACCGGACTCCGGACTTTCTGAGGACCCTGGGCTTTGATGGTTTCAGTACGTTATCTGCTTAGCCTTTCCCCAACTATGTTGCAGCCAGCACGCCTCACTCGCCAAGCACGGCTTAACCTTAGAGATCGACCCGAGCAGCAGTTATTTATTAACCACTAGCTCAGTACGTGAGGAGCTCGTGGCTAAATAATAACAGGCGCACGGGTCGATCTCTAAGGTTAAGCCGTGCTTGGCAAGTTTCCTCCGTACCTCGTAAAGCACGTTAAGTAAGACGTTGGTCCCGGCTGTCATTTGTAGATCTTTGACAGTCGTTACGAGTAGTCAGAGGCCAAAAGTCTGACATCCAGTCTTATCAAGAGGTACAGTACTACCCAGTTACTGGGTTGTGTAGGTCATATAGGCAGTCGCTTCAAAAATGTAAAATACTGGTACTCAGCTGCATCCGGTTAGAGTGGAAGCCGACTCCAAAATAGTTTGGCAAAAGGCTAGGTAGATGATGAGCTCAGTACGTAATCGCATCTTTAGTACGTGATCTGTCAAAATTCGATGTCCGAAATGGGTCTGCACTGGTTTGACCGCTCATACAGATGACTTTTTGTCTTGATGATTTTTGTTTTTTTTGCACGAGATCTTTAGAAACTCGACACTTCCTTATAATTTATGTATTGTATTATGGTGTTACAGTTGACGGAGAATATCACGTACCGGCTCTTATAAACGCTCTAACAATATTAATAGGTACCGGCGAGTGCGTGTAGAGTTACCCCCTGTGCTAACTAACCCTAAGCGTACTAATTAAATTAATAAATATATTTATACAGGGTGGAAGAGACACCGACTCGAAAACGTTTGCCACATACTCAGTATATAAACACCCCCACGTTGAAAACTTTCATCGGTGAAACAGGCTTCTTCTAGGTAAGCTCGTACCATCGTCGACTTTGTCTGTCATCTCTGAGCTAGACTAGAGTCAATAGCAAACCCATCGCGAGTAACAAAAAAAATGAGATTTCCTAGCTAAATGATAATAGCCGCATGGTTTAAATGGGTTAATCTTCAAGGTTAACCCATGTTTGTCATGGTCGGCCAGTGGATGGGTGACCATACATTACTTTCCTCGTCAGTTTTGACGATGTGAATGACTCTATTCTTCAGGTCTAAAATTGGTAAGCAACAAGATTGTTTACCTATTTTGGACCAGATAGCTTCGCGAATAAAAAAAAAAAACAATAAAAATAATCGGTATTTTTTTTAATCTGCTGTTCCATACGTTTTGACCGTGTAGGTGCACTTTTGTAGATGACAGCTAATTTTTTTTTAATTACCTATTTGCCGGGGTTTCAAAATGATGTACTTACTGAGTACGTGGTAACCATTTTAGCGTCGGTGCCCCTTCAACATTCACAGTACACCATTCTGAGCCCCCCCCCCCCCACATAGAAATGCTTCCTAGGTAATTGAAAAAAAAAAACTGCAGCTTCCTACAAAACTGCAATACCTACACGATCACAATGTAGGGAACAGCAGTTTTTTTTTTAAATTACCGATTTGAAATGTCTGTGTGGGTTCAGAATGATGTACTGAGTATGTTTTCGCGTCGCGTTTTCGCGTCGCTGTCCCTTACACCTTGTATACAATAACCTTCAACATTGCTTAAATACTAGGTCGTATGAATTTCTGTTAATTAATGGTCATACGGACTCCCAAAGGAGGAGTACTAGGAGTTCCTTTGACTTAGAAGTCAGTGTTCTGCTGTCACAATGATACCAAAACCCTTCTAGTAAAAAGTGTCTTGAACTTGAATTGCTGATTATTCGTGTGCATTAAATACTCGGGCATTCGTACTTTCATATAAGTCTACAAGCTGGCTCGCCCTCATAACTTACAACTCTTCATGATGTAAGGTTTTCTGAACAGTCTGCTTGTTGCCTTATGGGCTTGCCGTATTGTTGGACTTACTATTTATTTATTAACTAATCTCTCCTACCATTATGTAGTGTTTATAATGTTATCTTGACCCATACAGGGTTATTTGTAAAACACCGACAACCTCTCAGGACTATGTTACTAACATCATAATCAACAACTTTTGTTCTATGACTTCAAAAAAATTTGTCATATTTTAGTTCATCAGATTTTCATACAAAAATATAAATATTTAAATTGAACGCTCTTGCCGGTGTTTTACAAATAACCCTGTATATTCCATACTAATTGACACAACTATCTTTGTAAATAATGTTTTATTTATTTGTATAATTTTATTGAATATTTAGATTTAAATGGGATTCTGTAATGGCCACTTAAAAGAAGCCAAGAGTTCGGTTCTTTTTAAGATTTTTGTGAAACTAGTGGATTTTGCTGCTGTTTTATGAAGCAGTAGAATATCGTTTTGATCAAACGAAACGATCGTTTTTTTTTCTGTGTGGAAACTGAATGTTTTTTTTTTAATACTTGAAAGTCTGATCTTATCGTCAAACTGGAGCCCAGAGACAGCTAGACATTGTCGGGACAGACCGGGATGCCTTGGATGGCTTTCTCGGTAATTAACTGGTAAGAAAAGTGGAGGGAATGGGCGGAGGCCTTTGCCCAGGAGTGGGACAGTTACGGCCAAGAAAGACTAATATCTGAACTACTCCTAAAATGTCATGTGATTGACCTATCATATAGCAGGTTAATAAGCACTTCTTTATGAGAGTGACTAGGCCGTAATTCACCACGCGCCGCCCTAGTGCGGGTTGGTGGCAATGGTACGCAGGATGGCCAATCAAGGTATACAAAACCAGTTTATGCGGATCTCTCATTGTACGGGAAATCTATACAAAGCAAGAACATGTTATACTGGTAATGTATAACTTAATGTGTCGCCGTGTGTACGGCCTGTATCTAACACTAAATTTGACTTCAGATAATTAATAGTCTTAAAGTAGTTGGAAGGTTGTGTCTGTATTTTTTTTTATAATAAGGTAAATTAATATTTATTATTAATTTATAGGTGCAGACTCGTTATGTGGACGTTTGACTGAGAAGATAAACTCCAATCATAACCACAAGCTGATACTTGCACACATGCCGCTGCTGATGGTCTGTCTTGAGGTAAATACCACATAACAAGTCGCCTGTAATTCACGAAGGGTTAGGCAGAGGTGTACCTACCTACCGAGCAGCGGTGGCCCAGTGGTGGCAGCCCCGACTTACAAGCAGTAAGTCGTAGGTTCGAACCCAGGCAGGCGCATTACTTTGTGTAATTTATTTCATCACCGCTGCTCTCAAAACGGTGAAGGACAACATCGTGAGGAAACCGGCATGTCCTAGAACTAAAAATTCGAAGACATGTGACATCTACCAATCCGCACTGGGCCCGCGTGGTGGATTACAGCCCACTCCCTCTCATTGAGAGGAGGCCTGTGTCCCAGCAGTGGGAACATTATAGGCTGATGATGATGTACCTAACAGTACACCCGAACTGCACCAGTTATTTTTAAGTCCCATGTAATAGGGGGCGAGCCCATTGCCATCAGCCGGGCATAAATCCAGAGTCCGTGGCAGCTACTAAAAAAATCCTGATGAAAAATCCATACCAAGTGCCCGAAACGGGAATCGAACCCAGGACATCATGCTCAGCAGTCGCACTTGCGGACCACTAGATCAATGAGTACGTTTTTTTTTGCCCCTTTAGCAGAAGCATAGAAGGTTGTGCTATTTGAATGTAATCTCTAACTCTCTAACTATAACGTCTACTTTCCCAGGGCCTCGGTAAACTAGCGACGAAGTTCCCAACGATAGCGAACACATCGATCTACTGTCTACGCGACTTCCTCGTGACTCCTTCGCCCATACTCTTCAAACTACACAAGCTGGAGCTCGAGAAGACTGGCAAGGAACATATGAAAGTAACACGTGAGTCTATGAACTTTAATATAGAAAAGGAGATTGACCACCGCAAAATCGCTTTAAAGAAAAAAAAAAACAAAGTGAAAAGAACTTCATCAGTAGCCTATAATGTACCCACTGCTGGGACACAGGCCTCCTCTCTATGAGAGGGAGTGAACTATAATCCACCTCGCGGGCCCAGTGCGGGTTGGTAGATGTCATATGTCTTCGATTTTTTAGTTCTAGGACATACCGGTTTCCTCACGAAGTTTTCCTTCACCGTTTTTGAGAGCAGCGGTGATGAAATAAATTACACAAAGTAATGCGCCTGCCTGGGTTCGAACCCACGGCTCACTGCTCGTAAGTTGGGGCGGCCACCACTGGGCCACCGCTGCTCTCTTGAAAAGAACTTACTACCTGAAAAAAGAAATGTGACATCCAGCACCCCTCACTTTTCCACCCCTGCACACAACACAATTTTACCATATTTTAAATGCACTTATGGTTTTTTGATATTGACATTTTGTTCGTACTCATTCCAGTTAGTATATAAGTTTCTTGGTCCCAAGTAAAGACATACGGTTTAGGAGAAACAAGAGACCTAGTAAACTTTAGGAGTCAGCCATGGATGCAACTACTTTCAAAGCATCTCATATATCTGCAACGCCTTGCAACATAATTGATATAAGCTTTCCAGCAGCTTATGTCAATAATCCAGTCCGCCTAACGGTTGATTCCCTCATCTGACAGCACAGAAGTGCACGTTTCCATGTTCCTATCCGTTTCTGTCGCTCAGAACCGTAATTTGCTTGACAGAGAAGCATAGCGTGCCAATTGCTTCGTCGATGCTGCCGCGTGCTCATAATCGGTATCGCTGATAGCTATCACTTCTTCTATCCCATAAATTGTTGGGAAAATCTATGGGAAAGGCCAATGTTTCCAGCTGTGGCGGCTGAAAACGACTTATTCACCACATTTAACTCAGTGAACGTTGTTCCAGTCCAAGGCAAAGAGCTGCAAGGGCTCACAGAATCAGGCGTGCCAGTAAAGTCGACGCCCTTCGAGAAGCTTCGAGACGCTGCCATAGAAAACCTTTGCGTTGCACTGGAAGCGGCGCTGACGGTAGACCCTTACTGTGTGCCTGCGCTCGTGGGGTCCGTCAGTAATCGGCTGTTTACTGCTGAGACTAGTGACAGGTGAGAATTGACTTAATTGCTTCTTTTTTAGGGTAGATTTTGGCTTGGTAAGATGTGAGCTTGGACTCTCCTAGCATTGAAATAAAGTTGAAATTGAATAATATTTCAATGTAAGAAGCGTACCATCGCATACCTCGTCTTCTGTCAGTTCAGAGTGATAATAACGAAACGCCATCGTTGCAGCATTTAAAGAAGATTAAATAGTTTAATTTGACGCTGTTTCGTGTCTTGCTTGATATGAGTAGTATTTCTTATAAAAAAGGTTCACTAAACAACGTCCGCTGTCTTAAATTGTTTTCGAGATTGTCCAGACGCCAGCAAGCCAACCTAGAACAATCTGTCAAATTTCTTGAACAGATTTTCAACTTTATCGTTAAAGAATTAGGTTCATGATTGATTGGGAATTTTTGACAGTTTCGGGTAGGATGATGCGCTCGCGTCTGTACATACATGGTTCCACCTGGACATATTTAAATGTCGTGCATTACTTTTACTTTTTTAATCCTGATATTATACAGGCTGCTGTTTTGCATCCTCGTCAAATTCAAGGAGGTAACTATGCTAGTGATTCTCCACCCCGATCAATAATAAAATGGGTAAATAGGTTTTTTTTTTCTTATTTACGGAAATCGGTGTGTGCACCCGACCCCACCCTTATCTTCGCCCTATAACCGCGCTTTCACACATACAAACTATCTCAAACGTTTATTCGATAATTTCTTACTCCCTAAACCACGTTAAAGGGGTTATTCTAAAATACTGACAAATATAGACAACAAATAAAAGCAACGTTTATTAATAATTAACTAGGTACCGTAATTTAAATTGACTACTTATGTGTTTTATGACAACCTCCTGAATTTTAACGAGGATGCAAAACAACATCTTGTATAACCAGGATTCTCGACAATGTTTGATTGGGCGATTATACAGCCCCCTGTTTAAAAATATCTTATAATTTCGGTTTAGAGACAAGTGGCGCCATCTTGATATTGATGTTAGAGACTGATCCTTAGCAGTGAAAATTGGAAATATGCCAAAGCTCATGTGTATGTATTGTTTCAGTGAATCGTCCCTCATCAGTACGAACATAGTGATTATGCTAGGACACGTCGCCGTTGCCCTCAAAGACACGCCCAAGACAACTGATACTATTCTCCAGTTCTTTCAACAAAGGTGAGGTTCATTTTTATACAGGGTCTAGGGACAACAAAGTAAAAAAAGTCATTAATTCAGCACATGAATCTAGATCTTGCTGGCTTCGAAATATTTCGTTTGTGGTAAAGAGAAGTGTTCACAAAATGTAGCGTAAAAGCTGTTTTTTGACGTTAACTGTGCACCTAATTTTATTTCTTATACACCCTGAATAGTGGTCATAATTTTGACAGGTCGCCGAGTTTTCGTTCAGAAATGAAATTAAATGTATTAGGAGATTTTTAACCGAGACCGTTCCGTAGGGGTCCGCGCTATGCACATGAAACTTGTTATTTTATTTAAGAATTTAAATCCGCATTTAAGGTCTTGAACTATGTGATACCGTGGCCCTGGAACACAAGAGGCTAAGAAGAAACATGGATGGGTTTTAGTCAGTATATGTCTAACACTCCCTTCCGCTCCGCCCAGAAGAGACATTTGATAAATTCACATCCAAAAAAAAAGGGTCCTGAACTAAGACGGTGAGTAATGGGCTAGCTCACCGTCCGTCCAGCTTATGACGACAGGCCGTGAAAAAAGATCTTGAACTATTTAACGGACATCATCATATCAACCCTGCACGCGTAGCATGACCGCCGTAGAAACGGGCTATGTCGACGGAAGAACCGACAAACTGACACATTGTCATTGTCTATCTGTCATTATGTCGATTCTTCCGTAGAGAAAACTTGTTTCTACAGTCGTCATGCTACGCGTACTGAATCAACCACTGCTGGGTCTAGATCTCCCCGCCACATTCGCGGTATTGTGCGTCGCTATAACTGACATAAAAATCGTAATATGTTCCCAGGTTATGCCGTGCCCCCTCATCCCTTGACACCCTGATAGTAGACCAGCTCGGCTGCATGGCACTCGCCAGCCCCGAGGGTCCCGCGCACGACGAGATCATGCGGATGTTCACGGTCATCACTGTGGAGGCTGCGAGCGCTGCCTATCACACCACGGATGATAGGAAGCAGTACAGGTCAGTACTGCCTCCGTACCAATTTTGAGGTTTGGTTTGTACCCAGATAACTGGCGAAATATTGATGTACCATCTGTACACTTTAGCTTTATTTTTATTCTTTGCCTCACACTAGGAATTTCACGTGATTAAAAACACATACACGAACAGTCAGACCCAGAACAACTACATGTAGGCCAATACAGATATTTGTTCCGTGCGCAAATCGTACCCGCGACACGCAGCACAGCACCCAATCGCTCAGCCGCTGCGCCAACCATGCTATCTGATTCAACCCGTTGAGGAATACAGGTATAACAAAATGTAATTTTTAATTTCTTTTTCCTCAGACATGTCTCCGGTGCAGTACTGAACGCGCTCGCCAACATAGCTGCCAACGTCCGCGGCACGACAGCTCGGCTCGAGCTACTGACTCGTCTACTTGAGCTGTTTGTACAGCTCGGGTTGGGCGGAGAACGAGCCACGGATAGGTCCCCAGCGCCTGTATTGAAGGCGTCTGGCAGTGCCGGGAACTTGGGTGTGCTTATCCCTGTTATTGCGGTGAGTAGGGCGTTGATGTGGTTGCTCGAATACATAGTTAAATAAATAAATTACACATAACATAACGCCTTTAATACCCGAAGGGTTAGGCAGAGGTGTACCTAATATTACACGAACATTTCGGGCTGCTAATCAGAAATTTCTGGTAGAAAAACTCAATAACACTGCCCGATTTGGAAATCGAATCCGACATCATTCTCAACAACTGCACTAGCGACCACTCGACCAACGAGTCACGGTACATATTTAACAAAAACTGGTCTAAAGCGTTTCTTGTAAATATAGAAAGAAAGAAAGAAAAGAAAATAAGTTTATTTGGCACATACCACAAGTACACACAACATTAAACGAAAATGAACACAAAAAATACTTAAATGTAAACAAAAGAAAAAAAGGGTTACTAATTGTGTAGCTAAATAAAACAAAAAGAAAAGAGGGATAATTATTGTGTGCCTCACGGCTGCGACAAAAAGGGCCAGTTCAGCAAAATGCCAGGCAGCTAGGCTGCCTGACGCTGGTTTTCAACTGTGTAAAATATGCACATTTATCCATTGATAGTTACACTAATAGTTGACTCGCCAACGCACCACCGCACAGGCCGACAGTCCGACAACGACTGCCCCCCACTACACGGACCGGTATTAATAACCGAGCGACGTGCGCGCCCGAGGCAACGTTACAATACTGTAATCAGTTTATAGTGAGATATATTGATATCTACATACACTACATCCCTTCTTTGTTTTAACTAGTTTTTATGAAACCAGAATATATCTCTAGCTTAACCAAATCACAGCACAATAAATATTTAGTAAATCATAATATGTTTTAATTTAATGTTTCCTTTTCCCCTTCTTCTTCTATTCCATTTTCTGATTCATTTACATCTTCTCCTATGTTAATTTCTTTATTTAGGTCACTTATAACTTCCCTTCAACTTTCTTTAAATGAACTACATTTCTTCGTGATACCTTCCCAGTTATATAGTTTCGAACACAAGTGTCTACCTTTACTCTTTTCTACAGTATGAGAAGTTGGGACATAATTTAGGCTTAGTTTTTCTTTGACCATATTCTTGACGTCAACTTTATCCCCAGGCACTAGTTCACATTCACGCGCTCTTCTTTCTACTGTATATTCTTTCCCAGTTTCTTTCTTTTCTTGATCTCTGATGTATTTAACATCTGAATCTTCTGGTTTAAGTGTATGTGTAATGTCTCCTGCCATAGGTATATTGCCACGGTATTGCCGTTTGAAAAATGATCTGTAGGAGTTTTACCTGTAACACTATACGGGGTACCGTTATACATAGCCAAATACATACTTTAACAAAGCTTCTTGCCAGTTTTTTCGCTCGACTTGACAATTTTTTTTTCTTTGGAATATCTCGGTTCTGACGTTCGACTTCTCCGTTCTGGTGAGGCCAGTATGGTACCGTATTATGCGAAACTATATTCCTTTCAGTACAGTTTTTTTTTTTTTTTTTTTACTCCTCTCTGTAGAACTGTCTGCCATCTGGTTACCAGGTCTGCTAAAAATCTCTCATAAGACATTTTATTATGTCAGCTCTGGTAATTTTACGACAAATCTTTACCTCCTTGTATCCACTGAAATAATCGACGA
Organism: Cerastis leucographa; assembly: GCA_963082945.1. Classification (NCBI taxonomy): domain Eukaryota; kingdom Metazoa; phylum Arthropoda; class Insecta; order Lepidoptera; family Noctuidae; genus Cerastis; species Cerastis leucographa. The sequence goes on along the minus strand of OY720365.1, from coordinate 13,265,061 downwards.
TTACTAATATGTAATCGATACTTGGTAAAGGACCCAACAAATCAATACAAGTATTTACCCAAGGTTAACATGGTAATGCCCGTCGCTTCAATGGGTTTGGAGGATTTGGAGCAGAGACCAACGTACAGCCTTTGCAGAATTTGACCAAGTTCTCAGTTTCCTGGTATCTAGGCCACTTAACATTGGTTCTTAGTCTCGCGTTCATTAGGACTATTGGGTGCCCTTCGTAAGTAGCAGAACAGTGTCAGAACGTGACTGCGCAATTTTTTTTTCGGAATTACAATTCTAGTGCCTCTCAATAATACGCGTTCGTAAAAGCATAATTCGTTTTGTAAGATTTTGTAATTTTTTACCTCTTCATCCCATTTGTTGTTATAAAGGCCTTCCCTTGTTTTTAATATTTCCGTGTCTTGCTTTGATGCCTCCATAATTTCTTCCAGTGATACTGCTATTGGCCTGTTTCCTTCAACAACTTGGTGTATATAATTTTCCGACTTGTCTTGTGACGTTTTATTTAATTTGCACAATCTTGATAAACTATCTGCTACATTTTCTTTGCCAGGCCTGTATATTACTTTAAATGTATATGCTTGAAGGCGTAGTATCCACCTTTCTATCCTTGCACATGGTTTTGATTTAGGACCGAATATAACCTCGAGTGGTTTATGGTCGGTCACTAATTCAAACTCTTTTCCAAACAGAAAAACATAAAAATGTTCCACCGCCCCGACCAAAGCTAAGGCTTCTTTTTCTGTCTGGTAATATCGCCTTTCACAGTCTGTTAGTGTCCGGTGACCATACGCTACAATGCGAAGTCCATGATCATTAATTTGAACTAATACTCCTCCTGGTCCTACTGGACTAGCATCTGCTATTACTATAGTCCGATCTTTGACGTCATAGTATCCTGGAGTAGGAATATTAGACAGGGTCAATTTTAATTCGCGCAAATTCCTGTTTACTGCCACAAAGATTTTTTAATTCTGTGGTTTTGGTCTATTTCTTCCTAAGCAGTTCTTTCAATGGTTCAGTAGTTGTTGCCAAATTTGGAATCCATTTTCCAACATAATTGATTAATCCCAAGAAGTTCTGAAAGCTCACCTATGTTCATAGGTGGACGAAATTATTGAATAGTTGTCACATACTTATCTAATGGTTTTACACCTCTGTGTGATAATTCGTGTCCTAAAAATTGAACCTTTTCTTCCCTGAATATGCACTTGTCTTTTCTCAGTACTACATTATTTTCTTCTAAAGTTTTATTACTGTTTCTAATCTTCGATCATGTTCTTCCAAATCCTTCCCATAAAATTCATAGTGCCATTACATCCCAATAACATTCGTTCCAGGGTTTTTTGAAAAATTTCCGGGGCACAGGATATTCCAAAAATTAGTCTTTTGTATCTGAATAGACCTTCACTTGTAATAAATGTTGTAATGTGCCGAGAATCGGGATGTAATTCAATCTGGTGAAAAGCATCTTTGATGTCCAGTTTTGCAAATTACTTTGCACTTTTTATTTTTGGTAGTAGCTTGTCCATAGTGGGCAATGGGTGATTTTCACGTAAAATTGCTCTATTGGCCCGCCTCATATCTACGCAAATGCGGACTTCTCCAGTATTTTTCAAAACCGGCACTATTGGTGATACCCATCTTGAGGATCCTTGAACTTCCTCAATAATTCTTTCTCCAACAGTTCTTTTATTTTGATTTCAACTTTTTCTTCCAGTGGTATGGGGATCCTTCTTAATGGTTGAGAACTTGGTTGTACTTTCTCATCGATTGGTACCTCCACTAAAAGATCCTTGAATTTAGGAAACTCTTTATTTCCTTTTGGTCGATTTCTAATTCGATTTTAAGAACACCCATAGCCATGGCAGTTTCTTTCTCAAGCAGATCTCTAGTTCCATCAGCGATGACGTAAACAGTTGCATTTGCTGATCTATCTGCGATTTTTATTTTTGCGTCAAATGGTCCCTTTAGGTTGAGGGGGTTCTTACTTGCGTAACCATAAAAAGTCTTGTTGCAGCTGTTTGTTTGGTTACGAACCTGTACCTTATTTTATTTCATATTGTCCCAGGTTTTGTTTGTTGTTGTTTCCCTCATATTTTCTTTTATTTTCTCCACTCTGTTTATGTTCTCAGTTGATGTGCTGCTTCCTCCGAATTCTTCTATTTATCGACTTACAGCTCCAAGAGTATTTGCTTCAACAATTATATTTGTCAGTGTTATTGTGCTTCCTGTTTGTAAAAATCTCTTTCTAAGCTCTTTAAGTTGTTCTTTTCTGTAGTTTGATCGATTATATGATCGTCTTTGCCCTTAAACTGACATTTTTCTGCTTTTTGTCTAAGCCGTACTAGGATTTTTTCAAACTTCTCATTTGCTTCTTGTTTTATCAAACGAAAAAGGTGACGTTCATATATTATCTTACTTTGTTTAGGTAGAAAGTATGCGTCGAGTTTGGTTATAGCCACTGCGAAGACTTCCACTTCATCTGCTGGTGAAACATTCGCATCTGGTATATTATAGAATATTTCCTGCAATTCTAGTCCAACAATGCGAAGCGCGTTTCTTCGCACTACTCTCTATTCCAGCAACTTCCAGGTAGATCAACAGTACCCGCTTCCAGCGTACCCATTCTCGTTCCTGCTGCACCGTTAAAATATTTGTCAATTTAATGACCAGTATGTACATCAATAGTACCACTACCTGCTGACCAAATTTTTTGACTTGTCAATTTAATGACCAGTATGTATATATATTCTACTGCTATAACCGTCATTTTCTGATGACTTGTCAATTTAATGACCAGTAGGAATATTCTACTGCTATTACTGTCGTTCTTTGATGACTTTTCAATTTAATGACCAGTAGAAATATTCTACTGCTATTACCGTCGTTATTTGATGAATTTTCAATTTAATGACCAGTAGAAATATTCTACTGCTATTACCGTCGTTCTTTGATGACTTTTCAATTTAATGACCAGTAGGAATATTCTACTGCTATTACCGACGTTCTTTGATGACTTGTCAATTTAATGACCAGTAGAGATATTCTACTGCTATTCGATTTATTATTTTAGAACTAATCCTGTAGTATAAATCAAATAATTAAACATGGGGTCCTTGGTTCGACTCCCAGGTCGGGCAGTGTCACTGAGTTTCTCCATTAGGAACCTCCCAATAATAGACCTGAGTCCGAGTTGGCGTCTGGTTAATGGCAACAGGCATGCTCAACGTTACTGGTGAAACGTGGTTGTATCACACATCTCTGCCTACCCCCTTGGGGAACACAGGCGTAATGTTATGTTAAATAATTTAATCAGTATGATTTTTCCTTAACACCCAAGATAGCATTTAATTAGTTGCAAAACAATATATTAACGAACCACTTTTTGTTTTAGCCTTTACAAAAAATATTTATTAACAATTAATATATCTAATGACAGATTCTAACGTATTATAAAGGGTGTAAAACACCTCTTAACCAAGCCCAAAGGCACTGGTTCTCCCTGTCATTGCGATCATTTTTTTGTTCTACACCATACCTGGGAACTTTCTATTTACGGAGATATTAGGGGTCAAAGTTCCAACTTTTTGACAAGTATTTTTCTTTAAATACAAGTTTTTAATGTAATATTTTTACTTTAAACATCTCCACGACCCCCATAATATTCAATCCGTCCATCAGCACAATGTTTTGAGTGCGTTACATTGAGTTCTACCACAAAACATGATTTTACAACCCCCAAAAATAAAGTCGTTTCCCAGCAATATTTTTTGCGTAAAGTTACTTAGTTTCATGTACAGAATGCTTGGTTTTCGGCTTCGTGATGAGGTGATTTACACGGTGTATTCATAATTTGATTTTTGAAGTGTAATAGTAATTTGAATATTTCTTTCCAAAATATGATTAGTTATCTCCCTGTAGGAGTGTTTTTTTTTTTTTTTTTTTTTTATTAAATATAACTTACGGTTTTATCCTCGTCGCCAATGTAAAATATGCACATTTATCCATTGATAGTTACACTAATAGTTGACTCGCCAACGCACCACCGCACAGGCCGACAGTCCGACAACGACTGCCCCCCACTACACGGACCGGTATTAATAACCGAGCGACGTGCGCGCCCGAGGCAACGTTACAATACTGTAATCAGTTTATAGTGAGATATATTGATATCTACATACACTACAAACTGGACCTGCGAATGTGATGTGACGGACGTAAAACAGCTTCATATTTTGTGTCAGAGTGTATGTGTATGTGAGTTACTTAGATAAAATAAGATTGTGTACAGCAATAATAATAATAACAAATAAAAAATAAAAAACTACGCAATAAGATTACCAAAATAAGTGCCGAGTAAAATAAGAAGGTAAACAAATGGGATGAACGCATGACAACAAACTAAGGATCTAGAAACCTGTTTCGCACGTTGCCAGATTTCTAACGCACACTACATTTCATTACTTACGCTGCGAGCAGCCAAGCACCACGGACTTATAATTAATACGGATAGCGTTTTATCATTTTTAAGTGTGGGTTGCATTGTCAATTATTTTATTTGTCATGCCAATCGATACATATGGTAGTTATGTAAGCGGAATATAACGATGTCAATGTAAAAATTAAGACAGAAGAGGAACTGGATAGTCAAAACTTGCGTGGATAAACGAATAGTAAGAAGAAACAAAGAGTAAGTGCTAATTAATAATAATATATGTGCATAAAATGTCATCGGATTATAATGAGAGATATATTTCTTTAATTTTTACATTAATTTTTATAGGTTTCCTACATTAAAAAAGTTAGCAAAATAAATGAAACGCAGACCAAAACACAGGATGTTCTACTGCCAGTTTAGTGGAAAATACGGTGATATTGTGCCATCCCGACGCGACGCCACGCTCCACCCGTTCCAGTCACATGCATGTAGGCCAGGCCAATATGATCTACCTTGATTATGTAAAATGCCTAAATAAGATGGTTACGATGATGCGATGGAGGGTTTACATGCTGTGTCAAAATTGCTTAAGTTCATGTTACATGAAACTTGTACAAGACTATAAGTATGACATGTTTGTTTTTACTGCTACAAACAGATCAGCAAAGCTATTTTGTGTTATAATGCGTATCGAACTTCACCCACGAACCAGCAAAAATATCCTACCAATATTATAAATGCGAAAATTTGTGACGATGTATGGACATTTGTTACTCTTTCACGCAAAAACTACGGAACAGATTATTATGAATTTTGGCACACAGAAAGTTTTCTTCTTTCCTTTTATGCCGGCAGTACAGTCTGTTTTCAAAATTATCTGACCCTCCCTAAAAACAAACGAATTTGGACCCTCTGTCTGTAACATTAAGGTTTATTCAATTTAAATGAGCTTATCAGACACGTTGCTCAAGATATCAATGAACAAATACAATAACAATACAGAGACGCAAATTTGATCTTTATTACTTTGGCATTAGGTTATATGTTATGTAATGTTGACAACAGACTGTACGATCTCGTGTGACAAACTCCACGTGGGCGTAGCTGCGCTCTTAAGCATATTGGCAAGAATATTGGCATAAAAAAAAAAAAAACTTTTGTAACAGGTCCTGGTAAAAAGGCTACCACCAATCAGGAACCCGAAGCCACGTCTCCACAAGCTGTTCAAAGACTTCTGGCTATACTGCGTAGTCATGGGTTTCACTGCAGCCGAATCAGGTACTTATGCTTTCATTATAATTCAAGCTTTGTCTTTGATACTTTACTTACTTCTTTGACTTACCCACGAATTAAATTTATGCTAAGTAAATACTTACTGTGGTGTGCGGATGCGGATATATTTTGCATTATTTATTATTTATACAGGGTGTCCAGTAAATAGTACTACATAGTGCAAGAGGGTATAGCTTAGTTCAATACCTAAGAAAACAACACAATACATGCTCCGCAGAATGTTACGGATTTACAGTTAGGTATACTAAATTTTCCAAAGTATCGAAAATTCTCTAGCTTGAAGCAGATTTTTGTCATCTTATAATGAAAAATTCCTTCTTTAGTATTTTTTTTTTAATCAAATTATTTTTGAAATGTTAATAGTTACTCTACAATCTACATCATAGAATTAACATTGGATGGATGAAATGGCGGCAGATCACGGGAACACTGCGACACCCGCATTCCCCTTCAACTTAAGGGGAAGATTTATAAAACAATGGTTAGACCTGCTGGCCTACCATGACTTCTTAAAGCAGTATTGTTTTACTCTTATTCCAGTGGGAAAGAGACGGAGCTATACAGGATGTCTAGCGCCATCTCTTTCCCACACTGGAAAAAGAGTAAAAAAATAATGTTTTAAAACGTCAAGGTACGCCACCTGCTGTCTTGTATGGATCAGAATGTTAGACCACAAAAGGGATGAATGAAAGGCATTTGTATGTAGCTGAGATGAGAATGCTAAGGGAGATGAGTGGTGTTACGCGAATGGATAAAATAAGAAATGAGTACATAAGTCTGAAAGTGGCGCCGGTGACTGAAAAGATGTGTGGTAATCGGTTGTCGTGGTATGGGCATGTGATGCGGAGGAATGAGGAAAATGTCGTGAGGAAAGTTTTGAGTATGAATGAGGATGGGTACAACAGTAGAGGAAGACCAAAGAAACGATGGATGGACTGTGTGAAGGATTATATGGCAAGAAAGGAGGTGTCTGATGAGATGACAAGTAATAGAGAAGTATGGAATGTAGCGTGCGTGAAGTTTTTAGTGGAAAGGGTGTGCTGGCGGGATGTCGACTGAAGATAGGGGTCGGCGCTGGAGTAAATAAGAACGCTGTTGGATTCTTCAGAGTAGTCTTCAGTATATTTCTTCTAGTAGTGCTTCTTGAGGGACTGCTCGATCTGGAATGCTAGACCACGGAAAATGCCCTTTTTTTATAGGCATCTTTGGCCAATCGCAATCTTGCATTTTCCCGCGTATTTTTCCGCGCATTCTGCGCATTTCCCCGCGAAAACTAACATGAAATTTGACCAATCAGGGCGAAGGTGCCCCTTTTGTATGGGAAAACTAATTAGGGCCTTTTTCTCGTGATCTGACATATTTACAATATTTTCCCTAACTTATATCTATGAAACGGATCTTTATTTATTAAAAATCATTAAAAACAATACAAAAAACCTTAATTTAACACATAAAAAACAGTAAAAACCAGAACGGTCCTCGTTACGGTAAAGTTTCCTTAGTACTTAAGCTTACGTGCCTGTTTTCTAACGCAGTGACGCCGTCTAGCGGCAAAAATGCTCAACGCTTTCGTAAACAAACCTAACAGCTATGAGTTTAATATTACATAAAACTAGAAGGAGAAATCAAAATAAGTTATAAAATAACATTAATATTTAACTTAGAGTGTTAAATTACATTACCTCACTAATGTATTTACATATTCTTACTAACTTCTAACTTAAACTGTTACGTATTGTTGAGCAAACTTATTTATCGCCTTTTAATGTACATAATGCTGCTAATAGCTTACTTAAGATCATATATTACATGTCATGAGTATATAACGCTTCTAAGTAACTTAAAACCTTATCTCGCGTGTAGTAAATATACAATGCTATTAAATGACTTAAGATATGATTGTGTTTTACTTGTCGTCGCTAACATTCTCCCCCACGGTGCGCAGCACTTCTTCTTCTGGAGGCGACGATGCAGCTGGAACCAGCACGATGATCCGTCGAGTCGGGCGACGAAGCACTCCTCCCGGCGTCCGCACGTCCAGCACTCTCGTTCTCCCGTCTGGTCCAGGATATGTTTTCACAACTTCTCCGCGCGGCCATGTGTTTCGTGGCAGCGTAGCGTCGACTATCAGCACGATGTCTCCCAGCTTAGGGTCCTGGGTGTCTTTTCCTTCTATTTTCCTTGGCATCAGGAGAGGCAGGTATTCTTTTACCCATCTTTTCCAAAAGTGATCAGCTAGTCTCTGGGTCGTTCTCCAGTTCGCCTTGCCGATTAGTTCGGTGTCGTCGAACTCTCCTGGCGCCATTGCTCCACAGGATCTCCCGAGCAGGAAATGGTTTGGTGTCAGCGCCTCTTCGTCTTCGGGGTCCATGCTAACTGAGGTGAGTGGTCTTGAGTTGACTATGTGCTCAACCTCAGTCATCAGTGTGTGAAGTACCTCCTCAGGTGGGCTTCTCTCGTCGAGGACCGCTGCCAGGGCTGTCTTGACTGACCGCACGAGTCTCTCCCAGGCGCCTCCCATGTTTGGGGCCCCAGGGGGAATGAACTTCCACTTGATCCCTTTCTCTTGAGCGGCCTCTTCTAGTTCTCTTTTGGCCCCGACGAAGTTTGTCCCGTTATCGCTAAATATGGCTTTCGGGGTGCCTCTCCTTGCTGCCATTCGACGTAGAGCCATGATCATTGAGCTTGTGCTAAGAGAGGGCACTAACTCTAGATGAACGGCTCTGGTGGTGAGACAAGTAAATAATGCCCCCCAGCGCTTCTCAGTTCTTCTTCCGATGGTAACTTGCATTGGGCCGAAATAATCTACGGCCGCGCAGGAAAACGGGAACTGATGATGTTGTAGTCTCTCGCTCGGTAAGTCGCCTGTCGGGGGTATCTCTGGTAAACTCTTCTTTGTCTTGCACCATTGACAGCTGTGTGCGACTGCTTTTAATGTCGCTCTTAAACCCAGTATCCAATATTTTTGACGAATTTCATTCATTACGGTAGCTGTGTTCCCGTGGAGAAACTTCTTGTGATAGTGTTGAATAATGAGACGCGTTATCTTCTGTTTTCCATCTAATACGATGGGGTTCATTGACCTCTCGCCGACGTCCTTTAACTTTGCAGTTCTACTTCTTAACTTAATGACTCCGTTGTCTCCTATGTAGACGTCGATTTTCCTTAGTCGACTCGCCTTTTTTAAGGGTTTTTCCGCTTGTAGATTTCTTAGTTCTGACACGAAACTATATTGTTGACTAAGTTTCATCAATAACTCTTCAGCCTTTTTTAAATGTTCTTCCTCCAGGGGTAGATATGGCCTCTTTTTCTCGTTTTTGATGACTGGTTGGTTTGAAGTTCGTGTGTCTTTCTTCTGGGTTTTCTTTTGAGGTTTCCAAGGCTCTTCTTTGTGTCGAGTGGCGGTTGTTGTTGCTTTACGGGTTTTCTTTAGTAAGTGGTGTGTGAAGGCGACCACTCTACCCATAGTGCGTAACAATCGTTCCCAGGTTGAAAACCTCTCTGGATCCAGAAGGACATCGTCTGTAGCCTTGATTGTCATCACCTTCTGTTTGTTCCTTTCTTCTGGCATGACCCCTTCTGGTTTGAAGTCACGAAATGGCCACTCTTCTTCTGGGTAACGGAGAAATGATGGACCTTTGAACCATCTGGTGTTGTGGTCAAACTCGATTGGAGTTCCCCTCGTGGCGTCGTCTGCTGGGTTTTCTTTAGTTGGTACCCATCTCCAGTCTTCTGGTCTGGTTTTTTCTTCGATCTCTGCGAGTCGATTGGCCACGAAGGTTTTGAACTTCCTTGGCTCCGCTCTTATCCACTGCAGTACTGTGCTGGAGTCCGTCCAGTAGCTCTTCTTTGATATTTTGAGGTCGGATTCTTCCTCGATGGTGGCGGCCATTCTGCTGCCAAGCAGGGCTGCTTGTAGCTCCAGCCTCGGAATTGAAACTGGTTTGGTTGGCGTAACTCTTGCCTTGCCGGCGATTATGGAGACGTGGACCTGCCCTCCGGGTTCGACTGTCCTCCAGTATACTACTGCTGCGTAAGCTTCTTCACTCGCGTCGGTGAACGTGTGTAGTTGACCTTCTCTTTTGCGAGGCGAGATGCACCTTGGAATTTTCAATCTTTCTAACGCCGATACCTCTTCTAGGTATTTTTTCCAGGTTTTTTCTTGTGGTTCGTTGATTGGTTCATCCCAGTCTGTTTTCGATCGCCAGATGTCTTGAATTAGCTTCTTTCCTTGTATTAAGACTGGTGTCGCGAAGCCCATTGGATCGAAAGTGGACATTACTGCACTTGTGACTTCTCTCTTCGTTGGAGTTCTTCTACCCTCTTGCAGATCTTTTGACGTGTTACGTAGCCCAACATTGAAGGCGAGTGTATCTTCTTTCACCAGCCATCTTAGCCCCAGGGTTTTCTCTTCTTTGGTTAGCTGCAGAGAATGTTCTTTATTGGTATCTTCTTCCTTTGGTAGTACCCCCATGATATTACTGGCCCACCCCTTTAGATGAAAGTTCGCTCTTGCATGGATATTCTTCACTTCTTCTGATATCTTCTTTGCTTCTGCTGTAGACGCGAAGCTCTGTAGATAGTCGTCCATGTAGTGGTTTCTGTTGATCGCTTTCACTGCTTCGGGATGCGTGTTCTTGAAGTCTTCTGCGTTCTTATTCATTACGTAAATAGCTGTTGCCGGTGATGACGCTGCGCCAAAGATGATTGACGACATTCTATATTCTTCAGGCTTGCCAGTTCTTCGGTTTCCACGCCACAGGAACCTGAGGCTGTCCCGGTCATCTTCTCTTATTTTGACTCGAAGGAACATGTCTTGGATGTCAGCCATGACAGCCACTGGACCCTCTCTGAAGCGCAGCAACACTCCGAATAGCGACTGCAATAGGTCTGGGCCTGAGAGCAGGGCGTCGTTGAGGCTCTTCCCTTCGAACTTGGCGGCCGCGTCGAACACGATTCTTAACTTCTTCTTAACTGGGTGAACAACGGCGAAGTGGGGTAGGTAGAATACTCTTCCCTTATTCGAGGTTGCCGGGGCCTTCTCTGCGTATCCTTTTTCTATTAGGTTCTGGATCTGCTTCTCGTAGTTATCTTTGGTTTCTTGATCTCGATCCAGTTTCTTCTCAATGTTGACTAGACGTCGGATTGCTTGATTGTAGTTGTTGGGTAGAGTTTCATCTTCTTTTCTCCACAGAAGTCCTGTTTCGTATTGGCCGCTTGACAGCTTCCTTGTTGTCTTCTCAAGGGTTTCTAGTGCTCTTCTATCGCTGTCATTGGTTGGCGACTTATTTTGGATTCCAAGAGATTCCAATTGAAAGTGCTCTCGCACGATTTCTTCTATGTTTTCTTCTTCAGTGGTCGACGCGCCGTAGTGAGTGAAGTTTACTAAGGCAGTCGCTCCTGATTCGCATCCGTGTAGCACCCACCCTAAGTTAGTGAGTGAGGCCACGGGATCGGATGGTTTGCCCTTCTTGAGTCTTCTTGTAATTATCAGCCCCCAGTTGTCTTGACCAATCAGCAGCTTGGGTCGCTCGTTGACGTAGAGGAGTTGATCTTCAATCGCTCTTAGATGCTGGCAGTTTCTCACGGTGTCCTTGTTGATGCATTGCTCTGATAGCTTCAGGTCGTCGATGGTTCTTGCTGTGATAGTTCTCTTCTCCCTTTTGTGAGCTCCTTTTATTTTGAACTCGATTTTCTGTGAACTATCTTTTCTTAGCACTTTCCCGCCGACTGTTTCGATTGTGAGTTTTTCTTGTTTCCCTTCAACCCCAATCTTCTCAGCGACTGATGCATCTAGGAGTGTGACAGTTGACCCTTCGGCCAGCAGCGCTAGTACTCGAACTTGACCTTTTGGACCATAGATGTCCACTGGGATGATCTTCAGGTACGCCTTTTCTTCCCCTTTTGCGTTATGGATGGAGGCGACCTTCTCTTCTGACGTACTTCTTGTATCTTCTTTATTCACTTCTTTCTTGGCTTCTTTTTCTGTTGGTACTGGCGGCTTGTCTGAGTGCAGGATGGTATGATGCCACCTTTTGCACTGCTTGCAGACTGGAGCTTTGCAGTTGATTCTTGAGTGCTTGAACCGAAGACACTTGAAGCATATTCTTGCTTTCTTGATCATTTCCCATTTTTCGTTCAGGCTAGCTTCTTTAAACTTTTTGCATTCTAAAGCGAAATGCTCTTCTTCACAGAACGGGCATGACTTCTTATATTTTTCTTGTGACGCTTCTTGTACCGTATGTATGGGTCTTCTTATTCCCTTCTTTTGCTCCGAGGACGCTTCAGGCGGAGCAAAGTCCCCACACATATCGGCTTCTGTTTCTAAGAACGCTTCGACTAATAGTAACTCTTGAATATCTTCTTCTCTTCTGCTTCTATGATAGGCGAACCAACGAAACTTCATGGACGTTGGCATCTTCTCCACTATGATTCTCAGTGTTTCAGGAGAACTGAGATACTGTGGTTTCTTCAAAGCTTTAATTGTTTCGACAGCGTTCTTCACTTTACTTGCGAATACACATATGTCGCTTGGGTTCTCGCCGACTTTTGACAGGTTCTTCATCTTCTCCAGTTCGGCTAGTGCCAGTGCTCCAGGTCTTCCAAATCTTGATTCGAGTCCCTTGATTACTTCGCGTGGATCTTCGGCCGTAAACAGCAGGCTTTGGACGGCTTCCCTAGCTTTGCCTTGGATTGCAATTCTAAGGCGCGCTAGGTTTTGATGGTTGCTGAAGGAGGTGGCCATATCTTCGTAGGACCTCTTGAAGGCCAACCATTCTTCACAGGAGCCGTTGAAGTGAGGGAGTTCAAGTTGCTTCGATGGAACGGTGTCACGTGACTTTTCAGACAACTTGAGTATAACTGAAGCCAATTCCTGGATGTCGCTCTTCTTTTCTTCAGTTTCAACCGGCCTCGGATTCTTATTAGGCCTGTCTCCGGTCGTGATGAACCACTGCTCGACTTCTTGACTTCGCTCGAACAGTTCTTCCCCATCACCATCTTCTTCTTCAGAGTCAGCGGTTAGCAGCTCTAGTTCGGCTCGAGCCACCTTTGATCGTGCCTCTGCTAGTTCCAGCTCTCTCAGCGCCACTGTCATTCTTGCTTGCGCTTCTGCTCTCTTCCTATGCGACGAGCGAACGGAACGTGTGTCTGGATCGCGGGTCGTCTTCTTAGGGTGAGCCCGCCGCAGACTCTCTTCTCTGGACGTCGGTAAGCTTCCTTCGTTCAGACGCATCTTCACTGCAACACTTCTGTCTTGAATCTGCGGCGTTGGTTGATTTTCTTCTTGACGGGCGGGAATCGGAGCTTCGTTAACGGTGTGGGTCGGGGGAGGGGAGGTACTTGATTCTCCCCCCGGTGTAGATTCTTTCTCGGCAGTCTCCTTTTGTACGGGTTGTTGACGGTTTTGAATGCTGCCTGGCGGTGATCTTTTAGTTAGTGTCGATCGGTCTGAGATTGACGTGTGCGTGGTTGCCGCGCTAGTTGATTCACTCGGCGTGTTCATGCTCCAATCCGTCGCACCGGTACCCGTAGTTTCCGTAGTAGCACTGGTCGCGTTGCTTTCACTCGCAGTTGTAGTTTTCGACTGCGCCGATCTTGATCTTGTGTTCGTAGGCATCTTCCAGTATTCTTGAACCCGATCCGGCTGCGAAGGACCATATGTAGCGTGCGTGAAGTTTTTAGTGGAAAGGGTGTGCTGGCGGGATGTCGACTGAAGATAGGGGTCGGCGCTGGAGTAAATAAGAACGCTGTTGGATTCTTCAGAGTAGTCTTCAGTATATTTCTTCTAGTAGTGCTTCTTGAGGGACTGCTCGATCTGGAATGCTAGACCACGGAAAATGCCCTTTTTTTATAGGCATCTTTGGCCAATCGCAATCTTGCATTTTCCCGCGTATTTTTCCGCGCATTCTGCGCATTTCCCCGCGAAAACTAACATGAAATTTGACCAATCAGGGCGAAGGTGCCCCTTTTGTATGGGAAAACTAATTAGGGCCTTTTTCTCGTGATCTGACATATTTACAATATTTTCCCTAACTTATATCTATGAAACGGATCTTTATTTATTAAAAATCATTAAAAACAATACAAAAAACCTTAATTTAACACATAAAAAACAGTAAAAACCAGAACGGTCCTCGTTACGGTAAAGTTTCCTTAGTACTTAAGCTTACGTGCCTGTTTTCTAACGCAGTGACGCCGTCTAGCGGCAAAAATGCTCAACGCTTTCGTAAACAAACCTAACAGCTATGAGTTTAATATTACATAAAACTAGAAGGAGAAATCAAAATAAGTTATAAAATAACATTAATATTTAACTTAGAGTGTTAAATTACATTACCTCACTAATGTATTTACATATTCTTACTAACTTCTAACTTAAACTGTTACGTATTGTTGAGCAAACTTATTTATCGCCTTTTAATGTACATAATGCTGCTAATAGCTTACTTAAGATCATATATTACATGTCATGAGTATATAACGCTTTTAAGTAACTTAAAACCTTATCTCGCGTGTAGTAAATATACAATGCTATTAAATGACTTAAGATATGATTGTGTTTTACTTGTCGTCGCTAACAATGGAAGAAGAAGACATGCTGCGCCGATCCCAAATGAATTGGGATAAGCAAGAAAATGATGAGTTACTTTACATCATCTACATTGGAAAGAATTACTGCACTATGCAGGGGGTGATAGCTTGAGTCAATAACTACTATTGTCGTACTCAAATCAAATTCATTTGTAAATGTAGGTTTCATTACAATGAGATTTTATATAGGAATGGTTAGTTCGCTACATTTTACTCGAGAGCATACAAATCATAATAAAGTAAGGTATGTCAAAACAATCGACGCAAATTTTAAATTAAATAACACAAGTACATACCAACACACAATAGGGATGGTGACTCATTTTTTTTTATTTGTCTATCGGGTAGATTATTAAAAAGTATTTGACACGTATTTTTTCTTTTTTCACGTAATCGTAAAATTACGGAGATATTTTGAGTTGAAATGGCGCATGACGTCACGGCTCAGTACATTTTATACCTAGTTGTGACGTAGTGAGCCCCCACTCTCCAACTTTAATGCGTTTTAACTAAGTATTTATTTGCTTACTTGAAAAAACAAAAAATACGTATCTAATATTTTTGTATTACCTGATTGACGGACAAAATAGAATTTCGTTTTCTTTACCCAGTCATCATCCCTATTCCTTACGTTAATACACAATTTAAAAAATTAAAAAATAAATCAAAATTTCATGTTCTCCATAAACTCAGCAGCATTTTTGCATTAAAAATTGTTTAAATTTATTTTTAAACAATATTATTGTAGTACTACATACTGGACACCCTGTTTACAGGGTGTGACATAACAAACGCAACACCTCTCGTGTCAGCTGGCTCAGATCATGAAACTGAATGACTTTTGTTCCATGTTTTTTTGGTCTTATGCGAGACTAATAAATATCTTTTCTTTCTTTCTTTAAGTAGTCTAGCCGGGCTATCAAAAGAATTGTTCAAAATCCGACTGCTGGTTGCAGAGCTTAACGCGTTCAAACTAACAAACAAACTCTTCTTTATTATTTGGTACAGATTAATCGTACATCCGCTTGCAAACTTATCCACATTCGCGCACGAAATCCAACATAAAATTTCAACTAATAAAATAAAAAACTTCAAAACATAGCACTACTCTGTCTCTCTATCAAATTGTATATAATATAATGAAATGTGATGTTTACATAGATATATTTATATTTAAACGTCTTGTCTCTTCTTCTATGGCGACGCGTGTAGCTATGCGAAAGCGTGAGTAACCATGCTTTTAGAAGTATCTAGATGTATGTTGTATGGTTTTATAATATTACATTCGTTTTTGGGGTGGTGCTGTATTTACTGGTATGTCGAAGTTTGACTGGTAGAGAATGTCTTTTGGCATTAAGTCGCTATGTACTCACGACGACCAATCAAGCTATGCAAAATCAATTATTTATTTATTACAAATCATAAGCCATGAATACTATATTGAGAGTAACCCTTTTACTCGGTCTTCTCACAGAACAACAAACATTCTAACATTATAGTCTTCCATTCATCGGTAAACAAGTTCAATCCAGGGTTGGTCGCCTCGAGCGCGTTGAGCATCGTAAGCATACGCGGAATAGGGGAGCAATATAAGCGCATCTTTCATTTCACGGGAAATCTATAGAAACCTAGGTCATGTTATACTGGAAATGCACAGCTTGATGTGTCACAAGAGTACAGAAAGACTAAATAAAATGAATATATTATTTCTGAGAAAATCTCAGTCTGATACAATGCGGGGAATAATCCTTTGTATTAGACTTTATGATATACGATGCTAAATTGTCAAAAAAACTATGAGCTGAGTTTTACAGAAAAGTTGTTTAAAAAAAAAAAACAAGTACAACTGAACTCTTTATTTTATGTAAAAATACCTCCCTGTATGTCCCTGATGACCAGTACTCAACAGTATTACAATTATATAATTATGGTACAATTATAATAATAAAAGGCCAAGAAATAAGCAAGCAGTTTGAAATAAACTCTGTGGCGTAAAATAATCTATATGTCTCAAAGTCACTTTAAAAATAACAGGAAAAAGTAAGTCCCGTACCTAAATAATAATAATAATTTCTTAATGACGAAAAACTAAAACAAATAGTTTAGTAAAAATGATGGCATGGTAAGTAGTCCACATTATTGGTAGATACATCACCACCAACATTTGCAGTATCACAATAGCAACGATGTTTGAGCAAATCTTTGATCCAAGATATGTACAAAAGTTTGTAGTGTGTGTATTCATTTGTTTTTGTTTTGAACCGAGTGTGCTTCTAGACTGATTAGAAGGCATTGTTAGCCGTAATTTATTTTCGTAGGTTAACTTTAGAAGAAGCTTTAAGTGAGGAGTGATTTTTGTTCCGCCATTATTCCTATTATAACAATCTGTGTGAAACTTTCATTATAAATATCCTTTGCTAAATCTTAATTTTATTTTTCGAAAAGTGTGAGAATTCACTTCCATTAATTTGTACAGTAAATAATAAAATGAATATTTTTCAATATAAACCAATTTAACTATAATAATACACAGAAAATCCTAAAGCAAAAAAAAACGCTTAAAAACAGTAATAAAGCAACTTTAACTTCCACAGGCTTATGGCCACAAGAATGGTACGCAGGAGTAAAAGAGATAGCAGTAAAATCTCCCTTCCTTGTCTCCCAAACTTCACTGCGATCTGAAATGCGTGAGCTGCAATACACGTCCGCTGTCCGCAACGACTCGGTGTCGATTAACGAACTTCAAGAGTTGAAGACTCAAATATCGAACTTGTTGGATCATCCGCCGGAAGTGACGGTGTTTGTAAATAAGTTGACGTTTGCACCGTGTATGTATTTACTGAGTGTGTATTGGTTGGAGACTTTGAGGTGGGTGTGATTTATTTGATTTTATATTTTAAGGGCTGAGCTGACTAGCCAGCTTTCTCTAAAGAAGCTGTCTAAATGACCCCATCGTTGGTGTTATATAGATAATTATATTATCTATTATCAATTTTCTGTTTATTATATTTTGACGTGACAACGTCTAATAAATTGATGAACGCCGGCTGCATGCAAGAAAAAGGTTGACTCATTGTCCCGTTACGCTCATTGTACGCTTGCGCCAAATCAATGTTTTCTTATGACGTTGTCACGTTAAACTATCGTCCGTAAACCTACTTTACAGACAACCAATTTTTAATTACTACATGTGGAAACTTGTAATTGGCCATATTTTGTTTAAACTGTTACTAACTGTCTAAACAATTAGCGAGGGACAAAATAAATGTTTCTTTTTGTATTTCAGAGTAAGTAACTCACCAGAACCGAGCTTACAACCTATCATAGAGTATTTGAGTGACTCGGCGTTACAAAAAGACAAGACTGGTATGTGGCAATGTGTCGCCAGGTACGTTGATTCAGACAATTTTATTTTATAGTAATTAGGGAAGTAACCTTTACATAGTATAAAACCAAGTCGCTTCCCACCGTCTTTACGCTTAGGTCTTTTAAACTTCGCAACGGATTTTGATGCGGTATTGATCAATAGACGGAACGATTCAAGAGGAAAGTTTATATTATGTATAATGTATCCCTGAAAACCAGTCATTTCCACGCGAACGAAGTCGCGGACAGCAGCCAGTATTTTTGTAATAATTTCACACGGACGAAGGTCGCGAGCATCAGCTAGTCTCATATAAACTACTAGCACTTCGCCCGCGACTTCTTCCGCGAAAATTGTGATGTAATATAGCCTAGATGTTACTCGGTAAAGATGTAGCTTACTAATGGTGAGACTTTTTTTAAATTGGTCGAGGAGTTTTCGAGTTAAATGTTAACAAACAAACAATGAAAATCTTTCCTCTTTATCATCATTATCAGCCTATAATATTCCCACTGCTGGGACACAGGCCTCCTCTCAATGAGAGGGAGTGGGCTTTAATCCACTACGCGGGACCAGTGCGGGTTGGTAGATATTACATGTCTTCGAATTTTTAGTTCTAGGACATGCTGGTTTCCTCACGATGTTGTCCTTCACCATTTTGAGGGCAGCGGTAATGAAATTAATTAAACAAAGTTATGCGCCTGCCTGGGTTCGAACCTGCAACTTACTGCTCGTAAGTCGGGGCTGCCACCACTGGGCCACCGCTGCTTCATATAATATTTATAAAAAATAAACTAAAACCCTTAAAATTTCCAGTGTCGGCGACAAAATATTCCAAAAGTTTCTTGATGTGATGTCGGACAAAGTGAAGGATGAATCCCGTGAAAGAGAACTAGAAGGCCACGCTCAGTTCCTATTGGTCAACTTCAATCACATACATAAGCAAATCAGGAGGGTGGCGGACAAATGGCTCGCGGGATTGGTTGATAGATTCCCGCATTTGTTGTGGAACTGTCGGGTGAGTATGATGTTCTAAAATATTCTAGGCTCTTCGGGAAGTTCAAACATTAATTAAAAAAACCGGCCAACTGCGAGTCGGACTCGCGCACCAAGGGTTCCGTACCATTATTTATAAAAACGAGCAAAAAATCTGTTTTTAGTATTTGTTGTTATAGCGGCAACGGACGGACAGCGAAGTCTCAGTATGGTCAATATGGTCCCGTTTGACCTTTTGGGTTCGGAACCCTAAAAAACCGAAAAGTTTAAAGTTCTCGGCTTAAACGTATGCACAGCAGCGTCAGGCATTGACGTCAGTTTTCTAACTTTTGTATGCCAACGAGTGAGTTCTTTTAATTTTTCAGTTCAGTCTGATTTGAACTCAACTCTTTCGAGTTATAAAATCCAAATCAAATTTTATTTATAAAAATCTATGCCATATAAAAAGAAACAACAAAACGTTGCCTGCGTTTTGTTATGTTTTTCCACCCGAAACTTCTCAGTAGTAGTCGGAGTATGGATTTGTACCCAGTTGATGGCATTTGGGTCGACCTACATGTAAATTTAACATAAAAGGAGAAATGGGGTACACCTCTGCCCAACCCTTCAGGGAACTTCAACTTTAATCATACTTTCCAGGTCCTCTGGTCCATGTTAGACATCCTGCAAGTCCTAAGCTTTAGCTTAGAGCTGGACGCGAACCAAGAAACACCATTACTTAAAGTACCTGGCACTGACTTCACATTACAACTGCAAGACACTTTAGAAGGAAGAGAGGTAAGGGAAAATCAACCTTAAATATTAACCGTTAAGGTGTAACTTTGATTGAAGGGTAAATTACAAAATTGCAAAGGGAAATCAACCTTATGTCTTCTTTCATAAGGGTAAATATTTTTTGAATTATGGTTGATGGAATTGTGAACAGTAATCAACCTTACTGTCTGCATAATAAGGTTTAATTATTTTTTTTTAAACCTTGCCCCACACTAAGAATTTCTCCTGTATCGTGGGCGCGTTTACAAACAATTGAACTGACATACATAAACAGCCAGACCCGGAACGACTATCTGTAGGCCATACAAATATTTGTTCCGTGCGGGGATCGAATCCGCGACACGCAGCGCAGCAGTCTATCGCTCAGCCACTGCGCCAAACGTGCCTTCAAATGGCCATACTGTTACATGATGGTATTGTTTACAGTGCATCGTTAAAGATTTTGCGGATCGCTGCCACGGGATTGTCCAAGAGGCTATGAAATGGGCGCCTCAGTCTACACGATCTCATTTGCAAGAATATTTAAATCAGGTAAGCCTATTGCGTATGTGAGTGCGAGTGGGACAGAGAAGCTTAGAAGGAGAAAAAAAGCAATTGCAATTTTGTTACAGAAACACAATCTAAAAATCGTAATAATTTATTTACAAATAGAACATAAACGGAGTTTTGCAAGTAAAAAATTAATACGAGCTTTGTTTTGTTTCCCATAAACCTTAATTATTTACATGAACACAAATGTGTGGAGAAACTAATTTATTTTTCCCAATATCAGAATTAGTTCCATAGTATTAGTTGTTCTTAATGATAAAACCTAGGTTGTATAGAACAAAGTATACTTTCCATTATCAAAATAAAAAAAAAACTGTTTTTTTTTATCTCTACAGCATTATTCCTACAAAGCGGTGAGACAATTATCTATTAAAAAAAAATATCTTCACAAGTTTGTCTATTATTGTTGTCTGTTTATTTATTTTGGTGTCTTCACCTCCTTTGTGTATAGGCTGCGAACGCACAACTCAGCGAAAGATGAAAATGAGGCCTTTGGTTCGATTCCCAGGTCGAGCAAAGTGTGATGACAGCCCGAAGCCGAAACTTGTGTTATGTTAATGGCAATAGGCTCGCCCCCCTGTTTCATGGGACTTAAGTTATACAAGTCCAGTATAACTTGGCCTCGCTTTGTATAGATCTCTCGTACAATGAGAGATCCGCATAAACTGGTTGTTGTGAGTACTTGCAATTGGCGAATCTATTTGTATTATGCACGGTGTACTTTTGCACACACACACAGGCCTAATGTTTTTACGTAACGTTTGTTCTATTTACATATCTGTGTACCGCACGAAGACTAGATTTCATTGCCTTTTTCACTCCACACAGGTTCCGAACTCAACTCTCTGGCATCACTGCGGCTTAGCACTTGCAACTGGAGCCTTACTGGGTGCAGCAGGATTAAACCGGATGTCGGCTCCGTTACCGCGCAGTGCGCTAGACAAGCGTCCTCCTTGCGTCACACAGGATTCGGCTGCGTTGCTTGCTGTCGTGTCACAGCGCAGCAGATATGCTGGCGAGGTCAGTACCCACATAGAACACTGTTTTATTATACTCTAGTCGTGTACAAACACGACAAACTGTCATCATCTATCCATCTTTCTCTACTGTGTTGAGACCGGCTTCCAGTCTAACCGATGTCAGTTGAACATCACCACTTGCATCTTTAATGTTCCTACCGCTGAGACACAGGCCTCTTCTCTATGAGGAGTGGGCTGTAATCCACCACGCGGACCCAGTGCACGTTGGTAGATGTCACATGTCTTCGATTTTTTTTGTTCTAGGACATGCTGATTTCCTCACGATGTTTTCCTTCACCGTTTTGAGAGCGGCGGTGATGAAATAAATTACACAAAGTAATGTCCTACGACATTACTTTCTGTAATTATATTACCATGATCCATCAATCTGTACAGGTGCTAGTTGGTTTTTGCCATACAGTGAATATTATTGCATTTCCGCAGATCGCAGGCGCCGTAAGCGCTGAAGGCGGCGGAGAGGCGGCTCTGTGGCGAGTAGGAGCTCGCCTGCACACCGCACTGCGGGACGCGTGCAGCAGCGGCAGCGAGACGTCGCACCGCGCCGCGCTGTGGCGGGCCACTGCGCTGCTGGTGCACGCCAGGCACCACTCCCCGCACGCGGCGCACTCGCACACCGCGCCCACTGCGCGGGGACTGCTGCACTCTGTCGGTAAGTCAGGAGTCCAGTATTGGACATTTAGCTGGCCAACATTCCGAAGATGTCACGCTTAAGAGATTGATGGCATTTCTGCTGAATGAAATCTTATAAAGCAGCCATTGAGTCATCGCACTAACCTACTTTATCTAGTCTAATCGTTGAAGTGTCTTCTAATTTCACCTGACTACGTCAGAAGGAGGGTTATGTTTCCCTGTCAGATTCCGATCACAAATTACAGCACTGGTTTATCGGAATGAAGCTCAGCACAGAATTCTCGAAAAATGCTCCAAGATATGTCCCACCTTCTTACCTTCCTATTTTACTGGAGTGCTCCACATATCGTCTTTTGTTTTTGCCCAAAGTAAGATGGTTGATTTTTTACATGTTAGATTTCAATCACACGATTATTTTAGTTTATTTTCATAAAACACTACATAATATTATTATATCACAATATTTATTTATTTACTGTATTTACTGACATCCGTACACTCACCATTTAGGTTCAGTTGAAAACCAGCGTCGGGCACTAGTTGTCCGGCATTATGCTGAACTGGGCCTATTTGGCGCTGTCGTGAGTCACACAGTATTTATTGTTTAGTTTTTATTTTTATATTGTTTTTCTTTTTTTTTTATATTGTGTGTACTTGTGGCAATTGCGCCAATAAACGTTTTTCTTTCTTTCTTTCACACCTGGGAGGAGCTCGTGGCTAAATAATAACAGCCGTTCGGGTCGATCTTCAAGTTAGACGCACAGTTGCCTATGTTGGTCCGTGGATAGCTGACCACCAATTACGTACCGAAATTCCTTCGTGCCAAGGAGATAAAGTTAAGCCATTAGTCCCGAGTCAATTATCTGAGATCTTTGACAGTCGTTACAGGTAGTCAGTGACCTGGAGGTCTGACAACCAGTCTTACCAAGGGGTACCTTATTAGCAAGTACTAACTGGGTCGTAAAATACTGGTATTCAGCTGCATCCGGTTAGACTGGAAGCCGACTCCAACATAGTTGAGAAAAGGCTAGGCAGAGATGATTTCGATCGCACCTGACGAAACGGTTAAGTCACATTTTGTACCTTATGTCAACATTGTTAAGGATGACTATTTCTGACTACCCTCCAATTCCACAGCATGGTCACAAGTAGAGATCTTCACGGAAGACGCAGTGACGACAGCAGTGGAGTGCTGGCAATGGCTGACCACGTCTCGGCCAGACCTGGAGATCAGGCTCATGCAGGAGATATTCTCCGCGTGGCAGAGTACTGTGGATCGCAAGATGGGGTTGTTCTCTAAGCAGCATGATGAGACCAGTCCACTTGCTGCTCATGAAGGTAAAGGGTGTAAAAACCGCAATGAATTTAAAAACAGACTTTCACAATAGGGGATAATCCTATTTTTTTTTTCTTTGTCCGTCGGGTAGTTTATTGAAAAGTATTGGACAGGTATTTTTTCTTTTTTCACGTGGTCATAAAATTACGGAGATATATTGAGTTGAAATGGCGCATGACGTCACATGTAGGTAAGTTTTATACCCACTTGTGACGTAGTAAGCCCCCACTCTCCAACTTTAATGAGTTCTAACTAAGCAATTTTTTGATATTTTGATAAAACAAAAAATACGTGTCTAATATTTTTGTATTACCTGTCTGACGGTCAAAATAGAATGTCGTTTTCTTTACCCAGTCCGATCCCCTATTATTGATCGAAAGAGTTTATTATTCTATTATCGAATTTATGAATGACAAACAGTTTGTAATGTTGAAATATTATTTATTATTCCTATTCGCTCATACACTTTGACTTTTACTTATATTGACATAAATCTGTCATTTTATGTAATGTAATCTTATTTGATGATGTTAATGATTTAATTAACCAAAATGTGTTGTTGTTCATTGAAATTATTTATTTTCTTGATGTAAATTTATTTTCATGTAGTTACCTAATTTATAGAAACACTAGCTGTCCCGCGCAACTTCGTCTGCGTCACATTTTCCCCGTTTTCATTGCTGCTCCGCTCCTATTGGTCGTAGCGTGATGATATATAGCCTATGTTACTTCTAATACCTCCAAGAATATGTGTACAAAGTTTCATGATGATCGGTTGAGTAGTTTTCGTTTGTAAGCATAACAAACAAACTTACTTTCGCATTTATAATATTAGTTACAGCGGAACACAGATAGTTTCTGAATGTTACATATTTTACCACCTATTTTTCACTTACGAGTATGTTCACAAAATAAACGAATTTGAATTTGAAGGTCAGTTAACAATCATATTATACTCGTGAAATGTGGATGAACTGAAGGTACACTTTTACGGAACCCTTCGGGGGTAACAAGCGTGATTAATAATATTTAAAACAAAAATGATGTAGAGAATATTTTTAAAGGGTCATCATCATCAGCCACTGCTGGGACACAGGCCTCCTCTCTATGAGAGGGAGAGGACTGTAATCCACCACGCGGGCCCAGTGCGGGTTGGTAGATGTCAGGTGTCTTCGAATTTTTAGTTCTAGGACATGCCGGTTTCCTCACGATGTTTTCCTTCACCGTTTTTTAGGGCAGCGGTGCTGAAATAAATTACTCAAAGCAATGCGCCTGTCTGGGTTTGAACCCACGGCTTTGGCGAATGATTAGCCAAGTTTTTTTTTTAATTTTATGTATGAGGGTATAACTGTACTGTCCCTAACTAAATAACATAACTTTACGTCTGCAATCCCCAAAAAGTTAGGCAGATTTGACCTGGCGTACCTGGCGTACAGCTACAGGCGTGAATTTTATTATCTATGTTTATTATAACAGGTGCAAAACTAGAACCACGTCCACCCTTCGTGGCTCCTCACGCGGTGTGGATTCGATACCTGTGCGAGGTAGCCGAGACAGCGAAATACAATAGCTTGGAAAAAGTGGAGATGCTGGCCAGTTTGCTGCATAGGTACGTAATTTTATCCGACTTCAATTTTCTTTCAATGGTTGCTACATAATAACTCCGTCATGTAAGAACCGTGTGGAATTTTTTACGTCAATGGACCTGCTGGCCTATCATGACCTCTTAAGCAGTATTGTTTTACTCTTATTTAAGTGTGAGAAAGAGAGAGAGCTATACAGGATATCTAGTGCGATCTCTTTCCCAC
The DNA here is from genome assembly GCA_963082945.1 of Cerastis leucographa. NCBI lineage: Eukaryota > Metazoa > Arthropoda > Insecta > Lepidoptera > Noctuidae > Cerastis > Cerastis leucographa. The sequence continues at coordinate 13,240,229 of OY720365.1, read as the reverse complement.
ACTGGAAAAGGAGTAAAACAAAAATGTTTTAAGACCTCATGGTAGACCAACTGTTTTCCGATTGGTCCCATAGAAATTGAATTAACTTTGCCTCGGTACTTTATGAGTTGTTACTCTTTGGTATGCATTTTTTCGTGTATTTGGATGAAAAAGAAAGAAAGAAAAAATATTTATTTGTCGCAGGGACATGACGTGCATACAAAATGACAAAAATAAAATAAAACAATAAGCATAGATACAATGCAAAAAATAATAATTAAAAGTACAAACAGTACGGAACAAAAAATGTTTACTGCTTGCACGTCGTGACTGCGACAAACGGCTGGCCTACCATGACGTCTTAAAGCAGTATTGATTTACTCTTAATCTAGTGAGGGAAAGAGACGGAGCTATACAGGATGTCTAGCGCCATCTCTTTCCCACACTGGAAAAGGAGTAAAACAATAATGTTTTAAGACCTCATGGTAGACCAACTGTTTTCCGATTGGTCCCATAGAAATTGAATTAACTTTGCCTCGGTACTTTATGATTTGTATGCATTTTTTCGTGTATTTGGATGAAAAAGAAAGAAAGAAAAAATATTTATTTGTCGCAGGGACATGACGTGCATACAAAATGACAAAAAAAAAATAAAACAATAAGCATAGATACAATGCAAAAAATAATAATTAAAAGTACAAACAGTACGGAACAAAAAATGTTTACTGCTTGCACGTCGTGACTGCGACAAACGGCTGGCCTACCATGACGTCTTAAAGCAGTATTGATTTACTCTTAATCTAGTGAGGGAAAGAGACGGAGCTATACAGGATGTCTAGCGCCATCTCTTTCCCACACTGGAAAAGGAGTAAAACAATAATGTTTTAAGACCTCATGGTTGGCCACCAGGTTACCACTCAACATGATGCAGTGCTATGGGCGGACCCACAGCACATGATGATGTTCTTATAACTTCTAATTACAATGTAACATTGATACTTGACAAGGATTTGTGTGAGAAACCACAACAAAAAAGGTTCAATGAAAAACTTTTTTATTGGAAATTAAACTTTATTATTAACAAGTAAAAGTATAATTTATTTAACTATTTTTGTTTTGTTTTTAGGTCACTTCCGATAACTGTGGGAGACGTACGCGACCACATAAACAGACACGTTGAAGCCGTTGGAGTAAGATTTAGGTAAGTTTAAAAAAGAAACAAAACAAAACAAATTATCTATTTATTTTGACGGCACGCTTAGTGCAGTGGCAGTTAAAATGCAGGTGTGATGTTATTTTATAATTTCCTTCGCCCGCAGACTCCTGTCCTGCGGGATATCCCTCCTCCAAGGCGACATACTCCCTCGCTCCATCGCTCGCAACATCCTCCGTGAGCGCGTCTACGCAGCCTGCCTCGACTACTTCTGTCGAGGGCTCATGTGTCCTGCCAAGAGCTCTGGAGCTCTAAGGGAAGATATCATATCGCTCATCAAGTTCTGGCAGCTTATGCACTCAGATAAGAAGTATTTGAAAAGCAGTGATATTGGAGGTAACTTGTATTACGTGTACTAGCTCTTTTGCTCGTATGGATGTCGGAAATTAACCTACAAAAATGGGAAACTGGGATAAAAAGTATCCTAAGTTTTTACCCAGGTCAGGGTCTACAAAATTTACCGAAATCCGTTCAGCCGTTTAGACGTCAACTCGTTACAAACAAACCATACAAACTGACTGAGTTAATTTCTACATTATATATTATTATTATATTTTTTTACACTTTAAGGCACCATTTTATAGCTTTTTTTGTGTGTTTAAGCTTTCTTTAACTAAACATCCGTTTCATCGCCGAAAAAACGAAACACGTTACGGTACATTTTCATAAAATTCGGTGATATCATCAATGTCATCGTCTGTTCCAGGTGAATTCGAGCTGATGGGTCCGAGCAGCAACCAAAGCATCTATACATCGAACTCGCCGATGGACAACCGGTCATCTGTCAACAGTGATATAGGCAGTCGACAGACTACGGGATGGATTAATACGGTAGGTCAAACGACAAAGCTGTGGCTGCGTTCGCACAACTACCAATCAAGTTATAGATAAAAATTAAATTTAAAATTTAAAAAACGCAAAGTATACCGCATAGCACAAGCACAAAACTAAACGATCCCCCGATGCTACGACGCTTAAATTAATTTATTTTTGGTTTTTTCTATCAGGGGTATTTTTTTTTTTCTTAGCCTTGACTGTCCCACTCTTGAGCTTAGTTCTCCTCCCATTCCTTCCATTTTTCTAAGTATTGCACCTCTTCTCGCAAATTAACGAAACAAGGAAACTTATAAATTTAAATAAATCCCGAACTTTTAGGGGGGAGGGGGGGGAGGCAGCAGTATTATACAGCCAGAGACCCTTATGTATAGTTATTTTAACAGATGTGAGAAATAAAATGTCTGCTTTTCTTCTGCCCATCTATTTTTAGGTGCCAATGTCGACAACCACCCTGAGCAGTGGAGCGGGCAGTATCGCGGGCAAGCGTTCCAACCGCAGCGTGAAACCGCCCGCCAAGCCGCAGGACACATTCGTGAAAGACTACGTGAGGAAGAGGAACCTTATATTGGAACTTCTGGTGAGTGCATTAAGATAGGTTGTTCAATGTGAAAAGTGTCACCGGCAAGTGTTCCAACCACACGCCAAGCCGCAGGACACGTTCGTAAAACACTTTTTTAGGAAGATGAACCTCATATTGGAACTTATGGTAAGTGGTTTAAAGTATAAAATAGAGAGCCAAGCCATAATAATTTCAGGCGAAGCGTTGATTATAATTTCCCACTAGGAGCGGTTTCAGACTAGCGTTTTATAGCGCTATTGTAGCGTTTATAATGTCGTATCGGTTTACGAGTATCACATTAAGCGCTTCAAAAAACTGAACGAATTCCAATCAAAATCACTGATTGCACAGCAAAATACTTAAGCCAAAACATAACTATATAAGCAACAATTTAGGCTCAGTCGACGTAGCCCCGCTGTGCGTGGCTCCTATTTCTGTCTGCAGGGTTTAAAGTGACCTATCACGAAGTGGATGACGGGGTCTTAGTTCGCTCACTTCGCTCGTTGACTAGACCCCGCCATCCACTTCGAACCTAACCTGTCCGAGTCGGGGTGCCGCAGGTCCCGAGCTCGCTTCGCTCGCTCTTGCAACCTATGTTCTCCCATCTCGAGTCCGCAACCACAAGACGTCACACGAACGCGCCCGAATGTACCCGAACTCCCGCGGTGCACACTGTTGTCGCTTCGTGGCTCCGGCCCCTCAATTTGAACAATCCTAACGAATCCTGTGTGCTATTTTCAGAAGAATAATATGCTAGAATAGAAAAAAAATAACTCAAATAGTATAACAGTATGTAAAGATATTATTATGGCAGCTCTCAAACACATCCCAAATCCCCAGCTCGATTTAGGTTTTGATTCGGCCACTTGGAACTTTAGTTGCTAGCTTAGATTAACTGTTTCCCACTGCTAGTAGCTCATTTTAGGAATTTTTAATCATTCATAATTTAGCGCTAGTTTAGTAAATTTTTCGCAAACATAGTTTAATGCCGCTCGGTTTAGTAGTATCTCATTATCAGTCGTCCATATAATTATTATTTATTCGCTCGGTTTATTATTTCTCTTTGTTAATTTATTTATTTAGTTAATATATACAAATTTAATAAATTTTTAAATATTTCTTATAAATAATAAAAAATAAAAAAAACATTTAAAAATATAAAAAATTGTAGCCCACCGGTATCGGGAACAGGGTCCAAGCTACCGGCGGTCAGGGCTACAGAGAAAGGAACCTCCTAACAATACGAGCCGTGTCCAGGAGTACCGCTTTCTGAATCAAGCCCTTGATCCAGCTGCCTAACGAGAGCCTCATTAGATGTTGGTCGAGGCTCTTGGCAATTAGGCCATTGGCTGAAACGATTATCGGCACAATGATCGCTGAGTCAACATCCCACATGTCGACAACCTCGCGAGCCAAGTCAAGATACTTGATTTGCTTATCTTTCTCGGCTTTCACGAGGTTCCCGTCATGCGGAACCGTTATGTCAACAATAATTGCGCGCCGCTCTGATCGATCCACCATCACTATATCAGGCTTGTTGGCTACAATAGTCCTATCAGTGATGATGGATTGATCCCAATACAGTGTGATATTGCCATTTTCGAGAACTGGGTCGGGCACATACCTATAGTACGGCACTTCCGATTATTTATTAGGGATAAAAAACGGTTGTACAATCATATGTTTTACATGATATATAAACTTAAAATAATAGCACTTATTGCACAACCAACACCATTATCCACTGATCACTAGCTTATGATTAATGCTACGTGAGTAAAACATATTAAAAATATAATATAATAACAGTGATTACGGACGTTCAGTTTATAAAGAAGAAAAAAAAAATCTTTACAAATAAAAGAGAACAAAATTACGAAGCTAGTATTTGTTCGACTACAAACTTCCTAAATTTGCTAGCGGAAAGGTTTAAATATATCAATGCTCTCAAATTTATTGTTGTAAGAATCCACAAGTTGACGCAGAGGAGCGCGAGAACCAGCATTAGAGTGGCATACTTGGCTGGTATTTGTAGACAGTAAACGGTATGGGCGCGCTCTTCTACGCACTACTGTTCTCGTTAACGTATTAGTGAGCGGATAGAATGCTCAATAGTAAAACTTTTCAGTTTCCGAACTGCTTTCAAATACCAGAATAGTGTTACAATTGGCTGAACCATTTTTTGATGAGCTATCTCTTTGGGTTGGGGTGTTTGGTTACTGCAAGTATTTCTTTATTTGTATGGTTTTAGATTAAGAAAAACTATCATGTCAGATTTGTTTGATGTGCCTATGGTGTTTAAAAACCCTTGTTTCCTCTACAGGCTGTCGAAATAGAGTTCCTAGTAACCTGGCACAACCCCCACGGTCGTCCAGAGCAAGCTGTCCCAGGAGAAGACAACATCAACACGTGGCGCTCCAAGCCCAACCTGGAGCGAACGTGGCGCGACTACGCCAAGCTGGCCTGGGACATCAGCCCCACACTCGCTGTGTTCCTAGCCGAGAGGTGAGCTATTAAGGAAAGAAAGACAGAAATAATAGTACGTGGGGTCCCTCCGCGCATTCACTCTCGCTCGGTCTCTTTCTATTCCCTCTCCATGGTAGCGTCAAACGTTTAACGCAACCTTGTTGGAAGTCGCATAAGAAGCTTCACTTCAATAAAGGTCATCATCATTCTCCTCCCATTATCCCAATTTATTTGGGGATGCAACATGTCTTCTTGTTTCATACTTCTCTGTTAGTTGTCATCTCATCAGACACATCCTTTTTTGCCATATCATCATTCACGGATCCATCGTTTCTTTAGTCTTCCTCTACTCTCATACCCATCACATTCAGACTCTAAACTTTCCTCACGAAATTTTCCTCATTCCTCCGCATCACATGCCCATACCACAAAACATTACTAATACATTACCGACAACCGATTACCGCAAAACATTTTAGTCACCGGCGCCGCATTCCTCGTCAAGGGCAAGGTCTATCGTTTAATAAAACGATTTCTGGGTAAGTGGCGCAATACCTGAGTGGTGTTGGCGCCCGTCACCAGACGAATGACTGAGCGACACGTCAATACAGCCTTCCCACACCGCGCAGCTACTTAGGAACAGCTCCATTGTTCCGTTCCAGCCTTTCCTTACAGTTCTCTCTCAGAGGCTGATGGGATGCTCTTAGCGTGAAGTTGCTTGGTTTTTAAGTTTTTATACCCTGTCTGGACAGCAAAAAATAACCCTCAACCAGAGCAAGCCATCTTTAACTGCAAACAGACAAAATGCTCTCTCACACTGACAATCATCAAGCCAGAGATTACGTTTCACACTTAAATAGACAGGTCGCTCAACCTAATTGTGAACCTTATTATCATAAACGTAAATAATAAATTCCACTTTGTTTTCAGGTTAAAGCACGACGGCATAATATTCGAGCTCCGTCGCAAGGTGCAAGCGCAACCGACTGCTGTTAGTCATGTGCCTCAGGCGCTGAAGTACCTTGTTACTACTGAGACACTGCTCAACGATGCTCATGAGGTTTGTGTCCTTATAACTATGGTCATAGAATTGTTCTTAGCTTGTCATTTACTCAACAACACTCAACGCGGGCAGCGTTGAAGAAGATGAAGTTCGTGATTATATCTTTATGAATAGATAAGTTTTAACATATACGGGGTATAAGGTACAGCCCTTCGCAAACCGACGCTGACTTCAGCTCCTTATTTTGAATCATATTCCATCGGATTTTTTTAATTGTTTTGGGCATGAATCGATCGGATTCCCTTCAAGACTACTCTCATTAGATTTTTCGCCTCTGTATCCCTTTGAAATACATAAAAATACCGAATCAACACGGGGCAAGTGAGCGTGACTACAAGTAAGCTTCCCCACTGGCAAATCAGTCATCATCATTTAAAAATATGCTTTCTGATGAGATAAAAAATTTCATCTACCTTATATTTAGACGACAGAGAAAAAGTCATTTCAACATATTTATGCGAATGTTTCGCACGACAGCAAAATACCAGCCAAGTGCGAGTCGGACTCGCGCACGAAGAGTTTCGTACCATTATTTATAAATATTTATAAAAACGAGCAAAAAAATCATATTCAATCTTTTTTGTATAGGAGCCCCCTTAAATATTTATTTTATTCTGTTTTTAGTATTTGTTGTTATAGCGGCAACAGAAATACATAATCTGTAGGAATTTCAACTGGCTAACTATCACGGTTCATGAGATATATCCTGGTGACAGATGGACAGCGAAGTCTCAGTAATAGGGTCCCGTTTGACCCTTTGGGTACGGAAATCTAAAAACAAGCCTCAAATATTTTACTATTGTTAGACGGAAGAAAACCGAAAAAAAATCTACTAAATCGATACACGACGCGGGGACGCTATGTGACACATCACTAATTTTCTCTCTGGACATTCGACGATTTCGCGGCAATAGTGTTTCGAGTGTATTTACTGTCTAAACCTGGATTACATGATAAATTTGTTTATTATAACTCTTTTAATTACTAATACTATAAAACAAACTCCATGTATGTCTATTCCAGCTAGTCCACATGATAACCTGGGCCCGCGTGTCGCCAGTAGAAGCGCTCTCATACTTCAGCCGTCAGTACCCGCCGCACCCGCTGTCTGCGCAGGCGGCCGTCAACACTCTGACGTCATATCCGTCTTCCGCTGTGCTGCTGTACATACCGCAGCTGGTGCAGGCCTTAAGGCATGACACTGTGAGTGCAGCACAAGCTAAATTGTGTCTTAGTTTCTTTTAGAATAGCGTTGATTTTCAGTTAAAGACTCCTCTTGAGATTACCTCAACACCCTTTGAGGTAATCTCGAGAGGAGTCTTTAGTGGGTCAGGTAAGCTACTTTGTACCTTAGCATCTTTGCTACAACGTGGTATTTCCCGAAAACAGAAGTGGTACAAAATTAATTAAATGTTGTGTCACCAAAACACAAAAAAAATCCAGTATGGTAATATAAAAACTACAACTATTTGTGTTACTTACATAGTTTTTTTTTTATCAATAATAAAAAAAAACTGCTGCTACCTACAAAAGTGTAATACCTTCGCGTCAAAATGTAAGGAAAAACGGTTTTAAAAAACCGGCCAAGTGCGAATCGGACTCGCGCACGAAGGGTTCCGTAAGTACCATTATTTATAAAAACGAGCAAAGAAATCACTTTTTTGTATAGGAGCCCCCTTAAATATTTACTTTATTCTGTTTTTAGTATTTGTTATTATAGCATCAACAGAAATACAAAATCTGTAGAAATTTCAACTGGCTACCTATCACGGTTCATGAAATACAGCCTGGTGACAGACGGACGGACAGCGAAGTTTCAGTAATAGGGTCCCGTTTGACCCTTTGGGTACGGAACCCTAAAAATACCCATGAAAAATTTCTATGGTCCCTAGAATGATTTACTGAGTACATGGCAATCGTTTCTTCTTCGGTGTCACTTCCACTCTGTATATCAATGCATATTGACAACATTTATTTATTTTATTGAATGACGGCACGATAACCGCAATGGTTGAGCGACCCGCTACTGCGCTGCGTATTGCGGGTTCGATCCCCGCACAGAACTTGTATGATCTACAGTTGGTTTGTGTTTGTGAGTTTAAATGTTTGTAAAGGCACCCACGATACAGAAAATTTTCTAGGGAAAGTTTTCCTTTAAAGTTTATTTAAATAAGAACCTTAATAAGGGCGAGTCGGACTCGCGCACGAAGCGTTCCGTACCATTATTTATAAAAACGAGCAAAAAATCAGTTTTTAGTATTTGTTGTTATAGCGGCAACGGACGGACAGCGAAGTCTCAGTAATAGGGTCCCGTTTGACACTGGGTACGGAACCCTAAAAAAGAAAAGAATAAGATATAACGTTATTTTTCTCTCCAGATGGGCTACGTAGCAGAACTAATAAAGTCACTATCGAAGAAATCTCAAGTCGTGGCTCATCAGCTGATATGGAACATGCACACCAATATGTACACGGACGAGGAAATGCAGAACAAAGATCGTAAGTCTTTTCACTATTTCATTATTTTCTTGACTATGTTGAGGTCGGCTTCCGGTATAACAGAATTGATCTAAATACCAGTAGTTTAATTGGGGCCACTGCCTAGCAGTCGTGTCCTGGTGGTAACGACCGCGACACCGAGCTGCAGGTCCGTGAATTCTAACCCAGATAGACACGTTACTTTCTGCATCTACTTCATTACCAGGATGAAACCAAAATTATAATAATATCCTAGAACCATAAAATCATGTGACATACATCATCTGCAATACTGCCCCCGTATTCAAAAACGATTTGATTTCAATTCGGAAACTCAAGATTAGATTATTAATTACGGAATGCAAAAAAAATACAATATTTTATTGCTGACAGACCCCAAACTACAATACAGATCGAGTCTTTACCAATGAAATAAAAAAAATAGTGCGCGGAAGAAGTGAAACTTCGTAATACTACACGCATGCGTTTGAGTGCCACGCATTCACTCTAGTTATTTTATTGAGTTTCTAAATAATATTTTATTGTTTTCTTGTTGTATTATTTTTAGTACATAATTATTACATAAATTTATCGAGGTTGTTCTACTCATGGAAATTGAGCAAAGGCTGGTCACACCGAAGAGTCGAATGCATGACTGTTTGCACGCCATCTTGCGTACCTAGTAGAACTACGTAGTAACAAATCTTGTAATACTGCCATCTTTTAGTGAGTTTTAGAAAATATTCCCTCTCCATGGTAGCGTTAAACTTGTTGGAAGTCGCATAAGAAGTTTCACTTCAAAAAATTCGTTGGCGACAACATATTTATTAATAATTATCAAATTTAGTCTAGAGGTTGCAAGCGCAACAGCTAAACATGTGGGTGTCTTGAGTTCGATTCCCGGATCGAGCAAGTGTTGTTTTTTTCATCGGGAAGTTCTCAGTAGCAACCACGGAGTCTGGAATTGTTCCCGGTTGATGGGGGAAATAGGCTCGCTTATAACATTGGCCACTACATAACGGCCAAATAACAGTGTACCCTAAGGTTCGCCTCTGCCTGACCCTTCGGGGATTATATGCGTGATTTTGTGTTTGTTTTTTTTGTTTTTTTTTTTTGTTTTTTTTCAGCTGCTCTGTACGATATCCTGGTAAGCCTAACAAAGAACATAGTGGACCACCTATCGGGTCCCGCGAAAGCTTTTTACGAGAGAGAGTTTGACTTCTTCAGTCAGATCACGAACATCAGCGGAACTATCCGACCGTTCCCGAAGGGCGCCGAGAGGAAACGAGCTTGCTTGGAGGCGCTGAAAACTGTTAAGGTAAGGAAAATGGGAGGTCCGTGGTAGCTCAAATAATTTGACGACAACAAATATGACTGTGCATTGAAAATTTATCACTTCTATCTTAGCAAATATGAAACTGTGATTTAAACGTGTGAAAACTAAAATATGAATGTAGGTCTTCTCCGTGGATGTGATGGGTAATAATATGCTCAAACCGGACAAGTGAAGAGAGCCGCAGTAGGCATGAACAGATAATTCATATTATCAACCGTTAATAAGTTAAAAGCAAAATTATTTCGGCATAGTCTCCGAGTAAAAAAACTATGTGCAATTCAGATGTCGTTGTTGCTACGGAAAAGAGAAAAAAAAAACATTTATTTAGACAAAAAACTCTATTGGCAAGGCAAGGTTGTTAGTAACAAGAATTATGCTTATAATGTTAGTAATAAAAAAGTAAAAATAAGAAAATAAGACACACCGTCTCTCGTGCACAGTAGGCCTATCGCTTTCGCAACACATGGAGTTCAGTGAACCTACTGAGCAGAACAGTATCGGTTCTCTCGCCAATCATCCTGAGGACGCTATTCGGGCTTCCCCGTACTCAACGCACCACCGACGTAACTTTTTTACGCATCATCATCAGCCTATATTGTTCCCACTGCTGGGATGCAGGCCTCCTCTCTATGAGAAGGAATGGGCTGTAATCCACCACGCGGGCCCAGTGCGGGTTGGTAGATGTCACATGTCTTCGAATTTTTAGTTCTAGGACATGCCGGTTTCCTCACGATGTTTTCCTTCACCGTTTTGAGAGCAGCGGTATTGTATTGTATTGTATTGTATAGCGGGCTGGTTTCCGCAACTCCACGTCTAAAGCGCGTATTTTGCGTACGGGTGGGAACACTATTCCAACCACCCCAGCTCCCCGAGAAAGGCCAGCAGCTCTTTGATGTTGCTGACGATCTCGCGGAGAGTACCTGGGTTACCGAGGTACTTTGCCCTGTATGCTGCAACCTCTGGGCAGTGTAGAAGCACGTGGGCTGCTGTCTCGTCTTCCTCCATGCAGGCTCTGCACAGTGGGCTATCTGTGACTCCTAAGACAAAGAGGTGTTTATTAAAAGAGCCGTGTCCAGTAATAGCGGCTGTGAATATGCGTAGCTGTGGTTTGTTCAGCCGAAGCGCCCGTTTGGTGAGCCGGCCATCTATAGTAGGGAGTGCCTCCTTGGCCTGCCTACACTCACCATGGTCTAGCCACAGTTTGTGGTGTTGATCCCTGGTGCATTTCCTTACCAGAGTTCGTAGATACCCGAAGGGGAGTGGCACGATGGGTTCTGGTCCCACTGCTGCCATGCTTGAACCCCTTCTAGCGAGTTCGTCCGCCGCATCGTTGCCTCGGGAATCGCTGTGACCTTTAATCCATTGTATGGTTATGTTGTTGTGATTACCGACCTGGTTTAGGCGCTGGTGACACTCGTAAATTAACCCGGAGTTGACCGTGTGGAGAGCAGCGGTAATGAAATAAATTACACAAAGCAATGCGCCTGTCTGGGTTCGAACCTACGACTTACTGCTCGTAAGTCGGGGCTGCTACCACTGGGCCACCGCTGCTCTTCCCATACGCATAATTGCGTAGAAGTCAATCTACGCTGGCAATATCGACGGAGCCAGGAAAAACAGCATTTCAATGTTACAAAATTTCTTCATCGTTGCAAAGCTGCGATCACTATTATTTACTCTGTCATAATTATCACGAAGGTTGGACGAAGTGGGACAAACTCAAACTCAAAGCATTTATTTCAATTAGACCATTACGTGCACTTTTGAAAGTCAAAAAACAATAAAAAAAACGGGAAGCTACAGTATCTAAGCGACATACAAGGCTACTAAAAATAATACGATATTTCAAGCTATAGGTTCTTAAAGTTTTTCCTTCCTTTGTGCAACAGGTTCAACCCGGTTGCTATCTTCCTTCAAACCCTGATTCAATGGTGATTGACATCGACTACAAGAGCGGTAAGTCATTACAATATTAGTAAGTTTAGGTTCGCAAATTGCAATAATCAGGAAAAGGGAATATTTATGTAATTGTTTCTACCCTTAAAGTGGATCGAAATGCAATTTTTCTTACGATTAACCTAACCCCTCGGCAATTATAAGCGTGGTATTATGTTATATCTACCAATGGCGCCAAAAGAAGCCCTAAGCCCAGCAGTGGGATCATCATTGACTGATAATGCGATCCAATACAGTCTATAAACGAAAAAAATCCCCTGCCGCATTTGTTGTTTGAATCAAGCTCATATAAATCATATTTTTGTACCAGGTACCCCCATGCAGAGTGCAGCGAAAGCCCCTTACTTGGCCAGGTTCAGAGTGCGGAAGTACGGCATCGATGAGATGGAAGCCATCGCCATGGCTATATCTGCAGGAGAGGATCCTCCCTCAGTAAGTATCAATATACATTTTTACGGACGATAGTTTAACGTGACAACGTCATAACAAAACGTTGATGAAATGATTGCATACTACATAACCTATTATTACTGCACTCGCCGATCGATGCTACTTTTTATTAAAATAAAAGATTCTCTCTTAAATACTTGAAATTATACCAAAATCAAGGCGAACGCAGTACAATAGACAAATTTGAATTATGATAAGCTTAGTTTCTTACAGACATTCAAATACAATTAGGTCGACATTCGCGTAAACATACGTTTACATGGTAACGACCTTATTATCTGCCATTTAATTACACAGAGAATTATCTGTTGCAGTCTCCATCTTTGTTAAGAGCTTTTACACAAGAGTGCAGTATAAAGCTGAATGCACATCCAAAATAAATACGACGCGTACGCATTGTCGTACTAAAATCAATGTGTTTTTAATCTAATATACCTGATTTATTATTTATTTTAATATGCGTTCAGCTTAAATGTGCTACAAACAAGATTCCGCCGTCTGCGCATACATCTTCACTGAATTTTGTTTGCAAAGTGCGTTAAGACAACAATTAGAAATGGGAAAGTAAAACGCTTAAAAATATAAAATTATATTGTTGAACACATTACTATTTAACAATAGTTAATATCGAGTGTAACCACCATTGCTTGCAATAACAGCCAATAGTCTCGAACTCATTGATCCAATAAGGCGACTGCAAATATCACTTCCTCTCATATAATCCCAAATTTCGTTGCAATGTTGCTCAATTGCTTGCTTTGTCCTCTCGTTTCTGTTATCCCACATTTGGACCATCAGACCCCATAAATTTTCAATTGGATTTAAGTCCGGGGATTTAGACGGCCAGGGAATTAGCGTAACTTCTGGATGCTGGCTAAACCAGTTAGACACAACTCTGGCCGTATGCACTCTACAGTTATCGTGAACATAATAAAAGCTCGGAACTTCTTCCCGTGGGTAAACCGTTCGCACTGTCGGTAACATAGATTCTTCTAATAAATCCACATAACCCATTGCATTCGCATGAGAAGAAATCTGAACCAGCTCGCCTACACCTCCGATTCCCATCCAGCTCCACATGTTAGCTGAAATTCGGCCAGATAATTGATTCGGCACTACGTGATCCTCGGCGCATCGTGTATTATTGTAACGCCACAAGGTTATGCGACCGTGCTGAGATTGCTGAGATCTAAAAGATTTCTCGTCTAAAAAGATAACGTTAGTCCAGTCAAAGTTTAAATATTCACGTGCAAAATTTAAACTTGCAAGTTTGTGTGCATCTGTTAAGTCGACTTTCTTACCGTGATGTCTATAGTGCAGTCCAGTAGAGTGCAAATGATTTCTTATCGTTTGTAGACAAACGTCGTAACGTGCCGCAAAATACCGAGAGTGGGAGTAAACGGATGTTCTTCGTAATGATGACGCATGTCAATTTTCTGTTGATTCCTGATTTGACGAACGCCATGATTATATCGTCGTCTATCTTCCAGGGTACCCTCTTCTTCATATCGCCTGATCCAGGTCCTCACTGTGTTTCGAGAAATATTTAACTCTCGATATATTTCTCGTATACCGTAGCCTTGCTCACTGAGAACTATAATCCGAGCTCTTTGTTCTGCCATTATACGATATAAATATAAACGAATTATTTTTATTCTCATACAAATTATTATCTGACACCAATTTCTGAGTGACTTTTTGACTCTATGTCATTTTTTAAACGAAAGAGTTCGGAACATGGTTTTGAAAAAAAAAATACATTTGTTCTGGGTTATAGTTTATTTCAAAGAGTTTGGATTTCATTAAATATGATTATTGATGCTTGATCTAAAATATTATCTATTGCAGTGATGACAAGGTTAAAATTGCATAGATGTCCGACCCATATTGACATAGCTCGCTTAATATTCAAAACGACCTAAGTGCGGCATGCACTGTAAAGGAGGGAAATCTTTGTTGTTTTGACGGTATCAAACGATTTTTCGCCAAAGTGGGTCATGATTCAAATTTGTTGACTGTATATGAAATACCTACTGTAATATAATACTATAGTTCTTAATAATTCATATTGATCTCAATTATAAATAATATTAATATATTGATGTTTTTATGTTATTTATTACAATGTCTGTAATTTTATTTTTATCTTCACTTGTAATAAGTATGTCACTAATAACTCTATAATTATAATAAAACTTATAATTAGAAATTATTATAATATCATTAACAGAGATCGGAATAGGTAGAGTATATTTACCTAAATTTCGAGGAAGGACGTAACATAGAGTTGATAATACCTCGTCTACAATCCCGAAATCATAAACATGACGATTAAATCCAACAAGGTTTCCTGAGAAAATACGAGAAAGCGCTTTTGTTAGTTTTTTTTACTATCATATTTATTTGTTTGCCATGGAAATCTAACGTTTACCTTAATTGAAAAATGTATAGCTAATTTCCACTCTTCTACCAAACAGGAAGACGGCAAAGACCGGTTCACCGGAATAGCTTCGGAAGTATGGCAGGCCGCCATCTTTAAAGTGGGAGATGACGTCAGGCAGGACATGTTGGCGTTGCAAGTCATATCGCTGTTCAAGAACATCTTCCAACAAGTTGGGTTGGATCTGTACCTCTTCCCGTATAAAGTCGTCGCTACTGCGCCTGGGGTGAGTATTTTGGAATGTAGTTATGTACCTTTATGGGTATAATTGTAGGAAGAGCTCGTGGCTAAATAATAACAGCCGCACGGGTCGATTTTTAATTATAAGATGAGTGACCATAATTATATACCGAGTTTTCTCCGTGCCTCGGAAAGCACTCTAAGCCGTTGGTCCCGGCTGTCGTTTGTAGATCTTTGGCAGTCGTTAGTCAGAAGCCAAAAGTGTGACATCCAGTCTTACCAAGGGGTATCGTATTACCCAGTTACTGGGTTGTGGAGCTCAGTCTGGCAGTCGCTTCATGTAAAATACTGGTACTCAGCTGCATCCGGTTAGACTGGAAGCCGACCCCAAGATAGTTTGGGATAAGGCTAGGCAGATGATGATGGGGATAGGTGTTGTTCCTATTTTTAATGAGGCTTGTATAAAGTGCACTATTGTAGTTGTAAGTTACAACTTCAATAGTGTACTGCCTCGTTGGTCGAGTGGTTGCAATAGCGACTGCTGAGCATAAGGTCCTGAGTTTGATTCTCGGGTCGGGCAATTTGTGATTGGGTTTATCCATCGGGAATTTCTCAGTTGCAGCCACGGAGTCTGTGTTTGTGCCCCGTTGATGGCAAGGGGCTCGCTCTCTATTACATGGAACATAACTGGCGAAATGTGGGTGTACTATTAGATACACCTCTGCCTACCTCTTCGGGGATTACAGGCGTGATGTTATGTTATGTATGGAGTGTTAAAACCTTCAATATTTGTGTCCTTGAAGTTATTTCCATGCATTTGGGAATAGAAACCAAAGCTTTTTGGAGCTTATCTTACTATTGTTGCGATACAAAAAGCAACTTTCTATAAAAATTACTACAGCGCCATCTATGACACGACGGAAGAACTAGCATCAATTTCCTACATCGCGCAAGCAGAGTTTACATCGAGTTAAGAGTTTATAGAGAAACCCGATAACAACCGTCGGGCAGTTGCACACCAGTCATAACACCTGTCTGGTCGGAGGATCCTCCCTTTTCTAAGGAGTATCGAGGAGCTTTACACCCTGTTCCTCGTACCCCTAAACTATAACGGGAGGTAAAAGTTAGACTTAGCTACAAAAAACTTTGATTAATCAAAGTATCATATGCGAAGGGGAGATAGCAGCCTTGAAAAGCTGGTTATTGTTGGCAATACCGAAGGCAAGAGTGTACGCGGCCGGTCGCTAACACGATGGTCCGACCAAGTAGAAGAGGCTATATCCTCCAGCAAATTTCAGCAGGTGGTGATGGCAACTTTGGACCGGAGTCTATGGAGGCAGATTGTCCGTTTAAAGGGCTCCAGTGACCACGATCCTCAGTAATGAGGGACCGATTGAAGAAGAAGAAGAATCATAGTATCAGCAAGATATATTACTCCTAATCTGCAATAGGGGATAATCACATTTTTTTTTCTTTGTCTGTTGGGTAGATTATGGAAAAGTATTGGACACGTATTTTTCTTTTTTCACGTGGTCTAAAAATTACGGAAATACATTGAGTTGAAATGGCTCATGACGTCACGTGTAGGTAATTTTTATACCTACTTGTGACGTAGTGAGCCCCCACTCTCTAACTTTAATAAGTTTTAACTAAGTAATTTTTGATATTTAGATAAAACAATAAATACGTGTCTAATACTTTGTATGTGTGCATCCTGTACCTGTCTGACGGACAAAATAGAATTTCCTTTTCTTTACCCAGTCTTCACCCCTATTTTAACAATGCATCCCGTAAAAGCGCCGCATCACTAGAGCATTCGGTTTTAATGTAACACTAAAAGAATTGATTTTGTAAAATACAAGTGATTGTTACAACCTGTATCGTTAAACGTTGCAAACTGTAACGCCCGGTTCTCCTCACACGCTGATGTAATGCTCGAATCTGAAAAGTTACGTTACAGGCGATTTCACTGCAAAATAATCTCTAAATCATTGTGTCTAAAGTTGCAATTCCTCTGTACATCATTTCAGTGTGGAGTGATAGAATGCGTGCCTAACGCGAAGTCTCGCGACCAGCTCGGAAGACAGACCGACATTGGCATGTACGAGTACTTCATCAAGAAGTACGGAGATGAGACCACTAGAGAGTTTCAGGTATGTTACTAACTGTCAACATTATGTATGAGGGCATAAAGGTTTAGTACCAACTTTATCTGTTGAGTGTGTAGCGGCATAGTACAAAAAGTACTGCAGCGCCATCTATGACAAACACAACAAAAAGAACTAACATGAAAATTGACCTGTAGCATACGCTTTCATTCGCAATTTGGACTGAATACTATGTGCTTTACTAGTTCCTTGAAAAATATTGAAATTTTAAATTCTCTGACTTATTTTGACTCCCCCGTTGGTCTAGTGCTTGCATGCGCGACTGTTGAGCAAGAGGTCCCGGGTTCGATTCCTAGGTCGGGCAAAGTGTCATTGAGTTTTTCCATCTGGAATTTCTCAGTAGCATGGCCGGTTGATGGCAATAGGCACGCCGCTCATAACACGAAATGTGGGTGTTACATTAGGTACACATCTCTACTAACCCTTTCGGGATAACAGGCGTGATGTTATAGTATTTGGACTAAATAATTAACATAACAAAAACACTTGTCTACTATTGTACCCTATTTTATTTTTAACCATTTAATTCTGCAGATAACTCATAAGTAATATCAATTAAGGTACAGGCAATAACCTTGCACACGTATATTCTAGGCCGCTCGCCGTTGCTTCGTGACGTCAATGGCCGCGTACAGCGTGATCGGCTTCCTGCTGCAGATCAAGGACAGACACAACGGCAACATCATGCTAGACGTCGACGGACATATCATTCATATAGGTGTGTATACACTGCTTTAGATACTCTACTCAACACAAGATGTTGTTTAGCATCCTCGTCAAAATTCAGGAGGTTGTCACAAAAGACATAAATAATCAATGTAAATTACGGTACCTAGTTAGTTATTATAATTATATATATTAGAATCCCTTAACGTGGTTTAGGGAATAAGAAATTATTGAATAAACGTTTGAGATTGTTTGTATGTGTGAAAGCGCGGTTGTAAGGCGAAAATCAGACGGGCCGCGATTAAAACACGAGTGGTGCACACTTACCGATTTATAACTTTCTTTGTTTTCGTTAATTAATGAGAAGAGGCGTAACACTGAGAAATGTGGAAGGAATGGGGGAGACCTATGCCCAAGAGTGTGACAGTCAAGGCTCAGAAAAAATAATATAAGTTCAAAAAGCATGAAATAAAATAAAATCTAAAAATCCCCCGACACAAAAAGCTCTAAAAGACAAAAATAATTTAATCCAAGCGTCCGCATCGTAGCGTTTGAGGATCGCTAAGCAAGTAAGCACCAAACAAAGCGGACGGTTTTTAATTTTATTTTTAGTTGTTTTGCTAGTTTTATAAAAGCTAAAAAAATACAAAAACAAATAAATTACTTTTGCAGATTTCGGCTTCATGTTCGAGTCATCACCTGGCGGTAACCTAGGTTTCGAACCCGACATCAAACTGACTGATGAGATGGTGATGGTGATGGGTGGCAAAATGGAAGCCCCTCCGTTCAGATGGTTCTGCGAGCTCTGCGTGCAAGCCTTCCTTGCTGTCAGGTGAATATGGCCCTTATAGTAGTAGTAATGTTAGCTTCAAAATGGTGATGGGAGGTAAGGTAGAAGCACCAAGCAAGCAAGCCTTCCTTGCTTTCAGGTAAATATAAACCTTATAATTATATTGTTAGGGTGGTTTTCTTACTGATAAATTGTGACAGTTATGGGCGGTAACATGAAAGCCCCGCCTTTTAGATGGTTCTGTGAGTTTTGCATGGAAGCCTCCCTTGCTGTCAGATGACTATGGACTTAGGCAGCCGGGATTTCTGTGGAAGTCATGTGTGGCAATGGTAACGGTAACGCGCCTGGTACGAGGCCTTAGCGCTGATTTTGTTACAGCCTTTATTTAATAACTAAAAAATCGTTGAAAATATTTAAATAATAGATAGATTCAAATTTGTCAAAAAGTAACTATCAGTGCACTAAGACCATTTTCCAAAAAACTACAACGGTTAAGGTATCTGCTCCTCCTGCCCTATCACGAAATTCCACCCTGTATGGCCCCCAAAAAAAATAACAATTAAACAAGAAATAAGTGGCATCAACAGTTGGCCTACGAAAACATAGAACATAATAAGAAATGCTTGTAAAAGGCTGCTAAGCCTTAAGTAACAACATAAAATAACACCAAGATTGTACACTTAGTTCGCTACAAAAATTTGACTTTGACTTTGAAGAAACCAATTCAAATTGAACTATGCAAATAAGGAGTAAACGACGTCATGCATTAAGACAGTTACATCAATTGACAAGACGTTGCTTCATGTAATATACAGGGTGTAACGGAAAGGGTATATACATACTTAAGCGTGTGCTATAGGCTATCCAACTGAACATGTTTCTCATCATAAAACATGTTTTTCAGCAAAAAAAAATATCTGCTGCCCCATAGAAAATTGCAATACCTATTCGAACCAAATGTATAGGCAGCAGATATTTTTTTTTGCTACAAAATTTTTTTTATGTTGAGAAACATGTTCAGTTTGATGGTCTGTAGCACACCCTTAAGGATGTATATACCCTTTCCGTTACACCCTGTATAGGTATCCAGTGACATCCATTTACACTGGAAGCCAACTCCAACATGTGGGAAAAGGTTAGGCAGATAATCAATTGCCAAGCCATAAAAAAATTACAAATATTTCTTTTTGCGCTGGGACATGACATTTTGTAAAATGTCAAAAAAAATAACAAACCTTGGATCATATACAACGCATAACAAATATTTATAAATACATTAGAACTGAACAAAAAAAATACAGCTTGCACGTCGTGACTGTCACAAGCACGTTACCACTCAGCATTTTGGTGTGCTATGGGAAGCCTATAACGTGTTTCAACGTGCTATCTCCAAAATGTAACGCCTTCGTAAGATAACCTTAATCTTCTCTCCTTCCAGGCCCTACCAAGAAGCAATAATATCAATGGTGTCCCTAATGCTGGACACAGGCCTCCCCTGCTTCCGAGGCCAGACGATCCGCCTACTGCGCTCCCGCTTCGCGCCCAACTCCACCGAGAAAGAGGCCGCAGCGTATATGCTGTCCGTCATTAGAAACTCCTTCTTGAACTTTAGAACTAGAACGTACGATATGATACAGTATTATCAGAATCAAATTCCTTATTAGATTCTGTTTTTTTGTTGATAGGAAAATATTAAAAGAGTTTTGGTTTTGGAGTGTAGTTGAAATAACTGAAAACGTGTTACCTTATCGCCTCGAGATACACGCTTAACCTTTTGAACGCTAGAGCATAAACGCATGCGCCTGCCCTCCACACCAAGCCACAAAATCACCGCAAATATAGATCTTTGCGGTTAAGTTTAATTTCTCCATATCCATGACATAATTTAATTCTGTTTCAAGCAATTAAATAAGGACAAGAGCTTAAATATTTAAGGTATAAATATAAAAACACACAAAAGTCTTGTCACGTATATGTGACAATTGCGTTCGAAAGATTAAATGACACGCGTTTTGAACAGCGAACGCGGTGAAAACAAAATTTTGTTAAAAGTTCTAGCTTCGGCTGGCGGGAACAGTTGACGCGTGTGCGTTTCGCATGACGCATTTGGCTGTTTCTCTACATTTTGTCGGAATATGTGAATTTTTGTCGCGATATCTGTCATGGTTCTATCAATATTAATTCCTTAAAACTCCCCTTTTTCGGGTATTCAGTTATTTCAATTACATCTTCTGCGTTTATCCATGAGGTCGGTGACCACTTAAAAACAGGTGGACCATAGAAAAGTTAGTCGCTTTATAGTATAAAAATCTAGACAAAAGTTTTGGTGATTTGACCTGTGCATCGTTGGTTAGGTAAAGATTATCTTCTTAGATGTGGTACATATTTTTTCGCGTTGGCATTACCTATACAGCGGAAAAGCAAAAGTTACTGGTTACCGCGACGCTACGGTGCAGACACAAAGAAAACAAGTGACAAGTGACGCGTGCATTATAAATTGTATGCAATACTATGTATTAATTTATATACTTTGGGGGGAAGCGCCATGATAGCCCGCGAAATTCAAAATTTCAAACGGTTTTTGCGAATTCAATCAGTACAATCCTCTAAGTTCATATAATTAAATTACTATTTCATGAAAAAATTAGCAAAAAAAAAAAACCTAAGTTCTTAAAGTGGCCATTTACCGAAATGGATGTAGAACGATCGTTTTTATTTTATTTTTTTATAAAACCTTGTCCCACACGATGAATTTCTCCTGTATCGTAGGTTCGTTAACAAACATTTTAACTCGCATACACAAACAGCCAGACCTTTCGGCTTTTATTATGCATATTTCGACGATTTTAAATTCAAATTATCTATTTTGTGAACATAGTTAAAAATGTGGTAGGTGGTAAAATATATAATATTCAGAAACTATCAAGTTGCATATATTCCGGTCTGTATTGATCACCATTGTAGGCAGTTTTGGTGATGGCATAAGATAGTAACTTGACACATGAGATTTATGGGACGCTTGCATTTTCCTATAAAATCACCTCTCATTGTTATTTCTGATGGTTATTTAGGAGAAGAATATAAGTATTATTATTTTTGTGTTATTAAAGTACTTAGGGGTCGTCCTTTACTCACGCCAGGTTTGAACAGGCCCCCCTGTTTAAACCTTATGTGATTCATTAAGTGATCATAAAAATAAATCACGATTAATCACAACGAAGGGGGAGGAAAAAATGTAATGTAATGTCGTGGTTTTTTTTTCATGGGATGATTAATTTGTAACGTGAAACATATTTTTTTTTTATCAATAGTAAATTTAGAGTCTAGAAAACACGTACAAGCGAATTTTTATCTAATAAATCTGATTGATGGAGGTGGGCTGGTCTTAAACCTCACGACGTATGCCAAAGAGGAGTGGGGGGGGGGGCTAAAAAAGTGGCCTAAAAACCTCACGTGATTAAAGGATGGCCCCTATCCATAATATGTTTATGGTACAGACGGCCTTATTAAGTAGTTACCCCCCTGGCGTATTCGGCGGGACTGTAGAGGGGTTAGCACATACTAACGCTGTCTGTACATTTCGGTTTTGTAGTTTTGTCTGTCCTCGTCAAATTCAAGGAGGGAACTATACTAATGATTCTCGTCCCGAATCAATAATAAAATGGGTAGGTAATTTTTATTTTTTTTCCTTATTTACGGAAATCGGTAAGTGTGAACCACCCGTGTTTTAAACGCGGCCCATCTGGTTCTTGCCCTATAACCTCGCTTACACACATACAAACAATCTCAAACGTTTATTCGATAATTTTTTGTTCCCTAAACCACGTTAAGGGGGTTATTCTGAAATATTGACAAACTTAAACAACCAAAAAAATCGGCGTTTATTAATAATTAACTAGGTAACGTAATTTTAATTGACTATTTATGTCTTTTGGGACCACCTCCTGAAATTTGACGAGGATGCAAAACAACACCTTGTATGTTTGACTTTTTCTTTCTTGTCATTTTTGCAAACAGGTACTGTAGAATCAACTGCACATTAGGGGTAACAGTTTGATATTAACAGAGGATTTATGTTTTAGCAGTAAGGGTCATTTTCCTAGTTCAAATGTTAACACTGTTGTGGACTTTTGGTAATTTATCGAAGGATCTAACACGCCATCGAAATTAAACGCCATCTTACGACATCAATATTTTTATTAAGTAGACCTATTTATTCTCCTGCGAATTGACAACATTTAGATTTATAGTGAATTGCAATTGCGAAATATTACTACGATATAAAATTATCTTAACTACTATTGAGGAAAAATAGTTTACAAATAATCTGTCGAATTCGAACTGTTTTGAAAGCAAAACTAGAAAAGTTTTACAGTAAAATGTTTAGCCAAAATATCTTAGAGAAATTAAAGCTTCAGGGAAGTTACCATGTCGTCTTAAAGCAGTTGTCATTCCAGTGTGAGAAAGAGACGGAGCTATAAAGAACGTACAGCGCCGTCTCTTTCCTGCTCTGGAAAAAGATAAAAAAATACTGTCTTAAGAGGTCATGGTAGGCTACCAGGACTTATTTCAAAATATAATCTAAAGATTTTTTTTACAAATTATTAACTTCTAGTTCAATATGTAAATTTCGAAAATTCCTGTAATCGTATTAATTCGTTTATAATAAACTATTTTTTATAATAATACTTCGAATAACATTCTTTTTGAACATTGTGTTCTAGAAATCCTTAAAAACTATGATTATTATTTACTGCAAATATACTTGCACAAAGAAGAAAAAAAAATATTAATAATTTATTTAAAATCTTAGAGATAAACGCGCTGGGCGGACTTATTATTTAAACACTACGATTCTAAAAATATCCTTTTCATTTCAAAAGTTAATAAGTGCTGTGCTTAATAACAATGTGCACATTTAATTTAATTTATAAATAAATACATCAAAGAATTAAAGCTACTTACAGAATAATTATAACTAAATATTTACAAAAAAAAAGTACTAGTTTGTATAAAATTAACTAACTAAATAAACAACAGGACGCTTAGGCATCTGTACTCCTCCACATGGCTGTCAAGATTTTTAGTTATATCTAAAGGACAGGTTTTAGTTGAATTTTTAGGATGCCTTAAGCAAACTTAGGTTTTGACACAATTGACCGCCCGAAAAAAATATATTTAAAAACAAACTTTTGAAACTTAGGTGTGACGGTTTTCTCATTCTACTCAGCAAAACCTTTTAATTGATACCCATACAATAGGGGATATTCCTATTTTTTTTTTCTTTGGCCGTCGGGTAGTTTATTAAAAAGTATTGGACACGTATTTTTTTCTTTTTTCACGTGGTCATAAAATTACGGAGATATATTGAGTTGAAATGGTGCATGACATCACATGTAGGCAAGTTTTATACCTACTTGTGACGTAGTTAGCCCCCACTCTCCAACTTTAATGAGTTCTAAATAAGTATTTTTTTGATATTTTGATAAAACAAAAAATACGTGTCTAATATTTTTGTATTACCTGTCTGACGGACAAAATAGAATGTCGTTTTCTTTACCCAGTCCGATCCCCTATTGGGGTGCATAAAAACGAACTAGTCCGCCATTTTGGATTTGGAAAGACGTCACTTAGCTAACCATGCATTGTAATCCAAACTGAACGTGTATATCAGCTCAATAGATTAGTGATAACTGTTTTAAAATTCAGTTGCAAGATTTTACCAATACAAACATTTCAAGTTACTTAAATAAAAGCTTGTAAGGGGTGGTAGCTTAGACACTGCATGCGTTTCAAATGACCTAAATAGTCGTTAATTAGCTTGATGTTATTGAAAATTGGTATTTACAGTCAATCAACCAAACATTTAAATTTTCGAAGGAGTAATTTACCCTGCTCTCCAGGCATTCCAAAAGTTTTACGCAGATTTCTAACCCGAACTTTTGGCTCAAACCTTACTAGCTATGTGAGTAATCCTTCAACTTCTCACAGGCGATCATATAGTGTCATAAAAAAAAAAAAAAAAAAAAAAAAAACGAAAGCCAAACGATTAATATGTCGTAAGATTTGCCCATCACCATACTTAAATGGCGCGAAAATTGTAACTTACGATCTTTAGCATCAGGTACCCATTACGTCCAGCCAAGCTATATAAACCAGTTTATGCGGACCTCTCATTGTATTGGAAATCTATACAAAGCGAGGCTATATTATACTGGAAATGTATAGTTTGGTGTGGCGCCGTGTGTTCCAATGTAAATAGAAATATGATCATTTTTTAACGCGGTATCTAGCGTTTTAAATCTTTGAAAGTTGTCTGCCTAGCGCGTTATGTTACATACTTTTAGTAAATACAACAAATCATTGACACACATAATTAGTATTAAAACATGGTCAGCATACCTAACAGAGATTCTATCAAGATTCGTATAAATAGAACACAGAGATTTTTTTAAAGTATTAACAATGTTTTCTTATATTTATCGTTATCAAACAGACATTTATTGTGACATAATATAATTTTGGCGTGCCACCTAAAGAATTAACAAATGAAGGTTTTTAAACTATTGCATTTTTATACAAAAAATAACTTCGCAAACGTCAGAACAAAGATAATTTTTAATGTCATAAATATCCAAAATAACATCATACATTTTTAATTGCAATAGAAAAGGACTTAGTATGCGTTACATAAAGATCAAAACCAAAAGGTATTAAATGATTCTTTAAAAAATAAAGCTTTTAAAAACAAATGGTTATAGAACAAAAAAATGATTTAAAAAAGGAATGCTTATATTTGATTAGAGTTTGAAATTGGGATGAGAAAAGGGTGATACGACTTGTTATATTATAGATCATGGGTTTTAAAGAAAAAAAAAACAGAAGGTATTTTAAATCATTTCACCGAATTCAACACTGTTTCCGTGTGGTTCAGTGTGGTGAGTCCTGTAACCATTTTTTTTTAATTTTATTATGATTTATGTGTGGGTTCGTACTTATTTTAGCCGAAGGTTAATTAATACAAAAAAAATATTTAACAAAGGTGTATGGGGACGGATTTGGAATAAAACCTAATGGGGGACGGAGATTTTTTTTGTAGAAATAAATACGGTCAGGTTTTCAAAAGTAAACATAACACTCGCCCAATTACATAAAGAGTTAAAAAAAACTACGTGTATTCTAAAATTGAGGTAATAATTAAGTCTTAAAATTTATTAGTTTTGGTGGTCTTTTTCCTAGTGATATATAGGATTTTGGGAAAAGAGTTTACCATTATATAGACACTTATATACTAACATCAATAAATGTTTGATCTTACAGACTATAAATACTGTATTTTTGAATATATATCAATCCTAACCTAGCTAAGAAGCTTCGCCAACAATATAACTCCAAAGGAAAATCCAATTTCTGACTTGCGTTAAACACAGAAGAGCTAAGTTATTTTTAACTTATAATATATATATATATATACAGGGTCAAAAACGGTAACAGCGGTCTTCAGCCCAAAAAAAAAACTTTTTTTATTTCGTTTTAATAGACGTATCAGTGCTCATCACATGTATTAAGTATTGCTAGCTTATTTAATCATAAATTATTGACCCTGTATATTCATTAAATAACAGAAATTCTAACTAAAATTTGTAAAAAAATAGTGATCAATAATAGCTCCTTCTAAAACTAAATTTTAACAGCCTGTATGATGTTACCATAGTTCTAATAATATGTCAATAAATTATGTATATCAAATTATATATTAGTGAAGCCGTTTTGAATGTTTATGTACCTAAGTGAATAAAAAAAAACCTATTTATTGTACAACTAGTACTTAGAAGATTTTTAGGCCAATTTCTAGTTTAGCTGTCCATGTTAATTGAATGTTGTTGGTTTTATGTAAGCAAGGATTAAAATGTTCGTATTTTATTCGTTTTCACTTTTATTTCAGCAAGTTTTATGTATGTTCATTATCAAGAAAACTAAGCAACAGCTGAGTGACTGCCTAAATAACATATTTCTAGTTAAAAGCCATGACAAATAAAAACTAGTTGATATCAATATTGAAAAATAACTAAGATTATTAAATGCACAGCCTTTTTTAAAGCTTATAGTATTTTTAACACGTAAATTGTATTATTTTTAATAGAAGAAAATTAAGTTTTTATTATTATCCCAACCAAAAATCCTTGCTTATGTGAACTGTATTTTAACCATATTATTGTGAACGAGGTGTGTTTTTTACTTGTCTTCTAAGGTAAACAAATATAGTGACATGCAATTTAATTTTTAATACAAAGGCATTTTAAAATGGTAAATTCCAAATAGTTTTTATTGCCATTCCATAAAAATCGCTTACGTAAAACAAGACGTTCATAGGAATATTAGTTTGTTACGGATGTCAAAACGTATATTTTTAGGAGGCTGTGCCCTATAGATTTGTTTTCCTTATGAAATTAAGTTACAAGAGATTCTGGCTGCAACTACAAAATTAAAAACAGAAATTTACTGTAATAAAGGGACACTATATTGAACAAAAATGTAACTTTTTTAGTGTTGGTAAATAGAGAAAAACCTCAGTAATTTGTCTACATGACAGTTTTGTTTCTCTGATTAATATAATGTGTGTAGGCCAGAAACTTTTGTACCTGTTTAAAAGTAAAAACACACTAGGTATTTGTTAAGTGTTGTGTTATAAAATTGTGTATATATATTATTGTTGATGGTACTTTTCTGACATTCCTCTGGATTATTCATGTTTGAACGAATATATCTGGTTAAGGTGTCTGAAGCGTTTTATTTCTTACTTTATTTTCAGAGAATATTTTTTATTCCCGATTGCCACCCGAGAGCAGTCCATTGGTGGGGGCGACTGGGAATATTCGCTCCTGCTGACGCGTAGAACTATGCTGTGATATGATATTCAGCCAGTATGAAAAGACTTTGTCAGATTAACTGTATCTCTCTTAGTATTAGGTATTTAGGTGTCGGTTAGAAACGGGCATAAACCTAAACCACAAAGTTAAAGTTTCGTAAGACTTTATAAACGCTTGGAAATGTTTTTGCTGGATCTTGTAATTTATATCATCATATCAAAATAGACAGACTGAGAAAGTATGAAGTGCTAAAATATATTTTTAAACACTTATACCTAGTAAGAATTTTAACATTTAGGTAACAGTGTAATTTAAAAAACATGGTACCCGCGTTTGGCTTCGCCACAGTCGAGTAAAATAATTATCACACCGACAGTCTTAAATTGGGCAATCACAACAAACTTTCTTTTGGCTGCCTAGTCATTGGCATAGGAATTCGAAACACACTGACATACAAACAGACAATAAGAGGCCTCGCGCAGTACGCGGCCACTACCACGACTTTAGGCTGCAAAAGCTCCGACCAGGAAGAAAGTTTGGTCACAAATCGGGCGTCCGACCAGCTTTGTTCAAGATAGCGGCCAGTCATGCAACAAGTCGTGCTCCTGGCCGCGTAGTTTGAAAGGTCCCTTACACTACACCTTTCACCTTCCTTATACAGGGTGTAACGGAAAGGGTATATACATCCTTAAGGGTGTGCTACAGACCATCAAACTGAACATATTTCTCATCATAAAAAAATTTTTGCAGCAAAAAAAAAAACAGCTGCCTATACATTTGGGTCGAATAGGTATTGCAATTTTCTAAGGGGAAGCACATATTTTTTTTGCTGCAAAAATTTTTTTATGATGAGAATCATGTTCAGTTTGATGGTCTGTAGCACACCCTTAAGGATGTATATACCCTTTCCGTTGCACCCTGTATAAGTATTTGGTAATGCTTTATTGATTTCACATGTATTTTGTAGATGATTACCAAAAAATTGCAAAGTCTGAATTGTAAAATCTGTGAGCGCTTTCTTAGGTTGGAGAACCATATTGATATATTTGTGTACATAAACAGTTCTGCCGTCCAAGTACACCATGAACAATCCAGATCCTCATGCCATGGACGTCCACCACACCAGATATCCAATTGGTACCGGCGTACTGTGCTTGTTCGCCAGCCTCGATTAACCACTGAGGAAAAGGTTCCTGGGCCGGTACAGTTGACTGGGGTGACGCGGGTCCCAGGGGTGCTACAGCTGACTGGGGTGACGCCTGTTCCAGGGGCGGTACAGCTGACTGGGGTGACGCCTGTTCCAGGGGCGGTAAAGCTGACTGGGGTGATGCGGGTCCCTGGGGTAACTCGTATTCCATGGGTGAAGCAGTTGCCTCGGGCTCCTCAGGCGACTCAGGCTCCTCAGGAGAAGCAGGTTCTTCCTGAAAACTATGAGCCCCCCACCCCAAAGCTATGGGTGGCTCCTGAGACGAAGCAGGTTCTTCCTGAAAAGTATGAGCGACCCATCCAAAAGATATGGGTGGGTGCTGGTGGCAGGGTAAAGCTATATGTGGAGGATGGTGGTAAGGTAATGGTATCGGTGGGTGCTGGTGATATGGTATGGGTGGCGGAAACCCTTGGTTAAGAATAGGAGGTGTCCCCTGCATCATAATCACTGGAAACTGTTGAGGTTCTTGTGGTGGGTACATTGTAGTACTATTTGCCGTGTACACCGGTACCATATTGTGTTGAAGACCATATTGTATCATCTCTGGCTGTGGCCACCTTGGTGGAATGTGGGTGCCGTCGGATCCATCATTAGGATTGACCACAGGGGCTGGGACCCACTCGCAGTTATTCATGGTTTACGATATCGAATAATACCTGCGAAATATTTCCTTCAGTTGGAGATAAATATCCAAGATATGAAGCGATGACTGTTTAAATGTGATTATCAGGGCTTGCGACGGCAATCAATGCTGCAGAATTCCTCCTGTAGCCTTGTCCTTGATGACTGACCTAGCAGACACGTCCGTCTGCAGCTACGCTTTTCAAAAGTATTCAAGCACTAAAACACGAATTTTCGCAATAGTTCCATAGTACTTTGTCCAACAAAGGAAAATTGGCACCACTTGCACTGGTAAGTGTGGAAAAATTAAATCGTTCAATGTTTGTCACCTACCGAATTATGAAGAACATTATTGTGCAATATTTGTTCATAAACTGAAAGTCGTTTAATCAGCAAAACGTCTTTGTCCCAGCACTGGTTAGGTATAAGATAGCCTTCACACATACGTCTTTGGTTTCAAGCGCGCGCGCGCGAACGTAGCGTTCAGACGAACGCTGTTTCACTACGTCACCGTTCTAGCTAATCTAAGTCCAAGATCTTTAAATATTCAGGAACTTTGATAATCGACTAGTGAGCCCGATGCAATGAAGGGCGATAGCGGCAACTATTGATTCATGAAAATTGCATTTGAAGCTTCGGGAAAAGTGAAAGGGGGGACGGGATCTGACAACCAATCACGGCTCACCGGGAACTTTGAATTTCGGCGGGATTCAACGGATAATATTTGCATAAACGATCCGATAGTTTCCACCGGTTACTTTTATACTTGGAACAGTATGAAGACCAACGTAGGTACTTGTTTATGCACCCTTTCTTATAGTCACAATATATTTTAAACTTTATATTCTAAATATTAATAGCTAGTACACGAACAGGGCTTGACCTATCAAGGTCATCTGCGCACATAGGGATGAATTTTATCTCTTTGGTGGGTCCAAGGGGTGAGACATGATCACGTGATTGAAAGGACTGTTCTGATTGGCCCGTCAATCATTGCTTTGTAATTAAAACACTGTAGTGCATCAAAAATGGCTAATAGAGATTGGATTCGATAGTTTACTTTTCTAAATGCAAGGAACAAAGTAATATAAGTAATATACAAAATAGAGCACTGTTTATTATCCAGTTAATACATAAGCAGGTATAATTATACAGAAGATGTACAGCATGCCTGTAATCCCCGTAGGGTAGCACTTTTAGCCAGTTATGTGTAAGTCCCATGTAATAGTAGGCGAGCCTATTGCCATCAACTGGGCACAAATCCAGACTCCGTGGCTGCTACTGAAAAATTAGTGACCAATAACAATTTGCCCGACCCGGCAATCGAATGCAGGACCTCATGCTAGCTCACCGTCCGTCCGTCATAGGACAACAGGCCGTGTCGACAGCGCGTTCGTGTTCCACTCGCGCCTCAGGGAGATGTCAGCAAATCGGAAGGGGACCGACAGGGCCAATGCCTGCCAGGGTTGCGGGACTGTTCGAGAGATACCGTGGCCCTGGAACACAAAAGGCTAAGAAGGAACATGGATGGGTTTTAGTCAGTACAAGTCTGACACTCCCTTCGGCTCAGTTTTCCTTTGACTGACGTCGAGTTGGGGGTTGATATTTTTTTTACAGAAAGGTTACATTATTATTAGCACACACGCAATGTTTCAATATGCGGAAACGCGCAGTTTTTGAGAAAAAAAATATTGAAAATTAATTATTTTTGCAATATTTAGGTCAATCCCTATCACAGATTATATAGAATTCTGGCCATTGAATGTATTTATGTAGAACATACCAAATTTGGTTGCAAGAGCGAGCGAAGCGAGCTCTGGACTTAGGGCACCCCGACTCGGACAGGTTAGGTTCGAAGGGGATGGCGGGGTCTAGTGAGCGAGCGGAGCGAGCGAACTAAGACCCCGACATCCCCTTCGTGTTAGGTTACTTTAAACCCTGCAGGCAGAAATAGGAGCCTCGCGTAGCGGGGCTCCGTCGACTACGCTTTTTAGGCGAATACAATATGTTTTGAGGTTAGGTTACATTGATTGGTTTTTCTCAAGAACGTTGCATTACCTTTTCACGGGAGTGGTGCCAGAGGGGAAGTGGCACACCCCTCCACACCCTCCCGCCCCCTCCGCCTGCCAAACGATACTAGATTATTACGAGTGTGATACGTGACTTAGAAAAGTGTAACACCGAATAACACGTCCCCGTAAGTTTACGAATACGAAACACTTAACAACGAATGCACGCTACCACGAAAAACTTAACGCCGTAGCAATGCGATCTCGAATAACTAAATCTCTAATAATCACTTTTTCGAAACACTTAACAACGGATGCACGCTATCTCGAAAAACTTCACGCCGTAGCCATGCGATCTCGAATAACTAAATCACTAAAAGTCATCGTAAAAAGTCTTTATTCATATTACAATCAACTAAATAGATAAAAAATAGTACATTGTTACCCTAGGGGTAAAAGTAACTTATTTAGGCCCGAGACGGGGTTTTTTAATAGTTCGAGGGACTAAATAAGTCTTTAACCCGAGGTAAACACTATGCTTTTCATTACGAATACAAGGAATGCGTGCTTTCGTTGTTAAGTGTTTCGTATTCGTAAACTTACGGGGACGTGTTATTCGGTGTTACACTTTTCTAAGTCACGTATCACACTCGATTATTACCCAAACATTTCCTCAGAATTAAAAATTTTAAAAATCTCGAAAAGGGGGGCGCGTCGCAACTTTTCCTTTTAAGGGGTGGTTGTACCCCTCCCCCCCTCTCCTCCCACTCCCCTCCCTCCCCTCAATTCGACGTCAGTCAAAGGAAAGTCGTACCCTCCCTTCCGCTCCGCCCAGAGCGGGAGTCATATTTGATGATTTCCTACCCGAAAAAAAAGGACCTCATGCTCAGTACTCGTAGTCTCGGTTACAACAACTAGACCGATGAGGCAGTCGAGGCACTCGTAATGTCTCCATAAAATCCCGAAATATTTTTTAGGTTCCGAACAAGTTGCTGACGAGGCAGTCGAAGCACTCGTAATGTCTCTATAAAATCCCGAAATGATTTTTAGTTTCCGAAATAAAGCTGTTAAATCAGATGGAGGTATTATACACATGTTAAGTCCTACCTGCTTCCTTAAAGTTAAAGGAAAATTAACTCTAGGTACCGACCTCTGTTAATAAACCACGCAGGAAAACAAATATTGAAACTTCGGAAAAAGACAGTACCTACATACTATAATTTAATAGCGATGGCGTTTTAAAACAACCTAGAAAGACGTAGCGACCAAAAATGTTTGTACCCCATTTCTAAATGCCAAAACATGTAAATGGTGTCACCTTGTTTCGCAGACAGAAATTTCACAGAAAATTCGTTTCCCAGAAAATGTTTCACATAATATTTAGTCACTGTATTTTTATTTCGAATATTTTTGTTTCAACTAATATTTACTTGAATGAAACATATATTACAGAAACACAATTCAAATAATTTTACAACCCCTTTTTTTATTTGACAAACATATTAATCAGCAGAATTATTTTTCAACGAATATTGTTTCTTCGATGTATGTTTCCATGGTATTTTATTTCAACGAAATTATTAACATGTCGTACAACAAAAGTTAGTGACAGAAACGAATGGCTGCAAACCAGACTCCACGTAGTTTTGTCTGCCCTACCCCTAGAGTGTAATTTAAGCCCGCGTAGGCGCGGAGGGATGAGGCGGCCCGCGAGCTGAGGAGCAGGTGGTATCTATCGCTCGCCGCCGCGGCTGAGGTTGGCCAGCACGCCGAAGCTGCGTTGATGAGCGGTAATACCATCTGCGACGAAAAACTCGCGTTGGTCCGCCGGAGCCCCGCAGCCCCGGAGCCGTGACAGAAACCATGCCTGTTGCATGCTGCATACTTGCTTGCACGATGCATGTTGCATGCTTGCTTGCATGCTGCATGCCTGCTTGCATGCTACATGCTTGCTTGCATGCTGCATGCCTGCTTGCATGCTGCGTGCAACAGGCATGGACACCATTAATGAGAATAACAAGACTGTTTTCCTGCTTGACAAGAATTTAACCGCATTATTTTTGTGAATGTGGTGTTGTAATTTTAAAGGAGCGTATGTATTTTTTAAAGGTATGAGTTTTAGAAACTGTCACTCGATAAAATGTTATTCTTCTTATTAAGTTTTATGTGAAACAAACAATATGTGGATAAAGAATATTTGATTTGTTAATCTATGATATGAATACTCTAACATTAAACTTTATTTGAAACAAAAATCAGTGATTTAAATTTCATCAAAGTAAGTATTCTGCGTATTGATTATTCTATGAAATGATAATATGAGAAAAAAAATATATGAAACGAAATTCGATGAAACAATTAGCGATGAAACAACGCACAACCCATGTAAATACCTACTCATGATCTTTGTTCTAGAGCCTTGACACTATTTAATTCTAAGTTAACTTTTATTCTAAAGCTAAGTAAGTAGGTACTCATCTACTTCATACAGGAAGATACAACGAATGCGTTAAAAATTATCACAAACATGGACAAAAAACCCCGTTTTCAGCGTTATTCATGGACATGACGAAGGCGTTCGATTTTGTGGATCACAGAATCCTACTCATTAAATTAAATAAGCTTGGAATTAGGGGTAATGTCCTAGAGGTTGTTGAGTCGTAGGTACCTACCTAGTCGATAGGAAACAAATAACTAAAATAGCAAAAGTTTGCCCAAGAACAAAAACAGAAAAAACCTACCAGTCGAAACAAAGGTTTATAAATTTCGGCGTGCCCCAGGGTCCTAGGTCCATTGTTATTCTTATGCTATGTAAATGATATACCCCTAACTATGGAACAGCCCATGACTCTATTTGCTGATGACTGTACCAGGATATTTATAGGAAAAAACTCAGAAAAATATGGAAATGATTTAAATAATAGTTTAACTTAAGGTAATGGCCTTCAAACCCTATCGATTCCCTACCAGCGAACTGTACACGCTATGGAAGCTACCTACAGTAAGACACTCTTTTGTGTTAAGTACAGTGTTGCGGAAACATTCAAACTTGTCTTTTGACCCTGAGTTTAGAAAACAAAAACGTAAAACTGACAGAGTCTGCCCGACATCAGCTGTTAAATTGGAAACTGTCCGCCGGCAGTTCACTTTCTGCAGTCCCGTGCTTTATAATAAAATAAATAAAGTTCTTACCATTTATCCGTGCACTCTCCGGGATTGCAAAAATATTATTGATAAATGGCTTCATACTCTCACATACGAAGAATTGGAAACCTTAGTCAAACCCTAAATATTAATTTTTCATCCGCAGCGTAGAGTGTGCCCAGTGGGAGGTTCCACAAGCACACTCTACACTTACACCCCACATACATGCACTACACTCGCACACAACACTCCCAAATGCACAACATTAAACACTTACCTATTTGTTTTTTATTATTATCGTTTTTTATACTACTTTAATTTTGTACTTGTATACCTGTATGTCTGTTTAATTTTAATGCTAGTATTTTATTTTATTTTTTAATTTTTTAACCACTACTGTCTTTTTTTTTTTTTTCTCTTTTCCTCATTTTTGAATTTTGGAACGATGTTATCTCCCTCTTGGAGGTGGGCGTTAATAGCTGCGACACAGTTTTGCAACTAATGTAGCTATTTACGTACGCAATCAATTTTTAATTTTTTTTTGTTTCAATAAAGATTATTATTATTATAAAAAAAAAAATATTAAATGGTTAACCGGTAGCAACCTAGGTAAAATTAATTTCGGAAAAACACATGTCATGCATTTTAACCAGCGAACGACTTCTGTAAATCCAACAGATAAATACGAACATAACAACATTTTTAAAATTGACAACACTAAATTTCTAGGGCTTTGGTCAGATCGGCACATGACAAGGAAAATACACGTTGAGCATTTAATAAAAAACTTAATCAATATTGCTATGCCCTACACATTTTAAATAAAGTCGCGAATCGCAGCACCGTTCTTACCGCATACCACGTTACGCATACGTCTACACAACACTGCGTTATGGAGTAATATTCTGGGATAATACTACTGATAGGGAGGCTGTCTTTAAAGCCCAAAAAAATGTGTTCGGGCAGTAGGTACCTATGCATGATCCAAAACACTGACAGTTGCAAACCATTTTTTATTAATCTAAAATTATTAACAGTCCCATCCCTTTACATTTATGAAGTTGCCATTTTTATCAAAAATAACCCTAACCAATTCGAAACCGTAGGTATCATCTAAACGCCACCAAGGTGCACTTAGGTCTAAATCCCATCAAACCGCCCTTTACCTACTCGAGTTTCCTAGGAATGGCACCAAAAATATTTAAGTAACAAACTTCCTTAGTCAATAAAAACATCAAAATACTGCAATAGGGGATCGGACTGGGTAAAGAAAACGACATTCTATTTTGTCCGTCAGACAGGTAATACAAAAATATTAGACACGTATTTTTTGTTTTATCAAAAAATTACTTAGTTAGAACTCATTAAAGTTGGAGAGTGGGGGCTTACTACGTCACAAGTAGGTATAAAACTTACCTACATGTGACGTCATGCGCCATTTCAACTCAATATATCTCCGTAATTTTATGACCACGTGAAAAAAGAAAAAATACGTGTCCAATACTTTTTAATAAACTACCCGACGGACAAAGAAAAAAAATATAGGATTATCCCCTATTCATTTAAAAAAAAAAACCCTCCATAAATTCTTAATTGAAAAAGTATATATTTATGCTATATGAATACCTCGAAGAAAAATGTAAACTGTTTTATTTTATATTTTTAACTAGCGACCCGCCCCGCGGCATCCCACGGGTGCAATGCTGATACTACACTACAGAAAACCTGTGAACGTTGTATATAAAAATAAAACCGTTTAAAAACATAGCGGCCCGCTCTGGCTTCGCACGGGTATAAAATATATAGCCTATGTCACTCACTGAAAAAATGATTATAATCGATCCAGTTGTTTTGATTTATTTATTACTGCCCGTGGCCCGCACGCGTTAAATTTGAAGTAAAACAATTCCCCTTTCCCTACACCATGATATAGATTTCCTGCTATCTTTGGAATATCTAAATTCATGCACTAAATTTTTACTTATTTACTTTTTACATTTTTACCTATTTATTTTATTTTTAAACAATTAATATATTACAGAATGTCTTTATATTACAAGGTGTTGTTTTGCATTCTCGTCAAATTTCAGGAGGTGGTCACAAAAGACATAAATAAGCAATTAAAATTACGGTACCTAGTTCATTATTAATAAACGCTGATTTTTTTGGTTGTTTAAGTTTGTCAATATTTCAGAATAACCCTCTTAACGTGGTTTAGGGAATAAGAAATTATCGATTAAACGTTTGAGATTGTTTGTATATGTGTAAGCGAGGTTATAGGGCGAGAACCAGATAGTCTGCGTTTAAAACACGGGTGGTTCACACTTACCGATTTCCGTAAATAAGAAAAAAAATAAAAATTACCTACCCATTTTATTATTCATATTATTATCGGGACGAGAATCATTAGCATAGTTAACTCCTTGAATTTGACGAGAATGCAAAACAACACCTTGTATACAACGTTCACAGCTTTCTTGTCATTAGACAATACAAACATCCCGCCCCGGCCGGCCGGTACCGTCGCAAACGCTACGTCCGGCAATTTTTAAATCTGTAATATCTTCGAAAATATTCATTTAAATCATATGCTGTAAAGAGCCATATAGATCTATATTAAATCAACAAGGTATTTAATTGGATAAGGATTAATGCTGTATTGGTTAAAATCGCTTCGAAAATTAGCCATTATTATTGGTGTAAAAAGTAAATGACAAAAAAATGTTATTGTGGGATATCCATAAGAGATAGACATATACCATCGCGCAGTTTTCTGTAGACCTTTTCAATGTGTACAATACTTAGTACATTATTTTGATAAATCTCGTAGGGTTCAGCCTGCGTTTGCAATGTAAGCGGAAAAATGTAATTATTTACGACATCACATTAGAAACCTCAAAAATAACAGTATTTCTCCACTATTAAATGGAAGTTATTATGCATATAAACCTTCCTCTTTAAGCACTCTATCTATTAAAAAAAATCCGTTGCGTAGTTTTAAATATTTAAGCATACATAGGGACATAGGAACAGAGAAAGCGACTTTGTTTTATACTATGTAGTGATAGGTATTTTTATTCCCTGATTATTAGCTAAGTTCGAAAGATTGTTACTACTTTTATTGTTTACCTACTTATTTTGTATTGTTTTAAATTCGTTTTTGTTTATTTTATATTTTATTAAAGATAATTAGCTGCACTAACAGTAGTTTTTCATAGTCAAAAAACTACAACTTGCACTATAATGTATAAACATTATTTGTAATTTTGTACGCCTTGGACGGCAGCACATAGTGAGACATAACTTTATTGGTCACACCATGTACTTACTTTTACCTATGTGTCACAAATAAACATATTTGAATTATTGAAATATGCAATAATAAAGAAGAATTAATTGAAAATTCGAGTCAAATAACTTTGCACGGACGTGTATAGTCCGCAAACATCGCCATCACTAGCACTCACACCTAGCTAGTCCCTATAGTGATGTTCTACTCATACTTGCAGTTCTATCTCACCACGACATTTTGGATTTGTGGGTGTGAATGTACGTGAACGTTGTCTATGTTTGGGAGCGCTCGGTATTGGC
Organism: Cerastis leucographa; assembly: GCA_963082945.1. Lineage (NCBI taxonomy): Eukaryota > Metazoa > Arthropoda > Insecta > Lepidoptera > Noctuidae > Cerastis > Cerastis leucographa. The sequence continues at coordinate 13,202,206 of OY720365.1, read as the reverse complement.
CGAGCGGCGGTTTTCTCTATACAAATCGGTATAGTAGGTATAGGTACTTACCAAATTAGCTCAGCTCGTGGGCTGATTGCTAGACTATCGATCAGGTATTATAGATGGGACTGATCAGCAAGAAAAATGTAGCAACACACAAAAAGGAAGGCTTATAAGTAAATAGTAACTTTTTAACCGGTTTCTAAAAAGGAGGTTCTATTCGGTATTATAAAAAAATGTTTATTCGGACCTAACTCCGTTTAGAGTTTACGAATGAACATGCCTGGATAAACCCGGAACTGAAAGTATCGGGAAATCCCAGAATTTAGCGTCTGGTTTGGAACCGGGATTTCCAAAATTAGATCTCGGTCTCTTTCGGGAAATGATATTTCGCGTTTAAATTTTTTATATTGTTTAAAGCCCGACCGTTTAACGCGTAGATTCCACATTTTAATTAGTAGTACTAAAGCATCCTACTTTCGAGCAAATGCTACTTTGAAGCATTCGACTAGCATGTGAATTGTGTATACCAAAAGAGTATGAGCACTATAAAGGGTGTAAAACACCTCTTAACGAAGCCGAAAGGCACTGGTTCTCCCTGTCATTACGATCATTTTTTTGTTCTACACCATACCTGGGAACCTTCTAGTTACGGAGATATTAGGGGTCAAAGTTCCATCTTTTTGACAAGTATTTTTTTTAATACAAGTTTTAATGTAAGATTTTTACTTTAAACACCTCCACGACCCCTGTACTATTCAATCGCCGGCCATCAGCACAATGTTTTGAGTGCGTTACATTGAGTTCTACCAAAAAACATGATTTTACACCCCCCAAAAAAGTCGTTTCCCAGCAATAATTTTTGCGTATTAAAGTTACTTAGTTTCATGTACAGAATTCTTGGTTGACGGCTTCGTGATGAGGTGATTTACACGGTGTATAGACACAGAGAGCAATGAGATCATGCTACATGGTAACAAACAAGCATGCTACATAATAGCAAACAAGCATGCTACACAGTAGCAAACAAGCATGCTTATAAGTAGCATGTGTATTCCATAGAGATTTAACTAAGACGGTTTTAACCTTTTCTTGCGAGATGTAGGAAATTGATGTTAGTTCTTCCGTCGTGTCATAGATGGCGCTGTAGTACTTTTGTAGTAAGTTGCTTTTTTGTAGGTCGCTACAGTACATAGTAGCAAACAAGCATGCTTATAAGTAGCATGTACGTGTATTCTATAGAGACAGGATTGGCTCCGTGGCCACATCCAGTAGTTAGCTTTTGCCCTTCGCCCCCCGCCCCGCGCCGTAGCCTCCGCTGGCCGGAAGAAGGAGCGCGCGCGCCACCGTTGGCGATTGCCGCAGGCCTCCGCTGTGCGTAAGCGGGAGCCCGTGCGCCGCCGCTGGCGCTCGTCGCTGATTGGCCGCCCGCTCGGATTTATTAAACGAGTGAGGGTAGACGGCCAAATCGCAAAAGTTGAACATACCGCCCGAGCCGAAAACAAATAAGTGTAGTGAAGTGGGGTTTTCCGTCGCGGACCCATGGGTGCCCGGGTGCCTTAGCTTAGGCGCCCACGAGTTCGCGGAGGGAGACCGGCGCCGCCCGGTGCTAGGCACCGTAACGGCTGCGGTTGGCCACGACACCAAATGTCGCCGCCAACAAAGAACAATATGGGCGATCGGACGCAGTCGCTCCCCATCATTGGGGACGCGACGCCCGACGCCCCAACCTCGACTGCACGGGAGGAAGGGAGGAGGAGGCCGCCTTCCTCAGCGTCGCCACCCGTCCCGATGTCGCCGACCTCGCCGACATCGAGACCAACCACATCGGGCCAGTCCACACCAGTGGGCCGACCGCCGGCGGTGCCCGTTCGCCCGTCGGCGTTCCGCCCAGTGCCGACTCAGGCCCCAGGACCGGCAGGTACGTGCCACCACGCACCTGCAGTGCGCGCCTGCGCCCCCGCTGTGCGCGCTACCGCGCAAGCCGGGCGCCCGCCGCACTCGCCCGCGGCGCGTGCCGCGCCTGTGCGCCCTGCGCACTCAGCACCCGCGTCCGCCGCCGCTCGTCCTGCGGCGGCGGCGCCCCCGTCACACCCGACTGCTCGCGCCACCGCGCACGCCCGCCCCGCCGCCTCTACGGCGCGGCCCGCTTGCGCTGCATCGCCCGCACCCCGCCGCCCGCTGGCAGGCTCAGCCGCCGCAGCGTCACCGGTGCAGGGCGTGCCTATGTCGCCGCCACCACCACGCAGTGCAGCCCGCGACTCACCAGCCGCTATGTCGCCGTACTCCTCCAGAGAGGGGAGCACACTGGGGGAGTATAGCGACGAGGTAAGTGGAACTCCACTTACCCCCACAATAGCGCGCTCCGACGACCCACTGGCGTTCGGGTACGAGTTTCAACTCGATGCCCGCGCCCAGCGCCGACCGAGAAGCTCGGACGACGAGGTCGCCGAGGAAGCGAAACGCCTGTGCACCGACCCCCCGCTCCCGCAGCGCATCCCGCGCGGTCGAGCCGGAGTCGGTTCACCATCGTTCGCCGAGGCGGCTCGCCACTCGCCGACAGAACAAGTCCGCACACGGACCACGACGCCGGACGCCGCAGCCCCTGTACAGGGCACAAGCGCAGCCGGAGCGGCTGCGAAGCCACAGGCAAGGAGACCCCGCTACCCTCCGCTGGTAGTAGAGAGGCTTCCCAACTGGGCCTCGCACTTCCGGGCCGTGAGGGCAAAGTTGGGCTACCCACCTCATGCACGTCCTTATCAGGGGGGAATTAAATTCGTACCCGAAACGGAGGACGAGTATCGTGTAGTCCAACGATACCTCACGGAGTTGGAGAGGACGGAGGGCCTTAGTTGGTTCTCCTACTCGCTACCGGCGGAGCGTAGCTTGAAGGTGGCCATCAGAGGGCTGCCGGCCGACACCGACCCAGAGGAGATACTGGAGGAGTTGAGGACGATGGGATACGAGCCGGAGTACGTGCGCAATATCAACGCGCGCGGAGGACGACCTGGCTGCATCTTTTACGTCGTCCTCAAGAGACAACCGGATTTCCGGGCCATCTACGACACCACCACATCCTTGTGCATGCGTGGTGTCCGTATTGAGGCCTGGAGGAGCAAGCGAGGGCCCGCGCAGTGCCATAGATGCCAACAATTTAGGCACAGCTCGCATCAGTGCCACCGCCCGCTCGCGTGTGTGCGATGCGGAGGCGAGCACGCGGCCAAGGACTGCGAACGCACGAGAGAGGACACGCCCACCTGCGTAAACTGCGGGGGCGATCATCCTGCGTGCAGCAGCGCCTGCCCGGTGTTCCGCAGAGAGGTGCGGAACAAGAGGGCTGGCACAGTCGCCATCACGCAGCCGCGCCGTCCCACGACGGCCACGACAACTGCTGCAACAGCCGACCACGAGGCCCCCAGCACGTCGCTGATGGCGACCGCCAACGGGCCCCGCACTAACAACGACGACGCTCCCGCCTCGAGACGGAGAAAGAGGCCGCGCGGAGGTAGGAATAGGAGGAAGAAGAACCCTCAACCTACTGCGCAGCGACCTAGGCAGGAACCTGTCCCTGCTCAGGCGCAGGCGACGATTACGGCGCCGACCACCACCGCCACCACCACCTCTACGAAGCCTTCTGCCGCCGCTGCTGGCACCGGTAAAGGTAAAGGGAGAGGGAAGCGAGCAGCAAGGCCCGCCCCACCCACAGATGCGGCCCCAATCGCCGCCCAAACACAGGCGGCTAGCACTAGCCGCCCACCTACCGACGCCCAAGAGCAACAGCGGCGTCGCGTTCCTCGCACTGGCGCCAACAACAATGAGCGCCAGGAGAAGGATTTCACCGCCTGCGCCATCAAACTGCTGCTGGACCTTATCAAGGCCATCAGACAGGGTCAGGACGCACGGCAAGTGATCCTCGACGGACTATTAGCATTGTTAGAGAGCTACAATGCTTAGTTCGCTGAGGATTCTGCACTGGAATGCTCGCGGCCTGAGAAGAAAGGTCGCGCCACTCCGTCTCCTCCTCCAGGAACAGAAGATCGACGTGGCGCTCATCAGTGAGACACTCCTGGGACCTGCGGACAGGCCCCGGTTCCCGGGATACTTTGTCTACAGAAAGGATGAGAAGTCACCTCTCGGCATCACCTACCGCGGTCTGGCGGTACTGGTAAGTCGGAGAGTCGTTCATCAACCGCTACCACTATTGTCACATACGACATTTTATTCCTTGGGTGTCCAGCTGCACGTCGCTGGCGAGGACATGAATATTTACGCCGCCTACTGCCCGCCGTCGAATACGGCCTCGCTCGACTTAGCGGAGCTGCGGGCAGTACTCTACGGTTCGCCTCACCCAACACTCCTCGCCGGTGACTTTAATCAGAAGCACCAGGCATGGAACAGCCGTATTTCCAACCCAGGGGGTAGACGACTCTTCGCAGACGCGGAGGCCCGCGGGTACACGGTGTCCGGACCAGAGACACCTACCCACTACCCTGATAATCAGGCGCACGCACCGGACGTGCTGGACATCGTGATCCACAGAGGCCTGAGTTGTCAGATCGCCACCCAGGTAGTCGACGACGAGATGCAGAGCGACCATCAGCCTGTACTCGTCGTCTTGTCAGAGATGCCGACACGACTCTCTCCTACAGCGCCACGCCGCACTACGGACTGGTCGCAGTTCGGAGAGAGGATGAAAACCACCACTCCTACTTGGCCCATCACTACCGCCGCGGACGTCGACGGGCTAGCACAGGAGCTAACCACTTGCATCCAGAGCGCCCTTAGCGAGGCGACCACTACGCAAGAGCAGCCACAGAGGCCGGCTTACAGGCCTCTACCGATCGCCATCACGCGAATGGTCGCCCAGAGGAGGCGCCTGCGCAAGCGGTGGCAAGACACCGGGTGCCCACGCGACAAGCGCGACCTGAACCGCCTCGCGGAGAAGGTAAGGGCCAAGCTACAGGAGCACAACGCCGAGAGCTGGGAGGAACGTATCGACGCCGCAGCGACAGACTGGACGTCGGTACACAAGCTGTGCAGGCAGCTTGCGAATTCCCCAGCCCCGGTACGTCCGCTATTACACAGCGACGGGGCGCCAAGATACACCGCAGCAGACCGTGCGGAGATCTTCGCCGAGCACCTGGAGCGTCAATTCGTCCCGAATCCGACCTCTAACACCGAGCATGTCGCAGCAGTCGAGAGGCACCTTAGGGAGTACTTCTCGACGCCGTTAGCTCCCGACGACAACCCAATCCATTTCTCCCCTTGTGCAGTCAGACGCGCCTTCCTGAAAACTAAGCTGAGGAAGGCCCCCGGTGCGGACGGCGTGTCCAACACAGCGCTGCGCCACTTGCCCTACCGTACAGTAGCGGCAGTGGCGCGCCTGTTTACGGGCATCGTCCGCACGGGCGCTTTCCCAGCCGCATGGAAGGAAGGGCGCGTGATTATGCTGCCCAAGGCAGGTAAGAATGTTCTTAAGCCGGAGAGCTACCGGCCAATTACTTTACTTCCCACTATCTCCAAGGTGTTTGAGCAACTCCTGCTGCGACACCTGGCCCAATACATCGTCCCCCGGCCTGAACAATTCGGGTTTCGGGCCGAACATTCGACGACGCTTCAGTTGTCAAGGGCAGCTGCTGACCGCGGCACTCAACAAGAAAGAGCACGCAGTCGCAGTATTCCTAGATATGGAAAAGGCGTTTGATCGAGTCTGGCATGCCGGCCTGCTGTACAAGATGTCACAGACAGGCGCGCCTCGTCGCTTGATACAGGTGGTTTCTTCCTTCCTCACAGATAGGACTATAAGGGTGGTGGTCGATGGCACGGTATCGGGCGCCCGCCCGGTTGCCGCAGGGGTGCCGCAGGGCAGCTGCGTCTCGCCGCTCTGTTACACGTGCTACACCGACGACATCCCAACCACTCGCGACACCACGCTCGCGCTGTACGCCGACGACGCCGCGTACATCGCTGTCTCTTTGAACGCGAGACACGCGGCCGTCAAAATGCAGCGCGCGCTGGACTTGCTGCCCGACTGGTTGTCGAAATGGAGGTTGTCGGTGAACGTGGGTAAGACGCAGGCGCTCCTTGCAGGCACCTCTCCCCTCCCGCCACCCCTCCAATTGGACCGAGCCGACATCGCGTGGTCGCCCCAGGTAAAGTACTTAGGGGTCACTATCGACCGTCGGCTAACGATGACAGCCCATATCCGTGGCATTGTCGCCAGATGCAGGAACGCCCGCTTCCAGCTCCGGCCAGTGCTCTCGTCGAGACTCCCGCTGCGTACAAAGCTGGGCGTGTACAAGTTGTACGTACGCCCGCTGCTAACCTACGCCGCGCCAGCTTGGCTCGCCCTCGCCAGCGAGACCAACAAAAAGAAGCTCCGCGCGCAGCAATCGCTTGCGCTGCGGTCAGTCGCCGCCGCTCCTCGCTGTGTGAGGAACACTACCATTCAGCGGGACCTCAAGATTGAGAGTCTTGACGAGTTCTGCAGCCGCCTTGCGTCGCGCATGTTTGCGCGCGCCGACGCCTCTGCCTGGCCCCATCTGGCTCAGATAGCGCCATGGCACACGCGCCCGCCGGACGCGGGGCGCGCGGGGCGCACACGTCGCCTTCCGCGCGACCTAGTGCCCGCGGACGAGTAGCTGCGTCATCGTCCCCCCCCCCCCCCCCCGACACCCGGGTAAGTCGTTTACAGCTACACGCGACCTACCCAAACAATAACACTCCACATGCATAACATGCACTGGGACGCGTCGTGTTCTAAGTTTACATAGGCACGACGCGCACCGTCCACACATTACGTGACTCCACATTCGTTTATACTCACGCGACGAACAATGCAGTGCGGGCTCGCTATTCGTTGCTTACAAGAGCGGCGTTGCACAAACATTGCCGCTCTAACTCATTCACTACGGCCTCTTAGTCTGGAGCGTAAACGGCTAGCTCTGTGAGCGTCTGCAGACGGGGGCCAACATCCTTAGCGGTAGGATGCGCCAACAGAGTCACCTCTGTCGCAGGTCGTCATCCGCTGGGCCTCCTCCGGGCAACCGGAGGTCTCACCTGGCGGTGACAGACCGCCGGGGTGGCGAGAAGAGAGCGGCGCTCGTTACGGTAAAGTTTGTTTATCGTACCTGAGCGCGCTGCGCCAGCGCCGCTGGCGCCTCCTACCGGACAAAATGTCAACTACACATAGGCGAGTTGCGTCATAATAAACTAAATTACGCGCGCTCGCCCCCATTCACGCCTAAATTGGCACCCAAATTGAGGGTGCCCGTATTGACGGGCACACCATTTCTCCGCGGGCCAAAGGACATAGTCCATACCCCGCCTCGCGCGTCCCCCTGCGGGGACGTAGCGATTTCCACGAGTCTATAGAGACTTAACTAAGACGGTTGATCGGGGTGGGGACAAATCTGTTAGATTGTGGTCGCGTGTGCGGAGTGTTGTGCTAGTAAGATTTTGGTGGACAGTGCTTTGCAATAAAGAATGAACCGTATCATTATAACCAGCGATAAGATGCGTCGAAGTTATAAAGTTGAAATTAAACAGAGTTTGGAGTCATTCTAGAAATGCAATATTGCTAATACCCTTAAATGAGTAGCGTGATAATATACAAGCCTAACATTTTAAGACGCCTTTATACAAGGTGTTGTTTTGCATCCTCGTCAAATTCAAGGAGGTAACTATGCTAATGATTCTAGTCCCGAATCAATAATAAAATGGGTAGGTAATTTTTATTTTTGTTCTTATTTACGAAAATCGGTAAGTGTGAATCACCCTTGTTTTAAACGCGGGCCGTCTGATTCACGCCCATTGATATAAGTTCACGCCCTATATAACTGCGCTTCCACACAAACAAACAATCTGAAACGTTTATTCGATAATTTCTTATTCCCTAAACCACGTTAAGGGGTTTATTCTGAAATACTGACAAACTCAAACAACCAAAAATTTCAGCGTTTTTTAATAATTAATTACGTACCCTATTTTTAACCCTTTAACGCACACCCTAACTTTTTTTTTTAATTCTTAATATTTTGTGATAAATATATATTCTGTGCCGTAAATCATAATGACATGTTCTTGAAAAAAGACCTGAAAATCTCTGTTTTTCGAGAAAATCATGAAAATCATACGGCCAGTAAACTGGCCATTGAACGTTCTGCGTCACTAACCATCACAGCAATATCACTGGCCAGTAAAATGGACACTAGGAAAAGCGCGGGAAACCTCAAATTTGGCGGACGTGGTTTTTTCGACTGTTTTTTTAAATTAATTTAGTATTGGATTGGATTAAGTTTTTGTATATATTTTATCTTATTATTTAGTACTATAGTTAGTTTTAGTGTTGTTTTTATATTTGGTAAGTGTTTTTATTTGTATTTATAGTTTTTAGCCATGGATCCTCCGGACGACCCCGGAGGAACACCATCTTCAGAAATAGGTCACTATGTCACAATTTCTAATAACGATACCAGTGTTGATACTGATGGTTCGTTAAGTTTAGTTAGTAATTCTAAGCGTAAAAGGGTCTCTGCTCGGCCAACAATTTGCAAACATTGCAATAAAAAAAGACGAAAAAGTGGCGGGAAACGCCATAATAATTGTGATTGTGGCGAGATGGAAAATGTGGTAATGGAGACTGAAACCAAGGATCTTCCACTTACTTCTACATTGGGGGCTGGAGTTGATGGGGTGAACGGGTCACCGCATCAACCAGTTACTACTGTTACTAGAGATACATACAATTCCTCGGACGCGGCTCCGTTTTTAGTCCATATTCAAAGAGAGCAAACTGCTTCTAATGAAAATACGTATCTAAATCCGATTTCTTTTGGGCGATTTTTAAAAAGGAATTCTTTTACTAACATCGTGAATGGTAGTCTTAAAAAAATAGGACGTAACAGACTTGTTATGTCTTTTTCCAATTATCAAGATGCCAACTCCTTTATTAATAGTAAGTTTCTGGAAAAAGAAAAATATAAGGCTTTTATTCCATCATTTTCCGTTACTCGCATGGGTGTCGTCAGAGGCGTACCCATGGAGTGGACGGATGATGAAATTTTAGAGAACATCTCCGTTCCAATTGGTTGTGGGAAAATATTGAAATTGAGGCGTATAAGAAGGAAAATTTTTGTAGAGGATAAGCCTCAGTTTAAAAATACCGAAACAGTAATTTTAACTTTTGATGGACAAATTCTTCCCAAGCGCGTGTACATGTGCTATACAGCACTTTCTGTGGACCTATATATTTACCCAACAATTCAGTGCTACAATTGTTGCAGATATGGCCATATGAAAAATCAATGTAGATCTAAACCTAGATGTTTCAAGTGTGGACAAGGTCACTCTGGGGATGGTTGCACCGTCTCCGAGGACAATTTATCTTGTTGTCTGTGTAAAGGATTTCATGAGGCTACAAGTAAAAAATGTTTAGAGTATGACAGGCAGAAGAATATTAAGGAATCAATGGCCAAATCTTGCATCTCTTATGCTGAAGCTTCAAAGCTTTATCCTACTATTTCAAAAATATCATATGCTGATGCCTTACTATCCTCACCCTCAATTTCAAGCCATGTAAATGCTTCTGTTCCTCAAGATTACTCTCCTTCCAAACAAAATAAAACTTCCTCATATAAAAAAACAGTTTTTATTAAACCTCGCTCCCCACCTCACTTTTCTAAAGGTTATGATCAGCAATTCCATCGGGACCTTGTCAAGGGCATGCCTCAACCAAAAGATGGCTGTGCTCTCATCCCTAGAGATGACCTGTCGACTGTATCTATAAATGAATTAATCATTGCTTTAATAAAATCACTAACTCAAAGTCAACATCTTTCACCGACCATCGCTGCCACTGTATTGAACGCAGTTAATGAATCAAATATTAATAATGGACAACAAAGCCAAGGTATTCCAATGGAATTGCCGAAGCGCAATTAGTAAAAAATCTGATATAATATATCTTGTAAATAAATATAAACCTTTTGTTTTTGCTCTTCAAGAGACATGGCTTAAACCAGGGTCTTTGTTTAAGATCCCTGGTTATGCTTGTCTTAGAGAAGACCGCTCTGATGGGTATGGCGGCGTCGCTTTACTCATTAAACATCATCATTCATTTTCACTTTTCACAATCCCACCTCATAATACTGATTTTTCTGTTATTGCAGCTGTTGTAGATAACATTTGTTTTGTTTCTGTATATATTCCCCGTCCATCTGCTGTAATTTTTAATGAAATTGTAAATATTTTTTCTATTCTTCCTAAGCCATTTATAGTTTTAGGAGATTTTAACTCCCAGCATGCAGTCTGGGGTAGTTCGTCAACAAATAACTATGGTAGCACTTTATTAGATATTGTAGATAACCTCAATCTTTGTATATTAAACACTGGGTCCCCAACTAGACGCACTTCTCCAAATGAAGGAGCTAGTGCACCTGACCTGTCATTATGCACGGATAAATTAGCTTCGCGTTTGAGTTGGGAAGTTATGCTTTCCTCTTATGGTAGCGATCATTTCCCTATAGTCTTATCATTTCCTTTCTGTCAAAAACCTTACTCCAATCGCCCTCCGCGGTTGAAGTACAAACTGGCGGACGTTAACTGGCATACTTTTAGGGAACACTTAGATGAAATAGTTTCTGTTCTTCCTGAAATTAAGTATGGTAATGAACAGTCTTGTACCGAAGCTTTATCCAAAGCCATGATACAAACAGCCGATAAACTTTTTCCAATTAAATCGCTACAAAATAAAATTCCTTCTCCACCATGGTGGGACAAAGATTGCACAGATGCAATATTAAAAAGGAAGCAGTGTGAACTAGATTACCTTGAAAATTCTACCGAAGAAAATTTCAACATATTGAGCGTAGTTATTTCAGAAACTAAAAAACTATTAAAAAAAAAGAAATTTGAAGGTTGGAGGTCATTTTGCTTCTCTATTTCTCCAGATGTTCAACCATCTGTTGTTTGGTGCAATATCAGAAGGTTCAGATCAGCATTCACTGAACGATCGAGCGCATTTCTTCCATCTCAGTTAGTAAATAAATTTTTAAATAAATTGGCTCCTGCCTATGTCCCAGAAAATTTTACTACCTATTCCATTCCCCGTTCAATGGTAGATTCTCTTTGTGAATTAAATAATCCATTTACCCTCGAAGAGCTTAAAGGTGTTGTATGTCATATGAAGGACTCTGCACCAGGTTCGGATGGAATTCCTTATTCTTTTTTGTCAAACATGAGTGATCTATCTCTTTTGTACCTCTTGGAACTAATAAATAAAATTATGTTAACTGGAAATATTCCCAATGCCTGGAAATCCCAAGACATTTTACCGATACTCAAACCTAACAAAAATCCATCTAGCAGCACGTCCTACCGACCCATAGCTTTGTCTTCAGTAATGTTAAAAATCACAGAACATCTAGTTAAAAATAGGTTAGAATGGCATTTAGAAAACAAAAAACTACTTAGCGACAGTCAATTTGGTTTTAGGCGAGGTAAAAGTACTTTAGATAGTTTGAGTATCTTTGTTACTGATATAAGGTTAGCATTTTCTTCGAATAATTCCGTAGTTTCTGCTTTTCTAGATATAACTTCGGCTTATGATAATGTGGAAATATCTACATTAAAATATAAACTCCAGCAGCTAGATGTTCCTATTTTACTCATAAACTTCATTTTAAATATTTTATCTGAGAGGTGTATAAATCTTACACTCGAGGATTCTACATGTGAATCTAGACTCGTGTGGAAAGGCCTCCCTCAAGGATCACCTCTTAGTCCTTTATTATATGACATCTACACTTATGATCTTGAATCTTCTTTAAACAATCAAGTAAAAGTGCTTCAATACGCCGATGATCTTCTTTTATATTGCCCCCATAGCTCTATTGCAACGGCTTGCATTACAATGACATCGGCCCTTAGCCTTTTAAAACAATGGATGGATAGCAATGGTCTTGAGCTATCTACCTCCAAAAGTACAGTTGTGCTTTTTTCTAGAATGCGCTTTCCTCCTCCTGTTACTGTATATTATGATGATGCTCCCATTCCTGTAAAATCTTCGGTAAAATTTTTAGGTGTGATTTTGGATAGTAAACTATCTGGGATTCCACACTGTGAGTATATATCGGCAAGGTGTGAACAGAGATTGAATATATTAAGATGTTTATCAGGGGTTTGGTGGGGTGCCCATCCCTTTTCATTAAAATTAATCTATAATGCAATAGTTAGAAGTGTGCTTGATTATGGAACATTTTTATTAGAACCTTGTAATTTGGCCGCATTAAAGAAACTGGATAGTATCCAGTCCAAAGCATTACGAATAGTGACGGGAGCTATGAAATCAAGCCCAATAAATGCCCTACAGGTTGAAACTGTAGATCCTCCTCTTTCTCTTCGACGTCAGTATCTTTCTGACAAATTTCTATTCCGTTCATTACAATTTTCCAACCACCCTTTACGTGCAAAACTTCAGTCTCTTTTAGATGAAACTGATTCTTCTAATTATTGGTCTCACAAATCTCTGCCCTGTCTTGTTGTAAGCTATAAAAAGTTTATAGCTTTGCAAGCCCCAATTTACCAGTCACTTACATATCCACTCTTTAATCATTCTTATGAATCATTGGTGCTCACTCCGGATGTTATCTTTAATTTAGGTATTAATAAACACGATGATTTTGTAAAAGAGTTGTTTAACTTTTCCAAAGACTTGCACTGGGAGAATTGGCATCATATTTATACAGACGCCTCCAAACACTCTTCTTTAGGAAATGTTGGAGTTGGAGTCTTTCACTCACAATACAATATAGTGCAAAAAATTAAACTTCCTCCTGAGTCATCAGTATTTACTGGCGAATGTTATGGTCTGTTCAAAGCCTTAGAATATATTTACATAATGAAATTGGGAAAAACAATAATATTTACCGACGCTTTAAGCGCATTGCAAGCCATTAAAAGAAATCCTTTTAAATGTAAGCCAATATTTCCTATAGTTCTGTTCATTAGAAGCCTTTTGTACAAATGCGTAAAATTGGGTCTTCAAATTTCTTTCGCTTGGATACCTGGCCATAGTAATATCACGGGAAATGTTAAAGCCGATCACCTGGCTAATGAGGCTGTAGACTGCGGTGATTTGTGTCCCTATATCAACTTTAGCCACGACTTGGCGAATCTTCCTACCATCTTTCTTTGGGAAGCTTGGAGCAAGTTGTGGGCGGATAGCAGCGTTACCAAAGGAAATTATTATTCACGTATTCAGACATATATTCCCAAAAAACCATGGTATTCGAAATTTAACTTCGGTAAGGCTGCTACCAGTTGCCTTATTCGCATGAGATTGGGTCATAACTGTTCCCGAGTCCACCTTGCACGATTGCAGATCGTTTCTAGCGACCTGTGCGAATGTGGTGAGGTGGGTGATTTAAACCACATTTTCTTTTCCTGTCCTCTTCTTAATCATGATCCTTTAATTACATGTCTACTTTGCTATAAAATTCCTTTTCCTACGTCTGTCTCTGTTTTACTTGCAACTAATGATTTCAAAATATACATGTATTTATCTTCATTTATCACTCTTAATAATATACGTATATAATAGTTATTTTATTTTTATCGTTCCTAATAATCCTGTCCAATATCCATCCAAATTCCGTATCCTAAATTAAATTATATTTTCTACCAAGTTCCCCCGTTTTTGTATGTGGCATTGCGCAAATAGCGACTTGCCAATAAAAAAAAAAAAAAAAAAAAAAAAAAAAATGGACACTAATGAAATCTATTTTATTTTTAGGAAAAGACGATAATAATAATAAAAAAATGTATTTCCTAATCAGCCTTTAATAATAATATAATTAACATAACATATTTCTTCTGAAACAAAACTTCATTTTTAATTTTTCTTCTCACAATCGGTGGTTTTTATGCCCACGTAATTATTGAATGTTACTATTCTTGTACACTGGTGGTTCTCGAAATCTATTATTACTCCACTTACTAAGATCTTCATGTATTATATTCTCTCGAGGAGCTGCGTCTTCGTTTGATGATAACGGCTGTGGCGGTGGAGATGGAGGCGGCTGCGGAGGTGGCGATGGTGGGATAGGCGGTGGTGGTAGAAACAAAAACTCCTGTGGTGGTTGTGATGAAGACGATGTTCCAGAGCATGATCCTTGATTTTGACTACGTGTGCTCACGGTGCTGGTACTAAAACTTTCGTCGAAACAATCATCAGCATCAGAATCACCACCGATGTCTGATTGTGTGGCCTGGTCATCAGTAATACCCACGAAGTCATTCCATTGGTCCTCGTCTAGTGACTCCAACTCCCGATAAGTGTACGTGTGTCTAAAACAATGAGAAAATTACAATGTGTAACTATTACATTACGAATTTCTTAAGTACCTACACACCTGCAAAAAAACCGCCAAAAAAAGCCCCAAACGTACATAATAATAGGTTATAACTACCGAACAAGATTGTTTATTGCAAATTTATTACAATATCATAACACAGGCTTATATACCTGTTGTAAAACAATATGGTTCATGGGGATTACTCGAAAATAAATACTCAATACAACATCTCAAAGTTAGGTAGGCAATTCTTAGGTTGGGTTTTTTCAACACACCGGTTTGTATTCAATCGCAAATAATATATGTTTTTCTTATTATCCTCGATTACATTTGCACATAACATCGAAGTATATACTATAAAGGAATAGTTTCACTTACCTTTTCCAAGAAGTCATGATTTTTGTTCACCATAAAACTTGTAAACACGTAACGTACACGCGCGATGACAACAAATGTTCCTGCGCGGGTGCACGGTGGCCAGTTCACAGGCCATCTTGAAAAAAGGCGCGAATTTAAAATGTCGCGCGGCGAACTTGAACGCTGGTTAGTTGACGGGCCAGTGTGCTCTAACGCGGGTCGTAAATGTTCATAAGGTTCAATATATAAATAAAAATCTATGAGATAACGACCTGTGAGTGTCCAGTTTACTGGCCACTTTGTATGAGCCGTCCTATAAAGGGTTAATTGATTATTGCTGTCTTTTATGACAACCTACTGAATTTTGACGAGGTTCCAAAACAACACCTTGTATTTGAGCAAAATTAAAGAATCTTTGCAGTCGTTTTTGCGCCATCTCGGAACATTAATTTGGATTTTTAAGATTTTATTATACCTACCTATAATAAAGTACCTAACAAGAAATAAACAGTTGATTTCATTTAAATGCTTTTATTTGGTCTTGTCATTTCGTCTTTCTCTTACTTTTTCATCTCGGTTTTTATTCCGGACAACGCGCAGGTTCATGAGAATTGGAAGGAGTGGAGGGAGGCCTTTGCCCAGGAGTGAGACAGTGCAGGCTAGAAAAAAAAAGTTGTATGTTGGGGTGATTTCCCATCTTTTCGGGATATTTTCCATGATTGTTTATTGTTTTGAGTTCCCGATATTTCGACGCTGTTGCAAGCGCCATGATCGCGGGAGGAGTCATTAAATTCATGAAAAAAACCCCTGTAAGTTCATTTATCCCAATGAATGACTATTTGAACATACTATGACTTACGGGATATCTTCTTCGCCATGATCGCGGGATTACAATTATGTAAACACGTACTTTTTAAGGCCGCGTATTATATTTTATTCATCATTAAACCTGACACTGACCAGCAAATTGCAAAACGTAAGAAAATTTCGAATTTCGCAGGTCATCCCCTGTGTCGCTTCCACTTTAGCAAGGGAGTCGCGGGAAAAAGTTTTATCAATAAAATGACCAAATTCCCTAAAGTAAATTATTTATTCAAAATCCATATCATAACATTCTATATAAGACAAGTAGAATTCTACTTTTTTCAAACACTTTTTCACCTTGCTTATATCTAAATTAGGTAAATGTTCCTTTTCATGCTCAGGGAACTTTCGAGAAAACTCGGCTTTTTCTTTGACAGTCTGTTCTTCAGTTTTCCCTTGTTTTCCTATAGATTTGGCTTTGGTTAGTATGTGGTGTAAATGAGATAGGGCTGCTTGGCAATAGTATTTCTCGTTTTCTTCACTGGGTCCTCTGATAATTAGAAATGTGTCCTTTTTCATTACTGTGAGACTGGCTTCGTCTGTTTGGATGAGTTCGCTCTGAAAAAAATAAAAATTAAGTAAGTATGTAATTAATGCTAATTTTGAAACAAGAGATTGGGAAGTTCATTGAAAAACTTTGGCGTGGTGGAAAGATCTTAGATTTATCAGGATTCAGAATTACAAATAATATACGAGAGGGAGAGGAAGACCAAGGAAACAATGGATCGATTGTGTGAGGAATATACAGGGTGTAACGGAAAGGGTATATACATACTTAAGGGTGTGCTACAGACTATCAAACTGAACATGTTTCTCATCATAAAACATGTTTTTCAGCAAAAAAAATATCTGCTGCCCCATAGAAAATTGCAATACCTATTCGACCCAAATGTATAGGCAGCTGATATTTTTTTTTATGACGAGAAACTTGTTCAGTTTGATGGTCTGTAGCACACCTTTAAGGATGTATATACCCTTTCCGTTACACCCTGTATGAAAGAAAAATTATGGAGTAATTGATAGTGTGAGGTTGTGTCGACCCCAAGTAACATGGGCCAAGAGCAGGAAGATGATGAGGTACTACAAACAATGTAAGGGATTTATTTGCTTGAATCTTCATCTTCTCGCCATTGTCTCAAATTACTTGGGAATTGCCACACGTTTTTATCTGAATGTCCCACACAAAATAGGCCAAAGTCCCACATTATATTCTGGGACATTAAATAAGTGTGATTCTTTATAACCTTATTGATGACTTGTGAATATTACTAGAGAATTTATATATAAAACTACCTGAAGACACTTCTGTGCAACAGACTCCAAAGCTATGGCCGGATCGTCAAAGTTGGCATTGCTATCCAAATTGTCACATATATTGAGCAGACATAACACAGCTTCTCTCGGTTCTATCTCTCCATTGAAGTAGCGCAATACGAAGGCATAGGATGCCAGTACATTTGTGATGTTGTTCTTGATTGCTGGCGATGGTTTTACTGCCTGAAATAGTAAAGATGGGATATTAGTTTCACTACAGTACTATAACCGCATTTACTAAAAGTAAAAACCATACTATTATTTATAAAAACACTTTTTTGTATAGGAGCCTCCTTAAATATTTATTTTATTTTGTTTTTAGTATTTGTTGTTATAGCAGCAACAGAAATACATAATCTGTAGAAATTTCAACTGGCTACCTATCACGGTTCATGAGATATGATGTCAGGCTGGTGACAGACAGACAGACGGACAGCGAAGTCTCAGTAATAGGGTCCCGTTTGACCTTTTGGGTACGGAACCCTAAATATGAATGATAAGATTTACAAATGTGGCAAGATAATTATAATGTATGTATGTAATGTATGAAGTTCATTCAAAATATATATACATACAATCAATGGCCTAATGACCTACAATCGCACTAGATCGCGAAAAGTGGAAGGGGAGAAGGGAGGCCTTTGCCCCACAGTGGATAAACCTAGATTCTGAATTCATCTTACTCCTATAATGTTCCCACTGCTGGGACACAGGCCTCCTCTCTATGAGAGGGAGTGGGCTGTAATCCGCCACGTGGGCCCAGTGCGGGTTGGTAGATGTCACATGTCTTCGAATTTTTAGTTCTAGGACATGCCAGTTTTCTTATGATGTATACCTTGAGAGCAGCGGTGATGAAATCAGTTACATAAAGTAATGCGCCTGCAGGGGTCCCAACCCAGGGTTTACTGCTTGTAAGTCAGGGCTGCCACCACTGGGCCACTGCTGCTCTCCATTCTGAATTTATTATTCAGAATCTAGGTTGTTTTATGTAGATGAATCATTTGCCTAGCCTTTTCCCAGCCATGTTGTGGTCAACTTTTACACAATAAATCTTTGAAGAAAGGCTTACTGCTATAAGGACACATTTCTCTTTTTAGTGTAGTAGTGTCATCTATTGTACAAGTTAGAACAAATGCTCACTTACAGTCAGCGTTTCGAACTTAGGCACAGCTTTCAATTCCGGACATTTCTTCAAAGCCTCTGCATCATTCACACCAACATCCTCTACCAGCTTCTTATCTCTTCTATAAGTCCACCATGGATCCCACTGTGGCATAATAGAACCTACATCCCCTTGATTTAAGAGCGCTTCAAACTCATTCTTCTCATCTTCTGTCAATGCATTCCAAACTGCGTCTGCATCATCGAGGTTCAAGTCTTTTATACGTTCTTCAAGGTCTATTCCTGGTTCGTCATCGGAATCAGCCGGTTCGTCATCATATTCTATCAAATCTTCGATATCAATATTATCAACGTCCTCATTCTGCATCCGTTTTAAAATCTCCATCATTTTGTCTCTGGATTCGTCATCGGCGTGATGTGATGTCAGTTCGTTGTTCACGCATTCTCTGTAGAAACTTTCCGAGCATTGTTGGTGCTTCTCTGATTTGTAGCAGTCTAGAGAACAGTAGAAAATTTCGCAGCGAGGGCAGCAGTATTTGCTCTGTTTGTCATTGCAACTGAAAGTTTAGATAATGAAGTTATTTAGTTGTGCATAAAATATATAGTATACAGGAATATATTATATTATCGAAGGACCCTAGTGCAAAACAAAACATTACAAAGAGGTTAGATCACTCACAGTCCACAAACATTTTGATTTATTTTCGAAGTTTTACTATCAGCCATTGCAACCTTTTATTGCAAATATAAATTCAGACAAATTTAACATAAATGAATAATCTCCAAATCACAAATCCACTATTTAATTCCCGGCATCATAGCAATTTTCGCATTGAGTTAAGTGGACAGTAATTGATTATTGACGGCTGTTGACGTACAGGAGTGACAGGAGATTCAAACGCATTCAGACGACATCGTCTGAATGCGTTTGCGTTTATTTCTCGATTGCCATAACATACCTTTGCATTTTAGTTATATTTGGATATAGGTCTATGATACCTTATTCTGTTTTTAGATTGCATTTATATTTAAATTAATAAATAATAGTACAAAAATAGTTACGATTGCTTATCTGACTGTGCTAAAAGAAAATCAAGTACCCTCCAAAGAAGACAAGGGTTGTCCTTGGTGTAATTTCAAAACGCAGCTGTCAAAAAATAAATGTTTACGAAATAATACGAAATGAAAATCAAAACACAGCAAGAGGTACACATACAAATTACAATAAAACTAATCTGAATTGTTATGATTCAATATTCTAAAATACACCTGTGAACATGTCGGAGCCAGAACTAGTGGAGGATTTTTTCGGGGTCTACTTATTGTATTGTATTAATCCTAAATACAAAGGCCGCACATACATTGGTTATACTCGTGATCCAAACAGGAGAATAATGCAACATAACAGAGGCACATGGGCTGGAGGGGCTTACCGAACTAATAATAAGGGACCCTGGTACGTATAATAGTAGATTATGCACCAAGGGGATAAAGTAGTGTCTTATGTAGCGGGCGCCGTATTGAATCCCGAGCAAAACGAAGGATCCTAGCGTTAACTCCCGAGCGGAGCGAGGGAGTTTAGAGTTAACTCCCGAGCAAAGCGAGGGAGTTAAGACAAGAATCCTGAGTGCAGCGTGGGAATTAAGGTCGCCCAAGACGAAGGCACCTTTATCCCCGAGGTGAATACTGTACTTTTCACACCATCTACGAGAGAATAAAAGCAGTAGTACTAGAATCAAGTACTCCGGAGTCAAATCACTATCGTCACTCAACATTTTTGTGAGAATTTGCAATATTTTAAGTACTTAATTTGTTGTATAACAATGAACAAAGCAAAGCAATTTCCAGTATTCGCGCCTCTTTTTAATTTGTGTTCTATTTTTCTTTTAATTATATTCTATCTCGTGGTGGCCAGTTCGAATTTTGAACAATTTATTTTTGTGCAGATAATAATGGTGAATGCGTGAATATTCGTATGCGATTTATGTTCCGAATTCAAATCACATTATTGACCAGCGGGTCATAATGAAATTCAGTACAATATTATAGCCCTGCTAGACCTCAGGTCGTTAATGACTTACTTTAGGTTAGGTTTGCATGACATATAATTTGACATTATCGAGCAGGTGGTGTGAAAATAATTTTTCACACCACCAAAAAAATTAATTGTTCAAAAATCGAACTGGCCACCACGAGATAGAATATAATTAAAAGAAAAATAAAACACAAATTAAAAAGAGGCGCGAATACTGGAAATTGCTTCGCTTTGTTCATTGTTATACAACAAATTACTTAAAGTATTGCAAATTCTCACAAAAATGTTGAGTGACGATAGTGATTTGACTCCGGAATACTTGATTCTAGTACTACTGCTTTTATTCTCTCGTAGGTGGTGTGAAAAGCAGAGTATTCACCTCGGGGATAAAGGTGCCTTCGTCTTGGGCGACCTTGATTCCCACGCTGCACTCAAGATTCTTGTCTTAACTCCCTCGCTTTGCTCGGGAGTTAACTCTAAACTCCCTCGCTCCGCTCGGGAGTTAACGCTAGAATCCTTCGTTTTGCTCGGGATTCAATACGGCGCCCGCTACATAAGACACTACTTTATCCCCTTGGTGCATAATCTACTATTAGTGACTAGAGATACTAGAATATTCATTTTTTCTTTAGTAGGTTAACTACTTTCTACGTTTCTTGCTAGAGGCTTTTTACTATTGACTGAAGTGCAGCAGAAGTATTTTTTACTGTCTTAATTTTTATTCCTTGATTAAATAGGCAAGGAAGTTCTTTCTATGTCTAATTCTCTCAACACATTGGGATTATTAGAAAAAAAACAAAACTACTTGCTTTAAAACTAAATAATATTTTTAGGAAGATGGTGATGATAGTGCATGGATTCCCTAATAATATTTCTGCTCTAAGGGTAAGCATTTATTAATTTGAAGCTTTTAATTTTACAAAATATTTCATATGGATTGTTTAATTAAAGTAATAAATAACTTATATGCTCGACAACTGTTTAGACTATGCAAAACCAGTATACAATGATCTCTTATTGTACGAGAAGCTCATACAAACCCTGGTGGGGGTAATACTGGTTTTATGTGTCGCCACATGTACAACTAAATCAATTAAGTATGGCAATACTAGCTGTCCCGTGCAACTTCATCTGCGACACATTTTCCCAGTTTTTGCAAAATTTTTCATTGCTGCTCCGCTCCTATTGGTTGTAGCATGATGATATATATATAATAATATATAAATGGGCTATCTAACACTGAAAAAAATTTTCAAATTGGATCAGTATTTCCTGAGATTAGCGCATTCTAGCAAACAAACAAACTCATCAGCTTTATTATAAGTATTAGATATTATATTTATGTATCTCTTTCAGTTTGAATGGGCCTGGCAGAACCCAGCAAAGACAATAAGACTGCAACACTTAAACTTAAAGAAGATCCCAAGAAAGGAGACTGAATTCAAATTTAAACTGAGGGTTCTGACTGAGATGCTCCGTGTAGGACCTTGGTGCCGTCTACCTCTGATCATAAGATGGCTAGAGATGGAATATCATGAAGAATTTCCTGTAAGATGTCTTTTATTTTTTGCATCAACATCATTGCAAAACCCCAAGCTGGAGATTAGCCGATAACCTCAATAAGGTGGCTTGTTAGCCAGGCAGAGGACAGGGTGATGTGGCACAGCTTCTGAGAAGTCATGTCCCGTCCTGCAATGGACTATGATGGGCTGGATTGATTGATTAAAACTATCAATGACCTCCTTTGAAAAACTATCTACTTCATGAACATCTTCTACTGCCCTTACTCATCCTTCACACTGTCTATCCATCGTTTCTTTGGTCTTCCTCTAATCTAGCCATCCATAGTCTTGCTCAAATCAGCATGCCGTTTTCTTCATTCCTCGAAATCAATTAAAATTGAAGTATAGTTTCCTATTAATTTTGTATAATTAAAAAGTGTAGAAAAATGAATAAGTATATCTGTAGCCAAATCCCTTGAAGCTTGCTCTATATTTTTTGAAAACCTTGTTGTTTTTTTTTCAGCCTGAAAGAATACCACCTGAACACATGACAATCTGCCAAGGCCCAGTCAAAAGCAAAAACTTAAAATCAAAAAACTCTAACACCATACTGCCTGACGAAGAATGCCTTTTATGTTCAACTTGCATATCCAACGGCCAAGCAAAGATCAGCTGTTTGAATCCCAGTTGTGAACTTTTATGCCACATTACTTGCCTAGCTGACCTTTTTCTGGTACCAGGAGAGTATGTCCCTATAGAGGGTAGCTGCCCATTCTGCTGTCTAAAATTAAAGTGGGGAGATTTGATCAGGAAAATGAAGGGATGTTCGCAAATGCGTGATGGGGAAGTTGGTGAAGAATGTAGTGATGGTGAAGAATATAGTGATGAAGAATGTTCACAAGATAGAGGATTTTCCGACAATCCTTCTTGGATGCTTGATTGTAATGAGGATTTATGACGAATTTTGAATAGCCTTTTTTTTTATGAAAGCTGTATTTTTATTTCCTACTATCTTCTGAGCAAAGCTTGGCCAAATTAAAGCAACTCCCGCGCGCGATTGCCAGTGTGTTAAAGGTATTCCAACTGACGCTTAACTTCCTAATCATTAAAACAACCGGCTCGCGATGGCCATAGACCGCATAGAACTACTCGGTGGGCCCCGTAGCGTATTATGGAAACCGTTCCAGTATTTAGAACCCCAGTACTTGAGCCTGCGGGAAGCCTTACTAGAATTAATTCAAGTAACATAAGGCGAAAGGAATGGAGGATTTTAAGCCCGCTCGCTTCGCTCGCTATTTAGTCCCCGCCAACCTCTTCGAACCTAAATTGTCCGAGTCAGAATACCCCAAATCCCGAGCTCGCTGCTCTCGCGTTTGTAAAGTAACTCGTTCAATCGCTTAAAGGCTCCCGCAGCTCAGCAGTACCTACTAGGGTTCTGAATACTTAAAAAAAAAAAACATTGCCCATATCTATGTTTATGCGAAAACAGCTCTAGGAATTTCTCCTATCGTGGGTGCGTTTACAATAATTTAAACTCACCTTCATAAACAGCCAGACCCGGAACAACTATCTGTAGGCCATACAAATATTTGTTCCGTGCGGAGATCGAACCCGTGACACGCAGCGCAGCAGTCGATTGCTCAACTACTGCGCCAACCGTGCCGTCAATACTGGAAGGGTTTCCATAAACGCAGTCCCGCCCAACATACCTACATATTATTTTGAGCAAAGCTTGAGGCTCATTGATTCGGGAAAGGTGGCCTACTTATTTATTATGGTAGGTATTTTGTTTTTACTACCATGCATCGACTGCACGGCACATCTCTATTTACATACTGTACGGACACGTCGCCGTCGCCTTCCGCAGTAAGTACGCACGCACGACGACCAATCTAGCTATCCAAAACCAAATCAAGCTGATCTCTAATCGTACGGCACGCTCATACCAAGCGAGGTCAGGTTATACTTACTGGAAATCTATAACTTTGTGTGTAGGCACCGCCTCATTTCACTCGTGCACCGGTATTAGCCACGATACCTAGCTTTAATTGTTATAATTAGCACTATATGCGCATTGTAATTAGGTGTTTATGTCAAGGTAATGCGTTCCTACTTAGTTGAGAGCACGGCGACTTTCAAGCTTTAGAAAACCAGTTTATGCGGATCTCCCATTGTATTTGAATACTATACGAAGCGAGGTCGTTTTATGCTGGAAATTTATAGCTTGATGTGTCGTGTACATTATTGGACGGCAAACATGTTTGCGGTTTCCGTTTTTACAGAAACTTAGCGTGACTGCCTTGTTGGTCTAGTGGTTGCAAGCGTATACTGCTGAGCATAAGGTCCTGGATTGGATTCCCACGTTAGGAAACGTGTTTTTGGGTTTTAACATGAGGAATTTCTCAGTAGCAGCCACGGAGTCTGGATTTGCGCCAGTTTGATGTTAATGGCTCGCCCCCTAGTTACACGGGACTCAAACATAACTGGCGAATGTGGATGAACTATTAGGTCCACCTCAGTCTACCCTTCGGGGATTACAAAGCATGATGTTATGCATGAAAGTGCGACTCACAGAAGAGAAACTTGCATTATTATTGTGTGATAGTTGTGTAGGTACAATTTAGGTAGATAGGTACAGTAAGGGGCCGTCCATTAATCACGGTTTTTTTATTTTTTTATTTTTTGCATTTTTTAACCCCCCCTCCCCCTTGGTGATACGTGATGAGGTTTAAGACTAACCCCGCGCCCCCACCCAAAATCACGTGTAGTTTTAGTACCTACACAGAATCTTCATTTTTTTAGAATATTATCTTTAAATACAGGTACTTCGTTCGTTGCCTGGCAACGGCGACTCAAGGTCACACTACACGGCTTTTCGGTATAGAATCGCGCATTTGACGAAAATATAAATACACGTGATATCTTACTACACCCTCCTCCCCCCTTGTGATATTTCGTGATTTTCGCTAACCCCCCCCCCCCCCCCCTTTCAAGCCTCACGTGATTAATGGACGGTCCCTAAGCATCAAAAGTAAGTGACGATTGTTTTTACCGTAACTCCGTAACTCGTACCTTATTAGTTTTTAAACTGACATCGTCACTAACACTTCTAACGGGATATTTACCATGTATCCCATGTGTGTATAAGAACAACAACCGGGAGGATGGGTGTCAACTGTCAAGAGCCTGGAATCCAGTGATTCAACTATGTAAAACTGAAAAAGTGCCGTAAAAAGTTCGCGAGTGGACGTGAGTGGTGAGTTTCGTGTGTCGGGAACAGTATCGAGTTGTGAGTGACAGTGGTAGTGGTACGGAGCGCAAAAAACGAACAGGAAAGAGGGTAGACCAATTTGTCTGCTCATAAACACCCACCCGAAATAACTTTAGTTTATCCGTGATCATGGCGTTTGAAACAGCGCCGAAATATCCTAAAAACAAAAAATAAACATGGTAAATATCCCGTTACAAGTGTTATTGATAGTCGTACCTTATTGCTTTACCATTTTGAAAAACATTAAGGCTGAAATGTGAAAGTCACTTTGCCGGTCAGTGTCAGCAGTGGGCCAATAATTGGCTGGTATTATAAACTTTAGGGGTATAAGGAACAGGGTGGAAAGTTCCTCGATACTCCATAGAAGAGGGAGGATCCTCCGACCAGACAGGTGTTATGTCTGGCGGGCCACTGCCCAACAGTTGTTGTCGGGTTTCTCTTGCTAGCGACTTGTAGGAAATTGATGTTAGTTCCTCCGTCGTGACATAGATGGCGCTGTAGTACTTTTTGTAGTATGTTGCTTTTTGTGGTCGCTACAAAAGCATCGTAGTAATTTAAGAACATGACACAACGGCCACTTCTACTTAGGAATTCTTTTTCTTTCGTTCCGGTTAAATTATCGGAGTACCTAACATTAAATTATGAATTAATAATATTAAACTAGCTGTCCCGCGCAACTTCGTCTGCGTCACATTTTCCCCGTTTTCGCAACATTTTTCATTGCTGCTCCGATCCTATTGGTCGTAGCGTGATGATATATGTTTGTAGCCTTCCTCGATAAATAGGCTATCTAACACTCAAAAAAATTTTCAAATCGGATCTGTAATTCCTGAGATTAGCGCGGTCAAGCAAACGAACAAACAAACAAACTAACTCTTCAGCTTTATAAAACTAAGTTTAGATTGGAGAGAGATTGGATTATTTTAGTCTTAGTCTGGATGTTGTTAGGGACATAAAAATAATAAATAAAAAAAAAAACACGTGACAAATATTATAAGAAATTATAATTATTTACAATTAACGTAGACGTAAGTATACAATTGAGCAGAAATAAATAAGCTAGAAACTACCAGGTACAACGTTAATAGGATTAAAATACCTACGTAGGTAACAAAACAAGTAAGTAAGTACCTAAATGAAAGACAGTAAAACAAAAATATATCATAATAATATATACAAGCGGTTGTTTTGCATCCTCGTCAAAATTCAAGAGATTGTCACACAAGACATAAATAATCAATTAAAATTACGGTAACTGGTTAATTATTAATAAACGCAGACTTTTTTGTTTGTTTATGTTTGTCAGTATTTCAGAATAACCCCCTAACGTGGTTTAGGGAATAAGATTAAGAATTATCGAATAAACGTTTGAGATTGTTTGTATTTGTGGAAGCGCGGTTATAAGGCGAGAATCAGACGGCTTGCGTTCAAAACTCGGGTTGTTCACACTTACCGATTTCCGTAAATAAGAAATAAATAAAAAATACCTACCCATTTTATTATTGATTCGGGACGAGAATCATTAGCATAGTTACCTCCTTGAATTTGACAAGGATGCAAAACAACACCTTGTATAGAAAAAAAATGTTAAATTTCCAGGCAATACATAAGCTACTACAATTGAAGAGCTCTTAGCTACATCATCTGGTTAAGCCGCGCTTGCCAAGGTCGGTCTGTGGACCACCCATTACATACCGAGTTTCCTCCGTGCCTCGGAAAGCACGTTATGCCGTTAATCCCGGCTGTCAATTGTAGATCTTTGACAGTCGTTAAGTACTGAGTGGCCCGAAAGTCTGACAACCAAGGGGTATCGTACCCAGTACTAACTTGGTTGTGAAGATCAGGGGGGGTACTATGACGCTTAAAACATTATTGTTCCATTCCTATTCCAGAGTGGGAAAGAGATGGAGCTAGACGACCTGTATAGCTCCGTCTCTTTTTCACTCTGGAATGAGAATGGAACAATAATGTTTTATGACGTTATGGTACGCCACCTGATAGGCAGTCGCTCCATGTAAAATACTGGCATTCAGTTTCATCCGGTTTGACTGGTAGCCAACCCCAATATAGTTGGTAGAAGGCTAGGCAGATGATGACGTAATCAGGTAGAATTATTCACAAGAGAATGTTACAACATGCTTTGAACAGGCAGCAGTAAAAAGTAAACAAAAAATATATTTTGCGCTGGAAACTTTCAAAATAATGAAAAATACAAATGGTTTTCAGCCATTAGACCACGTAACTTTGATTTACAACAAAGAATTAAGGTAAACCAAGTAACAGTTTCAAAATAGATAAGACCTTATGCCTTGGGTTGGCAGAAATTAGAAGGTCACTTGCTTCCTTAAATAAGTACTGTACCTATATGTAAGATAGAATAAATAGAGCAAACCTTTCCTATTTACTCAGAAACCACCAGAAAATTGTCGTCAAAATAAACTTTTCTTCATTTGATAATACGTACCTACAGTCACAAGCAATCCATTCACTAAAGAGGTTTAAGTCATCCAAGGTCCAAGACGCAAGCGTTTTACAAGATTTTGTGGTCGCGACGAGAACCTTCTTGCCAAAATACTTTATTAAGCAAAAATAAATATAATTTTGTATTGTAGTGAAATGTAATTTTCTTCTATTTTAATTCTTATTTATTATAAAATAATAGTTGTGTGTCGGTACTTATGCCTGAAATAAATACCATTCTATTCTCTAAATATACAATAAAATCGTCGTAGACAGGAAATTTTGCAAAATGTAACAATTTGTGTCGATACTTCTTTATATTCTAAGGCTAAAATAAATTATGTATTAACTCTGCAATAAATTAAATAAATAAGTTATTAATAATTTACAACAAGACAACTGGATAAATGCAAGTTATTTGGTATCGAAAATATGCACGTTTACACACTTAAAATTAATAATCGTCAAAGAAGTCATCACCATCGTCATCATCATCAAAATCATCATCATCGTCCGCCCCAGGGGGTACGAAAGCACCGTTCATCACTTCACCAATTGGCTCTTCGAAGCCAAGAACTTTTGCCAAACCATACACCATTCTCATCACCACAAGTCTTGTGAAATCCACTGGCGTAGTCTCTTTCCTCTGCAAAGTCAGTTGCTTATCCGTGGGATAATCCTTAATCTTCCTTCTCCTCATCTCACACGGAGACAGCACCAGAATTATCGCGAAAATAACGAAAAATACTCGCGCCATTCTGTTTTAAACTCCCGCCAAATTAAACGTCAAATTAGGATGCGTTCACTTTTATGAGTCCGAATTAAATTGTATTAAAAACTTGTTTGCATTATTTAAAATTGTTTTTGACCGACTCGCGTTGAAAAGTGAAGAAACCTGCTAGCTGCTAACGGAATGTTGGCGCACTGGCGAATGACGGCGGCCGCGCACTGCGGGCCCGATACTATTGTGTGTCATGCCAATGACTATATGGATAACTGTCTTAAAACCCGCGACGACCGCTCGCAAAGTAATATTTTACAGTTAAGCATATTGGGCCGCCCGCGCCCGGTGAAAAGTAATCTGATTTCATGATAATTTTCCTGCATTTATGCGCGGTGACGTGATAATCACACATGTATATTTGCTGCAGTGTCAGTAATGAAAGCGGCACAGGTACTTCGAATAAGGCGTTGTTAATGTCTTGCCTTATACAAAGATGAAAGTGAGACTCCTATTTTGATGTCTAGTTTGTGTATTTTATTACTTCTGTCATGTCACATGTGTGTCATTCGACGTATCCTTTTAAGTTTTAGTAGAAACTTTCGTTTGTCTGGTATTTGTTGTTAATCAATTTATCATATTTCTGTCATCACGTTTATTTATTTGGGGTCAACTTTTTTTTATTTATTTTTTTTGCGGATGGGAAATCATCAAATGACTTCTCCCGCTCTGGGCGGAGCGGAAGGGAGTGTCAGACTTGTACTGACTAAAACCCACCCATGTTCCTTCTAAGCCCTTTGTGTTCCAGGGCCGTGGGGTCAACTTCAATATGACTTATTCTTCAATGTATAGTTATTCTTACATACCTCCCTTTTTAGCATATCTCACAACTATAATACCGATTTATCGCTAATCTTCCTATTACTATTTTCTTACACTGTAGGCGCAGTAGCTGAGCGATATGGTTAAAAACAAAATTGTAGGAACGTGTCTCGAAAAAGTTTCAAAGTAGTATGTAGTTACCTAATTTTTGTCTCGTCATAACTTGACACCAAAAGTTTCAACAAAAAATCGTAGACCGGTACAACCAAGTCAAAAAGACGTTCCATTAACAGCTCACATTGCGCGAAAACCATACTAAGTACTAGCATAGTCTGTATGTAGGTCTATTGGTGGCAAAGATCATGACACGACTCAAAGATCTCACCGCCTAGATATCTAAAAGCCTTGCACGCATTCTAGCTACCGCGGAAGCCGGTTTACACATTACGTTCCGGGACACGATAATCCTGAGACATTCTAAATTGAAATTCAATATGTGTCTACGTATAAGGGTTTTTTGACACGTGACTAAAATCAGAACCATCATCTGCCGTCTAGTTTTGTCAATACAATTTTACCGAACAGTTTAGCAAATGTTTACCAACGAAATGTTTTCATACGTCAAAAGATCTTTGTAGCACTGTAGGTATTCAAATTAGGCTCAGATTAAGCATTAATTACCTTCAAAAGTTAGTATGTTAATGTTAAAGAAACAAGAAAGCTCCCAAAACGCCTGCCCTCAGCAACTTCCTAGTGCTTTAGCAGGGAGAAGGTGGTGGTGCCAATACCCCAGAAAACTGTAAGATGTTAAGATTCATATACATATATAATATATATTTTAAATCTTGTTCGAAATTATCAATTTAACCGGTACCTAAATGATGAAAAAAAGTTTAAAGTTTTTACAACTTTTGCATTGGACCAGAAGTAAACTTTCACATCTCGATCAAAAATGCCCAATTTAAATGGGAACGCAAATTGCTTTTGGCGTTGCACTCGATTTCGACTCATTTAATTAATTGACATGGTTTTTAGGGTTCCGTATTTCGTTTAGCGTTTGTGTGAAAAATTGCATAGGGACTGAAAAAAAATGTATTGAATATTTTGGCGAATGAGAAACAACAGTGGATAAAGTTCTTCATCCCCTATATGAAAGGGAGGATCCTCCAACCAGACGGGTGATTTGTCTGGTTCCCTACTGCCAAACAGTTGTTGTAGGAGTTTTATATAATTATGCTTTTAAGACGTAGATAACGTTAATAGCTCGATTCAGAATTTTGATGCGTATCTTCCTTTGCATTATAGATGACGCTGTAGTACTTATTTCTTTTTTATATTGTGTGTGGCATGTACCAATAAACGTATTTTCTTTCTTTCTTTACTGTCGCTACAGATATTCCGTCTCCTTGCTTTAGCTAGATGCTCTTTTTTGCATTAGGCGACTACGAACGTATTAGGACTCTATTGAGTTCTACCACAAAACATGATTTTACACCCCCCAAAAAAAGTAGTTTCCCAGCAATAATTTTTGCGTAAAGTTACTTAGTTTTATGTACATAATGCTTGGTTGACGGCTTCGTGATGAGGTGATTTACACCGTGTATAATCATTAAAGTCATCAATACAACCCCTTTAATTTCATTTAGTACCATAGAATGACTTTTTCATGAAATAGTCATTCATTGTGATTCAATGAACTTAATGGGGTTATATTGATGATTTTAATGTCTACAAATTATGTAAATACGTACGTTTTACGGCCGTGTATCATATTTTATTTAACATAAAACCTGACACTGACAGGCAAATTGCAATAAAACCGGCCAAGTGCGAGTCGGTTTCGCGCACGGGTTCCGTACCATTATTTATCAAAACGAGAAAAAAATATCCCTTTTTTGTATGGGAGCCCCCTTAAATATTTATTTTATTCTGTTATTAGTATTTGTTGTTATAGCGACAACAGAAATACATGATCTGTAGAAATTTCAACTGGCTAACTATCACGGTTTATGAGTTACACCCTGGTGACTGACGGACAGTGAAGTCTCAGTAATAGGGTCCCGTTTGACACTTTGGGTACGGAACCCTAAAAACGAAAGAAAATTTGAATTTGAAACGCGGGTCACCCTGTTACTTCCACCTTAAGAAATTAATTCCTCGTCGTTTAAGCGTGTAGTAGAACCTACCTTTAAGAATTGTGACATGCTGTTCCAGTTTCTATATAAAGTATAAAAACGTCCGGTTGTCACTCAGGGGTCATCCATAAATTACGTCACACGAATTTCATGATTTTTTTCCCCGTCCCCCATCCTTGTCACAGCTGGTCACATTAATTTTGTGAGACTCCCCTTCCCTCCCTAGTGTAACGTCACATATTTTGCAAATTTACATTTAGAAATATTGAATGAAAACAGCGGTTCCGAAATCAGTTTTATTTCCATTTAAATTATTTTTTAATAAAATGATATCTGTGTAAATATAAGATACCAATTGTTTTGTCGACCACTCGCTCTAGTGTTTCGCGCCGACCGCCCTTTAATAAATGCCGCCAAACGCATATAGTATAGTTATAATATAATATAGTTGTATATGTTTTTGAGGTTTTCGTAAAGTAATAGTTTAAAGTTCGTGTTTTATCACTTAAATTATAATAGATTTTGAAACGTGACGTCACAAAATTTAGGACCCCTCCCACCCCCTTGTCACACAATGTCACACTTCGTCGACCCCCTCACTCCCCTTAACGTGTGATGTAATTTATGGATGGCCCCTTATACATTACGCAAACAGCACCCTAGAGAAACGAGACCACGCCGACTGCCACACACATCAGTAAGAAATGCAATATATCAATTTACTTGTGCTTTAGCACTGTCGAAACATACACAAACATTTATGGAGAAATCTCTATTTCTGCCTCTTCTTCAAGTTGAAAACTTCATCTCTTGCAATCAACGTATAGCCCACTCCCTGTCATAGAGAAGAGGCATGGTGGCCTATCAGTCCGTGGGAAAATTATACGTTGATTTTGTTATGCAATGTGTTTCGCCAGCGCGAAACAAGCATAGCGCGTTTTTAGGGTTCCGTACCCAAAGGGTCAAAAGGGACCCTATTACTGAGACCTCGCTGTCCGTCCGTCCGTCCGTCTGACACCAGGCTGTATCTCATGAACCGTGATAGGTAGCCAGTTGAAATTTCTACAGATTATGTATTTCTGTTGATGCTTTAACAACAGAAACTATTTAAAAAGAATAAAATAAATTTTAAAGGGGGCTCCCATACAAAAAAGTGATTTTTTGCTCGTTTTTATAAATAATGGTACGGAACCCTTCGTGCACGAGTCCGACTCGCACTTGCCAGTTTTTTTTAGTTCTGTGCTTAAGAATATTTTACCTCAGTAATTCCAAGTTGTTTGTCAGTCGTTACATGAGGAAACGAACACAAACGCCAATAGTCTAAAAAAAAAACGAATAATTCAATTCTAAACAGTATTTCGTGTCATCAGCCATTAATTAAAGTGTAGTATTAATCATTCCACGAAAAATGTTCGAATTTAATTGTTCCGTATTTTTGTCAAGCTGGCCTTAATGGCAATACGGTGTATTTTTTTAGCTATAAAGAAAGGAAAATACTGGTCAAGTACAAGTGTACATCCGCTAATAATTAGTGTTTCGTGGTTTCTATAGTAAAAACCGTAGAATAACGTTTATCGTAGAGCTAGGCACTCAACCCTGATATAGTACTGATGATTTTATTTATCTTTCCTTTATTTATTTAGCCTTGTGCTAAAATAGTGCTCACAAGCTTTGCAGCTGAGCATGAGACCTCTCACGAGAGAGATTTCTCACGGAGTCTGGATCTGTACTCGTTTGATGGCAATAGGCTCGCCCTGTATTAGGTACAATGGTACTTAAACAAAACTAGATACAAGGTGCTTTATTAATCGGTGATCTCATTCATGTATAAGGAACTTCTAGCAACGTATGAAAATCATAAGGTTTCACTGACCAAGTTAAGAATCATGAATTTCTCTGTCAAACCATTAACAGACAGATTGAAGTATGACAGAAAAAAAACGTTGTCTATGCTTCTTCATTTTGTGTGTCAATTGTCTACGATGTAAATAATACTACTTGCACGAAAACGCTTACTAGTGTCATTTGAAGTTAGTTACAGACAAGAGGGAAACACATTAACGTTTTTAATTACTTGATTTTACATAATTAAAGCAGAGACACACGTTAACGGTGGAAATAAATTGACAGTAGTTTAACTTGTCAAAGCTCTCGTTAAGATCCAATTTGGTAATATATTTTTTGACATTTGTGATAAGGTTTACGCTATCTACTGGCCTTAATTGAATTTAAACAAGTTAGGTTTTTCCCAAATGAATTGGAATAAAATTATGATACAAGAAAAGTTTTCCTATCAAAATAGGATTTTGTTTGCAAGACTCTGAGATTTTAGAAGAGGTATTCGTATTCTCAACAACCCTATCATAAGTAACTTCAATACTAATCTATTTTATTGTGTAATTTCCTAATTCAGTCTTCAGTTTTTAACGAACTTTAAATTGTGTCTTTTCTAAGTTTTTTAAAACCCATCTTCACCACACTGACTAATTTTGTCTATAAGCTGCAACTGCCATTTAGGAGATCGCTCTCATTAACCGACTTCTTTAGATCTTTTATTTAGGCCGTAAAAGATCGTTGTCCCTGAATGATTGTTTTCTGAATGTTTTTTCAAACACGTAGACTATTTCTATTAACTAAAAATTGAAATTCAGGCTTCACGTAGGTTTGTGGTAGACCATACCTAATGTAAAAAAAAGCATGGATATGCTGCAGAAGTTATCTGATGAAAATTGTAACGATTTTATGGTAAGGGCTTGTACACAGAACTGCGAATCGGCGCGATGCGAATTCGCAACGCAGAAAACTGAGTTACGAATTGCTGCGATGTGATTTCGTGCGGCAAGGCGAGACGCTTTACACGATTCGGGTGACCATTCCTCCGACGACCGTCAACCGTACTGAACGTATTTTGTAAACTAGGTCATGACATGGATCGTAAAACTAGAAGTAACATCGCAGGAATGCGTCATGCGAATGAATTCGCAAGTTCTTGCGATGCGTCGTGGGAGCTCGTAGATTTTTACGATGCGACGTATCGCATCGCAGTTTTGTGTACAAACTCAAGTCCGATGCCTTCAGTGCAAAAGCAGATGTTTAGTAAACTAAGTAGATAATGAATAACTAAAATGATACATAATTGGTAATCTGTCAACAATTTCGAATAAATCAACAAATATAATTTATCGCCATAATAAACAATCGAAGATGTGTGAATTAACTTATGGTAAACACTTTCATCCGTCACGCACGTATTCCTAGTTTGCGTGTTTTAACTGAACCATTGTGTTACATGCTTAAGAACAATGATGTTTGATGATTGTAACACTGTGTGGCACTGTGTCGGCTAGCGAGTAACTTGTGAAGTGCTGTTAAATAATCGAAAGTGTTGAAGAAGCGTTGAAAACTCGTGGTAACAAAAAGTAAATGTTTTATCGTACGGTATCTTGTTCATCTTAGCCTTTTTTTCTATTCATCCCGACAGTTTTATCTTGTAGTATGTAAATTTTACATTTCCACCGTTAACGTGTGTCTCTTCTTTAAACTATTTACAATCAAGTAATAAAAAGCATTAATGTTTTTCCCTCTTGTCTGTAATTAACTTTAAATGACACTAGTTAGCGTTTTCGTGCAATTAGTATTATTTACACCGTAGACAATTGACACACAAAATGAAGAGTCATAGACAAGTTTTTTTTTTATGACATACATCAATCTGTCTGTTAACGGTTTGACAGAGAAATTGGTGACGGCACGGGTGGCGCAGTGGTTGAGCGATTGACTGCTGCGCTACGTTTCGCGGGTTCGAACAAGTATTAGTATTAAAAAAAATATCATGTTGTGATTGTGACCAATTTATTTAGGGAGCACTGTCTATACAAATAAATAAATATTTTTTTTACTGCATGCGTATAAAAGTACTGACAACAAAAAATATTTTATTTTTTATTTTTGTCTGTCCATCTATCTGTTTGTTCCGATCAATCTCTGAAACGGTCTGACCGATTTTGACAGGACTGGCAGACCTCTGATGTTATACGGAGTAACTTACTTTTATTTTAGAAAAAAGGATAAGGGTTCTGTGCAAAAAAAATATATGTAATTTCAACAAAATCCGATTCAAACAATATTTTTATTAATAATTTCATGTGGACGAAGGTCGGTTTATGTTTATATGTTACTACTTGATCACGAAATTCTGATAGGTATTAGTAGGAACATAAAAAGTGTCGGTTTTACCCATGATGATATTATCCACTACCTACTTACAGTTTTAATTAAGATTTACATATGCTAATTTAATAGGTAACGCCAAGTAGGTACGTACGCTAGCTCGCCAAGCAAAACTTATAAAAGCAAAAAAATATCAAGTTGTTTTGCAACTAAGATTTAATAAAAATTAAATTCAAAAACCCCCGACTTCTCCCAACGACGCTACGACGCTTGGATTAATTAATTTTTGTTTTTTTAGAGGTTATTTCTGTCGGGGGTTTTTAAAATTTTTCATGAGTTTCTTGCCGGTTCTTCTCCATAGGAAACGACCAAGCCGAACCGAGCACCTTTTTGTCGACGTTTTACAAGTGCCCATGTAGGCCTATGTGAAATAAAAATAATTTGATTTGAAACTTAAATTATTTTTTCTTAGCCTTGACTGTCCAACTCCTGGGCATAGGTCTCCTTCCATTCCTTCCACTTTTCTCGTTGTTGCGCCTTTTATCTTTATTTATATTTATTATTCTATTAACGAAAACAAGGAAAGCCATAATAATTAATAAATAATTGTATAATTATTTAACTTAAATGAGTCTATGAAACTTGAAAATAAATGATTATAAATAAAAAAAAACGAGCTTTTAGGGGGTGGGAGGGGTACCCCCCTCCTGGCGATCCCCATGGTGACAAGTGACAAGATTTCAAATTTCGAATCGACCAGACCCGTAGAAGTTGTTTATATCTCTTCATCAACTAGAAAAGAGATGATGATCTTCAAACGGCTGATTAGATTTTCTCGAAATATAGCTAAGAACACTCTCGATTAAAACACCTTTCAAACGAAACCAATTTTATCAAAATTGGTTCATCCGTTTATGAGCTACTTTGCCACAGACAGACACACAGATTTTTAAGAGGTTTTTGGTGTCGGAGGTTTTTAATAAAACTTTTAATTTAATATTTGCCTTTTTTTATTGACCTACCACAAACACTGTTTAAAGCTTTCACTGTTTGTAACTGAATTTACACTCTCACTTACGCGATATCATCATCAGCCTATATTGTTCCCACTGCTGGGACATAGGCTCTCTATGAAAGGGAGTGGGCTGATATCCACCATGCGAGCCCAGTTCGGGTTGGTAGATGCCACATGTCTTCGAATTTTTAGTTCTACGACATGCCGGTTTCCTCACGATGTTTTCCTTCACCGTTTTTGAGGCCAGCGGTGATTGCCGTGATTATTAATTAACTCACAATAATTAATTACAACGAGAGATATCCATTAAGTGTCAGTGTAAGTTTACCTACCAGAAGTTACCGCTAAACAAGAACATTGTACTGTAACTAAAAAACTATGTCAAAAGGGTATAAACACAAACTACACAGATAATGTGCTGTGGTCAACCGCAATACCTCGCCTGTGCTGCTTGACTAGACAAAACTCTCTACCGGGATTTTACCGTTAGCCGAAGGCCCCTAGAATAACTTTAAAATACCTGTAGCTACTTTAGCACCTACGGCCTCTCCGAACATGGCCATCCATGTTAAAGGCGCACCGAGGAAACGATACGTAATTTCCAAATAATTCCGTTCGAATAAATTACATTTTGACATCCATGTTGACAACATAATTAATAGAGCTTTTCAAATGTATGGTTTCATAATGCGGTCTTGTAAAGAATTTAAAAAGCCTTTTTTTTTTGTGAATGGCGTCTCGCAGTTCAACCTATGAGGTTGTCGTCTGCTTAACCGGACTATCCTGTGCCTTAAAATTAAGGCCTCCAGCCAGGGCATAAAAACTTACAAACTAAGCGACTGCACGCTAAGGGCACCCCCTGTGGGGTACGAACCTCGGCTTAGGGCGTCGCTGGGGGAGGATGGGGACAGGCTGGATCTGAATGGTATCATTATTTAGGGGCTGATTTAAAACTACTGGCACAGCATCGCGGGCTGGCTCGAGCGAGGGTCGGGGAGGGCATGGACCGGGACGTCGCGACGGACCTCGACGGCGAGGTCGGAAAGACGGTGGTTTGAGTCGGAACTTTTTAAGAGTGCTAGTCTCTTTGCTACTCTCCTGGAGGAGGGTGATAGCATCATCTGGAGTGACGAGGGTATGCCTAGGACGGCGTACTGTACTAATGCGCGAGGGTTCGTAACGGGCGGCCGCTGCGATCAGCGGATTACGGTGTTTAATGGCGTTATCTAAGAAACGCTTCGAAAGACGTTTCATAAACTGAAGGACGGTGGGCATTCTAAGGTCTACGTGTAGACGGTCATTACGGACATAAAAAGGGGCTCCCGTGACTCTACGTAAGAATCGGTTTTGTAAGATTTGCATCCTATGGATGTACTTAGGCTTAGTGTGAGCGTACACGACGCAAGCGTACGTCATAATGGGACGGATCACCGCGGTATAAAGGTGCAACTTGCACTTGAGTGACAACTTGCTTTTTGCCGAAATCATGAAATGAAGCCTACCCATAGCAAAGGCAGCTCGGTCGCGAGCTGCTTTGATGTTCGCCGTGAAAGACAGGTAGTTGTCAAGTAAGACTCCTAAGTACTTGACTTGCCTCTCCCAAGGGATAGGCTTACCGTACATAGTGATCGGGCTGAGCGCGGGTGGCTTATTTTTACGCTGTTTAGAGAAAAGAACTGCCTAGCTCTTGTCGGGGTTCACCTCGATTCTCCATTTCCGGAACCACGCGCCTAAGACGTTGGCTGAGGTTAGGAGGGTGCTATAGATAGCGTCGTGACTGCGGCCAGTGTAATAAATGGCCGTGTCGTCCGCGAACAGGGCTAAATTTAAAAAGCCTTGTACTTTCCTCTTCTTATATAAAACTTTAGTCCGTTCACAGTTAGAACACGCGGTGCCCATTTGGAGGGCTCCAAATGGGCACCGCGAACAATATAAATATTACGAAAAATATAAGCACAGACTAGTAACGGTACAGAAAAAAAAATTTCGCACTACTCACTATAACTGTTACCACGCCGAGATTTCCTATGCAGAGCTGATGAAACAGTACAAAATATTAAGCTTGGAGCACAGGCGTACACTGCGATGGTTATGATGCTGTATGGCATTTGCAACAATAGATTTAATTGTATGGAAATTTCAAAGAGATTATGTTATGTAGTACCTAGGACCGTCAATGGGTAATACGATACCCCTTGGTAAGACAGGATGTCAGACTTTTTGGCTTCTGACTACTCGTAACGACTGTGAGACTGAACACGGTGACGACCCTAGGTAAATTGAAAAGTCAGCCATCCAAACTAAGCCTATGAAATCATCACTTTTGAACGTAAAAAATTACATGAAACAGTCCCCCAAAACGCCCGCTCGAAGTGGCGAACCACTTCCTAGTATTTTAGCTGGGAAGAAACCTGCGTTACTAATATCTTCCGTCCGTTGACTTTGTTGTGACCCATATTACCTACATCATAAGCGTAACTAGCGATATGTGGGTGTTACTAACTCTTCAACGAATAGAGGTGCGATAATTTTATTAGATCTTGAACCTAACTTCTACTTCCAGTAAACATTCCTGGGTATTTTGATACCATGGGGTCAGGGCCTCTAGCACATTTGATCCATACATTCACACCGGCTGGCTGGGCTAAACTTTTGAACATGGAATACAGGCCACGGCGCTCAAGTATGTCGTCTTTTATAACACTGGCCGAATTTAAATAACGCTTACTCATTTCTTCTTAAAAAAAGTTAATGATAAAAATAAGGTTCAAATAACGAAGTACGGTCCACGTACGAAAATGTCGATCGGAACCAGGCTGCGGTCCGGTCCACTTACTTTCACCAAATGTGACACGCTATTGCAGTCCTAATCGGTAGAATCGGGTTCATTGATTAGAAATCGTTTGTTATTAATCCTTATTTATCGAGTACTATACTGTTATTTATATACTATTGTATGCCTACTTTTTTGGCCAGTTTTATTGGTACATTTTTATACTTTTTGGTAGTTACAATGTTGGTATTTTTATTCCTTTATCACCTTTATTTTCCCATAAACGTAAAGGACTTTTGTTTCTTTTTTACATGTTTTTATTAGCTTCACCTGTAACTATGTAAAAACAACTTAGAAGCAAATTTTGACCCACTGCGGTTTCCGATTGATACTGACATTTTACATACAAATATATATACTTAATTATATTGATTAGCTAAGTGATGTCATTCTAAATCCAATATAGCGGACTATTTTTTTTTTTTATTCATTTCCATGACATGTAGCCATGTCGTGGGAATGAATGGAAACGATAGGGTTTTTTGAGAAGAATACGAGAAATTAAATGACGTTATTATAAAATAAAGCGTGTGTTTTCGTTTTTAAAACTGTAATATTATTATATTATAAAAGTAGATTCTAGGTACCTAAGCTTAGCTTTAAATTGGATAATAAAATCGAGCATACCACCTGTGCCTATGTGAAAAGAATAGGTAGGCTACATACCATAATCTAAGCAAAGTTGTATCTTGGCCCCTTAGTGACGATAATTCTAGGAAGTTTTCGAATGCACTCGCTGTGGCCTAAATCGGATAGATGGTCAAAATCAAAGCATTTATTACACTTTTGAACTGTTGAAACAAATACAACAATAAGATGAAGCTAGCTTAACAGTCACATCTGTCGGTATCATCATCATATAGATCCATATACAGTATGTTAGTTTAAACGAGGGACATATTCAAACCCCTAATAGTACATGCTAACATCATCATCTTCCTGCCCTTGTCCCATTTTATTTGGGGTCGGCGCAACACGTCTCTTTTCTCCATACTCCTCTGTCATTCGTCATGTTATCATTTACTCCTTTTTCCTTCATATCATTTTTCACACATTCCATCCATCTTTTCTTTGGTCTTCCTCTCCCTCTCCATCCATCCACATTCATATTCATCACTCTTTTAGTCACATGTGCTCCATCCCTCCTCATCACATGTCCATACCAAGACAGACGACTCCCTTTCATCTTTTCTGTAATAGGTGCCACTCATGCTAACATGATACTAATAAAAATATAAACAAAAAATAAACACTGATAAATAACAGACAGAACCATACCAAAATTTTCGCAAATGTCACGCAACGTGTATACACCCTTGCGCTACCGACTTAATACTATCGCAGAACATGTGAGCGGGTCAATGACTCTTAGGTATAATCCATTTTCCCTTCATACTTTAAACTTACCTGGCTTAGGACAGTCCAAAATATCTAGGCACTAAACAAAACATTAAAAATTATTCTATGTACGTTATAGGTTTTTTACATATTTGGGACGAGAATCGAATACTGAATACCCTCCCTCAATATGTCCCTCGTTTAACCTAACATACTGTAGATAATCGTAAAACTTTAAGATCCTTTGTAGTCTCATCAGTGTCTAGAGAAACGTTGTCCATATGCATATCATTATTCAAAGTGAAAAAAATATTAATTTCCGCTTTTCGTACGGCGGAAAATAGCAATTTTTATGTCTTTAAGGCCAGCTCGCGAGATACGCAAAACGTTTTATAATGCACTGTATTTCGGTGTGATAAAGTTTGAAATGCATGAAAAACAGTGTGACAGATTGATATTTTCTTAGAACGAAAGCGTACTACTTCTATAGACAGTGTAAACAATGGAATGATTGTGATTGAAGAAAAGGTGCTTAAAGAGATACTACACAAATGAACATAATCTCTGGCAAAAAATCTATTAGCGCTATCTGTGTTTGGAATCAATATGAATGCGGCTATTATTAATATACTTCGATCTTGAGATCCAAAGCAAATTGAAAAATAGCAATAGAATGTTGGCCTGAAAATCAGCAGAACTAAAACCGAATACATGTTCTGTGAATTCGACGGTCTCTCCATTCCTGAAGTAATATCGCTA
Source organism: Cerastis leucographa (assembly GCA_963082945.1). NCBI lineage: Eukaryota > Metazoa > Arthropoda > Insecta > Lepidoptera > Noctuidae > Cerastis > Cerastis leucographa. Next base: position 13,161,152 of record OY720365.1, on the reverse strand, counting down.
GATGGCGCTTTTCTTCCTGCTTGCTCCGAATTCGGTATCTCGGTTTTTTTAGGAGTATCTTTTGGAGTCTGAAAGTGGCGCCGGTAACTAAAAAGATGTGTGTGAGATGCGGAGAAATGAGACCAATGTCGTGAGGATAGTTTTAAGTATGAGCGTGGATAGGTAATACAATAGATAAAAAAAAACCTGTTTGTGTATAAGAGTAGACGAAGGAGTAACGATGGATGGATAGTGTGAAGGATGATGTCGCAAGAATCAAATGGAGGTGTCTGATGAGATAACAAGTAATAAGGAAGTATGGAAGAAGAAATGCTGCGCCGACACCAAATTAATTGTTATGAGGGTAGGCGCATGAACCCTCGATCTTCATATTGGCTTTTCTTAATGAGAATAGGCTGTAATCCACCACGCTCCGCTGGCCCTTGTAACAAACTTGCTTGCTCCTCGTGATAAAAGAAGTAAACAGATTTGTACATTAAAAAAGTAATTAGGGGAAAATGAATTTAATAAATGATGATATGAAAAATACAATAAATTAATAAAAAAGTGAAGGGCAGGTTAACCGGGAACGTTTTAAATGTCTCCGCAAATCTCTGAGCGTGATAGTAACTGAAGATAAACATCCAGTTGTAGAAAACTGGCTTGATCAAGATGAGCTTGACCACGACGAACTTGATGCAGGGCGGCTTGGCAGGACCCACCAGCAGACACGTACCGCCCCAGTGCCAGGCTCGTCAGCCCGCAGAGCAGCTTCCAGCAGACACGTACCGAGCCCCAGTGCCAGGCTCGTCAGTTCAGAGTAGCTTCCAGCAGACACGTACCGAGCCCCAGTGTCAGGCTCGTCAATTCGCGGAGTAGCTTCCTCACAGCAGCTAGCAGCAGCCACGACAGCACCAAACGAAGACCGCTTCTTGACTCCACCAGGCTGTGCTCAAAACTCAAGATATGACAGATCTTGACTCCAAACTGTAGACTTAGCTGTTTTCTTGATTTCAGACTATACTGATTTCTTGTCTCCAGACTGAACCGAACTCTTAACTCCAGACTAGAACAGGGCATCCGTCAGAAATCCCGGAAATCCCTTTTATCTCTCATCTTCCGTTTCTTTTCTTCAAATTTCTTTTTCAGATTCAAAACTGCTGCGCTCTAGTAAGACGCAACCTGCCAGTATTCAAAGCAGCCAGTAACAATTGGTCAAAAACCTTGAGCATAATATTTTTATAAATATAACTCAGAATATATTTACACAGCAAATATTCGCAATTAACTATAAAATACAACAATTGAACTCACGAATTGATGATAATAATTTTTAGTAATATATAATCTAAATAAAACCTTCATAAAGAATTTGGCTGGTAACAATTACAAATAAAAGTAAATGGCAACTGACAAGTTATGTCACAACAAAGAATACTAAGAAAATATTTATAAAAACTAAACGATTCGTAAAATGCTAATGTAAAACCAATAAAAGTATGAATATGGATGATAAGTGTGAGTATAGAGTGTCTGTAGTAGGCAGATACTATACCCTTCAACGGTTGGTGAACTGATGATTTCTTTAATTTTTTTAATCTAGGGCATTGCTTCCTAATAACAGATGTCATTTAAAAGGTGCCCTAGAGGTATCATGTGTAATTAAAACCCTTAATTAAAAAGGGTCATAGTTCCTTCTTACCAATGTTAATAACCAAAATTAACAGCTCTATGTATTTATTTCTACCCAAAAACAAAAATGGGAGCAACTGATTTCTGGGTTGTTCTCACAGTGTTCTTACATACCACAGGTTTGTCTATAGGTACACCCACATTTCGCTAGTTATGTTAGTGTCCCATGTAAAGCCGTATACAGACATTGCGAGGCATGCGCCGCGAACAACGCACAGCGAATGCCTCGCAAGGTGTGTACCTTTGTATTCGTGGCGAGGCATGTGCTACGCACGGCCGAGGCATTCGTTGTGTGCCGTTCGTGGCGCATGCCTCGCAAAGTCTGTATCCACCTTAATAGGGGACGAGCCTATTGCCATCAACCGGGCACAAATACAGACTCCGTAGCTGCTACTGAGAAATTTCTGATGAAAAACCGAATAACTCTTTGCCTGACCTGGGAGTTGAACCCAGAACCGCATGCTCAGCAGCAGCAGCAGCTCTCATAGTGACGTAGTTATGTAGTAAAAGTTGTTAATAGGTAATGATGTACAGCGAATGATGTAAAACTTAAGTGGCAGTGGGCAGGGCACATTGCTCGCAGAACGGATGGGCGATGGGGCCGAAAAGTTCTGGAAAGGCGACCGCGAACCGGAAGACGAAGCGTTGGAAGGCCTCCCACTAGGTGGACCGATGACCTGGTGAAGTTTGCGGGGATCCGCTGGATGCGAGGCGCACGGGACCGGTCAATGTGGCGTCACTTGGGGGAGGCCAATGTCCAGCAGTAGACGTCTTTCGGCTGAAATGATGATGTACAGCGACTCCTTTCAAGTTTCCAGATATATTCCAATTAGGACTTGTATACCCAATCGTTCATGGTAATTCCCCAGACTTATTACACATACACGTCTAACTCGATAGTGCGGTTTATCAAGAAAGCCCATAAGTCATTATATAAACAGAGCACTTATATAAAGTTCATCCATACAAATACATAAAATTGAAGTGTCTGTTTGTAATATTAAAATAACCTTTTTACTACGTGCATACGAAAGTATACGGTACATATACCAAATTTTTTTTTTTTACACTTTTTGTCTGTCTGTCTGTCTGTCTGTTTGTTCCAGCTAATATCTGAAACGGCTTGACGGATTTCGACGGGACTTTCACTGGCGGATAGCTGATGATACTGGAGTAACTTAGGACTAACTTAGGTTAAGGAATTACTTTTATTTTAGAAAAATAAATAATAATTAAAATAAAAAGAAAAAAAACGAAACATAAACTAAATAACTTTTTCGTTAAATTCCACGCGGACGAAGTCGCGGGCGCAGGTAGTTATATCTATAAAGCCAATGACCGCAACGGCCATATCTATGCCTAAGGCAATGTATTGAGAACGCGTTATTGCAATGTGACTCGTCATGGAAATTTTAGGTTCCGTAGTTACGTACAAAGTAACAATGATTGTATTTTGTGTTGGTATTTCTGAATGTGATCCGGAGGAACGAGGATTTGAGGAACATTGGCTAATAGGGCCTTTTCATTGTCATGCGTGTTTGCGCCCGCGAGCCGGCCAGGCAGCCATGCTTGTTACGGGCCGCACGCAGAGCAGATTATTTCACCACGAATAGATTATTTCGCCACGCCGCATCAACAAAAACACAATAAAAACATGTATGATACGATAGGTTGCGGGCAGCGTGCATGCGTGCCTGGGGGTCTACTCTCTAAGCACGAAATCCGTAGTTTCGGCCGAAGTTACGGTCATTTCCTACTCCGTATCACTTACGGACATAATATTTGTTAAGGGGAAGAACTAAAAATGAATGACAATACGATTGGACAGACGTCCTAACTCCCGATATGTTTACATAACTCATGAATCTGAACATATTAGGGAGTAGGGTTCATTCCAAAGTATGAAACTAGTTACGGACGGACCCGTACTTTCGTTGACGGACTTAGAGAGTAGGCCCCCTGGCCCGCACGCGGCCACAAACACGCATGAAAATAAAAAGGCCCTTAAATAACAACAGCTGCTCGGGTCCAACTTCAGGTTAAGCCGTCTTTGCCTAGGTAGGCCCGTTAATGGGTGACCACCTATTACATGCCGAATTCCTCCGTGCCTTGGAAAGTTCGGGCGTTTAAAACACGGGTGGTTAACATTTACTGATTTCCGTAAATGAGAAAAAAAAAATACCTCTGTGCTCTCCATTTTATTATTGGTTCGGGTCGAGAATCATTAGCATAGCTACCTCCTTGAATTTGACGAGGATGCAAAACAACACCTTGTATAATTGCTATGCATCTTTCTTAGACTTTGACATTTTCAATACCGCAGTAAATGATACAGCATGACCTCTTTAGGAACTAGACGACAGTTGACAGTAGCAGACACTACGGAACCCTGAGAACCATTATTTTTTGTTATCGTGAGTACCGGTTCCCATCACGTTAAGGCTAAGGCCACTGGACTAGCATCAGAATATGAAATTAGTAAAAAAAAAAAAACAATTATTATGTAAAAATGTTAATAACTAAGATTTATGTTTCCTTATTAGTTTGTTTTGATTTGAATTTAGTAATTAAATTAAATTTTAGTCGATTTGATTAAATCATGAGTTCTATAAATCTGGTTTTAAGTAAATTACCCAGATTAGAGAGCAGTGGTGGTCCAGTGGTGGAAGCCGCGACTTACGAGTAGTAAGCCGTGGGTTTGAACCCAGGCAGGCACATTACTTTGTGTAATTTATTTCATCACCGCTGCCCGCAAAAACGGTGAAGGAAAACATCGTGTCGAGGAAACCGGCATGTCCTAGCACAAAAAATTCGATGACATGTGACATCTACCAACCCGCACTGGGCCCGCGTGGTGGATTACAGCCAACTCCCTCTCATAGAGAGGAGGCCTGTGCCCCGGCAGTGGGAACATTATAGGCTTATGATGATGATGATGACCCAGAATAGGACGAAAAAATCGTGTTAATAATATGAGCTTTTGTTCAGTTTCACTTATCACTTGTTATGCCTGGTTTTGCTAACACTAAACGCCGACCTAATGGTGTTTTTTGGGTTCTGTACGTCTACCATGAGTTGTCATAGTTAGATCGCTTGACGTAACTGCAATAGTTCCGTCAATACGCAAATACTATAGTTAGCTTTTTCAATGGTTCCATGACCTGTGTTAGTGCTTACTACCAAATTCTAAGCAAATGAAGCCCAAACTTGCAGTCGCTGTAGTATAGTTTACTACACGGTGACGTAGGATAGATAACTATAGTGACTCATACTGCGCATTTTAGTACCCAACTATCCGCTAGAGGCGCTGTAAAAGTTTTCATACATTTTTTTTAACTACAGACGCTAGCGAGTATAGATTGTTAAAACTCATGGTAGACGTACAGTACTCGAATGGCAAAAAACGAACCCTTCCTCATGCCTGTCTGTCCGTCCGTCCGTATGTCACAGCAACTTTATTCCAAAACTATTAGGACTACACAGTTGAAAATTGTTTGGTTGGTATATGTCTTCTGTGAACCGCTTTACGATTTTTGTACAAAAATAAAAGATTTAGTGAAGCACATGGAAGTAAAACTAAAAAGAAACCTATACGTGCGGGATGTCTATAGATAGGTCTTTAAATTCAAAAAATGACATTGACGTTCCTAAAACAATTTTTTCTCAAAGTCAATCGTTTGAAAGATAGACACTTCCAAAGAGGTTAATGTGTGTCCCTCAGATTGGCGGTTTGCATGAAGAAGCATAGTGTTCTTTCTTTTCTTTTCTTTCTTTCTTTCTTCTTTCTTTGTGCGGGTCTGTGGTACTTCAACCATGTAACGTTGACGCTTCACCGTGTCTCTGGTAGTTCAATAATAGATGGGGGATGAAAGATTTAGATAGATACCTAGGTATTATTGCACTGTTCGAAATACAACTTCTAGCGTTTAGCTGAGGGTTGCAAATCTAGCAATAATTTCGGTATTCCTTTTGGAGTAGCGTAAGGGTAGTTAAAACTGGCATTCGTGTTTTGTGAAGATGTAATCAAATCGCCTGGGGGACTACTCTCGAAGTCCGTCACGAAAACACGGGTCCGTCCGTAAATAACTTTATACTTCGAAATGAACCCTACTCCCTAATATTTTCGGATTAATGAGTTTTGCAAATACATAGGAATTAAGGATAGCTGTCCAATCGTTTTGTCATTCATTTTTATTTCGGGCCTCTAACGAATCTTATATCCGTATTTACGGACGGTCGTTTTCATTTCAAATGATACGGAGTAGAAAACGACCGTATCTTTGGCCGAAACTAAGGATTTCGCGCTTAGAGATACTAATATTATAAAAGCGAAAGTAACTCTGTTGGTTTCTTTGTTTGTTACCTTTTCATGACTAAACGGCTTATGGGATCGTTATGAAATTTGGCAAGGAAATAGATTATATCTTCAAGAATGACATAGGCTACTTTTTATCCCTGAATAAAACATTAACATTAGTTAGAAGAATAAATTTATTAAACCATAGTTACAGTAATTTTCTATTCTAAGTCTAACATCATTAAGGAATAACAAGGGTAACAAGTTTTATTTTGACAACATTAGATAACAGTGGTCCCCAAAATTGGGGGCGAGAGTATTGCCATCAACTGGGCACAAATCCAGGCTTCGTAGCTGCTACTGGGAAATTGCTTTACGAAAAACCCAATAACACTTTACACGACCCGGGAATCGAACCCAGGTCCTCATGCTCAGCAGTCGCGCTTGTGACCACTCGACCAACGAGGCTGTCTTGAAAATTAAATCTTGCCAACTAATTTTGGCTACTATCATACGTTTTCTTTTTTTATAACGTTGCCCCACACTAGGAATTTCTCCTGTATCGTGGGTGCGTTTACAAACATTTAAACTCACATACACAAACAGCCAGACCTGGAGCAAGTATCTGTAGGCCATACAAATATTTGTTCCGTGCGGGGATCGAACCCGCGCACGCAACGCAGCAGTCGATCGCTCAGCCACTGCGCCTACCGTGCCGTTTTGAAAGTATTTTCATACAATTAAATAATCATGACAGTACTTTTTGTACTTTTATTTCGTGTTATGACTTGATGTTGTTGCCAATTTTCTCTGCCAGCAATTTGTCTTCCCAGTGTTGGGATCTTGTACCAGTCGGGTCCAGTGAGGGTTTTTGGATATCACGTATTTTTTTCTGGTTGTAATTTATGGTCATAGTTTTGTTCATGCTCAAATGAATAAATGTCGGTGCTCTGTGAGAACTTAATTCACAAACACGTCACATGAAAGTTCAGTTCTTCACTTCTGGACATAGGCCTTCCCCAACCGTCACAAAATCGCAAAATTGACTGGTCCTATGGAAACGTAGGACCAGTCGAGAGGCATTTTTTAGTCCTTTAGTTTTGGATTTCATAAAATTCTCCAAACACAAATACATATTTCTGATAGACACAAAGGTACCCAACTACCAATCAAGGAAGAGTTACCCCACAACAATCTCTTAGATTGAACTCGAGTCGACCTCTTCACCTCACGATCCGAACTCGAAAGCTGTGAGAACCTGACGACTTCTGCGCTCCTAGTACTTGATTCTATTGATCAGTTGATTTATATGTTATGTAACTTGGTATATGAGCATAAACTTCTTAGCGAAGAGGCCAGTGTGTTCGTTGCTTTACGTTGAGGAACATGATTCGAGTGCTCTGCTTATTTTATTTTGGATTAAATGTGAGTAAACTGTAAACAATTAAATATAGAATAACTAGTTAAGTTTTTAAGATAAAGTTCCTTATTGATTATTGTAACGTGTTGTCTTGTTTTAACCCGGTAATGTCTTTAATTAGGTAGTGTGATTTATTTTTGATTTTCCTTATTTATAAGACATCCGGATCCATTTACAAAAAATCTAACAATTCTAGGTGTGTAGATAAACAATTTAACATGTAAGCTAGAACATGCATGCATGTAAGCATGTGTATTTAAATTCTGCTAGGGACAGGTGTGGTGATTATCAGTTGCCTCACTGGGTATGGGGTTTCAAACATTCCTATCAGTAATAACTTACAAGAGGCTGTTGCAACTGTCCTACATTTTTTTTTCCTACTCCTCCGCTACTTTTTTCTGATTAGTTCCGTTGCGGGATCAACAGTTAAATTGTTTTCCTATAGGACTTCGTCCAGCTTCTTTGTCTCGACGCTTTTCTGGTAGTCGCCACTGTTGATTCTGGTTTTCAAGAGTTGCAGTGGTTCGGGAGTAATGTGGCGGGCTTGTCTCAAAAAATAATCTGTTCAGAGGTTTATTTATCATAAGATTTTTATCATAAAATCTTCTGTTCGTTTTTGAAAGTTCGCAAGAACCGCTCTCATTTATTTTTAGTGTCAATTTATTTTTGTTTCTTGAACCGCTGCAATCGATAATATTTTACCTCGATGATAATTTTATGTATGAAAGTTTGCTGCGTTTTTTAAGTTTTGGTAAAACTTTTTGAGGTTCTGCTCTTAAGTCCCATGTTAAGATGGGTTTCTTTACAAAACTTTGTCTTTCATCAATATCTTCGAAACTGCTGAGAAAGTTCTACCAAGGATTGAGCACATGATTCTAAACTTACTAGAGTCGATTTTTTAAATCAAATCAAAATAATTTATTTCAAGTAGGCCAGTTACAGGCACTTTTGAATAGTCGAACAACAATAAAAATGAAGCTACAGTCCCAGTCACAAGACACGACGTTTTTTCAACCGTTACAATAAAGTAAAACATCAGTGGCATTCGTTTTCACGGCGTAGATATTGGTCTTCTGGTATGGACTAGCTGAGTTATAATTTCATAAATGGCTAAAGTTTCAATGCTGATAGGACATCAACGTCATATTCAAACGTACTAAATACTTGTTAAAAGTAATTTTTATGTCTTGAACTGACATTGAAAAATCTCAAAGTTATCGATAAAACAAGATGGCATCGGACTATTTTATTTATGTACTATTTTTTTTATTTAAATCTATATAAAAAAAAAAACATTACATGATATCTTATTTAAAAAAAAAAAAAACATTTGGTTCTTAAAACTAATAAATTAATTCGTGATTATTGAATGTGCATTTTAACAATAATTAAACAAACAAAAAAATCGTATCGTACTATAATTAGTTGTAATTATATCTACAGTTTTCCTGTTCACGTTCTATAGGGATGAAGACTGGGTAAAGAAAACAAAATTCTATTTTGTCCGTCAGACAGATAATACAAAAATATTAGACACATATTTTTTGTTTTATCAAAATATCAAAAAAATACTTAGTTAAAACTCTTTAAAGTTGGAGAGTGGTGGCTCACTACGTCACAAGTGGGTATAAAAACCACCTACACGTGACGTCATGCGCCATTTCAACTCAATACATCTCCGTAATTTTATGACCACGTGAAAAAAGAAAAAATACGTGTCCAATACTTTTCAATAATCTACCCGACAGACAAAGAAAAAAAAATAGTTATCACCCCCTATTGTCAACCTTCTTGAATCATTCACTGTTTTAAGCTGTCACAGTTTATAACTTACTAAAACTACACTGTCACTAAGTACACTATCATTGTGCCACTGTCATGGTGCCACTGTCATTATGTCACTGTCATTGTGCCGGTACCGGTTAATTATTAATAAACGCAGATTATTTTGGTTGTTTATATTTGTCAATATTTCAGAATAATGCCCTTAACGTGGTTTAGGGAATAAGAAATTATGGAATAAATGTTTGAGATTGTTTGTATGTGTATAAGCGAAGTAATAGGGCAAGAACCAGACGGGCCGCGTTTAAAACACGGGAGGTTCACACTTAAAGATTTCCATAAAGAAAATAAATAAAAATTACTTGCCCATTTTATTATTGATTCGGGACGAGAATCATTAGCATAGTTACCTCCTTGAATTTGACGAGGATGCAAAACAACATCTTGTATAAATTCAAAACTAGCTTTTGTTTCGACCGCAAATGTCAATTCGACATTCGTGACTGCAATAATTAGGTATGCATCGTAATATAAGTTTAAGGTTATTTATAATTGTTTCGATCTAATGTGGGATTTTCCTGTTCCATTTTTTATCCACTAACCTAATTCAATCTATCAATCATTTTATTATAAGGCAACTAAGGCCCAAACATAAAATAAACTTATACAGGGTGTAACGGAAAGGGTATATACATCCTTAAGGGTGTGCTACAGACCATCAAACTGAACATGTTTCTCATCATAAAATTTTTTTTGGAGCAAAAAAAAAAAATCTGCTGCCTATACATTTGGGTCGAATAGGTATTGCAATTTTCTATGGGGAAGCACATATTTTTTTGCTGCAATTTTTTTTTTATGATGAGAAACATGTTCAGTTTGATGGCCTGTAGCACACCCTTAAGGATGTATATACCCTTTCCGTTACACCCTGTATAAACTATATCTAACACGTCGTGTTTTGCTGCGTGGTGTCGCGTAAGAGTCAGCTCTCACCGAGACGCGACGCGACGCGACGCTGCACGCACTTGTGAGAATTCAGAATACGTTGCGCAACGTTTTCTGAATTCTCACAACGAAATGTGTATTTTTTTGTGTAGAAAATAAAGTTATATTTTGAATTGCTCTTTAAAAGTGTGCGCGCAGCGTCGCGTACGCGTGCGTCTCGGTGTGAGCTGACCCTAACCGTCCTCGGAAACGTCGATATAAGACACCTTTCGGCCAAAGGCCCTCTTTCAAGCAGGTCTGCAGATGGTGGGTTGGAACTCGTACCAAGAACGACTTAAAGTTGATGTTTTAGCGCGGTGCCAACCTTTTGTCCCTCGAGAGTCCAGGCACCCTATTCACAAACGCTCGGATTCGATTTCGATTCGGAAAGTCGTATGTCTATCTCGCTCGCTTTCGTAATGCCAAAACAAGATAGACATACGACTTTCCGAATCGAAATCGAATCCGAGCGTTTGTGAATACGGGGGCAGTTGTCTTTACTTTCAAATACTGCACGATTTCCTCAATCATCGTACCGACTGTGCTACTGCTGGGTAGTGTGCTGCTTCGTCTATCTTAGTTTAAATACCAGCGAAGCTGTAGGCCGCAGGTTCTAGGAGGAGTTTTCTATGACTTTTGGCTAAAGCACTTCATAATTTCAACCCGGAGTTACTCCCTGTCGAGTACCTAGAGGCCTTCTATTTCTTCTGCCATACTTTTCGGTTCTCCGGCCCTCAACCAAGTGTTTTCGGCTACATTGACGGTATAGTCAACTCAACGCGCTTTTGGACTGCCCTGGTTTATTTTTCAATGAACATAACGCGTGTAATCCCTGGAGGGTTAGGCAGAGTTGCACCTAATGTAGTAGGTACACCCACATTCCGCCAGTTATGTTTAACTCCCATTAATAGGGGCGAGCCTATTGCCATCAAGTAGGCACAAATCGAAACTCCGTTTTCTGTGAAATTCCTGATGGTAAACCCCAATAACTATTTGCCGGAACCGGGTAGCGAATCCTGTACCTCATGCTCAGAAGTCGCAATTGCTACCGCTACACCAACGAGGCAGTCAATGAAGCAATCGATAAAGCTTAAAATAATTTGATTCTGAACTTTAAGATTCTGGAATGATATTTGTAACTCTAAAAGTTCAGGGTTCTTGTTGCCTATGTTTTTGAACGCGGCCAGCAGTACGTTAAACTAAGTTTAAAACTCTATAACCTTATTAACCGACTTCTAAAAAAGGAGGAAGTTCTCAATTCGGATGTCTTTTTAGAGTAGTTTTTCGTGTACACCTTTTCGGTATTCACCATCATCTAGAAAAGGGGTACGAACCTTTGTGGCATATCTAGCCGCCGCCATCTTGATTTTTTTTTTTTTAAATTTCCGAGCACGATTAAAGTGGTATATTTGGATAGGGGACACTTATACAAACAAAAAATGTTAAGTAACATGGTATCCTAAAGTGTCACGTTTCCGAGATTTTTCGCCATATGAGTCCATAATGACACAAATGGCGATCTTTACTTCCAAATGTATCTATCCAAATATACCACTTTTATCGTACTCGGAAATTTTGAAAAAAAAAAACAAGATGGCGGCGGCTAGACATGCCAGGCTCCATACAAAAATGTTCGAACCCCTTTATTTTATAAGATTTAAACATCAAACTCATAAATAGCCTACTATGAAAGTGCGCTATGCGCTACTGAAAGTGCCAATCTCGTCGCCAAATTTTGGGCTGACTCAATCTAAATTCTCAAGGACACGCTAAGGAAAAGATAGCCCCGATGTTTTATCAAGTCTTTAAAACCTTGCAAAGCACGGGCAAATCGCTTGCTATAATTATAACGACAGGCCTGTAATCACCTAAAAAGTAGGCAGAGATGTATAGTCATGACTTCATGAGCTATGAAATGGATCACTTAAAAGCGCTTCAAAAGAGATTTTCTCGTATAATAACGGCTCCTACATTAAAATAAGACTTATTTCGTACTAGTATGGTATTCAAATTATTATGTTCGTGAAAACGCAAATCGTTAATCAATAAAGTTGAAGAACATCGATTTTGAACTTTATTAAGTGGTTAGGTTATCAATAATCTTTATTAGGTACACAATAAAGTGTTTACAAAATTGTGTGAAGTCCCTGACTCCTGTCTTAGATTATACAAGCTGTTGTTTTGCATCCTTGTCAAATTCAAGGAGGTAACTATGCTAATTATTCTCGACCCCAATCAATAATAAAATGTATAGGTATTTATTTTTATTTTTTTAAGGAAGTCGAAGTATGAACCACCCGTGTTTTAAACGCAGCCCGTCTGATCCTCGCCCTTTCCCCGTTTTCGCAACATTTTTCGTTGCTGCTCCGCTCCTATTGGTCGTAGCATAATGCTATATAGCCTTTGTCCTTCCCCAGGTTAAAATCTATCTTTTTGCCAAATTTCATAATGATCCGGTCAACCGTTTAGTCGTGAAAAGGTAACAAACAAACAGAGTGACATTCGCATTTATAAATATTAGTATGGAAGTATAGATTAACTAAGTACCGTAATTTAAATTGATTATTTAAATCTTTTGTGGCAACCTTCTGAATTTTGATGATGATGCAATACAACACCTTCTATACCTGTGTTACAAGAGCCAGTGTCCTAGCCCAGGAGGAGATATTTCAGATTCTTAGTATGTTTCATTGCGTGTGACCTGTAGGTGGTTATATAGACTGTTCTACTTATGATCCTCGTGCTTCAGATTTGAAACCCTTAGTCACGAAGATTAAAAAAAAATAGAAAGTAGAACAGAATCACTGACGTCAATGATGACCCCATTAGATTAGCAAATGGTAAGGTTAAACTATGCAACTGGAGACGTTTGACAAATGCTTAGTTAGTTATGTGACAGAATTATATAACATACTAGCTTTTGCACGCGGTTTTGCTCGCATAAATTTAGAATTTGACAACAACCGTTTCGGACGCGTGGCGCCATCTGTTATTGTGGTTTTCCTCGGGATTAGCACTTTTTTCGGGATGAAAGGTACCCTATGTCCGCTTTTGTACATCTGACAACGTTTATGCAAAATTTCAAGATGATCGGTTCAGTGGTTTAGGCGTGAAGAGGTAACAAACAAACAAACTTACTTTCGCATTTACAATATTAGCTAGGATAGGTGATAGAGGATCTTTCTAGAACAAGTACTCTGTCGCAATGTGTTGGATTTCGTTTAAAACTGGTGACAATTTTAATTAATTATATGGCCGTGTATATCGCAGATATGCTGGCATGCAAATAGAGAGTGTTGAGAATACATAAACTGTATAAATAATTCATTAGTTCAATTAATTGATGTAGTTTGATAATTTTATTATGATACATACTTACTAATTATTTTGTTTGAATATCTTTTGGTTAGGCGAACGCGGTGTTAAAATTCGTCCATCTATTAAATGGGACCTTTTATGTTACATTATTGTAATCGTGGTACTTGAACTAATTTAATTAATATAACTACTAACGAAAGAAGGGCTGTTATCCTAAGACCCGTTTAGAGTCAGTTGCAACTCAGCTAGACTTGATATCTTATGACAACGGTTCAAAACGCCCACCAAATCGAATTCTCAGATGCAATTCAATCAGTGAAAACTCCCAAGTAGCCGGTGTTTTTGTCATTTTTTTTTTAATTACCATGGATTTGCTCTTGACTTTAATCTAGGTCAGAGATGACAGAGACAGTCGACAATGCATACCCAGAAGAAGCCTGTTCATTCTAACCGATAAAAGAAGAAGAGATTAGGGTTGTAAGCGTTCGGAAACACAGACGCAGGCAGAGAGTTTCGAGTTTTTATGACAAACTATAGCTGCTGTCAATGTGTAATGGGAGGCTTGTCGAGTAGTTACTAAGTCGACCTAGCTAAACAACCGTACGTTTTAATTTAAGGTCTTTGCCGTACGCAGAATCTCCAAACAAGTGAAAGTTTTTACTGGAGTAAATGTCATTATTATTTAAGAAAAGATTTTTACTACGTAGCTTAGTTTGCTTGAAGTTGGAACTGTTAAAGTTAGAAATCTTGGCTTTGCTTTCTTTGTCAGTTCTTACTTCGTTTAAATTCTTGTCTATTGCATAAAAATGGTTGCATAAGTAATTAACGAAACTCATGTTATTTACTTTAACTTGACTATAGTTACAATATATCAAGAGGAGGATGAGGTGATACTTGTGGTCTTTGTTGTGGTTTTGGATAACTGGTTTTGAGAAATCAAACACTGCATGAAGGCTCGACGTGTTTTTTTGTTATTACAAGCGAGGAGGCCATGACAGTTATATTTTACATAGATCAATGTTACACACTAGCGCCACAGACGCGGACAAAGCAGGAACTATATTGGTTGCGTTCCGTTATTATGCAAAAGAATGCGTTTATTTCAACAATAATATTTTTTGAGGGGGGGTCCCCTCAAAAAATATTTTCCTGTTTCCAATACATATTCATTCTTAATATACTTTTGTTTTATTATCTTTATTTTTACCTCAATTGACTGTAGATACGGATGTGTGTCTAGATGTTTACATAGGAAGCTCGACAAAATGCAGACAGAAACATAATTATTTTTATCGCGATTTCATGTTTGGTTATGGAATAAAAGTTGTTTATGATGATGAGGACAATGGTTTCAACAACTCGTATGATAATTATTATATGTTTAAGAAAAATTAACGTAGGTACGCCACTTACTTGAAGCTATATTAAACACCCAGTTTTCCGCAAACAGCATCTAGTCTGTCCCGGCCAGCTTTCATTAACCGACTTCAAAAAGGAGGAGGTTCTTAATTTGATTGTTTTTTTTTTTATGTTTGTACACCGATTACGCTGAGATTTATGATCCGATTTACGTGATTCTTCTTTAGTTTCATTCGGAATTGTTAACATAGTTTGGCCCAGTAGTTTTCGTTTTATGTACATTTTTAAGAAGAATCACGTAAATTGGATCATAAATCTCAGCGTAATCGGTGTACGTAAAAAATGCATACATAAAAAAAAACAATCGAATTGAGAACCTCCTCCTTTTAAAAGTTGGTCATTTGAGGTCTTGTGCTGCCGTTTTGTAATTTTAGCAGTCTTTGTATGTACACACAAAGATATACATTTATGTGTGTTTGTTTCGGAGTTGTTAGCACGTTAATGCATACCTAACATATATTTAGGTAACGACGTATATGCAAAAAAAAAAACTTAATTAAAAACTATATAATTTTATATCAATTTTTAGGTAGCGTTAGCTGCACAAGTTCTTTGCCTAGAACTGAACGATGGAAACAGAATACCAATGCTCGCCTTGGGGACCGGCAGAGGAACAGCTAAAGAGGTATGTCTTACTAACTGACGGCACGGTTGGCGCAGTGGTTGAGCGATTGAATGCTGCACTACCTGTCGCGGGTTCGATCCCCGCACGGAACAAATATTTTTTTTGCCTAAAAATAGTTGTTCCGGGTCTAGTTGTTTCTGTATTCAATAGGTACAACAAACAGCTACAATGTAAAGATAGGAACAAGAAATACACCAAACTAAATAGACAATATTGCAGCCCACAACGCTTATTCGAGTTTAAATGTTTAAAAACGTACCCACCATGCGCATATAAAAAATATATTAGATTTAGAATGACGTCTCTTCATCCAAACGGTTGAGGTGTACTGTTTTAAAATTCAGTAGTAAATAAAATCATTGCAAGCTTAAAAAAAGCTTGTAAAAAACAATCCAAATCGAAAAGTATTTTCAGGAGGATCCTGAAAATATTTGATGTTTTCTCTCTAAGCAATGTTGAGTGGACTCAAGAAAGGATAAAGGACCGTTTATGCTTAAGTTAATATAGAAGTGTATCGTGACCTAAAGACATTTCGAATTCGCTGTGCCATTAAATTCTACGCACCTATATTATAATTGTATTTTATCATTATATTATAGGTAGATATAAAGGGTTTTTTTGTTCTACACCATACCTGGGAACCTTCTAGTTACGGAGATATTAGGGGTCAAAGTTCCAACTTTTCGACAAGTATTTTTTTAAAAACAAGTTTTTAATGTATGATTTTTACTTTAAGCACATCCACGACCCCCGTACTATTCAATCCGTCCATCAGCACAATGTTTTGAGTGCGTTACATTTAGTTCTACCACAAAACATGATTTTACACCCCCAAAAAAAAAGTCGTTTCCCAGCAATAATTTTTGCTTAAAGTTACTTAGTTTCATGTACAGAATGCTTGGTTGACGGCTTCGTGATGAGGTGATTTACACCTTGTATACATATCTAAGGGCCAAAGTTGCATGACAATAAATGTATGTTGTTGTTGTATATCATGCAGTCAGAAGCTCGTTTGTTGAAATTTTCTGCAATTTGTGGCATACCACAGCATATAGATTAGCTGTAATTACTGTGTTTGAACCTCGATTTGAGACTTGAGATGTGTTCCTATTAGGACATTCTTGTGGGCTATAAGGTCATAGGTTGTACGGCGGCATAAAAACTATGACACCAGCTTAGACACGAAAAAAAAAGAATCTTCTTTTTTTAAGTAATCAATTATAGTCCGAATTATAGAAATTGCATCATTTATAAATTGAAATTATTACCATTAGTTTGGGTTTCATATCTATTAGCACTCTGAGCAATAATTATATACACACATAAAAAATTTCTAGGGATCAAGCATTTTTATGCGGATTTCTTGAGATTGAGATGTGGCTTTGTAATAAATTTATGATTTTATAAATTTATATGGATCCCTTTTGGTGCATTTCATAATTTGAATCAGGAACTGTGAATCAAATTCGAGTAAAAGATGAAAATCAGCTGACAATATTTTCCCTATAAAAACATACAACGCATTGAAGACATTATTAGTGCTACTGTTTCCCTACTACTGATTAAAACCAACGTTATTATGGAGCGGCGACGTCATTTAAGCAGGGAAGAAATGCTCAGAGCCGTGGGAATGATAGAAGCTGGTTCCCGGCAACGTACTGTGGCTTTAGCTCTGAATACAAGTCAGAGTGTTATCAGTCGACTTTGGACACGTTACCGAAGCACTGGTACCGTGGCTGAGCGCCATGGAGGACGGTATCGCTGCACCACACGGAGACAAGACCGATACATTCAAATCTTAACTCGAAGAGCTCCAATAATAACCGCCATGATGTTAGCCGTGAGGCTTCATCACTCTTCAGGGAACTTAATTAGCGACCAAACAGTCAGAAACCGCTTGCATGAAGTGAACCTTCATTCCCGAAGACCGCTACGGGTACCACCTATAGCAATGCACAATCGTAGGATTCGATATCAATGGGCTCTTGAACACAGAAATTGGGCAGAAGAACAATGGCGTTTCGTGTGCTTTTCTGATGAGTCTCGTTTTGGTATGAGACCGGATACAAGACGTATACGACACTGGAGAACCCCTGGACGCCAACAGCGATTAAAATCCTGCCAGGAAGTCCATCCTTATAGTGGTGGAACCATCATGGTATGGGCGGGTATTTGGATCGGCGGAAGAACTGAGTTGATTTGGATCAGAGGCAACCTCAACGCTCAAATTTATGCTGAGACGATTGTATCAGACGTCATCGTTCCTCTACAAGTGCAAATCGGTCCCTTATTTCAGTTAATGCATGATAATGCACGACCGCACACCGCAAGAGTTGTAAGACAGACTCTCGCCGCAGCTAACATCAATGTCCTGCCCTGGCCTGCTCAGTCGCCAGACTTGAACCCGATTGAGCATGCATGGGATATGCTACAGAGAAGAGCTCTGCCGAATATGGAGGGTATCCAGTCGCAAGAAGACCTTTTTTTGTTGTTGCAACGAACATGGGCGGCCATTCCACAGCGTGATTTGGATGAACTCATTTTGAGTATGCCAAACCGATGTTCTTGTGTTGTTAGTGTTCGCGGTAGAAACACGGATTATTAATTGTTTAAGTTACCCAATAAAATTTTAAATAAAACTGTTATTTCAGTCTTTTTTTCGAACTTTAATGTTAGTGGTTCGAATGTCAAAAATCCCTTTATTAGAAAATGGCAAATTTCTTTATTAATGCAAAGGTGACTTGGTTTATCGTTACTGTGACAAACGAAAACACTTTATTTGATGAATCCTTAAAGAAAATTTTAATTAATATCAATCAGGAGAAAAGTTATTGCAAAAATATATGTTGATCCCTAGACACTTTTGATGTGTGTATTTTTTAGACAATTTATTAATTAATCAAACATATGATGGGCTGCACAAGCTCAAAACAAAATATAGGCCGCTATAGGTACTTCGCGTCGCTTGTCTGGCGCAATACATCACGAGAATGTCGAGGTCATTTTCCCTTACCAAAAATTGCTCTACGCGGCTAAAGAATTTTTCACTTGAAAAATAATAACCACAATGATTATAAACAATGGCTTGACTGGAACTAATTACAAAACAGTTCGTTATATTCGTGCTTCCTCTTTACTTGTCGGTATAAAAAGATTTGTCATTTGATCGGATGAAACCTCGAGTGTAGGTAAACAACCTACACTCTTTTAAGTCTGTTTTGCAACCTTAAATACACTATCTTGATACATCACTACATAGTATAAAACAAAGTCGCTTTCTCTGTCCCTATATCCCTATGCATGCTTAAATCTTTATAACTACGCAACGGATTTTGATGTAGTTTTTTTTAATAGATAGAGTGATTAAAGAGGAAGGTTTACATGTATAATAACTATATATTTTATACCCGTGCGAAGCCAGAGCGGGCCGCTATGTTTTTATATACAACGTTCACAGTTTTTCTGTAGTGTATTTAGTATCAGCATTGCACCAGTGCGTAGCCGGGGCGGGTCGCTAGTGTTACTATAAAATATCACTGAACATATTACAGAATTTGTTGCTAAACAATGTAACGAGAAACCATTTGGATGTGTTAAAACAAGCCATTGATAAAATATTCGCGAAAAAAATAAAATACTTATGGTGTAAAAATTTTTAGTTCCCATCTTGGGTCATAGATTTCGCTGCTGAGCTTCTTGTACTTTTGACTATATCGCTATATCACTAATAAAACCAAACGCGTTCAGTACATTTAAGCCATGTTCAGTTTTATTGGTGAATTTCGGTAATGATCTACTAATGAATAGTTATAGTTTAAAAAAAAACAAATCTTGATTTTCAGTCAGACACACTAGACGACGTCCGCAACTCAGTCTTCTGGGGTATAGAGGCAGGGTACAGGCACATCGACACGGCAGCGATCTACGGTGATGAGGAGCAGGTCGGCCAGGGCATAAGAGACGCTATTGCCAAGGGAATAGTGACCAGAGAAAACGTTTTTGTTACTACTAAGGTTAGTATATTTTTGTCCACTCATTACATAGCGAGTTTTTCCCGTGTCTCGGACAAAACTTTGAGCGATCGGTCCCGGCTGTCATTTGTAGATCTTTGACAGTAGTTACATGTAGTCAGTGACCCGAAGTCAGACAACCAGTCTTACCAAGAGGTATCGTATTACCTAGTACTAAGTGGGTTATGCAGGTCAGAAAGGCAGTCGCTCCATGTGTGTGTCATGCATTCAGCTGCACATGGTTACACTGGAAACCAACCGTAATAGAGTTGGGAAAAAGCTAGGCAGATTATATCAAAACTTTATATTTTTTGTTATATCGTTATTAGAAATCTTTAACGTTAAGCCGTGCTTGCCGAAGTTCGTCCGTGGATGGGTGACCATAATTACAAACCGCGTTTCCTCCGTGCCTCGGAAAGTACGTTAAGCCGTTTTTTTTTATGAATGGCATCTCGCAGTTCAACCTATGAGGTTGTCGTCTGCTTAACCGGACTATCCTGTGGGTGCCTTGTTGGCGCCTAGGGCATAAATAAACTTACAAACTAAGCGATTACACGCTAATGGCACCCCCTGTGGGGTACGAGCCTCGGCTTAGGGCGTCGCTGGGGGGGGGGACAGCAAAACGGGACAGGCTGGATCTGAATGACGTTAAGCCGTTGGTCCCGACTGTCATTTGTAGATCTTTGACAGTCGGTACGTCGAGCAGTCAGAAGCCAAAAGTCTGACAACCAGTCTTACCAAAGCTAGGCAGATGATGTTGTTAGAAATCAACACCCATCCCTCTATAAAGTATCGCTTGCTAATTTCACTTGACTTTGTATAAACGAATCTTCTATCTCTAACTTTCAGCTGTGGAACGACAGACATGCTCGTGACCAGGTGGTGCCTGCTCTCAGGGAGTCCCTCAATAGGCTGGGCCTCGATTACGTCGACCTTTTCCTCATTCACTTTCCCTTTGCTATTAAGGTAAGAACACTACTGAACTGCCTCGTTGGTCTACGCTGAGTGTACTGCTCGTGACTGCTGAGCAGGAGGTCTTGGGTTCGATTCTCGGGTCGGGCAAATTACTTGGGTTTTTTCATCAGGAATTTTTCAGTAGCAGACACAGAGAATGAATTTGTGCCCGGTTGATGGCAATAGGCTTGCCCCCTATTGCATGGGACTTAAACATTACTGGCGAATGACCTTAAAAGAGACATATTGACAGTTCAGGTTTTATAAAAAGATATATCTTCTGTGGCTTCTGGCAGTTCTTTAAGAAAAATATTTTCTTAACATTGTGCCTAGAAAACGTACATTGTTAACAATGAGAAATTTGTTTACCTACCACAAATTCCATTGAATCTCGTTATTAAAACATTCCTTGACAATCTCGGGACATAGCTACGACATCAGATAAGGAATAACTTTTAATTAAATTATAATCATTTATTGTAAGATATGTGACAGTATGTGTCATATCGTTTGTATAAAATCCCTAATGTAGAAGCGCCAGGGCAGCCCAACAAATTCAAATTTTCTTACGTTCTTTGCAATTTGATCGGCAGTGTCCGGCTTTATGTTGAACAAAATAAGATTTGCGGCCGTTATGTATGCATGTAGGTATTTATTAGAATATTAAAATCATCTCTCTAAGTTCATTTAATCCCATTGGATGCATTTTTAATGAAAAAGTATGTCACTAATAAATAAATAAATCACACTTATATTATAAAGGCGAAAGTGAGTGTTTTATGCTCAACATATTTATTTTGCCGTCGACACGCTATAAAAAAGAAGGCGAAAGTTTGTGAGTGAGAGAGTGAGTGTGTGAGTGTGTATTTGTCACTCCTTAACGCCTCAATGGCTGAACGGATTTAGATTAAATTTGGTATGTAGATAGCTATACCCTGGATTAACACATAGGCTTTTTATCCCGGTAAGTGCGGGTAAACCGCGGGGCGCAGCTAGTAACTCTATAAAGCCACAATTGTTACGGTCGAGAATTATATTTTAATCAACAAACAACCTGACATTGACATCATTGAAAAAAAAGTAACAAAAAATAAATTTCGCAGAATACCCTGGCGCTTTCATCTTAAATACACACAAGTCTTAACGAGTGTCAGCCCTAAGCCATTGTAAAATCATCACTTGATTTGGTGAAGGAAAACATCATCAGGTATCAGCATGCCTGAGAGATATTTCTCGATGGCATGTAAACCCAAGTGAGAAGCTCGTGGCTAAACAATAACAGCCGAACGGGTCGATCTTTAAAGTTAAGCCGTGCTTGCCATAATTACATACCAAATTTCCTCCGTGCCTCAGAAAGCACGTTAAGCCGATGGTCCCGGCTGTCATATGTACATCTTTGAAAGTCGGTACGAGCAGTCAGAAGCCGAAAGTCTGACATCCAGTCTTACCAAGGGGTATCGTATGACCCAGTTACTGGGTTGTGGAGGTCAGATAGTCGCTTCATTTAAAATACTGGTACTCATCTGCATCCGGTTAGACTGGAAGCCGACCCCAACACAGTTTGGGAAAAGGCTAGGCAGATGATGCATGTAAAGCCAAGTCAGAGGCCCATAGGCGCTAAGCTCATGAGTTTTTTATCAACCATCACAGCCGTACATATTTATCTAAAGTATGAATTTCAATTACAGAGTGACGGATCTCCGGACAACATCGACTACGTAGAAACCTGGCAGGGTATGGAGGAAGCAAAGTACCTGGGCCTGGCCAGGTCCATAGGAGTGTCCAACTTTAACGCCTCGCAGATCGACAGGATCCTGGCCCACAGTCCTATTAGGCCGGCTGTCAATGAGTTCGAGGTACAGATATTTTTTTTTCTTTAAACTTTGCTCCACTCTAGGATTTCTCCTGTACCGTGGGTGCGCTTACAAACATTTAAACTCACATACATAAATAGCCAGTGCCGAAACAATGGAACAACAATCTGTAGGTCACAATAAGATTTGTTCCGTGCGAGGATCGAAGCCGCAAATCCGCAGCAGCCAATCGCTCAGCCACTGCGCCAACCGTGCTGTTTTGAAGGAGCTCGTTCGTTAAAGGTGTACTAACTAACGAAACAAACTAGAAACTATCTGGGGGTCTACTCTCTAAGTCCGTCAGCGAAAATACGGGTTCGTTCGTTACTAGCTTTATACTTCGAAATTAACCCTACTCCCTAATATTTTCAGATTCATGAGTTTTGAAAACAAATTGGGAGTAAGAAGAACTGTCCAATCGTGTTTTCATTCATTTTTAGTTACGAATCCCTAACGAATCTTATCCCCGTAAGTGATAAGGAGTAGGAAACGTCCGTAACATCGGCCGAAACTGCGGATTTCGTGCTTAGAGAGTAGACCCCCTGGTGTGGTGGCGACGGTTTCATTAAATACTCTATGTATTTGCATGTGTGGGAACAGTCACAGGTATAAATACCTTACAGTACCGCGTTGGTCGATTGGTCGCTAGCACGACTGCTGAGTATGAGGTCCTGGGTTCGATTCCCGGGCAAAGTAAATAGATGAAAGTAATGCTGCTAAAGAAGTTAGCTTTTCAACGTTTTTGAGTAGTCATTGCAACATAGAATAAAATTGTTAGCCTTATAATATTTATTCGAGTATTTCTCATATCAGTGTCGCTTAAATCGATTCATTCTAAGTAGTATCGATATTCAACTGACGTGCCGTTACAGTTGTAACTTTTAAAATGACAACTGCCATTTTTCATTTCGAGCAACTCACTTGATATTCAGCCGAACAGTGCGGATAGTTCAATAGAACAGCGGTGTGATTCTGTAAGACCTCATTTAGAACTTCGAATCTGAATCCGCTGTGAGTTTCTTGATTGGCATTCTAAAAACCCGGTTGATAATTCGATTTTACACTAGCGCCACCACTACGAGCGTGTCAGCGAATTTATTGAAATAAATTAACAGGGAGATTTTGACAGATAAAGTATTAGATGACGTAAGAAGTGGCATTCTGTAAGGTAATCCCCTTGGCTACAAAATCAAGGTCATTTTGAACCTTACGCGAAGTGACAGGGGATAGCGAGAGTTGTCGTCTGAATTTTACAGAATCGACGTACTGCACGGATTAAATCCAAATATTTCTACGCAATCCCTGTTTTAATCAAGTAATCCTGCACTGATTCTTCAGAATGGTTCTTGTTGTTTGTGTTACTATAAATAAATACAACATGTCTTTTCGATTCGCAAAGTTCCTTTAAAATAATGCAAAAAAATCTTTATTTTACACTAGCTGACTCGCGCAACTTCGTCTGCACGAAATTTTCCCCTGTAGCCGAATGGCAAAAAACGGAACCCTTATAGATTCGTCATGTCTGTCTGTCTGTCTATCTGTTTGTCCGTCCATATGTCACAGCCACTTTATTCCGAAACTATAAGAACTATACTGTTGAAACTTGGTAAGCAGATGTATTCTGTGAACCGCATTAAGATTTTTACACAAAAATAGAAAAAAAAAACAATAAATTTTGGGGGCCCCATACATAGAACTGAAACTCAAATTTTTTTTTTATCAAACTCATACTTGTGGGGTATCTATGGATAGATCTTCAAAAATGATATTGAGGTTTCTATTATCATTTTTTTCTAAAGTGAATAGTTTGCGCGAGAAACACTTCCAAAGTGGTAAAATGTGTGTCCCCCCCCTCTAATTTCTAAAGTAAGAGGATGAAAATTCTGAAAATATTTAGGATTATAGAACGTAAAAAAACTTTCAACGAAAATTGATTTGAATAAGATATGATGTTTAGTTTTTGAGATATAGGACTTTTTCGTCAAACTGCAGCAGTAACTTTGTTTTTCATTAACATACTATGAAAAACAAATTTAGTTTTGCTGTTACATATAAAAATAATTTAATAATATTAAAAATATTTTATATTTTATTGTTTGGTGGTACGGAACCCGGTGTGCGTGTGAGTACGACAAGCACTTGGCCGGTTTTTTGCAACATTTTTCTTTGATGCTCCGCTCCTATTGGACACAGTGTAATGTTATTATTGCTCCTAGAAAAAATGGGCAATCCAACCCCGAAAGAATTTTTCCAGTCGAGCCCGTAGTTCCTGAGATTAGCGCGTTCAAACAAACTCTTCAGCTTTATAATATTAGTATAGATACCATTTAATCAAGGTTTTATCAATGCAGGTAAACCCAACGCTCACTCAAGAACCCCTAGTCTACCACTGCCTATCTCAAGGTATAGCGGTTATGTCCTACAGCCCCTTCGGGTTCCTGGTGTCTCGCGACAGACCAGATGCCCCCCCTCCGCGGTACGATGACCCCATAATTGGTGCCATGGCTGCGAAGTACGGGAAGACTCCTGGACAGATCGTACTAAGATATTTGGTGAGTATTAGCGTGATTTTTATGTTTTCACAAGCTTTTATTTAACTTGCAATGTTTGTATGCGAAGTTAGTCCGTGGATAGGTGACCATAATTACATACCGAGTTTTACTCCGTGCCTCGGAAAGCACGTTAAGCGGTTGGACCCGGCTGTCATTTGTACATCTTTGACAGTCGTTACGAGTAGTCAGAAGCCTAAAGTCTGACATCCAGTTTTACTAAGGGGTTTCGTATTATCCTGTTACTGGGTTGAGGAGGTCAGATTGGCAGTCGCTTCATGTGAAATGCTGAATGAATGAAATGAATCCTGGTACTCAGCTGCCTCCGGTTAGACTGGAAGCCGACCCCAACACAGTTTGGGAAAAGGCTAGGCAGATGATATTTGTATGTTTGTTAAGGAAATTTCGAAACTTGCACCTTAATTAAAACTGCCTCAACAAAATTCTTAGAATGTGTCGTTGGTCTTGTGGTCACAAGCGCGACTGTTAAGCATGAGGTCCTGAGTTCGAATCCCAGGTTGGCCAAAATGTTATTGGGTTTTTCCATCAGGAATTTCTCAGTAGTAGCCACGGAGTCAGTTGATGTAACTAGGCTCGCCCTCTATTACATGGGACTTAAACATAACTGGCTTAAGGTTGATGCACTAATAGGTACACCTCTGCCTGACCCTTCGGGTATTACAAGCGTGATGTTATGTATGTTATATTAATTAAAACTACGTGCATCTATTACCAGATGATGAACGTTAACGAGGCGAAAGGAGTATGTTAGTAAATTGGAAGGGGTCCGATGCCTGCCAGGGCTGCGGGACTGTTCGAAAGAGATACCGTGGCCCTGGAACACAAAGGGCTAAGAAGGAACATGGATGGGTTTTAGTCAGTACAAGTCTGACACTCCTTTCCGCTCCGCCCAGAACGGGAGGAGTCATTTGATAATTTCCCATCCGAAAAAAAAAGGATCATAGCCAGTGGCATTCTGTAGTTTCTGCCCCCATGGGAGAAGGGAGGAGTTTATGTACGTTTTTTATAATGCGCACGGCAAAGGAGTGGTATTCTCTGCCTGCGTCTTTGTGTTTCCGAACACTTACAAACTCTTTTCAAAGTTAGAGTGAACAGGCTTTTTCTGAGTAAGCTCGTTCCATCGTCGACTTTGTCTCTGTCATCTCTGACGTAGTCTAGAGTCAAAAGGAAAGTCAAATTAGAAAACAATTTTGGTTTTATTCCCAGATCGAACGTGGTCTCATTCCGATCCCGAAGTCGACTAACAAGAGACGTTTAGCCGAAAATATCAACGTATTTGACTTCCAACTGACGGCAGAAGAAATCGCAACCATCAGCAAGTTCAACAAAAACCAAAGGGTCATTGACATCTCAGACATGAAGGACTACCCTAACTACCCTCATGTTTCATTTTAATTAATGTTAAACTGTTTTTACCAACTGTACCTAAAGGGGTGCATTTTTTTAGGTTGGCAATGTCGGCAATAGATGTCAAATGTTTCCCTTTTTTGACTATTTCATCAATATTACTGTTCGATTGTAATACGTTCTTTGGTCGCCTCAATACAGAGCTACGAAATAGTCTTGTCATATTATTTAAAGATCGCAAAATACACCTAAAACTCAAATTTACCTCATGTTGTCACCAAATGGTCCTTCGAGCCGGATAATTAAATTATGAAATATTGCCCAGTGTTGTGTCGTTGTTAACTTTTAAAATGCACAACTTTAATGGCGTAATAAAACACTAGGTCATCACGCCAAAAAAAATGTGTTCTCATATGAATTAAATAAGTATTTTATTATAATTTTATTCTGAAAGCTAGTAGGTAATATTGGTTTACGATAAAAACAATTGATAGCCATTTAAATGGCTGTTTGTGTATGTGAGTTTAAATGTTTTTAAACGCACCCACGATACAGGAGAAATTCCTAGTGTGGGGCAACGTTTAAAAAAAAATCTGTCAATGTCAGATTTGACATCTCATTTATTTGAATAGCCTTTTAAAAGCCATTATAGAGTCCGTAGCAATAGGCTATAAATATTTTTTTAAAAGCAAATTAAATCATAGCTTTCTAATAATTCATGACAAAAACTAATGTACCGAACATAGTTTTTGTCATGAATTATTAGTGTATGTTTTTTTTTTATTATTGAATTTTTATTATTGAACAACGTTGTTTGATATCCTTGGGAAATTTGTCACTGCGGTTTTCGGCTCGATGAATTCTGTCTCTACTAGAATGACAAAGTTTGTCCACTAGTATCAAAATGTAGTTTTGTCGAGCAAACGAAAATTTAAACTAGTGAAGCAATGTAATTCGAATATGCATCAAAATCCTTTGGATTGTAATAGAAAGCGTGTTCCGCAATTGAGGTGCGTTTTAATGAATAAAATACTTAAGAAAAAACAAACGATTTTATTTTACTTTAGGTACCTTACAAATAAAAAAATATTAATCTTTATCGAGTTTTACTCTTGTTGCGTGAACAAGAGTAAAACTCGATAAAGATTTATATTTTTCCGACTACGAAGATTTGAAATAACACAGTTCCAAAAATGTGGAAAAACGGTATGTATACCTTTGCATTCTACCACTGGGTAAAGAAAACGACATTCTATTTTGTCCGTCAGACAGGTAATACAAAAATATTAGACACGTATTTTTTGTTTTATCAAAATATCAAAAAATTACTTAGTTAAAACTCATTAAAGTTGGAGAGTGGGGGCTCACTACGTCACAAGTGTGTATAAAACTTACCTACATGTGACGTCATGCGCCATTTCAACTCAATATATCTCCGTAATTTTAAGACCACGTGACCGACGACCAAGAAAAAATACGTGTCCAATACTTTTCAACAAACTACCCGACGGACAAAGAAAACAAAATGTGATCATCCCCTATTATTGTAAAAAGCAGCGACGACAAGCCAAGCACAAGTTCGATCATGAATGGTGTAAGTATCGTCCGATGCGGCCTATTAAACAATCGGCAAGTGCCGCCGAGTGTGTACGGGTATAAGAGCGCCGTACTGATATAGCAGCTAGTCGATAGTTTGCCGATAATGCAATCTTATAGACCAGTGTTTTCTCAACCTTTTTCATGGCACGGCCCCTTTAGTATGAAGAACTACTTTGCGACCCGTTGCTTTTTTTTCATGCATTTTATTTTGTGACAAATTAATTTTCACCCCAACATACGTGTGGCTAAAGCAGGAAAACCTCATACTATTGCCGAAAATATGATTTTAGCAGCGGCTTTAGATATGGTGGAGATTATGTTTGGCAAACAAGAGGTCGAAAAACTAAAAAAAGTATACGTCTCTCTGACAATACAATTCAACGCAGGATAAGCGATATGGCGACTGATGTTCGTGATCAAGTCATAGAAAAATTAAAAAAAGTAATTTTGTGTCCTTGCAATTTGATGAATCTATAGATATTGCGGATTGCGCGCAGTTTGTAACTTTTGTGCGTTTTGAATCAATGATGAAAAATTAATGGAAGAAATACTATTTTGTAGAGCGCTTCCCACGAATACTACAGGCCAGTGCTTGAATAACATGTTCCTTGAAGCTACGCAATATATGAATATCCATTGGGAAAAGTTTTTGGAACGAAGTTCCTTATCGCGCGTTGTGAAAGGGGGCTAGACGGAAAAAATTCTTACGAAAAGTTGTCACGACACTTTTTGCTATAGTAAGCTATTGTAAGCTTTATTTCTTTAAAATAAAGTTGAAATTTCCTTAAATTACGTACAATTGGGGTGTGTATGTGAGTAAGGATAGATATGATTATTATTTTGAGTGACCGAACTACAAAGTACAAATTCGGTTGTGCAGTTAAGTAAGACGTATTGCTTCGAATTAAGGATTAATCTTCCTTAAATTAAATATTTTATTTTTCGCACACTAACTTAAATCTAAAATGTATTGATATTATGTACGTGAAAGGAACTTCGTTCCATCCGGGTGTCCCTTGACACCTCTCAAGTTTTTTTTTCTATTTGTAGTCACGGAGCAAAAGCCATGACTGGTGCGAACAGTGGATTTGTTGCTAGACTGAAAGAACAGATGTCAAAAGCTTATTGGACGCATTGCTTTCTCCGTCGCCAAGCTTTTGCGGCCAAAACGTTGCCACAGGAATACGCTCAAGTTCTAAATATTATTATAAAATTGAAAATTCTATTAAAGGAAAAGCGTTGCAGATACGACTGTTTTGAAAAACTTGTGAATCCATGGCTTTGCAAAAAACGTTGACTTGTGGTCATCGTCTCTAAAACAAAACCACTTCGATTCATTTTCTTCGAAACTTTTTGTTTTAAAAGTGAAACTTTTATTACATCGTCTCAAACTTTTTCGTCTGTGTGTTGCATGTCGCGTGTCGCTCGGCCGCGGAGTAGGGATAAAGTGAAAGCCGCTCATCAGAGCGTCTGTCACTTTATCCCTACTCCGCGTTTTATACGTTTTATACCCTTCATGAAATATTATTCCAAAAATTTTTAGTTAAAGGTCTATAGTTTCTTTTTTTTTTTTTTACTCTAGTTAAAGTTTTAAAAGGTAGGACAAGTTTTCCCAACCTTTTACTAGTTCCCTATAGAATCTTTGCGACGCCTCTAAAGAGGTAGAGGACCCACAGGTTGAAAAACACTGTATAGACCATCAAACTCATTAATCGCAAAAATCTTTGATATTATTTCGGTTCGGGTGTTCTATCGGCGCGTCGCAGTGACAAAACACTCTGTTAAAATACCGACCTCGTTATTTTTGCCGGATCCCGGCATAATGTGAACAGCTTCATTTAAATTCTTCAGCCACTAGCTCTTGCACTACCTCTAGCTCCGGCAGTTTTGCCATGCCGGTAAATCAGCCCATCTGGCGTAGTGGAAACGTGGCTTATGACACTCGGGGATAATGTCGGTTTCGGTTGGTGAAAGAGTTTTAATAATCGGATCTATAGTTCCAAAGATTACCCCCGACATACAATGTTACAAAGTGTTACCTCTTTATAATATTAGTAGGTATAGGTGTAGATATACCTCGAGCTCGAGGAGGAGGAGGAGGAGGAGCTCGTGGCTAAATATTAACAGCCGCATGGGTCGATCTTTAAGGTTAAGCCGTGCTTGCCGAGGTTGGTCGTGGATGGGTGACCATCATTACATACCGAGTTTGCTCCGTGCCTCGGAAAGCACGTTAAGCTGTTGGTACCGGTTGTCATTTGAAGATCTTTGACAGCCGTTACGAGTAGTCATAAGCCGAAAGTCTGACATTCAGTCTTATCAAGGGGTATCCTATTACCCATTCACTGGGTTGTGGAGGTCAGATAGGCAGTCGCTTCATGTAAAATACTGGTACTCAGCTGCATCCGGTTAGACTGGAAGCCGACCACAAGATAGTTTGGGAAAAGGCTAGGCAGATGATGATACCTAAGTTCTATAAGCTTACACCTACTACTAAATTGGTACCTATCTTACGGGTGATTAGCATACTCGAGTTTTTCTTTATAACAGGGCTCCATCTATAAAAACTGTTATTTATTAAGGAAAAAGATTTTTAAAATATATATGCTTTATATCATACGGTTCATCCTTGTTATGGTAGCCAAAACCGGTTCTACTTGATTGTTCCATAACCGGTGCAACTTAGATAAAGTGCAGCATAGTTTTGTATAAATCTATGCAAATATTACTTACTAGCTTCTGCCCGCGGCTTCACCCGCGTTGAGTTCGGCAATTGCCCATGTATGCGTTAACCCCCCAAAATAATGTCAAAAATAGTCATTTAAATGTTATAGATAGGTTGTTGCCCGCGGCTTCTTAGTTCTCACTTAAATCAATGCCAGACATAGCCTAGGGTAGGATATTCAGACAATGCGTATTTTAAATTTTATTGTTTGCACTTAGAAAATGAGGTCATCATTTTCGTTATGGGCGACCCTAAAGTCCACAAAAACGACACCCGTGAAAGAAAAACCGAAAGTTTTCCTCGGCGTCAATTTGGTCAGCGACCCCGAAAATCACGAAAACGACACCCATGAAGCCATTGAGTCGCGCAAGTGTTCAGTCGCGTGAGTGTCTTTCGCCCAAGTATCCATGCGCAATATATTTTCGTCCCGCAAGTGTCCTTCGCACAAATGACCCAGATTCCCTAGAAGTGTGAACTTATATGAAGTTTTTTTAGCGTATTTGTCCATACAAAAGTGCTAACACTACAATACAAAAATAAAAAAAATGCCACCCCTGTTATTGTCTGAGGGGTGGATTTTCCAAAACCATTGATACGTGTTTATCAATTCAATCAAGAAACACAAATAGCAAATTTCAAGCTGTGCAGACCAGTTTTGTTTTACTAATGTTTCAACCCCTTTTCTCCCTTTTGGGGTTGAATTTCCAAAAACGACGAAATACGTGTTCATTTATTTTTGCTCAGAAACTTCAATATTTAATGTCATTCTTCTTACTTCAAAAATGACGGATTCCGCATAAAAACTTTGAACCCACATCTCACCCTGTTAGGGGGTAATTTCTCGAAAACGCTAAAATATGTATTTATTTATTTCTAACCAGAAGCTTATATATGAAATTTCAGTCTTCTAACTTTAAAAATGACGATTTTCCATACAAACTTACATCCCCTATTTAGGTCCTTAGGGGTTGAATTTCGAAAAATCCTTCCTTATTCCTTGTTTACATTATAAAGGGAACCTCTGTGCAAAATTTCAGCTTTCTAGGTTCAAAGGTTTGGGCTGGGCGTTGATGAGTCAGTCAACCAGTCGGCACTTCTTTTTTTATTTATATATATATATATATAATAATAATCATAGATAGATAATAAGTAGCTGTCCAGCGCAACTTCGTCTGCGTCATATTTTCCCCGTTTTCGCAACATTTTTCATTGCTACTCCGCTCCTATTGGTCGTAGCGTTATATAGCTATATAGCCTTCCTCGATAAATGGGCTATCTAACACTGAAAGAATTTTTTAAATCAGATCAGTAGTTCCTGAGATTAGCGCGTTCAAGCAAACAAACAAACAAACAAACTCTTCAGCTTTATAATATTAATATATAAGTAAGTATAGATTTAAATAAAATTGAAGTGTAACAAACATATTAATTTAATTTCAAAATAACAGAGGTACAGTAGGTAAGGTAGGTAAGGTACATAACAAAATCATTGTTAAAATTTTTGTCGGCGAATCTCCAAAACGGCTGGACGAGTATTGACGGACTCCTGGAATACCTACTGTCAGACGGCTGGATGATGTTATAAGGTAAGTAACTTACTAACTATCTACTTTTACTTAAAAAAAGGGATTAGGATTCAAATTTTTAGAGTGCAAATTAATGTAAAACCCATGAAATTGTAAATATCTATTTGAATCGGATTTTGTTAATTATTATAATAATTTCACTCGGACGAAGGTCACATATTATAAAGTATTTATTTTAAATATAGATGAAATAAACGTATTTCGGCGACCCTTAGCGTCAGTTCAGACAAAACGGAAAAATACTCGAGCAATAAATCTTCAATTTATAACTTTATTGTTTTGCAGTAGGTATTCATATTACCATTATACCTTGGCATCTAGATTCAAGATTCAAGATTCTTTATTTGCATGAAATATGGTACTTAATGGTCTTATAAATAAAAAGGTTTCACATAATTCGCCCACTTATTTCAGCATGCAAACTTAAAATTAAATTAAAATACCTAACAAAATGTAGTCGACATTTAGGTATCAAAGGTAGTTACAAAATAAAACATTTTTAGAATTTAATATACCTACTTGTGTGTAGGATACAGGATAAAGTAACAAAATTATAAAAAAAAATTAACAAGGAACAGATATAACATCAATAAAATTTAAAAAAAAAAAGGAATGTGAAAATAGGAACAATAGTTTTCAAAAATGGGAACTTATGCTACTTAACCATTACAAATGGGTTTATAAGTCAAAAACTCATTTATTGTATAAAACACATTATTACAGAGCCACTTCTGCAGTTTCTTTTTGAAGAAGTTAATAGGCAGTTCTCTGATTTGTTTCGGAATTTTATTGAAGATTTTGACCGACATACTATAGCAATTGTTTTGGAAGAGAGTGCTTCTGCATCTTGTTTTGGCCAGTTTGGTGGGATCTCTAGAGAGAAACTTCTAAGAGTAAGTTCCTTGCTTCAAGACACTAATATTCTAATTTTTCCTCATCAGTTATTTTTTGTTTCTTTTTGCGTTCATCTTGTTGTGGTTCAGTTCAGGTTTGTTGGTTGCAAGATGAAGTTGGTTTTGACAACAGTTGCGCTGTGCGCCCTGTTTAATGTAAGTTGGCTTGTATTATTATTTTATTCAAATGTGACAATACTCTCATTAAATTGAGCACTTGATGCGGCAATGGTTTCTTTTAATTGTTTCTATTAATTAATTTCACTTAACTGTTTACGATTTTTTTTTCATTTACCTCATGAGTGTTTTAATTTTCAACATTTTATCTGATAAATTATAGTCAGCGGTGATTGTTTTTTTTTTTTTTATTTAGGCAAATATGCGCATTTTTATGAGGAACTTGTGTTGACAAAGAAATGGTGAACAGAATATTTTTATCATAACTAAAAATTATTTATTAATTGTGTCCTAAATTCAAAAATTGTTCCCTTTTAATAATTATTTTTTTCATTTGATGGGTTTGCTTTTGACTCTAGTCTACCTAGGTCAGAGATGACAGAGACAAAGTCGAAGATGGAACGAGCTTACCCAGAAGAAGCCTGTTCACTCTATTAGATGATATGCAAAATAGTTCATTTCAATTCAGCGAAAAAGATCCAGGCAGGATGCAGCATGGCCCTCCCGCCCTGCATGTGCATATTTTTACGGGAGTTTTCGACTATAACTTAGAGTCAGCTCACACCGAGACTCGACGCGACGCGACGCTGCGCGCACACTTTAAAAGAGCGATTCAAAATATAACTTTATTTTCTACACGAAAAGATACACATTTCGTTGTAAGAATTCAGAATACGTTGCGCAACGTATTCTGAATTCTCAAGGTGCACGCAGCGTCGCGTTGCGTCGTGTCTCGGTGTGAGCTGACCCATACTGTCCGTTCTTATTCTCCGTTCCAAATACAAACTTGGTGTTCCATAACGCTTCTTTATAATTTCAAAACAGCTTTAATCTATGACATCATTTAACAGCGTTTTTTGGTGTTTCTTTGTAATTATAATTGACTAATACCCATGTCATATGCTTATACATATTCTCTACCTATCTGTCACACAACAGGTGACCTAACATGACGTCTTGAAGCAGTACCAGTTTAATCTTATTTCAGAGTTGGAAAAAGGTAGCGTTAGACGTCCTCCATAGCTCCGTCTCTCTCCCACGCTGGAGGGAAATTAAAACAATACTGCTTTAAGACGTCAATGAAAGTCCCCAGGGGGTCTAAAATCATAAAGTGACAATTCATAATATTAACTGCGGATGAAGTTATAATGAGGCTGACTTGCCTTTGAGGATAAGAGCCTCCAAAAAATATAAGAGTAAAAAAAACTGCTTATGAGACCACTTTAAGAATTTTAATGTGATTCACATCATGATTATCCTAGTATGATTTCGTGACTGTACCTATATTATAGTTACTTTATTCAGGCTTATGCCGCGGCTTCGCCGGCAAGAAGTTTAGTAACAGTCCCACACACGAAATAAAAACTATGTGTGAATCCAATTAGCTTTCTGTGTACAAAAAGGGTCAAAATGGGAGTAGGTCCAACAGAATCCAAATATATATCAAATCATAGCTCACAATAATTTCTCCAATTCATACTAGGAGAGAGATACTACGACACATTAGAAATATGCAATTTCCTGTATTTTTTAAGTAAAAACTACTTTAGCGGCGTTGTGCACTTATATGATCGGTAATTTTTTTTTAACTAGATTTATAAGAGGGATTGACATTAGGTTACGAAGGAATTTGAATTTGACATCTGTGATTGAGTTTGGGTTTGCAAAACTGGATAATTATCTTATGCACAAACAAAACCTTCGGTTTCTCCAAAGAGGTAAAATTCGTAAGACTGAAGTTCTGAAGTCTTAAATTTTTAATGTAATATAAATTGTCATGTTTGTGTACGATAGCGCAAAATGAATATTGTATTTTACCACATAAATGATAGTACTTTTATACTGATGATTAATTTGGTTAGGGAATAATTTTGCACGAATTGCAAAAATGCACAACGTTAATATTCAAGTTTTCACTTCTGCCGGCACTCCCGGAATGCTGGTTATTTTTTTTAAGATTTGACTTTTATAATAATTTGTTATAAAGGGGGTCATGTTGAAAACATTGTTCTAAACTAGCTTTAGAAGAATGTTGAAACATACAGGAATGGATCCAAACTAAGTCGGTGAGGACCTAGAATCTAAGTTCTTAACTTGCCCGTATTTCTACATTGTTCTCACATATTTGTAACTTTTAACATGAATGATGTAACCAAGATTTTGTAACATATTTTGATTTAAAAGAGTGTCCATGGAGTTTCTTGCCCGTTCTTCTCCATAGAGATCTACGCTACGGAATGGGCAACTACAGTACTTTCACAAGTTATTATGCCTTGTGACTGGGACTGTAGCTTCGCGTTTTATTTTGTTTTTTTGACTTTCAAAAGTGCCTGTAAAGGTCTAATTGAAATAAATGCTTTGACTTTGACTTTAAGAGGCGATGATACGGAGCCCTATTGTTAAAATAAGTTTTTTATTAGTTTAAATATTAGATCAAATCTTTGGCTAAATACTGAACGTCTAAAACCATCAACATATTTCAAGTGGTTATTTTTCCCTTATCCGGACTTTTGAGTTTAATTTTAATTCTGCTGGTCTTACGTCCAGCGTTCGTTAGAAAAATGCCCATAGACCATTAATAAACCCCAGTCCTTTGTTTTGCAGGTTTATACTTCGGGTGCCTTTGGAGCTGTGAGTATTAGGTTTTATCCAGAAATAATGGGTGACCCAGAACTTGAAACACCTGCACTGCTTCCTTATTAGGAATCTCTGTATTGAAACACATTGCTGCCTTTGTCCACCACATTGAGTGAGCCTATTCTAAAGAGATTTCATATTTTCAGCCTGAATGCGGTAAGGTATTACTGAACAAGGGTAGAAGTAATGGGAAGGCAGGAACATTGGAGGGACAGTGGCCCTGGGAAATAGCACTGTACCGTCTAGTAAGTACCTATTATTGCTAAGTCTAAAATATGTCAAACCTTTAGGAGAGCCTTGGCTGGAGGCCTTACACTCCAGCATACCCGCAGGATAGTCCGTTTAAGCAGGAGGCAGCCCCATAGGTGGACCTGTGAGACGCCTTATCCAAAAAAAAGATTCCGTAGATTTATATATATTAAATCGTGAAACAGTGAAGTAAAACTTGTCTGGGAAGGGTTTGTTACTTTGGAAAAAAAGTCAGCAAAAAATTGCACGTGGAATTAATGGAAAAATAAACGACACTGTAAAGAATCACCTTTTTTAACTCTCACTGCTTAAACGAAAACGGACAAATGTTTGCTGACTGGACAAGACCTCTCAAATCTGCGTGGTCCTTTCTTCAAAAGACCATCGCAGACACTAATCTGCATTGTCCTCATGTGAATTGACAAAGATTATGTCTGGATTTTAAAAAAGACTAAGCCTTTGAGTAAGCTCCTGTTACTTAGAGTGGTCAGGTACGAAAAACAAGCTCCATCTAGTATAAAACACGGCGTGTGTTGGTAAAAATCAACGACATTTTATCATAACCCCGTTTACCGCTAAAAAATCCACAACTTCCTGCTTTCCAGCTCTCACATTACATTTCTGCTTTTCCAGATCCCAGAACACAGATACATTTGTGGAGGTACACTGGTTTCTAATCGCCATATCATCACGGCAGCTCACTGTGCCACTAGGAAACAGCAGCTCGTTGATAGGGACAGCTTCGTGGTCTACCTGGGGCAGCACAATATTAAGAAGTTTGGTGAAGAAATCCAAGTTAGGGCTGTGAGTGTTTTTATTATTATTATAAAGAAACAAAAGGTTTTGAGTCGGAGAATCGGAGTTGTCGACATAGCTCACAGAATAATTAAGCTGAAGTGGCAATGGGCCGGCCATATTAGCCGTAGAACCGATTAACTTTGGGGTAGACGTGTTTGTGGAGACCACGAATCGGCAAGCGTAAAGTGGGACGCCCTCAGGCTCGGTGGAGCAACGATTTTCGCAGGGTGGCTGGTGCAACTGCAGGAGAGTTGCCGAGAATCGAGTCATGAGGCGTGCGATTGAAAAGGCCTATGTCCAGCACTATTGTAAGCTGATGATGAAAACGTTTCGATTTGATCTTCTTGAGATGCTTTTGGTTTTGACCGGACCCTTTCTTCACACATCTGGTAATAACTCTATGTCTTAAGTCTCAATGAACTCGCTTAAAATGGAGATAAAAATCCATCAAGAAATAAAATGGTTACGTATTATAATAACTACTAACTTATTGTCACTATTTTCGAGATAACTACGGTCAAAAGACCTATTGTGGAAATACTATAATTACTAATATTTACATGTTATAATTAGGTCATTAAGTTGAAGTCAAAACAGGAGTTTTGATATGATGATTTAAGAAAAGTTAAGGTGTTTGAAAGGTCAAAATTAATAAGTAATAAACTAAGTATTTGAAGCAAAAGCTTGCAATAATTCCTTGTGTGTACTCTGGGGTTTAAGCATTTCATACATAGTTGAAATATCCAATATCCTAAAAAAACATTAAATTAATCGTTCGTTAGTCCGATTAATTTTAGTTTAATCAAAATTCAGTAAGATAAACAGTAGTTGAGTCGACCAGTATACGTTATGAACATAATTATGTGAATCAACCGTAGCCATCTCGAAAATAGTTAAAAAAGTTTAATTATTACATAATACGTAACCAATAAAATTGATAAAATCCCATGATAAAAAAAGACAGCATACAAGGTAGGGACACGGAGGGTAATTAAAAAAAATAACTGCTGTTTCCTGCAAAACTGCAATAAGTACCTACACGGTCAAAATGTATGGAACAGCAGATTTTTTTAAACATAATATTATGTACTCGAAGGTTTTATTTCCCTTTTTCAGGTTAAGGACATTCGATTACATCCAGAGCACGACTTATCCAAATTCTATAGAGACCTGGCAATCATGGAGCTTCATAAGCCTGTCACGTTCTCCGATTGGGTCCAACCAGCCTGCCTCTGGCCAGACTCCGACACTGAACTGAAGAACATTGTTGGAAAATCGGGAACTGTAAGTACAGTCTGCTTTCATTGTTCCGTACTTGCGAATTTATCTAAAGGAGCGTGTAGCTGCATATCAAACGACCCCGATTTCTAGCGACACTACAAAAAGTACTAGAGCTACATAGAACAAATGTACTACAGCGCCCTGTAAGTACAGTCTGGTTTCATTGTTTGGTACTTTCGAATTTATCTGAAGGAGCGTGTAGCTGCATATCAAACGACCCCGATTTCTAGCACTACAAAAGGTACTAGAGCTACATAGAACAAATGTACTACAGCGCATCTATGATACAACCGAAGAACTAGCACTAAAATCCTAAATCGGCGACTTAGAATCTATAGGAAAACCCGATAACAACATTACAGGCGGGCAGTAACACAACAGACATAAGTCCCGTCTGGTCGGAGGATCCTCGGTTATTCGGGGGACTTTTTGTACGCGGTACTTTTAATCCCTCGTTTGCGTTACTCGTTACAGTTGTAAGCGATCTATTTTAGCAGACAAAAAAGTCCGCGGACAAAAATTCGTCGTCTGCGCAGCCTTTAAGGGGGATTAACTTTTCACCCTGTTCTTCATACTCATCATTGAGCAGAAACGATACCGCCTAAGAGGGTGTTGTATGTTATTCGCGCTATTGTTTGTGTTCCGAGTTCGATTTCGGCACAGGATAATTCCTTATACACGCGAGAAGTGGTGCATCTAAATTGATCGCAGTAGTAATTGCGACTAACGAATCACTTTGACAAATCTTCTTGTTTTTCGTGTCATCGCAAAAAGACTACAGATTAGTATTTATCATGAAAACAAAGAGATAAATATTTGGGGATTGGCTAGAATGCACTTCGTTTCGTTTAAAATGAAGTTTGAAATGTCGACGTATGTTAGTTCTAAAGTACATGATCTCGATGTACGCCAGTTCGAAAGTTCACTGGAGCGAAGTATGCAAGGCCGACGTATCGTTAGTTAGAAACCCTAAAAGCATAGTCGACGTAGCCCTGCTACGCGGGGCTCCTATTTCTGTCTGCAGGGTTTACAGTAACCTAACACGAAGGGGATGTCGGGGTCTTAGTTCACTCGCTCTGCTCGCTCACTAGACCCCGCCATCCCCTTCGAACCTAACCTTTCCGAGTCGGGGTGCCCCAAGTCCAGAGCTCGCTTCGCTCGCTCTTTAACAATTATGCTTTCTAGCTAACGATACGTCGGCCTTGCATACTTCGGTCCAGTGAACTTTCGAACTGGCGTACATCGAGATCCTGTACTTTAGAACTAGCATACGTCGACATTTCAAACTTCGACATTCAGTAGCGGAATGTGTTTAAATACGAGCGTTAGTGAAAAGTATGTCTTAATAGTGCCATAATTTCCACAGTTGGTAGGCTGGCCTAACGCTGACGAAATAGATGAACTACAGCTTCTGGAGATGCCTGTGGTATCCCAAGAGACGTGCATCAGATCGAATTCAGCATTCTATGGACAGTTTACTTCTGACTCAACGTATTGCGCTGGACCTGGGAATGGTGAGACTTTTTTATTTTATGTCATTAGGCGACAAAGAGCAGCGCTGGCCCAGTGGTGGCAGCCCCAACTTACGAGTAGTGAGCCGTGGGTTCGAACCCAGGCAGGCGCATTACTTTGTATAATTTATTTCATCACCGCTGCCCTCAAAAACGGTAAAGGAAAACATCGTGCGGAAACCTGCATGTCCTAGAACTAAACATTCGAAGACATGTGGCATCTACCAACCCGCACTGGGCCCGCGTGGTGGATTACAGCCCACTCCCTCTTATGGAGAGGAGGCCTGTGTCCCAGTAGTGGGAACAATTAAATGATGGTGATGATGATGAGGCAACAAAGTGGCTATAATTGGCCCAAAGTAACGAAGGCTGTCTAACAGTGCGTTGGATTAATTATATCGTGGGTAACAGTTGGATGAGAGATGCTCGGAACCGAGAAACATGGCAGAAGAAAGGGAAGCCACCTATACCCAGCTCTGGATGATACCGGGCTGACATGATGATGAAGGGGCAAGAGATGCTACTTCACAGCCAAAAGCTGGCTCTGGGGTGATAACTGAACTAAAAATATTTTTCTAGCTTGTATCACCGGAGGACATGGGATGGTCTTCGAGAAAGATGACAGCTGGTACCTTCGCGGAGTAGCTTCCTTAGCGTTGGCAAACAATATGGACCATCGCTGTGACCCTACTCATTATACCATATTCGCTGATGCTGCTCAAGCCTTGCCCTGGATAAAAGAAAATATTGAATAAAGCATTAGTTTATAAGCTCCGATTTTAATAAAATGTTTGCTTCATTTACTTTTACTTCTTTGGTGTCCCAGTGCCGAAGAAAAGGCTTCTTAACTATACGACCTGTCTTTTTTGATATCCCATAACTCTAGGATATGATTGAGACCATATTAAAGAATCAACTGGCATATGAATTATGTTTCAATCATACTTTTTTTTGTTGTTTTTTTCGCATTTTTTTAGCTTTAAATATGAATTATTTGTTTGAATGAAAAAAAAAAAAACAATGAAACTACTACTATTTTACTACACTACTGCGAAGTTTGGCAACCTCGCAAAAGTAAAGATTGGTCATACTGGTGAAAATTTTTGACCTAAGTAAATTATGATTGATGATATCTCCGAAACTATGCATTTTTGGACCACCTATTCTAGGAGTTTTAGTATTATTTTTACCTACAAAATATAACCCTAGAGTTATGGGATATAAAAAAAAACAGGTTGTTTAACTTCACGCCTATAATCCCCGAAGGGTTAGGCAAAGGTGTACCTATCCATAGAATGTTAGTAACTTAATAGTAACTTTATTTGGGTATGTCGGAAGCGCTGGGCATCAATTCTGTTGACATGAAGCAATCGTTGAAGGAGCGCTTCTTTGGCCGCCTGAGTAAAGTATTTAATAGTCTTTTATCAGGCGGAAATAAGGTGCGTGCCTTCAATGGTTGGGTCATGCCTGTGTTGATGTACTCTTTCGGCGTACTCAAATGGACTCAAACAGAACTAGACGCCCTGGATAGGAAGGTCCGTACATTGTTGACGGCATATCGAATGCATCACCCACGTTCTTCGGTTATGAGACTGTATATCCCGCGGAGTTGTGGAGGTCGAGGCTTTTTAAACGCCAAGACTCTCCACAATCGCGAGTCAGTCACAGTCTCAGGGAATATTTCCTAGAAGCCGACGTAGGGATGCATCGAGATGTGGTCGCGATGGACAAGGCCCTCACCCCGCTCTCCTTGGCTAAAGAGAACTGGCGCAAACCTGTAGTGCTTGACCGCAGGGAAGTATGGCAGAGTAAGGGGCTTCACGGACGCTACTTCAGTGCCCTGCATGGACCTGATGTAGACCATGCAGCGT
Organism: Cerastis leucographa; assembly: GCA_963082945.1. Classification (NCBI taxonomy): domain Eukaryota; kingdom Metazoa; phylum Arthropoda; class Insecta; order Lepidoptera; family Noctuidae; genus Cerastis; species Cerastis leucographa. The sequence continues at coordinate 13,119,578 of OY720365.1, read as the reverse complement.
CCGTAGCCTGGCTACCTTCCGGGTAACTCTTTGGAGAAACCGAAGGTTTTATTTGTGCAATTATGGATGAAGTTATGATGACGAATAACTACCGGAAATTTATTGTGAAGGATGGCACGGTTGACATATGTCGGGCATGCCACCGTACAGGCGAATCGATCCGTCACCTTATCTCCGGGTGTTCTCGTCTAGCTAACGGAGAATACTTGCATAGACACAACCTTGTAGCCAGGATTATCCATCAGCAACTTGCTCTGAAATACAGCCTTGTGGAATCGGAAGTGCCGTACTATATAGGAATGTGCCCGACCCAGTTCTCGAAAATGGCAATACCACACTGTATTGGGATCAATCCATCATCACTGACAGGACTATTGTAGCCAATAAGCCTGATATAGTGGTGGTGGATCGATCAGAGCGGCGCGCAATTATTGTTGACATAACGGTTCCACATGACGAGAACCTCGTGAAAGCCGAGAAAGATAAGCAAATCAAGTATCTTGACTTGGCTCGCGAGGTTGTCGACATGTGGGATGTTGACTCAGCGATCATTGTGCCGATAGTCGTATCAGCCAATGGCCTAATTGCCAAGAGCCTCGACCAACATCTGATGAGGCTCTCGTTAGGCAGCTGGATCAAGGGCTTGATTCAGAAAGCGGTACCTCTGGACACGGCTCGTATTGTTAGGAGGTTCCTTTCTCTGTAGCCCTGACCGCCGGTAGCTTGGACCCTGTTCCCGATACCGGCGGGCTACAATTTTTTTATATTTTTAAATGTTTTTTTTTTTAATTATTTATAAGGAATATTTAAAAATGTATTAAATTTGTATATATAAATGAATAAAGGGAACAATATAACTTAATAACTTATGTTAGTACCAATCACCCTCCTCACAAAATGTCTGTTCTCAGGATGCTGTTGCAACTGTCTCTCATTCCCCTGAGTAGGGTAGCAATTTTCTTACGAACAACCGAATGAAACTTGTCGGTACGAGCTTGCGCGAACATCTCCGTCGCACTAAGGGCTTGTACACAAAACTGCGATGCGACGTCGCATCGCAAAAATCTGCTAACTCAAACAGTACAATTAGTTACAGTTTCTTCTGTGTTGCGAATTCGCATCGCGCCAATTCGCATCGCATCGCAGTTTTGTGTACAAGCCCTAAAACAAAACATGATTAAGTTTCATTAGACCTCAAAAACACAACCACTTTTAGGGTTCCGTAGACAAATGGCAAAAAACGGACGGCTTATAAATGCGTCCTGTCCATATGTCACAGCCATTCTACTCTGTGACTGTTGGCACCACATGGTTGAAATTTGGAGAATAGGTATTTTCTATGAACCGCTAGACAAAAGTGACGTGAAATTATGAAAAAAGATAATAGGCATGGTCCTCCATACATGTAACGAGGAGTTGAAAAAAATGACTACGGTGTGGGGTGTGTATCGACATGATCTCTTGAAATTATAACGAGGTTCTTCAACTAATTTTTTTCTGAAGTCATTAGCTAATCAGATATTTGCTAAAATACAATGAAAAACAAATTAAGATCAGTGGGTCGTCTTAGGGGCGGAGTTTAGTTTTGCTGTTGGGTGTAAACTGACATAATTACGAATGAGCGTTAAAAATATTGTTAAAATATTGTTTGGTGTTAAGGAACCCAATGTGTGTGAGTCCGACCCGTACTTGGCTGGTTTTTTTAAAACTGATTTACGCATAAGTTTTTACAGGTTAAAGATTGAACGATTGTGTTAGTTTTTATCCGTAAAGTTTTTTTATCTTATTCTATTAAATATACACTTATCATCATGACAAGCAAAAATACGTGGGCAGGTAACGTACTGTTACAATCATGGGATCAAGAAAAGGGAAGTGACTGTTATGAATTGTTGGAAAGCGCGGGATTAAGAGGGGACTCTAAGCTCGAGGAATTTGAAGAATAGGTACCTATTTGAAGAAACTATTGCCGTCGCGCTGCGACCGACCATTCCCCCGTAAAGTGCAAAAGGGACAACTGCAACTCACACTTATTTTACCTACAAAAATCGTGACCAAGAGACGTTTTGTATTCCGCTGTTTTCTTCTTGAAATATACTGATCTAAATAATTCTTATATCAAAATTTAGAGGAATAATATATCTATGCTTCTATTATTTTCTATTTTGTTAAAAACTTATCCAATTTGTCTGATAGTCGTCTTAAAATGGCGGTAAAATCGGCCTTTTTTTCGTGTTTTTGGATTGTCATAATTACTTTAATGACTATGTTTTGAAAAATAGGAAATGATAGGGGCATTTATTAATACTCGTAAGACCTAGATTTTTTGGAAAAAAATCATTGCTCTAGACGCATTACCCACGAAGAAAACAGCGGAATGCGTTTGTATGGAGAAAGGCCCACTAGAGTCCCCTCTTAAAGTTCTGGCCGAAAATTATTATATGTACACATGACGTTGAAAGGACAATGGACTAATGCTTGCACTGACTAGACAGGTTCACTCAAATCTGTGTGGTTCATTCTTCAAAAGACCATCTCAAACAGTAATCTGCATAGTCCTCATGTGAATTAATCAAGATATGTGTTATGTTATGTCTGGACTTTAAAATAGAATTCCGAGTTTGTTTCGGCTGTTTCTTCTCAGTGCAGTTAAGTACTAATAGTACGAATCAGGGTGGGGAGATGACCATGTTAAAAAAAAAGTTTAAAAGTAAAGTAATAAACATCATTTTAACGTCAACATGTTAAGTACTCGTATAAGTATTATGAACGTATAACATTGGGTGTTAAAATAATATAAAGTGGTGGACAGTATACTTAAATATTCGAACCCCATGTGTATTTCAAAAGCTTGTGCCTCAAAGGCACATGATTACCTTATGACGGCACGGTTGGCGCAGTGGTTGAGCGATTGACTGCTGCGCTACGTGTCGCGGGTTTGATCCCCACACGGAACAAACACTTGTTCCTGGTCTGGCTGTTTGTGTATGTGAGTTTAAATGTTTGTAAACGCACCCACGTTACAGGAGAAATTCCTAGCGAGGAGCAACGTTTAAAAAAAACTAGGGATAACATGATCTTAAATAAAAAAATATTATCTATTTATTAAACACATAAAGTTTACGGAATCCATTCTCTAAATTATGGTGGGAACTGCAGGAAATTCCGTTGCAAACAGGAAGAAAATGAAATAAATAAACACACACAGACATTTAAACCGACTTTCTATATTATATTGTTAAAATAGTGATAGGCATAGATCATGTACAAAAAATGAGTACATACTTTTAACTAACTTTAAGCAAACTACATAGTTACCTATCTATTCTGCGTCGTCATCGTGACTCATGTAATGATTGGCAGTAAGCAAACCGGTTTGACTAGATTAGAGCATCGTATCAAGATTTCAGTTTTATACTCAAAGATTTTCTTGCTATTTTATTTCATCTAATAGATTTTCCTTATTAATGCTGAAGAGACGGCAAATAGTTTTCGGAAGAAGTCTAAAATGCTGCGTGGTGTTTTGAAGCTTGAATGAAGTTATTAAGGCGCTGTTAATACAACTTCTTTTAAAATGCAGGCAGCGCTGGTTGTGCTGTGGTGAAGGCAATGTTCAACAGCGAACGGTTTTTCAATCAAATTATTATACAAGGTGTTGTTTTGCATCCTCGTCAAAATTCAAGATGTCACAAAATACATAAATAATCAATTAAAATTACGGTACCTAGTTAATTATTAATAAACTCAGATTTTTTTGGTTGTTTAAGTTTATCAGTATTTCAGGATAACCCCCTTAACGTGGTTTAGGGAATAAGAAATTATCGAATAAACGTTTGAGATTGTTTGTATAGGTATATGAAAGCTCGTTATAGGGCGAAGATCAGACGGGTCGCGTTTAAAACAAGGGGGGTTCACACTTACCGCTTTTCGTAAATAAGAAAAAAAAAAAAATACGTACCCATTTTATTATTGATTTGGGTCAAGAATCTTAGCATAGTTATCTCCTTGAATTTGACGAAGATGCAAAACAACACTTTGTAGATAAAATCGTGTCGCCATCGTGTCGTGAGTATTAAAGTGTTGTTTGAATATTCCATAGTTGAAAGGTCCTGTCGTGGGAATAAACAAATGCGAAAAATTCTGTCGGCGAAACATCCATGAGTGAAACGTTCTATCGACGAATCTCCCAAAAACGAAACGTCCTGTCGGTGAACAGTCCAAAGGAGAAACTACTGTCGGAGAACGCTTGCAGAATCTTTGTAGTGATTGCTTTTAAGCTCAAAGCATCCATTTGTTGTGTTTACCGTCAGTCTACCGCTGTCGTTTGCAAGATGAAGCTGCTTTTATCTACCGTCGCGCTTTTCGCTCTTCATGTAAGTTTTTTTATTTTTACATATTAAGTATTATACACATATACAGGGTGTAACGGAAAGGGTATATACATACTGAAGGGTGTGCTACAGACCATCAAACTGAACATGTTTCTCCATCAGACAAACATCGTAACAGCGACAAAAATATCAGCTGCCCCATACATTTGGGTCGATTAGGTATTGCAATGTTGTATTGGGCAACAGATAATTTTTTCGCTAAAAATCAGGTTTTATGATGAGAAACATGTTCAGTTTGATGGTCTGTAGCACACCCTTCAGTATGTATATACCCTTTCCGTTACATCCTGTATATTACATAAGTTTGGTATATATAGTTGGAGGAGCTCGTGGTTAAACAATAACAGCCGCACGGGTCGATCTTTAAGGTTAAGCCGTGCTTGCCGACGTTGGTCCGTGGATGGGTGACCATAATTACATACCGAGTTTCCTCCGTGCCTCGGAAAGCACGTTATGCCTTTGGTCCTGGCTGTCATTTGTAGATCTTTGACAGTCGTTACGAGTAGTCAGAAGCCAATAGTCTGACATCCATACATTTGGGTAGCAGTTCTCGAGATATTTATTTAAACTTTTTGTTATTATTATACGACAATGAACCTTGCACTTTTTATAAAATCGTGCTTGATTGTGCAACATGCAAAGGTCAATGCATAATACAATGCCTTTTAATGTTTTACTAGCCGTGCCCGCGACTTCGTCTGCGTGGAATTAGTATTTTTCTAGAATAGAAGTAGCGTTAGTTACTCCTTATTACATCAGCTTTCTACCAGTGAAAGTCCCGTCAAAATTGGTTTTGCCGTTCCAGAGATTAGCCGGAACAGACAGACTAAAATTGTAAAAAAAAAAATGTTATAAATATGTACCTTATCAACATTCATAATGCATGTAGTAAAAAACGGTTATTATGATATTTCAAACAGACAGTTCAATTGTAATTATTTGTATAAATATAATAATCAAGGACCCGTACTTTAGGCGAACTTATTCAAGTCACATTTTTAAGTAATATTTATTTTGATTTGAATGTAAATTATTTACAAATCGAACATAATAATAAAAATATGTACAAGTATCAAAACGACAAAAAATTATTACAGTGCGTCAAAAAAATCGTCCACATCGTTGTCATTAAGAGGAGCTCGTGGCTAAATAATAACAGCCGCACGGGTCGATCTTTAAGGTTAAGCCGTGTTTGCCGAGGTTGTTCCGTGAATGGGTGACCATAATTATATACCAAGTTTCCTCAGTGCCTCGGAAAACACGTTAAGCCATTGGTCCCGACTGTCATTTAGTAGATCTTTGACAGTCGTTACGAGAAGTCAGAAGCCAAAATGTCTGACATCCGCCATCATGTTGAACTTGAACTGTGTGTTAATAAAGTGCAAATTGAACTGTACAAGTTCAATTTGCACTTTATTAACACTAGCATGATGTTGACATTTGTGTACTTAATCAGAATAAAATCAATTAGGAACAAAGGTGTGATTTTCTGTAAATTCATGTCATTTTACCAACATGAAACGTAACGTCTTTTTGCCACCGTTTTCCGAAAGTAAAGACTTTATTTTAGACTACTTAAGTGTTTTTTTTGTAAATCAGTTTTGATTTTTATTTTTACCCTTAAGATGAATCAATTTTGCATTGTAACTAGAAATATGTCGCAAATAAGTTTACTTTACTTGGATGACATATTTTTCAGCTATTTTCATTTAAAAACAAAACTACTGAACCAATTTGGAAGTAGGTATATCCTTTGAAATCCTTTGACACAAAAAAATAATAACTTTACAAAGCGGTTTATAAATGACGGAGTTGTGAGGTAACAACAAACATCCTTTTTTTGAAGTTGGTTAAAAATCTCAAAGTAAAAATCTCAAAAATCTCAAGATCTTGACATTTATGTCGAGATATTTATCTTGAGTATACTAAAAAAATCAAAAAAACTACGTCCGCTGTCTTTGGCATTAGTAAATACAGACAAAATAGGTGTAAAAATATTCTTTTGTATGTAAAGTTGCAGACACAACAGGTTTGAAAATATTCTTTTGTATTAACAAACAAATGTCTGATGAGTGAATTAAAGTTTTGATGTCTAAAATAAACATCATATAATTATCGTCCTCTTCAATGTCAAATATTTCTTTTGCTCCAAGGCTTACTGTAAAAAACCACCAAATTCCAAGCTCATCTTTGTATAAAAAATATCTTAATTGTTCCTTTTTGCCTGCCTAAATTAAAGAACGTTAAGATACTTATCAGCACGCCTGCAATCCCGGAATAGCTAGGCAGAGGTACTTAATAGTACTCCCACATTTCGCCAGTTACAATTAAGCCCTATTAATAGCCATATAAGCCTAATAGAGAACACGCCTATTGCCATTTTATTACATTATTAAAAAATACTTGGTGTAAAAACACAATAGCACTTGGCTGACCCGAGAATTGAACCCAAGACTATAGAATTAATCTGGTCATACAAGACACGCACCTCTGATTTTTCGTATGCATGTGTGTATTGTTTAATTAGCATTTAGTTCTGTGAAGGAAAACATTGTGAGGAAACCAGCATGCCTGAGATATATTTCTGACGGCATGAAAAGGCAAGTCAAGAGGAGCTCGTGGCTAAGTAATAACAGCCACACGGGTCGATCTTTAAGGTTAAGCCATGCTTGGCGAGGTTGGTCCGTGGATAGGTGACCATACTTACATACCGAGTTTCCTCCGTGCCTCGGAAATCACGTTAAAGCGTTGGTTCCGATTGTCATTTGTAGATCTTTGACAGTCGTTACGAGTAGTCAGAAGCCAAAAATCTGACATCCAGTCTTACCAAGGGGTATCGTATTACCCAGTTACTGGATTGTGAAGGTCAGATAGGCAGTCGCTTCATGTAAAATACTGGTTCTTAGCTGCATCCGGTTAGACTGGATGCTGACTGACTTTTCGGTAACCTAAGCTTGTGCATCCATACATTTTTGAATCTTCAATTATAGTTATTGCTGTTAAAATCAATCTCTAGGACCTCTGGCTGTCATTTGTAGATCGTTGTAAATCGTCTCAGGTCTTCATAGTTCCTTTTGGGCTGTTTGGAAGTTCGTATCTCCTGGTTAACACCTTCAAACAGGGTATATACCGTTGCTTCCTGTTAAATTGGTACTCGGTTAGACTGGAAGCTGACCACAGCTTAGGTGGGAAATGGTTAAGCAGATGATGTTTGGAACGAAGTTCCTTATCGCGCGTTGTGAAAGGGGGCTAGACGGAAAAAATTCTTACGAAAAGTTGTCACGACACTTTTTGCCATAGTAAGCTATTGTAAGCTTTATTTCTTTAAGATAAAGTTGAAATTTCCTTAAATTACGTACAATTGGGGTGTGTGTATGTGAGTAAGGATAGATATGATTATTATTTTGAGTGACCGAACTACAAAGTACAAATTCGGTTGTGCAGTTAAGTAAGACGTATTGCTTCGAATTAAGGATTAATCTTCCTTAAATTAAATATTTTATTTTTCGCACACCAACTTAAATCTAAAATGTATTGATATTATGTACGTGAAAGGAACTTCGTTCCATCCGGGTGTCCCTTGACACCTCTCAAGTTTTTTTTAAGTATTTTTTGGTACTTAGAAAAGCAAAAGTGTCATGATTTTGAGACTGTTTATCTATTATTGATCGAAGCTTTTAAGCGGAGGTATACGAACTCCTTCGTCTTTAAGCTGTACTGTTGCACAGACAGCTGACAGACGTTGACAGCTTGTCAAGAGGATTGACAAACGATGAACTTGACAACACACAGTATTTTTTATTAACTGTTTCTTTAAATTAATACTTGCCAAAGAAGCACCTTTTCTTTGACTAATCCACGTTATAAGTGAACACGTAATTAAGTAGGCACACTTTTGTCAAAGTCAACTCCAAAGCAAAAACACCGGTCTGTAGTATGCATAGATTTAAATCATAGAAGATTTCACAAAATAAATGTCAAGACAGCGCTCTCATGGAAACGACATTTCAGCTGGCCTACCAAAAACGTCTTATAACATTATTGTTTTGATCCTTTTCCAGTGTGGGAAAGAGATGACGTTAGATATCCTGAATAGTTCCATCTCTTTCCCACACTGGAATAAGAGTAAAACAATACAGCTTTAAGAGGTATGGTAGACCAGCTGGTCCAAAATAATATGCTGCAATATTCGGGGTCAAATTAAATAAGCAATTAAATTCACAGATGTGATGGATGCCAATATCTATCTATAAACAGGATAAACAGCAAAAAAAAAATCTTTATTGCATGTTTTTTTTTTGGGGTCAGCGATCTTATGTTATGTAATTACTTGAGATGCCTATCAGTTTTAAAACATGTTTGTTTTTTGTATAAACTTGTTACACATGATGAAAATGTAAAGGCGATAAACGTTTAAGTCACTAAACAAGATCAGCGGTCGTTACTCCAATAAAAAAAAACTATTTCTGCTTTTTTTTGCCCCTCTTCTCTTATTTTTCTATTAACGTGATATCTCATTTCAGGTCATAACGGGACATGCAGCACATCTAGGGACACCTGGGATACCCACGAAACAGCTCAACGATGGCAACCAGATGCCAACAATCGGTTTAGGAACCTTTGGATTTGTAAGTACAACTACAAAATTTTAAAGGTCATCCGCTGTAGGATTTATAGGCATATTAGCTGTCCCGCTCAACTTCGTCTGCGTCACATTTTCCCCTTTTTCGCAACATTTTTCATTGCTGCTTTGCTCTCATTAGTCGTACCTATAGCCTTCCTCGATAAACGTGCTATCTAATACTGAAAGATTTTTTCAAATCGGATCAGTAGTTCCTAAGATTAGCGCGTTCAAGCAAACAAACAAACTTTTCAGCTTTATAATATTAATAATATAAGTATAGATGTGGCTCCGCTTATTAAACGGCCTGATCACCCGGTCTGCTAGCGAGAATTTGTCAGGGGAAAATTCTGGTACATCTTTCCCTAATCATTATAATTGGGTACACCAAAAGAGCCTTAACTAGTTACGATCTGTTTCAAAGCGTTTCTCCAAATTTTTTAACAGCCTTGATTTAAAACTTCGCTAGCTTATGCCAAAACTGTACACGTTTCCATATTAATTGATAGAATACAACTTTGTCAAGGCCCTGAAACGAGGACCAAGACTCTAACTAGGCCTTTTGGTCAGGCTTAACCGCTCTTCCATAACAAAAAAAAGGTTAATACATTAAGCATTTTTTAAGGGTGACATCCCAAAAATTCGCCAAGCAATCAACTGGGCCATCGCAGCTGGATACCGCCACATCGACACCGCAACTCTCTATAATAATGAGGCAGAGATCGGGCAGGGCATCGATGATGTCATTAAGAAAGGACTTGTGAAGAGGGAGGATATCTTTGTTACTACTAAGGTAAGTGTTTTAAGTTTTTTTTTTAAGTGTAACTTCTTATGCGACTTCCAACAAGTTTAACGCTACCAGGGGGAATATTTTCTAAAACTCACTAAGAGATGGCAGTATTACAAGATTTGTGACTACGTAGTTCTACTAGGTACGCAAGATGGCGTGCAAACAGTCATGCATTCGAGTCTTCGGTGTGACCAGCCTCCGCTCAATTTCCATGAGTATAATAACCTCGATAAACTTATCTAATGAAAAAAATACAACAAGAAAACAACAAAATATTATTTAGAAGCTCAATAAAATAACGAGAGTGAATGCGTGGCACTCGAACGCATGCGTGTAGTATTACGAAGTTTCACTTCATCCGCGCGGAGGGACTCCACGCGCTATTTTTTTTTGTTTTTTACCTACCTACCTAGTATCTGTTTTCTTCATCGTGTGGTTACTGACGTGACTTGGATTTATATTCCGAAATATCTCTCAGGCATGCTGGCTTTCTTACGATGTTCTCCTCCACCGAAGCAAGTGATAAAGTCGCCGTCCCCGGAGAATAAAATGATAACCGCCATTATCTTAGTTGTAGTGTTATGTCATTTTTGGTATATGTGGGTGGTCATAAATCTGCTCAATTTTTTTGGTAATTTTTTACTGTTATTTACGAAGTTACGAAATACTTAATAGTTTAATAGTTTTCAAAGATTTAACACATGTCTTAAATTACGAGAATAAAGTGTTAATATAACATTATCGAAATGTATTCTTACTTGTTAGTATGACACACAGTCATAATATTATATTCTCGTGAAAAACATTTGACTAGATAAATGCAGTTAATATTTTATTCTCGTTCAAATCCGGTCGTTTCGTATAAAGACGTGTTAGCAAAACGACTTCTATGGTTTTGAACAGTAAGACATTTATATTATGCAATACGCAGATAAATCCGAAAAATCAGAGGTCTTGGGTTTTTTTTTTTACCATTGTCCCTCTGACATTATCAGAGACCTGGTTTACTGTTGTTTGGCTTGTATAGCGATTTATTGTTTTGAGGCCGAAGAGACCACTCTCTATGCGTTTAATTTTTAATATGTTATTTTAATACTTTACTTTATTATACAAGGTGTTGTTTTGCATCCTCGTCAAATTTTAGGAGGCGGTCACATAAGACATAAATAATCAATTAAAATTACGATACCTAGTTAATTATTAATAAACGCAGACTTTTTTGGTTGTTTAAGTTTGTCAGTATTTCAGAATAACCCCCTTAACGTGGTTTAGGGAATAAGAAATTATCAATAAACGTTTGAGATTGTTTGTATGTGTGTAAGCGAGGTTATAGGGCAAGAACCAGCCAGACGGGCCGCGTTTAAAACACGGGTGGTTCACACTTACCTATTTCCGTAAATAAGAAAAAAAATAAAAATTACCTACCCATTTTATTATTGATTCGGGACGAGAATCATTAGCATAGTTACCTCCTTGAATTTGACGAGGATGCAAAACAACACCTTGTATAGAGGGATAGGGAGGAGATTCTTGGGTTCGAACTAGAGACCTATGACTTGGCACTCTAAATGTCACACCTCTAGGCTATCACTGCTTTTAAGGCTTCCAGAAGAAAAAGGTTTAAAACATCGTAAAGAAATTGGCTGTCGGAATGTCTGTAGAACTTAAAATCGATGGGTACTTACTATACGACTATTTGGTTAAACAACAACAAATACCTAAAAAGTTTAAACCTATACAATAAAATTATTATAATTATGTTTATATAGTAATAATAATTGCTTATTGAAGATGACGTCAATCTGAATCGTGATAATCCAAAATTAACTGATATAGAAGCTATAGTTTTTTTGTACGATTGTTATTATTTATTATTATTAATTATTCTTACAATGACTTTGCAAAAACAATGTTATTATTTGTTTTTATTTTGTACATTTACTAATTTGGATATCGGACGCCCGAACATCGTGAGGTTACGCACGATTGCCGGTTATGAACATAATCATAATTTTCGCAAGCTTGCCCGCAAGCTAGTGTGGTGCTCAGTGTTCTATTCTAGATTCTTCTCCCAAATCATCGAACAGTGAACCAGTACCAATAAAAAAAATGTCACCATCCTGAGGAGGTTGTGTCTAAATAATCCTACTTAACCTCTCCAACCTTGCGGCTAAACGGTAAAACACCCAGCCGGCCTCACAATGACGTCATCGAGCGTGTCAAGTGTCCTGCGCTCATAAAAAGCTTATCGCGCGAGTTCTATTAGCTCTTATCTCAAGCGGTAAACAGTTTCGGGTTCTTGATTAACGAGACCATGTATTACAATATAAACAACTGTTTTATAACTACTTGAGAATTATAAACATCGCATAGAATTCAGAGAGCTCGCCGCAAACATACTGTTGTCGTAGTTTGTTTTTTTTTGGTAAAACTACTGAATCAATTTACACGAAACTTTAGATCTAACATAACAAATATACAAGTAATCTAATGACAGTGTTTTTTAGGAGTCCTACATAAATTATTCTTGCAAGATTCCAATTCAAACGTCTTATTAGAATCGGCCATTTTCTAACTGCGCAGTTCAATGCATGAAAATACTTGAAATATCAATAAATATGAATAAATATGCCTCGAATGCATGAAATTATGAATTATCACTATTTTTTCGCTTATTACTAATGTTTCGAAGACCATATTTCATTGTAAAAGAGTCAAATTCATATTTTCAATTTCGACTGACGAACTTCACAACAAAGGAATTTTTGGAGAAATGTTTGGGTCAAAAACATAATTTTTAGATATTTTTTCCAGCAAATGACTATCTAAAAAGTTACATTATACACTTATAACATACTATACATTTACTTACCAAAGTTTAACAACACAAAACACAAAAATTTCACTGCATTCCAAAACAAAACACCACCGTTCCACACTGGCCGCCATGACTCATTTTGACAGTCGACAAAGACGCGTTTCTTTATTTTTTTAATAATTTTGTGCAGTTGTTAGGTTGGTATGTTTGGTTTCATTTTAATCGAACTCTAGTTGGCCAGAGACGTAAATTTTTACAAACGAATTAGACCCTTACTGTACGTACGATAAGGGTTTAAGTTTGCTTGTACGAGGCGTTCCCATATGGGAACCTCGGGGCTCAACCGAATTGTTCGGCGTTCCCATATGGGAACCACGGGGCTGGAGAGGTATTATAAATGCGAAAGTTTGTGAGGAAGGATGGATGGATGGATGTTTGTTACTCTTTCACGCAAAAACTACTGAATGGATTTGGATGAAATTTGGCACACGGATAGATTATAACCTGGATTAACACATATGATACTTTTTATCCCGATAGTATGTTCCCGTGGGACAATTATCGAACTCCACGCGGGAGGCGCCGCGGGCATAAGCTAGTAGTATAATAATAGCCGCTCGGAAGGAACTTCAGGTTAAGCAGCGCTTGCCTTGGTTGGTCCGACGATGGGTGACCACCCATTACATACCGACCTACCAATTCGTCCGTGCCTCGGAAAGCACGCTAAGCCGTTGTTCCTGGCTGTCATTTATCGATCGTTGACAGTCGTTACATGTAGTCATTGGCCCGAAAGTCTGACAACGGGTCTTACAAAGGGGTATCGTATACCCAGCAATAAGTTGATAGTGGTGGTCAGATAGGCAGTCGCTCCATGTAAAATACTGGTATTCAGCTGCATACGGTAACACTGGAAGCCGACCCCCAATAGAGTTGCGACAAGGCTAGACAGATGATGATGCTCTCAAAACGGTGAAGGATAACATCGTGGAGAAACCGGTAAGTATTACTCCGAACGCTGCCATACTGGTGGATCCATTCCCTCTGACAATGACGGCTGGAGGCCTGTGTTTCAGGAGTGGGAACTTATAGACTGATTATTTATCTCTTTTCAGCTATGGAACGACAAGCACGGTCGCAACCAAGTCGTGCCGGCTCTCAGGGAGTCCCTCGCCAACTTGGGGCTTCAGTATGTCGACCTGTACCTTGTTCACTCTCCTATGGCATGGAATGTGAGTCCTAGAACTTAAATTTGCACCGATTGTGTTCACTAGGTACACTAGTTAAGGTTGAGAATAAAACCACCAAATTATCAGTAAGTAGATGAATGACTTTGGGGGAACGTGCTCTCGCTACCCGGGTTAATTGTTGACTGGTTGAGACGTTACCTCAAAGCAAACGCTACAGACAAAAACAGTTTGATGTATTATTGAAAAAAAAACGACTTCTTATTACCGCGTTTATAGTGGAGGCGACAGAGTGGCTGACAAAATTGAAAAAAACGTAAGACAATTTGAATATCGTTAAGATAAGAAAAGTTTGTATGTTGATTAAAATATGGTTCACGACAAATTGCAAAAAAACGTACGAAAATTTGAATTTCGCGGTCTACCCTGTTGCTTTCACCTTGAAAAAACAAACCTCTTCAGCAAATAAATCTCTTAAATGCTTAAGAGGGGACTCTAGCCCCGAGGAATTTGAAGATTACGTATTTGAAGAAACTATTGCCATCGCGCTGCGCCCGAACTAGCCCCCGTAAAGTGCGAAAGTGACAACTGCAGCTCAGGCTGATTTTACCTACAAAAATCTTGACCAAAAGACGTTTTGTATTCCGCTGTTTTCTTCTTCAAAACTAAACTGATCTTAATAATTCTTATATCAAAATTTAGAGGAAATTAAATCAGATCTGTATACTTCTATTATTTTCTATTTTGTTAAAAACTTATCTAATTTGTCTGATAGTCTTCTGAACATGGCGGTAAAAACGGGCTTATTTTGGGGTTTTTGTATTGTTATAATTCTTTTAGTGACTATATTTTGAAACGACAGGGGCATGTATTGATAAGATCTAATTTTTTTGGAAAAAAATCATTGCTCTAGACGCATTATCCACGAAGAAAACAGCGGAATACATTTGTATGGAGAAAGGCCCACTATAGAGTCCTCTCTTAAGGACCTTTATAACATTTCTTCGACTTGGTTTTCAGGCCGACGGTTCACCCGCCGACATCGACATCTTAGAGACTTGGCAAGGCATGGAAGAGGCCAAGGAACTTGGTCTGGCCAAGTCAATCGGTGTGTCGAACTTCAAAACGGAACAAATTGACAGACTCATTTCCAATGGCAAAATTGTTCCCGCTGTCAACCAGATTGAGGTAAGCTTTTGATATGCACTTTTTTATTATTTAATTTACTTGTACTGCGCATGATCTCATTCCGGTCGTGTTGGGTAGGAGAAGGTCAGTGAGGGAAGAGAGTGAACTTGTGTTAGCGTCCACACTTCGACAAATCAAGGTATTAAACATGAATGATGTAGGTAACCAAGATTTTGTAACATATTTTGATTTAAAAGAGTGTTCATAGAGTTTCTTGCCCATTCTTCTCCATAGAGATCTACGCTTTGGAATGGGCAACTACGGTACTTTCACAAGTTATTATGCCTTGTGACTAGGACTGTAGTAGTAGTAATTGAAAAAAACGCTTTGAGTTTCGTTCTTATTTGAACATAGTCTTTGGATTTTGTTTAGTTGTTTATTAAGATCACTTCTGACAGTCACTTTGTCTGTTTTATGATTGCAGTTTCGTCTTTAAAATGGTTGCTTATATATTTTTAGAAGATCAAGTTTAGTGAAGTATTAATTTGTAGTGGTTTACCCAAAATCTTTTCAGTAATTTATTACTCAAAACTATTTTGCAAAACTTGTTATTCTAGTAACAAAGTTGTATGCATTAATTGGTTGTTATTCTCGGGGTTTCTCGAAAAATCTGGTTTAAAACGATTTTAATGATCCCCAGAAAAAACTGCTATTCGATTTTGTCACTGGTTGAAAAAAGGCTGTAATAGATAGCAATATTAAAAGTCGTTAAGCTAGACAGAGTAAAAAAAACTTGCTCAGCTAGCTAGCTTATTCTAACAGGTTTTGTGATTGGCTATATTTTTTGGTTTTATTTTCCAAGATGGACGGCTAATAATACTTTTCAAGGACATGCACTTATTCTTATTTTGTTCTAAAGTTTTCCACTAGATTTATGAACATACCTTATCGATTATCTTTGGTTTTGCGTATTTGAACATTTAAGTTAGTTCTGTTTATTTTAAATTGAAAGCATGAATTTCACTTTTTTGGTACTGGGTTTAATTTCCAAGGCTAGTTTATCATATCAGATTTACCATAACAGAAAACAGGAAGGAGTGCCATCCCTGCCTGGACGGCAATCCAAGCTACCTTGAAAAGTTTGAGTTGGATTAAATGTAACCGTAAAGTGGCATTACGCCTGTTTTCACAGTAGGCTTACACAGAGGTGCGCGGGCCTGTGGGCGGTGAGTAATGGGCTAGCTCACCGTCCGTCCGTCTTATGGCGACAGGCCGTGTCGAAGGCGCGATCGTGTTTCACGCACGCCTCAAGGAGATGTCAGGAAATCGGAAGGGGTCCGAGAGGGCCGATGCCTGCCAGGGCTGCGGGGCTGCTCGAAAGAGATACCTTGGTCCTGGAAAACAAAGTGCTAAGAAGGAACTTGGATGGGTTTTAGTCAGTACAACCAGACTTGTGCGGAATCAGCGGCAGTGAGGTCAGCCTCACTTCCGCTCCGCCGAGAGCGGAAGGAGTCACTTGATGATTTCCCAACAGTAAAAAAAAATAAAAAAGGTTTAGACAGAGGTGTCCTACAGTATGGACAGGGCGAGCTTTTTCCATCAAACGGCACAAATCCAGAACCTGGGCTGCTTCTGAGTAATTCCAACACACTTCGCCCGAACCGGGAGCTCAGCAGATTCGCTTGCAATCACTAGACAAACGAAGCAGACTTCGATTAAGAAAATATTTTATTACTCTTACTACCAAATTACACTACCATTTCATACCTCTTTAGGTCCACCCGTCAAGGACTGAAGAGAAGCTGATCCAGGACTGCTTTGACCGTAAGATTGCCGTCACGGCGTACAGCCCCTTCGGTTTCTTCGTATCCAGGGGTGAGGGACCCAGCAAGGACGATCCTAAGATCGCGAACATTGCCAAGAAGTACAACAAGAGCGTCAATCAAGTCTTACTGCGGTATTTGGTAAGTTGCATTTAAAAAATAATATTTTTAGTCTTCAACGATTGATTTATTGATTAATACAGGGTCGAGAGAAGTACCTTCATCATTTACCCCACAGATAAATTTTTAT
Organism: Cerastis leucographa; assembly: GCA_963082945.1. NCBI lineage: Eukaryota > Metazoa > Arthropoda > Insecta > Lepidoptera > Noctuidae > Cerastis > Cerastis leucographa. The sequence goes on along the minus strand of OY720365.1, from coordinate 13,102,573 downwards.
TCGGTAATTAAAAAAGAATTCAGGTGTACCATACATTTTGACGTTTTATACAACTTTTGGAACAACAGTTTTTTTTGTATTTCATAATTTAAAAATTAAGGAAATTGAAATAAAGGAAGACTATATTGAGCAAAATATTTTTTTTTTTTGTATAGCTAGAAAACTTCAGTAATTTGGATAAATAATAGTTTTGTATCTCTGTTTAATTTAATGTATGTAAGCCGGAAACTTTTGGACCTTATATTTAACTAACTGTGCCCGCGACTTCATCCGGGTGTAATTTAAAAAGTAGCTCAGTTACTCCTTATTACATCAGCTAGGTATCTGCCAGCGAAAGCCGTTCCAGAGATTAGCCGGAACAAACAGACAGACAAACAGATAAAAATTGTAAAAAAATGTTATTTTGGTATATGTATGTATCGTATATACATTCATATGCATGTAGTAAAAAGCTGTCATTTTAATATTACAAGCAGACACTTCAATTTTATTTATTTGTATAAAGGGTGTAAAACACCTCTTAACGAAGCCGAAAGGCACAGGGAGAACCCTGTCATTGCGTTCATTTTTTTGTTCTACACCATACCTGGGAACCTTCTAGTTACGGAGATATTAGGGGTCAAAGTTCCAACTTTTTGACAAGTATTTTTTTAAATACAAGTTTTTAATGTAAGATTTTTACTTTAAATACCTCCACGATACCCGTACAATTTAATCCGTCCATCAGCACAATGTTTTGAGTGCGTTACATTGAGTTCTACCACAAAACATGATTTTACACCCCCCAAAAAAAAGTCGGTTCCCAGCAATAATTTTTGCGTAAAGTTACTTAGTTTCATGTACAGAATTGGTTGACGGCTTCGTGATGAGGTGATTTACACGGTTTAGATGTATAGATACCAATTTTCATTTATTCTCCTTCTCTCTTCCAGCTCGACAGGTACCTAATTGTGATTCCCAAATCGACCAACGAGGGCCGTATCAAGGAAAACATCAACGTATTCGACTTCCACCTCACTCCTGAAGAGATTACCACCCTCAACAGCTTCAACACCAACACCAGTATCTTCAGTTGGAATAATTAGTTCTGTCAAAGTGAACTTCCTTTCCCACAATGTCTATATAAGATCTCCCTAGATAAATCATATATGTATATAGGTAGGTACTTACATTCAAAACGAGTGCAACAACCAGAAGAACAAACAACCATTTAATACTGGTTGGGCATGAACCTACTTTCAAATAAATGACAATCTATAACTAATAAGTTGTTTTTTTTTATATTTTCATGGTGTCCCCTTGTTTCGCTGACATAAATTTCTTACAATTTCGTTTCCTAGAAAATGTTTCATCTAATATTTTGATACTTGTATTTTTATTTCAAATATTATTGTTTCAATTACTATTTACTTGAATTAAACATATTTTACACAAACACAATTCAATGAGTTTTATAATCACATTTTTTTATTTAACTAACTTATTAAACTGTAGAATTATTTTTTAACGAATATTGTTTGTTCGACGTTTGTTTACATGGTTATATTATTTCAACGAAAAAGAGCATTTTAACCAAAAAAAAAAAAAAATGTCTTTAAAAGTTAAATGTGCTAGAAAAGTTAGGGATAAAAACGAAGCGCTGCAAAACCGACTCAAATTAATTTATGAAAAAAATAATAAAATTAATACCATCTGCGACGATAAACACACTGGAGTGACATTAAAACAACTACTGCTTATGACGTCATTATTTATTTTGCATAAAATAAAAGTTTTCATTTGGATCTCATTTAAAAACGGAAAAAAACGAATGAAACAAAATACAATAAATTTGAAGAAATTATATTTATTATACCACAGTTATTTGCAATTTGATTGCTAGCTTCTTTTACCATTTCTCTTCTTTTTTATCTTAAAATACTATTAAGCATTTATTTCAATTAATATTTCTAATTGTCACATTTGATATTTTGTTTCTATTTTAATTTTAATTCCATTTACAGGTTATTTATTTAAAAATTAATAAAAAAAAGCAATGTGAAGTTTATTTATTTATGTCTATTTCCCGCTTGCTCCACAAATCTCAAAATAATTAAGATTCATTTACGGGGGAATCGCCAGGGTAGCATGCGAAATTCAAATGACCATCAGAATGATGTTTTAAAAACGTTAAAAATAACGTATTAAAAAACATCATTCTGTCTTAGTCATCTTCAAACGATTGACAGAAACAACGATGCTCTAAAAACGTTTCACGCCAAAAAACGCATTTAGTGATTTGTGGTGCTAACGGTCCTTAAAAAATACATAATCATTGTGACTACAATAATATTTATTTTAGAGACTAACATACAAAATATAGATCTATTCTTATAGCTACCCTCATAGTTTTACATGGTAGGTACAGGCGTACAGCGTATTGTGTAAATAGCATGTTTTGTAGTGATACGATTTCGGCCGATTCATAAAACTTATAGTTTAATTTTACCTGTCTATTGTCATTAGCTGTGAGTCTAGTAATCAAAGATCAATCTTTATATATAAGTTATTTTAAGCTCAGTTAAAGGTAGGTATATTTTTTTGCTAACGGTGCCTTATATCACTTTTGTATCAAAGTAAAACTGCATCAGAAAAATAAATATCTCAAAATATTTTTCTCACACCCTGTACATTACACAATCTCATGTCACAGGAAATGACATTAATTCTACACTATGACGTTAAGTCAGTTTGAGAACCTTACGTCGTCTTGTCGTCAATGACGTTGACATTTGAGCAAAATAGTGACGAGACGTTGTCAAACTGTTGGAATCGATCCTACATCAATCGATTGCGAGCTGTCTAAAGGAGCCATCGATTCCGAATAGCTCGTCGTAGTTGGTTGGTCTACCCGGCCGGAGAGATTCGTTGGCGATAATGCTATCCTGACGCTTGAACCACTCGCGGTACTCTTGGAGTTTCAGCTTCCATTGTTCTGTTAAAGAGAAATGTTGAGTAAAAAACTTTTTAAAAGATAATTACATACTTGTATGTATACTGAGAAGAGTGAGCTCGCACATCCCGCATGCTGCTATAGATGCGATTTTCAGTATGAATGAACGTGAAAAATACCATTTAAATCTTAACGCTGGTTCGTTGATTAAAAATCTGGGTCTCTAGGAGAAAAAAATGGGGTCGGAGTCTTCAGGCTTTCGGACAAAGGGAGGTGTATAGACGCCCCTTTGCTCGAAAGCAAAAAAATACCACCAGTATGTAAAGACCCAGGAATGAGTAAAGACTAATTATTGATGATGAATCGATGACAGTTTTATGTTAATAATAATGCCAGTTCCTCATATTAGCACTGTAAATCAACGGCTTAAGCATAGAAATTCTTGAAAGGAAAAAAAACATTTGGCCCTATCTGGGGTTCGAAATCGAACCTGGGTTCTTAGATCCAGCCAGCACCTTCTGCAGAAGTGCTTGCAACCTCACTAGTAGAAGTAACTCATTGAAGAGGCGGTTTATTCGAACTAATTTTAAAGACAAGGTTACCGCCTGCGTGCATTACAAGGGGTGTGTGCAAGTGAATTGGTTTCTTCTAGGCAAGCGTGTTTCACCCTAGGCCGCATCATCGTTTCACATCAGACGACACTCCTGAAGAGATTGCCACCCTCAACAGCTTCAACAACACTGTAACGGAATATCATCCTCACAGAAATAATACTGCACGTAGGGTATATCGACAATATTGTGTTCAAACTAACTTTTTATATGTACCCACTATGCATTGATTTTTGTTATTGAATTTGTATAAAAGGGACAGTCTTTTCGAAATAAAGCATTCCATACTCAACCTTACCACGAGTCTCATTTCCATATCCTGCGTATCTAACAGTGGTGACCCCGACTGAAGAAACTCCAAGAAGCTAAGATGAACCCGATTAATTCAAAAACTAACGATGGAAGTGAATCATCGTCGCTTAAAGACTCGCACGAGCTGTCAGCCGTCTCGTACAACCAACGGATACCGCCTGTATGGAGAAACAGAATCAAGCTTTGGTTCCTGCAATTTGAAGCGATCGTGTCTGCTGGAAAACTAAGCGACAAGGAATTATCGGAGCTGCTCATCCGCCAACTCGACCTACAAGATCTAGACGAAATCCAAGACATCATGTTCGATACCCGACATGCAGCAGAAAACAACAGATACGCTACCATGAAGATGAGGCTCATCCAAACCTACGACGAGAGCGACCACACTAAACTCGAGCGGCTACTGTCAAACGTGGAACTAGGAGATTTGAAGCCTTCGCAACTATTACGCCGCATGCAAAATTTAGCCGGTAACAACATCGCTGACAACACGCTTCGTGTTATATGGACGAAGCACCTACCTCCATCTGTACGCGCCATTCTAGCTGTGAGCGAAACTATAGCCAAGAAAACCGAGCTAAATGAGTTAGCAATAATGGCCGACAAAATGCTGGAACAACTTCACCACCAAATATCAGCAGTACACAACACGACGGCAACACCATCCACTCCACCTGTAGCTAAAAATCATGAAAACGCATTACTTCACGCGAAGATCGACATGTTGGCGAAAGAAATATCGGAATTAAAAACACACCACGGCCGCTACGGAAGGCAGCGCGGGCGCAACTGGCGAGGCGCGCGTCATCGATCACGCAGTTCATACAGATCGCCGCATGATAACCGCCGGTCGGACTCGAACCAACAACACAGGGCCGAGTATAACGACAATTCCGTTTGTTATTTTCATCGAAAGTTCGGCGGACAGGCGCGAAAATGTACTAGACCATGTACTTTTGAAGATAAGCACCCTTCAAGCTCGGGAAACTAAAGCAGGTGTTAGCAGAGACGGAAGCTGGCGCCTGGGAAAAATCACACCGTCTATTCCTGAAAGACAAGAAGACAAATCTAAGCTTTCTCATCGACACTGGTGCAAACATATCCGTCATTCCTGGAAAACGCTGCGAAATCCTGAAGCCAACCGCATTCAAACTATATGCAGCAAACAACACAGAAATAGCTACCTTCGGTGAAAAAACATTAGACCTAGATTTCAACCTGAGACGACCATTCAGATGGAAGTTCGACGTAGCAGCAGTCAGTAAGCCTATCATCGGCGCTGATTTTTTGAAGCACCATTCTCTACTAGTCGACCTCGCTGGAAAATGTTTAATCGACAAGATAACTAACTTGTCAGTGAAGACGTCCATTTGCAAGTCCACAGCACCAACCATCAGAACTATAGACCTGGAACAAAAATATCATGACATATTGGCGGAATTCCCCGATATAACAAGACTTTCTACTATGAAAAATACTCCGAAGCACAACGTCGAGCACCATATCGAAACAACTGGGCCGCCATTATACTGCAAAGCTCGTCCACTGCCACCGCACCGTTACGAAGCTGCGAAGAAAGAATTTCAAACCATGATGGATCAGGGATTATGCCGACCAAGCAAGAGCCCCTGGGCTAGTCCACTTCACGTAGTACCCAAACCAAACGGAGACTTAAGAGTATGTGGAGACTACAGAAGACTAAATGCCATAACCAAGCCAGACCGATATCCGGTACCACGTTTGAAGGATTTCACTTACCAGTTGCACGGGAAGGAGGTATTCTCAACGCTTGACCTAAATAGGGCATACCAACAATTGCCTGTTCTGGAAGAACACATAGAAAAAACAGCCATCATCACACTTTTCGGGCTATTTGAATTTCCCCGCATGTGCCCAGGACTGAAAAATGCTGGACAGACTTTCCAGCGTTTTATTCACGAGGTACTCCACGGACTCGATTTTGCCTACCCTTTTGTGGATGACATCATAATAAGTTCCAGTACAGAAGAAGAACACAGACAACATTTACGAACCATCCTACAACGACTGAACAAATACGGCATCACTATAAATCCATCGAAATGTGTACTAGGCAAGAAAGTGATAAAGTTCCTTGGACATACTGTCTCACAAGATGGCATCAAACCTCCAGAAGAAAAAGTAGAAGCAATCACCAATTTTCCACTACCCACAACCATTGAACAATTAAGAAGATTCCTTGGCACCGTCAACTTCTACAGAGACTGCATTTCAAAGGCAGCCGAAATACAAGCACCTCTAAATGCATATTTGCACAACAGCAAGAAACGAGACAAAACAAAGATTGTATGGAACGACGAAGCCAAGAAGGCATTTGAGCTATGTAAAGCTGGCTTACAAAACGCAGCATTACTAGCTCACCCCTCACATAACGCACCGATCGCATTGATGACTGACGCCTCTGATAAGTGCGCCGGTGCTGTACTACAACAATATGTACACAACAAATGGCAGCCATTGGGATATTTCTCAAAATCATTGTCAAGCACGCAAGTCAAATATAGCACATTCGACAGAGAACTTTTAGCTATATACATGGCCGTCAAGCATTTTAGAAAAATGTTTGAAGGAAGACATCTTATAATATTCACCGACCACAAGCCGCTAACCTATGCGATAAATAAAACATCAACAGACAGCGAGACACCACGCCGAGCCAGACAACTCATGTACATCAGCGAATTCACAAACGACATACGTCATATCAGCGGGAAAGAAAACATAGTCGCAGATTCATTATCACGGATCAACACAGAAACCATCACGTGTCCTACAACGATCGACTACAAGCAACTAGCTACAGCGCAAGAAAGAGATAGCACTATCCATAATCTAATGAAGCAAAGCAACTTACAATTGAAGCGCATAGTCCTACCAAACACAACGTGCAAAATACTATGCGAAACATCAACACAACATATTCGCCCGTACCTACCCGAATCATTTCGCCGAGCAGCGTACGAAAGTGTACATAACCTCAGTCACCCCGGCACGCGCACAACAAGAAAAATACTGAGTGAAAAATACTTCTGGCCATCCATGAACGCTGACGCGGGACGATGGTCGAAAGCCTGTGAAGCCTGTCAAAAGTCAAAAGTTAGTCGTCATACAACGAGTCAAATTGCAACATTCCCGCCATCAGAACGATTCCAACATATCCATGTTGACATTGTTGGGCCCCTACCACCATCACAATATGGACATAAGTACCTGCTCACTATTATCGACCGGTACACGCGATGGCCCGAAGCATTACCTCTCCACGACATAACTGCAGAAACAATAGTCAAAACGATATATGAAGGCTGGATAACAAGATTTGGTTGTCCTATCACGATCACAAGCGATCAAGGTCGTCAGTTTGAAAGCCAACTTTTCTCAGAATTAATGAAGCTAATGGGTATAAACAGAACAAGAACAACCGCATATCACCCACAATCAAATGGAATCATCGAACGCTGGCACCGCTCACTCAAAGCCGCACTAACCGCACGCTGCACTACTAGTACGAACGGGAAGTGGTTTTACGAGTTACCGACCGTACTACTTGGACTACGCGCGGCAACTCGCTGCGACACAGGGATTAGTCCTGCTCAATACACCTACGGAACATCGCTGCGATTACCTGGAGATTTTTTTGTTGAAACTAAAGGAAGCACGATGAGTCATGATTTCGTCGAACAGCTGCGACACACTATCAACGCATACCGACCAGCCGAGACAACGCATAGCAACAAGAACATGTTTGTACACTCTGACCTACGTACCTGCGAAAATGTTTACCTGCGTAAGGATTGCACGAAAAAACCACTACAGCCGACATATGAAGGCCCGTTTCCTGTATTGGAAAGATGTGAAAAATATTACAAGCTACAACTACCAGGAAGAGTAACCAACGTCTCAATCGACCGACTGAAGCCTGCCTACACTCTGAACGAACAAGGACAATTTGACACACAGAGAACAACGCGATCAGGAAGAATAGTGAAACCAGTTGTACGCTTCGCTTGAGGGGGTGTACTGTAACGGAATATCATCCTCACAGAAATAATACTGCACGTAGGGTATATCGACAATATTGTGTTCAAACTAACTTTTTATATGTACCCACTATGCATTGATTTTTGTTATTGAATTTGTATAAAAGGGACAGTCTTTTCGAAATAAAGCATTCCATACTCAACCTTACCACGAGTCTCATTTCCATATCCTGCGTATCTAACAACACCAATACCAGTATCTTTAGTTGGAATAATTAGTTCTGTCAAAGTGAACTTCCTCACAATGTCAATTTAAGATCTCCCTAGATAAATCATATACATAGAAAGAAAGAAAGAAAGAAAACATATTTATTTGGCACATGCCAAAAGCGCACACAACAAAAAAAAAAAAATGTTAAAACTTAAAACTAAACAGAAAGAAATAAATAATATTGTGTGTCTCACGGCTGCGCCAAAAAGGCCCAGTTCAGCAAACTGCCGAGCAGCTAGTGCCCGACGCTGATTTTCAACTGGACCCAAGATAATGACGTGACGGACGAAAAACAGTTTAGTAGGTATGTAGGTTCCTTGGTGAATGTGTTGTGAATTATGTGTTTGAATAGGTATGTACTTATATAGAATAAATATCAGTGCAATAATAATAAAATAAAATAAAACTACATATTAGGTAAAAAAAAGAAAAGAAAAAAGTGCAGAACAAAAACCGATAGGTACCACAGTAAATGGGACGGACGAATGTAAACAAACCTTTCGCACGTTTAGTTTCTAACTACTAGACTAACAATATTTAATTAATCCGTGCACTTCGTCAATACGCTGCAACAAAGAGTATATATAATATAGTAATATAGTGCAAGCAGCCGAGCGCGATGGACTAATAGTAAAATTTGTCAGAAATAACGGAAATTTTTGTGATGGAAAACTTTGTGATGCGATGGCAAAAGTGTGGGTACATAAAACGTTACAATATTATATTTGACGGAAGTGGAGCTACATTATGTAACCGTAGATAAACAAAGCTTATAATATAAAAAAGGTAAGCTAGTTTAATGTTTGGTTAAAAATGTCATGTATCTAATCTGAAAGTGAAAGACACCTTTGTCATATTTTAAATTAATAAGTACAATACGCTGCAAGCAGCCGAACGCGACGGACTAACAATACAATTTGTAAAAACTGTAGGTAATTAGCTACATATTACGTCAAAATATTATTTTTCAATGAAATTGGATCAAAAAAGAAATGTGTGTTTCAAAAATTGGATATGCAGGTAGGTTCCGAGTTCGTACATTATATTATTGAAACATTTAAAGTGACCATGTCCAACTTACGTTGCGATTCAATCAGATACTGCCGTAAATGTTTTCTGAAAGTTTGTATAGTATTTAACATTCTAATAGGTGGTGGCAGGTTATTCCATATTTTAGACGCCGCATAGCGAAAGCTACCTCTGAAGGCTGCTGTGTTATGAGACTGAGTCGAGAGCTGCTGCGCGCATTGTCTTCTCCCACATTCGCGTCTACTAGTTAACCAACTAAGTTTATTATATAAGTAGTCAGGTTTTTGATATTTAACCACACCGAACAGTAGGCACGCCAAGTGTAGCTTACGTCTGGACTTCATTTTCAGTGAGAAATGCCTGTTAAGAAAAGGTGTTACGTGACTTCGCCGAGGAATATTGTAGCAAAACCGGGCACAAGCGTTTTGTACTCTTTGGATCAGCCGGTCTGTACGAGCTAATAGGCGCGGGCCGTATACTGTGTCGGCGTAGTTTAACCTTGATAGTACCAAGGTTTCCACAAGCTGTTCCCGCAGTGATTCAGATAAGTAATTCCTCGTCTTATATAAAACCTTCAGGCGATAAAAACAGTTTCTGACAGAGTCTGCTACGTGCTTCTCGAAACGGAGGTCTTTGTCCATCTCAAGACCTAAATTTCGCGCCTCATAAACTCGCTCAATTGGTTTGCCCATTAGTCTCAGGTTAAAAGTCGAAGGTAGTCTAGCCAGCTGGTTTCTGGTGCCAAATACTATATATTTAGTTTTAGAAGGGTTGAGTGACAGGCAGTTCTCCTCAGACCAATCGGCGATTCGTTTAAGATCTTCGTTAAGATCTTTAATGGCGCTGTCATACTCGTCTGGTTTGAAGGAAATATATAGTTGTACATCGTCGGCATATATATGGTACTTGCATCTCTGTAGGCATCTAATTATGTCCGCGCAGTACAAAATAAAAAGAATGGGACCTAAAATAGAACCCTGCGGCACTCCTCTCTCTACAGATATAAGGGCCGATCTAAGTGTAGTCCCGTCACTAAGCCGCAAGTCAACGAGCTGTTTCCTATTACTGAGATAACTGCGGAACCATTGTAAGGCTTGGGGGTCGAAACCATAATGCTTTAACTTCGACAATAATAACGGGATACTAATAGCGTCAAATGCCCTGGAAAAATCGAGTAAAACCAATAATGTGCACATTCCATTATCTTGAGCAGTCAATATATTATCAGTTACATCTAGTAAAGCAGTGGATGTACTTCGCTGTTTTCTAAACCCTGATTGTAAATCTGGTATAATGTTATTTTGTTCCAGAAACAGCGTAAGTTGGCGGCTGACAATTTTCTCTAGTACTTTGGATAAGCATGGTAATATACTAATAGGGCGTAGATCTTTTAAAGTTAAAGGATTCGAATTTTTTGGCAATGGCCTAATAGAGGCAATTTTCCATTGGTCAGGGAATGTCGACGTCAAGATCGAGCGGTTTATTATGTCCGTTACAATTTTCAACGTGTGTGGCAAAGTCATGTCAATCATGTCCAGTGTAATGTTGTCGTAGCCTTCAGCGTTACTTTTGAGACTAGCGATAGTGCGTGAGACACTGTTCTTGTCCACTGGAGTGATTGTAAAAATTGCTTCACCGTGTATGTGAGTATTGTAAAAGTTTATAATCGATGCGCTTGGCTCTGGGTTACCGGGAACAATCAAAAAGTTTCTGTTGATAAGGTCAGGATCTGTAAAATGCGACGGAAGGTCATGTTTAAGTTTAAAAGGTAATAGGGTAGATTTAAGGTTTTTCCAGAGCAATTTAGGGTTTTTTATTTTAGTATTAATATTGTGTTTGAAATATGCGGTCTTTTCATTGTACAGAGACTCAATCACCAAGCGCTTAAAGTCTTTGTAGTATTTTTGTTTGGAATGGGATTTCGCTTTCCTATAATTACTTAGTGCTTAATCACGTAAACGCATCATTAGTTTAATTGTGTCTGTAATCCACGGATACGATTTTAAATAGTTATCGGAAGAAGCCATGCTGCGCCGCCGCCTTAAATAAAATGCTGCATGGCATTTTGACGCCTGAATGAAGTTATTTAGGCGCTGTTAATACAACTTCTTTTAAAATGCAGGCAGCGCTGGTTGTGCTGTGGTGAAGGCAATGTTCAACAGCGAACGGTTTTTCAATCAAATTATTATACAAGGTGTTGTTTTGCATCCTCGTCAAAATTCAAGAAGATGTCACAAAATACATAAATAATCAATTAAAATTACGGTACCTAGTTAATTACTAATAAACTCAGATTTTTTTGGTTGTTTAAGTTTATCAGTATTTCAGGATAACCCCCTTAACGTGGTTTAGGGAATAAGAAATTATCGAATAAACGTTTGAGATTGTTTGTATAGGTATATGAAAGCTCGTTATAGGGCGAAGATCAGACGGGTCGCGTTTAAAACAAGGGGGGTTCACACTTACCGATTTTCGTAAATAAGAAAAAAAAAAAAATACGTACCCATTTTATTATTGATTTGGGTCAAGAATCTTAGCATAGTTATCTCCTTGAATTTGACGAAGATGCAAAACAACACTTTGTAGATAAAATCGTGTCGCCATCGTGTCGTGAGTATTAAAGTGTTGTTTGTAGTGAGTGCTTTTAAGCTCAAAGCATCCATTTGTTGTGTTTACCGTCAGTCTACCGCTGTCGTTTGCAAGATGAAGCTGCTTTTATCTACCGTCGCGCTTTTCGCTCTTCATGTAAGTTTTTTTCTTTTTGTTATTTTTGCATATTAAGACAAAAATATCAGCTGCCCTATACATTTGGGTCGATTAGGTATTGCAATGTTGTATTGGGCAGCAGATAATTTTTTCGCTAAAAATCAGGTTTTATGATGAGAAACATGTTCAGTTTGATGGTCTGTAGCACACCCTTCAGTATGTATATACCCTTTCCGTTACACCCTGTATATTACATAAGTTTGGTATATATAGTTGGAGAGGAGCTCGTGGCTAAACAATAACAGCCGCACGGGTCGATCTTTAAGGTTAAGCCGTGCTTGCCGACGTTGGTCCGTGGATGGGTGACCATAATTACATACCAAGTTTCCTCCGTGCCTCGGAAAGCACGTTATGCCTTTGGTCCCGGCTGTCATTTGTAGATCTTTGACAGTCGTTACGAGTAGTCAGAAGTCTGACATCCATATATTTGGGTAGCAGTTCTCGAGATATTTATTTAAACTTTTTGTTATTATTATACGACAATGAACCTTGCACTTTTTATAAAATCGTGCTTGATTGTGCAACATGCAAAGGTCAATGCATAATACAATGCCTTTTAATGTTTTACTAGCCGTGCCCGCGACTTCGTCTGCGTGGAATTAGTATGTTTCTAGAATAGAAGTAGCCTTAGTTACTCCTTATTACATCAGCTTTCTACCAGTGAAAGTCCCGTCAAAATTGGTTTTGCCGTTCCAGAGATTAGCCGGAACAAACAGACAGACAGACTAAAATTGTAAAAAAAAAATGGTATAAATATGTACCGTATCAACATTCATAATGCATGTAGTAAAAAACGGTTATTATGATATTTCAAACAGACAGTTCAGTTGTAATTATTTGTATAAATATAATAATCAAGGACCCGTACTTTAGGCGAGCTTATTCAAGTCACATTTAAGTAATATTTATTTTGATTTGAATGTAAATTATTTACAAATCTAACATAATAATAAAAATATGTACACGTATCAAAATGACAAAAACATATTACAGGGCGTCAAAAATGTCGTCCACATCGTTGTCAATAAGAGGAGCTCGTGGCTAAAGAATAACAGCCGCACTGGTCGATCTTTAAGGTTAAACCGTGTTTGCCGAGGTTGGTCCGTGAATGCGTGACCATAATTATATACCAATATAAGCCGTTGGTCCCGACTGTCATTTAGTAGATCTTTGACAGTCGTTACGAGAAGTCAGAAGCCAAAATATCTGACATCCAGTCTTACCAAAGGGTACCGTATTACCTAATTACTGGGTTGTTACGGTCAGATAGGCAGTCGCTTTATGTAAAATACTGTTACTCAGCTGCATCCGGTTAGACTGGAAGCCGACCCCAAGATAGTTTGGGAAAAGGCTAGGCAGATGATGATGATCGTTGTTTTTGCCACCGTTTTCCGAAAGTAAAGACTTTATTTTAGATTACTTAAGTATTTTTTTTTTGTAAATCAGTTCTTTATGATTTTTATTTTTACCCTTATGATGAATAAATTTTGCATTGTAGGGTGAATTTCAACAAATGCCATTTTTTTTATCATATCGGTGAACTTTTTCATTTATATTTTTTTTGTATATTTTTCAGGTTTAATGTAATCTTTAAGATATCAAATATCCCCAAATTTAATACCATCAACGTATCATTTCAGACTAAGGAGAAAATTCAGTTTGAATTCTGGTTTCCACCGATATGACAAACCGGCACCGATTATTTTTTCTGTACACCGGTATGATAAGTTTATCTACCGAAATGATGTACATATCCAGCGATATGATAATCTATCACCCTTGAACATCAAAAAATGAAATAGTTAGTAGGCACCTATATATTTTTACAAGGGTGACTTAGAACTGAAGATCTGAACTGAAGGTCTTATGTAAGTAGATAACATCCAAAGAGAACTGAGTTCTTAGAAATTCAGTTGAAATATTTTTTTTTTTTAATTATGTACCTATTTTATAATACTTACTTTCTTTTTTATTATATTTACTATAGAACACGCCTATTGCCATTTTATTACATTATTAAAAAATACTTGGTGTAAAAACACAATAGCACTTGGCTGACCCGAGAATTGAACCCAAGACTATAGAATTAATCTGGTCATACAAGACACGCACCTCTGATTTTTCGTATGCATGTGTGTATTGTTTAATTAGCATTTAGTTCTGTGAAGGAAAACATCGTGAGGAAACCAGCATGCCTGAGATATATTTCTGACGGCATGAAAAGGCAAGTCAAGAGGAGCCCGCGGCTAAGTAATAACAGCCACACGGGTCGATCTTTAAGGTTAAGCCATGCTTGGCGAGGTTGGTCCGTGGATAGGTGACCATACTTACATACCGAGTTTCCTCCATGCCTCGGAAATCACGTTAAAGCGTTGGTTCCGACTGTCATTTGTAGATCTTTGACAGTCGTTACGAGTAGTCAGAAGCCAAAAATCTGACATCCAGTCTTACCAAGGGGTATCGTATTACCCAGTTACTGGATTGTGAAGGTCAGATAGGCAGTCGCTTCATGTAAAATACTGGTTCTTAGCTGCATCCGGTAAGACTGGATGCTGACTGACTTTTCGGTAACTTGCTTGTGCGTCCATACATTGAATCTTTAATTATAGTTATAGCTGTTAAAATCAATCTCTAGGACCTCTGGCTGTCATTTGTAGATCGTTGTAAGTCGTCTCAGGTCTTTATAGTTCCTTTTGGGCTGTTTTGAAGTCCGTATCTCCTGGTAAACACCTTCAAACAGGGTATAATATACCGTTGCTTCCTGTTAAATTGGTACTCGGTTAGACTGGAAGCTGACCACAGCTTAGTTGGGAAATGGTTAAGCAGATGATGTTGTATGTATTTTTTGGTACTTAGAAAAGCAAAAGTGTCATGATTTTGAGACTGTTTAGCTATTATCGATCGAAGCTCTTAAGCGGAGGTATACGAACTCCTTCGTCTTTAAGCTGTACTGTTGCACAGACAGCTGACAGACGTTGACAGCTTGTCAAGAGGATTGACAAACGATGAACTTGACAACACACAGTATTTTTTTATTAACTGTTTCTTTAAATTAATACTTGCCAAAGAAGCACCTTTTCTTTGACTAATCCACGTTTTAAGTGAACACGTAATTAAGTACACTTTTGTTAAAGTCAACTCCAAAGCAAAAACACCGGTCTGTAGTATGCATAGATTTAAATCATAGAAGATTTTACAAAATAAATGTCAAGACAGCGCTCTCATGGAAACGACATTTCAGCTGGCCTACCAAAAACGTCTTATAACATTATTGTTTTGATCCTTTTCCAGTGTGGGAAAGAGATGACGTTAGATATCCTGAATAGTTCCATCTCTTTCCCACACTGGAATAAGAGTAAAACAATACAGCTTTAAGAGGTATGGTAGACCAGCTGGTCCAAAATAATATGCTGCAATATTCGGGGTCAAATTAAATAAGCAATTAAATTCACAGATCTGATGGATGCCAATATCTATCTATAAACAGGATAAAAAGCAAAAAAAATCTTTATTGCATGTTTTTTTTTTTGGGGTCAGCGATCTTATGTTATGTAATTACTTGAGATGCCTATCAGTTGTAAAACATGTTTGTTTTTTGTATAAACTTGTTACGATGATATCTAAAGACGATAAACGTTTTAGTAACGAAACAAGATCAGCAGTCGTTACTCCAATAAAAAAAAACTATTTCTGCTATTTTTTCCTCTCTTCTCTTAACTTATTTTTCTATAAACGTGATATCTCATTTCAGGTCATAACGGGAGATGCAGCACATTTGGGGACACCTGGGATACCCACGAAACAGCTCAACGATGGCAACCAGATGCCAACAATCGGTTTAGGAACCTTTGGATTTGTAAGTACAACTACAAAATTTTAAAGGTCATCCGCTGTAGGATTTATAGGCATATTAGCTGTCCCGCGCAACTTCGTCTGCGTCACTTTTTCGCAACATTTTTCATTGCTGCTTTGCTCTCATTAGTCGTACCTATAGCCTTCCTCGATAAACGTGCTATCTAATACTGAAAGATTTTTTCAAATCGGATCAGTAGTTCCTAAGATTAGCGCGTTCAAGCAAACAAACAAACTCTTCAGCTTTATAATATTAATATAAGTATAGATGGGGCTCCGCTTATTAAACGGCCTGATCACCCGGTCTGCTAGCGAGAATTTGGCAGGGGAAAATTCTGGTACATCTTTCCCTAATCATTATAATTGGGTACACCAAAAGAGCCTTAACTAGTTACGATCTGTTTGAAAGCGTTTCATGGTCCTCCAATTTTTTTTAACAGCCTTGATTTAAGACTTCGCTAGCTTATGCCAAAACTGTACAAACAATTTGACGTTTCCATATTAACTGATAGAATACAACTTTGTCAAGGCCCTGAAACGAGGACGGAGGACTCTAACTAGGCCTTTTGGTCAGGCTTAACCGCTCTTCCATAGCAAAAAACTTGAGAGGTGTCAAGGGACACCCGGATGGAACGAAGTTCCTTCACGTACATAATATCAATACATTTTAGATTTAAGTTAGTGTGCGAAAAATAAAATATTTAATTTAAGGAAGATTAATCCTTAATTCGAAGCAATACGTCTTACTTAACTGCACAACCGAATTTGTACTTTGTAGTTCGGTCACTCAAAATAATAATCATATCTATACTTACTCACATACACACCCCAATTGTACGTAATTTAAGGAAATTTCAACTTTATTTTAAAGAAATAAAGCTTACAATAGCTTACTATAGCAAAAAGTGTCGTGACAACTTTTCGTAAGAATTTTTTCCGTCTAGCCTCACTTTCACAACGCGCGATAAGGAACTTCGTTCCAAAAAAGGTTAATACATTAAGCATTTTTTAAGGGTGACATCCCAAAAATTCGCCAAGCAATCAACTGGGCCATCGCAGCTGGATACCGCCACATCGACACCGCAACTCTCTATAATAATGAGGCAGAGATCGGGAAGGGCATCGATGATGTCATTAAGAAAGGACTTGTGAACAGGGAGGATATCTTTGTTACTACAAAGGTAAGTTTTTTGTTTTTTTTTTTAAGTAAAACTTCTTATGCGACTTCCAACAAGTTTAACGCTACTATGGAGGAGGAATATTTAAACTCTATAAACTATATAAACTCACTAAGAGATGGCAGTATTACAAGATTTGTGACTACGTAGTTCTACTAGGTACGCAAGATGGCGTGCAAACATTCATGCATTCGACTCTTCGGTGTGACCAGCCTTCGCTCAATTTCTATGAGTAGAATAACCTCAATATACCTATCTAATGAAAATAATACAACAAGAAAACAACAAAATATTATTTAGAAGCTCAATAAAATAACGAGAGTGAATGCGTGGCACTCGAACGCATGCGTGTAGTATTACGAAGTTTCACTTCATCCGCGCGGAGGGACTCCACGCGCTATTTTTTTTTGTTTTACACCTAGTATCTGTTTTCTTCATCGTGTGGTTACTGCTTAACCTGATGTCAGAGCTTTAAGCCGCCCATTGGCCTCTGACTTGGATTTATATTCCGAAATATCTCTCAGGCATGCTGGCTTTCTTACGATGTTCTCCTCCACCGAAGCAAGTGATAAAGTCGTCGTCCCCGGAGAATAAAATGATAACCGCCATTATCTTAGTTGTAGTGTTATGTCATTTTTGGTATATGTGGGTGGTCATAAATCTGCTCATTTTTTTTGGTAATTTTTACTTTTATTTACGAAATTTTACTTAATAGTTTTCAAAGATTTAATACATGTCTTAAATTACGAGAATAAAGTGTTAATATAACATTATCGAAATGTATTCTTACTTGTTAGTATGACACACAGTCATAATATTATATTCTCGTGAAAAATATTTGACTAGATAAATGCAGTTAATATTTTATTCTTGTTCAAATCCGGTCGTTTCGTATAAAGACGTGTTAGCAAAACGACTTCTATGGTTTTGAACAGTAAGACATTTATATTATGCAATACGCAGATGAATCCGAAAAATCAGAGGTCTTGGGTTTTTTTTTGCCTTTGTCCCTCCGACATTATCAGAGACCTTGTTTACTGTTGTTTGGCTTGTATAGCGATTTATTGTTTTGAGGCCGAAGAGACCACTCTCTATGCGTTTAATTTTTAATATGTTATTTTAATACTTTACTTTATTATACAAGGTGTTGTTTTGCATCCTCGTCAAATTTTAGGAGGCGGTCACATAAGACATAAATAATCGATTAAAATTACGATACCTAGTTAATTATTAATAAACGCAGACTTTTTTGGTTGTTTAAGTTTGTCAATATTTCAGAATAACCCCCTTAACGTGGTTTAGGGAATAAGAAATTATCAATAAACGTTTGAGATTGTTTGTATGTGTGTAAGCGAGGTTATAGGGCAAGAACCAAAGACGGGCCGCGTTTAAAACACGGGTGGTTCACACTTACCGATTTCCGTAAATAAGAAAAAAAATAAAAATTACCTACCCATTTTATTATTGATTCGGGACGAGAATCATTAGCATAGTTACCTCCTTGAATTTGACGAGGATGCAAAACAACACCTTGTATAGAGGTATAGGGAGGAGATTCTTGGGTTCGAACTTGAGACCTATGACTTGGCACTCTAAATGTCACACCTCTAGGCTATCACTGCTTTTAAAGCTTCCAGAAGAAAAAGGTTTAAAACATCGTAAAGAAATTGGCTGTCGGAATGTCTGTAGAACTTAAAATCGATGGGTACTTACTATACGACTATTTGGTTAAGGCGCAGATATACGACTTTTAATGATTTTAAATTGAACATCACGCCTAAACTTCTAGTTTAATTTCTTTGAAAAAAATATATGTTATACTAGACAATTTTCTTTATAAATTGATATGTGAAAATGTGAAATTATATTCTTATAACATAGTGTGATTAATTTGTAAATTCATGTCTAATGCGGACAAAAAAACGATAATAACGCAAAAACTATCGGACGTATTTTCCTGAAACTTTGACCATCTGAAAGACAATTTAACAACCCATATTTTAGTATACGGCTTTTATTTTTATTGTGTTTGATAAATCAAGGTGGGTTGTTTTTCCGAATAATCTTGGTGCGCGTTGAAGCGTTACGCATGCACTTTTACTCGCTCAAGGTCGCGGGCACTTATCGTCGCCTTAAACAACAACAAATACCTAAAAAGTTTAAACCTATACAATAAAATTATTATAATTATGTTTATATAGTAATAATAATTGCTTATTGAAGATGACGTCAATCTGAATCGTGATAATCCAAAATTAACTGATATAGAAGCTATAGTTTTTTTGTACGATTGTTATTATTTATTATTATTAATTATTCTTATAATGACTTTGCAAAAACAATGTTATTATTTGTTTTTATTTTGTACATTTACTAATTTGGATATCGGACGCCCGAACATCGTGAGGTTACGCACGATTGCCGGTTATGAACATAATCATAATTTTCGCAAGCTTGCCCGCAAGCTAGTGTGGTGCTCAGTGTTCTATTCTAGATTCTCCTCCCAAATCATCGAACAGTGAACCAGTACCAATAAAAAAATGTCACCATCCTGAGGAGGTTGTGTCTAAATAATCCTACTTAATATTATAAATGCGAAAGTTTGTGAGGAAGGATGGATGGATGGATGGATGTTTGTTACTCTTTCACGCAAAAACTACTGAATGGATTTGGATGAAATTTGGCACACGGATAGATTATAACCTGGATTAACACATATGATACTTTTTATCCCGTATGTTCCCGTGGGACAATTATCAAATTCCACGCGGGAGGCGCCGCGGGCATAAGCTAGTAGTATAATAATAGCCGCTCGGAAGGAACTTCAGGTTAAGCAGCGCTTGCCTTGGTTGGTCCGACGATGGGTGACCACCCATTACATACCGACCTACCATTTCGTCCGTGCCTCGGAAAGCACGCTAAGCCGTTGTTCCTGGCTGTCATTTATCGATCGTTGACAGTCGTTACAGATAGTCACTGGCCCGAAAGTCTGACAACGATTCTTACAAAGGGGTATCGTATACCCAGCAATAAGTTGATAGTGGTGGTCAGATAGGCAGTCGCTCCATGTAAAATACTGGTATTCAGCTGCATATGGTAACACTGGAAGCCGACCCCAATAGAGTTGCGACAAGGCTAGACAGATGATGATGCTCTCAAAACGGTGAAGGATAACATCGTGGAGAAACCGGTAAGTATTACTCCGAACGCTGCCATACTGGTGGATCCATTCCCTCTGACAATGACGGCTGGAGGCCTGTGTTTCAGGAGTGGGAACTTATAGACTGATTATTTATCTCTTTTCAGCTATGGAACGACAAGCACGGTCGCAACCAAGTCGTGCCGGCTCTCAGGGAGTCTCTCGCCAACTTGGGGCTTCAGTATGTCGACCTGTACCTTGTTCACTCTCCTATGGCATGGAATGTGAGTCCTAGAACTTAAATTTGCACCGATATAGACAAAAACAGTTTGATGTATTATTGAAAAAAAAACGACTTCCCTATTATTGCGTTTATTAATGTAATGGTGGAACAGACACTGTGGCCGAGAAAATTGCAAAAAACGAAAGAAATAATGCATGTTGTGAACATAAGAAAATTAGCATTTTTTTTTTGTTTTTGATTGATTAAAATATGATTCACGACAAATTGCAAAAAAATGTAAGAAAATTTGAATTTTGCGGTCTACCCTGTCGCTTTCAAACAAACATCTTCGCCAGTAAATGGATCTCTTAAATACTTAAGGACCTTTCTAACATTTTTCCGACTTGGTTTTCAGGCCGACGGTTCACCTGCCGACATCGACATCTTAGAAACTTGGCAAGGAATGGAAGAGGCCAAGGAACTTGGTCTGGCCAAGTCAATCGGTGTGTCGAACTTCAAAACGGAACAAATTGACAGACTCATTTCCAATGGCAAAATTGTTCCCGCTGTCAACCAGATTGAGGTAAGCTTTTAATATGCACCTTTTTATTATTTACTTGTCCTGCGCTTGATCTCACTCCGGTCGTGTTGGGTAGGAGAAGGTCAGTGAGAGAAGAGAGAGTGAACTTGTGTTAGCGTCCACACTTCGACAAATCAAGGTATTAAACATGAATGATGTAGGTAACCAAGATTTTGTAACATATTTTGATTTAAAAGAGTGTTCATAGAGTTTCTTGCCCATTCTTCTCCATAGAGATCTACGCTTTGGAATGGGCAACTACGGTACTTTCACAAGTTATTATGCCTTGTGACTAGGACTGTAGCTTCGCATTCTTTTGGAATTTGACTTTCAAAAGTGCCTACAATGGTCTAATTGAAAAAAAACGCTTTGAGTTTTTGAGTTTGATTGGGTCAGTTTTGGTCTGACACAGTTTTGATTTCTATCAACACGCCAAGAAGAAGAAGAAATTCATTTCCAGTTAGACATGTGCTTTGTATAGACTTGCAGTGCAATAAGAGATCAGCCTAAATACAACTAGTATTTAAGCTGATCAGTTTGCTTGATTGGTCGTTTTGTGACTTATCTCCAGCAGCGATGTCTATTTTCCTCCTGAATCGGTTGCCATGACCAAAAACCGTCCGGAAGACTGTTAAGGTGTTTAAGGTAGTGCTCTACACTTAACACGTCAAGATCAAGTTCCTGGCCTTAAATTGACTTTATTACGTTCAGTACTATAAGATAAAGAAAGAAAGAAAGCATTTATTGCTGAATTCAGTTCTTCTATCTTAACATACAGATGTGTTGCTGGGAAGTTTCTCCCGCCACTTATCCCTAGCTAAAATACTAGGAAGAAAACATGGGTTTCGGGGGACTGTTTTATGTAGTTTTGACTTTCAAAATATAAGTACCAGAGTTTCGTTCTTATTTGAACATAGTCTTTGGATTTTGTTTAGTTGTTTATTAGGATCACTTTTGACAGTCACTTTGTCTGTTTTATGATTGCAGTTTCGTCAGTTTCGTCTTTAAAATGGTTGCTTATATATTTTTAGAAGATCAAGTTTAGTGAGGTATTAATTTGTAGTTTACCCAAAATCTTTTCAGTAATTTATTACTCAAAACTATTTTGCAAAACTTGTTATTCTAGTAACAAAGTTGTATGCATTAATTGGTTGTTATTCTCGGGGTTTCTCGAAAAATCTGGTTTAAAACGATTTTGATGATCCCCAGAAAAAACTGCTATTCGATTTTGTCACTGGTTGAAAAAAGGCTGTAATAGATAGCAATATTAAAAGTCGTTAAGCTAGCCAGAGTAAAAAAAACTATTGCTCAGCTAGCTAGCTTATTCTAACAGGTTTTGTGATTGGCTATATTTTTTGGTTTTATTTTCGAAGATGGACGGCTAATACTAATACTTTTCAAGGACATGCACTTATTCTTATTTTGTTCTAATGTTTTCCACTAGATTTATGAACATACCTTATCGATTATCTTTGGTTTTGCGTATTTGAATAAGTTAGTTTTGTTTATTTTAAATTGCAAGCATGAACTTCACTTTACTGTGTTCGATTTCCAAGGCTAGTCTTATAGGTTTATCATATTAGAAAACAGGAAGGTGTGCCATCCCTGCCTGGACGGCCATCCAAGCTCCCTTGAAAAGTTTGAGTTGGATTGTCTACGCAGTGGACAATGAGAATGAGCCGAGTAGGAATGTACTTGTAATATTGCCATAATTAGTTAGCCTAATTAGAACTACT
Source organism: Cerastis leucographa (assembly GCA_963082945.1). Classification (NCBI taxonomy): domain Eukaryota; kingdom Metazoa; phylum Arthropoda; class Insecta; order Lepidoptera; family Noctuidae; genus Cerastis; species Cerastis leucographa. The sequence continues at coordinate 13,079,925 of OY720365.1, read as the reverse complement.
TTCATTAATTAAGGTTGGGCACCGTAAAGTGGCATTACGCCTGTTTTCACAGTAGGTTTACATAGAGGTGCGCGGGCCTGTGGACGGTGAGTAATGGGCTAGCTCACCGTCCGTCCGTCTTATGGCGACAGGCCATGTCGGCGCGTTCGTGTTTCACGCACGCCTCAAGGAGATGTCAGCAAATCGGAAGGGGTCCGAGAGGGCCGATGCCTGCCAGGGCTGCGGGGCGGTTCGAAAGAGATACCGTGGTCCTGTAATACAAAGTGCTAAGAAGGAACATGGATAGATTTTAGGCAGTACAAGTCTGACACTCCCTTCCACTCCGTCCAGAGCGGAAGGGGTCATTTGATGATGTCCTATCCGTAAAAAAAAGGGTTAGACAGAGGTGTCTTATAGTAGATATCTTTTGCCATCAAACGGCGCAAATCCAGATCATGGGCTGCTCCTAAGTAATTCCAACACACTTTTCCCGAACCGGGAGCTCAGCAGATTCGCTTGCAACTTACTACCAAATTACACTACCATTTCATACCTCTTTAGGTCCACCCGTCAAGGACTGAAGAGAAGCTGATCCAGGACTGCTTTGACCGTAAGATTGCCGTCACGGCGTACAGCCCCTTCGGTTTCTTCGTATCCAGGGGTGAGGGACCCAGCAAGGACGATCCTAAGATCGCGAACATTGCCAAGAAGTACAACAAGAGCGTCAATCAAGTCTTACTGCGGTATTTGGTAAGTTGCATTTAAAAAAAAATATTTTTAATCTTCAACGATTGATTTATTGATTAATACAGGGTCGAGAGAAGTACCTTCATCATTTACCCCACAGATAAATTTTTCTTCGGTAATTAAAAAAGAATTCAGGTGTACCATACATTTTGACGTTTTATACAACTTTTGGAACAACAGTTTTTTTTGTATTTCATAATTTAAAAATTAAGGAAATTGAAATAAAGGAAGACTATATTGAGCAAAATATTTTTTTTTTTGTATAGCTAGAAAACTTCAGTAATTTGGATAAATAATAGTTTTGTATCTCTGTTTAATTTAATGTATGTAAGCCGGAAACTTTTGGACCTTATATTTAACTAACTGTGCCCGCGACTTCATCCGGGTGTAATTTAAAAAGTAGCTCAGTTACTCCTTATTACATCAGCTAGGTATCTGCCAGCGAAAGCCGTTCCAGAGATTAGCCGGAACAAACAGACAGACAAACAGATAAAAATTGTAAAAAAATGTTATTTTGGTATATGTATGTATCGTATATACATTCATATGCATGTAGTAAAAAGCTGTTATTTTAATATTACAAGCAGACACTTCAATTTTATTTATTTGTATAAAGGGTGTAAAACACCTCTTAACGAAGCCGAAAGGCACAGGGAGAACCCTGTCATTGCGTTCATTTTTTTGTTCTACACCATACCTGGGAACCTTCTAGTTACGGAGATATTAGGGGTCAAAGTTCCAACTTTTTGACAAGTATTTTTTTAAATACAAGTTTTTAATGTAAGATTTTTACTTTAAATACCTCCACGATACCCGTACAATTTAATCCGTCCATCAGCACAATGTTTTGAGTGCGTTACATTGAGTTCTACCACAAAACATGATTTTACACCCCCCAAAAAAAAGTCGGTTCCCAGCAATAATTTTTGCGTAAAGTTACTTAGTTTCATGTACAGAATTGGTTGACGGCTTCGTGATGAGGTGATTTACACGGTTTAGATGTATAGATACCAATTTTCATTTATTCTCCTTCTCTCTTCCAGCTCGACAGGTACCTAATTGTGATTCCCAAATCGACCAACGAGGGCCGTATCAAGGAAAACATCAACGTATTCGACTTCCACCTCACTCCTGAAGAGATTACCACCCTCAACAGCTTCAACACCAACACCAGTATCTTCAGTTGGAATAATTAGTTCTGTCAAAGTGAACTTCCTTTCCCACAATGTCTATATAAGATCTCCCTAGATAAATCATATATGTATATAGGTAGGTACTTACATTCAAAACGAGTGCAACAACCAGAAGAACAAACAACCATTTAATACTGGTTGGGCATGAACCTACTTTCAAATAAATGACAATCTATAACTAATAAGTTGTTTTTTTTTATATTTTCATGGTGTCCCCTTGTTTCGCTGACATAAATTTCTTACAATTTCGTTTCCTAGAAAATGTTTCATCTAATATTTTGGTCTTTGTATTTTTATATCAAATATTATTGTTTCAATTACTATTTTCTTGAATTAAACAATTCAATGAATTTTATAATCATATTTTTTATTTAACTGATTTATTAAACTGTACAATTATTTTTAACGAATATTGTTTGTTCGACGTATGAATAATAACATACCATAATATACCATATAAATATATGTATTTTTTTTTTATTTAAGGAAAAATAGCATTAAAATGCTATTTTTCCTTAAAAAAAAAAAAAATTGTCTTCAAAAGTCAAATGTGCTAGAAAAGTTAGGGATAAAAACGAAGCACTGCTAGACCGCCTCAAATTAATAATTAAAAAATTTAATAAAATTAATACTATCTGCGACGATAAACACAATGGAGTGACATTAAAACAACTACTGCTTATGACGTCATTGTTATTTTGCATAAAATAAAAGTTTTCATCTGGATCTCATTTTGAAAATGGAAAAAAAGAATGAAACAAAATACAATAAATTTGAAGAAATTTATTATAATTATATTTATTATACCACAGTTATTTGCAATTTGATTGCTAGCTTCTCTTACCATTTCTTTTCTTTTTTATCTTTAAATACTATGAAGCATTTATTTCAATTAATATTTCTAATTGTCACATTTTATATTTTGTTTCTATTTTAATTTTAATTCCATTCACAGGTTATTTATTAAAAAATTAATATAAAAAAAGCAAAGTGAAGTTTATTTATTTATGTCTATTTCTCGCTTGCTCCACAAATCTCAAAATAATTAAGATTCATTTAAGGGGGAATCGCCAGGGTAGCATGCGAAATTCAAATGACCATCAGAATGATGTTTTTAAAACGTTAAAAATAACGTTTTTAAAACATCATTCTGTCTTTGTCATCTTCAAACGATTGACAGAAACAACGATGCTTTAAAAACGTTTCACGCCAAAAAACGCCACAAATCACTAAATGTGATTTGTGGCGCAAACGGTCCTTAGAAAATACATAATCATTGTGACTAAAATAATATTTATTTTAGAGACTAACATACAAAATATAGATCTATTCTTATAGCTACCCTCATAGTTTTACATGGTAGGTACAGCGTATTGTGTAAATAGTATGTTTTGTAGTGATACGATTTCGGCTGATTCAGAAAACTTATCGTTTAATTTGACCTCTCTATTATCATTAGCTGTGATTCTAGTAATTTTAAGTTCAGTTAAATAGGAAGGTATATTTTTTTGCTAACGGTGCCTTATATCACTTTTGTATTAAAGAAAAACTGCCTCAGAAAAATAGATATCTCAAAATATTTTTCTTACACCCTGTACATTACACAATCTCTTGTCACAGAAAACCCTAACACTTTTTTTTTTTTTTTTCTTCAGTTTGGCATCACGAACCCTAACACTTAATTTAAATCCTACGAAATGACATTAATTCTACACTATGACGTTATGTCAGTTTGACAACCTTACGTCGTCTTGTCGTCAATGACGTTGACATTTGAGCAAAATAGTGACGAGACGTTGTCAAACTGTTGGAATCGATCCTACATCAATCGATTGCGAGCTGTCTAAAGGAGCCATCGATTCCGAATAGCTCGTCGTAGTTGGTTGGTCTACCTGGCCGGAGAGATTCGTTGGCGATAATGCTATCCTGACGCTTGAACCACTCGCGGTACTCTTGGAGTTTCAGCTTCCATTGTTCTGTTAAAGAGAAATGTTGAGTAAAAAACTTTTTAAAAGATAATTACATACTTGTATGTATACTGAGAAGAGTGAGCTCGCACATCCCGCATGCTGCTATAGATGCGATTTTCAGTATGAATGAACGTGAAAAATACCATTTAAATCTTAACGCTGGTTCGTTGATTAAAAATCTGGGTCTCTAGGAGAAAAAAATGGGGTCGGAGTCTTCAGGCTTTCGGACAAAGGGAGGTGTATAGACGCCCCTTTGCTCGAAAGCAAAAAAATACCACCACTATGTAAAGACCCAGGAGTGAGTAAAGACTAATTATTGATGATGAATCGATGACAGTTTTATGTTAATAATAATGCCAGTTCCTCATATTAGCACTGTAAATCAACGGCTTAAGCATAGAAATTCTTGAAAGGAAAAAAAACATTTGGCCCTACCTGGGGTTCGAAATCAAACCTGGGTTCTTAGATCCAGCCAGCACCTTCTGCAGAAGTGCTTGCAACCTCACTAGTAGAAGTAACTCATTGAAGAGGCGGTTTATTCGAACTAATTTTAAAGACAAGGTTACCGCCTGCGTGCATTACAAGGGGTGTGTGCGAGTGAATTGGTTTCTTCTAGGCAAGCGTGTTTCACCCTAGGCCGCATCATCGTTTCACATCAGACGACACTCCTGAAGAGATTGCCACCCTCAACAGCTTCAACAACACCAATACCAGTATCTTTAGTTGGAATAATTAGTTCTGTCAAAGTGAACTTCCTCACAATGTCAATTTAAGATCTCCCTAGATAAATCATATACATAGAAAGAAAGAAAGAAAGAAAACATATTTATTTGGCACATGCCACAAGCGCACACAATAAAAAAAAAAAAATGTTATAACTTAACACTAAACAGAAAGAAATAAATAATATTGTGTGTCTCACGGCTGCGCCAAAAAGGCCCAGTTCAGCAAACTGCCGAGCAGCTAGTGCCCGACGCTGATTTTCAACTGGACCCAAGATAATGACGTGACGGACGAAAAACAGTTTAGTAGGTATGTAGGTGCTTTGTGAATTTGTTGTGAATTATGTGTTTGAATAGGTATGTACTTATATAGAATAAATATCAGTGCAATAATAATAAAATAAAATAAAACTACTTAATAGGTAAAAAAAAGAAAAGAAAAAAGTGCAGAACAAAAACCGATAGGTACCACAGTAAATGGGACGGACGAATGTAAACAAACCTTTCGCACGTTTAGTTTCTAACTACTAGACTAACAATATTTAATTAATCCGTTCACTTCGTCAATACGCTGCAACAAAGAGTATAGTAATATAGTGCAAGCAGCCGAGCGCGATGGACTAATAGTAAAATTTGTCAGAAATAACGGAAATTTTTGTGATGGAAAACTTTGTGATGCGATGGCAAAAGTGTGGGTACATAAAACGTTACAATATTATATTTGACGGAAGTGGAGCTACATTATGTAACCGTAGATAAACAAAGCTTATAATATAAAAAAGGTAAGCTAGTTTAATGTTTGGTTAAAAATGTCATGTATCTAATCTGAAAGTGAAAGACACCTTTGTCATATTTTAAATTAATAAGTACAATACGCTGCAAGCAGCCGAACGCGACGGACTAACAATACAATTTGTAAAAACTGTAGGTAATTAGCTACATATTACGTCAAAATATTATTTTTCAATGAAATTGGATCAAAAAAGAAATGTGTGTTTCAAAAATTGGATATGCAGGTAGGTTCCGAGTTCGTACATTATATTATTGAAACATTTAAAGTGACCATGTCCAACTTACGTTGCGATTCAATCAGATACTGCCGTAAATGTTTTCTGAAAGTTTGTATAGTATTTAACATTCTAATAGGTGGTGGCAGGTTATTCCATATTTTAGACGCCGCATAGCGAAAGCTACCTCTGAAGGCTGCTGTGTTATGAGACTGAGTCGAGAGCTGCTGCGCGCATTGTCTTCTCCCACATTCGCGTCTACTAGTTAACCAACTAAGTTTATTATATAAGTAGTCAGGTTTTTGATATTTAACCACACCGAACAGTAGGCACGCCAAGTGTAGCTTACGTCTGGACTTCATTTTCAGTGAGAAATGCCTGTTAAGAAAAGGTGTTACGTGACTTCGCCGAGGAATATTGTAGCAAAACCGGGCACAAGCGTTTTGTACTCTTTGGATCAGCCGGTCTGTACGAGCTAATAGGCGCGGGCCGTATACTGTGTCGGCGTAGTTTAACCTTGATAGTACCAAGGTTTCCACAAGCTGTTCCCGCAGTGATTCAGATAAGTAATTCCTCATCTTATATAAAACCTTCAGGCGATAAAAACAGTTTCTGACAGAGTCTGCTACGTGCTTCTCGAAACGGAGGTCTTTGTCCATCTCAAGACCCAAATTTCGCGCCTCATAAACTCGCTCAATTGGTTTGCCCATTAGTCTCAGGTTAAAAGTCGAAGGTAGTCTAGCCAGCTGGTTTCTGGTGCCAAATACTATATATTTAGTTTTAGAAGGGTTGAGTGACAGGCAGTTCTCCTCAGACCAATCGGCGATTCGTTTAAGATCTTCGTTAAGATCTTTAATGGCGCTGTCATACTCGTCTGGTTTGAAGGAAATATATAGTTGTACATCGTCGGCATATATATGGTACTTGCATCTCTGTAGGCATCTAATTATGTCCGCGCAGTACAAAATAAAAAGAATGGGACCTAAAATAGAACCCTGCGGCACTCCTCTCTCTACAGATATAAGGGCCGATCTAAGTGTAGTCCCGTCACTAAGCCGCAAGTCAACGAGCTGTTTCCTATTACTGAGATAACTGCGGAACCATTGTAAGGCTTGGGGGTCGAAACCATAATGCTTTAACTTCGACAATAATAACGGAATACTAATAGCGTCAAATGCCCTGGAAAAATCGAGTAAAACCAATAATGTGCACATTCCATTATCTTGAGCAGTCAATATATTATCAGTTACATCTAGTAAAGCAGTGGATGTACTTCGCTGTTTTCTAAACCCTGATTGTAAATCTGGTATAATGTTATTTTGTTCCAGAAACAGCGTAAGTTGGCGGCTGACAATTTTCTCTAGTACTTTGGATAAGCATGGTAAAATACTAATAGGGCGTAGATCTTTTAAAGTTAAAGGATTCGAATTTTTTGGCAATGGCCTAATAGAGGCAATTTTCCATTGGTCAGGGAATGTCGACGTCAAGATCGAGCGGTTTATTATGTCCGTTACAATTTTCAACGTGTGTGGCAAAGTCATGTCAATCATGTCCAGTGTAATGTTGTCGTAGCCTTCAGCGTTACTTTTGAGACTAGCGATAGTGCGTGAGACACTGTTCTTGTCCACTGGAGTGATTGTAAAAATTGCTTCACCGTGTATGTGAGTATTGTAAAAGTTTATAATCGATGCGCTTGGCTCTGGGTTACCGGGAACAATCAAAAAGTTTCTGTTGATAAGGTCAGGATCTGTAAAATGCGACGGAAGGTCATGTTTAAGTTTAAAAGGTAATAGGGTAGATTTAAGGTTTTTCCAGAGCAATTTAGGGTTTTTTATTTTAGTATTAATATTGTGTTTGAAATATGCGGTCTTTTCATTGTACAGAGACTCAATCACCAAGCGCTTAAAGTCATTGTAGTATTTTTGTTTGGAATGGGATTTCGCTTTCCTATAATTACTTAGTGCTTCATCACGTAAACGCATCATTAGTTTAATTGTGTCTGTAATCCACGGATACGATTTTAAATAGTTATCGGAAGAAGCCATGCTGCGCCGCCGCCTTAAATAAAATGCTGCATGGCATTTTGACGCCTGAATGAAATTATTTAGGCGCTGTTAATACAACTTCTTTTAAAATGCAGGCAGCGCTGGTTGTGCTGTGGTGAAGGCAATGTTCAACAGCGAACGGTTTTTCAATCAAATTATTATACAAGGTGTTGTTTTGCATCCTCGTCAAAATTCAAGAAGATGTCACAAAATACATAAATAATCAATTAAAATTACGGTACCTAGTTAATTACTAATAAACTCAGATTTTTTTGGTTGTTTAAGTTTATCAGTATTTCAGGATAACCCCCTTAACGTGGTTTAGGGAATAAGAAATTATCGAATAAACGTTTGAGATTGTTTGTATAGGTATATGAAAGCTCGTTATAGGGCGAAGATCAGACGGGTCGCGTTTAAAACAAGGGGGGTTCACACTTACCGATTTTCGTAAATAAGAAAAAAAAAAAAATACGTACCCATTTTATTATTGATTTGGGTCAAGAATCTTAGCATAGTTATCTCCTTGAATTTGACGAAGATGCAAAACAACACTTTGTAGATAAAATCGTGTCGCCATCGTGTCGTGAGTATTAAAGTGTTGTTTGTAGTGATTGCTTTTAAGCTCAAAGCATCCATTTGTTGTGTTTACCGTCAGTCTACCGCTGTCGTTTGCAAGATGAAGCTGCTTTTATCTACCGTCGCGCTTTTCGCTCTTCATGTAAGTTTTTTTATTTTTACATATTAAGTATTATACACATATACAGGGTGTAACGGAAAGGGTATATACATACTGAAGGGTGTGCTACAGACCATCAAACTGAACATGTTTCTCCATCAGACAAACATCGTAACAGCGACAAAAATATCAGCTGCCCCATACATTTGGGTCGATTAGGTATTGCAATGTTGTATTGGGCAACAGATAATTTTTTCGCTAAAAATCAGGTTTTATGATGAGAAACATGTTCAGTTTGATGGTCTGTAGCACACCCTTCAGTATGTATATACCCTTTCCGTTACACCCTGTATATTACATAAGTTTGGTATATATAGTTGGAGAGGAGCTCGTGGCTAAACAATAACAGCCGCACGGGTCGATCTTTAAGGTTAAGCCGTGCTTGCCGACGTTGGTCCGTGGATGGGTGACCATAATTACATACCGAGTTTCCTCCGTGCCTCGGAAAGCACGTTATGCCTTTGGTCCCGGCTGTCATTTGTAGATCTTTGACAGTCGTTACGAGTAGTCAGAAGTCTGACATCCATATATTTGGGTAGCAGTTCTCGAGATATTTATTTAAACTTTTTGTTATTATTATACGACAATGAACCTTGCACTTTTTATAAAATCGTGCTTGATTGTGCAACATGCAAAGGTCAATGCATAATACAATGCCTTTTAATGTTTTACTAGCCGTGCCCGCGACTTCGTCTGCGTGGAATTAGTATGTTTCTAGAATAGAAGTAGCCTTAGTTACTCCTTATTACATCAGCTTTCTACCAGTGAAAGTCCCGTCAAAATTGGTTTTGCCGTTCCAGAGATTAGCCGGAACAAACAGACAGACAGACTAAAATTGTAAAAAAAAAATGGTATAAATATGTACCGTATCAACATTCATAATGCATGTAGTAAAAAACGGTTATTATGATATTTCAAACAGACAGTTCAGTTGTAATTATTTGTATAAATATAATAATCAAGGACCCGTACTTTAGGCGAGCTTATTCAAGTCACATTTCAGTAATATTTATTTTGATTTGAATGTAAATTATTTACAAATCTAACATAATAATAAAAATATGTACACGTATCAAAATGACAAAAACATATTACAGGGCGTCAAAAAAGTCGTCCACATCGTTGTCAATAAGAGGAGCTCGTGGCTAAAGAATAACAGCCGCACTGGTCGATCTTTAAGGTTAAACCGTGTTTGCCGAGGTTGGTCCGTGAATGCGTGACCATAATTATATACCAATATAAGCCGTTGGTCCCGACTGTCATTTAGTAGATCTTTGACAGTCGTTACGAGAAGTCAGAAGCCAAAATATCTGACATCCAGTCTTACCAAAGGGTACCGTATTACCTAATTACTGGGTTGTTACGGTCAGATAGGCAGTCGCTTTATGTAAAATACTGTTACTCAGCTGCATCCGGTTAGACTGGAAGCTGACCCCAAGATAGTTTGGGAAAAGGCTAGGCAGATGATGATGATCGTTGTTTTTGCCACCGTTTTCCGAAAGTAAAGACTTTATTTTAGACTACTTAAGTGTTTTTTTTTTGTAAATCAGTTTTGATTTTTATTTTTACCCTTATGATGAATCAATTTTGCATTGTAGGGTGAATTTCAACAAATGCCATTTTTTTTTATCATATCGGTGAACTTTTTCATTTATATTTTTTTTGTATATTTTTCAGGTTTAATGTAATCTTTAAGATATCAAATATCCCCAAATTTAATACCATCAACGTATCATTTCAGACTAAGGAGAAAATTCAGTTTGAATTCTGGTTTCCACCGATATGACAAACCGGCACCGATTATTTTTTCTGTACACCGGTATGATAAGTTTATCCACCGAAATGATGTACATATCCAGCGATATGATAATCTATCACCCTTGAACATCAAAAAATGAAATAGTTAGTAGGCACCTATATATTTTTACAAGGGTGACTTAGAACTGAAGATCTGAACTGAAGGTCTTATGTAAGTAGATAACATCCAAAGAGAACTGAGTTCTTAGAAATTCAGTTGAAATATTTTTTTTTTTAATTATGTACCTATTTTATAATACTTACTTTCTTTTTTATTATATTTACTATAGGTACTGTGAATTTAAAAAAAATGTTTATTTTTATTATCATTGTCTTTGTAATAGTATTATACTTTACTTAACAAAATGACACGGGATCTACCGATATGATAAAACGAATCACCGAGATGATAAAATGAACTACCGATATGATAAAACGAATCACCGAGATGATAAAATGATCTACCGATATGATAAAGTAATTCACCGATGTGACAAAACTGTGCGTTGATCATGAATCAAAACACCGATATTAGATATAAGACACCGATCGATTTTTTCGGTGTAAATTATCACATCGGTGGTAATAAAGACCACCGATTACAACGATATGAGAACAGCGACGTGAGACATAACACACTTTTTCGAAAATTAGAAAAAATGCATAATATCTAGGATAAATTCAATAACAGTCAATGAAGCTAATTTACTTACTACCTGTGTTAGAACCAAACAACAAAAATAAAACTACTCATTACACTAGAAAAATGCAACCACCGATAATATAAAATAATTGTCCGAGAGCAACTGAAATGGCATACTTATGTTATTGGCGAGAATATGCAGTGATTTGACACAAATCCGTCCTGACTGCGCACTAGCACACACTAACGAGGAAAATAAAATTGGGGTGGGGACGCTGTCGGACTCGTCGATGTAAAGTTAGGTTTAAATTACTTTTGTCCAGCGATATGAGAACATTTTGCAGGACAGGTACGTTTGTGCCTCTCAGTAATAATAATCGTTAATTATGTAATAAAATATGCTATATATTCATAACAAAACTAATATTCTATAAAATAGAATAAGTTATATACTTAACTTACTTATTTCTATTAGTGTATATGCTTTTTTGTTTGTAAAAAAAGTAGAGGGACAGCACCGATTTGAAAAAAATTGAGGTTTATGAATTTATTTCAACCTTTGTAAATAGTCCTAGGCAAATTATATTTTTGCCACAACCCAATAACTACCTATTAAATACTAAAAAATATAATTCGGAACGATATTCCTTTTTTCAAATACTAATTTCACCGAAAACAAAAATATAAGTCATTTGGGAAATTCACCCTGTAACTAGAAATATGTCGCAAATAAGTTTACTTTACTTGGATGACATATTTTTCAGCTATTTTCATTTAAAAACAAAACTACTGAACCAATTTGGAAGTAGGTATATCCTTTGAAATCCTTTCACACAAAAAAATAATAACTTTACAAAGCGGTTAATAAATGACGGAGTTGTGAGGTAACAACAAACATCCTTTTTTTGAAGTTGGTTAAAAATCTCAAAGTAAAGGTCTTCCGAGATGAATATTGATGTCGACCGCAGATCTTGACATTTATGTCGAGATATTTATCTTGAGTATACTAAAAAAATCAAAAAAACTACGTCCGCTGTCTTTGGCATTAGTAAATACAGACAAAATAGGTGTAAAAATATTCTTTTGTATGTAAAGTTGCAGACACAACAGGTTTGAAAATATTCTTTTGTATTAACACACAAATGTCTGATGTGTGAATTAAAGTTTTAATGTCTAAAATAAACATCATATAATTATCGTCCTCTTCAATGTCAAATATTTCTTTTGCTCCAAGGCTTACTGTAAAAAAACACCAAATTCCAAGCTCATCTTTGTATAAAAAATATCTTAATTGTTCCTTTTTGCCTGCCTAAATTAAAGAACGTTAAGATACGCAGCACGCCTGCAATCCCGGAAGAGCTAGGCAGAGGTACTTTATAGTACTCCCACATTTCGCCAGTTACAATTAAGCCCTATTAATAGCCATATAAGCCTAATAGAGAACACGCCTATTGCCATTTTATTACATTATTAAAAAATACTTGGTGTAAAAACACAATAGCACTTGGCTGACCCGAGAATTGAACCCAAGACTATAGAATTAATCTGGTCATACAAGACACGCACCTCTGATTTTTCGTATGCATGTGTGTATTGTTTAATTAGCATTTAGTTCTGTGAAGGAAAACATCGTGAGGAAACCAGCATGCCTGAGATATATTTCTGACGGCATGAAAAGGCAAGTCAAGAGGAGCCCGCGGCTAAGTAATAACAGCCACACGGGTCGATCTTTAAGGTTAAGCCATGCTTGGCGAGGTTGGTCCGTGGATAGGTGACCATACTTACATACCGAGTTTCCTCCGTGCCTCGGAAATCACGTTAAAGCGTTGGTTCCGACTGTCATTTGTAGATCTTTGACAGTCGTTACGAGTAGTCAGAAGCCAAAAATCTGACATCCAGTCTTACCAAGGGGTATCGTATTACCCAGTTACTGGATTGTGAAGGTCAGATAGGCAGTCGCTTCATGTAAAATACTGGTTCTTAGCTGCATCCGGTAAGACTGGATGCTGACTGACTTTTCGGTAACTTGCTTGTGCGTCCATACATTTTTGAATCTTTAATTATAGTTATAGCTGTTAAAATCAATCTCTAGGACCTCTGGCTGTCATTTGTAGATCGTTGTAAGTCGTCTCAGGTCTTTATAGTTCCTTTTGGGCTGTTTTGAAGTCCGTATCTCCTGGTAAACACCTTCAAACAGGGTATAATATACCGTTGCTTCCTGTTAAATTGGTACTCGGTTAGACTGGAAGCTGACCACAGCTTAGTTGGGAAATGGTTAAGCAGATGATGTTGTATGTATTTTTTGGTACTTAGAAAAGCAAAAGTGTCATGATTTTGAGACTGTTTAGCTATTATCGATCGAAGCTCTTAAGCGGAGGTATACGAACTCCTTCGTCTTTAAGCTGTACTGTTGCACAGACAGCTGACAGACGTTGACAGCTTGTCAAGAGGATTGACAAACGATGAACTTGACAACACACAGTATTTTTTTATTAACTGTTTCTTTAAATTAATACTTGCCAAAGAAGCACCTTTTCTTTGACTAATCCACGTTTTAAGTGAACACGTAATTAAGTACACTTTTGTCAAAGTCAACTCCAAAGCAAAAACACCGGTCTGTAGTATGCATAGATTTAAATCATAGAAGATTTCACAAAATAAATGTCAAGACAGCGCTCTCATGGAAACGACATTTCAGCTGGCCTACCAAAAACGTCTTATAACATTATTGTTTTGATCCTTTTCCAGTGTGGGAAAGAGATGACGTTAGATATCCTGAATAGTTCCATCTCTTTCCCACACTGGAATAAGAGTAAAACAATACAGCTTTAAGAGGTATGGTAGACCAGCTGGTCCAAAATAATATGCTGCAATATTCGGGGTCAAATTAAATAAGCAATTAAATTCACAGATGTGATGGATGCCAATATCTATCTATAAACAGGATAAAAAGCAAAAAAAATCTTTATTGCATGTTTTTTTTTTGGGGTCAGCGATCTTATGTTATGTAATTACTTGAGATGCCTATCAGTTGTAAAACATGTTTATTTTTTGTATAAACTTGTTACGATGATATCTAAAGACGATAAACGTTTTAGTAACGAAACAAGATCAGCAGTCGTTACTCCAATAAAAAAAAACTATTTCTGCTATTTTTTCCTCTCTTCTCTTAACTTATTTTTCTATTAACGTGATATCTCATTTCAGGTCATAACGGGACATGCAGCACATCTAGGGACACCTGGGATTCCCACGAAACAGCTCAACGATGGCAACCAGATGCCAACAATCGGTTTAGGAACCTTTGGATTTGTAAGTACAACTACAAAATTATAAAAATCATCCGCTCTAGGATTTATTTGCAGCTGCCCCGTCAACATCGTCTGCGTCACATTTTCCCCGTTTTAGCAACATTTTTCATTGCTGTTCCGCTCATATTGGTCGTAGCGTGATGATATATAGCCTCCTTCCTCGATAAACGTGCTATCTAATACTGAAAGAATTTTTCAAATCGGATCAGTAGTTCCTAAGATTAGCGCGTTCAAGCAAACAAACAAACTCTTCAGCTTTATAATATTAATATAAGTATAGATGGGGCTCCGCTTATTAAACGGCCTGATCACCTGGTCTGCTAGCGAGAATTTGGCAGGGGAAAATTCTGGTACATCTTTCCCTAATCATTATAATTGGGTACACCAAAAGAGCCTTAACTAGTTACGATCTGTTTGAAAGCGTTTCATGGTCCTCCAATTTTTTTTAACAGCCTTGATTTAAAACTTCGCTAGCTTATGCCAAAACTACAAACAATTTGACATTTCCATATTAACTGATAGAATACAACTTTGTCAAGGCCCTGAAACGAGGACCAAGACTCTAACTAGACCTTTTGATCAGGCTTAACCGCTCTTCCATAACAAAAAAAAAGGTTAATACATTAAGCATTTTTTAAGGATGGGTGGTTGGGTGACATCCCAAAAATTCGCCAACCAATCAACTGGGCCATCGCAGCTGGATACCGCCACATCGACACCGCAACTCTCTATAATAATGAGGCAGAGATCGGGAAGGGCATCGATGATGTCATTAAGAAAGGACTTGTGAAGAGGGAGGATATCTTTGTTACTACTAAGGTAAGTGGTTAAAGTTTTTTCTTCCAACAAGTTTAACGTTACCAGGGGGAATATTTTCTAAAACTCAGTATTACATGATTTGTGACTACGTAGTTCTACTAGGTACGCAAGATGGCGTGCAAACAGTCATGCTTTCGAGTCTTCGGTGTGACCAGCCTCCGCTCAATTTCCATGAGTATAATAACCTCGATAAACTTATCTAATGAAAATAATACAACAAGAAAACAACAAAATATTATTTAGAAGCTCAATAAAATAACTAGAGTGAATGCGTGGCACTCCAACGCATGCGTGTAGTATTACGAAGTTTCACTTCTTCCGCGCGGAGGGACTCCACACACTATTTTTTTTTGTTTTACTCTTAGTATCTTCTTTCTTTATCGTGTGGTTACTGCCTAACCTGATGTCAGAGCTTTAAGCCGCCCATTGGCCTCTGACTTGGATTTATATTCCGAAATATCTCTCAGGCATGCTGGCTTTCTTTTATTTGATGTTTTCCTCCACCGAAGCAAGTGATAAAGTCGTCGTCCCCGGAGAATAAAACGATAACCGCCATTATATTACCGTCATTATCGCCATTTGCTCTTAGTTGTAGTGTTATGTCATTTTTGGTATCTGTGGGTGGTCATAAATCTGCTCAATTTTTTTTGGTAATTTTTACTTTTATTTACGAAATTTTACTTAATAGTTTTCAAAGATTTAATACATGTCTTAAATTACGAGAATAAAGTGTTAATATAACATTATCGAAATGTATTCTTACTTGTTAGTATGACACACAGTCATAATATTATATTCTCGTGAAAAATATTTGACTAGATAAATGCAGTTAATATTTTATTCTCGTTCAAAACCGGTCGTTTCGTATAAAGACGTGTTAGTAAAACGACTTTTATGGTTTTGAACAGTTAGACATTTATATTATGCAATACGCAGATGAATCCGAAAAATCAGAGGTCTTGGGTTTTTTTTTTGTCATTGTCCCTCTGACATTATCAGAGACCTTGTTTACTGTTGTTTGGCTTGTATAGCGATTTATTGTTTTGAGGCCGAAGAGACCACTCTCTATGCGTTTAATTTTTAATATGTTATTTTAATACTTTACTTTATTATATAGAGGGATAGGGAGAAGATTCTTGGGTTCGAACTTGAGACCTATGACTTGGCAGTCTAAATGTCACACCACTAGGCTATCACTGCTTTTAAAGCTTCCAGAAGAAAAAGGTTTAAAACATCGTAAAGAAATTGGCTGTCGGAATGTCTGTAGAACTTAAAATCGATGGGTACTTACTATACGACTATTTGGTTAAACAACAACAAATACCTTAAAAGTTTAAACCTATACAATAAAATTATTATAATTATGTTTCTATAGTAATAATAATTTCTTATTGAAGATGACGTCAATGTGAATCGTGATAATCCAAAATTAACTGATATAGAAGCTATAGTTTTTTTGTACGATTGTTATCATTTATACGCAGTGCGATGCGCGGTCGAATACGGACGTGTTTCCACTGTGCACGGAAGGAATTTTATTCGCGTGTTGCGCGGCCATAGCCGCTGCCCGTACACACTATGAGTTCCAAAAAGCTCATTGTTAACGAATTGCTGGCATTCCTAGTCCATGCCATCGACTACATGGACGAAGTGAGCATCTTGCAGGTAGCAGAGTCCAATTTCAAGGAGGACGAGATCAGCAGTGGTAAGCTGGTACTGTTCCAGTCACTTGGAAAAGTGGACCAGATGCCGTCTCGCCGCAGAGATGGAACAAAGAAGAGTCTTCAGGATATCATTGATATGTTGAAGAAGACGGACCCGGACGACGTGCCTGATTTCGTGGCGAAGGAGCTGAGTAAGCTGCCTCCCGTCACATTCGATCACGTCGACGTTACACGGCTGTTAAAGGACATCACTTCCTTGAAAGCAGAGATGACCAGGATGCAGTCCAGAATTGAGATATCAGAAAAGAACAATACTGAGTTACGTGCGGAAATAGCATTATTGCGCAACGTTGGCTCGGTAATTGGGTCAACTGAGGCCTCAAAGGTGAACACGCGTCGAGGGGCGCAAAATGCACCAGTCGGCAGTTTCGAATCGGCGAACACTAGTGCGTCACCAGCTGCCGATAATGCTGAGCAAGCGCCGCCCGCCGCCGCCGTCGCCCGCGCCACAACACCGGCTGCGGAAACGTCACGCGTAGGTACGTTGACCCCTAAACGTGCCTACGCTGCCGTTGTCACCACCGGCAAATCAGATGCGTCGCTGCCAAAGCGGCAAATCAAAAGAGGGGAAAAACTGAAGAAGGGAGCTCAACCTGTACTGACTGCGGACCGCAGCTCCTTGCCAAGAACGAGCCATGTTGACGAGGAGGGTTTCACTAAAGTGGAAAGGAAGAAGAAGAAGCCCTGTTCTCGTAACCAGTGTGGTACCGCACCGACTGGTCCCAACATGCTGTTGCGCCCTGCTGTGCCTACGACGCAGCTGTACATTTCGCGTCTGCATCACCTCACGACGGTTGTGGATGTCGTGCAGTATGTGAAAGTGAAGACCGACTGGACTCTGAGGGTCGAAAGGTTGGAATCACGCCACAACATCAACTTTAAGTCGTTCGTGGTACGAGTTCCAACCCAACATCTACAGATCTGCTTAAAAGAGGACTTTTGGCCGAGAGGTGTCGTATATCGTCGTTTCCGAGGACGGCTACGCGACACCACGCAGCGAAACACGACGCCGACGATGTTACGTGTATAGTTATGGTTTAATTAAGGTTTTACATATGTATTAGTTTATTATTGTTGTTTTGATTATTTGTGTATTTTATCTATGGGCCTTAGTTGCCTGAAATAAAATGATTATTATTATTATTATTTATTATTATTAATTATTCTTACAATAACTTTGCAAAAACAATGTTTTTTTTTTTTTTTTGTACATTTACTAATTTGGATATCGGACGCCCGAACATCGTGAGGTTACGCACGATTGCCGGTTATGAACATAATCATAATTTTTGCAAGCTTGCCCACAAGCTAGTGTGGTGCTCAGTGTTCTATTCTAGATTCTCCTCCCAAATCATCGAACAGTGAACCAGTACCAATAAAAAAATGTCACCATCCTGAGGAGGTTGTGCCTAAATAATCCTACTTAATATTATAAATGCGAAAGTTTGTGAGGATGGATGGATGGATGGATGTTTGTTACTCTTTCACGCAAAAACTACTGAATGGATTCGGATGAAATTTGGCACACGGATAGATTATAACCTGGATTAACACATAGGATACTTTTTATCCCGATAGTATGTTCCCGTGGGACAATTACCGAACTCCACGCGGGAGGCGCCGCGGGCATAAGCTAGTAGTATAATAATAGCCGCTCGGAAGGAACTTCAGGTTAAGCAGCGCTTGCCTTGGTTGGTTCGACGATGGGTGACCACATACCGACCTACCAATTCGTCCGTGCAGCGGAAAGTACGTTAAACCGTTGTTCCCGGCTGTCATTTATAGATCGTTGACAGTCGTTACAGATAGACACTGGCCCGAAAGTCTGACAACGAGTCTTACAAAGGGGTATCGTATTACCCAGCAATAAGTTGATAGTGGTGGTCAGATAGGCAGTCGCTTCATGTTAAATACAGGTGTTCATCTGCATACGGTAACACTGGAAGCCGACCCCAATAGACTTGGGACAAGGCTAGACAGATCATGATGCTCTCAAAACGGTGAAGGACATCGTGGAGAAACCGGTAAGTATTACCCCGAACGCAGCCAGAGTGTTGGGTCCATTCCCTCTGACAATGACGGCTGGAGGCCTGCGTTCCGGGAGTGGGAACTTATAGACTGATTATGTATCTCTTTTCAGCTATGGAACGACAAGCACGGTCGCAACCAAGTCGTGCCGGCTCTCAGGGAGTCCCTCGCCAACTTGGGGCTTCAGTATGTCGACCTGTACCTTGTTCACGAGCCTATGGCATGGAATGTGAGTCCTAGAACTTAAATTTGCACCGATATAGACATAAACAGTTTGATCTATTTAAAAAAAGAAAAACGACTTATTACCGCGTTTATAGTGGAGGCGACAGAGTGGCTGACAAAATTGAAAAAAACGTAAGACAATTTGAATATTGTTAACATAAGAAAAGTTTGTATGTTGATTAAAATATGGTTCACGGCAAATTGCACAAAAAAACGTACGAAAATTTGAATATCGCGGTCTACCCTGTTGCTTTCACCTTGAAAAAACAAACCTCTTCAGCAAATAGATCTCTTAAATGCTTAAGAGGGGACTCTAGCCCCGAGGAATTTGAAGAATAGGTATTTGAAGAAACAGTTGCCGTTGCGCTGCGCCCGACCTAGCCCCCGTAAAGTGCGAAAGGGACAACTGCAGCTCATGCTGATTTTACCTACAAAAATCTTGACCAAAAGACGTTTTGTATTCCGCTGTTTTCTTCTTCAAAACTAAACTGATCTTAATAATTCTTATATCAAAATTTAGAGGAAAATCAGATCTGTATACTTCTATTATTTTCTATTTTGTTAAAAACTTATCTAATTTGTCTGATAGTCTTCTGAACATGGCGGTAAAAACGGGCTTATTTTGGGGTTTTTGTATTGTTATAATTCTTTTAGTGACTATATTTTGAAACGACAGGGGCATGTATTGATAAGATCTAATTTTTTTGGAAAAAAATCATTGCTCTAGACGCATTATCCACGAAGAAAACAGCGGAATACATTTGTATGGAGAAAGGCCCACTAGAGTCCTCTCTTAAGGACCTTTATAACATTTCTTCGACTTGGTTTTCAGGCCGACGGTTCACCCGCCGACATCGACATCTTAGAGACTTGGCAAGGCATGGAAGAGGCCAAGGAACTTGGTCTGGCCAAGTCAATCGGTGTGTCGAACTTCAAAACGGAACAAATTGACAGACTCATTTCCAATGGCAAAATTGTTCCCGCTGTCAACCAGATTGAGGTAAGCTTTTAATATGCACTTTTTTATTATTTACTTGTCCTGCGCTTGATCTCACTCCGGTCGTGTTGGGTAGGAGAAGGTCAGTGAGAGAAGAGAGAGTGAACTTGTGTTAGCGTCCACACTTCGACAAATCAAGGTATTAAACATGAATGATGTAGGTAACCAAGATTTTGTAACATATTTTGATTTAAAAGAGTGTTCATAGAGTTTCTTGCCCATTCTTCTCCATAGAGATCTACGCTTTGGAATGTGCAACTACGGTACTTTCACAAGTTATTATGCCTTGTGACTAGGACTGTAGCTTCGCGTTCTTTTGGAATTTGACTTTCAAAAGTGCCTGCAATGGTCTAATTGAAAAAAACGCTTTGAGTTTTTGAGTTTGATTGGGTCAGTTTTGGTCTGACATAGTTTTGATTTCTATCAACACGCCAAGAAGAAGAAGAAATTCATTTCCAGTTAGACATGATCTTGCTTTGTATAGACTTGCAGTGCAATAAGAGATCAGCCTAAATACAACTAGTATTTAAGCTGATCAGTTTGCTTGATTGGTCGTTTTGTGACTTATCTCCAGCAGCGATGTCTATTTTCCTCCTGAATCGGTTGCCATCACCAAAAACCGTCCGGAAGACTGTTAAGGTGTTTGAGGTAGTGCTATACACTTAACACGTCAAGGTCAAGTTCCTGGCCTTAAATTGACTTTATTACGTTCAGTACTATAAGATAAAGAAAGAAAGAAAGTATTTATTGCTGAATTCAGTTCTTCTATCTTAACATACAGATGTGTTGCTGGGAAGTTTTTCCTGCCACTTCTTATCTCCAGATAAAATACTAGGAAGAAGATGTTTCGGGGGACTGTTTTATGTAGTTTTGACTTTCAAAATTTAAGTACCAGAATTTCGTTCTTATTTTATTTATTTATTTATTTCGTTCGTCTTTGGATTTTGTTTAGTTGTTTTTTTTTTCTGGCTTCGCACGTTTTGTTTAGTTGTTTATTATGATCACTTTTGACAGTCACTTTGTCTGTTTTATGACTGCCACAGTTTCATCTCTAAAAAGATTGCTTATGTATTTTGAGAAGATCAAGTTTAGTGAAGGTATTAATTTGTATATACCCAAAATCTTTTCTGTAATTTATTATTCAAAACTATTTTGCAAAACTTGTTATTCTAGTAACAAAGTTGTATGCATGAATTGGTTGTTATTCTCGGGGTTTCTCGAAAAATCTAGTTTAAAACGATTTTGATGATCCCCAGAAAAAACTGCTATTCGATTTTGTCACTGGTTGAAAAAAGGCTGTAATAGATAGCAATATTAAAAGTCGTTAAGCTAGCCAGAGTAAAAAAAACTGTTGCTCAGCTAGCTAGCTTATTCTAACAGGTTTTGTGATTGGATATTTTTTGGTTTTATTTTCGAAGATGGACGGCTAATACTAATACTTTTCAAGGACATGCACTTATTCTTATTTTGTTCTAATGTTTTCCACTAGATTTATGAACATACCTTATCGATTATCTTTGGTTTTGCGTATTTGAATAAGTTAGTTTTGTTTATTTTAAATTGCAAGCATGGACTTCACTTTACTGTGTTCGATTTCCAAGGCTAGTCTTATAGGTTTATCATAGTAGAAAACAGGAAGGTGTGCCATCCCTGCCTGGACCGCCATCCAAGCTCCCTGAAAAGTTTGAGTTGGATTGTCTACGCAGTGGACAATGAGAATGAGCCGAGTAGGAATGTACTTGTAATATTGCCGTAATTAGTTAGCCTAATTAGAACTACTTTCATTAATTAAGGTTGGGAACCGTAAAGTGGCATTACGCCTGTTTTCACAGAAGGCTTACACAGAGGTGCGCGGGCCTGTGGACGGTGAGTAATGGGCTAGCTCACCGTCGGTCCGTCTTATGGCGACAGGCCGTGTCGAATGCGCGATCGTGTTTCACGCACGCCTCAAGGAGATGTCAGGAAATCGGAAGGGGTCCGAGAGGGCCGATGCCTCCCAGGGCTGCGGGGCTGCTCGAAAGAGATACCTTGGTCCTGGAAAACAAAGTGCTAAGAAGGAACTTGGATGGGTTTTAGTCAGTACAATCAGACTTGTGCGGAATCAGCGGAAGTGAGGTCAGCCTCACTTCCGCTCCGCCGAGAGCGGAAGGAGTCACTTGATGATTTCCCAACAGTAAAAAAAAATAAAAAAGGTTTAGACAGAGGTGTCCTACAGTATGGACAGGGCGAGCTTTTTCCATCAAACGGCACAAATCCAGAACCTGGGCTGCTTCTGAGTAATTCCAACACACTTCGCCCGAACCGGGAGCTCAGCAGATTCGCTTGACCAACGAAGCAGACTTCGATTATGAAATTATTTTAATACTTTTACTACCAAATTACACTACTATTTCATACCTCTAGGTTCACCCGTCAAGGACTGAAGAGAAGCTGATCCAGGACTGCTTTGACCGTAAGATTGCCGTCACGGCGTACAGCCCCTTCGGTTTCTTCGTATCCAGGGGTGAGGGACCTAGCAAGGACGATCCTAAAATTGCGAACATTGCCAAGAAGTACAACAAGAGCGTCAATCAAGTCTTACTGCGGTATTTGGTAAGTTGCATTTTTAAAAAGATACTTTTAATCTTCAACGATTGATTTATTGATTGATACAGGGTCGAAAGGAATACCTTCATCATTTACCCCAAAGAATTTTTTTTCTTCGGTAATTAAAAAAGAAGCCAGGTGTACCATACATTTTGACGTTTTATACAACTTTTGGAACAACAGTTTTTATTTAAGGAAATTGAAATAAAGGAAGACTATATTGAGCAAAATATTATTTTTTTAGTATAACTAGACTAGGACGTCCTCAGACTCGGTGGAGCGGTGATCTTTGCCAGGCGGCTGGCAAGAGCTGGATGAGAGTGGCCGAGGATCGTGCTCGGTGGCGTGTCATGGGAGAGGCCTATGTCCAGCAGTGGACGAATACAGGCTGATGATGATGATGATGATGATAACTAGAAAACTTCAGTAATTTGGTTAAATAATAGTTTTGTATCTCTGTTTAATCTAATGTGTGTAAGACGGAAACTTTTGGACCTTTATATATTTAACTAACTGTGCCCGCGACTTTGCCCGCGTGTAATTTCTAAGTAAAAAAGTAAAAAGTAAAGTAAGTAGTAAGTAAAGTAGTCTAAGTTACTCCTTATTACATCAGCTATCTGCCAGTGAAAGTCCCGTCAAAATCGGTCCAGCCGTTCCAGAGATTGACGGCACGGTTGGCGCAGTGGTTGAGCGATCGACTGCTGCGCTGCGTGTTGCGGGTTCGATCCCCGCACGGAACAAATATTTGTATGGCCTACAGATAGTTGTTCCGGGTCTGGCTGTTTGTGTATGTGAGTTTAAATGTTTGTAAACGCACCCACGACACAGGAGAAATTCCTAGTGTGGGGCAACGTTTTTTTTTAAAAAAAAAAAAAAGATTAGCCGGAACAAACAGCCAGACAGACAGATAAAAATTGTAAAAAAAAATTTATTTTGGTATATGTACCGTATATAAATTCATATGCATGTAGTAAAAAGCTGTTATTTTAATATTACAAACAGACACTTCAATTTTATTTATTTGTATAAAGGGTGTAAAACACCTCTTAGCGAAGCCGAAAGGCACTGGTTCTCCCTGTCATTGCGATCATTTTTTTGTTCTACACCATACCTGGGAACCTTCTAGTTACGGAGATATTAGGGGTCAAAGTTCCAACTTTTTGACAAGTATTTTTTTAAATACAAGTTTCTAATGTAAGATTTTTACGACACCCGTACTATTTAATCCTTCCTTCAGCACAATGTTTTGAGTGCGTTACATTGAGTTCTACCACAAAACATGATTTTACACCCCCCAAAAAAAAGTCGTTTCCCAGCAATAATTTTTGCGTAAAGTTACTTAGTTTCATGTACAGAATTGGTTGACGGCTTCGTGATCATCTCGATTTACACGGTGTAGATGTATAGATACCAATTTTCATTTATTCTCCTTCTCTCTTCCAGCTCGACAGGTACCTAATTGTGATTCCCAAATCGACCAACGAGGGCCGTATCAAAGAAAACATCAACGTATTCGACTTCCACCTCACTCCTGAAGAGATTACCACCCTCAACAGCTTCAACACCAACACCAGTATCTTCAGTTGGAATAATTAGTTCTGTCAAAGTGAACTTCCTTTCCCACAATGTCTATATAAGATCTCCCTAGATAAATCATATATGTATATAGGTACTTACATTCAAAACGAGTGCAACAACCAGAAGAACAAACAACCATTTAATACTGGTTGGGCATGAACCTACTTTCAAATAAATGACAATCTATAACTAATAAGTTGTTTTTTTTTTATATTTTCATGGTGTCCCCTTGTTTCGCTGACATAAATTTCTTACAATTTCGTTTCCTAGAAAATGTTTCATCTAATATTTTGGTCTTTGTATTTTTATATCAAATATTATTGTTTCAATTACTATTTTCTTGAATTAAACAATTCAATGAATTTTATAATCACATTTTTTTATTTAACTAATTTATTAAACTGTACAATTATTTTTAACGAATATTGTTTGTTCGACGTATGAATAATAACATACCATAATATACCATATAAATATATGTATATTTTTTTATTTAAGGAAAAATAGCATTAAAATGCTATTTTTCCTTAAAAAAAAAAAATATTGTCTTCAAAAGTCAAATGTGCTAAAAAAGTTAGGGATAAAAACGAAGCAATGCTAAACCGCCTCAAATTAATAAATAAAAAATTTAATAAAATTAATACTATCTGCGACGATAAACACAATGGAGTGACATTAAAACAACTACTGCTTATGACGTCATTGTTATTTTGCATAAAATAAAAGTTTTCATCTGGATCTCATTTTGAAAATGGAAAAAAAGAATGAAACAAAATACAATAAATTTGAAGAAATTTATTATAATTATATTTATTATACCACAGTTATTTGCAATTTGATTGCTAGCTTCTCTTACCATTTCTTTTCTTTTTTATCTTTAAATACTATGAAGCATTTATTTCAATTAATATTTCTAACTGTCACATTTTATATTTTGTTTCTATTTTAATTTTAATTCCATTCACAGGTTATTTATTAAAAAAATAATAAAAAAAAAGCAAAGTGAAGTTTATTTATTTATGTCTATTTCTCGCTTGCTCCACAAATCTCAAAATAATTAAGATTCATTTAAGGGGGAATCACCAGGGTAGCCAACGTTTTTACATTTTAAAAACATAATTCTGTCTTTTTCATCTTCAAACGATGGACAGAAACAACGATGCTTTAAAAACATTTCACGCCAAAAAACGCATTTAGTGATTTGTGGTGCAAACGGTCCTTAGAAAATACATAATCATTGTGACTAAAATAATATTTATTTTAGAGACTAACATACAAAATATAGATCTATTCTTATAGCTACCCTCATAGTTTTACATGGTAGGTACAAGCGTACAGCGTATTGTGTAAATAGCATGTTTTGTAGTGATACGATTTCGGCCGATTCATAAAACTTATAGTTTAATTTTACCTGTCTATTGTCATTAGCTGTGAGTCTAGTAATCAAAGATCAATCTTTATATATAAGTTATTTTAAGCTGAGTTAAAGGTAGGTATATTTTTTTGCTAACGGTGCCTTATATCACTTTTGTATCAAAGTAAAACTGCATCAGAAAAATAAATATCTCAAAATATTTTTCTCACACCCTGTACATTACACAATCTCATGTCACAGGAAATGACATTAATTCTACACTATGACGTTAAGTCAGTTTGACAACCTTACGTCGTCTTGTCGTCAATGACGTTGACATTTGAGCAAAATAGTGACGAGACGTTGTCAAACTGTTGGAATCGATCCTACATCAATCGATTGCGAGCTGTCTAAAGGAGCCATCGATTCCGAATAGCTCGTCGTAGTTGGTTGGTCTACCTGGTCGGAGAGATTCGTTGGCGATAATGCTATCCTGACGCTTGAACCACTCGCGGTACTCTTGGAGTTTCAGCTTCCATTGTTCTGTTAAAGAGAAATGTGTGAGTAAAGAAACTTTTTAAAAGAAAATTACATACTTGTATGTATACTGAGAAGAGTGAGCTCGCATATCCCGCATGCTGCTATAGATGCGATTTTCAGTATGAATGAACGTGAAAAATACCATTTAAATCTTAACGCTGGTTCGTTGATTAAAAATCTGGGTCTCTAGAAAAAAAAATTGGGGTCGGAGTCTTCAGGCTTTAGGGCAAAAGGAGGTGTATAGACCCTTTGCTCGAAAGCAAAAAAAAAACCACCAGTGTATAAAGACCCAGGAATGAGTAAAGACTACCTATTGATGATGAATTGATGACAGTTTTATGATCATAATAATGCCAGCTCCTCATATTAGCACTGCAAATCAACGGCTTAGACTTAGAAATTCTTGAGGTGAAAAACAAAAAACATTTGGCCCTATCTGGGGTTCTAAATCGAACCCAGGTTCTTAGATCCAGCCAGCACTTTCTGCAGAATTGCTTGCAACCTCTCTAGTAGAAGTAACTCATTGAAGAGGCGGTTTATTGGAACTAATTTTAAAGACAAGGTACCCGCCTGCGTGCATTACAAGGGGTGTGTGCGAGTGAATTGGTTTCTTCTAGGCAAGCGTGTTTCACCCTAGGCCGCATCATCGTTTCACATCAGACGACACTCCTGAAGAGATTGCCACCCTCAACAGCTTCAACAACACCAACACCAGTATCTTCAGTTGGAATAATTAGTTCTGTCAAAGTGAACTTCCTCACAATGACAATTTAAGATTTCCCTAGATAAATCATATACATAGGTAGGTATACTTATATCGTTTACATCCAAGACGAGTGCAACAACCAGAAGAACAAACAACTATTTAATACAAATCAGGCATAACCTACTTTCAAGTAAATGACAATCTATTACGAGTACTAATAAGTTGTTTTTTTATACATTTTCATCACTCACTTCTTCATTCCCACACTGGAGTGTTTGAAAGAAGAAGGTGTGTTTGAAGAAGGGAAGAAGAAGTGTGTTTTAATAATTGCTTAAAGTGGTGTGTCCGAGTGAATTGGTTTCTTTTAGCCAAGCGTGTTTCATCCTAGGCCGCATCATCGTTTAACATCAAGCCAGTTGCAGACAAACGTGAGGCCTTCTTAATATAAAAAAAATTGTAGGAATTACAGTATAAGTAGCATCTCACCTTGAAGTGTCGCCATACTGCCGCACTGTCCACCGTACTCCGTGGGCATCATCTCTTGAGGTATGTACTTATAGAGATCCTTCACCTCCTTGTGGATGTAGATCTGAAGAGGAAAGATCACGGTCACTCGACTTATGACAACAAGTGCTTTTAAGTGCAAAGCTTACAAGACTGCGATGCAGCATGGAGTATCATGGAAAGAATTCCAATCTCGTGGCTCGGGTCACGGTCTGGTAGGTTTTTTTTTGGCTCGACGTAAATTCCGGTAGGACTAACACCCAAGCTGGCTCACACATTGAGCCAGTCTGGGTAGTGTCAGGCTCCAACTGTCTAAAACCACCTCCTGCCTAGCTAGTGTCCCCCTGACATGGTCAGAGACCGGTCGGTTATGTTAAGCCGTGCTTGCCTAAGTTTGTCCATGGATGGGTGATCACCCATTACATACCGAGTTTCCTCCACGAAAACACGTTATGAGGTTGGTAGTCAGTGGACCTTAAGTCTGGCAACCAGTTTTATCAAGGGGTATCGTATTACACAGTACTGACTGGGTTGTGTAGGCCAGATGGGCAGTCGCTCCCTGACAAACGCTGGTATTCGGCTGCATCCGTTAGACTGGAAGCCGGCCGCAACATAGCTAGGAAAAGGCTAGGCAGATGTTGAGAATGAATTCCGAACAGTTTGAGTTGAGACAATGTTGGATACGTGCGGTCCATGCGATGTGCGTCTATGGTCTATCTATCACGACTGCTTTGATACTTTTTACACCGCAATTTTATTGTATGACTTCTATTCAGCCGTCTGTTTTACCTCTTAATTCAACGATGTATTGCTTGAAAAGTATTAAATGGAATATCTTACCCGTTTCCTGATCTTTTCTTTGAGGAAAGGTTTGACAAAGTTCACAAATCGCTCGACCAGAGGTGATGTGTTTACGATGTGGACTTCCTTCAGCTTTATAGGATACGCCTCCTGCAAATAAAATTATTTATGTTTCATTTAAGACACTAAATGTACGTAGGCTTATTATGCTACTTGCTAGCTGCGTCGGCGTCGGCTCTTGCATTTAAGTACTTCAAAACATAACCTGCAGCTGATTTACAAACGAGACACGAATAAAACTTTTCAAAACATAAAATATACAACCTGTTTTTTTTGATATCCCATAACTCTAGGGTTATATTCTGTAGGTAAAAATAATACTAAAACTCCTAGAATAGATGCTCCAAAAATGCATAGTTTCGGAGATATCATCAATCATAATTTACTTAGGTCAAAAATTATCACCAGTATGACGAATCTTTACTTTTGCGAGGTTGCCAAACTTCGCAGTAGTGTAGTAAAATAGTAGTAGTTTCATTGATAAATACGAGTAATTCTTTTTATTCAAACCAATAATTCATGTTTAAAGCTAAGAAAATGCGAAAAAACTAAAAAAAAATTTGATTGAAACATAATTCATATGCCAGTTTATTCTTTGATATTGTCTCAATCATATCCTAGAGTTATGGGATACAAAAAAAACAGGTTGTATAAATGTAATATTATAATGAATGCCCTAAGATTGTGAGGCCGGGTCGCGGCAGGTTACGAAGTAGATGGCTGGACGAACTGGACAGGACCCGTCAGAACTGGAAGGTGACGCGCGGGTTCGCGAGAAATGGAAGGAGTGGGACAGACTAGCAAAAACTTATGCTTTTCAAGGCCATAATTTATAGTATTCCTTATGTAGGTTTTTTTATTATTTATTTTTTTAATCCGGGTGTTGAACCCACGACGCGCAGCAGTCACTGAGCCACTGCGCCAACTGTGCCATTGTTAGTGTTATTATTTGATTTTTAGGGTTCCGTAACCAAAGGGTCAAACGGGACCCTGTTACTGAGACTTCGCTGTCCGTCCGTCCGTACGTCTGTCTGTCACCAGGCTGTATCTCATGAACCGTGATAGTTAGCCAGTTGAAATTTCTACAGAATATGTATTTCTGTTGCCGCTATAACAACAAATACTAAAAACAGAAAGGGTGGCTCCCAT
Source organism: Cerastis leucographa (assembly GCA_963082945.1). NCBI lineage: Eukaryota > Metazoa > Arthropoda > Insecta > Lepidoptera > Noctuidae > Cerastis > Cerastis leucographa. Next base: position 13,050,704 of record OY720365.1, on the reverse strand, counting down.
ACAAAAAAGCATTTTTTTTTGCTCGTTTTTATAAATGACGGAACCCTTCGTGCGCGAGTCCGACTCGCACTTGGCCGGTTTTTATTATTTACGCACTGGCTATAGACACCCGAGACGGCAAAATACTTTGGTAGGGGCATACATTATCTGTCACAGAATAGTATCCAGTGCTAATCTACAATTTTTCCTTACCGGTTTTCCTGAACATTATTTCCAGCAAATGAAGTTCTTAAGGCTGAAAGTATTATGATTTATCTACAAACCTGCACACAAATCATGAACTTCTTGATAGTAGCAGCAGACAGCTTAGCCAGCATGCTGGGGCCTAAGATAGCTGCATCCAGTACATAGATATCTCCGGCCACTCCTTCTCTCTCTTCTGTTAAACGCACATCTCCTATCATGAGAGCAAGCTTTAGCGTGTCTGTGATCTGCTGAGCGTTTAAGTCTGGATGGATTCCTGCAAAAGGTTTTTGGAAATTAATTTCATAATTAGTTGGCCAAGGTTAAGATGGTGCTGTGAATTTACTTGCTCTGAGAGTCTGATTATAAAGACGGAATCAATATCAAAGACCGTATCTTTAAAGGATTTTGGTGTTAAGACTTTGTTGTTAAGGGGTGCGCCAAAGTTCACCTAAATTTTCAACTCCGATAATTGGAAATCCGAAAATGTTCTTATTAACATTTTTCATCCTAACAATCACAATTCCTAACTACTCTGTCTCTAATGTTCTTTTTTTTTTTTTTTTTAAATTCATAATTCCGAAGCATTCAACTTCATAATGTCGGTAGCAATAAACATCTATTATACTTTTATTTGTTTTCCTATATTTTCTCAACATAACCATCTTTTACACTATTATTCAAAGTCATATCTTTTTTGTTTAGATTTCTTTTTTATTAATTAAAGCGTCTTCTTTAATTTTATTTATAGCGGTGTGTACCTGCAAAGATATCCATAGGTTAGGTTAGGCTAGAACTGTGACCAATTACGCGCGAGCTGAGCGAGCGAAGCAAGCGGTGCCGCGATAGCGGGCACTAAATATCATCTTCTACCCACATATATTTTTATTACACTTGGTAAATCTTTCTTTCTGAGTATGAGTGAAAATATTATGGTAATTATGTTTAGGGGTAAAAGCGTTACGATAAAAAACAGTAGGAATTTAAATATATTTACATTAATGATATTATTAATTACAATTTTCGGAAACTTGAGTGTTATGAACATCGCCGGTAGCACTACAAATAGTATGAATGAAAACTATAGGATGAAAATTTTTAGGAAGAGTGATCATTCGGATTACAAATCATTAGGAAGAACAATTTCGGGTAAAGAACTTTAGGTGAGCCAATATGGACCCGTTGTTAAGACGTTGTTGTTAAGACTTTGTTGTTAAAACGTTGTTGTTAAGACTTTGTTGTTAAGACTTTGTTGTTAAGACTTTGTTGTTAAGACTTTGTTGTTAAGACTTTGTTGTTTAATTGATCAGATTTTGTAAGAACTATGTACCTATGGTCATCATCATCTGCCTAGCCTTTTCCCAACTATGTTGGAGTCGGCTTCCAGTTTAACCGTATACAGCTGAATACCAGTATTTTACATGGAGCGACTGCCTATCTGACCTGCACAGCTCAGTTAGTCCTGGGTAATACGAAACCCCTGGGCTTATCCAGGTAGGTCTTAGGTAGTAGGCTGACTACCTGTAACGACTGATAAAGATCTACAAATGACCGCTGGGACCAACGGCTTAAATATGATGGTTTTGATATATTGGTCAATAGCATATACCCCAAACCGTGACGAAAAATATGGCTACTTAGCAAGGTGTGTAGCGGAGTAGTTGATCGGGGTGCGCTAGACCTAAATTGTCGCTGTATTAGTAATCTTTAATCAGTTCCAGTGATTTTGTCTATCATTAATGTGCTTAAGTTCATGTTCTTACCTCTGCATATAGTTACTCTTCTGCCATTCGGTGTGATGCCTGGAAGTGGTGGTCCCTGACTGGAATAAAAAAAAAACTTGCAATAAAATAAAATAATGTATTATGGTGTCATTGGAATAGTTTATTTACATATTCATGAAGCAACGCAAACCAACGAAATATTTACAACAATTATTATCGTTTATTCATTTTTATACATATTATTTACATTATTAAATATTTTTAGAATATATTATAATGGAATATTATATAAACAAAATAAAAATATAAAAAAAAGTAGCCACCGGTATCGGAAACAGGGTCCGGGCTACCGATGGACAGGGCTCATGAGAGAGGAATCTCCTAACAATACGCGCCGTGTCCAGAAGTACTGCTTTCTGAATCAAGCCCTTGATCCAGCTGCCAAGCGAAAGACTCCTCAGATGTTGGTCGAAGCTTTTGGCTATTAAGCCATTGGAAGACACGACTATCTGCACAATAACTTCTGTACTAAAGTCCCACATGAGGACAACCTCGCGAGCCAGATCTAGATATTTGAATTGCCTTATCATTCTCTTCTTTAACGAGGTTCTCGTCATGCGGGACCGTTCCATCAACAATCATTGCGCGACGCTCCAATCGATCTATAACCACAATGTCAGGCTTCTTGGCAACAATAGTCCTGTCAATGACGATAATTCGATATTACGGGGACGGGCGCATACTTATACATAGTATGGCCCTTCTGATTCCACAAGGTTATATTTCAAAGCAAGTTGCTGGTGGATAATCCTTGCAACGAGGTTGTCTATGCAAGTACTCTCCGTTAGCCAGACGAGAACACCCAGAAATAATGTGTCGGATCGATTCTCCTGGACGGTGCCATGCTCGACATATGTCAACCGTGCCATCCTTTACAATGTGTTCGGTAGTTATTCGTCATCATAACTTCGTCCATTATTGCACAGACAAAACCTTCGGTCGCGCGAAGCGGTCACCGGAACGCAGCCAGGATAAGGATGCTAAGAAGGAAAAATCCAAGTTTTGTACTTGGATTTTTCCTATGACCCTTAGTTTTCAGCGTACCAATACCAATATACCCAAGATCAGCATTCAAATTCCAAAGGGGAAAATAAAACAAATAAAGTTAACTCGTATAATGGTTAATCAAACAAATGGGTTATAGGTCTAACCGTATAACATTTTAACCCGTTTAATCGGTCCCTGATTTTGATTTGCATATTTTTCTGACAGTTTACTGGTGGTACTACTTACATTTTATGAGTCATAATTTCATCAAGCTCGGGTCTGGAGACATCACGCTTTGTGAAGAACTCGGGGCAGGCTGCCCTCATTGTGAAGTACATGTCCAGTTTCCTCTTGCACTTCTCCAGGGAGAAGCTGCTGCCTCGCAGGAAGGTCATTATAGGAGGGATCTCTGTAAATAAAAGGTATTTTAGTTAGTTTTCGTTCTAGATTGGTCCTATCTTGAGACAGATCTCCATTCTCGTAGCAAGAACATAGTAGGTAACTGCAATGTGCAACAGGAGTCTAAAAGGAACATAAAGACGTAATTTTTTGAAATTTCGGTCCGCCGCCTTCTTTTTGTTTTTGGGTGGCAAATTATTATGCGCCCAAACAGAAATGGTCACCTTGGCGCTTTGACAGTGCTTCTCTAATCCATTTGCAGGTGAATTGCTGTAATTTGAATGTTCAAGGTTTAGGAAAGCAACACTGGTGGCCATACATTTCAAATCGGAATACAGCTACGCTGTCTGATTACTGAGGTTTGCTGGTGAATCTACCTCGTAGGACCTTCAGTAAAAACTCTAATACGATGGTTATATCTCACGATCTTCAACATTATCTCATCTTATCAGGCCTCTTTTCTTTTGTGTAATATTTAATTGGTAAATTTTTATAAGAAAAGTTGCTTACCCCAGTCATCTGGCAGATGCGGCTGCTTCTTGAGCCACTCTCTGATGGCGGCGAGGTCCCTGTCCCTGGTCGTCACATCCTCCTTCAGCTCAACTCGGATGCTCTTCCATAGCTCACCAGCAGGCTGCTCCAGGAGCTCTTGTTTTAACTTCATTGTTTAATCTGGAACTAAGGAGAAATTGGATTTCAGTATTTCATTTATTTGTACATTTATCATCATCTTTCTTCCCACGTTCGCTAACCCGTTTTCTTTTTCTATCATTTACTTCCATTTCTTTTCTTTCATCTACCTTTGCTCCTAATTTCCACGCATCAACATTTGAACAGTAAGTGCAACAACTTAAAACATAACTAAGTTATTTACTCTTGCGATGTGTACTCATTTGTTAGATATTATAGTGTCATCCTAACAAAGAGTATTTAGTAATTATGTCGTAGGATAAATGGAAAAACTCTGGGTGTGTGCAAAAACCCTAGGGCTCGAGGCCTCTATAGTTTCCACTATAGTAGGAATTAAGTAATGTAATATAATGATGCTAATAATGATTACGGTTGTGTACTGCAGTATGCACCCGCAACACAACTACATCCAACAACCGATTTGCAATCGATCGCACAGCGCGCTCACAAATATGAATAAATTCGTCTATGTTGCCAAACCTCGCGGGTTGGTAAGTGTACGAGCATCGCCACAGGGCTCCGGCTCAAATGACCAAAAATGTACGGGCAGTAGGTGACTTGTGGCGGGGGTAATAGCCTAGTCAGCGAATGTACATAAATAATCGGTGAACTAGCAACTGCTTGTTCAGGTAAAAACTAAAACAATTCGTATCATGTGGCGATGCTCGTACAGTGAGGATCTAACAGTAGTAGCAGTAGTAACAGCAGAAGTAGTATTTACGAGTTATCAGAAGCCCGAATATTTGACAACTAGCCTTGTAGCTGGGGTTGTTGAGGTCAGATAGGCAGCCGCTCATATGAGATACTGGTATTCAGACAAATCTGTTTAGACTGGAAGCTTACCCCAACGAAAAATGGTAGGCAGAATGGTGATGATGAATTATTACAGAATGCTTTCACAACACAACTAAATCATACAACCGACTAATTCGCAATCAATCACAAAGCAACCTCACATATCCGTGTAAATTCGTCTGTATTACCCAACTTCGCGTTGGAAAGGCTCTAAGGTCAGTGGCAATGTTTATTGTCGGCCATCGCGCTATTGACACGTTATGTTGAAACTGACTAGCAACTGCTGTTGCAATTTCGCTACAACTACGACTGGTTTCCGAAAGTTTTTAGCGAATACAGGCAACGGTGTTGGAAGTTTAAATACTATATAAAAATTTAGATCTAGTTGCAAGCTAAATTTGGACACAAGTTTTGGATGCCATTTTTTATTTTCGGATGTAACAGATAACATATAGTGTATTTTATGTATGTTAATGGAGAATTTACTTATGAAAATAAGCTGGTAATCACTGGATTTGTGAGCTTTATCGACAAGGACGCCGAAAAATATCCCGAGGGACTTTACCACCTCATCATCAGCCTATATTGTTCCCACTGCTGGGACGCAGGCCTCCTCTCTATGAGAGGGAATGGGCTGTAATCCACCACGCGGGCCCAGTGCGGGTTGGTAGATGTCACATGTCTTCGAATTTTTTAGTTCTAGGACATGCCGGTTTCCTCACGATGTTTTCCTTCACCGTTTTGAGAGCAGCGGTGATGAAATAAATTACACAAAGTAATGCGCCTGCCTGGGTTCGAACCTACGACTTATTGCTCGTAAGTCGGGGCTGCTACCACTGGGCCACCGCTGCTCCACTGGGCCACCGCTGCTCCATGCATTTACTACCTGGTACCTGGATAATTAGTGTGCCAACTGTCAATTTGTCATCATAATTATCTATTCAGCCAATAAGACTTGTTAACATACTTGCAAGTGAACTATCGCAATTATCATAGTATTGTTGATTTGCAAGACAAAAATTAAAAATTCAGACAAAAAATTAAAATTCAGAGAAGTTGAGGTGGTCATAAAAAATATGCACTAACTATAATTGGATTTATGAAGTCTTTGTTACCATTATAAAAAAATAAAAAAATAAACCTTTTAGTTGGCATTATTACGAAGATGAGGAAAATAATAGCAGAACAACAGATTTTACTTAATTGTTACTATAAGCATAATTTATGTATTATATAATTATTATAATGCGTCCATAATAAATAGGATTCGCTTTTTTGCACCTTGTATTGAAGTCCGTCATTAGTTCCATTTATCTTTTTGATCGGAATCTTTTGCAAAGTATTAATAGGTATGGGTAAAACCTCTGCATAATAACACTACGCCTTTTTATGTGAAAATCCCCACAAGTACAGAGAAAAACAATCCGGCTCGATGGACTTATTTTCTTTTTGCGTGCTAATGAATAACTGGCTGTACGTCATTGGTAATAAAGGTGATATAAATTGGCCTCTTTTGGTATTGAAACTCCGTACTATTGCACACTAGGATTCTCACAGACCACAGCTAAGCCAATTGAAATGCCTCATTAGGCATCATCATAATTTCAAAATTAGAACTTATGAAGACATACCGAGTTTCCTCCGTGCCTCGGAAAGCTCGTCAAGCCGTTGGTACCGGCTCTAATTTGTGGATCGTTGACAGACGAATCAGTCTTACCGATTGGTATCGTATTACCCAATATTAACAGGATTGTGAGGGTGAGCTAGGCAGTCGATACATGTCAAATACTGGTATTCAGCTGCATCCGGTAAGACTGAAAGCTGGGTAACCTGACAATTTGCCTTGGTAATTTTATTACACCACCCGACACTGCCAAAGATATACACAGACTGACAAGTAATCAAAAATAAGGCTAAAACTTCATAAAAAGTCAAAAATAAAGAACTTGATTAAGATTGTGAACCATTGAAGTTTATCGTGAACCAAATGTTGAGTACTCCTGATCTTGTATAGACGGCGCGGTTTTATGATGGTCACTAATAAAATTAATGATTGCAAAACACTTACATTGGTACTTGTAATCTTCCAAGTACGTAGTTAATTTAATATGTGTGCTATTATTGTATATTAGTCGTGAGTTATATACTATGTAATACTATGAAGACGCTCGAGGATGTCTTAATCTTCATTTTACGCAATTTGTGAAGACATAGGGACATGTTATAAGTAAAGTTTTGGGTGTGAATGGGGGTGGCTATAAGAGAAGGAAGATCAACGATACGATAGATGGAGTGGGGGAATGCTGGCTATACCAAAACTCAGCACTTGTAACAGAAAACTCAGTAAAATAAATATAATATCAATATAAAACTCAGTATAATAAGTTACTGTTTTTTTATTGCCGATGGCGGCTAAGATGATTGTTTTTTTTTTTTTTTCTAAAAGACTGCCCGTCTCACTAGAAATTTCTCCGGTATCGTGGGTGCGTGTACAAACATTTAAACTCACATACTCAAACAGCTCGACCCGGAACAACTATCTGTAGGCTACTATCTGCACAGATAAATTGTTCCGTGCGGGGATCGAACCCGCGACACGCAGCGCAGCAGCCGATCGCTCAACCACTGCGCCAATTATGCCGTCAGATTGGTTTTCGTCTTTCAGTATTAGGTAGTGCCCAAAAAAAATTGGGATAAGTTCGTGTGACTTGACAGAAACAAAAAGTGGCTGATCTTACATCAATGTACAAGTAAACTATTAACAATTTACATTATTTAAAAAAAATATAATGTAAATTAATAATAGAACCTTTTTAAAGAAGATAAATTGTATTTAAAACAAAAATGACAAATCATCAATGTCAACTGGATTTTTGCATTTAAGTGCAGGCGTAACTCAACCGCAAAAATAAAAGAAAAGCCATAATTTTACTGAAAGGTTTCCATTTAATAGCATCTCATTATTTCAAGTTTCTATTGTACTTGTTTCTTGCGAATAATAAAAGTTTACAGATATCTATTGTCTATAATCTCTTCGTAAACAATATCTACCATAATAACTATTATATACTTGAAACAGTTATAAAATAAATGGTCGACATTGTCATCTGCTGTACCGATGATTTTCTTGGCGAATTGCCTAGTTCCGCTTTGATCAAAGCAACTGATGTTTCGAAAACTAAAAATCCTTCCCTGAGTAAAAGCTCTGTGCAATATTCAAGATGTTGTTTCGCATCCTCGTCATATTCAAGGAGGTAACTATGCTAATGATTCTCGTTTCGAATCAATAATAAAATGTGTTTAAAACGCGGGCCGTCTGATTCTCGCCCTATAACCGCGCTTCCACAAATACAAACAATCTCAAACGTTTATTCGGTAATTTCTAATTGCGTAAACCACGTTAAGGGGGTTATTCTGAAATACTGACAAACATAAATAACCAAAAAAATCAGCCTTCATTAGTAATTAACTAGGTGCCGTAATTTTAATTGATTATTTTTGTCTTGTGTGACAACCTCCTGAATTTTGACGAGGATGCAAAACAACATCTTGTATATGTTGTACCTAACAACGGAGAGCCTAGAATTTGTGAAAATGAAAAAGCAATAAATCAAAACTGTGTCGGATTGACATTATCTATCGAAAATATTGTGTTAATGCTGTTGAAAGTCACAACAGATATACGTTACGCTTTAAAAGCTGATTACTACCTATTAATAAAATTGTGCTACTACTCAGTATTTCTTCGTAAATAATAATAACAGCCACACCCCAGGTTGGTCCGTGGATGGGTACCGAGTTTCCTCCGTGCCTCGGAAAGCAAGTTAAGCCGTTGGTCCCGGCTGTCATTTGTAGATCTTTGACAGTCGTTACGAGTAGTCAGAAGCCAAAAGTCTGACATCCAGTCTTACCAAGGGTTATCGTATTACCTAGTTACTGGGTTGTGGAGGTCAGATAGGCAGTCGCTTCATGTAAAATAGTGGTACTCAGCTGCATCCGGTTAGACTGGATGCTGACCCCACGAAGTTTGGGAAAAGGCTAGGCAGATGATGACACAGTTTTCATTCGTCGGGTTCAAGTTTGTCAGAGCTGTTCCTAATAATAGACCCTCATTTCGCCAGTTATGTTCAAGTAGCATGTAATAGGGGGTGAGCCTATTGCCATCAGCAGGACACAAATCCAGACTTTTGCTACTGAGAAAATCATTCTGGATGGGTTTTATTCTAAGCATAGTTTCACTGATATTCTGATTAATAAGTAGGTACCTTTATGTTTATTATTCTTGATCATCATTTAGTTTTTTGCTTAGACATGGAAAAATACTTGCATATCTTTGTAAGTATGTACCTACCTACTTTATGTAGGTAAACACAGCGTTGAATGAATATATACACCGTGTAAATCACCTCATCACGAAGCCGTCAACCAAGCATTCTGTACATGAAACTAAGTAACTTTACGCAAAAATTATTGCGGGGAAACGACTTTTTTTGGGGGGTGTAAAATCATGTTTTGTGGTAGACCTCAATGTAACGCACTGAAAACATTGTGCTGATGGACGGATTGAATAGTACGGGGTTCGTGGAGGTGTTTAAAGTAAAAATATTACATTAAAAAATTATGTTTATAAAAATACTTGTCAAAAAGTTGGAACTTTGATCCTCCGTATCTCCGTAACTAGAAGGTTCCCAGGTATGGTGTAGAACAAAAAAATGCTCGCAATGACAGGAAGAACCAGTGCCTTTCGGCTTCGTTAAGAGGTGTTTTACTCCCTTTATAGATGGTAATTAAGTATCTGTATAGACCTTTTAAAGTTAGTTTGTCTAAGTTCTCGGGGTTAAACTCGGTTACAACCAAAGCTTTAAATCATTAGATTCGCCTGAGTATATATCTCAACTTTTTAAATCTTTGGTTAATTAAAACCTATACAAGGTGTGGTTTTGCATCCTCTTCAAATTCAAGATGGTTACTATGGTAATGATTCTCATCCCGAATCAATAATAAAATGGGTAGGTAATTTTTATTTTTCTTCTAATTTACGGAAATCTGTTAGAGTGAACCACCCGTGTTTTAAACGCGGGCCATCTAATTCGCGCCCTATAACCGCGCTTCCACACATACAAACAATCTCAAACGTTTATTCGATCATTTCTTACTGCCTAAACCGCGTTAGGGGGGTTATTCTGAAATACTGACAAACATAAACAACCAAAAAAACAGCTTTTATTAATAATCAACTAGGTACCCGTAATTGTAATTGATTATTCAGGAGGTTGTTACAAAACACATTTTGTGACAACCTCCTGAATTTTGATGAGGATGCAAAATAAAACCTTGTATTGACAGATACACACAGAATATAACAGTGCTCCAGTGAGAGACACTTTCATAATTATATAGGTACATACCTACGTAACATTTTACATAAAACCCAGTTAATTTTAAAAATACATTAAGTAAATGAAACATTAATAAAACGTACCTACCTACCTATCTATAAAGTATAGTCTCAACGAAAAATAGGATGATCATTCAACCCAATTAGCCGACTTTTTTCAGACTTATTTCGCAGACGAAATAAATCGCGTGAGAGCCAGTCAACCAGTTAAGCAGGTATATAATGCAGTGAGGTAAATGCACCTAACTGTTCTCTGGCAGAGTGCAACGGAACAGTTCAGTCCTCAGAGCGTGGTATAGACTCGGTGGCCACTACAATATAAACGTCTCAATGGTATCGCTGTTACTAACACACTTTTATAAGCTTGGCCTGCCTATGTAAAAAAAATCTTAGAATTTAAATTTGACCAATTTTCAGGTTTCGGATTGAGATGAAATTTTGTGAACATGTTTAGTTTGTATGACAATGCATGGTTAGCAAAATAACGTCATTATTAATCCAATATGGCGGACTAGTTATTTTTTTATGCATTACCATGATATGTTTATCAAACAAAAGGGTTTGCTGAGATGAATACTAAAACTAAAATGACGTCAAACATTATATTCTTTTAATTATTGATTATGTGTCTGTCTAGTAGGCTAGTCATGAATATTAGAATCAAGTCTCTATTAATCACTCAATGGTTCCGTACTCTATGCTTTAGCCATATAGGAAGCATTAGTGATTTAAATATAGAGTTATATCATGATCCAGTTAGGTCTATATTTAGATTTCGATGAAATACTTGTTTTGTAATATTATTATTGTTGGTAAACATGTCTGACCTTCTGCCTGTGGCCGACCGGCGATACTGTCGATTTCATAATTTATTCTATTAGCATCTTTTTTATGTAGTTGAAATAAATTGTTGACGTAGGTAATGTACATACTAGGTGTAAAAATACTGCATAAGTTTGTACACAAAACAATAATTTTTATTTCGACATTTAAGTTTTTATACTTAGTGAATTGATGGTTGATTGGCGGATTTATTTATTTTTAATTGACCTACTTTTTTAACAGTTTCTCGTGATATTTGTGTTGTTTAATATCATTCTTTATTTTGTATTACTTATTTGCCAAACTTGGAACTAACGCTTCCGCTTGATTTACCCTACTGCACGACAGCAAAAACAGGGTTATGTTTTTCACGTGTATCTTTGTTTGTTTTACCTTGTAACTTTGAAGCATCGTCGGAGCAAGATTGACAAACCTCAAAGTAACTAAGACACCATCTCATTTCGATAAAATTTCACGAAACAAATTTTCTAATGTTTACCAATAACGCTCCAATAAAAATAATTCAAGTGCCATTTTTTATTTTTTATTATTCAAAGAAACACTTTTATACTTATTGACTAATCGTAAACATACCACAAAAACCATCGTGGGTTTAACAGTGGTATGCCACACACACGGGCATCTAGCTAAACACAGACATTGCTTTCCCAACCGCCCCAACCTCGAACAAGAACCTAGGAAGACCTTGTCCAAACCTACATCCATAACTTTCCATCTTACAATAATCTACAACTTTTCAACATCGTACGATACGAGACGTCTTTCGAAACCTGCAGATCCGTATTGACCCATACCGCGGTTACATTAGCCAAATGTCTATGGACACATGAGGCAATAGATTCGTAGCCTTGACTGCGAGTGTCGCTTTGGCATTGAAGTTTGCCCTTGTGGTCTATGGAAGGAGTGGGGCAGGAGTAGGTTGGTTAGTTTTTCGATTCGGTATTTTTTTTAAGCTGAGTGTTAGTTTTGCAAAAAAACCTTAGTAAGAAGAACCACAAGAAGTATTTTGTCTCTTCTTACTTTGTTATTGGAAAAATAAAAAAACTTGATAGGCTGTATGTGGTTTTCACCATACGAACCTCGTCTTTTCTCATATTTAATCATAATCATTCACGAAGAAGGAAAACAGGCGTTTGTTTTATTTTCAGAATATACGCAAAACTTATTGCAGTTAAAATTGGTTGATATTTCTCTGTGTGAGTCCTTTGCTCTGCTCTGGGACTATTCAAAACCAGTAAAGTTGTCTTGAAATAGCCCTCTCACTTAGGAAGCCATTCAATCAAAGTTTGACAAGTGACGAAAACAAATTACTCTTGTTGTGGTGAGCAAGAAATATAAACTAAACTACACTAGAACTATGCCAGATTTAGTCGTCAATCAGTACTTATAAGTATGACCTACGGTTTGTTTCTTGGTAAAATTAATAAAAGTCTGAAGGAAAACCAAGGATTAATTAGAACTAATTACCTTGATATACAAAAACACGTGACAATGCAGCTGTCCAATTATGCAAATGAAAACTTAACTTCTAATCTTTTTATTTTAAATCATGAACTTTTGTATTGCAGCACTTTTTTTTAGTATCGTGCAACGTTTAGTTCTCACGCTAAGACTGTACCTACACTGTTTAAGCGGCAGCGATAATAATACAACGCTTTTCATCTTGAAAAAGAATTAATTGCAAAGCGGAGGCGTGCGAGAGCTTGCCTCCCGTTCGTCGCTACCGCTTATCAACATGACCGACCAAAATATTAAGAAATAATGCTTTTAGACAATAAAATGGCCGACCTTGTCTTTTATAATGATCATTATTTAGATGTAAAGTAACATGAGACATTTTGATGACTGTCATTATTTTCTAATGCATTGTTCCGACATTACTGTTCATGAAATAACGAGGTCAGATTTTTGAGGATTCTTACGATGGAAGACATTAAAAAGAACGTTGCTTCATTCATACGTAGACAGTAGATGACATTGAAATTGATTTTGAAATTGATATTCTTGATTAGTTTATTTAGTCAAAAGACTAGGCAGATTCTGATGATGACACTCATCATCTGTCTAGTGTTTTGTTGGGTCTGGCTGCCAAAATAGAGTCACTGGGTAAAACCATACCCGTAGGTAAGACTGGTTGCCAGTCTTACTGGCATCCGTCTACCCACAACGATTTACATACTGGTCTACTAATGACAGACAGGAACAACAGCTTAGCGTGCTTTCCACGGCAATCGAAGCCATCTTCGTTAATTTGATACTATTTTAGCCACGAATCCATATTTGGTATGGTCAGTCTTTTCTCGCATAAAATCTGTAATCTCAGAGTATAATCTACAGTACTTTCATAAGTTATTATGCCTTGTGACTGGGACTGTAGATTCGCGTTTTTTTTTTTTTTTTGACTTTCAACACTGCCTGTAATGGTCTAATTGAAATAAATGCTTTGACTTTGACTCTGATATTATAGGTACATGTTGTCGGGAATTCTCCGGTAGCAGCCACGATGTCTGGATTTGTGTCCGGTTGATGGCAATAGGCTCGCCCCCTTTTTCATGAGATGGTAAATATAACTACCGTAATGCGGGTGGACTATAAGAACCACTGTTACGTTATTAAGTAATCAATCCTACTTAAATATTATAAACGCGAAAGTTTGTAAGTATGGATGAATGGATGTTTGTTACACTTTCACGCAAAAACTACTTAATGGATTTGGGTGAAATTTGACACAGAGGTAGTTTATAACCTGGATTAACACATAGGATACTTTTTATCCAGGTACTACAATCCCGTGGGACAGTGACCGAACTCCACGCGTGTGAAGCCGCGGGCATAGTCTAGTTGAATATACATGACAATTATACAAAATAACACTAGGTATATGCGTCATAAACCACGTCGGTACAGCTCATATGTATAATTATGTTTAAAGTTAACACGCTTATTTTTCTACCTTACTAAACCGATTTCTCCTACATTATAATAAATCTATCGAAATAGACGTGCCATTTACATCAATGTACTGGTAATGACGTCATTAATTGCTGACTGTATCTTCGGACTATGACTGTTATTGCAGATTCTTAGGATTTCAGATAAGATAAGAAAATTAAAGTGAATTCATAGAGTTGTGGGTTACTAGATTTTGAAATACATCACGTCTGAGAAAGCAAAGACAGCATCAGTCAGAGAGACGAAAACCGATAATTATGTTCTTTAGCTTGAAGTAACATTACGCAGTTGTAGGCCCTGTTATTTAATGTTTCAGGCTGTCATTTAAAAGGACCAGATCATCATCATCCTATAATGTTCCCACTGTTGGGACACAGGCCTCCTCTCTATGAAAGGGAGTGGGCTGTAATCCACCACGCGGGCCCAGGAGCGGGTAGATGTCACATGTCTTCGAATTTTTAGTTCTAGGACATCCCGGTTTCCTCACGATGTTTTCCTTCACCGTTTTTGAGGGCAGCGTTTATGAAATAAAATTACACAAAGTAATGCGCCTGCTTGGGTTCGAACCCACGGCTTACTGCTCGTAAGACGGGGCTGCCACCATTGGGCCACCGCTGCACTCAAACCACCACCAGACTAGATGGAGAAAAGTAATATTACGGTCAGTTGGTCGTCTTAAGGACGTCATCAATAATTTAAAAAAAAGATATTATATTCGTATGTATGAAAAGGTGTGGAGCTGTCATTTGCAATCTTTGACAGTTGTTACAGATTGTCAGTGGCCCGAAAGTCTGACAACCAGTGTTACCAAGGGCATAGTATTACCCAGTACTAACTGGGTTGTGGAGGTCAGATAGGCAGTCGCTCCATGTAAAATCCAGCTGCACCAGGTTACACTGGAAGCTGATCCCAACATAGTTTGTTGGTGTGGTATTATGTTGTATAAAAAGATATACAGCATACGATTGAGGAAGCAACTAGAGGTCAAACTGTCTGGTACCAAGCCACTTAGGTCACGACCCGTGTCGTGCACAAAAACTACAGCACAAAGTTCTGAAGTTTTTTCCACCTGTTTTTTGCCTCCATGAAAAAAAGTGTAGTATCGAAATATTAGATTTACAAGAGTTTGACCTTTAGTTAGAACTCCGGGGTAATCCATTGTGTAACATACTGGCATTCCCAAAGCTATTCAGTTTGACAAAAAAAACATTCGTTGCGATTTTTATGTTTCCGAGATTCTTTATTCAAAATCATTGCGTTTTTTTTCGTTTCCGAAGTTTCTTACTCCAAAATCCCACGGAATGCAAAAAAAAAGTGTGTTTCCCAATTGGGATGCAGCTCAGAAGATTTTTTTGTGGACAAAGACATTCAAATATTTACGATCGATAGACGGGACAAGGAGAAGAAAACCGTAATCCAATACCTGGTGGCCTGCCATGACGTCTTAAAGCAGTATTGTTTTAATCTTATTTCAGAGTGGGAAAGAGAGGGCGCTAGACGTTCTCAGTAGCTCTGTCTCTTTCCCACACTGGAATAAGATTAAAACAAAACTGCCTTATATAACCCCCCTGTTACTACTAACTATTTGTTACTAAATCGTTCTGTCTACTGTCAAATGCCCGCATGTATGTATCATTCGTGAGTCAAAATCAGAAACCGGCCAAGTGCGAGTCGTACTCGCGCAAGAAGGTTTTCGTACCATTATTTATAAAAACGATCAAACAAATCACTTTTTTGCATGGAAGCCCCCTTAAATATTTAATTTCATTCTGTTTTTAGTATTTGTTGTTATAGCGGCAAAAACGTAATCTGTAGAAATTTTAACTGGCTAACTATCACGGTTCGTGAGATACAGCCTGGTGACAGACAGACGGACGGACGGACGGCGGACGGCCGAGGGCGGACGGACGGACGGGCAGCGAAGTCTGAGTAATAGGGTCCCATTTGACCCATTGGGTACGGAACCCTAAAAATGTTCGGGAACTTAATTTTTGCAAGAAAATATTTCCAATGACTGCTTAATAAGTCTTTTATTTTGTCAGTGCGCCTTTTAATTTTCATGATTTAATTTTCAATAATTAGCGCTGACTCGACGTTGTTGATTCTCAAGTTTAAACCCTACATTAGCCATACGAGACGTCATTTACTTACATTCCCATTAGTTCTTCCGTAGAACTGTTTGGTAACCATTGCTCACTCCACAAGTTTTGCAAGCACATCTTATAAGACTAAAGTGCTTTAAGTTTGAAACACAATGAAGAATAAGAGAGAGATTAAGTAACCTTGACCGGGATCTCAGTTCATTCATTAGGACAGTGTTCATCCTCGATGTCTTCTTAGTATTTATTACTATCTTTGCTCCGCGGTTTCACCCGTAGCGTGATGTTAAACAGTATATAACCTTCCTCGAGAAATGGGCACTTGTGTGCAGAATATAAGTTTTCGTAGGGCCACAAATTAGCCGCTTTTAAACAAACTCTTCTACAGGGTGTAACGGAAAGGATATATACATACTTAAGGGTGTGCTACAGACCATCAAGCAGAAGATGTTTCTCCATCGGACAAACATCGTAATAACTAAAAAAAATTCAGCTGCCCCATACATTTGGGACGAATAGGTATTGAAATTTTGTTTGGGGAAGCAGATAATTTTTTCGCTATTACGAAATTTGTCCGATGGAGAAACATATTCAGTTTGATGGTCTGTAGCACATTCTTAAGTATGTATAATAGGTACCCTCCGTTACATCCTGTATATAAGCTATAAGATAATTAACAGATGTAACTTAAACTAATATACGTAATCTTTTTCCACAAATGATAAAAAAAAATATTTGTCTAACATTGTTTACTTGAGAACCACTAATTGTGAAAATTCAAGACCCACAGATCCGATTTACAAAACTAATAATGGAAGACATTAAAAACTATACTTGAGTACTTTATGTACCTCCTGGAAAGGAGAACCAACCAACAGTTTCCAGCAAGCGTAGCATGACCACTGTAGAAACGAGTTTGGTCTACGGAAGAATCGACATAATTACAGATAGACATTGACAATATGTCAGTTTGTCGATTCTTCCTTCGATTGCGTGTTGATTGCTTTTGGTACGACAGCATCAAATAGTTTTATTGGTTTTATTTATGGCTAATGTACGTGTGTGAAATTGATATTTTCTACTCCGAACAATAATTTTAAATAAATAAATTGCGGTTAAACTGACAACCACAGATTACCATAGACAGTATAGTGGCAAAAGAAAGTGTGCCATTTCGTTTTCAGCCACAAAAATGTGTCAGGAGTTTTCACATCAATAACGTTTGTTTATAGTCTTGTTAAAATTTAATGATGAAATTACTAGCTAATACCTACTTACCTACTAATTAAAAATATTTTTGATTGCGAATATTTATTACTTACTTTGTTTGTCATTTGTTTATCAAAATAGGAGATGGGAATAAGTTTTTAAAATAACCACAAGATTCAAAGTTTTTTCTCTAAGACCGAAATCCTTATTTATAAATTAGTCGAATGCAATAATTGACACATACAGTCTACCAATAAATAACACATCGTTTCGAAACAACAGCAAGACAAAAAGCTTTCACAGTTAAAAACAAAACGTCATTCTTTAAAAAAAGAACTATCAACTTTTTTATAAATTAAGTAGAACAATATTTAAACTCACTTGTCAAGTTCCACACAGCCACTCAATTCACTGTTTCGCAACTTTTGTTTTTAAGGCAATGGTATGATGTCGCGTCAGCCAAGGTACAAGGCTTGGCCACTACTGAGAGGAACTAACCTCTCTTGCAATCATGTTGAGAAATTCATTCAGCGTGTGTTGTTATACGGATGAATAGTTGAGCTGATAATATTGTGGCCATGATTTTATTTATGCATTGTTTTTTGTAAGATTGAAGATATGAGTCGATTGACTGTGTGTAAAGATTTTGTTTTAAGAGAGTTTACACCTAACAGCATTTCAAAAAAAATTCAAGTACTTATTTACCGAAATAAGTTAGTAACTTTTTAGACCAATGTATCCTGCTTATGCGTATGAAGTTTCATTAAAATCGGTTCAGTCATTTCGGAATACAAAGACTTGAAAGTTTGTATGAAATCTCGTAACGCTCTTAAATAAAAAAGTTCGGTATACGTTAACAAAAAAAGGGAAAATAATGGACAAATTTTGTTGTTTGACATAAGTAACATAGGTTCCTGTAAATTAAGTGAACATAGAGTTGATTTCAAGTCTTCTTCATGATTAGGTGACATCAATAATATTAGTATCTATTTATTTCCAATGCACGAAATGTATCAAAAAACTGGGACAGTCCAAAAGCTTCTCAATAAAAATCTCAAAATTTATTTTCATTAAAAAGCTTACCTTTTTAATCAAAATAATTTTCGAGTTTTTTTTTAGACCATACTTTAATAACTATGTTTATTAAATAGTCGGATTTCTGAAATCAATTTAGCTAAAATAATATAAAAAATTTTGTGGAAAACGTGGGAAACATACGGGTCGGTTCTTGAGCTGACTGGAGTCAGCTCAAATATAGACCCGTATGTTTCAGACTATCCTGCGGACGCAATTCTTTCCCTAACTTGTTCTTTCTTTGTGTACTGTGATTAAATGTTGATGTTTAGTCTATACATACATAAATACATACAAATTAATAAAATTGAAGTGTCTGTTTGTAACATTAAAATAACCGCTTTTTACTATATTCATATAATATACGGTACATAATACCATTTTTTATTTGTTTTTATAAGTTTTGGCTGTCTGTCTGTTTGTTCCGGCTAATCTCTGGATCGGCTGGACCGATTTTCACTGGCAGATAGCTGATGTAATAAGGAGCAACTTAGGCTTCTTCTATTTTAGAAAAAATCTAATTCCACGCGGACGAAGTCGCGGGCACAGCTAGTACAAAATAAAAAGTTAGTGGAATCTAGAAAACCAGTTTGGAGGATTTTCATCAAGAATAAAACCAGGATAACAAAAATGCGGTGCTATTCCACACTTATCAGAGTCGCTAGTTTCATAAACGTTCACCCAGTCAGCCCTGACTTGGAACTTTCTGGCTTCTGCTCATCTGGCACAACCCCGTAGGTACTGGGAAACTTATTCAATACCCTGGTAAAACTTTTTGTCAGACTTGTGGGCCACTGATGACAGTCAAAGATCTACAAAATTAAGCTGGAAACTGTGTACTTATGAAAATAACCAATTGTGTCACCGTAAACATTTGAAATCAAAATTATTGTGTACATTTTTCTAGTTCACAAATAAACATACTTGGATGGACTAGTGTGTGAAGGATGATATGGCAATAAAGGGGGTCTCTGCTGACATGACGAGTAATGGAGAAGTATGGAAGAAGAAGACATGCTGCGCGATCACAAATTTAATTTGAATAAATAAGAGTTTAATGAATGATGATAACATGTGCTGGAAAAAAAAGAGCAAATATACCTACGCTTCGGCTTGATAACCACTAAGACCTCCTTTTTTATATCAGTTGAATAAAAATACTTAAGAGTTGCGAGCTTACTATAAACTGCCTCTTCATACCACCAACCAGAATAATGAACTTAAAGAATTTTTCTAGATATAGGTACCTACTAGTTTTATCCTAGGTCCCTTTCCAAAGGTATGCAATTACACAAACAGGATCCCCAGGGTTAACGTAATTTTAAAAGGCCTCGAAAGGGCATTTACCTAGCTCGGTAGAGCAAGAAATGATAATTACACATACAATGATATTATGTGAGAATAAAATTTTCTTGTCTTCACCCGTTTTGTTTAACTTTTGTTAGACAGTTCACCCAAAAATTAATTGCTTTACTTAATTGCTTAACTTTTCTTAGATTGGTCACCCATCTTGTCCTATACCTCGGGAAGTGTTGCTTAACTTTTCTTAAAAAAGTTACCCATTTTTTTGTATATCTTGGGGAGTCTTGATTAATTAATATTTTTTCTTTCAACTACGTATGTTATCATTAATCATTGCAAAACCGATCACAAAGGATGGATTTTTCCCTGTGAACACTTGGTCCGACTGAACATATTTTTCCTATGCTTAGAACCAAAACAGTGCAGAAATGTAATATAAAATCTCATTATTTTTCATTACTGCACTGTTTTTTTTATTTTTTGTTTAGATATAAATTTACCACAGAGGTTTAATGTCTCCCATTAAGTTTAATGTAAAATGTATGCATTAGATCAAAAAGATACTGGCTGAAAATAAAAATCGGCTGAATAAAACAGACTTGGTGAAAAAAAAAAAAAAAACTAATTGCGCGCATTTTGTACCATTGTAAAACTTTGATACTTCTTGTTTAGAAAAAAAAGTTTATTTCGAGTACCTAGGTATACTTTGTGATGGTAAGTGAAAGAAAAGTAGATTACACACCCTGCTAAAGTGAGTAATCAATGCACTCGTGTTAATTTGACGGCACGGTTGGCGCAGTGGTTGAGCGATCGACTGCTGCGCTACGTGTCGCGGGTTCGATCCCCGCTCGGAACAAATATTTGTATGGCCTACAGATAGTTGTTCCGGGTCTGGCTGTTTGTGTATGTGAGTTTAAATGTTTGTAAACGCACCCAAGATACAGGAGAAAATCCTAGTGTGGGGCAACGTTTTTCAAAAAAAAAAAAACAATATTAGTACCAACATTAATAACTCACTTTGCGCTCGATGCAACAATCTACCAGTGCACATCCTCACAAAATATGATATTTGTAATTATTATGTCTTGTTATATTCGATAATTATGTATGTTGTCTCGACAAGATATAATTAAATTATCTTATCGAGATACTTTATAACAACATTGGCATGCAAATTGGTAACACCGAAAAAAGGGCCGAGAAAAATGTATTTTTCTGGTGGTCTTAGAATTCCTTAATATGGGGAGCAATGAAGACTCTGTGATACTTAAATACATGCGGCCCGGTAGGAAAATAAAATATGTGATAGTCACCGTCCGTCTGTCACCAGGCTGTATCTCATGAACCGTGATAGTTAGCCAGTTGATATTTCTACAGATTATGTATTTCTGTTGCCACTATAACAACAAGTACTAAAAACAGAACAAAATAAATATTTAAGGGAGTTCCCATACAAAAAAGTAATTTTCTTGCTCGTTTTTACAAGTAATGGTACGGAAACCTTCGTGCGCGAGTCCGACCCGCACTTGGCTGGTTTTATAAATAATGGTACGGAACCCTTCAAGCGCGAGTCCGACTCACACTTGGCCGATTTGTTTTCTTCCATTCTCCTCCATCGTTCGTAACGCTATCAATTACTCTTTTTTTCTTTCATGTCGTTTCTCACTCAATCCATCCATCGTTTCTTTGATCTTCCTCTCCTTCTCCATCCATCAACTCCTTCATCCACAATCTTTTAGTCACATGCGATTCGTCCCTCCTCATCACATACCTATACCATGACAGTCATTTTTTCCCTTTCAACTTACAAAAAAGAAAATAAGGAATAAATATTGCTATTGATTTTTCCACATATTAATATATTTACAGTCCACTAGACGGTAATGGTAAAAGTAAATATAGTACTGGATTCCTCAGTCAATATCCTGTAAGCGATTGTTTACTTAAGGTGTGTGACAAGACTAGACCTTTGCCTCTTGAAGCCTTGAGTGGCATGAGAAAAGTTTGAAAATGTTTTTAAGAGGGGACTCTAGCCCCGAGGAATTTGAAGAATAGGTATTTGAAGAAACTATTGCCGTCGCGCTGCGCCCGACCAAGCCCCCGTAAAGTGCGAAAGGGACAACTGCAGCTCAGGCTGATTTTACCTACAAAAATCTTGACCAAAAGACGTTTTGTATTCCGCTGTTTTCTTCTTCAAAACTAAACTGATCTAAATAATTCTTATATCAAAATTTAGAGGAAAAGTATATCTATGCTTCTATTTTTTTCTTTTTTGTTAAAAACTTATCTTAATTGTCTGATAGTCGTCTTCTTTTTCGGGCTTTTTTTCGGGTTTTAGATTGTCATAATTCATTTAGTGATTATGTTTAAAAAAAGGAAATGGTAGGGGCATGTATTAATAAGACCTAGACTTTTTGGAAAAAAAATATCATAGCTCTAGACCCATTATCCACGAAATAAACAGCGGAATACGTTTGTATGGAGAAGTACCGACTAGAGTCCCCTCTTTTAATCATAACTGGCGAAATGTGGGTGTTCTATTAGGTGCACCTCTGCCTAAGCCTCGGGGATTACAGGCGTGATGTTATGTTATATTACTTTGAAAGGATAGATGCTTGTAGGTGAGAAGAGAGAGCTAGTGTATGAATTCTTATTCATCACTATACTATCCAGGGCCGTCTTAAGCATATTTGGCGCCTGGGTGCGAAAGTCAGCCTGCCCCCCCCACTCTAGCTCTATTTAATTTTTATGTAATTTGTTTATTCCTCGAGCTTGTTGCTAAATAATAACAGCCGCACAGGTACGATCTTCGATGATATGCCGCGCTTGCCGAGGTTGTTCTGTGGATGGTTGGGATCTATCGTAGCGAGTTTCCTTCGTGACTCGGAAAACACGTAAAGCCGTTGGTCCCGGATGTCATTTGTAGATCTGTGGCAGTCGGTACTGTTAGTCAGAAGCCCAAAGTCTGACAACTAGTCTTACCAAGGGGATACAATCGTATTACCCAGTAACTAATAATAATGAACTAGCTGTGCCCGCGGTTTTGCTCGCGGGGTCTCGGTGTAGTAAGTACCTATCGAAATTGATGGCGGTCGGCTAGTGCCCCCTAGGACTCTGCGCCCGGGTGCACCGCACCCCTTGAACCCCCGGGTGAAGATGGCCCTGATACTATCAATCCTGGACGTAGCCTCTGCTATCTGCATCTTCGTATGATAAAAAAACCGCTGACTCCAAAGCATTGTTCTAACTTTTCGGACGCAGCACATTATGCATACGTGGGTAGTTCTAAACAGAGTCACGTACTTGTTCCGTCTTTGTACTGATAATATTATGTATTCAAGTCTCGTATGAGTGGTGTTAGATGAGCGAGGAATGAGCGGAGATGGGCTAGAGCGTAGGCGGGGAGCGATTTTGTGCATATCTTACATCTAGCTAGTTCAAGATCTTCCTTTCCCGTTTTCCACACAAGTCTGTCTTTTTACCAATGTACTCGTAGTACATCTTTTTGGACAGCAGCTGTGAAAGTTCCACCATCAATGTTTACAAACGCTGCCCTGTCGATTGGACGGCTTTAGGGCTCTATCAATTTAAGTATCTGCCTAGCCTCTTCCGAAACTTTGTTCGGGTCGGCTTCCAGTCTAACCGGATGCAGCTGAGTAACAGTATTTTACATGAAGCAACTGCTTATCTGACCCCCATAACCCAGTAACTGGGTAAAACCCCTTGGTAAGACTGGATCTCAGACCTCCGGCTTCTGACTACTTGTAACGACTGTCAAAGATCTACAAATGACAGCCGGGACCAACAGCTTAACGTGCTGTCTGAGGCAAGGAGGAAACTTGGTATGTAAGTATGGTCATCCATCCACGGACCGACCTTGGCAAGCACGGCTTAACCTTGAAGATCGATCCATGCGGCTGTTATTATTTAGCCACGAGATCCGTTTGGTGTCGGACTAGTCCGGTTTAAATTGAAATAACCTTTACCGGTGCGGTTTGTAGTTGCAGCCGTCTTCAGAATTGTAGGTACCGTTTTTTAGGAATACGATAGGATTCGTTTTTTTTTATTTTACCTTATTAAGGAACAAACAAGTCCGGTAAGTTTCTATGGCTTAGCAAATTTTTCCTTGTTTTAATTCTTGCTAAGCAGCAAACGTCCGTTAATGTAGCCACACCTTTATTTCTACATCGTATAAGGAAACACAGTTCAAGTACATACAATATAACATACGTTATGTGTACTTATGTATCATATAAACAATTGTTATGTTTCAAAGTTAACCTCTTCATTGTGTAGGTCAGATGACAGGCTAACGAATTTATTATGAGCTATGTTTTTTGCTAACCTATTGCTTTTAGGATTTTTGATTATTCTTCTTCTTCTGATAACTATTGTAGAGGTCTCCTAACATAAGTCTTCCCTCAACTGAGTCCCTAATAAAATTAAAACATCACGCCAGTAATTTCTGAAGGGTTAGGCAGAGGTGTACACCCCGGCTACTGTAGACGCGTGCCTGTGGACGGTGAGTAATGGGCTAGCTCACCGTCCGTCCGTCTTATTACGACAGGCCATGTCGACGGCGCGTACGTGTTACACGCGCGTCTCAAGGAGATTTCTGCAAACTGGAAGAGGTCCGAGAGGGCCGATGCCTGCCAGGGTTGCGGGACTGTTCGAAAGAGATACCGTGGCCCTGGAACACAAAGGGCGAAGAAGGAACATGGATGGGTTTTAGTCAGTACAAGTCTGACACTCCCTCCCTCTCCGACCAGAGCGAGAGAAGTCATTTGATGATTTCCTATCCGTAAAAAAAAAGGCAGAGGTGTACCTTGTAGCAGAGTGCTGAATATGCGGTGAAGCGTCTCAAGCGAAACTTAAGGATTTATAATAGAATAATAGAAAATATAATTAAAGAAAAACGTATATTAGAGAACAAACGAAAGGTGACAAGTAACACGACTTATAAAAAATAAACTTATGTCACTGCAGCTGAAAAATATCAAGGAGGCTTTAGCACTTTCCCTCAGCTGCTAGTCGACTGTTTGAATTCATCCTTCAGACCCAAGTTCTGAGCTAGTTCCTGCAATCTGGGTCTGGGCAGGGCCTTAGTTAGTAGGTCTGCTAACTGGGTAGCAGAGCTAGTCCTCTCAACCACGATGTCGTTTTGAAGCACAAGCTCCCTCACGAAGAAGTGCCTCACACGAATGTGCTTGGTGCGACGATGAAACTCTGGATTATGTGCCAGTTTCACCGCTGCTTCGTTGTCAACAAACAACACTGGAATTTCTTTTTGGTCATTCAAGTCTTTGAACAATCTCTTTAGCCAAATTAGTTCCCTTGCAGCTTCACTTGCTGCTACAAGCTCAGCTTCTGTAGTGCTAATGGCAACTGAAGCTTGTCGTTGGCTTATCCAGGAGATAGCTCCACTCGAAAATAAACATAGTACTCCAGTCGTAGAGCGACCTGTTTTTAAGCATCCAGCATGATCAGCATCACTGTAGGCTTTTATTTGGTTAGGAGAATTTGCATCATGAACATACATTATTCCTCTTGATAATGTTCCTTTCAAATATCTCATTATCCGCTTAACCATACGCCAGTCGCTAGAAGTTGGCTTTTCTAAGCTCCTCGAAGCCATTTCTACAGCATACGCCAGGTCAGGGCGAGTGCCCACCATCAAGTAAGCGAGCGAGCCTACTGCTTCTCTATAGGGAAATGACTGTGCCTCTTTGTCAGCTTTCCCTTCTTCAATAATTCCTTCTTTCTGTAAAGGAGTCGATACTGGATTACAGTCTTTCATATTGAATCTCTCCAAAACCTTATTTGCATAAGCTTCCTGCTTTATGAAAATCGAGCCGTCCTTCATTTGTTCTATCTCTAATCCAAGATAGAATGAAGCTGGTTTGCTAGTAATCATCAAAATCTGTTTCAGATCAGAGATAAAACTATTTGCAAGGTTTTCATTACTCGCTGCAACCAAACCATCATCAACGTAGAGTGCTATTAAGATTTTCTTATCTCCTACGAATTTGGTATATAGGCATGGATCAGCGTCGCTCGTCTTGAAGCCTAAAGATTCAAGTGTTTCTGCAAAACAGTAGTTCCAACAGCGCGGTGCCTGCTTCAAACCATAAAGGCTTTTCTTTAGACGACATACTCTGGATGTTCCATCTTCAAAGCCTTCTGGCTGCTTCATGTAAATCTCTTCAGTCAAATTTCCATTTAGGAAGGCTGTTGCAACATCAAACTGAATAAGATGAAGTTTCTCTCTTGCTGCAACGCTGAGCAAAGATCTTATAGTTGCTAACCTCGCTACTGGGCTAAAGGTTTCGTTATAGTCAAAGCCTTTCTTCTGCTTAAACCCTTTTACAACCAGTCGAGCTTTATACTTTTCTATTGTGCCGTCAGGTTTGTTTTTGACTTTAAAAACCCATTTACATGGCAGAGCTTTTCGATTGCTCGGTAGATTTTGCAAATCCCACACTTTTAATCTTTGCAAAGAATCGATTTCACTCTTCATGGCTTCTAACCATCTATCTTTACTTTTTCTACTTGATACTGCTTCCTTATACGTCAAAGGTTTTTTTTCAGTATCTACTAGGAATAAACTATAGTCATCCAATTTACGTGGAGGTCGTAGAGTACTTCTATCCCTGAGATTATATCTTGCAACGTCCGATAGAGAAACGTCTCCCGCTAAATTCATCGGAGTCTCCACATAGGTAGGAACAGCATCTACGAATTCTTCATCAGTTTCGGTGTCTGAAAATGTGGTTTCGTTTTCTATAAACTCTCCTTCTTTTACTCCCTCTTATTGGACTGACTGTCTTTGTTCGTTTGATTCATAGGCCTGAATTGCTGTCTCAATAGGCCTTATTGAATGTCTATCTTCTTCTAATTCTCCCTCTAATAGAATAGATTTCTGTTCTGATCGGGCTTCCCGATTCGAGGGATTAGCGATTGGCGAATGCTCTTCTTGAATCATTTCTTCAGGAAATGCGCGATATGATACGGTCCAATCTTTCTCAATTGGTTTTTGGTCAGATTTAGCATTTTCTCCTGAAGTCTTAGCTTCAACCCCTGGAATAGGTGTCTCTTCGAATATAACATCTCTTGATCGGATTAGATTATCAACTTTATGCTGTGTTTCATACCAGATACGATAACCGTCATCATTGTCGTATCCTATGAGAATGCCTTTAGTTGCTTTCTTATCTAACTTCTTCCGTTTATGTTTCGGAACATGGGCGTAACACGTGCTTCCAATTATTCTAAGGTGCTTTATGTTGGGCTTCTTCCCAAACCATAATTCATAGGGTGATTTGTCCTTCTCTCTAGTTGCGCCTGTTCGGTTTAAAATATACACAGCTGTCATTATAAGTTCCGCCCATAATGCTTTTGGCAGTTCTCTATGAGCATTCATCAATGTTCTTGCGGTTTCTACTAATGTCCTGTTTTGGCGCTCGCTACAGCCATTCTGCTCTGGCGTGTACGGCATAACAAGACGTTGCTTAATTCCTTTTTTATTTAAAATATCTTTGACCTCTTTATTGTCAAACTCGGTTCCGTTATCACTCAACAATGTTTTTATTACATGTCCTGCGACCGTTGCTTCTTGTAGCATTATTCTTAATTTGTCTTTGACGTCGCTTTTGTTTCTAATGCAATAAACCATGCAGTATCCGGAGTAGTCGTCTTTAAAAAGTACATAGTAACGATATTTTGTAAAACTCATGGGAAAAGGACCGCAAACATCTGTATGAATTATGTCTCCTGGCTGTGTAGATCTCTCTCGTGTGCCAAACTTCAATCTATGCATCTTTCCGTAGACACAAGCTTCACACAACTCTTTGTTTATTGGAAGTGACAATCCTAATTCTCTTTGAATAACTTCTTTAACGTGCCTTTTGTTTTGGTGCGCTAATCTCTCATGATAGAGCTGCATCAAATCACTTGTAGTAGTGGCAAGTACAGGTACTGGTGGCAGGACATTGCGAACTTTCAACTTAAAAAGTCCTCCATAGTTATTACGTTTGCCAACAACTGCTACTTCCCCATTCAAAATTACTTCGCAAGTTTCCGGGGTCGAGATGAACTTGCTATTTCTCTGTTTATCGTGCATAGCTAGCACTGAATACAGATTTTTCTGGATCTCTGGCACATACCAAACGTCTGTGAGTGCTATGTTCACAATCTTTCCTTTAACATCTGCTTCCAAATAAATTGTTCCTTTGCCTTTTGCTTGAACAATGTTACCATTCGCTGTAGTAACCCCTTGGATCTCGTGAAACTCTTGGAATATTTGGAACAGGTCACTCCTGTTGGTTACGTGGTTAGTCGCTCCATTGTCCACGTACCATGACTCTCTATCTTGCGGTGCGAATGCCATAATATCCACGCTCATAATAGTTAAATTCGCACTTAGACTTGAAGATGACTTGTCTTTACTGTCTTTTGGCGGGCGACCATCTTTCATCCACTTTTGGCAGGATCTTACTCGATGTCCCATCTCATGGCAGTAATTGCATCTCATATGCTTATCCTTATTCTTCTTGTCTTTACGAATCGTGCTATTCTGTGTCGTCACTAATACCTCTTCACTCGATTCACCATTCTTCTTTTCAAGTGACTTCTCGTGAGCGCAAAGGTGACTTGTCAAACCTTCTACTGTCCTCTGCTCTTTGGCTAACAACAACCAACTTGATTTAAACTCGAAATACTTCTGATCCAATGTATCCAGTATTTTACAAATAAGAAATATATCTGGGAGTTTCTTATTGGGATCATCTTTACCAATCTCTCTGTTCAACTGACACCAGAGGGTCTTCAATTTGCAAATATGTGTGACCATATCATCAGAGTGATCTAATTTAAATCCGAAGAAATCTAGGCAGAGTTTATAAGCTCGATTCTCATTATCTCCGTCGAATAATCGATGTAGTTCTAACCAAACTTCTCTAGGACATGTGAATGACATTACCTTTCTAACGGTATCTTCGTTCAAATTTGTCGAAAGCAGGATCATTGCATTGTTTTCTGCCTGTATAAAACGCGCTATTTTCGTTCTAAATGCAGTAACTTCTGCGTCTCCTACACCTGCTGGCAACACGGGTCTCTTACATTTTCCTTCTACAATATCCAACGCATCGGGTATGCTTCTTAGCAGGATGGATATTTTATACTTCCAGGTATCCCAGTTACTCTTTCCTTGAAGTGGTGTAATATGTACCTTTGTACTTAAATTTTGCACTTTTTCGCTCGTTTCCATTTTTCCGCTAGCACATAACCTGTAGCAGAGTGCTGAATATGCGGTGAAGCGTCTCAAGCGAAACTTAAGGATTTATAATAGAATAATAGAAAATATAATTAAAGAAAAACGTATATTAGAGAACAAACGAAAGGTGACAAGTAACACGACTTATAAAAAATAAACTTATGTCACTGCAGCTGAAAAACATCAAGGAGGCTTTAACATACTGTTACGCCGACTGCTTTACGAGAACATTCTAGGACTACGGTCGAGTCTAGAATGTTCCACGATGGAAGTGTCTAGAAAGTTCGAGAAAGTTCTGGACCTTTCTGGAACCTTCTAGAAGGATTGGTTCCACTATAGAGCCATCTAGAAGGTTCGGGAAGGTTGTAGAACTTTCTCGAAGGATGGGTTTCCCCTAAGGAACTACCTAGACACTCACGGAAGTTGTGGAAGTTTCTCGAACATGGGTCGGCCGTATAAATAGGCGACGGGTTAGCGGAAGGGAGTTAGTCTGATTTTGGCTACGAAACGAAGCGATCGAAGTGAACGACTAGTGCGATATCTAAGTGATTTGGGATAAATTCTGTAATTGTGATTAAGTTTAAGTGTTTGTGAAGTGTTTTAAGTTAATTAAAGATTTTTAGTGTTTATTTGGTAGTGTTTATAATTTATCCTATACCCAGCTCGTAACAATTGGTGTCAGAAGTGAGGATAAATTATGCCAATTCTACCAAAGGACGATACAGACGGTGTCCGCACCAGAAGTCATCGACAGCAAGATATGGACCAAAGGAGGTTTGGAGATTCTCCGACACAGACACCGGCTGGTGCCCAGCCTACGTCGGAGCCAGTCGCTGGCTCATCCGGAGTTTCTCCAGCACCTGCGGCGCCAGACTTGACTGTTTTAATGGCACTACTGCAGGACCAGGCTCGCCGTCAAGAGGAGCAGGCTCGCCAGTTGCAAGATCAGTTGCAACGAGATAAGGAGGAGCAGGCTCGCCGTCAAGAGGAGCAGGCTCGCCGTCAAGAGGAGCAGGCTCGCCAGTTGCAAGATCAGTTGCAACGAGATAAGGAGGAGCAGGCTCGCCGTCAAGAGGAGCAAGCTCACCGGTTGGAGGAACAGTTACAGCGAGATAAAGAGGAGCAGGTCCGCCGCCAGGAAGAACAGATGCTCCTGATAAAAGATCTTCACGCAACCTTTGGCAAAGATCTTAAGGTGATGAAGGAACATGTCCACCAGCATGAGAATCGTATCTCGGAGGCCGAGGTTCAGATTGCTGGTGTAAAGAAGGCCTTAGACGAACTTAAAGCTGGAGATGGGACTGTGGTTTCCATGGTTGCTGCACCTTCAGCACGTGGGTTTAAAGTGCCTCCATTCGACGGAACATCTTCGTGGTCGGCCTATAAAATCCAATTTGAGGCCGTTATGAAGGCGAATGGCTGGACCAAAGCGCAAGCCATGACCGCGCTCATCTTGGGCCTCCGAGACCAGGCCCTAAACATCCTTGAGGCGCTCGGCAAGGATGTGACCTACGAGCAGCTGCTGGAGGCTTTAGAGTCCAGATACGGCGATGCGCACCTGGAGCACGTATTCCGAGCTAAGTTGAAGGATCGCGTTCAACGCAGTGCCGAGAATCTGCAGCAGTGGGCCCTGGAAGTTGAAAAGCTGGTCCGCAAAGCATACCAGTCTGTCCCTGCACTTATCAATGGGAATCTGGTACAGGCTTTCGTCGACGGAATACGCGACTTCGAAGTTAGAGCTGCTGTGAGACTTGGGCATCATGAGACGTTGAAAGACGCCTTGGCCCATGCCTTAGAAGTAGAGGCAGTGAGGCAGGACCACCGAACACACCGCATCAGGGAGGTTGTGGCGTCACCTGTACGCGACCGTCCGCAAGGGTACAGCCCTAGGTGTTACACCTGTGGAGAAAGGGGTCATCTTCGGTCAAGCTGTCCTAAGCGAAGCACACCGAGAGAAGATCAATCTCAGCAGGGGAGAGTAGCTGAAGTGACTGCCCAGCCACAGCAGGGAAACGAGTAAATGCCAGGACTGGGGGGCGGGTGCTGGCTGGTATTGAAAGAGCCCCGAGGATCTTGATCTCACAAGCTCATGACGGGAACAGCCTGACCATCAAAGGCGAAGTCAACGGAATACCATGCAAACTGACGTTAGATACTGGAGCTTCTCACACGGTCGTCAATTCTCACCTAGCAAGTCGGTTTCTTGGGGACTACTTCAATAACCACGACCGTATGCAATTGTTTACAGCTACCGGTCAGCACATAACCGTCCGAGGCAAGAAGCAAGTGAAGTTAAAATTGGGTGACAGAATTTACTGTCACAATGTCATCGTGGCCGACATAGTGGACGATTGTATCCTGGGTTTGGACTTCATGCGGAAACATCGTTGTGAGATCGACGTTGATCAGGGAGTACTGAAATGTGGCTTAGAGGAAGTCTTCATGGAAGGTGCACCATCAGGGAAGGTGTACTGCTTGAAGAAGATTGTTCTTCCTAGCAGATCAGAAACGATCGTGCCAATTCGTCTACCTCAGTATTCTGGACACAAAGTTCGAAGTGTTCTGATAGAAAGGGCGAACAATGACTTTCCATGGAAGACGGCACGAACTCTGGTAAAAGCCACCAACGTCGCAGCAGTACGCATACTAAATCCAAGTGACAAGGAGCAAGTGATTAAGAAGGGCACCTTGATCGGCACTTGCGAAGAAGTAGCTTGGATGCGTCCATTACAAGATCGGCCTACCGGAAATAAAATTCGTTGTGCAAAATTTGACGTGTCAACGCTTTTGGAAAACTGCGATTTATCTGAAGGAGAAAAGGACAAGGCTATGAAAATGTTACTTCAGTACGCCGGCATTTTCTCTACAAATGATGCTGACATAGGGAGAACTGGACTGGTTCAGCACAAGATTAATACAGGCAACGAGTTACCTATCCGTCAGCGACCAAGAAGACTGCCTGTTGCACGGGAAAAAGAAGTGGAAACCATGATTGATGGAATGGTGAAGGACGGTGTTATAGAGCCTTCATCCAGTCCATGGTGTTCTCCTGTAGTCCTGGTGAAGAAAAAGGACGGCAGCATGCGTTTTTGTGTGGATTATCGACGACTGAACGACGTCACGAAAAAGGACAGCTATCCACTGCCTAGGATCGATGACACACTGGATACGCTGACTGGAATGAAGTGGTTTACCACGCTGG
The DNA here is from genome assembly GCA_963082945.1 of Cerastis leucographa. Lineage (NCBI taxonomy): Eukaryota > Metazoa > Arthropoda > Insecta > Lepidoptera > Noctuidae > Cerastis > Cerastis leucographa. The sequence continues at coordinate 13,018,516 of OY720365.1, read as the reverse complement.
ATCTGAAAAGTGGCTATTGGCAAGTAGAAATAGACCCCAAAGACAAAGAGAAAACTGCATTCTCAACAGGAAAGGGGTTATGGCAGTTTAAAGTTATGCCATTCGGATTGTGCAATGCTCCTGCAACATTTGAAAGGCTGATGGAGCAAGTACTCGCCGGATTGATTGGAGACGCATGTCTTGTCTATCTAGACGACATAATCATCGTGGGCCGTACATTTGAAGACTACCTTAAAAACCTCAACCGAGTGCTGTCGAAAATCCAAACAGCAAATCTCAAGTTAAGTCCGAAGAAGTGCTCGTTTTTCCGGAAACAAGTGAACTTCTTAGGACACATAGTTTCGGGGGAAGGTGTTCAAACAGACCCGGAAAAAGTAGTCGCCGTCAAGGACTGGCCAGTTCCGAAAGACAAGACACAGGTCAGAGCATTTTTGGGTTTGTGCTCCTACTATCGACGGTTCGTAAAGAATTTTGCCGACATTGCGAAACCTTTACACAAGCTCACTGAGGAAAAGCGACAATTCTGTTGGGACGAGAGCTGCGACGTCGCATTTCAGGAATTGAAGAAACGTCTGTGCAAAACACCTATTTTGGGATATCCTGACACTGAAAATGACTTCATAGTTGACACAGATGCAAGTAATACTGGAATTGGGGGCGTACTCTCTCAACGGAAAGGAGACCAGGAGGTTGTGATTGCTTACTTCAGCAAATCTTTATCCAAACCGGAAAGAAATTACTGCGTTACTCGACGGGAGCTGCTTGCCGTAGTAAAAACATTGCAGCATTTCAGTAAATATTTGCTGGGGCGGAAATTCCAGCTGCGAACTGACCATGCTGCCTTGAAGTGGCTATTACAGTTCAAAAATCCGGAGGGACAAGTGGCGAGATGGATTGAGCTACTGCAAGAGTTTGACTTCGTAACTGAACATCGCAGTGGGAGAACTCACGGTAACGCAGACGCCTTGTCAAGAAGACCTTGTCCTGAAGATTGTAAGCACTGTGCCAGGCAAGAGACTAAGGAGGTAGCAACCGTGAGGATGCTTAGAACAGATCTCAGCGATGAATGGAAGGAAACCCTACAGCAAGCTCAGCAAAATGACTTGGACATCAAACCGATTTTCGAGTGGATCACAGCTGGTGCTCCTAAACCCAAGTGGAGTGATGTGGCAGCGATGAGTTCCATCACAAAGAGTTATTGGGCACAATGGGACAGCTTGGTTATCCTGGATGAAGTCTTGTGCCGTAAATGGGAAAACGATCGAGGGAACAGGTGTCATCTACAAATGGTTGTCCCTAAAGCTAAAGTACCGGATGTTCTACGGCTATATCATGATGGATGTTCAGGCGGACATATGGGGGTAAAACGGACTCTACTGAAGATCCGAGAGCGGTTTTACTGGATCCACTGTCGAGAGGATGTGGAGGACTGGTGTCGCAAATGTACCACTTGTGCGGCTGTGAAAGGACCCCAAACACGCAGCAGAGGTGCATTAAAAGTGTACAACGTTGGAGCCCCCTGGGAACGGATAGCACTTGACGTTGCGGGACCATTCCCAGAGAGTGAAAGTGGAAACAAGTACTTCATGGTTGTCATGGATTACTTTACAAAGTGGCCAGAAGTCTTCGCCATTCCTAACCAAGAAGCTACAACAGTTGCAGATAAATTGGTTCAGGAAGTGTTCTGTCGTTTTGGAGTACCCTTGGAAATTCACAGTGATCAAGGAAGGAATTTTGAATCACAAGTATTTCAGGAGACTTGCCGATTGATGGGTACTCACAAAACCAGAACCACCTCTTACCACCCACAATCTGATGGAATGGTGGAACGTTTCAACCAAACGTTGGAAAGATATTTGGCAAAAGTTGTGGAAAGCAGGCAAAGGGATTGGGACAAGCACATACAGCCGTTTCTTCTGTCCTACCGTAGTGCAGTCCACGAAAGTACGACTGTGACACCAGCCTTCGCGAACTTTGGAAGGGAATTACGGTTGCCAGCAGATTTAATCACTGGAAGTGCTCCTGATGCTCCACGCAGTGTAACCGATTATGCAAGTGACTTGCGTAACAAGTTGAATGACGTGTATGAGCATATCAGACAATCCGGCCAACAAATGTCTGAGAGGATGAAGACCCGTTATGACCGGAAGGCAAACAGTAGAGGGTTCGACGTGAATTCACTGGTGTGGCTGCATAACCCAGTGCGTAGCAAGGGGAAGTCTCCGAAATTGCAAGCAAAATGGGATGGACCATACCGAGTCGTGACCAGGATCAACGATGTCACCTATCGGATACAGAAGGGTCCACGAGGTGCGCCTAAGATCGTACATGTAGACCGATTAGCGCGATACTACGGGACTAACGATGCTCGGGACGAGCATGTCTAAGGAGGGGGCAGTGTTACGCCGACTGCTTTACGAGAACATTCTAGGACTACGGTCGAGTCTAGAATGTTCCACGATGGAAGTGTCTAGAAAGTTCGAGAAAGTTCTGGACCTTTCTGGAACCTTCTAGAAGGATTGGTTCCACTATAGAGCCATCTAGAAGGTTCGGGAAGGTTGTAGAACTTTCTCGAAGGATGGGTTTCCCCTAAGGAACTACCTAGACACTCACGGAAGTTGTGGAAGTTTCTCGAACATGGGTCGGCCGTATAAATAGGCGACGGGTTAGCGGAAGGGAGTTAGTCTGATTTTGGCTACGAAACGAAGCGATCGAAGTGAACGACTAGTGCGATATCTAAGTGATTTGGGATAAATTCTGTAATTGTGATTAAGTTTAAGTGTTTGTGAAGTGTTTTAAGTTAATTAAAGATTTTTAGTGTTTATTTGGTAGTGTTTATAATTTATCCTATACCCAGCTCGTAACAATACCTACCTACCAATAATACACCCACAATTCACCAGTTATTTTTAAATCGCAAGTAATAGGGAGAGATCCTATTCCTAACAACTGGACCCAAATCCAGAAGCCGTGGCTGCTATTGAGAAATTCCTATTAGAAAAACGCAGTAACACTTTGCTCGACCTGGGAATCTAACCCAGGAACTCATGTTCAGCAAACGCGCGTGTGTTCGAAGCAATTTATGTTCAGTAAAACTAAGAAAATGTTTTAAAATTTAGCCTTCCTTCAACTTTCTAATAAAATTAAGGTACGTTTTCTTCGGGAACTTAAATGTCATCCAAAAATTATTTAAGTGAGTCCATGGAGTTTTTTTACTTCCTCTTTGCAGATAACTTCATTTTGGAATGGATTGCTTCAACTTTCTGGTGAACTCACCGACTTCTTGACAATTGAAAGTAAATAGTTTAATTAAAATAAATGTATAATGATATGTATGTATGATTAAGTTTGAAGGTGTGAAATGTACGGCTTGATCTTGTAGAGCTCGATATTTTGCTGGATTGGCTGAAAATTTACGTTTTAGCACTTATGCACGATATTTTGCCCAAGAGCGAGGCAATATGAGTCCCTGCGTTGATGTTTGTACATTTTCTAATAGGCGTTTGTCTATATACTTAAAAAATAGAATCATTTATTTCAATCGCAAAGTATCATAAAATTGAACAACCAGTAACACATCTTAAACTACAAACACACAGATAAATAATACAATATATATATTGTGATATATTTGTTTAAGTAGGTACAAAGTTCGCGCGGTTTTTTTTTTGGAATTGAACAAAGACAACCTCACAAAACCTTACTACTTATAATTATGCTAGGTTAGACTACATTTCATGGTTTCGGCAAAAAGCAAGTTGTCACTCAAGTGCAAGTTGCGCCTCTATACCGCGGTGATCCGTCCCATTATGTCGTACGCTTGCGTCGTGTATGCACATCCCAAGCCTAAGTACATCCATATGATGCAAACATTACAGAACCGGTTCTTGCGAAGAGTCACGGACCTTTTTATGTCCGTAATGACCGTCTACACGTAGACCTTAGAATGCCTACCGTTCTTCAGTTTCTGAAATGTCTTTTGAAGCGTTTCTTCGATGATGCCATTAAGCACCGTAATCCCCTGATCACAGCGGCCGCCCGTTACGAACCCTCGCACATTAGTTCAGTACCCCATCCGAGGCATAGCCTCGTCACTCGCGATGATGCTATCACCCTCTTCCAGGAGAGTAGCTAAGAGACTGAGAGAGACTCTTAAAAAGTTCAGACGCAAACCGTCGTTATTCTAAACTCGCCGTCGAGGTCCGTCGCGACGTCCCGATCCTTAACTTTAAGACAGCCCCTAAATAATGAGATCATTCAGATCCACCCTATCCCCCATGCTGTCCTCCCCCAGCGACGCCCTAGGCCGAGGCTCGTACCCCACAGGGGGTGCCCGTAGCGTGTAGTCGCTTAGTTTGTAAATTTTTATGCAGGATAGTCCGCTGAAGCAGACGACATCCTCCTTGGTTGAACTGCGAGAAGCCATTCAAAAAAAAAAAAGATAATGCTTCTGAATACCGGTATTGCAATATGACCGCCAGACTGTAAAACGAGGCTTAAGTTAAGGCGCTTGACAAAAGGGAAAGGCGAGATAAATGTGAAGCAGGATACGAAACTAGATTTCATGACTTTGAAATCTTTTACGCAAATGATGATTCAGGGTTTTCCCTCGTTATTTTTAGTTGCGTAAATAGTTGTTTATTCCGTCGTGAAGTTTCCGGAGCGGAAGTACTGTAGGTCATGCCTGGCCCCCTATTCACAACCGCTCGGATTCGATTTCGATTCGATAAGTCGTATGTCTATCTTGTTTTGGCATTACGAAAGCGAGCGAGATAGACATACGACTTTCCGAATCGAAATCGAATCCGAGAGTTTGTGAATACGGGGGCTGTTCTCACAAGCCCCTTTTTTAACAGTATAGAATAATATTATATCAATATACTATCTGGGTCAAAGTACGAGATATATAAGTAAATTACCTACTTCAGGCCGTAATCTAATCAAAACGATCGTTACAAGAACAGAACATGGTGGTGCTGACACAGGACACCTTCCAAAAAGCAGTGTTAGCCTAGTGGTGTGATCGTCGGACTGCCAAGTAATTGGTCTCGAGTTCGAACCCAAGACACCTCTGATTTTCCACCTCTCATGTATGTATACATTTGCTTAAGTGAACGAAAATAGTGTGAGGAAACCAGCATGCCTGAGTGATATTTCTCGACGGCATATAAAACTAAGTCAGAGGCCCATGGGAAGCATACAAAATCTGACAGCAGTTTAGACACAAACACACGATAAAGATATTAAGAAGAAAAAGAATTTGCTTATGAACGTAACAATCGCCTAACATGCTACCGCTCGCTTTGATAGGTAACTTTATCCTTAGCAAAATTTTGTGGAGGTCACAACCAAGGTACAAGTTAGTGTAGAACAATGACAAAAAACAACTCATCTATTCAAAAGTTCATTTAATTTATCACAGACAAACACCGTTTTATACATATTTATACATTATATTTGATAATTAAGAAGAATTAATTTTAATACAGCAGATTAGATAAAATTGTGTCTTAACATTTTTATAAAAGATGTTTCAGCTTTGAATAAAACTATATTTACAAAACCGTGATCATATTTAAAATTTGCCATTAGCATACATACAACCTGAGAGTAGCAACATTTTTATTTTTTCACTGAACCCCTTTTTTATTTTGAGATATTTTCAAAGCAAGTATTAAATGGTTAATTAGAACACCTTGTGGGACACCTAAGAAAAACGGAAAGATTTTGCAAAAGCATTCGAAATGATTGAACAGTGACTTAAATGTAAAAAAGAGCGTTGCTAGGAAACCCGTAACGATATTTCTGATACATTTACAAAATACGTAATAGTTAAAATGTTAAAAGATGCAGGCGCTGCAGAAATAGACCAAAGGGGAGCTATTATTATTGAGCATATAGCCACAAAGTTTTATCTTATTACCAAGCAAATAAAGGGTGTAAATAGGCCCCTAACGAAGCCGAAAGGTATCCCCGGAGAAACCTGTCGATGCCAAGCTTCACAGCTTAGCTCATCGCCGCAAGATTGCCTGCTTGTCGGTCTTCTACAGGCTGTTGGTGAGTGTGCCCGAGCCCCACGACCACATCCCACCGGCCCCCTTTTACTATCGCTCATCTTGACGCACTGCAAGTTACCATCCCTGCCAATAAGGTAGGTGTGCGTTGTTAGTGCGAATTGGTGGAATAGCAATGAGCTATTCCACCAATTCGCACTACTAAGCGTTTTCAAACGTCTTTCATAATGCGCACAGCAAAGTAGTGGAACTCTCTGCCTGAGACTGTGTTTTCGAACGCTTACAACCCTAATCTCTTCAAAGTTAGAGTGAACAGGCTTCTTATAGGTAAGCTCGTGCCATCGTCGACTTTGTCTCTGTCATCTCTGACCTAGACTAGAGTCAAGAGCAAACCCATCGGAAAAAAATAAAAACCTTCCAGTTACGGAGATAATTGTACGTCAAAGGTACAACTACATCACAATTTTGGCTGTTTGTGTATGTGAGTTTAAATGTTTGTAAACGCACCCACGATACAGGAGAAATTCCTAGTGTGGGGCAACGTTTTTAAAAAAAAAAAAAAACACGACCCCATACTATCCAATGAATCTAACAACAAAGTGTTTTGAGTGCAAGTTACCTTGACTTTTACCGTAACAAAATGAATTTTCACCCAAAAATCGTCGTTTCGTCGGGTTACTTAGTTTGATGCACACAATGCTTCGGCTTCATGAAGGGTAGTCTGTTTACACTTTGTATTATCTAAAAGTAAAAACTTAAACTAGTCTAATCAATAGAGAGCTGTCTGAAGGAACCATCCATTCCGAAGAGTTCATCATAGTTGGTGGGTCTGCCAGGCCGGAGGGACTCCTGAGCTTTAAGGGACTCCTGCTGCTTGAACCAGTCCCTGTATTCTACTAGTTTCTTTATCCAGGCATCTGGAAATGGAAGGTTTGCCGTTAGTTAATATAATTGTTTATTGTGGTAGCTATGGTGTAGCGGCACTGCAAAAATAACTTTATATTTCCGAAGCACACCAACTAATGATCACGGTACACCAGTGTGCCGCGGCATACACTTTGGGGAACACAGGATTAGGCTATTCTTACACGACACCGTATTTCCGTGGGATCGGGCGATGAAGCGGAGCGTTACCGGATCTCACGTCGAATCGTAGGGGTTGGTATCAGAATGACTTTAGGATATTTGTAGAGAAACTGTGAACAGAGTACCTAAAAAAATATGACTCTCCTGTTGCCAAGTATCTCAAAGCTGAACTAAACTTGAACTGGTATAGCATTTCTCCAATTAGTGTTCGCTTTCGATATTATGGGTCCAGTTAAGCATAATAGTGTTCCAAAATCTTCACTAGAAACCCTCAGAAACCATTCAAACTGTTTCGGTTTATGTCATTCATTCTAAACTCTGGAAGCATTCTGGGAACATCACGGCTATTTTGTCTATTTTGTAGCCCTTGGTCTGATGCAAAATCTTTTTTTGCTTTTTTTTTCCTTCATAGAGAGAATATAGAAAGAAAGAAAGAAAGAAAAAATATTTATTTGTCGCAGGGACATGACGTGCATACAAAATAACAATGAACACAATATACATACAAAGCATAACAAACATTTGAAAGTACAATAATATAAAATATACAACAATAAGATTAAAAAATAAAATAAAAGTAAACAAGTTGACAGCTTGCACGTCGTGACTGCGACAAGTAGGTTACCACTCAGCATGATGCTGTGCTATGGGGGGCCCACATCACAGCGCTGGTTTTCAGTGGTCACCCGTGAAAGAAACGTACGGAAATCAAGACAGCGTAAACATAGTAATATATGAATAAGAAAAATAACACAAACAGTACTTGGATATAAAACAACTATAAGAGATAAAATAAACATTACAAAAATATAAAGGTATGTGTGCAGGCTAAACAAAAATAAACATAGATACATGATGGCGTGTTTTGTTTTCGTCTCGCTCTCACCCCACCCCACCCGAGTATCGCAGTCGCCCGCGCGCGCGCCGCCGATCATACGACACCATCATACCCTGACAACACTACCTACACAGTTCACATTTCTCCTCTGCGCCTGTCAGCGCGATGACGCACTATGCGTCAACAAGTCAGTAACGCCGCCGCCGCCGCGCGGCAACACCCAAAAGGTGGCCGGCGCCGCGGCGGCGGCTGCGCGGTGTCGCGCGAGTCCTGCGTGCTCACGAGTCACGTGACGCGTATCGCGTGATAGCTACCTTGCTGTGTACTCATTGGTGCCTCAGTTGACGTTTAACGAGTAACGTCTTTTATTTGAAATGTGATGCCGTCTCGAGCCGATTGGAAAGATATATAGGATATACACCAAAATTGAAGTAACAATTGCGATGTGATCGTCCTTTTTTTCAGGATGGCACAGGACAAATGAGAATATCGATTTACAGCCCCACTTGCCGGCTTGCTTGTGATCAAGAAACTGGCAGTGCCACCAGGCTGTGTGGATGCACCATTACACACTACACCACAACACCGCGCGGATAAGCGGCGCTCACCGCCCCTACGCGCCGCTCGCTGCTCCTCCGCGCGGTTGACCGCCACTCTTTTGCATAACCGCATCCGCCCGTATCGTGTGAGAGAGATTGCCATAATGCGTTTAGAAAGGAGGCCCGTCTCACAGCAGTTTGACGTTATAGGTTCATTTTTTGGATTATTCGGGTAAATAGTAGTCGTGAATGCAAACATACTTTGGATCTCTTCGAGCGAGGGTGCTGTGCCTCCAAATTCCGGCGGCAGCAACTCTTTAGGCACGTGCTTGTGAAGGGCGTTGAAGTTACCGTGGAAGTGGAACTGAAAGCAAGATAAATTGTTTAGTAAATAAACATAACATCACGAGAGGCCTGATTACAAATCAGGCCTGGTGATGTCTCAGGCACGCCCGGACATCGCCAAAGGAGTTGGTGCCCGGAGGATGGCTGCGCTGGATGGGTCGCGAATGTCATGCGTAGCAGTTTTCGTGGCCTCCACCACGGCGACAGTAAGCTCACGGTGGTGTATTTTAGTAGGTGCAAGCCCCACATAACCAAACTGTCTCCCCGGACGGCGCGGTATGCGTTAGGCATTTTTCACAACTACAAATAAAAAAGGTTTGATTTGGGAAAAGTTAAGAAAACGATGATATTATTTTGAAAACAGACACCAGCTGAATTCTATCTAATCTTACTACTATTATAAATGCGAAAGTTTGGATGGATGGATATTTGCTTCCCAATCATCCTAGAAGAGAGCAGCGGTGGCCCAGTGGTGGCAGCCCCGACTTACGAGCAGTTCGAACCCAAGCAGGCACATTACTTTGTGTAATTTATTTCATCACCGCTGCCCTCAAAAATAGTGAAGGAAAACATCGTGAGGAAACCGGCATGTCCTAGAACTAAAAGAAGACATGTGACATCTACCAAACTGCACTGGGCCCGCGTGGTGGATTACAGCCCATTTCCTCTCATAGAGAGGACGCCTGTGTCCTAGCAGTGGAAACATTATAGGCTGATGATGATGATGATGAATCATTCCAGAATGGCTAAACGGATCTGGATGAAGTTTGGCAACTGCTAGGGTGATGATAGCTTTGATATCGATACTTACTCTTTGCTTTATCTTTTCCTTGAGGAAGGGTTTTAAGATATTGTAGAGAGCGTCTATAAGAGGCGTCGTGTTCACCACGTGTATTTCCTTCAGCTTAACTGGGTACGCCTCCTGTAATAAACATGAAAAATGACTTTCTTTAGATTTATAAATAAGCGGAATGGGCGTACACGAAGATTTAAAAAAAAATGAACGCAGTCTGTGGTTGTTAAGGTGGATCTGACAGGGTTGCCCACGAAATTTATATTTTCTTAAGTTTTTTTTTTGCAATTTTCCGGTCAGTGTCAGGCTTTATATTGAGCAAAATATGATTTGCGGCTGAAATACGCTTTTATCTACAGAATTATAATCATTACTAGTAGTAAATAAAGAGCTTTGAGAATAAAGACCTTAGTTTTTGTAACAATCTTGAAGATTGTTTTGGCTTCATCAAACATTCCTTTAGAAAAAATGGCACGTTAGTCCCTAAAGGTTCGCCACCATATATCATCTTATATCTTTCAGACTACGGTGCCTAAAAGTGACCGTATAGCAACTGCGTGATTTCATTTACATTTTACGTTTTCATTTACTATTCTGACGAAAAAGTAACCGCAAATGTGTTTAAAACACATTTGCGGTTACTTTTTCGTCAGAATAGTAAATGAAAACTTTTAAAATGGTAAAATTATTAAGTAAATGTTTAAGTCAGAGGTTTATTTTACATTACTACTATTATTTATTTATAGGTTTATTTTACATTTCATCTTCTTCTTTCTTGATCTGATGGCCTACCGTGACGTCTTAAAGCAGTATTGTTTTATTCTTATTCCAGAGTGGGCCTACACGGGTCGTCTAGCTCCATACCGTTGCCTTTTGCTGGAATTGGGCCTCTGCCAAGTTGCACTACAACGCCTCGGTTTCCACCTTTTAAATCTGACGCAACTGCATCAGATTTAAAAGGTGGTTTTAAGTTCTAACCAACCAATTGTAAAGGATGTAAATAGAGCCTTAACGAAACCGAAAAGCTCTTCTTCTCCTTTTTATAACGACCTTATATTTGTTAACAACCATCATTGGGAAGCCTCCATTTACAGAGATATTAGAGCTTTAGGGTTGCGTGCCAACCAATCCATGCTTAACTCGGGCAGCGAGAGGACGTGGGCCTAAAGTCATTCATCTACTTACTGATAATTTGGTGGTTTTATTCTAAACCCTAGCTAGTGTAACTAGTGAACACAACATTGGCGAGTCTAAGTTCAAAATTTTTCACCTCTTATTTAAACTAGTTTTTAGACTTGAAACTTTACTTTAAACCTTCGTGATCCGTTCACTATTCAATGGATGCATTGAACAGTGAACGGGTCAGGTGGCCTACCATGACGTATTAAAACATTATTGTTTTACTCCTTTTCTAGTGTGGGAAAGAGATGGCACTAGACATCCTGTATAACTCCGTCTCTTTCTCACACTGGAATAAGAGTAAACCAATACTGTTTTAAGACATCCTGGTAGGCCAGCAGGACAATGTTTGAGTGCATTACATTGAGTTTCACCGTAAAAAGTGATTCACCACCCAAAAAAAATCAGTGCGTGGAGTCCCTCCGCGCGGAAGAAGTGAAACTTCGTAATACTACACGCATGCGTTCGAGTGCCACGCGTTCACTCTCGTTATTTTATTGAGCTTCTAAATAATATTTTGTTGTTTTCTTGTTGTATTATTTTATTACATATTTATCACATAAGTTTATCGAGGTTATTCTACTCATGGAAATTGAGCGAAGGCTGGTCACACCGAAGAGTCGAATGCATGACTGTTTGCACGCCATCTTGCGTACCTAGTAGAACTACGTAGTCACAAATCTTGTAATACTGCCATCTCTTAGTGAGTTTTAGAAAATATTCCCCCTCCATGGTAGCGTTAAACTTGTTGGAAGTCGCATAAGAAGTTTCACTTCAAAAAAATCATTTCCTAGCCATAATTTTGGCGTAAGTTTACTTAGTTTAATGTACAAAAAGCTTGGTCGGCGGTTTCGTGAATGGTTTATTTACATCTTGTATGTATTGATGTATTACCTGAACACAGATGAGAAACTTCTTCAACACCGCAGGCGATAACTTTCCCAGATGACTCGGAGCCACGATGGAAGCATCTAGAATGAACACGTCTCCCGCCACTCCTTCTACCTCCTCCATCAGTCTGACGTCACCAATCATCATGATTAACTTGAATGCGTCGTTCAGCTGATGCGTGTCCAGATTTTTATCGAGGCCTGCAAATTAAGATAATAAATTAGGTCAACAGTTATCAGGGGATTGTGGCTAGATAATAACAGCTGTACGGTTCGATCGAAGGTAAAACTACGTTTGCCGAGGTCAGTCCACAGATGGGTGACAATTAATTACATTGCGAGACTTCATATTAAGGAACGACTTATGTCAGGCCTACGATGTTCGCCCATAGGTTGTAACATAAAAATATTGTAAAACCAAACGATTTAAAAGAGTAACCATGGAGTTTCTTTCCGGTTTTTCTCCATAGGAAACGACCAACCCGAACCGTGCACCTTTTTGTCGAAGTTTTATAAGTGCCCATGTAGGCCTATGTGAAATAAAATATTTTGATTTTGGTTTTGTGCCTTGGGAAGCTCGTTAAGTTGGTAGTCCCGCCTCTTATTAGTAGATCTTTAACAGTCGTTAATACAGGTGTTTGGTAGTCGTACTAAAAGCATATTATAATTTTATTTTAAAACTTCATTCGTTAATAAATTACAATGGAAATCAGCTGTATCAAACAAAAACTTGTTCAATGGGTTTGTTCACACGGGATTTCCTGCGATTGTTGCAACGAAACGCCGGGAAACATAAAAAGTAAACTCTATTGTGAAGTGACTTAGTTTCCCTAAGCCAAGCGGTATTGATCAATGGTTATATTTAACTGAAAATTAAGTATAGAGATGATTAATTTGTTTTAAGTAGCCATGATTCAGCGGTTGGGCAAAAGCCTCCGAAAAAAAGGGATCTGGATCAACTGGACAGATTCGCAACTGGACAGATTCTCAGTAGGACAGATAAGCAATAAGACAGAACGTGTACAGTCCATGACATAATATATTAAAGTGGATGAGTTGGGAATACAGATGTCATGAAAAAATTCCACCGAAACCGATTTACCAGCTTTTCTCGCTACATGTTGACATAACAAAGGGTAGCGATTGTGTTAACTTTGTACCAGTACTATTTATTCTTTTACCAAATAGGTCTCAGGAAACGTAAACAAGAATGTTTAGAATTTTGAAAGAGCAATTCTCTGTTAATATTTAACAGTTCAAGTGCGATTATGAATCAGCTATTGCACTAGCATTAAAATGTATCTTAGATCCGGATGTTATTGGCAAAGGCTGTTTTTATAGTTCTCTACATGTGGTGTGGAAAAAATTTTTTGCTGCAAAAAAAATATCTGCTGCCCCATAGAAAATTGCAATACCTATTCGACCCAAATGTATAGACCGCAGATATTTTTTTTTGCTGCAAAAATTTTTTTATGATGAGAAACATGTTCAGTTTGATGGTCTGTGGCACACCCTTAAGGAAGTATATACCCTTTCCGTTACACCCTGTAGATAAAATGGCTACTGATGATGATGAATTCAAAGCCTTTTTCAATTAATTCACAAATTACTGGATAACAAAAATTACGACTGAACAGTATCTTGTTTTCTCTTATCTTGTTACGGTTTTTTTTTACTAATAACGCTGTAAATGGTTGGCATTGATGATTTAATGTCAAACACCAAAAAAAAACATTCCTTTTTTTGTTTCTACAGTTATATTAAAAAAGAAATCGAAAATCAGTGATACCAAAATAAATAAGCCGCGCTTGCCTAGGCTGGTCCGTGGATGGGTGACCACCCATTTCATACAGAGTTTTCTCGTTACAGGTCTGTCAGTAGCCCAAAAGTCTGACAACCAGTCTTACGAAGGGATATATTTTTAAGTACTAACTGGGTTGTGGAGGTCAGATAGGCAGTCGCTCCATGTAAAATACTGGTATTTAGATGCATCCGATTAGACTGGGGAAAGGCTAGGCAGATGATGTTTGGCATTGCAAGTTACGTGGAGGCTTTTGCTAACATGTCGATACGCGCATGTCTCACGTGTCACGCAGTTAATTAGCATAGGAAATTAAGAATCATTTTGTTATATTCTCAATCTAGTTTTTTGCCATTAAATATTGAATGTCACTTGAGGTCATTAAAATTCTCAAACAGGATTTTTCACATTAATTTGGATAATGTTTGAATATTATCACATTTAACGATGAAACTGGGAAATTATGATAACCGTCGAGTGGGGTGTGTGTGAATAGTGAGTGAATGGGGGCTCCCATTCAAAAAAGATGTTTTTGCTCGTTTTTTTTGGCTCGTTGCACTTAAATGTTTGTTTTAAAGTTTTTTAGTATTTGTTGTTAACATCGTAAGGAAACCGGCGTGTCCTAGAACTAAGAATTCGAAGACATGTGACATCTAACAACCCGCACTGGGCCCGCGTGGTGGATTACAGCCCACTCCCTTCTATAGAGAGTAGGCCTGTGTCCCAGCAGTTCGAACATTATAGACTGATGATGATGATGATTTGTTGTTATAGCGGCAATAGAAATAGATCATCTGTAGAAAGTTCAACTGTCTAACTATCACGGTTCATGAGATACAGCCTGGTGACAGACGCGGGCGGACGGACAGCGAAGTTTCAGTAATGTTTGACCCTTTGGGTACGGAACCCCAAAAAGTGGTTCAATAGAGGACTTCGCTGGATTTGCTATGATTCTTCAGAGTATCAACTGACTGCCAAAAATCTTACCTCTACAAATGGTGACTCTTCTTCCGGCAGGTGTCAAACCGGGCATTGTGGGTCCTTGCCTGAAAGAGAGGAAATACGGGAAAGTCGTTTTAGTTTGTGTTATTCTATCAAAAATACCAATAATAGCCGAGCAGAGCCGCTTAGTGGCATGAACGTCGTTGTCGGTCTGCTAAACTGCATCATCCTCGAGCTCGAACCAAAGACACGCATCTCTGATTTTTCGTATTTATGTGTGTACGTCGTGAGGAAAGTTTTGAGTATGAATGTAGATGGTTATAGGAGTAGAGGAAGACCAAAGAAACGATGGATGGACTGTGTGAAGGATGATATGGCAAGAAAGGAGGTGTCTCATGAGATGACAAGCAATAGAGAAGTATGGAAGAAGAAGACATGCTGCGCCGACCCCAAATAAATTTGGACAAGGGCAGGAGAATGAATGATGATGTGTGTATCTGTATTGTACAGTTATTACTTGCTTCGGTGAAGGAAAACATCGTGAGGAAATCAGCATGCTTGAGAGATATCTCTCAAAAAGCCGAGTCAGTGGCCCATGGGTGGCATGAAAATTCTGACATCAGGTTTGGCACTATCCTCACGATAATGAAGGAGGAGAAGAAGAATACCAATAATATGTGTGAGAGCATTGAAGAGCTCGTGGCTAAATAATAACAGCCGCACGGGTCGATCTTTAAGGTTAAGCCGTGCTTGCCGAAGTTGGTCCGTGGATGGGTGACCATAATTACATACCGAGTTTCCTCCGTGCCTCGGAAAGCACGTTAAGCCGTTGGTCCCGGCTGTCATTTGTAGATCTTTGACAGTCGTTACGAGTAGTCAGAAGCCAAAAGTCTGACATCCAGTCTTACCAAGGGGTATTGTATTACCCAGTTACTGGGTTGTGGAGGTCAGATAGGCAGTCGCTTCATGTAAAATACTGTTACTCAGCTGCATCCGGTTAGACTGGAAGCTGACCCCAAGATAGTTTGGGAAAAGGCTAGGCAGATGATGAGGATGTGTGAGAGCATTATGGGTGCCTAATATGAAGAAGTATGCTCTTGTTAGTGCTTAAAAGCGATGCAGGCATGGTTTAGTGTGTCGCAACAGCGGCGTTCGAAACAATATAGGGGACCCCTACGAAAGAGCATTAGACTAATCTCATTATTATCTATCTATCCTTTTTGAACTATGTTGGGTCTACTTCCAGCCTATCAGTTTCCAGCTGAATACCATTAATTTACAAGAAGCGACTGCCTCATTGACTAAAGGAAGAAAGTATTTCGACGAACACAATCAAATGTTGACAGAAAAAAGTCGGAAAATCGATTGCTTCCGATTTCGATGTAATGCTCATCATCATTCTTCACCTTCTTCCGTAATTTAAATCACCCAAAACTGACACTTACGCTCTAGTCGTAAGGTCCAGCAGTTCTGGCCTCGTGATGTCCCTGTTGGTGAAGAACTCGGGGCACGCTGCCCGCATTGTGAAGTACAGATCCAGTTTCCTCTTACACTTCTCCAGGGAGAAGTTGCATCCTCGTAGGAAGGTCATCAGACAGCGGTCGTCTGGGGAGAACGATATAGATAATATAAAACATCACGTCTGTAATAAGGGTGAAGACTGGGTAAAGAAAAATTTAAAAAACCCCCGACGTTCGCTTTGTTATGTGCTTGTATTAAGCGGTCTACTTAGCGGTCCCCCGACGCTAAGACGCTTGGATTATTTTATTTTTGGTTTTTTAGAGGTCTTTTGTGTCGGGGGTTTTTTAAATTTTAAATTTAATTTTTATTTCATGCTTTTTAAACTTATATTGTTTTATCCTTGACTGTCCCAATACTGGGCATAGGCTTCCCCCATTGCTTCCACTTTTCTCGGTGTTGCGTGTCATCTCGCCAATTAACGAAAACAGCAAAAATTAAAAAAAAAAAACTTTCTGGGGAAGGGGGGGGGTTTGCACCCACCCCTCCTGGCAATGCCCATGGTGACAAGTGACAATATTTCACCAGACCTGTGGAAATTGCTAATTTCCCTTCAACTAGAAAAGAGGTGATGGCCTTCAAACGGCTGATCAGATTTTATTGAAACATAGCTAAGAACACTCTCGATTAAAACACCCTTTCAAACGAAACCAATTTTATCAAAATCGGTTCATCCGTTTAGGAGCTACGATACCACAGACAGACACACAGATACACAGATACACACGTCAAACTTATAACACCCCTCTTTTTTGGTCGGGGGTTAAAAACAGAATTCTATTTTGTCCGTCAGACAGGTATTTTTGGACACGTATTTTTGGTTTTATCAAAATATCAAAAAATTACTTAGTTAAAGCTCACTAAAGTTGGAGAGTGGGGGCTCACTACGTCACAAGTAGGTATAAAAATTACCTACACGTGACGTCATGCGCCATTTCAACTCAATATATCTCCGTAATTTTACGACCACGTGAAAAAAGAAAAAAATACGTGTCCAATACTTTTCAATAAACTACCCGACAGACAAAGAAAAAAAAAATTGATCATTCCTACTGCTTAGGGAGGTGTACCTAATAGTACGCCAGTCATGTTTGAGTCCCATGTCATAGGGACGAGCCTATTGTCGTCGACCTCGCACTAATACCAACTACGTGGCTGTTGTCTCTGAGAAATTTCTGATGGAAAAACTCTTTTACTTTGACTCCGACCTGGGAATCAAAACCCACAACCTCATGCTCAGCACTCACGCTTGCGACCAGTATACAAGGTGTTGTTTTGCATCCTCGTCAAATTCAAGGAGGTAACTATGCTTATGATTTTCACCCGAATCAATAATGAAATGATTAGGTCTTTTTTTTCTTATTTTCGAAAATTATTTCAAGAAAAAATATTTTTGGAAATCGGTAATTGTCAACCAGGTGTATATTAAACGCAGCCCGTCTGAATCTCGCCCTATAACCGCGCTTCCACACATAATCTGAAACGTTTATTCGATCATTTCTTATTCCCTAAACCACGTTAAGGGGGTTATTCTGAAATACTGACCAACTTAAACAACCAAAAAAATCTGACTTTATTATTATTTATCTAGATACCTTTTATATAGATAGACTTTATTTTAATTGATTATTTACGTATGTCTTTTGTAACAACCTCCTGAATTTTGACGAGTATGCAAAACAACACCTCGTATAGATCTACATATGGATGAATCTAAAGATATCTTCTACATGCCTTGGTCTTGTTATGTATTTGAATAAGTAAGGATGGTAGCAAGTGATGTTTTTGTAGTTTCTGCCAATTCTTATGGAAAAAAGTGTGAATATATGAATGTATTTTTATTTCTTGGCTGATAAGTATTAATTTATCTCAAGGTTGTATTGTATTGGGCTTTGCCTTAATACGTTGTAGCGGCTTGTTAATATAAAAAATTACCAATAACATAATAATGTTCATGCTACTATTATATAACAATGATCTTAAAAAAACACATACACACCAAAATTTAACAATCTTTAAATAAAGATTTATATTTTTGATGTAGTAACTTTAGATTTTTCTCCTACCCTTTTAGCTGGAATTGCAACTGTGCTAAACACAATTTGGCTTGACTTCTATTCGTGAATATGATTGGCAAAAACACTTAGTGCACGCCACGGCACCAAGTGCACCAGTGCACTTGGCGCTTGCATCAGCGCCGAAATATCGGGACCTCAAAACAAAGAGAAACATGGTAAATATCCAATTTCCAGTGTTGTTGATAGTGTCAACGATTGTTATTCTTGCACTGATATTTATTATATATAAGTATATTCCTATTCATACACATAATTCATGACACAAAGTACCTACATAGGTACCTACTAAACTGTTTTTCGTCCGTCACGTCATTATCTTGGGTCCAGTTGATCAGCGTCTGGCACTAGCTGTTCGCCAGTTTGTTGAACTGGGCCTTCTTGGCGCAGCCGTGAGACACACAATATTATCTTTTTCTGTTTAGTTTTAAGTTTTTGTTTTTGTTTTGTGCCCTTGTGGCATGTGCCAAATAAATTTGTTTTCTTTCTTTCTTCTTAATAAGGTCTACCACTCACAGACTCACCCCATTCATTCGGCAGATGCGGCTGCTTCCTCAGCCACTCCTTGATGACTGCCAAGTCCTGGTCCCGTGTGTCCACATTCTCATTGAGTTCCAACTTGATCCTCTCCCACATCTCGCCTTTGGGCTGCACCAGCACTGAAGCTGACGCCATCTTAAATTCTGGAAAAGATAAAGGTTTTGTCAGTTGTGTTTGTGATTGTGTACTTCAGCGGTCAAATTTTATATTGACTTTCACCCGAGACCTCTAACTTTGGTAGTAGGTAGTAGAAACTGTCGGGTAAACTCTAACGTCCTACGTTTTAATTTGGATTTTTCCAACTTTTCGAGGTTTGTTAGTGCTTAACCTGGTGATGTACCATAACGTCTTAAAACATTATCGTTCCATTCTTATTCCAGAGTGAAAAAGAGACAGAGCTTTACAAGTCATCTAGCTTCATCTCTTTCCCACTCTGGAATAGGAATGGAACAATAGTGTTTTATGCGTCATAGTAACCCCCCTGGAGTCGAGAGTTTTTATACCGCCTGTGGTATTCTGACTTGGCTTTACGCTGACGACAAATATGTCTCGGCCATTTTGGTTTGATTTCGTCACGAACCTGGAGTCGAGAGTTTTTATGCCGTCTGTGGGATTCTGAGTTGGCTTTACGCCGACGAGAAACATCTCTCAGCGATTCTGGTTTGATTTCGTCACGATATTTTCTTTCACCGAAGCAAGTTATAATTATACGTTGTTATTTTTGATAATACATTAATCCGAAAAATCAGAGGTGCCTGTCTTGTTAGAACTTGAGATCTAGAACTTGGCAATCCGACTGTCACACAACTATCGCTGGGTAATATCAAAAATAATTGTACATTCAGACATGCTGAAATGTCCATGGTAGGTCCTATCGAAATGATGCGTATATTTTATAAAACCAGTTATGATACGTAGACATTCAGAATTAGAGATGAATAATATGAATTTCAGAGCATAATAAAGCATATAGTTTTTAAAATATACATTATTGTTTTGGGGTATATCACATTTCTCCCATGTAAAAAATGATGTCCTCGAAGACTTGTGCGTTACAAAAATGCCTCTAGTTTTTTTGCGTGCTACAATCTCATTAATTCAAGCTAAAAATTAACTTCAGTATTATAAAGGCTATCTAGAACCTGCATTATTTTTTAAAAATTATAAAGAAATAGATAATTACCTTAAATCAAATCCGCGTCCACGATTTTTGTCATTTTTGTTATTCTATTTTGTAACACCAATATTTGGTAGTTTTTAAAAAGTGGAGTCGGCATTACTATGTTTTTTGTTAGCAGCCAATCACGTAGCACTAACAAGTGACAGTCGGCCATTTTGCAACGTGCGTTTTTCTGATTGCAGTGTGCCTAAGTCAGTGGTGAATTTTTTCAACAATTATACTTTCCTTTTGTGTGCTGGTCTGCTCAGCACCTGGTAAGTTATTTATTTACTATTAGACCATTTAAATATTGTATTACTCTCGTCTAAATCAAAAGTAAACAACAATTTTATCTAAGCAGCTTTATTGATTTTTAATTCGTTTGAGATTATATTCAACACGTGTTTTATATTCCTTTTTGTTACAATTTGTTACAAAGTTTTGTTACGTAACAAAAATGAGTTAACAAAAAGGAAGTAAGGATGATTTTATACTGTGTAGTTTATTACAAAACAAAAAAAAAAAACTAGCAATGCTTTCACCTTACCTACTAGGAATAGTAGATGAAAGGAAAGTATCAATTTACTAATGTTATTTTTATAGTTTTACTCGTGTTTACCCAACTTGTTTCAACCGGCCGTGCCATCACCGCTGTGTTTTGAGTTTATGACTAAGATCTGATCGAGATTGAAACTAATACTTATGGCAAATAATTAATGAATACGTTAGTAAAATGTTTAATTCTACCTGACATCAAATTAATCATGTCTCACGAAATGTTCTTAATACGAAAATATGTGAAAATATTGCTATGTTTTTTCTAATTTTCGCTTTTAATCCCAGATAGTAATCTAAGATTTGTTCTAGAAAAAATGCCCATGACACCTGCAGAACGACAACGCAATTACCGAGAACGACTGAAACAAAACGATCCCGAAAAATATGAAGAAATTCGTAAAAGAAACTTGGAAAGATTGTGTGTTTGTGATTTAAAAGTTTTTATCAAGAGCTGTTTTTTATTATTATTATGTTCAGATATAACTTAGCCAAGTTGTACCTAACTAGTTGAGTTATTATGTGATTGATAATAAAAAATAAAAAACGAACGGAAAGTTTCCTGACTTGATGAAACATAGTAAAGTAGTACCAATTTTCAAATCAGGTTGTAAGAGTGATCCCTCTAATTATAGACCTATATCTGTGCTTCCAGCATTGAGTAAAATCTATGAAAAAATCATGCTGGACCAGATGTTGTCACACTTCAATTCTAATAGGATACTGCATGGTCAGCAGTTTGGTTTCACGAAGGGTAGGTCGACAACGGACGCGGGAGTAAAACTCATCAGTTACATTTTGGAATCCTGGGAGAAGTCCCAGGATGCTATTGGCATCTTCTGTGACCTCTCAAAAGCGTTCGACTGCGTCGACCATAACACACTGATCTGTAAATTACACCACTACGGAATTCGTGGACAAGCTGCTGATCTTGTTCTTTCTTATTTATCAAACAGGCAACAAAAAGTAAATGTAAATGGGGCGACGTCCTGCGGGTCTATAGTCAAGATGGGCGTGCCCCAAGGTTCAATTCTCGGTCCTTTCCTGTTTCTTGTTTATATTAATGACCTCCCTTATATGATGGCCAAATTTTCGGATATAATTCTATTTGCTGATGACACCTCGCTAATTTTTAAAATTCATAGAAAAGATACGGACGTCTTACATGTCAACGAAAGCTTAACTATTCTCTCAAAATGGTTCGCAGCCAACAATCTTTTACTGAATACGAATAAAACAAAATGTCTTAAGTTTTCTTTACCAAATGTACCACAACGTGACCTAAATTTAAATCTTGACGGCAAAAAACTTGATGTCATAGCGGAAACTGTATTCTTGGGGATTACTATCGATTCAAAACTGCAGTGGGGCGCGCACATTAGAGCTCTTTCGGGAAGGTTAAGCTCAGCTGCCTATGCAGTTAGGAAAATAAGGCAGTTAACCGATGTAGCCACAGTTAGGTTAGTATACTACGCTTATTTCCATAGTATTATGTCCTATGGCATTCTGCTGTGGGGATCGGCAGCAGACGTTGAATCAATTTTCATACTGCAAAAGAGGGCAGTCCGCGCCATCTATAAAATGGGTCCTCGCGAGTCCCTCAGAGAAAAATTTAAAGAAATCGATATACTGACTCTGCCTTCACTCTATATTTTAGAATGTATTTTATATGTCCGCAAAAACCGAGGACTTTTCAAAATTAGAAGCGACTTCCATAATATAAACACGCGCAGTAAACACGAAATTGTAATACCAAAATTTAGATTAACAAAAACTAGCAAGTCATTTCTTATAAACAGTATACGCTTTTATAATAAGTTGCCGAAGTCAGTTACAGAACTGACCGATGGAAAGTTTAAAAATTATATCAAACGTGTCCTAATTAAAAAAGCATATTACAAAATTAAGGACTACGTTGAAGATAGAGAAGTTTGGCCTGAGCCCCTACGCACATGCGGCTTCCCTGGTAGCTCATAAAACGGCACAAATGTGTGGATGTCTCTAACTATTCTCAATCTTATTTTTATTTTGTTTTTTTTTTTTTTTTACTTTTTTTTTTTTTTATTTACTTTTTTCCATTATTTTTAATCAGATGTTTTACAATAGTTTCTTAATCATTACACCATTTTGTTTAGAATAGTTACAGCACGGATGACAACATTTGTGTCACTTGTTTAATCTATATGTCTTTTTGCAATATCTTTTTTTTTTTTTTTGTATAGACTCTTTTTCTTATTTACCGATTGTTTGTAAATGTATGGACATTGTAGGCCTTATAGATTCCTAGATCCTTGGTAACTTTTTATCTTGTTCTACGTTTTGTAGTAAGCAACGACTTATTGTCGGGCCTACGATGTCCACTCATACTTAAGTGCCACTGCTGTAACATAGAAAAATTGTAAAGCCAAATTATTTTAAAAGAGTATCCATGGAGTTTCTTGCCGGTTCTTCTCCATAGGAAACGACCAACCCGAACCGAGCACCTTTTTGTCGACGTTTTACAAGTGCCCATGTAGGCCTATGTGAAATAAAAATATTTTGATTTTGATTTTGATTTTGAAACCTATTTTGTTTTGATCATAGTGTGAAATTGCCCGATTAGTTCCTTTTTGTAACACTTTTCATTTTTGTAGAGAAATTCATTTTTGTTTCTTTTTGGTGACTGTACAATTTATTTTGATATTACCCCGTATCACTGCTTATGGTATTTTTGGAGGTGGAAGATACTGTTATCACAAAAAAATCGACAAAAATAAAATAAAAAGTCTCTTATTGATTATAGCGAGTGTCCATGCTTTGGGAAAACATTTTTAACTGGTAGATGCGTAAGCACACCAACAGCCAGATGGGTGAAAATCTACATACCAGGGAAACATGGCATGGGACTGTTATACGTTAAATGGTGGACAAAACAATCCTACAGTACGGTGGTGAAAACAAAAGATAATCAGTTAGGTTAGTCATAGTCCTGACTAATCAGGGTGTGACGAAGATGTTCACAATGTTGGTATATTCACCAAGATAAGATAACAGCTATAATATTATACAAAAAACCTTTACTTCATCATCATTCCTGCTGCCATTGTCCTTATACTTGGGGTCGGTGCAACACGTTTTCTTAATCCATCTTTTCTTTGGCCTTTACTTAGTCTATTTTATCTACTATCACAAATTAATACTATTACACAGATTAGTTGACACTTCCCGTGACCCAAGAGCTGGCTTTTACCTTGGCCAGAGGCTTAGCGTTACTATACAACGTGGCAAGGCTTCCAGTCTCTTGGGGACATTACCGTTTGACAGCGTTAAGGAGGAGTTCCTTTTTTTTGTGTAATGCTAAGTTAGTTTTACGTTAGGGTATTTTCATTTTTTTAAAAGACTTGCTGCTGCCCGCGTCTTCGGTCGCGTTTAAATATTGATGTGTTTTTCAGGGATAAATTATACATAATTATAAACCTTCCTCTTTAATCATTCTGACAATTGATGAAATCCGTTGCGTAGTTTAACAGATATAAACGTACAGACGGCTGGAAGCGACTTAGTTTTCTACTACACTCAGCGGCACAGAATATGGCCCAAACATATACATACCGATAACAAGCGATTTCGGTATCACGTAAGAAAATTTCAAGTGGCAGTTGTTTTTGTTAATTATAGAGGTTAAGCACAAATAAAAGTTTATTTGTTTAATTCCTACAACACTTAACGTGAGCTGGTTACTGGAACGCACGAAACACGGGTGAGTTAAAATTCGATATTAAAATGGCCATGCATTATATCTTTATTGATTTCATTCATTTTTTTTTTTTTATTAAAACTCCGAGCTTAACCTCTCGATTCTTTTATTTGTAAAATTTTGTATTTTTGTAAAATTTTAAGATAAGTTATTTTTCTTTAAATTAATCATTTGCATTTAAGATTCGAATAAACATAATATTTTAAGTTTTACAACAACAAAAAAAAACCTGTTAAGATATTATATTTTATAAATTAAATTAAAGGATAATAATGATATCTATTTACAAATAATTTAATTATTTGACGTGCCTTGGAAAGCACGTTAAGCCGTTGGTCCCGGCTGTCATTTGTAGATCTTTGTCAGTCGTTACGAGTAGTCAGAAACCAAAAAGTCTGACATCCAGTCTTACCAAGGGGTATCGTATTACCCAGTTAATAGGTTGTGAAGGTGAGATAGGCAGTCGCTTCATGTAAAATACTGGTCAGCTGCATCTGGTGACACTGGAAGCCGACCCCGGGATAGTTTGGGAAAAGGCTAGGCAGATGATGATATCTAATTACACATCTACCAAATGAGGTGATTTTTTTGTTTTCATCAACAATTTTTTGCTTACCTTTTCCGTAGACCACCAGAACACACTCTTCGACTAATAACTTAATACTAATCTACCGTATCAGTTGTAATATCTGCCAAAAGGGAACTTTATCATTTATATTCATACTTTTACAACACATAATAAGTATTGCCATTATCTAAACGATAAGGGTAATCGAAATGATGTGTCACTTCCGAAATGACGGGCTGTAATATCTATGTAATGTCTTTTCACTGTTGTTTTACCTCAGGCAGCTGCAGTCCAATAGAAACTTTATAGTACTTTTCATTAAGATCACTAAAACTTGACAGTCTTATAGTATGAAAATCTTTGAGAAACAAAGATAAGATTTTACTGGGAAGATTTTATTGGGCAAAAAGCTCGACACAATGGGCGCCAAACGATGGACGGCATCGCCGGCCTAATATGAGGTGGCGAGACGACGCGTACATTAAAGGCTGGTTCCAGTTAGCGTGGAACTAAAACGCTTGGAAGGAGAGGCTTTTGCCCAGTGGGACAGTATAAAGATTTTGACAGCGACGTGAGGTAAAGTGATTGTGAATGAACTGTAATGTGCACAGTGATGTTTTGGTGGTTAAGGTCAAGTGCATTGCGTGTATTGGAGGTACATGGTAGTGAAGTTTGTAAGTTAGTGAAAGCTTTTAAATGTACCAGCACAGATTACCAAGTCTAGGTACAATGTTCGATTTTCTAGGAAGAATCCGGCTCGAAGGACCGAAATATGGAATTTTTCGGAAAATGGATTGGAATAGTCATAGTCATAGTCATTTATTCATTAGCAATAATTCGCATTTGAATTTACACAGTTTTATAATAATGTTATAATAAAATAGTAATTATGAAGTTAAAGATAATGATTAAATATAATAATTAACATTTTGGTATCAATAAATTTTAGATTACATCAGCATCATTATAAGTATAATAAATTAGACAAATTGGTCAATAATTTTCAAAAATAATAAATCACAATAATACCTAAAACATCATTCGTGGATTACAATTTATAGTTCTTCGATATCATAGAGACACTTGTTCAATAGAAATTTTTTCAAGTTACTTTTAAAAGCGCTAGTGTAAATAATGCTTTTTATTTCTAAAGGCATCCTGTTAAATAATTTCACAGCTTGGTATCGAACCAAACTACTACTATTTGGTAATAACATCGCCACAGCTGTTGAAACCACCACCTGCATATCCTTTTCCCAACCGAATGCAGTTAAATACCACTAAATTACAAGGAGCGACTGCCTATATGACCTCCGCAACCCAGGTAGTTATACCGTACACCTTGGTAAGACTGATTGTCAGTCTTTTGGCCACCTGTAACGACTGTCAAAGATCTACAATTGACAGGCTGTACCAACGGCTTATCGTGCTTTTCGAGGCTCGGAGGAAACTCGGAAGAGTTTGACAGACCCCTCCTCACCTCAGGGCGAGGATATACATTGAGGATTCGATCACGTCGAGAAAAAAAGGTTATAATTATTCATGGGGGATTCGTCCAGTAGTGTTTCCGTGAAAAAGTAAAAACATGAATACATGTCGACATAGTTTCGCATTTAAAATACTAGTAAAATGATACAACTTGTTTCGTTTAATTTAATCTATTGAAATTAGGTTATTTATATGTTATTTCTTCAGAGAAGCGTAGTTTTTAAAAACCATACGATTTTTCTACATAATCATGTACACACTGCGGCACATCAAGCTTTAATTTCCAGTATAACATGGCCCCCCTTCTTATAAATTTCCAATAACATGAGAGATCCGCTTAAACTGGCTATAATACCAGATAGGTATCTGGAGACGCCAGTGCCGGAGTCGGGTGACCTTTTCAAGGCACCTGTTCAACGACAATGGAAATTAATAAAATTATCTCTATCACTATAATAGTACCAGTCTGTTATTATCACGCGGTGCAAAGGTCTCTTGAATACAAGAAGACACCAGCACGAAGATATTATTAAAAACAAGTTGTGTTTTAATAATATCTGCGTTTCTTCTTTACTCACGAACTTTTATCGTGTCAATTGGAAAATGGAAATAAGAGTAGAAGAAGACCAAAGAAACGATGGATAGACTGTGTGTAAGAGAAGAGTGGTCTAATGAGAAGACGAGTAATAGAGTAGTATGGAAGAAGAAGACATGCTGCGCGGACCCCAAATAAATTGGGATAAGAACAGAAGAATGATGATGGAACATACTGTCATTGATAAAAGAAAAAAATAAAGAGAGCAGGCAAGCAGCAGTCGCTTTCAAAGCGTTTCATTTTTCTACGATTTTCAACAGGATTTAGCTATTATTCAGAGATTTATACAGGCGTAGTCATGGAGTTCCTTGCTGGTTCTTCTCCATAGGAAAACGACCAACCCGACCCCTGCACCAATCTGTTGACGTATCTGAAATAAAATATTTGTATTTGGTGTTTCTGCTCTTTGCCGATCTTGGGCGATCGTGCAGTATCTACGCGGTGGATACGCAGCGACCACGTGGTGTCTACGCAAACAACACGTCAGAGCCTACGCTCTTTACCACCTCGCAAACGTTATAATTAATTTTATTTTTATTGCTAACGATAAGGCGTCGTTCGCACCAAACGTATTGTCCGCCGCTGACTGTGAGCGCGTGTTACGCAGTTTATCTCTTTTCCAATATAGAGTGACTGGTAATAAGTGACCGACACCTAAACACGTGATTGTACTCATGATAACAACAACTTTCCCTATAAAACGTTTTTTAATACTCATTCTCTTTTATCACAATAACACAACAGCCGTATGACATTCGCGCGCTCGCGCCTGTAACCAATCAGCTGTTAGCTGCGTGATGCCGTTCTATCTCAATACTATCGTACCGTGCAACAGTGGGTAGGCAGAGCACCCGTACGGATCCCAAGCCCGCTCCGTAAGCTGCCGCTAGCAGCCGCTTCATACGGCTGTTGTGTTATTGTGATAAAAGAGAATGAGGAATTAAGTAACGGTCGCTAATTAACAGTCACATATTTAACTTCTCGTTCACACCGAGCCGACTAACTGTACGCACACCTTTAATACCTCTATAGAGAGAGTATACCCACTGTCAGCGGCGGATAAAATACGTTTGGTGTGAACGATGCCTAAAACTATGAAAGACTCTAGGATTTGATATGACGCAGTCAAAGTAATGATGTGGCCCGTAGTATGACAACAATACAACTATTATATTAATCTGCTAGGACGTGTTACGATCTTTGATCCGGTATGTATGATATGTATTTACGTCATAATTATTAGTATGTATTAATGTGCTCTTAAAGTTTCAAATACTGTAGGTTTGATAAATCATTTTTGTAGATCCGTATTAAATATTGAATAATAATAATATCTTTGTAACGTATTAACATACATCCTACTGTTAAAATCTCATTCGTTTTTATTTTAATAAAAATCTTTTTTGTATCGTACAAGATAAATAAATGAATAGATGGATTAAAATACGCGAACACATTAATAGTATTACCGTCAACGTTAATTTGTAAGGTATTATTGTAAGCAGAAAATACCAATAAATAAACAGATGATTTCCGTATGAAACACAAAAACTTTTGTGGTGAAGTAAGTTTTAAACTTCTTTACACAACGGCTTACCTTGCGTATAGAAGCATTTTGATTTGAAATTATCATGATTGTAAGTATTTATTTTATTTAATTAAAAAAAAAAACGATGTATGCTAAATTAATTAATGAACGGCACACACAGATTAACCCTGAAAGGTTTGCGTTGTGTGTAAATAATCAACATGTTATTTATTATAAGCATTTTGGAAATAAAAAAAGAAAAGAATTAAATCTCATTATAGCAGATTCCTAATGACCAAGTAAGGCTGTTGTTGAAATATAACATATCATCACGCCTATAATGTTCGAACGGTATGACAGAAATGTAGACGTACCTATTATAGTGCACTGACATTTCAACAATGTTTAGGTCCCATGTGATGGGGGCGGAGCTTATTGCCAGCTTAATATCCTCTTGCTGAACATTTCTGACGTAAAAATCCAATAACACTATGTATCGGCATTTGAAATCAAACCCAAAATCTTCTGCTCAACTGTAGCGCTTCCAATATTTTTTTCTCATTTGATATTATGTTGCAGAATTATTCATTCATGTATTCATTTTTATTCAGATGACCCATTGGGTTACTAACAATATTCTTAATCTATGTTAGTACTTAACTAAAAACACAGACAATGTACAGGTGACAAGTGACGTCCCCAACGAGCTGTCATGCCTCCCGACTATGGCGCTCAGAATGCTCAGACTGGGTGCTGCCACGGAGTCTGTTTAGCAGCGAGGCCGCTTTCTTACGCCGTAAAGCATCGAAACAGTTGGTACGAGCCGCAGCGAACATCGAAGATACGCCACAGAACCGAGGCAGACGCAACAGCACCCTAATCGCGTTGTTCTACTGGATCCGCAGAGCATTGTAGGTGTTTTGGGGGTGTAGCTGAACCACAGGCTCCCCGAGTACAGTGGCATGCAATATGCTTTAAACAGCGTTACTTTGACTGCGCCTGTACATCGGAGGAACCGGCGTGTCGTGCAGTAACTTGTTTCTTATTTCCTGTTCCAATTTCAAAATCACTAGTAAAAAAACTACCTTTTGAATGTCTAGCTCTAGGTAGTAAAGTTACCCACACACAACGACAAAGAACTCTTTCTGCTTATACCTGATTACACCAGTCTATTCACAGCAATTCCTAGTACTTGCAGGTGATCAATATACTTCACTGTTTTCGCAACAAGTTAACCAAGTGAGCGGAACTAGTATTTTGGTTGCGACACCCGATTTAACAGGTCGCTATATCTAGCAGGCTGGTCTATTTATTTTTAGGGTTCCGTAACCAAAGCGTCAAACGGGACCCTATTACTAACACTTCGCTGTCCGTCCGTTCGTCCGTCCGTCCGTCCATCTGTCACCAGGCTGTATCTCATGAACCGTAATAGTTAGCCAGTTGAAATTCAAACAGATTATGTATTTCTATTGCCGCTATAATAACAAATACTAAAAACAGAATAAAATAAATATTTAAGGGGCTCCCATACAATAAAGTGTTATTTTTGCTCTTTTATAAATAATGGTACGAAATCCTTCGTGAGCGAGTCCGACTCGCACTTGGCCAGTTTTTTATGTCTGTGGATATGTCGCAACCGGTAAATTCCTTGGGTTAAATGTGTATGTTAGGTACTTAAGTTTTTGAGCCTTAATTCTATGTTGTAATATTTAGGATTTCGTTCACGGAAAATGTGAATGTGCTCTTTAGGCCGAGTTCGTTTACGTACTGAAAATCAAATGTTGCCTTAGTAGCCCACTTAAATAAAAGTGAGAATCTTGGTGCACGCTTTTTAATTGTTTAATTTAGTGTTCTTAAGACGTTTTGTTTTTACATTTGTATAGATTATTTTTCAATTACCATTTTTTGTGAATGTGTGGACATTGTAGGCTCTGTAAATTCGTAGTTTTTTTTTTCTTGTGCTACTTTTTGTAGTATTTAACGACTTACTGTCGGTCCTACGCGGTCGTCCCATACCTAAGTACTTACGCTGTAACATTCAAATATTGTATAAACCAAATGATTTTAAAAGAGTAACCATGCAGATTCTTGCCGGTTCTTTTTCATAGAAAACGACCAACCCGAACCGTGCACCTTTTTCGACGTTTTTTATTGCCCAAAATATTTTGGTTTTTAATTTTGTTATTTCCTACAGAAAGGAAATTTTTCGATATAAAGTTACCACTGCTGGGACAAAAGCGTCCTCTCTCCTCATGTCTTAAAAACTATGGTTCTGGGACGTATGTCGATTGTTCATGATGTTTCCGCCATATTTGATATTTTTCTAGTCTAAGGCCCCGGTTCCACGAAATAAAAACGAGAGGAGAGGAGATAGGTTTTAAACCATCAATAAACCACCTGTTGAATTTAGTAATTAACCGTTCTCGCCTACATCATCATCATCATCATCAGCCTATATTGTTCCCACTGCTGGGATGCAGGCCTCCTCTCTATGAGAGGGAATGGGCTGTAATCCACCACGTGGGCCCAGTGCGGGTTGGTAGATGTCACATGTCTTCGAATTTTTAGTTCTAGGACATGCCGGTTTCCTCACGATGTTTTCCTTCACCGTTTTGAGAGCAGCGGTGATGAAATAAATTACACAAAGTATTTCGCCTGCCTGGGTTCGAACCTACGACATACTGCTCGTAAGTCGGGGCTGCTACCACAGGGCCACCACTGCTCTCGCCTACGCGTAGCTTTAATAGTGAAAACAGTTGAGCAGGGAGCACAGGATATTTTTCATATATGATTAGGCCAGCCTCCTCACTCAGCAGCGTACAGCGAAGGCGAGACTCCTCAAACACCTCTGCTCTAGTCCAGCCAGTACGCATCTTCGCACAGCTTCGTGTGATATACCCTGGCTCCTAACCATCTACTCAACTTTTCGATTCGCAGATCTCCGCTTTGGTGGAGTCCGGGCTTCAAGCACTCCTCAAGCCTAACGAGATTCGAATTTAGAATCAGTTCGATTCATCAGTTTTTTTTTTATATCATCTTTCAACCATTTATTTGTATGAAGCTTAGAAAAATTCTAAACGTGACCGAATACTTGTCTGAAAATCATTTGGAGGAAAAAGGTCATGATGCTCTGTTTATCTACGTATCGATAAGATTTCGTGATCGATAAAATGATTGTACCTACCTACATGTCTGTGCATATTGCACGTTTCATGAAAGGATGACGCGATGAATCATTTAGATAAATACATTAATAACAATAACATTTAATCTAACAATTAAATAAATAGCACGTCGTAAAAGATTTATAGATAAGATTAACTAACAATAGAAACTTAATCAAATTGTTTTTTATTGGAGTTCGTGAGATAGAATTAATTTGGTGACATGTTTTATGAAAATACGACTGCAGAGGAATCGGTCCTGCGTTCGATCCGTAGGTCGCTCGAGTTATACAGGGTGACCCTCCAGTTATACAGGATGGGCTCCAGCTATCTTAACAGCACCTTTAGATGAAGGATATGACATAACATTACACTGCGCCAGTAATCTCGAAAGGGTTGGGCAGAGGTGTACGTAATAGTCAACCCACGGTTCATCCACGTTTAAGTCCCATGTAACAGGGGGCGAGTCTAATGCCATCAACCAATCTCGAATCTAGCCACCGTGACTGCTACTGAAAAATTCCTGAAGGAAAAACTCGCAAACATTTCGCCCGACCTGGGAGTCGAACCCAGGTCCTCATACTCAGCAGTCGTTCTTACGACCAATAGACCAAGGAGGCTGAAGGACGAAAGATATTAATTAATGTGAAGGTGGAGGACAAGATGCCGTCGTGGCGAAGATTGTGAGGGACTCGTACTGACTAAATCCACACCGGTGTCTCGCACACTTGCGTCGGGGGGCAGCGGGATCTAATGCGAATCCCACTGCCCCGGACTAGTGCCGGCTCGCTTGACATGTGCGGGCGCTCGCCCACTGGGGTAAGTCAGACCTCTCCGCTCTCCCCAGGGTGGAGGACATCCATCGAGGATTTCCACATGGTTAAAAAAAGGCTTCTATGACCAGTAGGTACTGTCTTGTGTGTTGGCATAATTGTTTGATACTACAAGGTGTTGTTTTGCATCCTCGACAAATTCAAGAGGTTGTCACAAAAGACATAACTAATCAATTTAAATTACGGTACCCAGTTAATCCTAACTAATATTATAAATGCGAAAGTAAGTTTGTTTGTTACCTTTTCACAACTAAACGGCTGATCGGATCTTAATGAAATTTGGCAAGTAGATAGATTTCAACCTGAGGAAGGACATAGGCTATATATCATCACGTTACGACCAAAAGGAGTGGAGCAGTAATGAAAAATGTTGCGAAAACGGGGAAAATGTGACGCAGACGAAGTTGCGCGAGACAGCTAGTTATTAATGAATGCTGCTTTTTTTCGTTATTTAAATTTGTCAGTATTTCAGAATAACCCCTTATCGTAGTTTAGGGAATAAGAGATTAACGAAAAAACATTTGAGACTGTTTGTATGAGTGAAAGCACGGTTATAGGTCGAGTATCAGACGGGCCGCATTTAAAACACGGGTGGTGTACACTTACCGGTTTCCAAAAATAAGAAAAAAAAATTAACTACTCATTTTATTATTGATTCGGGTCGGGAATCATTAGTATAGTTACCTCCTTGAATTGGACGAGGATGCAAAACAACACCTTGGATGTAATAATGAGAAATGGCTATTCGAGTTCCTCCTACTGTAATACAGGCTTGTTGTGAAAGAGGGTTTGATTGACCAGCATTTTTGCTGGTCACGATAATTTTGACAGACATTCAAAATGTATGAAGGACTAATAGAAAACCACAAACAATGCGTGCCTCATTTATTTCTGCTGATTACGCACGAGTTAGTGGACGGCGTGTTTTATCATGTTAATGTGCATAATTATAAATAGTCCTTATTTCAAACAAAACGTGTTAATTATGAGAATTCGATAACATTACACTATATAAATATTCAGAAGAGCCGTATTTTTTTTCTGTACATATAATTTATATTTTAAATATTTCTATATAAAATAATATTATAATAATATTATTATTATTTGAGGAGCTCGTGGCTAAATAATAACAGCCGCCCGGGTCGATCTTTAAGGTTAAGCCGTGCTTGCCGAGGTTGGTCCGTGGATGGGTGACCATAATTACATACTTACCGAGTTTCCTCCGTGCCTCGGAAAGCACGTTAAGCCGTTGGTCCCGGCCGTCATTTGTAGATCTTTGACAGTCGTTACGAGTAGTCAGAAGCCAAAAAGTCTGACATCCAGTCTTACCAAGGGGTATCGTATTACCTAGTTACTGGGTTGTGGAGGTCAGATAGGCAGTCGCTTCATGTAAAATACTGGTACTCAGCTGCGTCCGGTTAGACTGGCCAATAGACTGGCCAGTCACATCAAGGACTTCAATCTCATAGATTTTTATTTGAATATTGAATCTTCAAAATATCGGGAATTAAAAATAAAGTATAGTAAGTGTGAAGAATACTGAACGATACTAGCTGCTGTCCGCGACTTTGTTCGCGTGGGAATTTTGACGGGTTTTATGTGTATGAAAAATAGATGTTTGTCGATTCTCAGACCTGCCGTTTCGGAGGGGTTTGATAACAAACACTGAGACATGAGAATTTTATATATTAGATGATCTTGAGGAAACCGCAAACCGGTTTTCTAGGACCGAAAGTCTGTACCAAAAGTTTGAAGACATGATGTGACATCCACAAACCCGTACTGTCCCCACGTGGTAGATAACAGCCCACTACGTCTATGACACTTCTATGCTAGCGTT
This sequence comes from Cerastis leucographa, assembly GCA_963082945.1. NCBI lineage: Eukaryota > Metazoa > Arthropoda > Insecta > Lepidoptera > Noctuidae > Cerastis > Cerastis leucographa. Next base: position 12,984,487 of record OY720365.1, on the reverse strand, counting down.
GGCAACATTATGCTTTAAAAACTTTTTTACAAAAAAAAATAACCGACTTCCATAAAACACTAAAAAGTGGCAAATAATTAGTTAGTTAGTTTCGGCAGTCGGTGACTTGTTTGTTTCATTTACTTTTTTTCCACCGACTTCCGAAACTAACTAACTAATTATTTGCCACTTTTTAGTGTTTTATGGAAGACGGTTATTTTTTTTTTTGTGAAAAGTTTTTATTTTAGCCTTTTCAGTTGTGGTATCTCACTTTAATCCACCAGCACATCGTCCATACATACGACAAAGGTCAAAATGCATAATAAAGAGGATGACTCAAAAAGTACCTAAGCAAAGATAATAAAATTCATATGGCTCCACCGGGCAAGCTTTCTCTACCAAATGAATGAAAAATCGTCTAAATCGGTCCAGTAATCACGGAGAAATCGGTGTACATACGTGAAAAATTTACTTATAAAAAAAATGTTAATAAAAAAATTTATGGGACCAAATGGCAGGTATTCCACATCAAACTAAAGAAGAATCACGCAAATCAGATCATAAGTCTCAGCGTAATCGGTGTATACACCTGGAAAGAGCATACCGTTACAATTCCAACAAGCCCAAACACAGCTAAGATTCATTGCCTTGTTATGGAGTTCCGAAGCCTGTCTCTTGGATTCATCATCAGATCTAATAGTACAATGGTTCTTATTGGACGCAAATGCTTCACTTGTTGTAGAAAATACCAAAATCACTGTACGTTTTCCGAACAAACACATATATTATAAATGCGGAGGTAACTCTAGTTGTTCGTTTGTTACCTTTTAACGATTAAACGAGAGATCGGATAGTAATGAAATTTGACAAGGATATAGATTATATCCTGTGGAAGTGCATACGCCAGCAGGTCAAGTCAGCAGGTCAACCAACCCTGAACCGTATACTTTAACGATAAGGTTGAAAATCTGACAGATTGTTGTAGCTTGATGTGCTGTCGTCTGTACATATATCTTTTATTTCCTCACAAATATAGTCATCAACAATTAATTGCACATGGACAAACTCCCGGGAAACATAGTTCTTAACGTAAGTATAATTTGGAAATGCAAGGAAAATCTTACACTTGATTGTGTTTTTTACCTGATTGTCATTTTGATATTATAAAGCGTAATGTTGATTAAGTTATTATAGTAGACGTAATTATTAACATCCACGTACTAATATAATAAACTGAATCTTAAGTGTGAAATATATCCCATGCGGTTATACGATTGTAAAAGAACAATAGGTGATTGGTTAAGATCTCTAACATATGAAGAAACAAAAAACATTTTGATCAGGATAGGCTAACATGCTGGATAATTATACATACACACACGCACGCACAAACACACACACACACGCACACAAACACACACGTATGCACTCATAAATACACACCTACGCACATACAAATACGTGCGCTCCTCACACATTGAGAGCTGCTTAACTATCATTTAATTTCTGCTTTAGTTTTTTTTTCCGTTCTAAGACTTCTCATACCATTTAAGGGAAGAGCGACACAGCCCCAACACAAGTACTATTGTAACTTACCGGGGCTGCCTCATTTTATGTAAGACACAATGTTTGAGAAGAAATAAATATTTTTGTATTTTCTTTTTATTAAACACTAGCTGTCCCGCGCAACTTCATCTGCGTCACATTTTCCCCGTTTTCGCAACATTTTTCTTTGCTGCTCCGCTCCTATTGGTCGTAGCGTGATGATGTAGCCTATGTCCTTCCCCAGGTTGAAATCTATCTTCTTCCCAAATTTCATTTAATTCCGATCAGCTATTTAGTCGTGAAAAGGTCACAAACAAACAGATTGACATTCGCATTTATAATATTGGTATGGATGAAGTATTTTCAGAGGACTATGTCCAACAGTGGACTATTGTTGGCTGATAGATGATGTTTATTTTTCTGCGGGGTGTAAGGCATACCGACCCGAAAACGCCAAAAACTTACAACACGTAGTCAGTTCATCGTTCTGAACCCCCCACATAGATTTTTTTCTTCTATAATCAAAAAAAGAATTTGCGGTTCCATACATTTTGAGCGTGTTGGTATTGCACTTTTGTAGGAAACTTCCTTCGATCAATATTGATCAAAGAAAACTTAAGAATGGTTTACTGAGTACGTGGGAAGCGTATTCGCGTCGGAGCCCCTTACACACCGTATAGGTAGGTAGGTATACTTATCGTATCTAGCTATCGTCACAGCTAATATAAAACTGGATTTGGTATTTTATTGTTCAAGTTCAAGTTTATGTATGATAATTTCGGAAAGTAATAGGCTGTTTTCATGAATAATAACATAGTTAAATGTCATGTCATGAGAGCAGTGGTAGCAGCCCCGACTTACGAGCAGTATGCCGTGGTTTCGAACCCAGGCATGCGCATTACTTTGTGTAATTTATTTCATCACCGCTGCTCTAAAAAACGGTGAAGGAAAACATCGTAAGGAAACCGGCATGTCCTAGAACTGAAAATTCGAAGAAATTGTGACATATACCAACCCGCATTGGGCCCGCGTGGTTGATTACAGCCCATTCCCTCTCATAGAGAGGAGGCCTGCGTCCTTGCAGTGGGAACATTATAGGCTGCTGATGGAATGTCATGCTTAAAAAACCAGCATTTCTACTTTAAAAAAAAACTCCATAAATTAAAAGATAGATTCAATTTAACTAACACTTCTTTCATACAATATTTTTTTTAAATATCTAATCAATAAATAAGGAATTTTACGTTTTTTAGGGTTCCGTACCCAAAGGGTCAAACGGGACCCTATTACTGAGACTTCGCTGTCCGTCCGTCCGTCGGTCCATCTGTCACCAGGCTGTATCTCATGAACCGCGATAGGTAGCTAGTTGAAATTTTTACAGATTATGCATTTCTGTTGATGCTATAACAACAAATACTAAAAACAGAATAAAATAAATATTTAAGGGGGCTCCCATACAAAAAAGTGATTTTTTTGCTCGTTTTTATAAATAATGGTACGGAACCCTAAGAGCGCGAGTCCGACTCGCACTTGGCCGGTTCTTTTGTTTTTGTCAAGACAGTTAGTTTTTTTGAATAGCTAGTTATATTATATATGTAGATTGGTAGGTATTATGATTGATTAGTTTATTTTAACGATAAACCCTTTGACGTAAATGGGACTGTTTTGTTTAAATTATCAATTATGTACAGCGTGGTTATTTAATCTGAATCGTTTGTTTTTGGACGAATATTTATTTTTTTACTATTTTGGCAGAAATGCGCGTGAACAAATATTAAAAAAAACCGTGGTAACGTGTAAGTTTTCAACATATTATCTCCTTTATTCATTTAACATCTTATTTTAAATATTTTTAAATATTTCTTAAAAAACAATAAAGGTAAAAAAAACATTTAAAAGTATAAAAACGGGCCAAGTGCGAGTCTTACTCGCACACAGGGTTCCATAGTCCCAAACAATATAATAACAATGTTTTGAACGGTCATTCATTAGTAAACCTTCACTCAACCGCAAAACTAAATTTGTTTTTCATAGTAAGTTAATGAAAAACAAAGTAACTGCTGCAGTTTGGTGAAAAAGTCCCATTTCTCAAAAACTACAAATCAAATCTTATTCAAACCAATTTTCGTTGAAAGTTTATTTTACGTTCTACATCCCCATATTTTTTTCAGAATTTTCATCCTCTTACTTTAGAAATTAGAGGGGGGGGGGACACTTTTTACTACTTTGGAAGTGTCTATCTTTCAAAAGATTGACTTTGAATAAAAATGGGTTTAGGAACCTTAATGTAATTTTTAAAGAACTATCTACAGACACCCCACACTTATAGTTTTGACAGTTTTTTTTTAGTTTTAGTTCCATGTATGGGAGGATATCCTTATCTATAATTTTTTTTTAAATTTTGTACAAAAATCATACATCAGCTACGCGGATGACATGGTGCTGCTGGGCCCGACTGCTGGGGCAATCAGGGGATTGCTCAGAGTCTGTGAGACTTATGCTGCTTCACATGGACTTATTTATAATGTCACTAAGAGTGAATATATGATCTTTAAGGCCGCAGGTAGGTGTCCAGACGCTGTACCAGAACTTATTAGGCTGAATGGGCTCCTTTTAAATAGAGTGTCTAAGTTCAGGTACCTTGGACATTTCATCACTGACGACCTTAAGGATGATATAGACATTGAGAGGGAGCGTAGGGCACTGGCGGTCAGAGGTAACATGTTGGTCCGTAGATTTGCTCGGTGCTCTGACCTAGTCAAAATTACCCTTTTTAAGGCCTACTGTCAGAGTTTTTACACGGGCAATCTATGGGTCAACTACACTAAGAGATCGCTGGATGTCCTGCGCGTTCAATATAATAATACTTTCAGGATGTTGTTGCGACTGCCCCGTTTCTGTAGTGCCTCGGAAATGTTTGCTGTGGCCCACACAGATGGCTTTCAAGCCATAATACGAAAAAAAACGGCTTCGCTGCTATGCAGAGTGCGGAGTAGTCGCAACTATATCCTGAGAGCTGTGGCGGAGAGCTATACTCCGGATATCAGGTGTTTTGTGCGGAGGGTGATAAGGTAGGAACTATATTTTCCTGCCTTGTCATCCTTTCACAAAAATAGATTTTATTTTTAAATCACTTTTACTAACACTAGAATATAAGCAGTTTGTATTACTAACAAAATATGGATCCTCGTTGTCCGAAATAAATGAATTTTAATTTTTAATAATGCGGTTCACAGAATACATCTACCTACCAAGTTTCAGCTGTGTAGTCCTAATAGTTTCGGAATAAAGTGGCTGTGATACGGACGGACAGACAGACAGACAGACAGACATGACGAATCTATAAGGGTTCCGTTTTTTGCCATTCGGCTACGGAACCCTAAAAACAGGCTTCCGCCGGTATCGGGAGCAGGGTCCAAGCTACCGGTGGTTAGGGCTGCAGAGACAGGAACCTCCTCACAATGCGGGCCGTATCAAGGAGTACTGCCTTCTGAATCTGGCTCTTGATCCAACTGCCAAGTGAGAGCTTCGACAGATGTTCGTCGAGGCTCTTGGCCATTAGGCCATTGGCCGTTACGACAATCGGCACAATGATAGCCGAGTCCACATTCCACATATCGACAACCTCGTGAGCCAAGTCGAGATATTTTATCTGTTTCTCTGTCTCAGCTTTCGAGGTTCTCACCACGAGGTTTTCGTCATGCGGGATGGTAACATCGACTATCATTGCGCTGCGCGCTGATCGGTCTATCACCACTATGTCAGGCTTATTGGCAACAATAGTTCTGTCAGTAATGATAGGCCGATCCCAGTACAGCGTGACATGCTCTTTCTCGAGAACTGGGTCGGGCACATACTTGTAGTACGGTAGGTACCTCAGATTCCGCAAGTTTATATTTCAAGGCAAGTTGCTGGTGAATAATCCACCTGGTTGTGCCTGTGCAAGTACTCGCCGTTAGCCAGACGAGAACAACCAGAAATAATATGTCTGATGGACTCATCCGGACGGTGGCATGCCCGACACACGTCCACCGTCCCGTCCTTCATAATACAATTTAAAGGAATCGTATTTAAGTATGAGTAACAGGGTCTCTGCGGTTTAGGAACCAGCAGTGTTTTAAACCGCAACAGGTTATGGGCCGCCCCCTCATATAAGGATACGCAGGAGGTAATAAGCCAAAATTAAAATGTCTAAATATTTAAATATTTCATCAGAGATAGAAGAGTATCTAATGACCGATATTAGCGACTGTGAAGATTCTTTGATTTTGGATGAAGAGGACCAGGCTTCTATTGAACAAGATATGGCAGAAGGAACCTCAGTAGTTATAATCGAACCTGCACACTCACTAGATCCAGCTTCTATCTGATCATCATCATCGCTACCTACAACATGTGATGCATTACTGCATCAAAGCTGAGGACCGAATTTTCGATGGAGAAGATCTACAGGCCATACGACTTTTCAGCTAGCGTTTATGAATATGGTAGGCTAAATATACTCCAAGAACGTGCTTCGCCCAATCCAATTGATGCTTTTGAGACTGTCACCAACATCAAAGTTCGTACTGGCAAAGAAACTTTTTCACAAAAAAAATTAACGACTTTTCTTTTTTTTTTGGAAGACTTAATTTTTTTTTTGTAAAAAAGTTTTTATTTTACCCTTTTTAGTTGTGTTATCTTACATAAATCCTAGTCAAGTATCAATTTACATTGTAACTAGACACAAGCACATCTTCCAGACCATACGAATAAATAAATAGAAAAATATTCATAAAATGAAAATTACTGTACTAAACTTTTATGGGACCAAATGGCAACTATTCCGCATCAAACTAAATAATCACGTGAATCGGATAATAAATATCAGCGTTATCGGTACAAAAAACAATAAAACCTAAAATAATAAATGTATGTTGTTTATGCTGTTATCACTTATATCCATATAAGTCTTTAAAAATATTATAAAGAGGTAAAACTGCATGTAATTATGAATACCTTTCAATAAAAAATTTCTTACTTTAATTCTATCCAACAGTCATAAACTTTAAAAAAAAAAATAGATTTACAAAAAAATACTCACGTTTCTAAAAGAAAATCCTTCAATAAAAAAGTATCACTAAAATGTAAACTGATTTCGCAACGACCGGCGCGCGTGCAGTGTCGCACGTCACGATTGACAATGAGTCTGTTTGCTTGACGAGAATAAATCTCTTGGCTAAGATCTCGTTCATGGACCATTTCGTTATTAGGAGGGAGAAGTTCCAAGGGCAAGGATAGTCGGAGGAAAAAGATTTCCTCATAGCGAGCGAAACAAATTGGTGTGCTGTAAAAAAACTACCTTTCATTAGTACTGTAAATGTTCTCTTTTTTTTTTAATTGTCAAAGGCAAAAATCATTTTATTTAGTTTTTGATAAAGGTTTATAAAGGGTGTAAAACACCTCTTAACGAAGCCGAAAGGCACTGGTTTTCCCTCTCATTGCGATCATTTTTTTGTTCTACACCATACCTGGGAACCTTCTAGTTACGGAGATATTAGGGGTCAAAATTCCAACTTTTTGACAAGTAATTGCTTTTTTTTCTTGCTTTATCTCTTTTAAATGGACGTTATCGCCATTTTGCCCATTCAAATTCTTTAATTCAAATTCTTTATTGACATAATAGGTTACAGAAACTTGTTTGAAGCCTCTGACTCCTGAACTAGGTGTACCTGTATGTCAGGAGTCAGCGCCCTCTCCCATTTTATTTGGCCTAAATACTAATGTCAACATAGGAATAGATAAACAAATGTGCTACAAAAAACAATATTAGAAGAAGTGATATAACAAAATAAAACAATAATAACTATAAAAAATGAAAAACAAAAGAAATTAAAAGTATGAAAAAAAAAAAATTAAAATAATTTATTCTTAAGTTAATACAAACATCGCGCTGTGTGTGTGTGTGTGTGGGAGGTGTGTACATGTGCGTGTGGGTGGGATTCCCGTTCGTGATTGTGTAAGAGTAGGTGTATGAATGAAAAGTATGTTCTATGTGTGTGTTACTTTTAGAATGTGATTAATTATGTATTATTTTCTCCACATCCTCATAATCAAGAGTAAAGAGCCAGTTTTTTAGTATGGGTTGACATTCGTGTAGTGTTAGCGGATAAAAATTTAAAATTCTATTGATTTTGTTGTATAAATATACAGAAAGAAAAGCATTTTGTCGTCTTGCAAAAGCCGTGCGACACTTCACAGATTCAATTACGTTTGGAGTTGTTCGCTTGTTTTGAAGTTTACCTGGATCATATGGGGTAGATACGTGTTTTTTTGTAATTATCTGGAAAATAAAAAGTTGTCTCACTGTAAATACCCGGCACAACTCGTATAATGTTTTTGTGGGAAATCTGTATGGTTTGAATGACATTGTTTTAAGCAGGGACCGTTGCGCTCTCTCCAGGCGTAAGAGATGCGTTTTACATGCACCTCCCCAAACCCCAATACAGTAACCAATTACCGATTGTGCTAATGCACAATAAACTGAACGAATGAGTTCGCTGTCAGCTACGTGCCTCAGATTTTTAAAAACCCATGTAAGTTTCCTGACTCGCGACGAAACCATCTCGATATGTGGTTGCCAGGATATTTTGTCGTCCAAGAGAACCCCAAGGTATCTAACCGTCTTAGATTTGGTCAGAGTTGTACACGAGCACTGTTCAGTGAATGGTGATTTGCATGTGTGAATCCGGACAGCCACGTTCGGCTGTTTTATGCGAGCGTTAGTGAACTGTATAAATGAGGTTTTCGATATATTAAGTGTTAACAAGTTATGCTTCAACCACAAACAGACTTTATGAAGCCCCATCTCCGCATTTTGTTGAACTGCATCCCAAGTCTCTGCCTGAAACACCAAGGCTGTGTCATCGGCATAGGTAAATATTTTGCCTTTATTCAGTGTCATTTGACACAAGTCGTTAATGTAAATCAGGAAGAGACTGGGACCGAGAATGCTACCCTGTGGGACTCCATAGACGACTGCGGCATCTGAACTAATAGCACTACCCACTTTAACCTTTTGCAGACGGCCAGTAAGAAAATCTTTGTAGATTTTAAGTACCGTTCCCCTTACTCCACACCTTTCCAGTTTGTCAACAAGAGCAGAGGTCGAGACAGTGTCAAAAGCCTTGGCCAGATCAATAAAGACTCCTACACACTTTTGTTTATTATCTAGACAGGCTGTAACATAATCTACTAACGAGCTAACGGCTGCATCAGTACTTTTACCTACCCTAAAACCAAACTGGGAGTCAGATAAGATGTTGTTTTTTTCTAAGAACTTTATGAGTTGGTTATTCAATACTTTTTCTAGTACTTTAGAGAGCGCTGGCAGCACAGAAATTGGTCTGTAGTTTGTTACGCTGTCTCGAGCTCCACTCTTGTAGACGGGAGTGATGAGCGCCCTTTTAAATACAGTTGGAAAAACGCCCTGCTCTATACATAGCCCAACGATCGTGGTAAAGTGTGGGACGATAATATGTTTTGACATTTTTAGGAATCTGTTCGAAATAAAGTCCCAACCTGTTGCAGAGTCGTTTTTAAGGTTCATGATAAGGGATTCAATTTCTGATTCGTTTGGTGGGAGCAGTACCATAGAATTTTTGACGCGAGGTACACTGAAATCATTTAAAGTAGGTAAAGTAATTTCGGGATTGTCAGAGCATTTCATCTTATCGGCAAGTAGCCTTCCGGCATCCGCAAAAAAATTGTTCACAGATTCAACGGCATCGTGGGGGCTTCTGTTCTTTAGTAAATCATCAGCTGAGGATTTGTTCTTAGCCGTGCCAGTGATTGATTTTATAGCTGACCACGTTTCCTTACTATTTCTTGCATTTTGTAAAAGAGTTTTTTCATAATTTCTTTTAAGCTTCCGCAAAAGAGCGTTACAGAAATTTCTGTAGCGCTTGTAAGTGACTTCGAGAATCGAGTTATTGGGATTTTTTCTTACCTTGACATGTAGCCTATCACGGTGTCGGATACACCGAATCAAGCCAGGTGTAATCCATGGTTTTATATTTCTTTTACGACCGGAAACAATAATAGACGTTGTGTTTGATTTGATTGCAGAAGTCAAGTTTTCAGTAAACGTAGTTGCAGCTTCTTCAGCATTAGCTGAAGGAGAAACAAAAGAAAAATCCATAGATTCTAATTGTTTTATTGTTGCATTAAAATCTGTCTTAACAATTATGTTCGATTTACTTATTAGTTTACGCCTACACGATAAACTAACAAGAACCGAATCGTGATCTGTAACTGTGGACTCTATAACAGTGACTATGGCTGATCTATTTGTTTTGATCATGATGTGATCCAGACAATTGCCTAATCTAGTTGGCAATGTATGCCCTGGGAGAAGTCCCAGCTCTGCAGTGAGATTTAAATAAGGTGAACTATTTCTGTCACTATTATCAGGCTTAATGTCTATATTAACATCACCAATAATGATAATATTATTGCAATTAATAGGACGAAGTGTGCTGTCAATCGAATTCAAAAAGTTGTCGATGCAATAAATTGACGGAGATCTGTACGTAGCCAAAATGGTAATATCGCTGTTAATTGTAAGTAACAAAAAATTTGCTCCAATAGGATCAGGTTCCTCCACAGTACATTTGATATCACTGGTGACATAAATGACAATTCCATCATTTTGATTTAGACTTTTCTTAGAAAAGTAGCATGAATAATTGTCTAAAAGTGGTGGCGATTTGTGCTCACTCAGCCAACATTCGGTTAAAATGATTACGTCAGGTTTAAATGTGAGTCTAGCCAAATGAACAATAAACCCATCCATATTTTTATAGATACTGCGAATATTTTGTGAGATAACCGTCAGTGCTTTAGAAGTAGACTTGATTAAATTGCCACATGATTCCGGGTCACAACTATAAGATTTAGCCACCGACACCTCGTCAATGTCTTGAATTATGTTATTTATGGAAGCCATTGGTGAAGCGTAAGCAATAAGTCGCAGTTTTAGGCACGAGATTTCTTTTATAAATTAATGTTACAGTATTTGATTTAGGTGAGTTGTAGAGAACAAGGATATTATTGAAATGGTGAAGAATATGGTGTTTTGTGGTCAATATTTTGTTTGTGTTAACGTGAGTGTGTGACTGCGTATGAGAGTGTAGTAAACATTTGTTATAGGTCGTTGTGCGTTTTTGAAGTTTGTTTGTGTACAGTGTTTTATGTATTTTAATGTATATATTATGTAGTGTTATTGGCGCGAGATTGTCATTCAAGCAATTTAGACATAAACAATGGTTAAAAGGTTTAGTAAAAATACAACAAATTTTCCATGAGAGCAGTATTAGTCAAATACAACTAGCAGGTCTTAGCCTTTCAAAATCCTCTTCTGAGTTTATACGGATCTGGGGGTCGCCAACTTTCTTGCGCATATAGATTATGCCATATGAGGTCCAACAAAAGTCATATCCATAGTTCTTGTGTTGTGTTCTGGCTAGATAGTACAATTTCTGCGTATTAAACGTAAGTCTTTCTGACACGTAAATAGGTTGTTTGTTCTTGAACTTCAGGTGGGTGGTATTGAGCTTTTCTCCTTTGTCTTTTGACTTATTGAACATCTTGACTCCCTTTATCACCTTATCTTTAGTTATGACTGAGTTGAAATTCACAATAATTGGGTTCGAGCTATCTTTTGATTTCACTCTGTGTATATCTTTCAGGTTAGTTTGGCTAATGTTCATATTTAAAGTTTGTCCCAAATTAACAACCAAATCACAGAGGTCATCCTTTGTCTCACCTTCGGACTTCGGCACGTTTCGAATTTCTATTTCAGTGGCCCTCATATTGCGCTCCAAATATTCAATTTTATCCTCAAGTTGTCGAATCCGCTTTTTGTCCTCTTTTTTCTCGACTTCTAAGGATGATATACGGTTTAAAAACTCGTCGTACTTAGCTGACATTACCTCAACACTCAATTTCAACTCAATATTTTGTTCAATGATATTATTAATCTTGAGCATCATACCCTCGAGCTGAGTTTCCTGTTTACTGGAGAAGGTAGCAAGCATGGTCCTAGTAAGCTCTGCGGATGCAGTGTCACCCACTGCCACGAACTTTTTCGTTTTACGGTCCGTGACGTAGGAATCGAGCGACAGGTCCGGCGCCGAGGCACATTGGTGCAGCGATGAGTCATGTGAGGCAGATCGTACAGATGTAGATGTAATGTTGTCTGCCCCGGTAATAGATATCTCTGGCATTGGGGGCGGAGAGACAGGAGGAGAGCGGTTGACGGGCATAATAAAATTCACCACAACAGCAACGAGGTACAAGGCAAGCAAAAACTGTTTGCAGTTAAGCAATATCTTATCTCAAGTGTCCAGTGTAATAAAAAATCTCCTTTAGTTTGCTGCGTTAGGTAGTAGTGCACACTCTCGGATTGTGTCAGCGCAGGTTATAACTGCGTGAATAATTAAATAATTACTACTCACCGATTATGCTCTTAACTACGTCCGGAACCAGGATAAATTTCTCTTTACACTACGAGTACTAAACGCTCAGGTACTGAGTGGAGGCAACAGCTGTTTTCTCCGTCGTTACTGTGGCGTCGGCGTGACGTAAGCAGGCGTGTTGGTGTGCGTGCGTACAGCGTAAGCAGGTTGTGCGCATAGCTTTGAAGCGATGTAGTGCGAAGAGATTGTGAGTCACGGCGCGCGCAGTCTCTGTGTGAGCGGGATGGCAATTATGGAGGATGGCCTGTTCTCGCGGAGGTGAGGCAGCGGCGGAGGGCGCACGGTTAGCACACCTTGTGAGCTTCGGACCGGCCGATACAACACGTCGCGAACGCGAATTTGTTCACTAATCGCTTCCAATTATCGGTGACAATCCCATATACAGTAAGGGAGATAAATTAATATATTATTTTAAATTTTGACACACGTCTTCTCTTGGTCACGGTCACGGGCGAAGGGGAATTCTATAAATACAAGTGTTTAAGGTAAGATTTTTACTTTAAACACCTCCACGACCCCCGTACTATTCAATCCGTCTTGAGTTCTACCACAAAACATGATTTAACACCCCCCAAAAAAAAGTCGTTTCGTAAAGTTACTTAGTTTCATGTACAGAATGCTTGGTTGACGGCTTCGTGATGAGGTGATTTACACGGTGTATAAGGTCTAGGTGCAAAGTTGTAAATGGTTAGTTCTAGTCATAATCTGTCTGCCCTTGTCCCTTGTTCCTTGTGGTCGGCACAACACGTTTACGCCTAGCCTTTTCCCAACAAATTTTGGGGTTGGCCTGATGCAGCTGAAATTTTATCAACAACAACACAAACCAGTTAGTACTAGGTAATACGATAACATTTCATGTAACTGTTTGATAAGATCTGTTGCATACTATAGTTTTGTCCTACAATTTCAGTAACATTATTTTTAGCAAAAACTTTAGTTTATGGCACTATTATAAAAATAAAACACAAAATAAAACAGGCTGTTATAAATAGCTTTGTTTTGACGTATAAATGGCTATCATGGGATCCACCGCGACTATAATTATTGTAGTTACTCTTTACCTAATTGTTATATGAAACACCGTTTAGCTGGCATAGAATCAATAATTTAAATGATTGTATTAGGAGAAACTGAAAGCAGAGACAATGATAACTTCATTGATTCAGTGGGAAATCAACGGGAGCACTCATTTATAATTACAAGGTGGAAATGTCGTCGCGAGTCCCTCAGAGAAAAATTTAAAGAGATCGATATACTGACTCTGCCTTCACTTTATATTTTAGAATGTATTTTATATGTCCCCAAAAATAGGGGACTTTTAAAAATTAGAAGCGACTCCCATAATATAAATACACACACATGAAATTGTAATATCCAAATTCAGATTAACTAAAACTAGCAAGTCATTTCTTATAAACAGTATACGCTTTTATAATGAGTTGCCGAAGTCAATTACAGAAGTGACCGATGCATGGAAAGTTTAAAAATTATATCTAACGTGTCCTTATTAAAAAAGCATATTACAAAATTAAGGACTACGTTGAAGATGGAGAAGTTTGGGCTGAGCCCCTTTGCACATGCGGCTTCCCTGGTAGCTCATAAAACAGCACAAATGTGTGGATGTCTCTAACTATTCTAAATCTTATTTTTTTTCCATTCTCTTTACTCAGATGTTTTACAATAGTTTATTAGTTATTTATCCAACATGTGAGGAAAGTTCGTTTTTCCTGAGTTTTGATTTTGAGTCTTGAGCGAACGAAGGATTGAAAAATAGAATCACGAGCGCAGCGAGTGATTATAAATTTCAATCTTGAGTAAGCGAATAATATACACATAATAATATAGACATAATATTTTTTTAAATATCTTTAAAACTTAACATAAAAAAATCAGGCAAGGTTAGTTTTATTTTCATTCGTTATTAATCATTATTTTGATGGGGTAACACACACCTGGGCAATTGCCGAACTCCACGCGGGCGAAGCCGCGGACAGAAAATCGTAATCACTGCATTTCAAGGGCCTTTAGGGTTCTGTGGATGGCCGATCGGAACAACTGCATTGTCTTTTTTTTGTTTATTTTTGTAATGAACTTATTAAAGGTAAATAATATGAATAAATGCAATCAAATGTGATTGGGTGAATGCACCCAATCACATTTGATTGCAATCCAATCCTTACTAATTAGCGAATAAGACAGGCTGAAAAAAATAATCTTAAATCGGTTTTGCACACGCCTCGTCGCGCAGGAATGATTACTTTGGGTTTATACGCGACATATTATTTTTTTAATATTAATTAAAAACAATGACTCTGAGATTTTTTAAACAAGTTCCAAGTTTTATTACAACGCATTATCGCGAACTGCATCTTTTAATTTTTTACTTCACTGACGCTGCCATTTTAACCGACAATGGCAGATGTTTGTATTTTTTTTCTGTATGTTCTGATTTGACTGATTTCTACGCCAATCGTGGACCGATTTTCAAAATTACTTTTTTTTTATCGAAAGTTTATACTCTCGAGGTGGTCCCATTGTAACCAAGTCAGAATCTGATGATGGGATCCTAGTGAAATCGAGGGCTACCCTCAAATATAGGCACATACAATGTTTTTCATATACTATCTAACGTCATTCAAAATATTGGTGCCTGGTAATCATCATCTAATGTTGCTAAGCTGATGATGGAAGGTATAAGTCAGGATCTGATGATAGGATCCCAGGAAAATCAAGGGAAACCCTCAAATTTGATGGGCATTTACAATGTCTTTTTACGGCCTTCCAAAAGGAGGTAGGTTACCAATTAGTCTCAGGAATGTTTTCTGGTATGTTCCGCCGTGGTCCCGATTAATTTTAGAGAAGTTGTGATGCTGGTCTTCGCAGATATACGATGAAACTCTTCAATAATAGAAGGCAAAGTGATTGCTGGAATGAATGTTTATTGTTTACACAATATCATAACATAACATCACGCCTGTATGCTCTGAGGGGGTATGCAGATGAGTACAATGCACCCACATTTCGAAAGTTAGTTATGTTAAGTTCAATTTTATTGGAGATAAGCCTATTATCATTTCTTGTATTGTTAACAATGTGAAATAAATGCATAGAAAATATTTTTATACAACTCAAAATCAAAATATTTTATTTTACATAGGCCTATATGGGCACTTATAAAACGTCAACAAAAGGTGCACGGTACGGCTTGGTCGTTTCCTATGAACTAAAAATAAAAATGAAACTTTATTTCCAAAAAAATAAAACCACTGCGTAAGAAGCATAACTTCAGCTTCAAAAGTCACCGACTTCTCTCTTAACTTCTTCTCTTACACAGAAACAAAGCGATACATTAATGTTAATGGCATAGACAGATGTATAATAGTATATTATATGATTTTCTAATTCACCCCGAAAAATCACCGTGAAAATCTCCAGAGGTAAACCCTGGAGCCCACTTAGTATAATATAACTTTATTATAAACCGAGATACTCCTACATTATTTTTATCTTAAACTTGATTTTTAACTCATATTATTTTTGTTTGCTTTTAGTAATCTTTTACTGATAGTAATCTTTTACTTTTCTTTTCTTTAACTGATAGTAATCTTTTACATTTAAAAATATTTTAAAAGGTTTTGACTTCTGCGAAAACTCCGTTAACCATTAAGATTTGGACAAAAAATTACGCAAGAAAGAGTTCCTGTATTTAAAACTCCGTAATGATACGCTGATGATTTAATACTTTTCTCCGAATGCCCGAAGAACTTGGAAATAATGCTACAGCAATTATCAGATGAAAGTGCAAATGCAGGTCTCACAATGAATATAACAAAGACAAAAGTAATGAGCAACTCTTTACAAAAAACAGCTATTACGATAAATAATCAGCAGTTAGAATATGTAGAAGAGTACGTTTATTTAGGACAATTAGTATCACCGGCAGAGAGTATGCAGAAAGAAATTGAAAGAAGAATAGCAAACACGTGGAAAAGATTCTGGTCGTTGAGCGAAATAATGAAAAATAAAGAAATGCCAATGTCGGAGAAACGAAAAGTTTTCAATGCTTGCATATTACCGTGTCTTACATACGGATGCCAAACATGGGCCTTAACCGAAGAACAACAAAATAAATTAAATATATGTCAAAATGGAATTGAGAGGAGCGTATTGGGAGTAAGGAGAAGGGATAAAATACAATTAAAAAAGATCAAAGGAAAGACTAAGTTTGGTAAAGTTCAATCAGTATGCAGAAAATTGAAATGGCGGTGGACAGGACATATGTTGAGAGAAAAGAAAGAGAAATGGACCAGATTGATAACGGAATGGTACCCTAGAGAAAGCAGAAGAAGTAGAGGAAGACAGCCAAAGCGATGGGAAGACGATTTGAAGAAAGTAGCTGGTCCAGAATGGTTACGTACAGCAAAGGACAGAAACAAGTGGAAATCCTTAGAGGAGGCCTTTGTCGAAAGACAAGCTGTTAAGATGAGAGATAAATCGAATGCCGAGAATATGTTTTAGTTTAAGTTAATATAGATTCTTACCTTTATTTTCGTAAATGTAAAGTTAAAATGTAACAGCAATAAAGGCTTATTTTATTTTATTTTATTTTAATGATACGGAAACTGGAGTCACACACGGAGTTCAGTGTTAAAAACTTAATTGTTTCCATGCCTACTTCATGGATTGCTAATCCAAATAGGACTCTGCAAACATAATTTGCCCCCCTAGCATGACCGTTCTATCTCTATTCTACCAAGAAACGACAAGAAATCTTTTCTATTCAACTTGAGATTTCTTCTGCCCGAGCATGGCGCGCCCCGTCGACTCGCGTTTCTACGAAGACAAAGACAGAAATTCTTTCCATAGCAACGGGGACGTATCACGTGATGTTTATATTCCCTGAATACTATTACGTTTAGTTAACAAAAAAAAGTTGCCAATTGCACGAGTTTTTCATTTTTCGTGGGCGGGATGGTGTTGCTGCATACTGGAACCAGGCCTGGATCTTTTTCGCGAAATTAAACCTAAATATTTAACATAACATTTCAACCTTTTGATCGTAACTCAACGCAACCACGAAACGTATTTCTCGTTTTTAGTTTTTAATAAGACTAGTTTGGCATTTGTCAGAAGTAATGTTTCTACCCCCAAATTGTCAAAAGAAGAGAAAATATGGTCGTCATGCTCGACTTGTGACGACTGATGAAAAGAAACATTTCTTTTCTACATTCTTATTATCACCATGCTTGGCACGATAGAAATATCTGTCAAATTGTCGATTCTTACGTAGACATAGCCCGTTTCTACGGCGGTCATGCTAGGCCGGCTGGTGAAATAGGTTTTTCACGATTCCTCCAACACCGAGTGCGAGTCGGGCGCCCGGACTCATATAAACTTGCTCAACACCTCAACTACCTCAATCTTTGTTTCACCAACCTAGGCCTTCGTTCAACAACGCCCCTGACGCTGCAAAAAATGTAGACAATTACTTGGGCCTACCTGATGGACGTGATGGCATGGGATGATACGGATGTCATGTCGATACGAAACGCCTACACCAAAACTGTAGAAAAAGTCATCATCTTCCTGATCTTGTGACTTACTCCTCACCTTGAGATGGATGAGTTAGGTGACTCCACTCCTTATCCCACTTATTATACAGAAATATTCTATTGAATGTGGGAACAAGGATAACTTAAGAAAAAGGCTATCTGTATAGCCTTTTCAGCAATTTTTCAATGCCACCTAGAGGGAAACTACTCGAATACTGGAGATTCCAAACTTTACTCAAAGAAAAAAAATCCTTTATATTTAAAAATAAAACCTCTCTGTATCGAATATACTACTTTAGAGGCGATTCCCTATAATGTATTGGTTTATTTTTCCTTTTTTATATTAGTATACACTTTATTTAGACCAAAAATATTATTTAAAAAAATAGTTTTTGCGTTTTTCAAGCTGTTCAAGGCCTCTGTCTGGCCTAATACCCAAATGGAGTGAATGATACTAGATCGTGCCATCGTACCTTTAAACGGAATACGGGGGTCGATGAAACTAAATGTGTGCCATCCTCCCCTTGAAACGACGACGCCGGTAGTTAAAGGAACTATGGCAGTTGTTTTTCCAACTAACCTTTTGAAGGAACAGAGACATAGGGGTGATGGGATCAAGCCTGAGATCACGGGCAACCGCTACTCATCATCTGCCTAGCCTTTTCCCAGCTATGTTGGGGTGGACTTGCAGTCTCACCGGATGCAGCTGAATACCAGCATTTTACAAGTAGCGACTGCAAGTAAGATTTGTTGTCAGACTTTCGGGTCACTGACTGCCTGTAACGGCAGTGAAAGATCTACAAATGACAGCCGGGACGAACAGCTTAGCGTGCTGTCCAAAGCACGGAGGAGACTCGGTATGTAAGGGGTGGTCACCCATCCACGGACCAACCTAGCATGGATTTACCTGAAGATCAACTCGAGCGGCTGTTATTATTTAGCCACGAGCACGAACGCCAACTGACGGTACAGTTGGCGCAGTGTTTGAACGATCGACTGCTGCGCTGCGTGTCGCGGGTTCGGTCCCTTTAAATGTTTGTAAACGCACCAAAAAAGATGTTGCCCCACTCTAGGAATATTTTTTGTATCGTGATACAAGAAATATTCCTAGAGTGGGCCGACGTTTTATTAAAAAAAAAAAAACAAAAACTGCTTTTCGCATAAACACAGATAATTTATATAAATCCTCAGCAATGAACATCAGACATATTAAGGATTGACAATAAGTCACGGTCTTGCTTGAGTTGAGCTATGCAACTGAAGTAGCCCAGATTACGGCCGTCATATTGCGAGGTTGGTAAATAGAACGGAACCTAGTGAAGACTGATGTTGTCGGTCAACGTAACCGTTCGGCGTAGTGACCTAAATAAGTCATAAGTCATTTATTCCGGAACAATATGCATTGTGAATAAAACAGTACCATTAAAACTTTACAATCGAAAACATGACATAAAAAAATATCCATTAATAATTCACATAAGTATATGTAGAATAATAAATTCAAAACGATATAAATCCATTCAATGTAAAACAAGCATTTACAGTAGAACATTAAAGGTCAGATAAAAAGGAAAAACGAGACGAAAATCAAATTATTTTACAACGATATTATCATCTTCTACGAAAAATAAAAAAAAAATAAAAAACAAATTGTGTTAAAAAGATTAACATGTCTTCTTATTTTCTGAGAATATCTATACAAATAAATAAAATTGCAGTGTCTGTTTGTAATATTAAAATAACCGTTTATTTCTGTCTGTCTGTCTGTCTGTCTGTTTGTTCCGGCTAATCTCTGCAACGGCTGGACTGATTTTGACGGGACTTTCACTGGCAGATAGCTGATGTAATATGGAGTAACATTTCAGATACTCCATATTACATTTCAGAAAAATAAATAATAATAAAAATAAAAATGCAAAACACTTTTTTCTTAAATTCCACGCGATCAAAGTCGCGCGCACTACTATTCAATATTAAAAATAGAAAGAATGGCAAAATTTGAATAAAACAAAAGAGTAAAAAAACAAATTGATATAAAAAGGTCAGTAATAATCTTATTTAAAAAATTCTCATGTCACAATGTTCGTTCCCGTACTCCTCCGAAACGGCTTGACCGATTCTCATGAAATTTTGTGAGCATATCGGGTAGGTCTGAGAATCGGCCAACATCTATTTTGCATAACCAAAAAAAAAAAAAACCCCGCGAACAAAGTCGCGGGCAGCAGCTAGTATGTTATATAATTTTAAAATCCAACAGTAAAGATTGAATGTCAAAGATTAAATTTATATTACTAAAGATAAAACAACAAGATTAAAAATAAATAATCCAAAATTATGACAACATGCCCGTTAAAATTAATTCTAATCAAAAACAATAATATAACGGTTGTCGCTTATCACCTTGGTACTCAACGACACTGTAATAGCCCTTCCTCAATAAATACGTCTTCAATTTGTTTTTAAAAATAAGTTGGCGCTATTTATGCTTTTAAATTCTAAGGGAAGCTTGTTGTATAGAAATACTGATCGGTAGCTGGGACTGTGTTGAACCAGAACCACGTTTATTATCGGTTGAATTGTATTAGTCTCTGGAACTACTGATCCGATTTGAAAAATTCTTTCAGTGTCATAGCCCATTAATCGAGGAAGGCTATAGGCTATACTATCATCACCATCGCTACGACCAATAGGAGCGGAGCAGCAATGAAAAATGTTTAGAAAATGGGCAAAATGTGACGCAGACGAAGTTGCGCGGGATAGCTAGTTAACAAGATATTATTAAAGCTTGTCAACAGCAATGTCAGGTGTTAGGAGATAGAACTTTTACAAATTTTAGAGGGCGCTTGGCCTAGCAAAAAGTGAGCAGGTTATGATTCATGTAAAGGCCCGTTTCCATGCGCTGTGTTTTGGTGTCACTGAATAGCGTACTGTTATTAGAATCTTCTCCAAGTATAAATTTTACTCTGACAATGAGACTCCTTGGATGAATTTAATAATAAAAGATAGTTCAGATACTATCCTTTATTAGTGGCATGAAAATAAAGCTAGAACGAGCTATGCTCACGGAACGGAATTCTATAGATAAAAATTATCAACTGCCAAAAAAACTGTCATCCCCCATTTAATCCCGGTAAAGGATGAATCTTTCTTCCAAAACATCTTCTTCGATGTCATATTTTAGTTCCATACGGAATTTTTATACAAAATGTTATGCTTCTAGACCCAGATGTTTAGGCATTGTAAAACGATATAAGAGTTTTCTGTGTAAAAGAAAATAAACCAACGTAAACTTAATAAAATCAATGAATTTTACTGTTTAATACCTATATTGTTAATAAATGATTTATGAATGCATTGCCATTTGTTTTCAAAATAGTCAAACCAAGTATGGCATAATACAATTTCATTCGCTTCTATAAATAGTTTCGCATATAACTAAGGATTCATTCGAATGGGCCCTAAAAAGCTTCAAACCGTTCAAAGCCGCAGGGCTGGATGGAATATTTCCAGCACTACTACAATGGCACCCTCATGAGATAACCAAATATTTACTACCAATCTACAGGGCCTGTATAGCTTTTAAATACATACCCAAAGCATGGAGGGAGGCGAAAGTTATCTTTTTACCCAAACCAGGTAAAGATGACTACACACACGCCAAATCTTTCAGGCCCATTAGTCTAACATCATTCCTCCTGAAAACGCTGGAAATACTAGTAGATCGACACTTAAGGGATGGAGCGCTAAAAGATAAACCGCTACACCCTCAACAACATGCCTACAAAAAGGGCAGATCAACAGAGTCGGCTTTACACGCGGTAGTGCACAAAATAGAGTCGGCTATCACAAACAAATTATCAACACTTGCGGCCTTCATAGATATAGAAGGAGCTTTTGACAAAACAATGCACAACAGCATCAACCACGCCCTTCAAAAATTCAAAGTAGAACCAGTTGTGAGACACTGGATAACTGAACTTGTAAGTAAAAGGGCGGTCCAGATAGAGATGAACACTACCACAAGAGCAAAGGTAGTGAGAGGATGCCCACAAGGGGGGGTCCTATCACCTCTTTTATGGAACATAGTAGTGGATAGCCTTTTAAAAAAGCTAAACGATAAAGGAATCACTACTATTGGTTATGCAGATGACCTTACAATACTGATAAACGGGAATGCAGAGAATGTGTTATGTAAAGTAATGCGTTCTGCCCTTCAGATTGTAGAAGAATGGTGTGACGAACAACAGCTGTCAGTAAATCCGAAAAAAACAGAACTTATCCTTTTCACCAACAAAAGGAAGTTACCAGAACTACAGTTACCAAAATTATTCAATACCAAACTCTCCCTATCAACACAAGTCAAGTACTTGGGCGTCATACTTGATAACAAATTGAGCTGGGCGAGTCACATCGATGCAAAAATAAAGAAGGCCTGTATAGCTTTTGGTCAGTGCAGAAGACTTGTTGGTAAAAAATGGGGTCTCAATCCAAAGATCACCCTTTGGCTGTACACATCAGTCATCAGACCTTCTCTAACCTACGGATCAGTTGTATGGTGGCCCAGAACACAACTGACCACAGTAAAAACGAAACTCCAGAGGCTACAACGCCTAGCGACCGTAGCAGCTACAGGATGTATGAGAACCACTCCATCAGCCGCTTTAGAGTACCTCTTAAACTTGAGGCCTCTAGATCTTAGCATACAGGAAGAGGCGAAGTTAGCCGCCTTAAGATTAAGATCAAACGGTTTGTGGAAACTAAACGCAGAGACAACACACTCAAAAGTTCTGCAAGGGATTCTAAAGGAAATACCACTCCTGGATGCACCCAAGGACAGAACTCCATGTCACCACGTCTTCGATCGAAGATACGATATCCGACTCAAAGCGGAAGCTGAAGATTTCTCTGGCATCGATGAAGTTAGGATATACACAGACGGCTCCAAAACCATAAATGGTACTGGAGCTGGCGTCTTCTCGAACGACTTAAATATAAAAATATCAACCACTTTAGACAAACTAAACACAATCTTCCAAGCAGAATGCATTGGAATCACCAGAGCGGCTCAAGCAGTTGCAGCCAGAGATGTCAGAGATCATAACATCAAAGTCATCTCAGACAGTGCATCTGTGCTCCAAGCGCTACAAAACAATGTTATAACTTCCGCCCTCGTATTGGAATGTCACAGCGCACTCCAACACATTGCAAGCACAAATAGGTTAACACTGCAATGGATAAAAGGGCACAGTAACTCACTAGGAAACGACGCAGCAGATGAACTGGCCAAAAGGGGAGCGGAGACAACAGCATACGGTCCGGAACCACTGCTGCCCATACCCCAAGCCCAAATAAAATCATGGCTGCGTAAGAAAACCGAGGAAATACACCAAATGGAATGGAGAAACAGTGAAACCTGCAGGCAAACAAAGAATGCAGTTCCGGAAGCATCAAAGAAACTTGCTCGCAGCATCACTAGACTGAAACGGGACAAGATTAGCAAAGTTATCGGTATTATAACCGGCCACTGTTCCCTGAACAAACACCTATTTACAATAGGTGTGACGGATAGCCCTCTGTGCAGAGGATGCATGGAGGCGGAAGAAATACCACAGCACGTGCTCATGGAGTGCAGCAGCGTGGCAGATCAACGGGCACGGACTCTCCAATCGCCGGCATCGCTTCCGGAGACCTGCAGCAACCTGAAAAGGCTGCTAGCTTTCTGGGAGGACCTGGGATGGTTGGAGTAACCAGAGGATTTTTATACGTACAATGGCCCAATAAAGAGGCTAAGTGCGGAAACAGCCCCGCTAATCTAACCTAACCTAACCTAACTAAGGATTCATAATAAAATAAGTTTGGAAATATCTATTTATTATTTTATATCCTCTTATTTTATATACTCGAAGATCTTTTTATAGAAGTTGTTTAGATAATCTTTCTTTTTAATTATGTTTGTGCTGGCAAACGGTAATTCGAGAAGATTTCCAAAGAGTTGATTTATTTCATTTTGGCGCATTTGATTCGAAGTATATTGTAGATATATTTGCATTGGCAGAAAATGCAAAATAATAATTTGGTGTGCAAGTGAGGAATTACTTAGTTATCCCATAAATGTATTTACTTATCATTGGGCTTCCTGTCAATAGAAAACTTTTTTGTCCAAATATGGAATAACAAAAAAAGAAAAATAAAACAACATTGCTTTAAAGAAAATGTTTATAATCAAACACCTAAAATTAAAGACGCTATACACACGTCATAATAACAAAGATACGACAAATTGAGCAAAACTTTGGTTGACAAACAAAACATGTACTTCAAGAGAATGCAAACTGAACTTAATCAAACAATTTACTACATTAACCCAAACAAAATAGATTCAAAAATTGCACTAGCTGTTCAGCAAGCAGTCACAAGAAACAATCATATCGTCAATATATGCTAAAATTTAAAAAATGGTAACTGAAACAAGCGACAGTAGAGAGACGCTGATACCCGATCAAGTTGAAAAGGCCGCTAAAACATGATTGTTGATAGACCTAGAGTCTTTTAAACTTGATGGGGTAATAATTAGAGGAACTAGCTTAGTCTATAACAAGCTGACGGAAGGAACCGTCGATACCGAAGAGTTCATCGTAGTTGGTAGGCTTTCCTGGTCTGAGAGCCTCGTTGGCTTTAAGGTTCTCCTGTTCCGCGAACCAGTCTTTGTATTCATCTAGCTTCTTGACCCAGGCATCTGGAAGAAAATTAATGATAAGTATCATTAAATCATCAAAAACAATGTTTATTTTATTAATGTTTATTTGGTCGTTAATCTTACTAATATTATAAATGCGAAAGTTTGTAATGATGTGTATGTTTGTTACTCTTTCACGCAAAAACGACTGAATGGATCCGAATGAAATTTGCCACGGGGTTAGATAATAGTCTGAAATAGCACATAAGATATTTTATAACCGGGTAGTGAGATCCCGTGGGACAATTACTGAACAAGACGCGGGCGAAGCCGTGGGATCTTTAAATTTAAATGAGAAGAACTGTCTGTGGTCAGTTCAAATATAGTGTAACCAGGCATGGGAAGATTGCAGAGAAAAGCTTACCGTGCCAACATCAAGGTAAGGTGAAATAAGTCCCATTTACTTAGCAAAGGTGGATAACTTAGTGTGGTTAAAGATACTTACTGTGAAGGTCATTCATGGGGCCAGCGTTACCGCCGTATTCTTGAGGAAGCATTTCCTTAGGAACGTATTTGTAGAGATCATTGGTGTCGGTGTGCAGGAAGATCTTAAAATAATACAAAACGCCGTTACGTAAAATTGACATTGAACAACATAACAAAGAGCAATTAATTGAACTGCAACCAGCCCACATAATTGTTCTTTGTTTTATTGGCATTTTGTAATTAATGCATATAAAAAGGTCTGTAAAATTTAACATTGATGCATTTTATAATATTCTTTATTTAAATTATATCTTACCCTTTCTTTGATCTTGTCCTTGATGAAAGGTTTGACGAAGTTGACGATCTTGTCAACCAGAGGTGATACGTTGATGACATGGACTTCCTTCAGCTTTACGGGGTAAGCCTCCTGCAGAAACATATTAAAATTGAATGAATGGACCGAAAACGTAACTCAACCAACTTAACCATGATAACTTTTATAGAATTTTGTGCATCATCGTAACCTGCTTAGCCTTTTCCAAACCATGTTAGGGTCGGCTTCCAGAATAGAATTCTGTGCAATTATTTAAAATTATGTGAACCAGTAAACTTTAAATTCAATCTTTTTTCACTTTTTTTATTTTATTTTTTATAAGTTAATATGACCATAAGTATAATTTTCGAGTTCAAAAATCTTAATCTTGTTAAAAAAAATCTTTTAATATTTTTAGAAAGCCATGTAATGAATTTAGGGGTCATGAAAACTACAAAAATACTCAGATCCTTACTAACCTGTACACAGACTAAGAACTTCTTCACAAGCGTAGGTGTGAACTTAGCGAAGTGCGTCGGGGTTGCCACAGAAGCGTCCAGAACATACACGTCTCCTGCTACTCCCTCCTTCTCCTCTGCCAGTCTGACGTCACCCAGCATGAGAGCCAGTTTGAAGGCATCCGCCACATTGGGGGTCTGGATGTCTTTGTCGACTCCTGAAGGCGAATAGGGAAGAATGAGAAAATATTGTCCTGGGATTTCTTTACATGACTGTCTCGAACTAGAATCTTAATGACGGATGTCACTTAGAATAATAATTATTATACACTGTGGAAGCGACACCGACACACAAGCGGGTATTCAGAACATCATTGAGAACCCTTATACAAGGTGTAAATCACCTCTTCACGAAGCCGTAAACCAAGCATTCTGTACATGAAACTAGGTAACTTTACGCAAAAATTATTGCTGGGAAACGACATTAAAAACTTGTATTTAAAAAAATACTTGTCAAAAAGTTGGAACTTTGACCCCTAATATCTCCGTAACTAGAAGGTTCCCAGGTATGGTGTAGAACGAAAAAATGATCGCAATGACAGGGAGAACCAGTGCCTTTCGGCTTCGTTAAGAGGTGTTTTACACCCTTTATAGAAAAATTTCATCGGTAATAAAAAAAACTGCTGTTCCGTATTTTTTTTTTGTTCAGATGTTTTTTTAAATAACCGATGAATAATTTCTATGTGTGTGGGTGAATAGGGACACCGGGGTGAATCGGGAAAAAACTTTGAATGGGATTTCATCGTTGAATACAAATAATTTGTAACTAAAAAGCTTTTGGGATCATTAATTTCTGATTTAATTTTATAAACAATACTGTATTGTTAGGCTCATCATCTGCCTAGCCTTTTCCCAACTATGTTGGGGTCGGCTTCCAGTCTTACCGGATTCAGCTGAATAGGTACCAGTATTTTACATGGGGCGACTGCCTATCTGACCTTCACAACCCAATGCGTACTGGGTAATACGATACCCCTTGGTAAGACTGCTTGTCAGACTTTCGGGCCACTGACTGCCTGTAACGACTGTCAAAGATCAACAAATGACAGCCGGGACCAACGGCTTAACGTGCTTTCCGAGGCATGGAGGAAAATCGGTGTGTATGGGTGGTCACCCATCCACAGATCAACCTAGGCAAGCACGGCTTAACCTAAACATCGACCAGAGCGGCAGTTATTATTTAGCCACGAGCTCCTCTTTAATTTTTAGGCAACCAATAATATTTAAATAATGTGAAAATGCCTTTCAAAGTTTCGTTCCGATTCACCCCGTGTCCCGATTCACCCCGTTTGACTGTATGTGGTAACTGTTTGTGGATCGGCGTCCTGGTGGCGTTCCATGACGTCTTAAAACATTATTGTTCCATTCTTATTCCAGAGTGAAAAAGAGACGGAGCTATACAGGTCGTCTAGCCCCATCTCTTTCCCACTCTGGAATAGGAATGGAACAATAATGTTTTAAGCGTCATAGTTACCCCCCTGTATGTCCTCTCTAGATCTTTTCTGTGTTTTCATTTTCGTACCAGTAGTGTAAAATATTATGTTAACATTCAACGACCTTTATTAAAATATTTTTTTAAAGAAACACATCATTAAAATGTAAAACTTGATCAATGGATTCTTGTATCTTGTTACAGGTGGAAAATATCTCACGCCTATAAAATATACGCCACATCGGAATGATGCTCAAGTTGTTGTGAATAGTATTTTCTATACAAATAAATAAAATTGAAGTGTCTGTTTGTAATATTAAAATAACCGCTTAATTTACGTGAATATGAATGTATATACGGTACATATACAAAAATCACATTTTTTTAAATTTGTCTGACTGTCTGTTTGTCCCCGCTAATCTCTGGAACGGCTGTACCGATTTTGACGGGACTTTCACTGGCAGATAGCTCATATAATAAGGAGTAAGAAAAAAAATATTATAAAAAAGTAATGTTGCAATGTACAAGTACGAAAAAAAACTACTTAAATAACTTTTTTGTTTAATTCCACGCGGACGAAGTCGGGGGCACAGCTAGTTATTACTATAGTTACTAACCTCTCATCACAATGACACGTCTTCCTTCAGGAGTGAGACCTGGCAGCGGCGGCATTTGACTGTAAATAAACAAAACGTGTTACTTTAGGACTCTGAAGCGACAGCAGTAGCACTCAAGCCATTCTGCTTGTCACCCATCCACGCATCAACCTAGGCAAGCGCGGCTTAACCAAAGCAGCCATTGTTATTTAGTCTCAAATGCAATGTAACTAATTAAAATGTTAGTTTTTATTAACATCTAACACACTGGTTTTAAAATGACATTTCTATTGTAACAAGACTTATCTAGGTGAGGGTAGATTTATATCAGTAAGGTTATTGTGACCACTCCATGGATAAGCTTGTTATAGTTTACGTTTGTGTTATTTTAAATTCTTCAGTGTCACTGTCAGTTATCATCATTAAAAAAAAATGCAGCAAAAAAAAAAAACAGCTGCCTATACATTTGGGTCGAATAGGTAGTTATTGTAATTTTCTATGGGGCAGCAGATATTTTTATTGCTGAAATCATGTTTTGTGTACCTTTTCCGTTACACCCTGTATATAAAATTAATTATTAAACTATTTCCCTATTAACCTATTTCCCTTGATCACGCCATAACTTGAGAATGACTTAACCGATTTAATTCTTTTTTTTTATGTTTTCTAAAAGGTTTAAAGGTTAGAAGATTTTTAGGTAGGTAGTAGGTTGGTTGGTAGTAGGTAGGTTGGTAGGTAATCGGTAGGTAGGTGGGTAGGACCAAATGCATTGCAACGCATGCTGGTATCAGCTTGTTTGTAATTAAAATTTTTATTGCGTTGATTTATTCATTGTTTCAATTTTATGATTCCCATCTCAGAAGGGAGTCATAAAATTGTACTATTAAACTATGGAACATCACACTTCTTCAATTTCATCATGTTATAACTCGTTTTTTGTTGCTATAAAAATGAACAGCAATACAACAAAACCAAGGTCGGAGTATGTTCTATAATAGGTTATTAGAATTTAATGTCAGTTACTCTTCCTAACAAGAACTTAATGATTTTAATGATTGTTTTTACAATTTTTAACTTCGAAACTAATTTTCATAAGAGTAGGTACAATGGTATTACCACTGAGGGATAACCCGTCAATTTCCCACAAGGCACTTGGTGTGGGTAAACATAACATAAAACGTAAGAAAACTTATACAAGATGTTGTTTTGCATCCTCGTCAAATTCAAGGAGGTAACTATGCTAATGATACTCGTCCCGAATCAATAATAAAATGGGTAGGCAATTTTAATTTTTATTCTTTTTTATTTACGAAAGTGTGAACCACCCTTGTTTTAAACGCAGTCGGTTTGATTCTTGCCCTATAACCGCACTTTCACACATACAAACAATCTCAAATGTCTATTCGATAATTTCTTATTCCCTAAACCACATTAAGGGGGTTATTCTGAAATACTGACAAACTTAAACAACCAAAACAATCAGGGTTTATTAATAATTAACTAGGTACCGTTATTTCAATTGATTATTTATGACTTTTGTGACAACCTCCTGAATTTTGACGAGGATGCAAAACAACATCTTGTATTATCATCTGCCGAGCCTTTTCCCAATTATCTTGGGGTCGGCTTCCAGTCTGACCGGATGCAGCTGAATACCTGCCTGCCTATATAAGTTCAGATAGGCGGTAGTATAATACTGGGTATTATACTACCGCCTATACTATATATATTCTTTGGTAAGACTGGTTGACTGACTTTCGGGCCACTGACTACGACGACTGCCAAAGATCTACAAATGACAGCCGGGACCAACGTGTTTTTCCAAACACGCTATGGAATGGGTGGTCACCCATCCACAGACCAACCTAGGCAAGCGCGGCCTGAAGATTGATCCATGCTGAATTATTATTTAGTCACGAGCCCCACACGTAAGCAAACTTATAATTTCATGTAATTTCGTCATGGATGAAATAATTAGTGCTACGTCTTCTCATTGTTGCACATTTTTTCCACACTTCTTTGTCTGTAGTTGATATAATATTATGTTTATTACTGCAATTTTGTAAGATGGTTGCTAATTAAAAAGGTAGGTTCGCACTGGGTTGTAAAATGCAGCAGTTAAATGAGTCATGGGGAGGTAAAGCAAGAATGACGGATATTGCGATTAAATCATTGTTAAAACATAATAAGTCGAAGTGAAATTAATAATATTAACTAACTTAGTCTGTGTTCATAGCAAAAAGTTTGAACAGTGCACTTATCCAAGCTGTCCAATTGGACAAAGTTATAAGGAACTTAGGCGGACTGGATTTAGAATTCAATCTAAGATAACGATCGAGGAGTCAAAAATGTGTTTTATTGTATTACACAAGGTGTTGTTTTTCATCCTCGTCAAATTAAAATTAGGAGGTGGTCACAAAGACATAAATAATCAATTAAAATTACGGTACCAAGTTAATTATTAATAAACGCAGATTTTTTTGGTTTTTTAAGTTTGACAATATTTCAGAATAACCCCCATAACGTGGTTTAGGGAATAAGAAATTATCGAATAAACGTTTGAGATTGTTTGTCTGTGCGTAAGCGAGGTTATAAGGCAAGAACCAGACGGGCCGCGTTTAAAACACGGGTGGTTCCCACTTCCCGATTTCCGTGAATAAGAAAAAAAAATACCTACCCATTTTATTATTGATTCGGGACGAGAATCATTAACATAGTTACCTCCTTGAATTTGACGAGGATGCAAAAGAACACATAAATGACATAAGATACCGAGAAACATCTGCCAATCCTGTTGAAAATCTTTCTAGAAACATGAAACGTAAACTTGAAAGTTACTGCCACTTGTCTAGATTCTCAGAAAGCCGCAGCAGTAAAGCTGACTAGTGCGTGATTTGCATTAGGCGACATGTATGAAGATGAAAAATGTATATGTTTTCAGTAGTTAGTCATACTGTGATTATATATCCTCATTTTATTTAAATTAGTGAATAATTTGTGGATTTCACTTGTGTATTTGCCGATAACCTCGGGGTTAAGGATTTTGAAGAAAAAAATAATGTTAAGGATAAAATGACGGAATAAATAAGTATGAACGTAACTTTGAAGATTATAATCACCACCCCTTCGGTAAGAAAGGAAAAATGGCCAAAAAAGAAGTATTTCTTTGTGTCTCGAAATACGACTTAATTTGGAAATTTTTCCATAATTTTATATTAATTTAACAATTTAAATATAAAAAAAAAACATTAAAATATCCGTAGAAATGAAAAACTAGGTAATGAGACTTCCCAGGACCTCATGCTAAGCAGTCGCAATAGCTACCACTATAGACCAACGTGACAGTGAGTATGGTTATCCTTTAGAGCCTAGCCTTTTCCAACTATATTGGTGTCGGCTTCCAGTCTAAACGGATGAAGCTGAATAACAGTATTTGACATGGAGCGACTGCCTATCTGACCTCCACAACCCAGTTAGTACTGGGTAATACAATACCCCTTGGTCAGACTGGTTGTTATAACTTCAGGCCACTGACTACCTGTAACGACTGTCAGAGATCTACAAATCTAATCTAATATACTAATAATAAAGCTGAAGAGTTTGTTTGTTTATTTGCTTGAACGCGCTAATCTCAGGAACTAAAGCGGTGTGATTCTGTAAGACCTCACTTAGAACTTCGAATCTGAATCCGCTGTGAGTGTCTTGATTGGCATTCTAAAAATCCGGTTGATAATTCGAATTTACATTAGCGCCACCACTACGAGCGTGTCAGCGAGTTGAACTAAATTAACCGGGAGATTTTGACAGATAAAGTATGAGATGACGTAAGAAGTGGCATTCTGTAAGGTAATTCCCCCGTCACTTCGACACTCCCTTGGCTACAAAATCAAGGTCATTTTAAACCTTACGCGAAGTGACAGTGGATAGCGATGTGAGATGTGAGTTGTCGTCTGAATTTTACAGAATCAACGTACTCATCCTATTTGAAAAATTCTTTCAGTGTTACATTTAGCCCATTTATCTAGGAAGGCTATAGGCTATAGATCATCACGCTACAACCAATATGAGCGGAGCAGCAATGAAAATGTTGCGAAAACGGGGAAAATGTGACGCAGGCGAGGTTGCGCGGGACAGCTAGTATGGCACTATTGGCAGTCAGTATGGTTATACTCACAGAATATTTAAAATCTCCTGCAGCTCAGGACGGTTGACATCGCGGTCGTTGAAGAACTCTGGGACAGCAGCACGCATGGTGAAGTACATGTCCAGCTTACGCTTGGTCTTCTCCAGGGAGAACTTGCAACCACGAAGGAAGGTCATGATGCGCTGGTCATCTGTTGGAAAGAGTAGGATGAAGTTAAGAAAAGTAAGAGAAAGGATGAGTAATGAACATTTAAGATTCATTTGTGAGCTTTCTTATTCATAAATTATGTTTTGTATATTATTTTTTATTTATGAGAAATAATAAACCGTAAATGTAAATGTCCGGGGAAATTATACTATTATCATTTTATCTGCTGCTAAACTAAACATAAAACCAATAACCCAGCCGGCTTATTCAGTCATGATACGTTGGTACGTCGTCTCAAAATCTTGCCTTTATCAAGAAATACACTTAATTTATACAAATAATTATGAGTGTGATTAGGATAACAACTTATTTTGGAAACTAGCTAATCCAGTTAGACAGATTCATTTATATTCTACTGGACACTATTTTTCTGTCTTTCTAAATTCTTAATTATCATCGGATTATACGAGTATACACGATGATAAAACAAGCTACACATTACAAATATAACATGGACTTGCAATGTATAGATTTGCAATTGAAGAAGAGAACCACATAAATTGGCTGCCAAAAAAAAATATCTCTGCTTAAAGACCAATTTGCTTAATTAGAAAGCGTGGCTTACCAAACTCATCAGGTAGATGGGGTTCCTTCTGCAGCCACTCCTTGATGTGTGCCAGGTCGGCCTCCTTGGTGTCCGCCTTCTCATTCAACTCCTCGCGGATCTTCTGCCACATCTCTCCTGATGGCTGTTCGAGCGTCATCTTTGCAGTTTCGACTGGTCCTGGGGATAGAAAACTTCAGCATTAGCATATTCAAAATTAAGGTTAAAAACTACTATACCTAAAGTCAATTGAAATTTAAACAATGTGACAGGTTTAAGTTAACATTATTTTTAAATATAACTAGCTTATGCTCGCCGCGTCTCCCGCGTTTTGTTTGGAAATGGTGCCACAAGATTGTTCTACCGGGATAAAAAAGTATTCTATGTACTATTCCAGACTATTATCTATCCCTGTGCCAAATTTCATTCAAATCCATTCAGTTCTTTTTGCGTGAAAGAGTAACAAACATCCATACATCCTCACAGAATTGCGCATTTATAATATTTATAAGATATTTATAATAATCCGGAATTCTAGCTACGCTCGTTGGTTTATCGTCAACTTAATATTCGAACACTTAGAAAGATTGAAAAAAATCTTTAATTTATTAAACTCATCACCTAACTTATAAGGTACAGCATACCGCTTCTTCCTCACTGTTCAACTATATTGCCCAACTGCATAAAGTTGATCGAGCAGTGGGTAATACTAAACGCTTCTTTCCCACTGCTCAACTAGATTGCTTAGCTGTAAAAAGTTGAGCCAGTGGGTTTTACCAACGGCTCAACTGGTAATTGCAGCAGTGGGTAATACCCGCTGATCAACTAAAACTGCTCAACTAGCTCAGGCTATTACATTAGGCAAAATGCTCGGTAATACAAACTATGTCCTACTGCTCAACTAGTCGAGCAATCTAGCTTAGCAGTGGGAAAATAGCAGTCCATACACATTGTATATTCAATAGGCCAGTTTTAGAACCTGTCTCTCAATATAAAATCACGTAGTTGATAAACACGTGCAGATATCCTAAATGTTTCATTTCGATTGACGTTGTCAATCCTGATTTGGAGGACAATTTTGTAATTAAAATTAAATTGATAGAAGTGTTGTTCGTTGTTCATAGAATGACGCTTTTCTATGACGTGATGATTTTCTACTGTTTAGCTGTCTCAATGGGTAGTCTATGGAAAGTTACGAACTCTGATTTTTAGACCTGCTGGCCTGCCATGACGTCTTAATCAGTACTGTTTTACTATTTTTCCACTGTGGGAAAGAGACGTAGCTAAACAGGATGTCTAGCGCCATTTCTTGTCCACACTGAAAAAGGAGTAAAATAATAATGTCTTAAGATGTCATGGTAGGCCACCTGTTCTAGATTTCGGCTTACGGTAAAATGCCTTCCGCGAGACTGCTGAGGTGGTTGCAAATGTGTCTTAGCACGCTAACCAGAAGATATAAATGCGCGATTTTAGTCTGTAAGAGCCTGAAAGAACCCTATAACGGAGGATATCCATGATGAATTCGACAGATACAAAAAAGGGTCCTATTCGCATTGCATTAATTTCGAAACAGCAACACAGGCCATTTTTATTATCATAAAAGCTAATGGTATGCCAATTACAAACTCCACTGTATTAAAAAAAAAAAAAAAAACAGATTTTGTTGAAACTTATTTTTTTTTTCGATTAGGTACCTACTCCTTTGCCCTGAGACCCTAGCCACTAACACGCGGTGCAAACGTAAAATATTTAGTACGAAAATGAAAAATAGCCACTAAGAATTTATTCATAGCTTTGATTACTGATTGTGCTTGTTGCAAACAATTTAACTAAATAAAATAGTACAGGATAATTTTATTATCAATTAAGAAATCGACGTATTTTCGTTACAAGTGAAGCTACTAACATAGTTTTAAGACTTATTTATTAATACAAGTTTTTTATTTACTTTATACAGGGTGACTGGATCTGAACCCGCCATGGCAAATTCTCATAATTATAGAGGAGGTCATTTGCTAATTATTAGACCTAACTTTCCTTAAATAAAGTTTTATAGTTTATGGCAATTTGTTATATGGCGGTTCCAGATCCAGTCAACCTGTATTATTATGTTAGTTTATAAAGTATATGTCTATGGGTCATTGTAGCCTGAAATAAATGATGTTATGTTGTGTTATGTTACGTGTACACGGCGTGCTCATGCTAAGACCTCTGTTTTCTAAAACTTAACACAACCATAATTTGTTTCATTACTATTCTGAAATAAAAAAAAACTTGAGAGGTGTCAAGGGACACCCGGATGGAACGAAGTTCCTTTCACGTACATAATATCAATACATTTTAGATTTAAGTTAGTGTACGAATAATAAAATATTTAATTTAAGGAAGATTAATCCTTAATTCGAAGCAATACGTCTTACTTAACTGCACAACCGAATTTGTACTTGGTAGTTCGGTCACTCAAAATAATAATCATAATAATATCTATCCTTACTCACATACACACCCCAATTGTACGTAATTTAAGGAAATTTCAACTTTATTTTAAAGAAATAAAGCTTACAATAGCTTACTATAGCAAAAAGTGTCGTGACAACTTTTCGTAAGTTTTTTTTCCGTCTAGCCCCCTTTCACAACGCGCGATAAGGAACTTCGTTCCAAAAACAGCATTATAACTGTTTCTACAATCATCTGCCTAGCCTTTTCCCAACTTCCCGACTGGAAGCCGATCCCAGTAGGATCGGCTTCCAGTCTAACCGGATGAAGCTCTATACTAGTATTTTTCATTGATTAACTGCCTATCTGACCTGCACAACCCAGTAAATTGGTAATACGATACCCCTTAGGAAGACTGGTCGTCAGACTTCGGGCTTCTGAATTCCTGTAACGACTGTGAGATCTACCAATCCCAGTCGAGACCAAGGGCTTAACGTATTTTCTAAGGCCCGGAATGAACTCGGTATGTAATGGATACCCATCCACTGACCGACCTCAGTGTTGTACTCCTATGTGTAATCGATGTATTCCTTATGTTGATAGAACCTATGTATTTTTGCTTAGTAATAAATCATGTCTTAACCTACACGCACGTTTCATTCGTCTCTCTGAACCCACCACCTTACATGGCAAACCTGCCATCTGAGCCGGCCTGCCGGGGTTTGGCCGTGTGCAACTTAATATATTGTTGGAAAAGACTTAATTAGGTAATAATTTATTGGGATTTGAATACTAAAAATGTGTCGTTCAAGCATAGGCAAAGAGGAGGTTTTTATTACTCAAAACGGAGGACCAAACTTGGTTTCCATGCAAGAATATCACTTGGCAAACATAAGCATAGTGATGTTCATCATGTGCACTCTACTAAGTTTTGCCGCATTATATGCAGCATACATCAACTACAGCGTTGCTTGAACATCGATCCATGCGACTGCTATAGTGCGATGAGCCTGAGCATGAGTGATAACTAAGCCTATCACAATAATCTACGTCACAGTCACAGCAACTGCTAAACATGTAGGGTCATTGACATATGATTGCCCAAACAATGAGCAATAAGTCTGTTTATATGGTCACATGGCCCTGCTTCTACTTAGTTGTGTACAAGGTCTGAGTTTAGTCAGCATGTTGTAATTAGCAAGGACGATTGTCTGGCTAGTTTGAAATGTATGAACGGCTAATGTGAGGACTATGTCTACGATGGGATCTTTTTTGTGATCGTTTTCTGAACTGATTTGGCTGATATGTTCTTATTCTGATCTTAATGTTTTAAATCAGACGAAAATAATCGATATTCACGCATAAGCCTAGTTTCAGAATAGGTAAGTGCAGGTTTATGTCTTTTTTGTGATTTGGGAATTAAAACAAAATAACGCTATGAGAAAGATGCTTCCCTTTTGTTGTTACGTTAACATAATTTAAAATGCATTTCTAAATGCTTAAGAAATTGGAGTTTGAGAGAGCTACCGCAGACATCATTGACTAGAAAATAGATTAAAACTCCGATGTACAGTTTCACATAAATAAAAAGCAACCACAACCTCATAAAAAAGAAATCAAGATTATTACAACAAAACCTCAAACGAAATTCAACACCGCAACGCAAAAAAGTCAAAACGCGTTTTCGTGAAAACAAAATAGGTAAAGTATGACTTTTACTTTGTAAAAAAAATCTTAAAGTGTTCTGTAACTGCGTTATATGTACCGTAACGGTTTTCATGTTACGAAAAAAGCAATTTAATGAGTTTTTAACAAACTTTCACCGTTTGGTTGAGCAATGCCCCCGCGTCTCGTGTGGTCACGATGTGCCGCTCTGTTTCTTCTTCGTAATTGGTAATTACCATGCACATACTGACATGCAACCCTAATTAATGAATAAAAAGCGCATTTTAGTTCGCTTAATAAATTTTTGATGATAACGCCATCTAGCTTACATAGTTTAAACTAAGTTTAAAGAAAGGACGAACTCTCGAGAGATGTAGGTGGTTGTCGTTCTAAATATTAAAAATAGATGGCGCTGTATATAATTTCAGCTAATCAATTAATTAATCTATTAAGACACAGGGATATTTTGACTGTGACAAATTATTACGCCCAACGCATAGCCAATAGTAGAAAGTCATATACACATTACACACGTGTGGACGTTTAATTGCATCAGCTCCATTAAAGTACCGAACCAAACATCGATTTAGGCTAATAATTACGTAATCTGACCGATCGATATTATCATGGACCAATTAAAGAATGAGGAGTAGTATTGAAGAGTTATTGATCAGCAATACGGTAGAAAAAGTTCGACTTGCATTAGAAATAATACTTTGATGTTTAGCAAAACTTGGTCTGTTTAATTCCAGAGTTAGGTTCAAACAGATATTTTGCTTGAAGAAACCGAATTTGAGATTGAATCAGAAATTTTGTAATAAGTAAATGAAGACCATTTTTCGTAAAAGCGCATAATTTCTGTTCTCATCTGCAATTTTACATAAAAGCCAACATTTCCTTAATCAGAATTTATTTGAATCATCATTATAGAGCATAAACAACAAGACCGTTTAAATCGAATTGGCAAAGAATTGTAGACTTTTTGTAAAGTTTACTGAACTTTTAGTGTCATGGACATTTATATAAACTGATTAACTAGGTACCTAGTTGTTGTTTTGACTTAACAGTTCAATTAATGGTAAGTAGATACTTATTTAGTAAATACACAACTTTTAAATGAAAAGAACGAGGAGGCTAGGGAAGACATAATAACATAACGCCTGCTTCTGAGAAATTCCGGTTAGAAAAGGGCCAAAGGGCCTCATGCTCTGCAGTCGCACTTATGCCTAGTAAACTAGCGAGGCAGTCTAACCAACTTGAGAACCAACTTGATAAGTTTTATTTTATTTTGGAACTGGCTGTGCCCGCGACTTCATCTGCGTGGAATTAGAATATTTCTATAAATAGAAGAAGCCTAAGTCTAAATACAAGAAGCCTAAGTTACTCCTTATTACATCAGCTATCTGCCAGTGAAATTCCGGTCAAAATCGGTCCAGCCGTTCCAGAGATTAGCCGGAACAAACAGACAGTCTGTCAGACAGACAAAAATGTTATTTTGGTATAATATGTAACGTATACACATTCATATGCATGTAGTAAAAAGAGGTTATTTTAATATTACAAACAGACACTTCAATTTTATTTATTTGTGTGTATGTATACAAGATGTTGTTTTGCATCATCGTCAAAATTCAGGAGGTTGTTACGAAAGACATAAATAATAATCAATTAAAATGATGGTATCTAATTCATTATTAATTAACACTGTTTTTTTTTGGTTGTTTAAGTTTGCCAGTATTTCAGAATAACCTCCTTAACGTGGTTTAGGGAATAAGAAATTATCGAATAATTGTTTGAGATTGTTTGTATGTGTGAAAGCACGGTTATAGAGCGAGCATAAGACGGGCTGCGTGTAAAACAAGGGTGGTTCATACTTACCGATTTCCATTAATAATAATAAAAATAAAAATTTCCTGCCCATTTTATAATTGATTCGGGACGAAAATCATTAGCATAGTTACCTCCTTGAATTTGACGAGGATGCAAAACAACACCTTGTAGATGTGTAGATTAATGCCAAAGTGTACAATAATAGACAAAGAGCTGTATAAACGCATCGTGTTCCGCTAGGTATGCCTTTCAGATGATTTCTTTCAATCTCTTCGACTTTCAAAATAATTGCATCCATCAGTAACGGTGTAAGTACCGTTGGCATCACAATTGCAGACTAGTGGCTGTGATTAGGGTTGCTACGTGATTTTAAAGGTTTATTTTAATTTCAATGTGTCTGGTCTGAAGAACATTATACCTTTTGTAAACGTGATTATTTTAGGTCAAAAGGAGAAGCAACTACTTAATTAATTTTCATACATATTTTTTTTAAGTTATTGCAATAATATTTCTTATTCACTAAACCACGTTAAGGGGGTCATTCTGAAACACTGACAAACTTAAACAACCAAAAATAAACAGCATTTATTAATAATTAACTAGGTAACGTAATTTTAATTGTTTTTTTTTTTATGTCTTTTCTGACATCCTCTTGAATTTTGACGAGGATGCAAAACAACACCTTGTATAGGCCAAGCAAAAAAAACTGTGATAATGAAGTTGATGTGGCAGCTCCAAAACTCTATCAGCAGGTGATCAAGACATGTATATCCAAAATGATGAAATTTAATATGTACTCCTCAACATTAATGATTAGCTCATAATTGTGATAACATAGTTTCCAATATATTCCCTCTGACAGCTTCAATTCTATTTCCAGTGCCAACCCTACCTCAAGCAACAATGGCACCTATTCCAACGGCGGGATGCGCGGAAATCACGTACGCCTTGCTTCATTCATTTAGTTTTTATTGGAAGCGTGATGATTGGCTAATGGATTCAGCGCCCAGCTATTACACGATTCCACAATAGTAATAGTTGGGTGCTTGAGTTTTTTTTTTTTTGTTTAAAATTGAAACGGTGAAAGCTTTTTTTGGTAACGGTATCTCAGTTTTAGTTTTGATTTTTTACTGAGTTATTTTTTTGCTTAGATTTTGATAGGTACTTGGATATACGAATGCAATCGGAATCTAATTTGTACTGTGACATCATGAAAATTATAACGTACGCAGAAAAGTGGAATACTATTATTTATTGGGCCACCCCCCATGAATGAAGAAACATAGAACTTGAATCAACTATTTATAATTTTGTTTTTTCATGTCTGCTTCGCTTACCCCAACGGGTGTAGTCATCGCAAGAGCTACTGCTGAGCAAGAGGTTCTGGGTTCGATTCCCAGTTTGGGCAAAGTGTCGGTTTTTCCATCTTGAATTTCTCATTTGCAACCACAAAGTCTGGATGTGTGCCCGGTTGATGGGACTTAAACATAGTACCAAAGTGTGGGTGTACTATTAGGTACAGCTCTGCCTAATCCTTCGCAGATAACAGGCGTGATGTAAAGTTATGTAGGCCATAACATTGCTTTATTTTTCATTTACAACAAAATAATAAATAAAACATGTTTATGAGCGTGAAGGTATGTTAATGGCTACAGTACGATAGTTATTTTGTAACCTACTTTTGATCTCAATTACATTAACACTTCTAGAACACTGTAATCATTGTCTTACTTTTCTTTTTTTACGTCATTATGATCCATTTGGTCAAAATTAGGTACAGGCAACAAGGCAACTATCTAAGAAATTACAGAGTTTAAGTAAAGACAACGAAAATAAATAGTGTGGAAAGAACACCAACGCACGAAAGGTTACCACGTATTCAGTACATCAATAAATAAACCTAATAAATACCAACACCGTCAAAATGTATGTAACAGCAGATATTTTTTAAACGCCGTTGAAAAATGTTGACTTAGGAAGTTCAGAATGAAGTACTTACGTGGTAACCGTTTGTGAGTCAGTGTTCTTTACCCTCTATTTATGTTGGTTGCCCGTACTTAAACTGCGTAGTTTTTTAGATAGTTGCCTTGTTGCCTGTACCTAATTTTGACCGTTCGGATCATCATGACAAAAAAAAGAAATGTAAGACAATGATTACAGATAGATGCCTGTACTTAAAGAGAAGAGCGAAAGGCTATGGGGAGGCCTTGTCCATCAGTGTAACAGAACGGGGTGTAAAGGACATCGACACGATAATGCATACCACGTACTCAAGCACATCATTCTGAACAAACCCACATAAAAAAAAAGCATAGGAAATTTAAAAAATAATTGCTGATTCCTTCAAAAGTACAATGCCTACGCGGTCAAAATCAAAATGTATGGAACAGCTGTTCTGACTTCTCGTTCTGACTTCCATGGGGTAGCGTGTTACCCAGTAACTGGAGGTCAGATACGCATAAAGTACTAGATTTATGAAGCTTCCAGTTAGATTGGAAGCCAACCCCAATACAGTTAAGGAATAGCTAGGCAGATGATATTTAAGAAGATAAAAGTTGAAGAAAAAAACTACAGCTAACTAATTAATAGTTGTCGGATTAAAATGAAATACGGACAGAAAATTGTGCACCTTCTTTAACAGTAAGTGAATGCTTGGAACTCTGCTCACCGTGCAGCAATCCAGCGTGATAGTTACACAAACATATTTACATTACTACATGTTTTATTGGTATGTAGTATATGTATGATTGTGTACATTTGAGAAAGCCAATAATATCTTGTGCATTTCATTTCTCTTTGCAGTTCTAAAGCTTGGTTCACATGGTGTGTTCCAATTGTTTTATTTAATTAGAGCATACCTGTTTTTTCTGTATATTCTTTTTTTTACAAATTATGATTTTTATTTTTTTAATAAGCTAAAATGTTTAGGATATTCTTTCAGTAGAGTGGTGGATCTAATACCATAGGTTTTTTCTGCAAGTTACCTATGGATCATGTAGAGACAAAACTGTTATTATACCTTTATTTTATTATACACATTAAATATATTTTTATATTTCTCATTTTATTCTTACAAATAAAAAAACGTAAGTATTAAAAAATAGTAGCCCACCGGTATCGGGAACAAGGTCTAAGCTACCGACGTGTCGGTTGCGGTCCGTTGTATTATTAGCCAGTTGTATCCCACTTTTTACAATTATATTTTTAAATCCCACCACAGAACTAAAGCCTCCCTTCCTATTTTCTCCGAAACTAGCCCGATCCTTCAGACAAACTATTAATTGTTAATAAAATATTGTACAGTTTCTTTAGGTTTCATGTAAATAAACAATTATAATGGTAAAAGACACAAATGGAAATAGGAATCAAAACGAAGACGTCAGGCGAATTTCCACAATGCAGCCAAACATAAAAGCCTTCACTTATTAAATGATACCGTTACTATTAATACAAATCTAAAGACAATAAAGCATGTCAAGTAATCAATTATTAATAAATAAAATAACAGTTAATACAGTGTAAGCTCAGCTTTATTGCAATTTCTCCGCGAAGGCATTGACCGCTAAGTAACAGGTAAGTACCGGCAACTGCGAGATTTTCATCTCCGTTTACTATAAAACTGGATAACTGTTTGTTTTAGCCGCAGTTTTAGCTTAAAATGTTAGCAAAGAATTTGGGATTTATGAGCTGCAGGATTTGACAATGAACTTGAACCTTTGGAGATTCCGTCTATAGTTTGGTAGCAACTAAGTTTGCTTTGCAAGTAAAAACGCTTTTGTAATAAGTTTTATTTAGGAAAAGTAAAAAAAAGTATTTTTTTAGTCATTAGTGATTTGAATTAAGGTGTAATGTATCTAATTATAAATGATTATTTACATCAAAATATTTATTTACTCCAAGAAATTCTTAATTCCCATTTATTCATTATTTTAATTTTGGAACCTTGTCATAATTAGGGGCTGATCATATTTGAATTAAACAATGATAATTTCTTAGTAACGATTTTGTGAGTTTCTATTATTATAAAGTTCGATATAATAGTTTATTTTTATTATTACTACAGATCCTACTTTCTATAACCACTGAACGCCTTACCAAAACCACATCCAGACACAAAAAATCACGACACACTCAAAAAAAAAAACCTAGATCTATGTTTTATAAAATTACCTTGGAACTGGAAAACTAAGTCACAAGCCAAAGTCTCTACTATAAACACACTGGCACTTTTTCGGAACGTGTTGCTGGGTTCCGTGTCACTTTGTGGTACCAAAAAGTTTGTACTTGCTAGCGCGGTACTCGCGCTGACCGGAATGGAGCGGGATTTGCGCGGGCGCAGGTTTTATTATTCCGTTACGGGGCATGAGCAAGGTGGCGTGGAGGGATGGTTGGTTGTGTTCCGATGGTGAGGAGTCGGTGGCAGTGGTAGCGGATGAGATGCTCATGTAACAAGAAAACAAAGCCAAGTCTGAGTCTCATATGCCGCATAAAAACTCTAAACAAAAAAGATGGGGATGGTCACTTCATTTCTTCTTGTTTAGATTTTGTTACGTTGGCTCCAAGATTTATTTCGCTGTTAAACCGTGCAAGATTTTGTCTTTTAAGGGGTGAGAAAAACCTTTTGAGGGGTGGGTTGCTGCGGGTAGTTCGAAAGAGATACCGTGGCCCTGGAACACAAAGGGCTAAGAAGTAACATGGATGGGTTTTAGTCAGTCAAGTCTGACACTCCCTCCCGCTCCGCCCAGAGCGGGCGAAGTCATTTGATGATTTACCATCCTTAAAAAAAAAGGGGTGAGAAAAAGAAACTTAAGAGATTCTGAGTTATTCGGCAAAAGATCTCCCCAAAATCAATAAAAGCCTGCTTGTTAATTGAAAATGTTCCTCCTGTATAAAGGCTACATTAAAAAAAAAAAAAAAAACTCTATTGAGACAGGTTACTCCAGATATGCGCCTTAGATCCTAATTATCATTCTTTTGCCCTTATCCCAATTTATTTGGGGTCGGCGCAGCATGTCTTCTTCTTCCATACTTCTCTATTACTTGTCATCCCATCAGATACCTCTTGCCATATCATCTTTTACACAGTCCATCCATCATCATCCGTTTTTTTCATCATCAGCCTATAATGTTCCCACTGCTGGGACACAGACCTCCTCTCTATGAGAGGGAGTTGGCTTTAATCCACCAAGCGGGCCCAGTGCGGGTTGGTAGATGTCACATGTCTTCGAATTTTTAGTTCTAGGACATGCCGGTTTCCTCACGATGTTTTCCTTCACCGTTTTTGAGGGCAGCGGTGATGAAATAAATTACACAAAGTAATGCGCCTGCCTGGGTTCGAACCCACGGCTTACGTAAGTTGGGGTGCCACCACTGGGCCACCGCTGCTCTCCGTTTCTTTAGTTTTTATAAAATCGCGATCAGTCTGACCACAGCTCAACGAGGGTGACCGAGAAATTATGAGTCATCGCATCGGAGATACTCAAAAGAAAAGTGAAGCAGTCACGTGATTTTTATCTGAGAGTCGCATTACAAATAATTTGGTATACATTCTATTGTAGTAACGTAAAGAGCTACTGACTAAACACAAGCAGCAGGTAGCCACGTGGAGGAGTTTGTGCTAAATGATATACAAGATTTTGTTTTGCAACCTCGTCAAAATTCAGGAGGTTGTCACAAAAGACATCAATAATCAATTTAAATTAGGTAGGCCAGTTAATTATTAAAAAACGCTGAGATTTTTGCTTGTTTGAGTTTTTCAGTATTTCAGAATAACCCCCTTAACTTGGTTTAGGGAATAAGAAATTATCGAATAAACGTTTCAGCTTGTTTGTATGTGTGGAAGCGCAGTTATAGGGCGAGATAAGATGGCCCGCGTTTGAAACAGGGATGGTTCACACTTAACGATTTCCATAAATAAGAAAAAAAAAAAAAACCTACCCATTTTAATATTGATTTGGGACGAGAATCATTAGCATAGTTACCTCCTTGAATTTGAAGAGTGACCAATGTAGCTGTTAATTCCACACCAAAATATGACCTATGGTAAATGCAATGATCACACTGAAGCATCGTGCCATGCTGTCAAATTTATTATCAAGAAACCGCTCGGGACGATCTTTAGGTTAAACCGAGCTTGCCTAGGTTAGTCCGTGGACATAACCATTAGATACCAAGTTTCCTCAAAGCACGTCAAGCCGTTTGTCCCGGCTGTCATTTGTAGATCTTTGACAATAGTTACAGGTAGT
Source organism: Cerastis leucographa (assembly GCA_963082945.1). Taxonomy (NCBI): domain Eukaryota; kingdom Metazoa; phylum Arthropoda; class Insecta; order Lepidoptera; family Noctuidae; genus Cerastis; species Cerastis leucographa. The sequence continues at coordinate 12,939,802 of OY720365.1, read as the reverse complement.
CTAGTGGTCCGAAGGTCTGACAACTAGTCTTAGCAAAGGGTATCGTATTACACAGTACGAACTAGGTTGTGGAGGTCAGATAGGCAGTCGCTCCATAAAAATACTGGTTACAATAACGTACGTACAGTTAGAAAAGGCTAGGCAGATGGTTATACTCGTAATAACGTTTTATTTTCTCCCATAAAGCACAAATACAATATCCAGATGTTACAAATATTGGAGGTTTCTGGGAGTCAGGAATCCAAACTAAGATACCCTGTGCCATAATATCTTGGCCCCCCTCGACGAGATTGGAATTATCACAATAAAATTGTAGTTACAGGGAGGACTATTGTACGAAAAGAATAAAATAAAAAGTACTAATAAAATAAAATGTGAGTGTGTGTCATTGTTAGTATGTGAACTCTGAGTGTCATGTTGAAGGTATCATGTGTGTGATGTAGTGTTGTGCGTGTGAGAGATAGTAAAATGGTGTATGCGTGTGTACGATTAATTATTTTTGTGTATATGAGTGTGTGCGTGAGGGGGTGGCGTAATTAACTAATTAATTGCTCACTATCTTATTCTAGCCTAGCGTTTTTCATAAATATGTATTTATGAAAAATCCAAGGCTAGGATAAAATAGTGAGCAATTTTTCGTTTCTTTGTAATCAAGTCCTAAAAGCCAAATTTCATTGTATATAGCCTGCTTGCTCTGGAATTGAAAAAGTTTTGGGCACAAGATGTTTTTACCGGAGTTGTTTCACAGACTTCATAGTATCACCTAGTACCTATTTACCTTGTATTTAGCTGTACAAAAGTCTATTTAGGAATGTTTTTGTATAACCGTTTGTGGTATATACAGCTGCCTGATCGTTAATACATTTGCTTCCTTAAAGAGGGTTTTTGTAGCATATTAACGTGGTTTGAAGAGAGCAACTTTTATTCATTGCGCTCTTTCAACGTTTAAACTATTCGTTTTATACAAACCGCCCCATGTGGAAATACCATACGATAGGATTGATTGGCAGAGGATAATGACATTATATAGTGAGACACTGACCTGCAAATTGCAAAAACAACGTGTGGAAATCTGAATTTCGCGGTCTACCCTAGCACTTCCAGCTTAAGATTTCAGAATAATCTTAAAACTTGATATATATTTTGTAGCGACAGAAAAGAACTTCAATAATATTTGTTGATTTATGTAAGTATAGATGGAAAGGCTAGATAAGACTAATAATTTTCACCCGTAACTAATACACACAAAACGTATTAATCACTTATAAACATCTGAAATTACCTCTTTGTGCCTTGAATCATGTAAACAATCAATTTACTAATCACTAGTTACTAAAGCGAGTAATCATTCATATATTGAACACCCAAACTGATAAATATTCAGGTTTCAGCAATCGTTTTCGTTACATACAATATTTCAGTCCACATTTCACCGATTCATGCCATGTAACTTCAAATGCTTGACTTGGAAATTTTAGATATTTTCGTAGTCACGCATTTCACGGTTTTTGCTCTGCTATAAACAAGTGACTGGGTTCGATTTCAAGCACCTTTATTGCGTAACACTGTTTATAATTTTACGATGATTCGAAGAATTTTGTGTGATTTTTTTAATCTATTGTGTCCCATCACTGCCAACCCTGCCTATAGCCAACTAATCTCCGAGTTATGACTCTCACAAAAATTTACGATCTTTTATTACTATAGGGTGAGTTTTTAAAGGTAAATTGTCGTTCTAAGTCTGTTACGCAATTACCTCATTCGTCAAGCAAATCGTTATTGGGGTTTTCCGTCAGAGTTTTCCCAGTATCAAGCTGGAGACTCCATTTGTTACCAGTTGATGGCTCAACCCAATGACGAGGCACTCAAATATAATTGGCGAAACACAACTCTGATATAGGTACAATTCTGCCATACCTATCGGGGATTACAGGTGCAATGTTATGTTCTAAACATAACTATGTGTGTTATTTATTGTCTAAATATTGTCCCATACTAGGAATTTCTCCTGTATCGAGGGTGCGTTTACAAACAGTCAGACCCGGAACAACTATCTGTAGGCAATAAAAATATTTGTTCCGTGCGGGGATCGAACCCGCGACAAACAGCTCAGCAGTCAATCACCCAACCACTGCGCCAACCGTGCCGTCGATTGGACCGAAAAGTCATAGGTAATCATGTCATAACTGTGAACTATGTATTTAAATGTAATCAAATTAATGTTAAATGTTCAGCAAAAACATGCAATAGAAAAGACATCAACGCGTTTTTTTTTTTTAAAGTTTCATGAAAATACAAGAAATGTTGAAAATAATAACTATTGTTCCAGTCTACATTTTCCTTGTGTAAAATATTTTGGAAGCTTTTGAAAGCAATAATGAGTTTATAATTTAGTTGCCAAGCTAGTTTTTTTTTTACTTGTTGGGTGTATGACCTGGTGGCCTGCCATGACGTCTTAAAACATTATTGTTTTACTACTTTTCCAGTGTGGGAAAGAGATGGCGCTAGACATCCTGTATAGCTCCGTCTCTTTCTCACACTGGAATAAAAGTAAAACAATACTGCTTTAATAGGTACTGTACATGTACCAAAATAACATTTTTGTCTGTCTGTTTTTTCCGGCTAACCTCTGTAACGGCTGGACCGATTTTGACGGGACTTTCACTGGCAGATAGCTGATGTAATAAGAATTTTAGAAAAATTAAATCTAATCCCACGCGGACGAAGTCGCGGAAACAGCTTGTAATAATAAAATATTTATGAAGTTTTTGTAATTCAGGCAGCAATGCATTATAATATTTATAGTGTCATGGCAGCGTAACGCATACAAAAATGGTGAAAGCGTTTATTATTTTAAATTACTGTCCGTACAAATATTGCATAAAACGTGCTTGTACGTTATATACCGGTCAAATTAAATCTTTATTTTTTTCTTTTTTTTAATTAAGAGTGTCTAATGTTAGCATAAATACATAACGCCTTGTTATCCCTGAGGAGTTAGGCAGAGGTGTGCCTCACAATTACATACACTTTTCTCCAGTTACTTAAACAACAGTTTAAGTCCCCATGTAATAGTGGACAAGCCTATTGCTATGAACCGGGCATAAATCCTAACTCCGTGGCTATTACTTAAAAAATCAAATTCCTGATGGAAAAGCCCTCCCCGACTCTCGCTCGAGCCAACCCGTGATGCTGTGCCTTTCAGTAATTTTAAATCAGCCCCTAAATAATGATACCATTCAGATCCAGCCTGTCCCCATGCAGTCCTCCTCCAGCGACGCCCTAAGCCGAGGTTTGTACCCCACAGGGGGTGCCCTTAGCGTGCAGTCGCTTAGTTTGTAAGTTTTTATGCCCTGGCTGGAGGCCTTACTCTTAAGGCACCCACAGGATAGTCCGGTTAAGCAGACGACAATCTCATAGGTTGAACTTCGAGATGCCATATACAAAAAAAGAAAAAAGATAGAAAAACTCAGTTACACTTTGCCTGACTCGGGAATTGAACCCAGGTATTCATGCTCAGGAGTCGCGTTTGTAACAACTAGACCAACGAAACAGGCGAGTCAGTTAATGCCAGGATTATTTTAATAAAATCCTCTCTGGTAAATATTCATACTATAAACAGAGTATGAATGCTAACTAATATTATAAATGCGAAACTAAAAGTCAGCTCACACCGAGACGCGACGCAACGCTGCGCGCACACTTTAAAAGTGCGATTCAAAATTATAACTTTATTTTCTACACGAAAAGATACACATTTCGTTGTGAAAATTCAAAATACGTTGCGCAACGTATTCTGAATTCTCAAGGTGCGCGCAGCGTCGCGTCGCGTCGCGTCTCGGTTTGGGCTGACCCTAAGTTTGTTTGTTACCTTTTCACGACTAAACGGCTGATCGGATCTTAATGAAATTTGGCAAGAAGATAGATTTCAACTTGAGCTTCCTCAAGTAGACATAGACATAGGCTATATATCATCACGCTACGACCAATAGGAGCGGAGCAGCAATGAAAAATGTTGCGAAAACGGGGAAAATGTGACGCAGAAGTTGCGCGGGACAGCTAGTATTTAATAAAAATCCTCTCTGGTCAAATAATAAATGGTAATTCATACTCTGTCTACCCTGGAGTATACAGGACCTCGCGCACTCCACGTCCACGACCACGTGTTTTATTTATTTACTCACTGTCCCACACACACACACACACATTGTCACATTTTCCCCGTTTTCGCAACATTTTTCATTACTGCTCCGTTCTTGTTGATCATAGCGTGATGATATATAGCCAATAGATTTTTCGATAAATGGGCTATCTAACACTGAAATATTTTTTCAAATCGGACTAGCAGTTCCTGAGATAAGCGCGTTCAAGCAAACATACAAAATCTTCAGCTTTATTATTAGTCTAAATAAAAACACTACTAAATATTATAAATAAATAAATGCGAAAGTTTGTGAGGATGGATGGATGTTTGTTACTCTTTCACGCAAAAACGACTAAATGGATTTGGATGAAATTTGGCATACGGGTAGTATAGAACCTGGATTAACACATAGGATATTTTTTATCCCGATAGTATGTTCCCGTGGGACAATTATCGAACTCCACCCGGGCGACGCCACGGGCATAAGCTAGTATTACTTATTATGCATAATGTATACAATAGTAGTTACACGCTAGGCTTAAAACTTGTGAGTACATGACCCTGTTAGGGAGCAGCAAGATAACTTAGAATACGATTTAAGACATTTATTTCTCAAATAGAATACGATTCACTTAATATGATAACTACCATTTCACAAATAGAATACGATTCACTGAATATGAAAAATACAAGATAATCTTAAAACAAAATATAAGAACTACATAACAAGAAGATACTAGTAAATAAATATAAACTAATTTGTAGATACTGTGGTATATACACAATTTTTACAATGTTGCAGGTAAATGGAAAAAGTTAGTGTACAATAATTCATCATTAGCAATTTCACATTGAACTTTATATGTAATGAAATGTTTCGTAAATACAGATTAGGTATCCTTGTAACGGCTTATCGCAGTGAGTTTCTATTATTTTGTAATATCATGTAGCCTCAGAAGCTTCGACCAGCACGCGTAGAATAACCGCCAAAGAAACGGGCTACGTCAACGGAAGAATTGATAAATTGACACATTGTCATTGTCTGTCATTATGTTCATTCTTCCCGGGTTTTATACAAAACTCGTTATACAGTGGTCATGCTACGCGTGTTAGAAGAAAGTTTGGTCGAAAAACCAGCCATCCACCCAATTTTGTTCAAGATAGCGGCCAGTCATGCAACAAATTGTGGTCGTAGCCGAGCGCGAGGTTCCTGAATGTAGTATTCCTCCACTAACGATGGGACACCAAATATAACGTCCCGCGTATTATGTTTACGTGAAGTGGCCATACACGGAACTACTATCAACACACTACGAAAGAGATTGACTAAACAGGTTACATCAAATAAGAAGGAGATGCACTTTTAAATCTTATTCTATTTTCATTTTTTTTTTACATCAAATAGGAAGGAGATGCAATTTTAAATCTTATTCTATTTGTTTTGTTTTTAGGATTTCCAGCAAAAGATACACACAAAACATTATAAGAACCGATCATTATCTTATAATAGTTATTTTAGGATAGTTTTCTTCTAATGCAGGGGCGAACGCGAGGGGTCCACGACCCGATCCTGTAAAAAGGTGCTATATTATGAAATGAGAAATATGACGGACGGAAAAAGTGCCTCTATTAAAAGTCGCTGGAAAAAACAGTTAACAGTACTATCACGAGACATATTGTAACGAAAATTCAGTATTTACGCCTCCTGCCGCTCATAATTGTATTATCAAAACATCCAAATCACAAGTACTCGTATATTAAGCATGTAGCGTTTTGCAGCTTCTGCCAACAAAAGCGCGAGTTTTAGTATATACGTAAATAGGGGACCGGACTGGGTAAAGAAAATGACATTATATTTTGTCCGTCAGACAGGTAATACAAAAATATTAGACAAGTATTTTTTGTTTTATCAAAATATCACAAAAATACTTAAGCAGTTAAACTCATTAAAGTTGGAGACTGGGGGCTTACTACGTCACAAGTAGGTATAAAACTTACATACATGTGACGTCATGCGCCATTTCAAGTTAATATATCTCCGTAATTTTATGACCACGTGAAAAAAGAAAAAAAAACGTGTCCAATACTTTTCAATAAACTACCCGACGGGCAAAGAAAAAAAATGGACTATCCCCTATTATTGTTTTCTTATTCCCATCTTACTGTTTAGTATATCAGCATAATACACCTACTTTGTCAACAACAAAATGACTCAAAAGTCATTATCATTTCGCCATGAGCACAATAAAACGAGTGGCACATTCCGTAACCGTTATGCTCAGAAAGTGTCTAATAGAGGTGAGTCATAGTGGTGCGATGTCCCCCCTCTAGTTGGGAGGGACGGTTTCCATTGATATACTAGATTCATCATCTGCCTTTTACCAACTATGTTGGGCTCATCTTCCAGTCTAACCAGATGCAGCCGAAAACCAGCAATTTACACGGAGTAACTGCCTATCTGACCTCCATAACCCCTTTAGTATCAGGTAATAAGATTCCCCTTGGTAAAACTGTTTGTCAGACTTTCGGGACGCTGACTACATGTAACGATTTTCAAATATCTTTAAATAATAACCGTGACCAGCGGCTTAACGCGCTTTCCGAGGCTAGGAGTAAACTCGGTATGTAATGCGTGATCACCCATCTACGGACCAACGTGGGCAAGCCCAGCTTTATCTGAAGATCGACCCTACCTAACCTACCTACCCTACCCAATCCTAAATTTTCTTGAACTGAACTTGTTTCTAAACATAAAAACATTTTTGCAGCAAAAAAGAATATCAGCTGCCTATACATTTGGGTCGAATAGGTATTGTAATTTTGTATGGGGCAGCAGATATTTTTTTTGCTGAAAAACATGTTTTATGATGCGAAACATGTTCAGTTTGATGGTCTGTAGCACACCTTAAGGATGTATATACCCTTTCCGTTACACCCTGTATAACAAATCTTGTCCCAACAATAACGAACACAAAAAAAAGAATTATCCAATTTGGTGCAGTAGTTCGAAAGTTATACGCGTACTACATTACGTCGATTCATTTTTATATGTGTATGTGTTTTGCATCCTCGTCAAATTCAAGGAAGTAACTATGCTAATGTTCTCGTCCATAATCAATAATAAAATGGGTAGCTATTTCTTTTTATTTTTGTATGAAATAGGAAGTCGGTTAGTATGAACCACCGGTGTTTTAAACGCTGTTCGCCTGGTCCTCGCCCTATAACCGCGCTTCCACACATACAAACAATCGCAAACGTTTATTGGATAATTTCTTATTCCGTAAATCAAGTTAAGGGGGTATTTCTAAAATACTGACAAACATAAACAAGCAAATAAAAAGCGTTTCTTAATAATTAACTAGGTACCGTAATTTAAATTGAATATTTATGTCTTTTGTGACAACCTGATTTTTGTCAGGGATGCAAAACGACACCTTGTATACCATGAACCCTGTACTATTCACATCCGCACATTTAGTATTTTAAAAGTGATTTTTCACCCGAAAAAAAAAGTTGTTTCCCAGCAATAATTTTGCTTAGACATACTTACTTGGATGTACAGAATAATTGATTGACGATCCGTTTACAACTTGGTTTTACTGTGTATACTATCGTGACGTATGTCAATGGAAACAGCACCTCGAAACGATTATAGTCTGTCGAAATATCGTTGACCACTAATGTTAGATTCGCGTTGCGTGGGACGCACTTGCCCCGCAGTGAACCGCACCGAAACCGCATCAAGGATTATTGCAGTTCTGTAATGTGGGTATTTGGAGAATCGTTATTATTATGGAACGAGACTGAAGTTCAAGGGATTAGAAATGAGACGGTTACGTAGGTGTTAGTGGTCGGTTTGAGGCGGCACACCCTTAGCTCGAATGATTATTATCAGCTTGCTGATTAAGCAAAAAACTTTACTTATTTATAAACATCCACGCCTGTAATGCCCCTTTCCTTTAATAGTATACCCCATATTTCGCAAGATATGTTTAAAGAGGGCGAGCCTATTGCCATCAACCGTGCACTACTGAGAAATTCCCATTAGTATCTTTCGCGGCCCGGGAATCGAACCTATTAACTCATGCTCAGTAGTCACAATTACGACCCTTTTACCAACGAGGCAGAGAGTATTTCAAAATTACTCAAATTCAAGAGTTTCTTCACGGATGGTTGGGTCTCTTGGTTTGGTTGGGTCTCAAGAGACCCAACCAAACGGAGGAGAATCTTGATACCGCGATTCAGAATGATGACGATATTGCACAACGCCATCTATCGAGATTTAGGGTCCATATTGGCTCACCTAAAGTTCTTTACCCGAAATTGTTCTTCCTAATGATTTGTAATCCGAATGATCACTCTTCCTAAAATTTTTTATACTAAAGTTTTCATTCATACTATTTGTAGTGCTACCAGCGATGCTCATAACACTCATGTTTCCGAAAATTGTTATTAAAATATCATTATTGTAAATATATTTCAACTCCTACTGTTTTTTATCATAACGCTTTTATCCCTAAACATAATTACCATAATATTTTCACTCATACTCAGAAAGAAACATTTACCAAGTGTAATAAATAATATATTTGGGTAGACGATGATATCTATAGTGCCCCCACCATGAAAAAAATATTTAGAAAAATTTCGCGACCAATTTCGAGGTAGCGCTCGCCGGCCGCTGCCGCGGCACCACTCGCTTCGCTCGCTCGGCTCACGCGTAGTTGGTCACAGTTCTAACCTAACCTAACCTATGGATATCTTTGCGGGTACACACCTCTATAAATAAAATTAAAGAAGACGCTTTAATTAATTAAAAAATAAATCTAAACAAAAAAGATATGACTTTGAATAATAGTGTAAAAGATGGTTATGTTGAGAAAATATAGGAAAACAAATAAAAGTTTAATAGATGATGATTGCTACTGACATTATGAAGTTGAATGCTTCGGAATTAGAACATTAGAGTCAGAGTAGTTAGGAATTGCGATTGTTAGGATGAAAAATGTTAGGAAGAACATTTTCGGATTTCCAATTATCGGAGTTGAAAATTTAGGTGAACTTTGGCGCACCCCGAGATTTACTTATAACACAAGCTGAAATGTCACAGAGGCCTGCTCGCGAATTTTATACGGCTGTTGTATTATTGTGATTAAAGTCAACGAACATAAAAAAAAATCTTCGGGAAAGCTGTTTGTTATCATGAGTTTAATCACGTGTTTAAGTATCGCTCACTATTTCCCAGTCACCCTACATATAATTTAAATTGAAAAAGTCAGTAGAAATAAGAACTTCACACCCCCTAAGTATGTTACAATCTCCTATTTATGGCAGGCTTAAAAGAGAATCATAGTCTTCTTTCTTTTTCGTGTGGTTAGCCTAATCTGGGTGTCAAATTTTTTATGCCATCTATGGGCCTCTGAATTGGCTTTTCATGATGTCGAGAAATATCTCTCAGGCATCTGTTGGCTTCCTCACGATAGTTTTCTTCACCGAAGCACGTAATAATTATACAATACGCAAATGAATCCAAAAAATCAGAGGTAAGTACGTAACTTAGGGTCGTACTTGAGACCCATGATTTGGTAGTCCAACGGTGCTTGTATCTATATACTATATATATATATATATATATATACAGGCTGTTTGGTGCATCGTTTGCCAAATCGAATAGGCCGAAAGGAGAGGTCATTTGCTATCTCATCACGCCCTATAACTCATTCTTTGCCACACCGGTTTTTTTATAACAACTTTATAATTAAAATTTTGAAAAATTTCAAAATTCAGCATTTTAGGTCAAATAAGAAAAATATTTACACTTAAAATTTTGATTTAATTTTGATGTGTACTGTGATTCTATCAAATTCAAAATTACTTGCTAGTAACAATTACTTTCTTTTTTAATAGCTCGTAAAGTTTTTGTAAAAGAAAAATAAACTTAATACTCAAATTTCAATGGCTATAAAAAAAAAACTAAAAGCGATCGGGATCTTCGAATACTTTTAAAAAGTTTTCTAGTCTGTCCCCTTTCTAACGGTATGCAATATGCCCAAAAAAAAACGTTTAATACCTTTTCATTTTTAACTAAATGTGTAATCGAGACACTAGGCTGATATTCGAAATTACAGTAAGAACAGTAGTTTTATCATAAATAACATGCCTAAAGTAAGTAGATAGATACTGTTATGTCACTAGTGCGTAGTGTCCTATCTGTTTCTTAAAAAGGAACCAACTTTTCAAGAATATGAAATTTAAAAAAAAAGAACTTTAATTCAGAAATCACAAATCTTGACACACACTGATCCGATTTGAAAAACTCTTTCAGTGTTAGATAGCCCATTTATTGAGGAAGGCTATAGGCTATATATCTTCACGCTAAGACCAATAGGAGCGGAGTAGCAATGACAAATGTTGCGAAAACGGGGAAAATGTGACGCAGACGAAGTTGCGCTGGACTTCTACTTATTATGTATCTATTTATTATTATTATTATGATATATATCTATATATTTTATATATAAATAAAAAGAGAAGTCCTGACTGACTCATCAACGCCCAGCCCAAACCTTTGAACCTAGAAAGCTGAAATTTTGCACAGAGGTTCCCTTTATAATGTAAACAATGAATAAGGAAGGTTTTTTCGAAATTTAACCCTTATGGGACCTAAATAGGGGATGAAAGTTTGTATGGAAAATCGTTATTTTTAAAGTTAGAAGGCTGAAATGTCATATACAAGCTTCTGGTTAGAAATAAATAAATAGATATTTTAGCGTTTTCGAGAAATTACCCCTAAGAGTGTGAGATGGGGGTTGAAAGTTTTTATGCGGAATCCGTCATTTTTGAAGTAAGAAGAATGACATTAAATATTGAAGTTTCTGGGCAAAAATAAATGAATACGTATTTGGCCGTTTTTGGAAATTCGATCCCAAAAGGGAGAAAAGGGGTTGAAACATTAGTAAAACAAATATAGTCTGCACAGCTTGAAATTTACTATTTGTGTTTCTCGATGGAATTGATAAACACGTATCAATGTTTTTGGAAAATCCACCCCTCAGACGATAACAGGGGTGGCAATTTTTTTTATCTTTGTTTTGTAGTGTTTGCCATTTTGTATGGACAAATACGCTAAAAAAAACAAGTAACTAACTAAGTTCACACCTTTAGGGAATCTGGGTCATTTGTGCGAAGGACACTTGCGCGATTCAATGGCTTCATGGGTGTCGGTTTCGTGGTTTTCGGGGTCGCTGACCAAATTGACGCCGAAGAAAACTTTCGGTTTTTCTTTCACGGGTGTCGTTTTCTCAGTGCAAATAATAAAATTTAAAATCCGCATTGTCTGAATATCCTCCCCTAGGCTATGTCTGGCATTGATTTAAGTGAGAACTGCGAAGCCGCGGGCAACAACTATTATCTACAACATTTAAATGACTATTTTCGACATTATGTTGGGGGGTTAACGCATACGTGGGCAATTGCCGAACTCCACGCGGGCGAAGCCGCGGGCAGAAGCTAGTTATTAATATTATAAAGCTGAAGAGTTGTTTGTTTGCTTGAACGCGCTAATCTCAGGAACTACTGGTCTGATTTGAAAAATTCTTTCAGTGTTTGATAGCCCATTTATCGAGGAAGGATAGGCTATATATATCATCACGCTACAACCAATAAGAGCGGAGCAGCAATTAAAAATGTTGCAAAAACGGGGTAAATGTGACGCAGACGAAGTTGCTCGGGACAGCTAGTCTTAATAATTATAGTGAGAATGTTATTTTAAAAGCAATCAATAGTAATAGTCCAAAATATTGATCGTCAAAATACTACAGTTGTCAGTTTTATATCACCAAAAATTAGGAGGTCAGACGATTTTGTCTTCGAAGTTATACTGTTTCGTCTGATATGCTAAATTGAAACCAAAGAAAGAAATAATTAAGAAAATGCTAGAGGACAATGAAAGTGTAAAAAAAGGAGTTTCACTTTCTTTTGTATACCAGACATTTTTATGTAAAAATAATGCATTTGATGGTCTTTCTAATTATCAAAATATGTGTTTAATTCTGTAATTATCTAGTATGAGTAATTACCTGTAACGTACATGCTCATTTGCAGTTATAACTGTTATACTCTTTTAATTATTCGTGGCTTAATAATAGCAGCCACTTGGGTCGATCTTCAGGCCCCCTATTCACAAACGCACGGATTCGATTTCGATTCGATAAATCGTATGTCTATCTTGTTTTGGCATTATGAAAGCGAGTGAGATAGACATACGACTTTCGCGCTTGCCTAGGTTTGATCCGTCGATGGCTGAACACCAGTCACATACCGAGTTTGCTCCTTGTCGGTTCTTCTCCATAGGAATCGACCAACCCGAACCGTGCACCTTTTGTCGACGTTTTATAAGTGCCAATGTAGGCCTATGTATAATATTTTGAGTTTCCTCCGTGGCTCAGAAAGCGCGTTTAGCGCGTGTTGCGATTTTGTAGAAAACAGCAGATTTTAAAAATGGGGGAGGGTTGGGAATGATGTACCTATCGGACACGTGGTAAACGTTTTTGTGCGTCGAAATCCCTTCCAGCCTGTATTATACAAGGTGCTGTTTTGCATCCTCGTCAAATTCAAGGAGGTAACTATGCTAATGGTTCTCGTCCCAAATCAATAATAAAATGGGTAGGTTATTTTCAGGGTTCCGTACCCAAAGGGTCAAACGGGACCCTATTACTGAGACTTCGCTGTCCATCCGTCTGTCACCAGGCTGTATCTCATGAACCATGATATTAGCTAGTTGACGAAATTTCTACAGGTTATGTATTTCTGTTGCCGCTATAACAACAAATACTAAAGACAGATTAAATAAATATTAAAGGGGGCCCATACAAAAAAGTGATTTTTTTGCTCGTTTTTATAAATAATGGTTCGGAACCCTTCGTGCGCGAGTCTGACTCGCACTTGGCCGGTTTTTTTTTGTATTATTTATTTATGCAAATCGGTGTTTTAAACGCGGCCCGTCTGATCCTCGCCCTATAGTCACGCTTTCACACATACAAACAATCGCAAACTTTTGAGATAATATGAGATAATTTCTTATTCCCTAAACCACGTTAAGGGGTTTGTTTTTCTGAAATACAAACTTAAACAACAACAAAAGCAGTGTTTATTAATTGTTAACTAATAACCTAAGAAACACTGCTTTAAATCAATTAATAATCAATTTAAATTACGTTATTATACCAAAGTAACGTAATTTAAATTGATTATTAATTGATTACCTAAGTAACGTAATTCAAATTGATTATTTATGTCTTTTGTGACAACCTCCTGAATTTTGACGAGGATGCATAACAACAGCTTGTATATATTTTCATTAATTTCTTAATAGTTATAACAAAGTTTGGTATCACGATTTCTAATGCGTTGGTTTATGAGTACGTGTGTACAAGACGGATGCACATGACGAAATTGTTGCTAAATTTGGCGGCGCCGCAATTTACTATGGAATACAGCTTTTCATTGGAGTGTCTATGAGTTTGGAGTAAGTGGGATTGTCCTGGGGTTGATCGAGATAATATTATGGTTTGATTTTGCTGGCTGATGGTGTATCTGTCGCGGGCCTGTGGACGGTGAGTAATGGGCTGTCGACGGCGCGTCCGTGTTCCACGCGCGCCTCAAGGAGATGTCAGCAGGGAGGGGTCCGAGAAGGCCGATGCTTGCCAGGGCTGCGGGACTGTTTGAAATAGATACCGTGGCCCTAGAACACAAAGGGCTAAGAAGGAACATGGATGGGTTTTTAGTCAGTACAATTCTGACACTCCCTTCCGCTCCGCCCAGAGCGGGAGGAGTCGTTTGATGATTTAACATCCGAAAAAAAACAAAATTATAAAGCTGAAGAGTTTGTTTGTTTTGCTTGAACGCACTAATCTCAATAAGTACTAGTCTGATTTTGAAAATTCCTTCAGTGTTAGGTGGCCCATTTACCGAGAAAGACTATTGGCTATATATCATCACGCTACGACCAATAGGAGCGGAGCAGCAATGAGAAGTGTTGCCAAAACGGGGAAAATGTGACGCAGACGAAGTTGCGCTGGACAGCTAGTCTATCTATACTAATATTATAAAGCTGAAGAGTTTGTTTGTTTTGCTTGAACGCACTAATCTCAATAAGTACTAGTCTGATTTTGAAAATTCCTTCAGTGTTAGGTGGCCCATTTACCGAGAAAGACTATTGGCTATATATCATCACGCTACGACCAATAGGAGCGGAGCAGCAATGAGAAGTGTTGCCAAAACGGGGAAAATGTGACGCAGACGAAGTTGCGCTGGCCAGCTAGTCTATCTATACTAATATTATAAAGCTGAACAGTTTGTTGTTTGCTTGAACGCGCTAATCTCAGGAACCATTGGTCCGTTTTGAAAAATTCTTTCAGTGTTAGAAAGCCCATTTATCAAGGTAGGCTATAAGCTATAAATCATCACGCTTCAACCAATAAGAGAGGAGCAGCAATGAAAAATGTTGCGAAAACGGGGAAAATGTGACGCGGACGAAGTAGCGCGGGACAGCTAGTATTCCATAAATCAAATACGTAGGTATCACTGCCTGGTCACTCTACCTTTCTTTACTAGTGCGTGAAGCGTTGCGTGCGCAACATTTACCGATTTGCTACTTGTTTATGCTTCTGCTCATCTGTTTACCCTTAAAACCTATTTACCATAGGAAAATCAACCTTACACCATTACAATAAGAACTTCAGAATAACCACTAGGAATTTTGAAAACTTTCATGCCGAGCCATTTGAAACTGTATTGTTATAAGATTTTTAGAAGAAAGGGTTGGATGTCATAATACAATTTGCTGATTCGGTTAGAAATCTTCTGTTATCTATTTATCATTGTGTAATGATATAGTTGCTGTTATTTACTTCTTTTTATTAATATAGTTATAATCTAAGTAAATGTGGATAGTCTGATAGTACCTAATTGGTATTAGTACATTAATTAGTAACTTACATACATTTGTAATAGGGGATTGGACTGGGTAAAGAAAACGATATTCTATTTTGTCCGTCAGACAGGTAATACAAAAATATTAGACACGTATTTTTTGTTTTATCAAAATATCAAAAAATTACTTAGTTAGAACTCATTAAAGTTGGAGAGTGGGGGCTTACTACGTCACAAGTAGGTATAAAACTTACCTACATGTGACGTCATGCGCCATTTCAACTCAATATATCTCCGTAATTTTATGACCACGTGAAAAAAGAAAAATACGTGTCCAATACTTTTCAATAAACTACCCGACGGACAAAGAAAAAAAAAATAGGATTATCCCCTATTTTGCAAAGTATCAAGATTAGCCGTATTTCGATTGCGTGGCACTGTCGAAGCAATTATATTTTTACGCTTCCAAACTTGAAATAATTTGCAGAAAAAAAAAAAAAATTGAAAATGTAATTAACGCTAATTTTTTCGTAATTGAAATTATGTAGTCTTGATATAATTAAAACGAATTAGCAAATCTGTTTTTTTAGTTATACATTTTTAATCGTACATTCAGCGAGCTTCAGCATTCATTGGACTAATCGGTTATGATTTTATGATTTATTATTTTGTAAAGGATAAGCAAGATTTTATTTTTAGGATTCCGTACCCAAAAGGTCAAACAGGACCCCCGTTTGACCCTTTGGGTACGAAATCCAAAAAGCCGGCAGGCACTAGATCGGAGAGACCATAACTGGAAACCTTATACAGGGTGTAACGGAAAGGGATGTATATACCCTTTCCATTACATCCTGTAGTTACGGAGATATTGGGAATTCATTATTTTATTATCTGCTTAGTATAAACGTTTTTAGGGTTCCGTACCCAAAGGGTCAAACGGGACCCTATTACTGGTACTTTGCTGTCCATCCGTCCGTGTGTCCGTCTGTCACCTAGCTGTATCTCATGAACCGTGATAGTTAGCCAGTTGAAATTTTTACAGATTATGCATTTCTGTTGCCGCTATAAAAAAAACTACTATAAACAGGATAAAATTAATATTTAAGCGGGCTCCCATACAAAAAAGTGTTTTTTTGCACGTTTTTATTAAAAATGGTACGGAACCGTTCGTGCGCGAGTCCGACTCGCACTTAGCCGGTTTTTATACTTTACTGGCAGCCAGCCTTTAGATTGGTGGTGTTGCAGTGGTAATGTCCAAAACAGTGAAGGAAAACATCGTGAGGAGACATCTACCAACTCGCACTGGGCCCGCATGGTGGATTATACGCCATCTATACAAATAAATAAAATTTTAGTGTCTGGTTGTAATATTAAAATAACCGCTTTTTACTACATGCATATGAATGTATATTATACGGTACATTTAAAAAAAAAATTGTCTGTCTGTCTGTTTGTTCCGGCTAATGTCTGGAATGGCTGAACCGATTTTGACGGGACTTTCACTGGCAGATAGCTGATGTTATAAGGAGCAACTAAGGCTATTTCTATTTTAAAATTCTAATTGTACGCGGACGAAGTCGCAGGCACAGCTGGTTCTCTTATAGAAAGGAGGCCGGCATCACAGCACTGAGAACATTATACGCTGAATATGCGTATGCTAACTTTGTTCTGATATTGTGAGTGCTCATTTATTAGTCCCCACGTCGGCAAATAAATTGGCTGGAATGTTCTAACGAGACCATAGTACCTACAGTGAGATGCAAAAGTGAAATGCTTTCAGAGATCTAACAGCTGTAATGGCATCAATGACGTTCTGTTCATAGATTACTTTCTGAAATATCCTTAAGATTACCAACCTACCATGACAACTTTAATCAGTATTGTTTTACTCTTATTCCAGTGTGGGAAAGAGAAGGAGCTATACAGGGTGTGTAGCGCCATCTCTTTCCCACACTGGAAAATTAGTAAAACAATAATGTTTTAAGACGTCATGGTAGGCCACCTGTAATTGCGGTTATGTGTAATAGGGGAAGAGCCTATTACCATCAACCGGGCACAAATCCAGACTCCGTGGCTGCTACTGAGAAATTCCTGATGAAAAAACCTAAGAATATTTTGCCCGACCTGGAAATCAATCCCAGGACCTCATTGGTAGAAATTTATCAATATAATTATCTTTTGGTAAAAGATAGTCGTTTTTCTCCGGCCTGACTACATATTAGTACCTAGTGATTACAGATCTACGCCAAAAACACAAGCACAGTATGTTTTTTAGGGTTCCGTACCCAAAGGGTCAAACGGGACCCTGTTACTGAGACTTCACTGTCAGTCCATCCGTCCGTCTGTCACCAGGCTGTATCTCATGAACCGTGATAGTTAGTCAGTTGAAATTTCTACAGACTATGTATTTCTGTTGATGCTATAACAACAAATAAAAACAGAATAAAATAAATATTTAAAGGGGCGCCCATACAAAAAAAGTTATTTTTTTTGCTCGTATTTATACATAATGGTACGGAACCCTTCGTGCGCGAGTCCGACTCGCACTTGGCCGGTTTTTTTTGTTAATCACAAGCGTGACGACTAAGTATAAATTGTACAACGTTAGCATTGTTGTTAGTGCCTCTACTCTCAGATTAGAAAGTACGTGACTGCGCTTGCCTCTTGGATCAACGCTTATTACCCGAACTGTTATTTTTATAAACGATGACTTTGTGGTAGCAAGGTTTTATACGATACGATACGACGATACGACTGGTTAACGACTGGATGTAATGGCGGTAGATTTAAAACTACATATCTACGTTGATAACTACTTTAGAATTTATAGTGAGTACCGGATACTTCACGTTGATTAAACATAGGAATATTTTTTCTTAAACATAGTAATACTTTTTCTAATAAGAATAAAAATAAGACCCCACAAAAGTCACTTTTGGAAAGAAAACCTTCTTCTCATCCTTTAAAAACTTACAGCAGGAGCATTGACAATTTTACTTTAATGTATTACCGCAATCAAAGTTTGGGCAAGGCAATTGATAAATTTTAATCATTTTATCATCATCGGGAAACAACATACTTGAACATACATTCGTTTAATAATGAAAATAAAAGATTTTGCAGACGATTTCTTTTTCGACTTCTGATCGATTTGTCGCTTCGAATTACTTTTTAACTCTTCATTTTATGTATATACTTCACTGGACGGGTTTGGAAGAAATGAAAAACGAACTCCAACGAACACAACACATGGCGCTCGTTTTTCTTTGCTCATTTTTTTGACGTGACAACGTCTTATAAATTGGTTTGCCGGGTGACACTTCAAGAAACTGCGTTACGCTCCGCTCACGTTATGCGCTCACAATGAGAGCGAGTGAGAGGCACGCGTGCCTTTCACTTTTTATGTCTGTCTCTCTCGCTCTTAGGCGGGCTAACCATGCCCGAGTGGAAGGGACGCGTGCCTCTATATATGTATATTTGTATATAAATACGTATGTATGTGTAAAGGTAAAAATAAAATTTTGTTAAAAGAAATTCAGTGCGAGATTCTTTGTATAAATTAATGTTTTAAATATAATTCTTTGTATAAATAAATGTTTTAAATTGTTACTATTATTTCATCCTTCTTCCTACTATACGAATGAATATTCACATTAAAATTATTTTACCACTCAAAGTCGTTGTCACGTAAAACTTTCGCCCGTATACCGACTTTACAGGCAACCAATTTTTTAATGTAGTGACTGGCAGGTACTACAGTGCCAAAACGAATCTAACGACGGATAATCTATCCAAATCGGTTCATCCGTTTAAGAGTTATGAGGTCACAATGGAACAGACATACCCACATACATAATGTGCGCGCGAAAAATCAGTCGGATGAAAAGAGCTCAGCCTGATTTCAATAATGATTTTTGATTAACACCTCACGACTAAGCGACCGAGTCGTGAGGTCGGATCGCACTCGTATCCTATAAACCAGCTCCTCAAACATTTGCAACACTTTACAGCGCTAGATGCTCGCCCGAAGTCTCCTTTCACTAGAAATAATGAGATGCACTCATACAAATTGCAGGCATTTTGCTTTATTTTACAGTAGACGGCTACCGTTAGAAAATACTGGCATTTTTGTACCAAATAGTTGCTTGGAGATAGCAAAAACTGGCTTAGTATACCGAAACAAAAAATTACCTAACTCTTGTTATCCACAAAGATTTCGGTAGCGGTGTATTTATAGCACACATGTTGCCAGTTATGTGTTAGCCTCATTTAATAGCGAGCCTATTGCCATTGGCCGAGGACTTTGATTCTGAGCCGCTACCTAAACATGCTTGATCGAAATACTTAAAAACACTTGGCCCTACCTGGCAATCGAACCCAGGACCTCATGCTCAGCAGTCGCATTTTCCATATTTCACTTTATCATCTCACGTGGTCGCTCATAATGGGCCTCATCAAAAGGCTCAAAGTCACCCAAAGGGCAATGGCTATGCTCGGATTTTCCTTGCGTGATAGAATCAGAAATGAGGACACCCGCAAGAGAACCAAGGGCTACGTCGGTACGTAGCCCGAAGAATTGCCAAACTTAAGTGGCAGTGGGCAGGGCACATTGCTCGCAGAACGGATGGGCGATGGGGCCGAAAAGTTCTGGAATGGCGACCGTGAACCGGAAGACGAAGCGTTGGAAGGCCTCCCACTAGGTGGACCGATGACCTGGTGAAGGTTGCGGGGATCTGCTGGATGCAAGGCGCACGGGACTGGTCAATGTGGCGTGTGGCGAGGCCTATGTCCAGCAGTGGACGTCTTTCGGCTGAAATGATGAATGATGACTTTATCATCTCAGCATAATTCAGACTCAGCATTATCGTCACGTACGAAAGACATTACAGCTAGAATTAGAGTAACATAATCACTGTAACATCTGAACACCCGGTTCACTATCTGCAATCAGAGAAGTACTCACCCGAATTGTTTAAATCTTACTTTTATTTCGCACGTTTCAACTGCTGCACGCCGTTAGATGCTTGTTTTTTTTTTTAAATTACCTCTTTTTTTGTTTTTTTTTTTTACTGGTAGTTGAAAAGAGATGTACTCACATACCCATAAATCATTTATTTGCATAAAACTTTTCTTTTTCATTTTTCCTTTCACAGGTCTGCTGGCAGAAAATTCACATGAAATAAGCAGTATCTTTGTACTCTGATATTATGTTTTTTTTTTGCTGTGTTGTCTACTGTGTGTACATAAGTAGTAAAATAAATAAATAAAACATGGTATACAATAGTGTTTAGTAAAATTACTGCCACTGTCACTTAAGTTTGAAAATTCTTCGGGCTACGTCGGTAACTTGCGAAAAGGGAAGGAAGGCCGCCCTCTAGGTGGGCCGATGGCCTGGTGAAGGTTGCGGGGTCCGCTAGATGCGAGGCGCAAGGGACCGGTCAATGTGGCGTCACATTTGGGGGACACTCGGGGGAGGCCTATGTCCAGCAGTGGACGTCTTTTGGCTAAAATGATGATGATGATGAAATACGGATTATCATTTTTAAAGTGTTCTATAGGTACTGCTTCTCTCTCTTCTGCCAGGTATAAAAACTTAATGTTTAGTTTCACTAGTTCATTATTTCTGCATATTCGGAAAGCAAAAATAATACAGGAATGTACCTACACAATAAATTGCAACGGCATGCGGCTTACTAGCCACAAACATACGTCTACATTTCGCCCCAAAGCGGTCTGGGTGTGAAATTATTCAAACCCTTGCTCCAGCATTCGTTCGGGTACAAATGAATCTAGGAGGGGGTTCTTAATTGCTTGTGGCTTTGTAGCTGTGTGCACTTTGCGGGGCTAAAAGCTTTGTGAAGAGGTATGAATTCCATTTTTAATTATTCTTGCACTTCTGGTTTCGGAAAGCATTGTTTGAAATTGAATATGGTTTGCGACCAAGTTTAACATGAATGAAAGTGTTAAAAAGCCTATCACAAAATTGTACTAAGTTAAAGCAGCGCATCACATTAGGTAAAGCGACCGATTTTCATTATTATATTAGCCTACAATAACCCACTGCTAGAGAGCAGCGGTGGCCCAGTGGTAGCAGCCCCGACTTACGAGCAGTAAGTCGTAGGTTCAAACCCAGGCAGGCGCATTACTTTGTGTAATTTATTTCATCACCGCTGCCCTCAAAAACGGTGAAGGAAAACATCGTGAGGAAACCGGCATGTTCTAGAACTAAACATTCGAAGACATGTGACATCTACCAACCCGCACTGGGCCCGCGTGGTGGATTACAGCCCATTCCCTCTCATAGAGAGGAGGCCTGCGTCCCAGCAGTGGGAACAATATAGGCTGGTGATGATGATGATGAACCCACTGCTGGACATAGGCCTCTCCAATCGCACGCCATGTAACTCAATTCGCGGTAACTCTCATCCAGTTGCTTCTACTACTACTAGCGACCCTGCGAAGATCGTCGCTACACCGAGCCAGAGGACGCTTGCCGACTCGCGGTCTCCAGTCAAGAACAGTCTACCCCAACGGTCATCAGTTCTATTGCTAATATGGCCGGCCCATAGGTAGCCACTTCAGCTTACTTATTCTGTGCGAACCGATCGATCAGTAGAGAGTAAACAGACACTGTTTAGGAGTGTAAGTGGCAGTGGAGTTATACACGATACAAGTACAGTAGCAGTTACACTTGCTACTGTACTTGTAGTCGCCACTCACCACTGTCCTTGACCAATGAATTACGGGCCTTACTACACGGCAAAACCTTAAATTATTATTATAATGAAGACTATTAACAGGCTTGTCTAAATTTGCTCCTAAAATAAACTAAACAAAATGAAACCCGAACAAAAAGATCTCACTTTTTATTTGAAAACATTTTCATACACGACTGATCATGAAAAATGGCGAATATTTTTTATTTAAAACTTGGGTGCAAAATAACAATGAGTCTCGTGTCGTTGAGAGTTTGAACTCATTTTATTTTGGTACGAAAATTTGTAGGCGCGCTCGCGCGCCTCCCACCACCTCTTACACTACAAGGAGTCACCATTGATATTATCACCTGGGTGCCACCATCGCCCGTAGGCCCACGATGGGAACACGGACTAGTGTTGCCCGTGCCTAGCTCTATCCAGCGCTCTCTTCCCGCGTAGGCGCCTAGGCGTATATAAAACCTATGTACTCACGATATTGACGTACGCCGGTCCCGCTTGGTTCGTCCTCATTAGTATGACGAACAAGAAACTCCTCGGCGCGCAGCAGAGCCTCGCGCTGCGGACCATAGTTGATGCTCCTCGCTATGTGAGGAACGATTTCATCCAGCGGGATCTCAGGATTGAGAGCCTTTACGACTTTATCGCCTTGCGAGGGGCATGTTCGCGCGTGCGGACGCATCTGCTTGGCCCCACGTCAAGCACATAGCCCTGGCATGCGCGCCCCCTCGACGCGAAGCCTTTATCCAGCCATCTGGTAGCGGACGATGTCTCCATCTCACCGGACTTGACTCCCGTGTAAGCTGTACCAGGCTACACGCCGCTTACATGCACAATATGATTCAACATAATACACGCACCCCGCAGCGTGGCGTGTCCTAAGTTAATATAGGCGCGTCGCGTAGCTAAAACTTACATGCATCCCTCTAAATGCAAGTAGTCTCACGCGTAGAGGCGCGGACACTAGGTGGTGTTACACGACACAATACCGGCCACACACACATGTCGGCCCTTTAGTCTGGACCGTGGCCGGCTAGCTCTGGAAGCGGGACGGGTGGGAGCCACACATCCACTGTAGGTGCGTCTTAGTCGGCACCTCTGTCGCTGGTCGTCTCCTGCTGGGTCTCCCCCGGGTAACTAGGCGTCTTACTCAGCGGGCACGGACAGCCGCCGGCCGGGTTGTCGTGATGAAACTGCGCTTGATAACACAGTGCTGTGGCGCGCCTACAGTAAACATTTTTGCAACCATACACATGGGTGCGCGTGGTGACACGCTTGCCCTCTAGGCCCCAGCCTACATAGGCAACTCATCGACGGGACCGTTTTAACGGGTCGAGGTATAGCTTCCGCGGCCAGGGGGTGAAACCCGCTAACCGCCAGCCATAATACATAAAATAATAGTACGGGAGCGCTCCCGTACTATTATTTTATATATTATGTAATAAACAAGTTCAAATTAATAATAATACACACATCAAAAGTGTCTAGGGATCAACATATATTTTTGCAATAACTTTTCTCCTGATTGATATTAATTAAAATTTTCTTTAAGGATTCATCAAATAAAGTGTTTTCGTTTGTCACAGTAACGATAAACCAAGTCACCTTTGCATTAATAAAGAAATTTCCCATTTTCTAATAAAGGGATTTTTGACATTTGAACCACTAACATTAAAGTTCGAAAAAAAGACTGAAATAACAGTTTTCTTTAAAATTTTATTGGGTAACTTAAACAATTAATAATCCGTGTTTCTACCGCGAACACTAACAACACAAGAACATCGGTTTGGTATACTCAAAATGAGTTCATCCAAATCACGCTGCGGAATGGCCGCCCATGTTCGTTGCAACAACAAAAAAAGGTCTTCTTGCGACTGGATACCCTCCATATTCGGCAGAGCTCTTCTCTGTAGCATATCCCATGCATGCTCAATCGGGTTCAAGTCTGGCGACTGAGCAGGCCAGGGCAGGACATTGATGTTAGCTACGGCGAGAGTCTGTCTTACAACTCTTGCGGTGTGCGGTCGTGCATTATCATGCATTAACTGAAATAAGGGACCGATTTGCACTTGTAGAGGAACGATGACGTCTGATACAATCGTCTCAGCATAAATTTGAGCGTTGAGGTTGCCTCTGATCCAAATCAACTCAGTTCTTCCGCCGATCCAAATACCCGCCCATACCATGATGGTTCCACCACTATAAGGATGGACTTCCTGGTAGGATTTTAATCGCTGTTGGCGTCCAGGGGTTCTCCAGTGTCGTATACGTCTTGTATCCGGTCTCATACCAAAACGAGACTCATCAGAAAAGCACACGAAACGCAATTGTTCTTCTGCCCAATTTCTGTGTTCAAGAGCCCATTGATATCGAATCCTACGATTGTGCATTGCTATAGGTGGTACCCGTAGCGGTCTTCGGGAATGAAGGTTCACTTCATGCAAGCGGTTTCTGACTGTTTGGTCGCTAATTAAGTTCCCTGAAGAGTGATGAAGCCTCACGGCTAACATCATGGCGGTTATTGTTGGAGCTCTTCGAGTTAAGATTTGAATGTATCGGTCTTGTCTCCGTGTGGTGCAGCGATACCGTCCTCCATGGAGCTCAGCCACGGTACCAGTGCTTCGGTAACGTGTCCAAAGTCGACTGATAACACTCTGACTTGTATTCAGAGCTAAAGCCACAGTACGTTGCCGGGAACCAGCTTCTATCATTCCCACGGCTCTGAGCATTTCTTCCCTGCTTAAATGACGTCGCCGCTCCATAATAACGTTGGTTTTAATCAGTAGTAGGGAAACAGTAGCACTAATAATGTCTTCAATGCGTTGTATGTTTTTATAGGGAAAATATTGACAGCTGATTTTCATCTTTTACTCGAATTTGATTCACAGTTCCTGATTCAAATTATGAAATGCACCAAAAAGGATCCATATAAATTTATAAAATCATAAATTTATTACAAAGCCACATCTCAATCTCAAGAAATCCGCATAAAAATGCTTGATCCCTAGACACTTTTGATGTGTGTATTAGAATTAATTTAAATTAATATTTTTGGCTAGCGTCTCGGAATGATGATAAAATCGCATCAAAATCTATTACGTATTGTTGAAAGGAACAATGCAGTCACACAGATTACTTGAAAGTGGTTAAATTTTATAACATGTTTATGTTTACGGACGTTAAAACATAACTCTGCATATCAAATGACTGCTTTGTCTGAAGTCCACAGAGCCCAGTTAATACAATGCGCTTTTTATATACTGGTTGACAGACTTAGCACCTGTAAGCTCAGTAATGATAGCGTACCTTTATACTTTTATAGGTTCTAAGTAGGTATTATAAACTCTGCCGGAGCAGAGTATTTCAAAAATACAAAAGACTCATTTGAGTGTTCCCCTCCACGGAAATCTTTAGTAAAAGGCGAAAGATTTATACGTTTTGAAGGGAAACCAGAGATACCCTAGACGCTCAGTCCAAGAGACCCAACCAAACAACGGAGAATCTTAACACCGCGATTCAGAATTATGACGTCAATGCACAGCGCCATCTATCGAGACAAGGCGCATAAAACTACGACGATTGACGGCGCGGTTGGCGCGGTGGTTGCGCAATCGACTGCTGCGCTGCCAGCGCGCGGTGTGTCGCGGGTTCGATCCCCGAATGGAACAAATATTTGTATGGCCTACAGATAGTTGTTCCGAGTGTGGCTGTTCGTGTATGTGAGTTTAAATGTTTGTAAACGCACCCACGATACAGGAGAAGTTCCTAGTGTAGGGCAACATTTATTTTAAAAAAGAGAATGTGCCACCCTTTATAAAGAGCGCAGTGTAACTAAATTATAAGAATAATATTTATTAAAGCTAATTTTTGACATTATTTTTTGACTTAAAATACCACCGTAAAATTATGATTAACTTTTTTACAGAGTAAGGAAAGAGTGAAACCGCTAAACTAATAATATGTATAATTTTATTTCATTTTAAAGTAATTAAAATATGAATGGGTAGGCTTTTTCGGTAATCTTTGTCGCGCGTGTATTACTATATTACTCGCGGGTTATTACTTTCATAATAAAATATAGGAAAATACACTGCCGAGCAATGAAAAAGTTCCACCCACAAAATGCCGACAAACACCTTAATATGTCCTAAGGGTTCTATGTCTTATGGTGTTTGTCAGCATTTTGTGGGTGGGTGGGGAACTTTTTCATTGCTCGGCAGTGTAGTATTTTGGTCTTTTGATATTTTTTTAGTGTTTCATGAAGGATCTCTATTGTGCGGATGTTTCTTAGATAGTCGTATAAAGAACCCTACAGGGTTCTTCAGTGATTTTTGGGTGGAAATGCTAAACCGTGTTCAAATAAATAAATAAAACTATAAAAAGTGTACAAAAAAAGTGTTTTTATTTCGTTTTTAATCACAGAAAGTATAAAAAAAATCTTTATAACTAAAATAATTATTTTACTGTGTCATACATTTGAGTATTGAAAATATTTTTATTATAATTACAATAAAGTTATAAGCAATGAAAGCTTCATCGGCACAAAATGCTCAACTTTGATAAATAAATAAATTGATGTAAGTTACAATTATAATATTATTGTTTATTATAGATTTTACGATTTGATAATACTTCGATATTATAAGTCTATACTAATATTATAAAAAGGTAAAATTTGTTTGTAAGTTTGTATGTAGGGTGTAATCTTTGGAACTACTGATCCAATTACAGAAAATTAATTTAATTATATCCCCTATATTTTATTTTTGTAAATGTTTTCTAACCATCTGTTATGCTGCACCTACTATGTTTTCTCTCTGGATCACCCTAAGGTAGACTGGTAAAAATGCCTAAGGCATTAAGTCCGCCTTTGTACAGTGTTTTATACTTGTGCATAAAGTTTTTAATAAATAAATTATTTTCGAGTCTCATACGCTATATTCAAAAGTTTCCAGCTAAAGCTAGTTTGTTAACATAAATGTATTGGGCACATCAACTTTTCCGAAAAAAATCTCATCGCATTGAAATCCATTGAGTAGTTTAGAAGAATAATGCGGACATACAGACACGACATGATTTTAATAGAGTGATTCTTATTTAAATTTGCGTCTTGCTAAAGAAGATTCTCAAAGAATAGATTTATCACAATTGAGATGTTTCATAGTTATTGCATTCAAGTAACTAACTGAAACTATTTATCATCTGACACATTACAATTTCACTGTTAACAATAATAATAATAGGTGCCTATAATAATCAAAAAGTTATAGTCTTAATATCCTTAATAGTCACTTACTTACAGTTCTATCTTTCGTTCGTCTACCTTCACTTTAAATTATATTCAGGGATAATTTACGTTTACATTAGGTCTGAGCATTCTGAAAGATGACAAACCTGCATAGAGCTGTCAAACATGTAGGTACAGCTGTTCTGTTATTAACTCAAAATAACAAAATTAACTAACGAAACATCACTCAGCAAAAATGCACTTCTAAACTTTCCATATTATTATGCTTTTTTGCCTAAAACTATTACAGCACTAAATCCACGTTATTATTGCAATTACTATCAACGTTTTAGTGCAATACCTACGCAACGCAAACCTTTATCAAACACTAGAACATCGCCTGCGACTTCGTCCGCGAAAAATGTGATATAATATAGCTTATGTTACTCGGTCAAGATAGAGCTTGCCAATGTTGAAAAAAATTTTAAAACCAGTCGAGTAGTTTTTCAGTTAAATCCTAACAAACATATAATTAAATCTCTTCTCTTTGTAATATTAGTTTTGATTTATATAGTAGGTAATATTGATTTTTGATTGACGTTGCTGACTTTCAGAATGTAATTTTTTAGCATCCAAACTATTTACACTTTAACCAACTTATCTGTGCGGGCAAGAAAACTCAGAACTAAAAAAAACAATTTGTCAAATTTCTTAAAAGATTTTCAACTTTATTCTAGAATTAGGTTAAAGGTTGATTGGGAAAATTTATCAGTTTCGGGTAGCTTTGTGTACCAAGATTACATATCGATGCCTTGACCCTTGACAAGCAACGCCACATAAAACTGCAAACTTAAAGTGGTCATACTATACATGAAAACCAGCCTCGGCATATTGTGACATTTAAAGGGTAGGTAGTTATGGATACGCCTCACGTCAGCTCTAGATTAAGCAAACCATTCTAGCAACTAGATATCGTTTGCAAGCTCAGCTGTCCGTGTCGCCATAAGCCATGTACGCATTGGACTTCAGATTAAAAGTCTGAGTAGATAAGTTTAGTGTTAAAAAGGTTTCTCACGCCCCGAAACCAAAAGTAGGTAATCCGTATTGAAATCTATGTTTGTTGTGTTACAATTATTTTACACAATAAAATTTTACGACAAATCCACTGGAAAACTTCTGTCACTGCTCACTTTTAAAATCCTATAAGCACCATGGATACCGTCATCCAAGTCGTCATGCCGATGCAAAGGTTTACACGACTGCGGTCTGGGCACGGTGTCGTAGGATCCGTTGCGCCCGCGCAGGATTCGGACGGCGCTTCGATGACGCATGTGCGCACACGCCATAGGCTTAAGATCTGTCTCGTAGAATTTGCGCTCTTCTGTTTGGAGCCATTTTGAGTTTGATAGGAGTTTCTTGGTCCATTCATCTGTGGGAAGAAATAATGATGTTTTAGACGAAGGTTAATTGTAAGCAATCCTCGGAAAGCACATTAAGCCGTTAGTCCCGACTAAAACATCAAAGATCTACAAATGACAGCCGGGGCTGTCATTTGTAGATCTTTGACAATCGTTACAGGTAGTCAGACAGACAGAGAACCAGAGTAGTCGACATAGCCCACAGGATAAGTAAGCTGAAGTGGCAATGGGCCTGCCATATTAGACGTAGAACCGATGACCGTTGGGGTAGACGTGTTCTTGAGTGGAGACCGCGAATCGGCAAGCGTAAGGTGGGACGCCCTCAGGCTCGGTGGAGCGACGATCGTCGCAGGGTAGCTGGTAGCAACTGGATGAGAGTTGCCGAGAATTGGTTTAAGTGGCGAGTGATTGAAGAGGCCTATGTCCAGCAGTGGACTGCAGTAGGCTGATGATGATGATGACAGGTAGTCAGTGGTTTGAA
This sequence comes from Cerastis leucographa, assembly GCA_963082945.1. Classification (NCBI taxonomy): domain Eukaryota; kingdom Metazoa; phylum Arthropoda; class Insecta; order Lepidoptera; family Noctuidae; genus Cerastis; species Cerastis leucographa. The sequence goes on along the minus strand of OY720365.1, from coordinate 12,910,884 downwards.
AGTCCGACAACCAGTCTTACCAAGGGGTATCGTATTACCCAGTACTAACCAGGTTGTGGAGGTCAGATAATATGCAGTCGCTCTATGTAAAATACTGGTATTCAGCTGCATCCGTTAGACTGGAAGCCGACCTCAATGTAGTTGGGAAAAGGCTAGGCAGATGATGTAGTAAATGTTTTTTGTAAGCAATCCCATCGTCCTAGCTTTTGTGGGGTTGTAGCGACCACAAAAAGCAACATACTACAAAAAGTACTACAGCGCCATCTATGATACGACGGAGGAACTAACATCAATTTCCTACAAGTCGCAAGCAAAGTTTACATTGACTTCAGTATATTTAAAGAAACCCGATAACAACTATCGGGCAGTTGCCCACCAGACATAACACCTGTCTGGTCGGAGGATCCTCCCTTTTCAATGGAGTATTAAGGAACTTTACACCCTGTTCCTCGTACCCCTAAAGGGTGATATGGCGTAGAGGATGATCTATTTAAGTAATTTAAGCGGTTCCGTTGCAGTAAAAACGGCATGGGTTTCATGAAAGTAAACCCACATATCAACACGTGGGTTTCCTAAAAACTTTGCTTCTGGAATAGCCCAGAGCTCCATCATTAAGTTAAACCTGGTGATGGTGGCCAATGGATTCGTTGCCTAAAATTAATCAAATTTAATTAAGGTGATCCCTTGCCCTCACTTTGTGGCCGAGGCAAGATTCTATGAACACTGTATTGTCAGTCTTTATAGCAAGATCTTAGATTTATTTGAATCACGAGGTTTTGAGCTATTCTTCTTCTAAGCATGTCAAAGGCAATCTAAATTGTGTCTGCCCAGAACTGTTCCTATAATGAATAAACAACAGGACATGCGGAGTGCCCCATCGTAAGTGGAACAGTACCACATTTACACTTTAGGGCAGAGTCATTTATGAATCTCCATCTGAGCAGGTTTTCCTTGTTGCGACTACCTAACCTGGGTTCGGCGTTTATTTAAAGGCTTTGGTAATAATGACTGACTCTCTAGGGTTCCTAAGGCTTGTACACAGAACTGCGAATCGGCGCGATGCAAATTCGCAACGCAGAAAACTGCAACACAAATTTCTGAAATGTGATTTCGAGCGGCAAGGCGTCATTCTCTACTTCTTCTCTCCACGATTAGGGTGACCATTCATTCGACGACCGTCAACCGTACTGAACGGATTTTGTAAACTTGGTCGTGACATGGATCGTAAAAAGAAGTGCGTACTTCTGTTATTGCTAAGGAGATACAGGAAACGACATCGCAGGAATGCGCGATGTGTCAATCAATCAATTCGCCAGTTCTTGCGAAGCGTCGTGGGATCTCGTAGTTTTTTATCTCTCGATACGACGTCGCATCGCAGTTTTGTGTACAAGCCAATAGCACATACTAAGACTAGGTGGCTCTCTACATCCAAAGCCCATTCTATAATGAATTAAAACATGAATTTCCCCAAAAAACTCACCATTAAGATCCTTCATCATCCCAGCTCTCCCCCCATATTCAAACGGCAGCTTAGATACAGGAAACAGGTCCGGACCCAACGCCTCCTCGATGCTGTCTGAACTCCCATGCAGCTTGACTACCTTGCGTCTCCAGGGGTACAGGCCTATGTGAAGCAGCAGCAGGGACATCGTCTTCAACCGTTGCGTGTTTATTATGTGGACCTCGGAGATACGGAGCGGGTAGGCGGTCTAAAAGATGAGAAATATTTTGAGATTATTATAAAATTTAAGGAAATTATCATTTTTTGATGCTTTTGACTTTAAGAGCGTTTACGCCTTACTGCATTACATACAAATTTCAATTCCTTATTTTCCGCAATGACTGAACCGATTTTAATGAAACTTAAAACGCAAAAGCAGGATCTCTCGACCCGAATCAATGTTTTCTTTCTTATTTACGGAACTCGGTAAGTGAGAACCAACCGTGTTTTAAAACGCGGCTCGTCTGTACGCCTACCATAAGTTTTAACAATCTATACTCGCTAGCGTCTGTAGTTAAAAAAATGTATGAAAACCATAGACATATAAATTATATGGACTTGAAATGTTTGACTATAGAAAAAACAGTTATACAAATACGAGGCATATCGACGCCAAAATCAGAAAAATACTGCTATCTCTTTTTAACTTTCATAATTTTGCGTAAGTGAAAAAGGATAATAGTGTTTTTGACAGTTACTATAATGGCAACCCTACATTTCTAAGTCATTGAAATACCTATTTGCGGCCGGGTCGCCATTTTATCCGCTCGCTGTTTGATACCTAAGTTGGGTACGTCAACTGTCAAATTCTCTGTAGCTGTGGTTAAAATTTGTGAATTCAAGATGATAAACAAAGTATTCTGCATTTATTGAAGAGTTTCAACAGTAAAGCATTCATATTTTCCCTTTTGCCTCTATTTTCAACAGTTTTACTACATGAAATCATTTTCTTGTTATTGAAGGGATAGAGTAGTGCATTCAGACATTTTTATATTTATCGATAATGCAATTTTATGGTTCTTTATTGGTTTTATGTTTTACTTTTAAGGCTATAAACAATCGGTGTGGAAAATATAAAAATTACAACAAAAACAATAATTATTTGTTCTCTTCACTTTGAAGAATCGTCTTTCAACTGAACACTCAATAAAGTAACAATCATATTTTTATCAAGATACAACCTGACACTGACCTGCAAATTGCAAAAAAACGTAAGAAAATTTGAATTTTGCGGGCTACCTTGGCGCATCCCCCGATAACAGTATAAAGAAACCGTGGGGACAGCAAGTCAAGCAAAAAGGTCGTTTAAAAAATTATTCGATGTAAGTAGGTACTTAACCCGTGCGCGATAAGTTGAGACCTGACTCCCCCCGCCCGCTTCCCCCGCACTTCCCGATGGCGCCCGTATTGTACCGTGGCGGTACAAACACGCCACTGTTACAGCCTACAGGTCTCAACTTATCGCGCACGGGTAGTACAAGTCGTGCCATTAAAGTTGAGACTTGACGCACCACGTGGTTTTAGCGGTATCTTGATAGATACCGCTGAGGTGATCCTCATGGATACCCGCGAAAGAGCGGCGGGAGGCGTGGTCAAGTCTCATCTTTAATGGCACGACTTGTACTTACTGCTTTTCATTTCTTGTAATAGCTAAAAGAATAAATTCCAAGAGCATAAAATTAAAAAACCGACTTCAAAAAAGGAGGAGGTTCTCAACGGGCCGGCAACTAGATAAACTTGTTGCTTAAATTATACAATAGAGTGGAATCAGTTACAGAATACTAGGTTGATAAAAAACAGCATAATATATCTGTCCTCCAAGTTTCAGCCTGTCTTAATAGGAAACATCAAAATAAGTTTTACGGTTTAACCGTGAAAGAAAAAAAAAAGGACGAAATTTCTCAAACAACAACAAATGAAAGGCATATTATTATGTTAAAAACTTGGGGTATTTTCACCCGTAGATATTGTACCGTAACATTATGAAAACATTCTCACAATCTTTTATCGATGTTATTATATAGAAATATCGATAAGGGCTGCCCTATTAGCCGCCATTTTATCAGCTCGCTAAAGTGTAGGTATGCACGTTTTTCTTATAGGTATGCCAAGTCCATATGATTTATATGTCTATGATGAAAACTTTTACAGCGCCTCTAGCGGATAGTTGGGTACTAAAATGCGCAGTATGAGTCACTATAGTTATCTATCCTACGTCACCGTGTAGTAAACTATACTACAGCGACTGCAAGTTTTGGCTTCATTTGCTTAGAATTTGGTAGTAAGCACCAACACAGCTCATCGTACCATTGAAAAAGCTAACTATAGTATTTACGTATTGACGGAACTATTGCAGTTACGTCAAGCGATCTAACTATGACAACTCATGGTAGACGTACTCATTCTCGCCCTATAACCGCGCTTTCACACATAAAAACAATTTCAAGCGTTTATTCGATAATTTCTTATCCCTTAAACCACGAGGGGTTATTCTAATATATTGACAAACTTAAACAACCGAAAAAATTTATTAATATTTAACTAGGTACCGTTATTATAATTGATTATTACGTACGTACGTTATTAATATTTATGTCTTTTGTAACAACCTCCTGAATTTTGACGAGGATGCAAAACAACACCTTGTATTTAAAAATGTATTAAATTTTGTATATAAAGAAATAAAGGCAAAAAGTGTCTGTAATATACTCGTATTTAATTTACCTTCATGCACCAAACGAAGTCCTTCCAATAGGTGCCTCTGAAGTGGTTCTTGATATGCGCTGGTTGGAGATCGCTGACGTCTATGAAGATTACCTCTTCGCCAGGAGTTGGATCATCACGGAGTCTGCAACAGGTGAAATGCATAGTTAGAAAGGTTTTGTAAAAGGCCGTTTAATCGTCTTTAATTTTTTTAAACTTCTTATTTCTAATGTTATAGAGTAGTTCCATATTAACCTATGCCTACAAATGACAGTCGGGACCAATGTTTTAACGTGCTTTCCGAGGCACGGAGTAAACTCGGTATGTAATTTTGGGTACCCATCCACGGAACTACCTCGGCAAGCACGGCTTAACCTTAAAGATCGACCCGTGCGGCTAATGTTATTTAGCCACGAGCTTCTCCGCGTCGCGTTGGCGTCATTCCAACTGACCATAACAAATAACCATGTAGGTATGTATCAATAAGTTCCTTCCTACCCTTTTCCCATGTGGTCTGGGTTCGGAGTATCACGTTTTTTTTTATTACGTCCACTTCTGTTAAACGTCACGCCCACAGGTCCTTTGCTCTTTTTTCTTTCATACGAGTATCATCCCTACTAATCCATACTAATATTATAAATGCGAATGTCACTCTGTTTGTTTGTTTGTTTGTTACCTTTTCACGACTAAACGGCTGATCGGATCTTAATGAAATTTGGCAAGAAGATAGATTTAAACCTGGGGAAGGACATAGGCATATATATCATCACGCTACGACCAATAAGAGCGGAGCAGCAATGAAAAATGTTGCGAAAACGGGGAAAATTTGACGCAGACGAAGTTGCGCGGGACAGCTAGTAATATTATAAATGTGCATGTATAAATTTGTTTGTTACGCTTTCACCGAAGTTTTACTCAACCGATCATCATGAAACTTTGTACACATATTCTTGGAGGTATTAGAAGTAACATAGGCTATATATCATCACGCTACGACCAATAGGAGTGGAGCAGTAATGAAAAATGTTGCGAAAACGGGGAAAATGTGACGCAGACGAAGTTGCGCGGGACAGCTAGTTCCTCATAAAATCAAAAGGACAAAAGGTTTAAGCTAAATTCATACGCAACTATAGTATTATTCGTTCTAAAGGTCTACTATGACGAGACGAAACGATATGCAAACAGTCTGGAGCCTAACAAAGGAGTCCATTGTAGTAGTAACGGTCTTTGTTAGACTTCACACTGGCTCTTTGTTTATATAAACCGATTATATTCCAATATTCTGTAGAATTTATGTATCTGTATTGACGTAGTTTTGAGTCATGGCGATAAGGATATTGTGAGCCTTTGAGGCACTTGTTAAATGAATGTTTGTAATTTTGGCATATTCTCTAGGATTTGTTTTAATGTTAGAGTCTTGAGAGCGTTTACGTCTATTCATACAAACATCCAAGTCCTTATTTTCCGAAATGACTGAACCAATTTTAAAGAAACTTCATACGCATAAGCAGGATACATAGTTCTGAAAATTAACTAAAAACAATTATGAAAAATAGTGTTACAGCTAAATTATACCGACTATAAAGTAGGTATCTATAGAAACAGAAATTTTCAATTATCTTTTTTTTAAAGACATTTCGAAAATGTTTTACTTTTTAGACCTTTGCATCCTGCTTATGCGTATTAAGTTTAACTGAAATCGGTTCAGTCTTTTCGGAAAATAAGGTATAAAAATAAAATAAAATAAGCCTTTATTGCTGTTCTACAAATATACAATATACACATTTTGTTATTGTAATGATTTGTTTAATATTTAATAAAAATTGTTTATAATTCTAGCATAAATAGTTGTTAACTCATTAATGATAAGATTAATAAGTAGCTAATAGACTTTAATGGTGGAGAGCGCCAGCAGCGCCAAGGCGGTAGAAATAGGAACTATCGTTATCGGTGGCCTCGGTGGTGGGCGAACTAGCTTGGCGACTGCTGGTATTCGCTCGCGCCATTCTCGATTCAGCAATCAGGCGAAGAGCATTAACTAGTTTAAGGAGAAAGACTGTAGAAATTGTGAGAAATATAAATCTAGATTCTATCCAAGTTTTTAATTTATAAAATTATTAACAATTTATTAACAGATCGACTACACGATCGGTTTTACTACCCAGCTTGTCTTCCGACAAAAGCCTTCTCTAAAGCTTTCCATTTCTGCCTATCTCTCGCTATTCTCGTCCACTCTGGACCCTCTACCTTTACCGGAAAATAAGGTATAAACGCTCTTAAATACATTTTGGAACCTGCCATAACAAAGAAGATTTTTTTTATGGTATTGTTTAGGTACAGCTTCTTATCACTTCTCACTAGTTATCATCTGCCGCCTTTTCCTAACCTTCGGCTTACTGACTGATAGTCGCTCGATGTAATAAAATTAGAACTGGGCCTCAAGTCTGCTATAGTGTCAGAATGGCCTATCATTGATTTCATAATTGTTGATTTTGACAAGTTTGGTAATCTACTAATATAATGGCGTCATTATGACTACACAATGGTCAACCACTGACACTCCATTGAAAGAAATGGCATAGAATTTGACAGACCATTATGAATTTAGCAGATTACGGACTTTTAGCAAAATGACAATGAGATCGTGTTGGAATGACGATGTTTATAAAAATAGCAGACTTGAGACCCTGTTCGTACGACCGACGTAATTGTATGTAGGTATGCAAAAGGAATGAAAACGGAGCAGCGGTGGCCCATTGGTGGCAGCCTCGACTTATGAGCAGTAAGCCGTTCGAACCCAGGCAGGCGCATTACTTGGTGTAATTTATTTCACTCCACTCCCTCTCATGGGGAGGAGGCCTGTGTTCCAACAGTGGGAATATTATAGGCTGTTCATGATGCAAAAGGTAGGTATATGATAAGTACCTGATGTCTAATATCATCAGCCATCGTGCGAGTAACGCTTTAGCTGATAGCGGTCTGTCCTGTACTGAAGGAGCTGGCAGTCGGACCAATGTCACTCGCCTTCCTCCCAAGCTGCGACTCCGCAGTGGCACGATGTATCTAGAAACAGTATTAGGGAATTATTCAACATGGTTGCTGTAACGCGCGATGACTGGATAGTGCGGGTAAATAAATTTTTAGGTGCAGACAAATCTGTCTGTCCCCTTTCTTAGGTCCTTTGCTAGGCGCACCACTGGAAGTCGATCCAAAGTCACCGATCCGAACAATATCACTAGGTTTTGTGGAGTTCTTATTATCCCTTTGAAGGAACAGAGGCATAGGGGTGATGGGATCAAGACCGAGGTCACGGGCAACGCCAACTCATCATCTGCCTAGCATTTTCCCAGCTACGTTGGGGTGGACTTGCAGTCTCATCGGAACCACCTGAATACCAGCATTTTACAAGTAGCGACTGCTAATAAGACCGGTTGTCAGACTGTCAGGCCACTGATTATGACGCCGGCTGTTGCTTTTGAGCATACATATTGCTTGTCCCGTCAGCTTTGGAATGTAATATTTTTGTCCATCGACAAAATACGTGGTTTATGAAAAACTAGGAAAAAGTGTAGACAGATTTGTCTGCACCTAATAATTTATTTACCCGTATTTCCGAGTCATCTCGCGATCATGGCATTGGTAACATAGTCATAGCTCGGAAGCGTGATTGAAAATAACGGAAGTTATCTAGTACCTAAGTGTCAGTGTAAGTTCTTGATATGCCTTCTACGAGAAGAAGACTTCTGGAGTGGGGGAGTGGTGGTCTGGCTGTTTGTGTATGTGAGTTTAAATGTTTGTAAACGCACCCCCGTTACAGGACAAATTCCTAGTGTGGGGCAACGTTTATAAAAAAAAAAAAACAGTAGCCCCAACAGTCAATTCACGAAGTCTTATAATTAATCATTGATAAGTAGTGAAATGTGGTGCATCTTTTCTACGAAAAAAAGCATACATGCTCAGCGGGTGAAAATTTAAAGACCGATAAAGATAATTATTTTTCCTTACGTTTAAAGTAAACTGTCGAATAGTTTGATTCTAGTCACCGATAAGGATAATTTACTAAGCCATTTAACATAAATTATATAGTACTTAACGTTTTCCTGGACAGACGCCAGCACATCGAGCTACAACAATCTGTCAAATTTCTTTAATAGATTTTCAACCTTATGGTTAAAGAATACGGTTCAAGGTTGATTGGGATAATTTGACAGTTTCGGTCAGCTTGACCTGCTAGCTTGCGTAGCTTGTCTGTACATCAACGTCAAATCGAATCCCCTGAAGAATACTAATTAGTGGCGGAACCAATCAATAAATCTAACGCTAACTACGTTCGCCATAAAGTGAATAATTCATTATTTTATTGGTTTCCTTTCCAGGTCTGACGGTTACTAAGGTCTTCTTGATTTGCTGTAGTCTAAGTACGGGTTTAGATTAAACAATGAGTTGCACTACTGAATTACAGGTTAAAAAGTAAAGATTGTGGAATGATAAAGTTGCTACTAAAGCAGTCACTTTGAACCCTTCAAAATTATTTTTGTGAAATACAAAAAAAAAAAAAAAAGAGAGGTGTCAAGGGACACCCGGATGGAACGAAGTTCCTTTCACGTACATAATATCAATACTTAAATCTAAAATAGATTTAAGTTAGTGTGCGAAAAATAAAATATTTAATTTAAGGAAGATTAATCCTTAATTCGAAGCAATACGTCTTACTTAACTGCACAACCGAATTTGTACTTTGTAGTTCGGTCACTCAAAATAATAATCATATCTATCCTTACTCACATACACACCCCAATTGTACGTAATTTAAGGAAATTTCAACTTTATTTTAAAGAAATAAAGCTTACAATAGCTTACTATAGAAAAAAGTGTCGTGACAACTTTTCGTAAGAATTTTTTCCGTCTCGATAAGGAACTTCGTTCCAAAAATACTGGTGGACACCAGTTCCGTTATATTTTAACCGCAAAAAATACCCCCACGTAATCGATGGGATATTGAAGGTTGCTTTAGGGGTTTGTGGTATCAAAAGCACCCCAATTACTATTCTCTGAAATTTATCTATTTTTGTCATTGCCTATACAGTACTGTACCCCACTTCCCACCGCTGGGCAAAGGCCTTCCCTTTCTTCTTCTAAACCTCTCTGTTTTGTGCAAATTCTGGCCCTGACAATAGCCATGTTTTAGTCAAATGCTTACTAAAACAAAAACTACTCACACATCCTGACAGCTGGACAGAATCTCCTCATCATCCGGATGCCTCTTATGCCACAACTCCGTCAGCCCTCCCGGCCCTCTCGCCGTGTAATATCTCCTCGCCCTCTTGGCTGCTTCGACCTCGTTCCCCTCACAAGTGATTGGGAAGAGTCCTAGCACCACGAGCTCCTCAGTAGATGCTTCTCTGGTCAGGTTGTCACGGGCCCATCGTTGAGCGAACGACGCTGCTGGTGACATCCTTAACCTGGAATTAAGAGAGGAAGGACGTTAGACTAGGGACTAATTTTGAAGGAATTGGGGAGGGTAATCAATAATAGTTTAAAAGATGGTGGTAGAATCAATAGTCTATCACTCTCAACTTTGTACGTTTATTTTCTTTATTGCGGATGGGAAATCATCAAATGACTCCTCCCGCTCTGGGCGGAGTGGAAGAGAGTGTCAGACTTGTACTGACTAAATTCTATCTATGTTCCTTCTTAGCCCTTTGTGTTCCAGGGCCACTGTATCTCTTTCGAATAGTCCCGCAGCCCTGGCAGGCATCGGACCTCTCGGACCCCTTCCGATTTGCTGACATCTCCTTGAGGCGCGTGTGGAACACGAACGCGCCGTCGACACGGCCTGTCTTCATAAGACGAAAGGACGGTGAGCTAGCCCGTTACTCACCGTCCACAGGCCCGCGTCAACTTCGTAACTTACACCTGGTTTTAAAAAAGCTTAAAAAATCACATTTTCATCATTTCAACACCGGTTTGGCAAAATTGAACACTGATTAAAATTAGAAACAATCAAACAAAGAGATTGTCAAACAATGACTAAATATTGTGGCTTTGTATTGGCTGGCTGACATTAGTGTTCGATTTTAGATTCGGCTTCCACCACCTACAGATAAAAAATCCACCATATCAATCGGCCAAATCTTTGGCTTAGTCAGAATGGGCCGAAGCCGAAAGTTTCTAGCAAGCGTAAAACTTAAGCGAACAGTTACGAATGCAAGAAAGCGCGATGGAAGAGGTGACGCCTGGGGGGAAGGCGTAACATATTTCGAACTGTGAATCATCTCGTTATGTTGTTTGTATAAGGTCATTACAAGGTCTTAATTTAAACTTTTTTTTTTAAGTGAAACTTCTAATGCGACTTCCAACAAGGTAAACGAAAACTCAAAGTTTCACTTCTTCCGCGCGGAGGGACTACACGCACAATTTTTATTTTGCTCTTAGGCAATCTAGTACTGAATTTCTTAGGGTTATTCAAATCCTCGGCATCAGCTTCGGCCGAAGGCTGTGACGATAGTCGATGAACTGCCTGCGATAACTCATTTTAATGATTTTTTCCATGCCGTTGACACAAAACATTACAATACCCAACTGCCCAAGACATTGTCCTTGCTTTGTCGTAAAAAAACAATGTAAAAGAATTAAGTTACAGTCAAGGGCGGAGTTTTAACCTCACAAAGTGATCTCACAAAAAAATATATAATTTAGAAGCACGCTCTGATGCCTTTGAAGAAGCAAATTAGGTAAATTGGTGTATTTTTTTTATTTTTTATTTTTTTTAAAGGGATTAGAGTAATGTTGTTGTTTCAAAGGACTTTCTGTTTATTTCAGGTGAATAATCTGTATGGAAAAATAAAGATATTTTTACTATAAGTGATTTTTTAATGCATTCAATGCCGTAACAAAAATGAACACGCTTATAATAATAAAAAAAAACATCTTTTAAGTATAAGTTTTAATTAATAACCAATTACCCATATATCACGAGGGTGCATTCAAAATAACTAGTCCACCATCTTTGGGAGTCCGCCATTTTGGATTTAGAATGACGTGACTTAACTAAACATGCATGGTCATCCAAAGAAAACCTGTATGCAAATATACAGCTTAGTCCGTTTTTTGATAACGGTTTTAAAACTTAGTTGCAAGATTTGACTTAAACAAACAACAACTACAAAGCTTGTTAAAAAGGCAGAGGTGTTACCTAATAGTACACCCAAAATTTCGCCAGCACGCGTAGCCTAGCAACAGGGGGGGGACACTGCCTTACTTGACATAGGCGTCCAATTTTACACAGAGATACTAGTACATCCCTTAAGAAATCCGCGTAAAAAATACGTTAAAATGACATAGATGGTGCTTACGCCAATTATCACCACCTTTTCGATTTGAATGAAAATTGAGTTAAAAAAAAAACAAACTCCAAACAACAAACAACAATATCATACAGATTGTTTACAAAATGGCGACTATCGGCGTGTGCGCATGCTTGTAGATCTCTCCCATTTTGTGTAATTTATGTGGTTTCTCGGTTCTGTCTTTTTTTACACTCAACTCGACCGCACTTTCTGGAGCTTTAGATACAGAAAGTGCGGTTGAGTTGAGTGTAAAAAAAGAAATAAAAAGAGAAACCCTTAAAAAACCTATTCAATAACAAAGATATAGCTAAAAGTATATGTACACACCTATAGTTATTGGGATTAGTTTAACGGATTTAGTATCAGGTGGCGACACCGTTCAATATAGGTGTCAAAAATTCGCTTGAGTGGGCTCTCTATTCCATCTATATTACTAAACTCTTTGCCTAGCAACCACTGTTGAAACGAGTTTTGTCTACGGAAGAATTGACATAATGATAGATAAACAATGTGTCAATTTGTTGATTCTTCCATTTGCCGTTGATTCGTCGACATAGCCCGTTTCTACGGCGGTCATGCTACGCGTGCAGTTATGTTTAACTCCTGTGTTATAGGTGTGAGCCTATAACTATCAATCAGTCACAAATCTAGGCTCCGTGTCGACTAGTGAGAAAGTCCTGATAGAGAAACCCAGCCATACCTTCTTTGCCCGATAGTCTATTTTATGAAAATATTAATAAACTTTTATTTGCTCAGGGCTTCGCTCCCTTTTTGTACGGAGATGACATTCGGGTTTTATGCTGCTTCTCGTAAGTGAAAAAAAAACTGGCCAAGTGCGAGTCGGACTCGCGCACGAAGCGTTCCGTACCATTATTAATAAAAACGAGCAAAAAAGATCATTTTTTTGTATGGGAGCCCCATAAATATTTAATTTATTCTGTTTTTAGTATTTGTTGTTATAGCATCAACAGAAATACATAATCTGTAAAAATTTCAACTGGCTTACTATCACGGTTCATGAGATACAGCCTGGTGACAGACGGATGGACGGACGGACAACGAAGTTTCAGTAGTAGGGTCCCGTTTGATCCTTTGGGTACGGAACCTTAAAAATTTGACAAATAATCGCGGAAAAATCGGTGAACATTCATGACAAAAAAAAGATGCTGGCAGAAAATATGACTTCCTCATTTTTTAGAAGTCAGTTTCAAAATAGAAACAGACCGTTTCATAAATTCTAGTCAATTATATCATAGTAAGTTAACTGAATAAATACTAACAATACTAACACACATAAATTATCTAGTTTTGAATAACCATACAAGTGGCAGACTCAATCATTGAAAGGCCTTCTCACTTATTTACAACAAAAGAAGTTATTGTTTATGTGTTTTTTTTCTTAACATACACTTAACGGTGTTAGAGTAGAGAACAAAGACCGTTACATGGCTTTAAGTACATAACGAGGTACATTGAAAGCACATTGACCTTATGAGTCAGTGATGGACTAAGTGAATGGTTTCTTTGCAATCATGACATGTAACAAATTATGCATTGCTTGGTTGTTTAGAAGATATATGTTACTAGCGACCCGCCCCGGCTTCGCACGGGTGCAATGCTGATAATAGGGATGATGACTGGGTAAAGAAAACGAAATTCTATTTTGTCCGTCAATCAGGTAATACAAAGATATTAGATACGTATTTTTTGTTTTATCAAGTTAACAAAAGAATACTTAGTTAAAACGCATTAAAGTTGGAGAGTGGGGGCTCACTACGTCACAACTAGGTATAAAATGTACTGAGCCGTGACGTCATGCGCCATTTCAAATCAAAATATCTCCGTAATTTTACGATTACGTGAAAAAAGAAAAAAAAAATGAGTCACCATCCCTATTAGCCATTATTTGTCGAAAATGTAAATGAGAAAAAAATGTCATTGTGGGATATCCATAAGAGATAGACATATACCATCGCGGAGTTTTCTGTAGACCTTTTCAATGTCATATATCAAAACAATACTTAGTACATTATTTTGATAAATCTCGTAGGGTTCAGCCTGCGTTTGCAATGTAAGCGGAAAATGCAATTATTTACGACATCACATTAGATACCTCGAAAATAACAGTATTTCTCCATTATTCAATGGATGTTATTATACATATATACCTGCCTCTTCAATCACTCTATCTATTAAAAAAAAACGCATCACAATCCGGTGCGTAGTTTTAAAGATTGCATACATTAGGATATAGGGGCAGAGAAAGCGACTTTGTTTTATTAACCCCCGACCAAAAAGAGGGGAGTTATAAGTTTGACGTGTGTATCTGTGTGTCTGTCTGTGGTATCGTAGCTCCTAAACGGATGAACCGATTTTGATGAAATTGGTTTTGTTTGAAAGGTGTTTTAATCGAGAGTGTTCTTAGCTATGTTTCGATAAAATCTGATCAGCCGTTTGAAGGCCATCACCTCTTTTCAAGTTGAAGGAAAATTAACAATTTCCACAGGTCTGATCGATTCAAAATTTGAAATATTGTCACTTGTCACCATGGGCATTGCCAGAGGGGGTGAGTGCTACCCCCCCCCCCCAGAAAGTTTTTTTTTTTTAATTTTTGCTGTTTTTGTTAATTGGCGAGATGAAACGCAACACCGAGAAAAATGGAGGCAATGGGGGAGGCCTATGCCCAGTATTGGGACAGTCAAGGCTAAGATAAAACAATATAAGTTTAAAAAGTATGAAATAAAAATTAAATTAAAAATTTGAAAAACCCCCGACACAAAAAACCTCTAAAAAACCAAAAATAAAATAATCCAAGCATCTTAGCGTCGGGGGACCGCTAAGTAGACCGCTTAGTACAAGCACATAACAAAGCATTTTAAATTATTAATTTAATTTTTTTATACTATGTAGTGATACCGTTAGAGGAGCTCGTGGCTAAACAATAACAGCACGGGTCGATCTTTAAGGTTAAACCGTACTTGTCGAGGTTGGTCCGTGGATGGGTGAGCATAATTACATAACGAGTTTCCTCCGTGCCTCGGAAAGCACGTTAAGCCGTTGGTCCCGGCTGTCATTTGTAGATCTTTGACAGTCGTTAGGAGTAGTCAGAAGCCGAAAGTCTGACATCCAGTCTTACCAAGGGGTTTCGTATTACCTACCCGGTAGCTGGGTTGTGGAGGTCAGATAGGCAGTCGCTTCATGTAAAATACTGGTACTCAGCTGCATCCGGTTAGACTGGAAGCCCACCCCAAGATATTTTGGTGAAAGGCTAGACAGATGATGATGACATGTAACAAATGATGCATTGCTTGGTTGTTTAGAAGAAAGATATGTTATACCGCTGATCTTGGCTGTCATTTGTCGATATTTGGGGGTCGTTACGAGAAACCTGAAAGTCTGATATACAGCCTTACAAGGAGGTATCTAACATAACATCATGGCTGTAATATCCAAAGGGTTGGGCAGAGATGTACCTAAAATATTAGGTACACCCACATATCGCCAGTTCAGTTTAAGTCCCATGTATGGGGCGAGCCGAAATTTTTTTTTTTTAAACGTTGCCCCACACTGGGAATTTCTTCTGTATCGTGGGTTACAAACATTTAAACTCACATATAACCCACAGCCATACATATATTTGTTCCGTACGGGGATCGAACCTGCGACACGCAGTGCAGCAGTCGATCGCTCAACCACTGCGCCAACCGTGCTGTCTATTGCCTTCAGCGGGGCCCAAATCCGTGGCCGCTACAGAGAAATTTTTGATGGAAATCCAAATAAAATGCCAGACCTGGCAATCGATCCCAGGCCCTGCCTGGACCATGCTCAGCAGTCAGGATTACGTCCACTAGACTAAACAGGCTTCCCTCCGTGCCAATTGATTTGTCATTTGTTAAGAGCGTTTACACTTACAAACACAACATACAAACTTTCAAGTTCTTATTTTTCGAAATGATAGAACCGATTTCAATGAAACTTCATACGCTTAAGCAGCATACATAGGTCGAAAAAGTTCCTAAAAAACATTTTTCAAAAATAGTGATAAATTATCAATACAAACAGAAATTTCCAATAATTCTTTTTTTTTTTTAAATATTTCGATTTTTTTTTTTTTTTTTTGTATTTTTTTAAACCTATGTGTCCTGCTGATGCGTATAAAGCTTTATTTAAATCGGTTCAGCCATTCCGGAATATAAGGTCTTGAAAGTTTGAATGAAATGCCGTAAGGTGTAAACGCTCTTAATCATTGACACGCAACAGTCAGTTAAGACGATCGAGAGTCTGATTAATCAGTCTCACCAAGGGGTATCGTGTAATCCCCTAGTTTAGGTCAGATAAGCAGCTTCATGTAAAATAGGTAAGTACTATAATATATGTCGTGGATTGATGGCGCCATGGTGCAACAGACAGCGCCATCTTACAATTCATTTTGGAATTAACAATATCGTCACTAGAAACGCATGCGCGCCCAACCGCTTGGACACGATCGTCGGTAGAGGGGATGCAGTGAACCCTAGCAGAGGGACGGAGTGTTGCGACAGTCGATCGAACTCCAACAGTGATGGCAGACGCTCAGTACCAACGCTCGTGTTTGTTTCTTGTACAACCGTTACTTTAAATAAAGTTATTGAGATTTGAATGTTAAAGTTCTTTCGTTCGAGTACCCAAGTCAGTGCCCACATCTACCTAAAACTATGTCGGATCGTGAAGAAGACCCGATGCTTCGCATCTCGGCCACCCATGATGCGACATATATTTCAGCTGCATCTTGTTAAAAAAAGCTGACTTCAATATAGTTACAGAACAGGCTAGGCAGATAGAGATGGTTTGTTTAGAGAGAATCTTTGTCAAAGTAGTAAGGAAGGTTGTGAATGAACTCCATATTGTGTCATTTTGTGAATGAATTATTGTTTGTTTGTTGATATTTTTTGTGGAATCGTTTTCCTTGAATATTTTCTTTGTTTGCTTCATAACCGCCAATTTGAAGACATAACAGATTTAAAACGCTACCACGTTTTATATAATCACGAATTTTTCTTTTTAATTGACTGTGGCGGAGACCAATGGGATGTTTTTTTGACGATCGATATTATATTATAGCATTGTGTTGCTATCATAAGTAATCATAACAAAAGATGCCTTAAGCTTTTGAACGCCATCCAGAGCATAAACGCACGCGCATGTCCGCCACGCCAAGCCACAAATCCACTACAAATACTTTTAAAAAGTATTGTTAACTTATTTCTTGATAATACATTTAATATTTGAGATATATGTATAGATCACATTTTAAAGATATTAAATAAACACACACAAAAGTAATTATTTAAATTGCTTATTTCGTGTTATAGTGCACCACATTTTTTGTCACATATTTGTGTCGTTGGCGTACAGGGCACACGCTGGCTTGTCACGTATATGTGACAATGGCGTGCAAAAGTGCGCTACTTATCGTAGGTATTTCCTTGACCCTCTTTTACGTAACACGGGAAACCCGTAGTAACCTTTTTTGCCGGAAAAACGCAACATTCTATTCAACCTTCTTCTAAATACTTTACATTATTATCTTTTTAAGCATTTAATGCATTTTCATCCATCCACTTTTAAACGTTAAAACCAGAGACCGTAAAACCAAATCAACATACATTATGTACTTGCGCCTTTTTCTCATGTTGTCGGCAGAACATAGATCACCGCCGTGACCATACACGCACTGTCACACACTGGTTGCGATTATTACATACTGGACCATTCTGAAAACCATCATCAAATCGGTCAGCTTATGTCCTTCTTTCCTGCGTTTCCAGAAATCCATATAACATCATAATGACGCGCCTGTGTAATTTTATTTTATCACCGCTGCTCTCTACACGGTGAAGGAAAACATCTTGAGGAAACCTGCATGTCCTAAAACTAAAAATTCGAAGACATGTGACATGTAGCAACCCGCAATTGAACCGCGTGGTGAATTACAGCCCACTCCCACTCATAAAGAGGAGGCTTGTGTCCCAGCAGTGGAACATTATAGGATGATGATGATGATGATGACGCGCCTGTGATCCCTAAAGGTGTAGAGGTGTGCTTATTAGTACACTCACAATTCGCCAGTTTGTTTAAGTATATTGCCATCAACGCTGATACTGCGAAATTCAATAACACTTTTCCCGACCTGAGAATCCAACCTAAGCAGTCTCGCTTTCGACCACTAGAACACCGTGTTAGACTCTCATTTAATTTATAGAAGCATAAAAGCCGTCTGTGCCGGCTGTCATTTGTAAATGTAAATCGGAATTAGGTCAGCGCACGTCCTTCCCCTAGTAGCGTTTTCACGAACCAAATCACTATCAAATTCCTATAAAAGTCAAGTCGAATTTCAAAACTATTATATGCCGAATATAAGAAACATTTGAAGAACAATAGTCTAAAATACCAGCGTATCCTATCACGTAGTTCCCTTGACATTACACGATAAGCTATTCGATTCGCCTGATTGGCTCTCTAATGTCAAATTGGGTGGGTGACATTCGTGACATATAAGTTTACAACATTGACATTAGGTAGATCTGTCATTGTGTTTTAGATGGTAAAAGAAAATTGGCAGGTGTAGACGCGGCATTAGGTTGTAATTATTTTAATAAGTGTTCGTGTGTGTAATTTTGGCATAGCTGTAATTTTTTAATGTACCGCTAATGTTAGAGTCTTATACCCGTGTCTATAGTCAAGCTTGAGTTTAGGTAATTAACTAAGCAAACATTTTTATGCAATAGACAATAATTTAAATGATGAAGAGCCGTTAAAGAAAGCAAAGCTGAGAATTCTAACTTTTGACAGTTCTAACTTCAAGCAATTACCAAACAACAGAATAAAAATCGTTTCAATAATGACTTTTATCAAGTTTACACTATAATACGTAGATTCATACTTAGTGCATCTGCAAGGGTTCGAACTTACGACCTATGCAGTCGGTGTCAAAACTATGAAAGAAAAGTGGGCAGTTAAATACTTTCATTGCCACTTAAAAAATCTTCTCGCGTAATTTCTGCAATAGGGGATCGGACTGGGTAAAGAAAACGACATTCTATTTTGTCCGTCAGACAGGTAATACAAAAATATTAGACACGTATTTTTTGTTTTATCAAAATATCAAAAAATTACTTAGTTAAAACTCATTAAAGTTGGAGAGTGGGGGCTTACTG
This sequence comes from Cerastis leucographa, assembly GCA_963082945.1. NCBI lineage: Eukaryota > Metazoa > Arthropoda > Insecta > Lepidoptera > Noctuidae > Cerastis > Cerastis leucographa. The sequence goes on along the minus strand of OY720365.1, from coordinate 12,892,135 downwards.
CGTCACAAGTAGGTATAAAACTTACCTACATGTGACGTCATGAGCCATTTCAACTCAATATATCTCCGTTATTTTATGACCACGTGAAAAAAGAAAAAACACGTGTCCAATACTTTTCAATAAACTACCCGACGGACAAAGAAAAAAAAATTGGATTATCCCCTATTGTAATTTTTTATTGGAGTTTAAGTGGAAAAATCACTAAAACACACAGGGCATATCAGAAGCACTGTAAATGTTAAAATAAAACATGATTTTGTTAATCATTAGCATGCTATGGTACTATAATCTACTTATAAACAAACGAAACATCATATTGATGACTCAAATGTCATATTTTCTGTGCGGATGTAAGTTACATACCACATTTGTGTTCTCAGCGATCCATTAATAAATTCGTTATACTTATGTTGTCATTAATTAGTTATGACAGTCTGTCAGTTCAAAGTGATGAGAGATATGAAGCACAAATGCCAGAATAGAAGCTGAGCCTGTTTAATTTTGCATCATCTGCCTTCCAGTCTAACCGGATGCAGCTGACTACCAGTATTTTACAACGAGCGACTGCCTATCTAACCTCTACAACCCAGCTAGTCCTGGGTAATACGATATCCCTTGATAAGACTGGGTGTCAGACTTTCAGGCCACTGACTACCTGTAACGACTGTCAAACATCTACAAATGACAGCCGGGACCAACGGCTTAACGTGCTTTCCGAGGCACGGAGGAAACTCGGTATGTAATGGGTGGTCCCCTATCCATAGACCAACCTAAGCAAAGGCGGCTAACCTAACGATCAAAACAAAACGAAGCAATATTCGTAATAAGGGATAATCCTATTTTTTTTTTCTTTGTCCGTCTTGTAGTTTATTGAAAAGTATTGGACACGTATTTTTTCTTTTTTCACGTGGTCATAAAATTACGGAGATATATTGAGTTGAAATGGCGCATGACGTCACATGTAGGTAAGTTTTATACCTACTTGTGACGTAGTAAGCCCCCAGTCTCCAGCTTTAATGAGTTCTAACTAAGTAATTTTTTGATATTTTTATAAAACTAAAAATACGTGTCTAATATTTTTGTATTACCTGTCTGACAGACAAAATAGAATGTCGTTTTCTTTACCCAGTCCGATCCCCTAAATGAAAGCTTACCAGATTTCGAAGGCTGCTTGTCTTGCAAGATCGACAGTTTTAAAGCAGTTACTGGCAATAAAGCACCATTATATGTTACATTATTTTGTCACGCACGAGAATTTACCTAGTTTTTTTCTCACAATAAAACGAGTTTCGTGTGAATGACAATGAAATTGACAGTCATTATGTTTTATGTAATCGTTTAGCCGTTTTACATTTTTGAAGCGATGAAAACTAATCCCTAAAGTTTGACAACTAGTCTTACCAATGTGTATCGTATTACTCAGTACTAACTTTGATCGTGGAGGTCAGATAGGAAGTCCCTCCATGTAAAATAATGGTATTCAGCTGCATCCGGTTAGACTGAAGCTGACCCTAACATAGTTTGGAAAAGGATGATCTTTATGAATGACTAGCTGTGCCCGCGACTTCATCCGCGTGGAATTAGAATTGTTCTAAAATACAAGTAGCCTTAGTAACTCCTTATTTCATCAGCTATCTGCCAGTGAAAGTCCCGTTAAAATCGGTTCGACCGTTCCAGAGATTAGCCGGAACAAACAGACAGACAGACAAAAAATGTTATTTTGGTATTAAGTACCGTATATACATTCATATGCATGTAGTCATTCATCATCATCATTTCAGCCGAATGACGTCCACTGCTGGACATAGGCCTCCCCTAAACGCATGTAGTAAAAAGCGGTTATTTTAATGTTACAAACAGACACTTCAATTTTATTTACTTGTATATTTTTTTTTTTTTTTTTTTTTTTTTTTTTTTTGGTATGGCCACTCGCAGATCAACCTTCTGAAGGTTTTAACTGCTTAACCCGGACTATCCTGTGGTGACCTCAAATGAATTTAAGGCCCCCAGCCAGGGCTTACAAACTAGGTAAAACTTAAACTAAATGACCGCTCGCTAAGGGCACCCCCTGTGGGGTTCGGACCTCGGCTTAGGGCGTCATTGATTGGCGGACAGCAAGGGACAGGCTGGGTCGTATTATTATTAAGGGAATTTAAAGCTACTTGCTCAGCGGCGCGGGCTGGCTCGTCGTGCAAGGGTCGGGGAGTAACATTACTGGGACGTCGCGACGGGCCTCGTCGGCGAGGCCGGTAAACGGATCGGAGTCTGTTTTTGTGTTTGCGAAGTGTGCTGGTTTCCCTACTGCTCTCTTGAAGGAGGGTAGTGGGATCGTCGGGTTCCGTGAGGATATGCCTAGGACGGCGAATCTTCCCTATCCTGGTGGGGACGTATCGGGCGGATATTTACTTGTATAAATTTTATGGATTAATATATATCACTTTGATTGCAAGCCAACGTGACGCTTTTGGATAATCCACTGTAGACTCTAATCCAAAACCCATTCAGGCATATAATTATGTTCTGATCAATGACTATGACGCCATAGTAAGTAGGTGCAAATAGGAATTTATGCATAAAATGTAAAAGTTCACAATCACACAGTCTTCCGAAGGTTTCTCACGCCTACCTACGCCCCCTTTGTGCCACCGATATTGAAATGGTTCAGGGTGCTATCTTATTAGCATTCGAAAGGCGAAACCTGGATGAGTTACTATGCGGGTAAAAAGTTTTTCATTGGAGGAATCGTTTGTTTCATAGTGGTAAAAGTTTTTCATTTTGAACTGTGGGAAAACTGGTAAATAGTTGTCTTCCGTGTATTAAAAGATACACGGAGCATATACATATATTACAACTATTCTAATGCCTTTCTTCATTCCCGTTGTCCCTGTATGCCATATTCCCGTCACGGGGACAGCGGGACGTGATTAAATTTATTTCCTGTTGTCCCCATAACGTACATTCCTACTTGAAAACAAGGTCTAAATCCTTTATATTATTCTACCGGGTACCAAGACTAATCTACCAATATACCATACACTTTGTTTGTTGACGGTTTTAAAAGAAAAAAACGGGGACTGTGGGCAATAATTTTTATTTATTTTATTCAACTATATTAACGGGGACAGTGAACGGGGACAACGGAAAGTATTTTAAATATTTAATTGAAGTACCGCTGTCTCCGTTGGACGGGGAAACGGCGTACGGGGACACCGGGAATAAAGGTTCTAATAATGCACTTAGTTGCCAGACGACACTCAAGCTGTAGTGTAAAAAAGTCACACATCTCGTTCTGCCAACATGCCACCGAGATAGTTTTTCAACTTTCAATGATTTGAAGCCGCCAATCATTAAGGTCATTTATATTGTCTACCAAGACTGTATTTATAAGGTCTAAATGGCGTGTCGAAGCCTTCAATCCGCTACCTCTTATTCACCATGTGCCCACCTGTAGTTTGAGTCACGGAACTTCCCATAGCGTCTCGATAAAGGTCACATTCAAGTTCTCAATCGATGCACCTTTTTGTAATGAGCTCGATCTATTTCATCACGATTATATTGAAAACAAGTTATGCGTAGAGTGCTGTTATTTGTTTTCATTCTCATTCTAGCGACCTATTCTATTTTGGTTGGCGCATGCTATCTTTATATGTGGTCAAGATCCTCAGCAGTGAGGGAACGACGAAGTGAAAGTGAAGATACTTTGTTTAAGGAGTAAGATCCTATATTCATAAGTGGGGTTGCGCAGGGGTACACCTAAGTTTAGCCGGTTAATCTTCAGTTTTTTTTACACCCATCTTTGGTTGTAACATATACAAACAGCTTTCAAGTAAATTATCTAAAGGATGGAAAACCACATCGAAGTTTATTGTGTGTTTAAGAAGCATAACGCAGGCATTCAGCGTTTCGAAAGAGATACCGCGGCCCTGGAACACAAAGGGCTACGAAGGAACATGGGTGGGTTTTAGTCAGTCAAGTCTGACACTCCCTCCCGCTCCACCCAGAGCGGGAGAAGTCATTTGATGATTTCCCATCCGCAAAAAAAAAAAAAAAAAGGCATTCAGCGTTACAAGGAGAGCCTGTTTAATTTATTGCATAATTACATAGGAATGCATTTATTGATAGCCGGATTGATAAACTTCTAGGTAAATCTAAACACTTACCGATTTTCCATAATCAATCTATAGTCTACTCTGACCTCTAGCGTATGATAATATCAAAAATTTCCATTATTTATTTATCATTGTGATACAATTAATGTTTACATCATTACATAATATAAAGCCTGGGTGTGTTGTGGTAGGCACACTTTTGCCTACGCTAGTCTGCATAACCTGTCTATGGTGATGAGTGCTAACACGACCTGAATGCAGATGTCCTTAATAAACTGGACCGACTTCTTAATAACTGCATCCGATTCGTATTTAATATTCATAAGTATGACCATGGCTGCGCACATCGGTCTCTTTTAAAATGGTTGCCCATCTGACAGCGCCGAGCGTTAAGAGCTTTGACTACCCTATTTTCTCTTCTTATTAAGCCTACTTCTCCTTCTTATGTGACTACTCATTTTCAATATTTATGCTCTGCGCACAGTAAAAATCTTCGTTCTTCCAATAATCGGCTTCTACGTTGTTCTACTCACAGCTCTGGTTTTCTCAAATCGTGAAAAAAGATGCGGATCTCATACATGTCAACGAAAGTCTAACTGTTCTCTCGAAATGGTTCGCAGTTAACAATCTTTTACTGAATGCGAACAAAACAAAATGTCTTAAGTTCTCTTTACCAAATGTAACACAACGTGACGTTAACTTAAATCTTGACGGTAAAAAACTTGATGTTATCGCGGAAACTGTATTCTTAGGGATTACTATCGATTCAAAACTGCAGTGGGCTGCGCACATTGGAACTCTTTCGGGGAGGTTAAGCTCAGCTGCCTATGCAGTTAGGAAAATTAGGCAGTTAACTGATGTAGCCACAGCTAGGTTAGTATACCACGCTTATTTCCACAGTATTATGTTTTATGGCATTCTGCTGTGGGAATCGGCAGCAGACGTTGATTCAATTTTCATATTGCAAAAGAGGGCAGTTCGCGGGATCTATAAAATGGGTCCTCGCGAGTCCCTCAGAGAAAAATTTAAAGAGACCGATATACTGACTCTGTCTTCACTTTATATCCTAGAATGTATTTTAAATGACCGCAAAAACCGTGGGCTTTTCAAAATTAGAAGCGACTATTGACACGAAATTGTAATACCGAAATTTAGATTAACAAAAACTAGCAAGTCATTTCTTATAAACAGGCTACGCTTTTATAATAAGTTACCAAAGTCAGTTACTGAACTGACCGATGGAAAGTTTAAAATTGCATCAAACGTGTCCTTATTAAAAAAGCATATTACAAAATTAAGGACTACGTTGAAGATAAAGAAGTTTGGCTCTAGTTCCTTCTGCTCATGCGGCTACCCTGGTAGCTCATAAACGACACAAATGTGTGGATGTCTCTAACTCTTTCCAATATTATTTTTTCCATTCTTTTTATTCATTTTTTTTACAATAGTTTTCCAATCATTGTACCATTCGTTCATTGTTCAGAATAGTTACAGCACTGATGACAACATATTCAGTGTCAATTTTTTAATTTAGTGTTCATATAGTGTATTATTTTTACTTTTGTATATATTCTTTTTATTTAATTATTTTAGGTTTTTTTTTAATTTGTTCTACCTTCTGTAGTAAGCAACGACTTATTGTCCGGCCTACGCTGTCCTCCTATTCTTAAGTACTAACGCTGTAACTTCAAATATTGTACGAGTAAAACCAAATGATTTTAAAAGAGTAACCATGGCTTTCTTGCCGGTTCTTCTCCATAGAAAACGACCAACCCTAACCGTGCACAAAAGGTGCAAAAGGTGCGTTGACGTTTTATAAGTGCCCATGTAGGCCGATGTAAAATAAAATATTTTGATTTTGTGTTTCTCTGTCGTTGGCCAACAGTCGGTTAACATTTAAAGCTAAAGCTCGCCAACACTTACTTAAGAAGCTGGCAGATTCATCTCATAATTAAATTGTTGTTAGTTGGACTCTCTCTTTACTTTTTGTTTATATGTATGTATTTATCGTTATATTTTATTTGTAAATCTTTTCTTACCATTTGTTATGCTGCACTTATTATGTTTTTAATCTGCATCACCCTAAGGTAGACTGGTAGAAAATGCCTAAGACATTAAGTCCGCCTTTGTACAGTGTTTTTTATTAAACTTGTGCACAAAGTTTTAATAAATAAATAACCTAGGTGTCAGCGAACCCTTCAAGAAGCCGTCAATCAATCACTGTGTACATCAACTCTACCCAAAAATTATTGCTGGTAAATGACTTTTTTTTATGGGGTTGAACATTCACGTTTTACGGTAGGACTCAGTGGAATGCACTCAAAACATTGTGCCGTATTTACACGAAGCTGCGGAGGAACAACAGTTGGTAGTTTGAGCCACAATATCTCCGTAACTAGAAGGGTCCCAGGTATGGTGCTGCACAAAGAAATGATTGCAATGACAAGTGCCATTCGGCTTCGTTAAAGGTATGTTTGGGAGCAGCGGTGGCCCAGTGGTGGCAGCCCCGACTTACGAGTAGTAAGTCGTAGGCAGGCGGGCACCCAAGCTGGCGCATTACTTTGTGTAATTTATTTCATCACCGCTGCTCTCAAAACGGTGAAGGAAAACATCGTGAGGAAACCGGCATGTCCCAGAACTAAAAATTCGAAGACATGTGACATCTACTAACCCGCACTGGGCCCGCGTGGTGGATTAAAGCCCACTCCCTCTCACTGAAAGGAGGCATGTGTCCCAGCAGAGGGAACATTATAGGCTGATGATGAAAGGTATGTTTGCACCCATTATATCTAGACTACAAAAGAGACTGACAAATGTGTTTGTTCAGTGTGTCTTCTCAGATTAGTCTTATAGAAAATACCGACCCATTTCAATTTAAAACATAGGTTATTTTTAACATGTAATAGTGTTTTTTTACAACTAATTTATAAAAATAAGTATTCTTTTTAAATGTGAACCATATAGTACACCCATAATTCGCCTGAAATGGTAAATGTACACACATTTGTTAATTGTTATGTAGTTAATGTTAATAAGCATGATAAAATAGAAAAAAAACTGCCACTATATAAAGTAACTTTATATTTGGACATCTGTTTTTGAGGTCGAAACACTCTGTTTTACAACTCTTGCATTGTTATTACATGTGTTTCAATAAAACAACAATGCAATGATAAATGTATGTAATGTGTATTTTGTAATAAACTAAAATATATGCATTATGTCTAAATTGACGGATTGTGTTGTTTTATTTCAAATACGAAAGTACGTGTCTATCCTATCCTGTTTGCTATTCTTTCATGCCTAAAATACTGAACTGGTCGTTATGTTAACAGGCAGGTAAACATAAAGAAGGAGAAAGGCTACTTATCATGCAAAAGTATTTAAAAAAAAATATCAAGCATATTTACATGCAGACGAATTCGCAGCAAGCTAGTAAATATATTTAGATTTTGAAGTGCTGCTAAAACACGTGTTGTTTTATTTTTTGCTAATTATTTTTGTGTACTGTAAAATGAGGCATAAATTAATATCTAAATTGGACAATATCAATAGGCTCACCCCTATTACATGAGTTTTAAGGCGACAATAAGTGCCCGCGACCTTGAGCGAGTAAAAGTGCATGCGTAAAGCCTCATTTACACGATGCAAGAACTTGCATGCAAGTTTCATTACATTGCAGACTATTGACGGGCAATGAATTCAGTTAATCAAACAAAAACAGCATTGTAGTGAAACTTGCATGTAAGTTCTTGCATCGTGTAAATGAGGCTTAACGCTTCAACGCGCACCAAGATTATTCGAAAAAACAACCCACCTTGATTTATCAAACACAATACAAATAAAAGCCATATACTAAAATATGGGTTGTTAAATTGTCTTTCAGATGGTAAAAGTTTCATGAAAATACGTCCGATAGTTTTTGCGTTATTATCGTTTTTTTTGTCCGCGTTAGACATGAATTTACAAATTAATTACACTATGTTATAAAAATATAATTTCACATTTTCACATATCAATTTATAAATAAAATTGTCTAGTATAACATATATTTTTTTCAAAGAAATAAGACTATAAGTTTAGACATGATGTTCAATTTAAAATCATTAAAAGTCGTATATCTGCGCCTTAAATAAAAGGTGTAATGAGATCCTTCTCGAAGCCGGCAACCAAGCATTCTGTACATCACACTCAGTAACCCTACGCAAAAGTTATTGCTCGAAAATTTGCTTTTTGGGTGAAATTCTCGTTTTACGATAAAACTCAGTGTAATGCGCTCAATACGTAGTGCTGATGGATGCAATAACTAGTAAACAGGTCATGAAGGCATTTAAAGTAAAGTTCTAACCATAAAAACGTAGTATTTTTTTCATAAATACTTGTGAAAAAGTTCGAACTTTGACCTTCAATATCTCCGTAACTAGAAGGTTCCCAGGGATGGTCCAGAATAAAAAAAATATCGCAATGATGGGGAGAACAAGTGCCCTTCGCCGTCGTTAAGGGTTGATTTACCCCCTTTATAAACGTATGTTTTGATTGTTGGTTAAAAAACGAAATAGGTTTGCTGTAGCATGATAATCTGATGCGGTACAGTCCACTTAAAAATAACAGCTTCCTTCCATAACTGAGGGGAGACTAGACCCAATCTTATCTTTGAGCTAGATCTCACGGCTATTTGGTAGTTCAGCTAATAGGGATGTCAGGGCTTATGAATTCGTTTAGCACATCCCATTTACAAGTAATTTTAATACGCGTTACGACATTTCATCAAACTTTCAAGTCCTAATTTTCCGAAATGACTGAACCGATTTTAATGAAAATTTATATGCATAAGCAGGATACATAGTTCTAAAAAGTTACTAAAAACATTTTCGAAAAATTAATTTTACAGCTAAATTAGAACAATTATAAAATTATCTGTAGAAACAGAAATTTACAATTATCATTTTTTTAAGTGACGTTTCGAAAATGTTTTTTTGTAACTTTTTAGACCTACGTAGCCTGCTTATGAGTATTAAGTTTCATTAAAATCAGTTCTGTTATTTCAGAAAATAAGGACTTGAAAGTTTATATCTCGTTTGTATCTCTTAGCTGCCACGGTTTATTTAAATTACTTTATTTTTTTAATTACTGATTTAATCTTTTACTCTGGACGCTCTTAACTTGCCCGTATTTCTACATTGTTCTCACATATTTTTAATTCTTAACATGAATGATGTAACCAAGATTTTGTAACATATTTTGATTTAAAAGAGTGTCCATGGAGTTTCTTGCCCGTTCTTCTCCATAGAGATCTACGCTACGGAATGGGCAACTACAGTACTTTCACAAGTTATTATGCCTTGTGACTGGGACTGTAGCTTCGCGTTTTATTTTGTTTTGTTGACTTTCAAAAGTGCCGGTAATGGTCTAATTGAAATAAATGCTTTGACTTTGACTTTATGTAAGTTTGTAAGGGGTTTTCTTTGTGAACGTCTTTAGGGATGATTTTGGAAGAAAGGCACGTGATAGTAGCTGTATCAGAAAACCAAAACATAACATATCATCTCGCTTGTCATCGCAGAAAGGTTAGCCAGAGATAAACCTAAAAGTATACCCACATTTCGACAGTTATGTTGCCGTCTCATGTTAGGGGACGAGCCTATTGCCATCAACCGGGCAAAAATCCAGACTTCGTGGTTCCTCGCGAGAAATTCTGGATGGACAACCCAATAACGCTTTGTTTGGTTCAAGGAATCGAACACAGGACCTCATGGTCAACAATCGCACTTTCGACCACTAGATGAACGAGGCATTCCTCACTTTATACTTAGGGCGTCTTGGGCATAAGTGTGAAAAGTGGCAGACCGTCAAGGTACTCGGTAGTGCGTAGTAGTAGCTGTATAAAAAAGCAAGAAGTGATTAAAACCGGTCTGATAAGTAGTGACCATGACTTTGGCAATGAAAGGTGCCTATGGCAATGACGGGTGAAAAAAAACGGGTATCTAAAATATCGCAGTAATGGCGAGAACAAAAGTGCCACGCGACATTTTTTAGGGTATTTCTAGGTACCCCACAAGCCCACAACTCCTGTAGCGTTGCACGTACCCATAAGCAAAAAGTTCTGAGTGCAAAACATTGCCATAAGTAAAAGCAAGTTTTCCCATGAATATTAAATTCGTTTCTGAGGCTTTGCTCAATTTTAATTATTTTGATGTACCTAAAGAATACGTAGATAACGACTGTCTCTTTAAATCCAGTACACAATTATAACGTAATTGAATTCTGTCTGAATAAACTCTGAAAGTTGATAAACAAATAGATGACTTAATTAAAGGACTAAAGGGTTTAATTTAAGGACGCGGCTAAGCCTTAATTTGTCAGAACATGGCTAGATGCACAGATATAAATATGACTAGATAACACAGGAGCACCTATTACGCGTGCCCGGTTTACGCATTACAGCAAGTTAATTTCTTTAAAACAACAAAGTGACAACTCAAGAACTTAATTCAAGACATCTATATAAATAAATACAATTGAAGTGTCTGTTTGTAATATTAAAAAATACCGCTTTGAATGTATATAAGGTACACATACCAAAATATTTTTTTTTTACAATTTTTGTCTGTCTGTCTGTTCCGGCTAATCTCTGGAACGGCTGGACCGATTTTGACGGGACTGCCACTGGCAGATAGCTGATGTAATAAGGAGTAACTTAGGCTACTTCGTAAATTCCACACGGACGAAGTCGCGGGCACAGCTAGTTGAAAGAATAAAAACATAGTCTATTTGGTATAGTAACTAATTAGTGCTTATGACACGTCATATTAGGCAAAATAATAGGTAGGTAGGTAGTCAAAATCAGCATTCTTAGCTCAAATACAGATTGTGATACTTGCGTTATCTAGGTATATGTATATCTGTGGTTAAAACTATAAAGTTTAGGTTGGTACGCAAACGAGGGACTACAAACAGCTGATGAGTAATATTTTACATAGATGACGTGATTATGATTATGTCTGTGTTTTGGGTAATCGAAATCTTTATGACGAGACTGATCTTTACTTAATCTAGGTTTAAAGATGATGGGTCATTATTTTTCATTTTGTTTACAAAATGACTAACCCGTATCCTTGAAATTTTAATACCTACTACGCTAGCAGTTCTTGTATGTTGGCACATCGTAAAGACCAAATCAAAAAATTAAATTAGTTCAGAACGTGAACATTGTAATTTTGAGAAAACCGTCGCGTTTGTTATCACTTATTGTACATCTGCCAGAACTCTTTTAGAGTAAGTATAGCAGGGTGTTTAAAAAAACAAAAAATACTTCATTCTCTTGTCCCAATTATTTTGAGGTCGGCGCAGCATGTCTTCTTCTTCCATACTTCTTTATTACTTGTCACCTCATCAGACACCTCCTTTTTTGCCATTTATCATCCTTCACACAGTCCATCCATCAAGTTCATTTTTTTTTACTAAAAACAATGTATCTGTGAATCTTTCTTAATCCAAGCTAATGACAACAGACCTAAAGCCCTGCTGACCCCATAACTCGAAACGACATCGATCAACTCACGCGCATACATTAAAAATACAGGTCCACCTAAATCGTAAGTCCGCCATACTATTGCGGAAGTATTGGCTAAAGCGAGGTGACTTCCTGTTGCTAGTGCTGGGAAAAGCATTATCGATAAGTGGTACGATACGATTACTGTTTTGATTTATTATGTCGATAGGTTAGTGTTGTGTTTAAGTTTGGTAGATATGATTATCGTTATTGGACATGATTATAATTTATTTGTACTGCTGAAATCATTATTTTACTTGATAATAAAAGTAAAAATTCAAAATTGCTGTTTAATAATAATAACGATTTTTTGTTTATGGGTATTTAAAGATAATGGGAATTAAACGATTTTAGAATTAACTTGTTACGTTAAGAATATAAAAATGTAGACCTTTTTGAGCCTTAACAGCTGCTCAGATTTCCAAGGACTGAAAACACGGGTAGACCTAGGTTACTTTACTAACTTAAGATACTTTTATCTCAGTAAGATCTTTCCGTGGAATAAGTACAGACCAAAACGCCCCAAACACAAGCCGAAAAAAACCAAGAGCTTGGTAAATTGTGTAATAGGAAATTCGAAATAACTAAATCGTTTGTAAGATTAGTCACAGTATCCATATTCAAGCAATTGAAACTAGGATATCGAATCACATTATATCATATTGCATACCTATAATTAAAATTTGCTCCACAAAATAGACCTTGTTATTTTTGGGTTTTAGAATGTAAGTGCAGGCAACAATGGCGTTAGGCGTGTATGAGAAATCAACATCTTTGTTGCATTGTGAACGAAAATATAATGATGTTATGTATTTCAGATCGAACCCCGAGTCTGACATCCATCCATCCATACATCCATCCATACATCCATCTATCCATCCATTCATCTGTCCACCCATCCATCTATCCATCCATCTATCCATCTAAACATCCATCTATCCATCCATCTATCTATCCATCCATCCATCTATCCATCCATTCACCTGTTCACCCATCCACCATCCATTCACCTGTCCACCCATCTATCTATCCGTCCATCCATCTATCCATCCATCCATCCATCCATCCATTCACCTGTCCACCCATCTATCTATCCATCCATCCATCTATCCATCCATCCGTCTATCCATCCATCCGTCTATCCATCCATCCTTCTATCCATCCATCCGTCTTTCAATGGTATGGTTCTGGAGGTCAGATAGACAGCCATTCTATGTAAAATACAGGTAAGTATTCAGCTTCATCCAGTTCAACTGGAACCCGAACCTAATATAATTGGGTATGGCTTCGCAAAAGAATTGATGACCTTAAAACTTTTAAACAACATAAACACTCTAATAAAGATTTACTTGACGAATGACACATGTTTTCTTACTGTGTCTAATGTAATAGGCGAGCCTATTGCCATCAACCGGGAACAAAGTTGAACTCCGTGGCTGCTATTGAAAAACTCCTGATGGTCAAACCCAATAAGACTTTGCACGTCCCGGGAATCGAACCGAGAACCTCATACTCAGCGCTTGCGACCACTCGACTAACGGCCTAATGATGCAGTTCTGCATAATTATATGTATTTGTTTTGCCATCAATGCCCTATTTCTTAAGAAATAATTACTGATAACATTATGCAAAACCGGGTATTCCTAAAGGTTACCGGGGTCATTGTTATAAGTAGTAACCACGTCAGTTAGTTATTAGCTCGATACGATCAGGGGTGACGACACTGATAATATTGATATCTCGATTATTTGTGACCCTGAGGACGTGGAAGACCAATGTGCAATTGTGCATGCAATCATTCAAATCAAATCAAATCAAAATCATTTATTTCAAGTAGGCCAGTTACAGGCACTTTTGAATAGTCGAAAAACAATAAAAATGAAGCTACAGTCCCAGTCACAAGACATAATAACTGTGAAAGTACTGTAGTTGCCCATTCCAAAGCGTAGATCTCTATGGAGAAGAATGGGCAAGAAACTCCATGGACACTCTTTTAAATCAGAATCTTGTTACAAAACCTTGGTTACATCATTCATTTAAAGATGGTACATTATGTGAGAACGATGTAGCAAGACGTGCACGTTAAAAGTGTCCATAGTAAAAACGAAAAGAACAATTAAAATATGAAATCATTAGTTCGAAATGAGCCGTGGCAGCTAAGAGACGACCAGGCACAACTGACAGCGCCCGTTCACGAACATGACGCATTAAGAGGGAACTCTAGTGGGCCTTTCTCCATACAAACGTATTCCGCTGTTTTCTTCGTGGATAATGCGTCTAGAGCAATGATTTTTTCTAAAAAATCTAAGTCTTATTAATACATGCCCCTATCATTTCCTTTTTTTCAAAACATAATCACTAAAAAAATTATGACAATCCAAAAACCCGAAAAAAAGCCCGCCATGTTTAGACGACTATCAGACAAATTAGAATCAGCCTGAGCTGCAGTGCTCTCCCTTTCGCACTTTAACGGGGGCTTGGTCGGGCGCTGTGCGACGGCAATAGTTTCTTCAAATACCTATTCTTCAAATTCCTCGGGACTAGAGTCCCCTCTTAATGCTTCGGTGGTCGAGTGGTCGCAAGCGCGACTGCTAAGCATGAGGTCTTGGGTTCGATTCCCGGGTTGGGCAAAGTGTTAAGGGGTTTTTCCATCATAAATTTCTCAGTAGCAGCCAGGGAAAATGTATTTGTGCCCGGTTGATGGCAATAGGCTCGCCCCTTTTTATATGGGACTTAAATATAACCGGAAAAATGTAGGTGTACTTATGGTTTTATAATAGTAGACCTTTTACCTTCAGGTATTACTGGCGAAGTTATGTTTATGTAATTAATTTCAAGGTATCTACTAAATTACTAATCCGTTCTTATTTCCATCATTCGTGACACCTTGTAAGACTTGTGCCCATTCAAATTTATATTTTGGCATTAGGTTAACCAGATAACAAAAAAACCTGCCAAGTGCGAGTTGGACTCGCGCACCGAGGGTTCCGTACCATTCATAAAAACGACGACGATACATAATCTGTAAAATTTCATCGGGCTAACTATCACCGTTTATGAGATGCTGCCTGGTAACAGATGGACGGGCGGACGGACAGCGAAGTCTCAGTAATAGGGTCCCGTTTGACCCTTTGGGTACTGAACCCTAAAAACGTTTAAACTAAGCAGATATGAAAATAATTGACCCCCAATATCTCCGTAACTAGAAGGCTGGCCAGGAATGGTCCAGAACAAAAAAAAAACGAGATCAAGTGCCTTTCGGCTGCTTTAAGGAGTATTTTATATCCATTATTTTGTGAAAATTAGGGCGTAATGCAAAAATCAATAGGCAACAGGCATGGATAACCAGTTGGACTGTCATGTCCCTTGCAGGAGACCCCTGCTGGCCTACCATGAAGTCTTAAAGCAGTATTGTTTTACCCTATTTCAGTGTGGGAAAGAAACGGAGCTATACAGGATGTCTATCGCCATCTTTTTCCCACACTGGAAAAGGAAAAATACAATAATGTTTTAAGACGTCATGGTAGACTACCTGTGAGGGACACGCAAGTATCCAAAAAACTGTCTTGTAAGTATTACCACACTCAACAGCATAACAAACAAAGTTTCCATTGTGTAATTTGGCCGCAATTAGATATATTAGTGCTCATTAGTAACTGTTTAATAGCTCCGATCACTAGGAATCTGTTTTGATGCTGTATAATACGTAATAGTTAACGTTATTTAGCTCAAAAACTATCGATTTTCTTATGACGTCTCCTTCACTGAGTTCTTGGGACCGAACATTCGAAAGATGGTTAAAAGTAAATGGATAAAGGTGATATCTGGGTATGGACATGTATGACAAGTATGATTGCATGATGTGTGATGAGGAGGGATGGAAAACATGTGACTCAAACAGTTATGAATATAAATGTGGATGGATGGAGAGGGAGAAGAAGACCAAAGAAAAGATGGATGGATTGTGTAAAAAATGATATGAAGGAAAAAGGAGTAAAAGATAGCATGACGAATGACAGAGGAGAATGGAGGAAAGAGACGTGTTGCGCCGACCCCAGGTCCAGTTGAAAACCAGCGTCGGACACTAGTTGCCCGGCATTTTTCTGAACTGGGCCTATTTGGCACAGTCGTGAGACACACATAAAATGTAGTTTTTGTGTTTACTGTGTTTAGGTTTAAGTTTTAATTTTATTTTTTAAAGCTGTGAGGATTGAGGAGCAGCGGTGGCGAGGAGCAGCGGTGGCCCAGTGGTAGCAGCCCCGACTTACGAGCAGTAAGTCGTAGGTTCGAACCCAGGCAGGCGCATTACTTTGTGTAATTTATTTCATCACCGCTGCTCTCAAAACGGTGAAGGAAAACATCGTGAGGAAACCGGCATGTCCTAGAACTGAAAATTCGAAAACATGTGACATCTACCAACCCGCACTGGGCCCGCGTGGTGGATTACAGCCCACTCCCTCTCATAGAGAGGAGGCCTGCGTCCCAGCAGTGGGAACAATATAGGCTGATGATGATGAATTTTCGTTTTTTTTTTCATAAATTTCTTAAAAATTCTATATTTTTTTTGTAAGTCAGTACTTACAAACCTACAAAAACTTCTTTATCATATTAGGATAGAAGTCTAAATAAGTGCTGTAAGAAAAGTCAAACTAAAATTGGCCACTTTTTATGACCATAATAAAATACTGATTTTATTACCTATTAAATTGTTCAAGCATTGGGTAACTTTATTGCAGTTACTTGGTACTTGATACTTGATTTCCTGGCTTAACACGCGTTTGCTACACTTCATTTATATGACTTTCACTTGAAACTAAAACTAAACGTTTTATTTCATTTATGAGTTTTTAAATATTGCCGACTTCAAACAATTCTATTTTTTTTATAAAACCGCAACACTTGATGGTTTAACGTGGTTATGATTTATAATTGTGTATTTACGATAGAAGAGATACGATACGATAGGGTATAGATTAGTGAGGGAGTGCACCTGTGTCTGCGCACACTCTTATTCACCACAAAAACTCTTGCTTTGATGGCTAACCTTCGCTGAAATTGGTCAACATAACCTAAATTCAGTCAAGAGGACTCATCCATCTGACTGGCCTTTTCCCAATTATGTTGGCATCGGCTTCCAGTCTAACCAGCGACTGCCTATCTGACCTCCACAACCCAGTTAGTACTGGGTAATACGATACCCCTAGGTAAGACGATACCCCTCGGTTAGTCAAGTCTGGACTTGTCCAGGGCACCATTCAGGAAAAAACAAATCCTACTGTAATTACTGTTGTCCAGAAGTTCTACAATGTGCTTAGTGGACAAAGTCCCAATTCCAGTTAAACGTTTATAGTGAGTTTAAAGCTTTTACTGACCGACTAGTTGGTAATTGTTCCCAACACTATTAGTGAACCCTTTCACAACTTTAAACTTACTTAAAGTATGGCATAATGTAGAAGTATGGTAACTTGGATGAACAATCCTATAGGAAATAAATATAGTTTTTTTTAACCCTAGAAGCCCAATCTACGTCATTTTGACGTATACTCCGGCGAAAATACGCTATCTTTTTCACACGCACCACTGGATTGTCGCGACCGTTCGAACCAACCCAGTAGCTGTCAAGATCTATCAGGAGACGGCTGCGTAGCTTCTGTAAGTGCCGCCATTTTGTCGTAATAACGTAATAACGTTATTGTACGTACATTTGACGTATGTTTGGGCTTTACGTAACTTTTACAAGACTGTGTATGAAGAAAAAATGTTTTCTTCCTATTTTATATTTTGTATTGTTAGGAGTTTATTTAATTCTAAGAATGAGAATTTTAAATGGTTATTTTTTTTTTTAATATTATTATGTAAGAAAAACTAAGAAGGATCTAATTGTTGGTTAAATTTCTTGTGTTTGCAAAGTTATTATTGTAAAAGTATAAATAAAAAGCAAACTTTCTTTAATTGATATTGTTTTATTTTATTAGACTATATACTAAATAAATAATACAAAACCTAGTATATATCCAATATAAAATGATTAAATATATTCGATTACATTATTACACGTCATTTTTACGCATAATTGGGCTTTATAGCCGTAAAAATATGATTGGGCTTCTAGGGTTAAAAGGTGGTTGCTTCTTCTGGACTTTTAAAAGAGACCTTGACTCCTGAATTTGTTTCGCCTTTCCGTTTCAGGGGTAATCATGTAGGAAATGTTGACAATCTATGATAATGTTAAAAATATGACGTTTCAAAGTGATTAAGATATCCTATTTATAAAAGAAATAGCTACATCAGAAAGAGAGCTGATATGATTATATTCGCAAAAAAACAAGAGGTTACCAATAGCTTGAAAAGTCAGGTTAGATTTAGCTTGCTAGCTCTGCAAAGGGCAGCAGGCTGGCTTTGGTTGTCAAAGAAACGATTAATAACCGATAGAACAAAAGAGTGCTGAAGTTGCGTAAGCGAGGTATAGCAACTGTTAGACCGTTACATGTCAAACATCTAGTTTAGGGGTGGGTACCCAAATTAGGTGAAACGACGACATAAAAGCTGGCGAAAGACAGGATACATTTTTTCCATGCCGATGCTCGTACCCCACAGGGGGTGCCCTTAGCGTGTAGTCGCTTAGTTTGTAAGTAGTTTTATGCCCTGGCTGAGGCCTTGCTCTCAAGGCACCCACGAGATAGTCCGGTTAAGCAGACGACAACCTCCTAGGTTGAACTGCAAGATGCCATTTATAAAAAAAAATACATTTTATCCCAGGACTACGTTCTCGAGTAAAATGTTTTGCCCTAACTGGCCATTAACGCATAGCTCAAACCACTGGATGGATCAGGGTAAAATTTGGCGTACAGAGAGCTATTATGACGTAGTCATTTTCTAAGAGAGGTTTTTGGAAAATACAAATGCCAAGCGGGTGAAATTAGGAGTTGAAACATTGTATGAATGTTTGTCTTTTGCCGGGCTATGTCACAATCTAGCTTCCGAACCCTGGGCAGCTACTGAAAAATTACTGATGGAAAAACCAGGGTTGACAAGTACAATACAACGTGAAAGGGACACCGACGCGAAAACGGTTACCGCGTACTCAGTCTATCATCATGTCATCATTCTAAGCCCCCCAATCCTACTAATATTATAAACGCGAAAGTTTATAAGTATGGATGGATGGATGTTTGTTACTCTTTCACGCAAAAACTACTGAATGGATTTGGATAAAATTAACACACGGGTAGTCTATAACCTGGATTAATACATAGGATACTTTTTATCCCGGTAGTACAATCCCGTGGGAAAGTGACCGAGCTCCACGCGTGTGAAGCCGCGGGTATAGTCTAGTATCAAATATTTTTATCAGTAAGTAGCTGTGCCCGGGACTTCGTCTGCGTGGAATTTAAGAAGTAGCCTAAGTCACTCCTTATTAAATCAGCTATCTGCCAGTGAAAGTCCCGTCAAAAAAGGTCGAGCCGTTCCAGAGATTAGCCGGAACAAGCAAACAGAAAGACAGACAAAAAATTTAAAAAATGTTCTTTTGGTTTATGTACCGTATATACATTCATATTCATGTTGTAAAAAGCGGTTATTTTAATATTACAAAAAGACACCTCAATTTTATTTATTTTTATGGATGTATGGAAGATGTAATTTAGAAAAAACAGCTGTGCCATCGTTTTCGTGTCGGTGGCCTGTCCACCCTATATATTATCACACAAAGAAAACTTATAATGACCACATTGACGGCGTGTGACTTTAGTATGCTGGCATAATAATGTTTTACAACTCAAACCACGTTTTATAATTTACATGACTGTTTATTACTTTGATAGACCACTAAACTATCGTACTTTATCGTTATCAGTACTATGTATGATGTCACTTCACTATGATTTATTTAAGTTTGAGCGCATATAATTTTGACACTGATTTAATTTTTTCTTATTTGACAAGTGCTTAATTCTATATAATTATATATTATAATAAACATTGAAAACAAGAGATTTGAAAATTCCTTAGTTAATAAGAAGGTGGAAAGATTTCTAAATATTTTTAAACAACGGTAAGTAGGTAAGATAACAGCCTTTCATATTCCCACCCATAAAAAAATCTTCTAAAAAACTCTCAATAAACATAAAACTCAATCAATAAACATAACAAAAAAAAAAACAAACAAAAAAAAACACAAATAAACAATCACTCAAAACAAAAGACAGCTGTCACCGCCAGCGAAAAAAAGCGAGCAAGGTCGCGTTCGTAATTTAAAAGAAATAATTTTTAAAAAAACGTACCCAGTATAGGCAGCAAGCGACTGTGGCCGTTGGCACTACACTGACTGAACGCAGTCTTCCTTGCGATTGCCTTGACCCTTACGTTCGAATGTTTATGAGTAGGCGCACCAAATAAGATCAGCAGGTTTAGTCAGAATCAATATGGCGCGGACAATAAAATGATTACGTCAAAAGAATGCGTACGAGTCCAAATAAATGAACGTTACGACTTTTGTTTTTAATACATATTTTTTTAAATCAAATTCGAAATTCAAATAGCATTCTTTGGACGGAACGGGACGTGGTGAAAAAAGACGGAAACAGATAAAACAAACATCCTCGTATTGGTTGAAAATTCAACTAGGTGTATCACTTGTGTCTGCTTCGTTAGTCTAGTGGTCATAAGCGCGACTGCTGAGCATGAGGTCCTGGGTTCGATTCTCAGGTCGGGCAAAGTGTTATTGGGTTTTCCAATCAGGAATTTCTCAATACCAGCTACGTAGTCTAGATTTGTGCCTGGTTGATGGTAATAGGCTCGCCCCCTATTACAAGGGACTTAAACATAACTAGCGAAATGTTGGTGTAGGTACTATTAGGGACACCTGTGCCTAACCTTTATAGGATTACAGTCGTCATGTTTTGTAATGCACTCAGTTGGATTGTTTGGCTGATCTTCTGGCTAAATCATTCGTGATGTGCGCGTGAGTGTAATATTCGAATTTTGTTTGACTTAGGCCTTCTGATTTGCTTATTTTTGTTTTGTTATATCAGCTGGTGTCATTGACGTATTGTGGTCTTCTACTCGTAAGAACAATTATTTTTCGTCAGATTTATGCGAAAACGAATAATTCCAGCCTGGAACTGTCCCACTAATAAGCCAAAAGCATCTACTCATACAGAGAAGGCACGAACGTTTTTTGCTACGCTTTCTCGAGGCGACTTGGGGATTCCAGACTAATATCTATGTGAAGCAGAGACAAAAGTAACTACGGTACCTTCTTTTACGTATTCGGTCAAATAACCTATCCTACTATATAATATTATAAATGCGAAAGTTTGTGAGGATGGATGGATGGATGTTTGTTACTCTTTCACGCAAAAACTACTGATTGGATTTGAATATTTTGGCACACGGGTAGTTTATAACCTGGATTAACAAATAGGATACTTTTTATCCCGATAGTATGTTCCTGTGGGACAATTATCGAACTCCACGCGGGCGACGCCGCGGGCATAAGCTAGTGAGCCATAAATAATTCGAATCAAATTTAGGTAAGCAAATCTAATTTAGGTATGTGGGCAATTTTAATGAGGAAATTAATAAACTTTTACCTTCCTGTTGTATGTTTTTATCTTCACATCATTTGAACTCAAAATGTTAATAATTAGATTTTATTCGTGCTCGTTCTACGAGGATGATAAGGTAGCACGTCAGCACGCAGTGCAGTGGTTGTATACACCTCTACCAATTCAGCATGTTCTTCCCGTAAGGAAAGCTCGATAACCGTCGGAGTTGAGGTCGCTATCATCTTCTGCCTAGCCTGTTCACATGAGGTCGGCTTTCAGTCTAACAGACTGAAGCTGAATATCTGCCTATCTGACCTTCATAACCCAGTTAGTACTGCGTAATATGATACCCCTTGGTAAGACTTGTTGTCAGACTTTTGGGGCCACTGACTACCTGTAACGACTGTCAAAGATTTATTTAATGACAACCGGGACCAACGGTTTAACGGGCTCTCCGAGGCACGGAGGAAACTCGGTACGGAATGGGTAGGGTTAAATAGGCAAACGCGGCTTAACTTAACGATTGATCCAACCACTGTTGTTAGTTAGCCACGAGCACCTCTTGACAAGGGTATTGTGTGCTTAATGTTTAGTAACACTGCGCCCTTTAAAAAGTGTGATACGTTCTCCCCCTGGTTAAAGTTTGTTTAAAACCTGTTAACGTCACCCTGGCTCGATAGATGGCGCTGTATATTGACGTCACGTTTCTGAATCGCGGTGTTAAGATTCTCCGCTGTTTGGTTGGGTCCCTTGGATTGGGCGTGTACGGTGTCTCTGGTTTCCCTTCAAAACGCTCAAATCTTTCGCCTTTTACTAAAGATTTCCGTGGAGGGGAACACTCAAATGAGTCTTTAATATTTTTGAAATACTTTGCTTCGGCAGAGTTTATAAAATTATTGGTAGGATAACTGAAATCAGTGGTCCGAAAGTCTGACAAGACAAAGTGACAACCAGTCTCACCAAGGGTTATACTACCCGAATTATAAAATCCGGGTAATGAATGGGTCGTGGAGGTCATATAGGCGTCTCGCTCCATGTAAACTACTGGTATTCCAGCTGCATCTGTTTGACTGGAAGCCGAACCCAACATATTTGCTAGGCAGATGGTGCGTCTCAGTGTCGTAATGTCAATGAATCAATCAAAGACTGACACTTCCGTGTTTCATTTAAACTTCAGAGTAATTATGATAACAGAACTCGAGATCTTATTTAATTAAAACAATAGCCTTAATTAAGGACAATCAATTTTCTATTATTGGCAAGGAAAAGTCCTTTTGATAGCGCATGTCATGCTATGATTGCTTCACTAAGAAATTAATGTGTTTGTGTCCTTCTTTCTTTGGATGATCTAGCTTATAGTGGTTGACTGTTATGCTTGCTTGAGCAAGTGAACAGGGTTCTTAAAAAACAAGGAAATACCATGGCGGCCTTGACAAACTCCTCCTGCTTATTCTAATTTTTTTAGTTCTGCAACGACTTTTAGGTCAATCTATATTATCATTTTCGTACAGATAATTTCTGTCTTGTCTTTATACATGTGCAGTCTTTTATAGCTAAAGTAGTATTTCTGTATTCCAGTTAGAAGTACATGGTTTGTTCTTTGTATTATCTACAGTTCTACTTCTCCATGGGGTTTATGTTTTTTCTCGGATTATTGTCGGACTAGATAAGAGCGATGGAGGAAGGTTTAGACCTCCGTGTTCGTGAACACACTAGAACACTGTTGATTCGATGGAGGAAGGAGTAGACCTCCATGTTCGTGAATACACTAGAACACTGATAACTCCATGAAGGAAGTTGTGGACCTCCATGTTCTTGAGCACACTAGAACACTGATGAGTCGATGGAGGAAGGTGTGGACCTCCATGTTCGTGAACACACTAGAACACTGATGAGTCGATGGAGGAAGGTGTGGAGCTCCATGTTCGTGAACACACTAGAACACTGATGAGTCGATGGAGGAAGGTGTGGAGCTCCATGTTCGTGAACACACTAGAACACTGATGAGTCGATGGAGGAATGTGTGGACCTCCATGTTCGTGAATACACTATAACACTGTTGAGTCGGTGGGGGAAGGTGTGGAGCTCCATGTTCGTGAACCCACTAGAACACTGATCAGTCGATGGGGGAAAGTGTGGAGCTCCATGTTCGTGAACACACTAGAACACTAATGAGTCGATGGAGGAAGGTGTGGAGCTCCATGTTCGTGAACACACTAGAACACTAATGAGTCGATGGAAGAAGGCGTGGACCTCCATGTTCGTGAACACACTAGAACACTAATGAGTCGATGGAGGAAGGAGTGGACCTCCGTGTATTTGAACACACTAGAACACTGGTGAGTCGACGGAGGAAGGTATGGACCTCCATGTTCGTGAACACACTAGGACACTGATGAGTCGATGAGGGAAGGTGTGGAGCTCCATGTTCGTGAACATACTAGAACACTAATGAGTCGATAGAGGAATGAGTGGACCTCCGTGTTCTTGAACACACTAGAACACTGATGAGTCGACGGAGGAAGGTATGGACCTCCATTTTCGTGAACACACTAGACCACTGATGAGTCGATGGAGGAAGGAGTGGACCTCCGTGTTCTTGAACACACTAGAACACTGATGAGTCGACGGAGGAAGGTATGGACCTCCATTTTCGTGAACACACTAGACCACTGATGAGTCGATGGAGGAAGGAGTGGACCTCCGTGTTCTTGAACACACTAGAACACTGATGAGTCGATGGAGGAAGGTGTGGAGCAGGGAGCTCCATGTTCGAGAACACACTAGAACACTGATGAGTCGATGGAGGAAGGAGTGGACCTCCGTGTTCTTGAACACACTAATGAGTTGATGGCTACTCTATGGTGATATTGGCCGCCATGATTGAAAAAAATCAGAAGGACTTTTAATTAGTATTAATCACCATCATCTGCCTAGCCTTTACCCAAACTATCTTGGGGTTGGCTTCCAGTCTAACCAGGTGTAGCTGAAGCGGCCTACCTGACCTCCACTATCCACCACTGAGTAACTGGGTAATACAATACCCCTTGGTAAGACTGGATGTCAAACTTTTAGCTTCTGATTACTCGTAACGACTGTCAAACATCTAAAAATGACAGCCGGGACCAACGGCTTAACGTGCTTTCTGAGGCACGGAGGAAACTCGGTATGTAATTATGGTCACCCATCCACGGACTAACCTCGGCAAGCATAGCTTAACCTTAAAGATCGACCCATGCGGCTGTTATTATTTAGCCACGAGCTCATACTTTCTTACTGCTTACTAAACCACTATTTATCTTCCGTTGGTAGGTATTAAATTTTACACTAACGTTAATTATATTGATTGGCGAATGACAGGCATTAGCATTGTGTAAGGACATTGACTTGCGCAAGCGTTTTGTACACGATTTTTGTGTATTTTAACTAGCACTAGGCAAGAGATAAATAAATACCGAAAAAATGCGTTCTTGGGTTCCGTACAAACCAAAATTACTGAAGAGAGGTATTCAATTAGGTGGCGCTTAGTTTAAGTATAGGAACAATTACAAGAGTGACTTGACTGCCTTTTTGGTCGAGTGGTCGCAAGCGCGATTGTTGAGCATGAGGTCTTGGGTTTCGATTCTCGGGTCGGGTAAAGTGTTATTGGGATTTCTCAGTAGCAGCCACGGAGTCTGGATTTGTGCCCGTTTGTTGGCAATAGAGTCGCACCCCATAACATGGACAGGCGAAATGCAGGGGCACTATTAGGTACGCCTCCGCCTAACCATTCGGGCATTAAATGCGTGATGTTACATGTCCCATAAAGGAGAGACTATACACTAAATACCTATAGATCTATACGCCTACTTGTATTGTTTCTTCCACAGCTCATGGGAATGAACAGATTATTTTAATTTGGACCGTAATCACACTCAATGAACCGGCTATAAATATTCCCTAAACTCTAACAAACTTCTAACATCCAAAATAGTTCAAAAGGGTCTGTTCTTGACTATTTTAAGAGGTCCATTGTTCCTACTATTGTTACTGTCATTAATCTTATTAAGGGTTGAAAGTAGAAATAAACTGGATATGAAGAAAAGGGTGTAAAGTTCTTCATTCCTATAGAAAAGAAAAGATCCTCCAACTAGACTGGTGTTGTATCTGGTGGGCTATTGCCTAAAAGCTTTCTAAAGGATTTCGGGGATTTCTAAAGTCTTAAGTCACGGCGTGTGGTAAAATTTTGAGGTTAGTTCTTCATGTGTGTCATAGATGGCGCTGTTGTTATTTATGTTATAAGTTGCTGTAGTACTTTTTGTAGTGCACCTACAAAATTAATCAAAGTTGTATTTATCTACAATAAGACTCAAGAAAATACGAGGTTTGTTTAGCTGGCATGATGTATGGAAATCATGATATAGCGACCATATCACGAGAAACGGGACTCAAAAACTTTTGTTGATTTCTAGCGTGTCGTTTGTGTATTAAATAGGTACGTCGTTTATGTACGTGTACTAGATCTTCTGAGAGTTACTATATAATGTTGTTTCCAAGACTGCAAGCTGTACAATGTACTTACAGGTAAATAGTGATTCAAACAGTGATTACCTTTGATGCTCTAGAATTACCTGAGTCCAAATGTTTGGGATCTCCTCTGTGGAAAGCTCTGTGTTCTGCGGTTTGATTGTGATGATCAACGTCAATCAAAACCTTGAAGGAAAATGGTAAAGGAAATAAATAAGAAATAAGGAAGTCCCTACTGAGTCGACTAGATTTTCATGAAGGTGTTCCTCGTTGGTTGGTTTAGTTGGTTATTTCCAGTGTGCCTCGTTCCCATAGCCATTATTGCCTTTTTAATATGTTTTCCACTTTTTTTATTCAAGATCCTATTGAGTTGGAAAATGTTTAAGTAGCAGTTTTAATACTGAACTGTCATTAAAACGTATTTAGATAAATTTACAATTAAACTTAAAAATATATTCTACTAGCTGCCAGCAACACAAGCCAGCTTTCACAATAATCTACAGCCAATAAAAACCAGGCGACCGATAAAAACACTAGGAAACGAACGCCCTAGTTCTAAATTTAAACTCTGCCGCCAACGCTTCTAGACAAACTATCCAGCCAGTCTAATCTAAACGGGGTCAAAGGTTTCTCGGCAAAGATAGCAAGAGATCTGGAGGGCTACTCTCTTTCTCCGAAACGTAACTTCGGCAACGAACGAAAATTAAACGTAGTTACGTTTTTGACCCTACTGTATATAATTTGCGGACGCACACAATAACATTCAATACATTCGTTGTCTGTAAATTCGAACTTCTTGTGTGCATCCGCAAATTATATATAGTACGGTCACAAACATAACTACGTTTAATTTTCGTTCGTTGCCGAAGTTACGTTTCGGAGAAAGAGAGTAGCCCTCCTGTCGCGATATAGGGTCAATCTATCATAGGTAATGATGCTCGTATTACGGAGCCACGCAGATCAATAAAACTACAAAAAACTCTGAGAACATCTGGCGCGAACCCGGGGAAATGGCGCGCATGCGTAGGTATGTGTTGCCAGGTTGAGGGTGAGGATTCTCCGGAGTATTGGGGAAAATTAATAAAGCTTTGTGTTCTTGTCCTGCAGTTTGAGCATTGTGAGTTTAGTGAAATTTAACTTTGGGAATATTTAACCTTGGTTGGGATGAGTAGTGGTGTATTGGGCAGTATTAAAATCTAAATTATTTTTCAGTGCATGCATAATGACCTAGTGATTTTAAACAATTTTGTCACTAAAAATATTGCTTTCACCATGTTGTTATTTTCATTTTCAAATATATAAAAACAATCACACGGGTAGGCACTTATAGCAGACTTAGATACAATTGGTGGCAACACCACCAAAAACGTCAAACCAAAAAATCTGGAGCGAAACTATAGTCAAATTAACGTTTATACCAATAATAATGAATGAAAATGTGAAAATTATAAATTAAAAACAATTTTTACGGACATATTGAATGTTTTTAATACATTTTTGGGGTTGAAAACCCCGTTGTTTAGTGAAACAATAATGAGTGTAGAATCGTGATTGTGTTCAGATAATAAATTAATGATAAAAATATGTTGTTGATGTTTTAGATTTGTTGTTAAATAGTCTTCCTCGTAGTTATAACTGTACATATCGTAAGTTTGTTGACAAATAGTTGTGGACCTGGTTGTGTTAAATAAGATTGAAGATCTCACTGATACGGTGAAAGGTAAGGTTAAGAAATGATTACTTATACCTACAGTACATTTTTTTTTTATAATTTTGTTTTAACTGTGTAAAGCTAATTTCCAACAGGGTGATATTCATGAATCTCGATTTGATCTTTAGAGTAAAATAGCCCTAAGATATATCAACATAGCTGTGGTAAATTTATTTTAGGGTCACGTGGAAACCTTTAGCTGGCTAAAATAGAGTTTTTATTGGCTTTTATCTCCCAAATACACATAAATTATAAGTGAATAATATGTTTCTCAACTTAAAAAAAATTGCATCAATTGATTTTTGCTAGTAGGTAGTATGTGTCTCAATATAATATGGCTACATATCTAATTACAGATTAAAGAGAACGCTTGAGTGACCTAAACTTTGGTACTTTTAAGTATTGATTAAAACTGAAACTACCCCTTTCAGATTAATCCCCAGCTTCAATTGGAGCATATAGTAGGTATGATTTGTCAAATCACGATGTCTTATACAAATTGTTGTTTTGCATTCTCGTCGAGCTCGAGTCTCGAGGAGCTCGTGGCTAAATAATAACAGCCGCCCGGGACGATCTTTAAGGTTAAGCCGTGCTTGCCGAGGTTGGTCCGTGGATGGGTGACCATCATTACATACCGAGTTTCCTCCGTGCCTCGGAAAGCACGTTAAGCCGTTGGTCCCGGCTGTCATTTGTAGATCTTTGACAGTCGTTACGAGTAGTCAGAAGCCAAAAAAAGTCTGACATCCAGTCTTACCAAGGGGTATCGTATTACCCAGTTACTGGGTTGTGGAGGTCAGATAGGCAGTCGCTTCATGTAAAATACTGGTACTCAGCTGCATCCGGTTAGACTGGAAGCCGACCCCAAGAGAGTTTGGGAAAAGGCTAGGCAGATGATCATTCTCGTCAAAAGAGGCTGTCACAAACGACATAAATAATCAATTTTAATTACGGTAGGTACCTAGTTAATTATTAATAAACGTTGATTTTATTGGTTGTTTAGTTCTGTCAGTAAATCGGAATAACCCCCTTAACGTGGTTTAGGGAATAAGAAATTATACATAGAATAAATGTTTCAAATTGTTTGTTTGTGTGAAAGCGCGGTTATAGGGCGAAGATCAGACAGGCCGCGTTCAAAACAAGGGTGGTTCACAATTACCGATTTCCGTAATTAAGAAAAAAACAAAAATTACCTACCCGTTTTATTATTGATTCGGGTCGAGTATCATTAGCAAAGTTACCCAATTGAATTTGACGAGGATGCAAATCAACAGCTTGTTTAATAGGAAAGTAGTGAACATGCTAATTTTCAAACAAATTATCCTGAATTTCAGTCGGAAATTAAAAGAGATGGACAACTGATGTAATCTCAAAGAAACTTGGCCAGTATATCAGGCTGCACTTGGTTTTTAATAGCATTGTTTCCCCTAATATTTTAGCCAACGTTGTTCCACTGTACGGCAGATGCCTAAGCCCCTTTTCAGTTTTCTCGATCTAATAAAAACTGCAGACCAATCGTCGTTAAAAATAAGCCTAGCTCATCCCGACACCTCTTTCCAGGCATGCTTCGCTTTATTTATTTATTTATGTTCACACAAAACACTTAACAGAACAATACATTAAGACACAAGAGCACAAAGGTACTGTTTATTTCAAAAGAAATTTCTTCTACCAGACCTGCGAGTGGAAAGTTGGATTATAAATGTAGACACAGTATGTAGAAAAGATCATCTGCCTAGCCTTTTCCCAAACTATCTTGGGGTCGGCTTCCAGTCTAACCGGATGCAGCTGAGTACCAGTATTTTACATGAAGCGACTGCCTATCTGACCTCCACAACCCAGTGACTGGGTAATACTATACCTCTTGGTAAGACTGGATGTCAGCACTGCTGAACCTTAAAGATCGACCCGTACGGTATTGTTTAGCCACGAGCTCCTCAGTGTGTAGAAAAGATAAAACAGGAAAAAAAAAACAAAATCAATATTTGGTCTAATAATTAATAATATTATTGAAAAAACAAATAATAACACTAAAATAATAAATCGTATTAAATTTAATTCTAATATTGACAATAATTATATTCATTACTGACTCGCTGGTCCAGTGGTCACAAGTGCGAATGCTAAGGACCCTGGGTTCGATTCACAGGTCACGCAAATTTGTTGTGGGTTTTTCCAATCAGGAATTTCTCAATAGCAGCCACGGAGTCTGGATTTGCGCCCGGTTGATGGCAATAGGCTCGCCTCTAACATGGAACCTAAACATGGCGAAATTTGGGTGTACTATTAAGTACACCCGCTGTGCCAAAAACTTTTCGGTGATTCAGACGTATGTCATATGTTCCGATTTTCATATCAAACTCCAAAAAACCACATCCAAATCAAAAGTTAACAAAAAACAACAGTCTCATTAATTCAAGCTCAGTAATTTCCGAGCAAAATCATACCAAACATACATTACAACTCCGTAACTACCCTCCAAATTGAAGATAATAAATCTACCATGTTTCTTCTTCAGTAATGGCTAGTTGCCATGGCAACGTCTCGTTAGAATATCTTTGAGAACTTGATGCCATCCTTTGATATTGTTTGAGAAAACATGGCTGATATTTACCTGTAGGTTATGACGTACGCTTATTAAAATAAATGTTCGAAATAAATGATCGAAGTTTACGAAAATATATGTTTAAAAACGGGCGTCCAATTAGGTGGTATGGTTTATTACTTTTTATGTAACCACAACTGATAACCCCGAACGCTATAGTTATTGCTATTCCTCCAATTCGCACTAAGCGTTTTCAAACGTCTTTCACATTGCGCACAGCAAAGGAGTGGAACTCTCTGCCTGCGTCTGTGTTTCCGAACGCTTACAACCCTAATCTCTTCAAAGTTAGAGTGAACAGGCCTCTTCTGGGTAAGCTCGTACCATCGTCGACTTTGTCTCTGTCATCTCTGACCTACACTAGAGTACAGGACAGACCAACAGCAAATAACAATAAAAAAAATTACATAAATGATAAATGATGTTTATTTTGCAAGTAGGTTTTTTAGTGTATTTTTTTTTAAGCTAGATGGGGCCGGTGTTTCGTACCTGACTACTCTGAGAAGAAACAGCCGAAACAAACTCAGAGGTTATCTGTTAACTTGTTACTCTTTTAAAGTCCAGACATTGCTCAGTTTACATGAGGACTAAGCAGATAAGGATCTGAAATGGTTTTTTGAAGAAAGAACCACACAGATTTGACCACACATATATTAGGAATATATTGAAGAAAGAACCACACAGATTTGACCACACATATATTAGGTACATAAGCTAATTTTTGTCCAGTAAGTACGATCCCTTGGGTGATCCCCGAAATACACGCGGGCGAAGCCGCGGGCATGAGCTAGCATAAATATAATACATTATCTAATGTCTAGTATTAGTATGTACTGAATGCAACACAGTGCACTCACAAAATGTTATCGTATCTCGTTTGAGTGGCGCACAAAATTTTACTGTTATTTTACGTCTCTCTATAAGGTCGAACTTGTGTCTCAATAAAAATGTTATTGTAAGAATTTGAACTCTACGTACTGTAGAGTGTCGAAACTTCTAAAGATAATAAAATTTTACTAGGAAGGAATGTGTTCCATTTGAATGTGTACGAATTTGAATTTAAATAAAACACTACAAAAAAGTTATTTAGTTTATTTCGTTCTTTTTCGTTTCTGCATTTTTATCAACATTACTTTTATATATATATATATTTTAAATAAAAGCGTAGTTACTTCTTATAACATCAGCTATCTGCCAGTGAAAGTCCCGTCAAGATCAATCTAGCCGTTCCAGAGATTAGCCGGAACAAACAGACAAAAATTAAAAAAAAAAAACTGCTATTTTTCCGTATATACATAGTACATAATATAGTAAAAAGCAGTTATTTTAATATTACAAACAGACACTTCAATTTTATTTATTTGTATAGATTATTAGGTTATGAAGAATACGGTTTTAAGTTCTTCATCCCCCATTTCAAAGGGACGATCCTTCAACCAGACTGTTGTTGTGTCTCTTGGGCTACTGCCCGACAGTGGTTGTCGGGTTTTCCTATACAAGGTGTTGTTTTGCATACTTGTCAAATTCAAGGAGGTTACTATACTAATGATTCTCGTCCCGAATGAATAATAAAATGGGTACCTACGTAATATTGTTTTCTTATTTACCAAAATCGGTAAGTGCGAACCACCCTTGTTTTAAATGTGGCCCGTCTCATCCTCGCCCTATAACCGCGCTTACAGACATACAAACAATCTCAAACGTTTATTAGATAATTTCTTATTCCCTAAAGCCCGTTAAGTGGGTTATTCTGAAATACGGACAAACTTCAACAACCAAAAAGAACAGCGTTTATCAGTAATTAACTAGGTACCGTAATTTTAAATGTTTTTTTTTTTTTTTTTTAGAAAACGTTGCCCCACACTAGGAAATTCTCCTGTATCGTGGGTGCGTTTACAAACATTTAAACTCACATATACAAACAGCCAGACCCGGAACAACTATCTGTAGGCCATACAAATGTTTGTTCCGATATTTGTTTGATTATTTATTTATTTTGACATCCTATTGACATTTAAAGAGTATGCAAAATAACACCTTGTATAGGCTTAAGTCGGCGATAAGACCTTAAGCTGCGCGATTTAGGAATATGATGTTAGTTCTTCATGTGTGTCATAGATGGCGCTGTAGTACTATTTGTAGTACCACATGATCATTTTTATTTGAGTCTTACACACTGATTCTAAAGTTAGATTGAGTGTGTCTCAGAAGTATTTTATTAGCTTCTGCCTAGGTGGAGCGGGCCCGAGTGGCGGTTGAAAATCATCACACTAAAACTAAGACCAGCTGGCTTACCATGACGTTTTGAAGCAGTATTGTTTTACTGTTATTCCAGTGTGGGAAAGAGACGGAGCTATACAGGATGTCTAACCCCATCTCTTTCCCACACTGGAAAAGGAGTAAAACAATAATGTTTTAAGACGTCATGGTAAGCCACCAGAGATACGAAGTATTCTACGACATAGTCCAGGTAATGGCCTATGCGTGTGCCAAATTTCATCAAGATCCAATAAGCCGTTCAGACGTCAAAGAACGAAATGAAATTATGTCTATTTAGGAAGTAGGTTTTTAGAAATACTTATATATACAGCATGTAACGTAATTAACGCACACCCTCAAAGACCCCAATTAGAATATTATGTTATTATCATAATACATACACAGAATTTTTAATTTAACATGTATATGCATTGTTATTTATTAAATTAGTTATACCAATTCTTGGAGAACGTTATGGTCATACTACTTCGCACGCAACGCACACATTCGCACAAGCAGTTATCGCGCCGCTCGACACAACTTAACGAAACTACGTCCATTTAAATTTGTTTTGACTGTACAGGGTTAATATGACAATAATTTCCGTAGTTTTAATTATTTTTGGGATAAAAAATTACCTACACCGTTTAAATCACCTCA
Organism: Cerastis leucographa; assembly: GCA_963082945.1. Lineage (NCBI taxonomy): Eukaryota > Metazoa > Arthropoda > Insecta > Lepidoptera > Noctuidae > Cerastis > Cerastis leucographa. The sequence goes on along the minus strand of OY720365.1, from coordinate 12,859,191 downwards.
TCGCGAAGCCGTCAACCAAGCATTCTGTACATGAAACTAAGTAACTTTACGCAAAAATTATTGCTGGGAAACACTTTTTTTTGGGGGGTGTAAAATCATGTTTTGTGGTAGAACTCAATGTTACGCACTCAAAACATTCTGCTGATGGACGGATTGAATAGTACGGGGGTCGTGGAGGTGTTTAAATCTTACATTAAAAACTTGCATTTAAAAAAAATACTTGTCAAAAAGTTGGAACTTTGACCCCTAATATCTCCGTAACTAGAAGGTTCCCAGGTATGGTGTAGAACAAAAAAATGATCGCAATGACAGGGAGAACCAGTGCCTTTCGGCTTCGTTAAGAGGTGTTTTACACCCTTTATATTAGAAATGATAGAAATCGATTCACTAAACGATTCAGAACAAACCATTTTAAGGATGTGCGTTAATTAAGTTACATGTTGTATATGTAATATTAATAATTAATGGAAGTATGGATGTATGACTCTAACCAAAACCAAAATAATTAATGGAAGTATGGATGTATGACTCTAACCAAAAGGACTGCGCCCAAATAGCCAAATGAGATGAAAATGAAAAGAGGAAAGACAAAGCCTTTGCCTGGCAGTCTCTGTGGGATACACGAGGCTCAAAAAAATGGATGTAGACACATTTGTCTATTCTGCAAAAGTAATTAATTAAACTTTTTCGTCCACAGACTACATAATGCGCTACAAAAGGCGTACTTCACAAACCACGCGAACTTCTCGCCATTCTGACAAGAAATATACTATTCGTAAGTACCTTAGATTTAAGTCTATTATTAAAGCTCAAGGAAAACCTGCTCAGGTGGAGATTTATAAATAACTCTGGGTTAGAGTGCGAATGTGGTGCAGCCTAGCATAACCGTTCTATCTCTATTCTACCAAGAAACGACAAGAAATCTTTTCTTTACAACTTGTCATTTCTTCTGGCGCGCACCGTCGACTCGCGTTTCTTCGAAGACATAGACAGAAATTCTTTCTTCTTTAATTTTTTGAAGTTAAAAGGTTACGTTTAGTTAACAAAAAAAAGTTGCCAATTGCACGAGTTTTTCATTTTTCGTGGGATGGTGTTGCTGCATCCTGGATCCAGGCCTGGATCTTTTACGCAAAATTAAACCTAAATATTTTACATAACATTTCAACCTTTTGAACGTAACTCAACGCAACCTCGAAACGTATTTCTCGTTTTTAGTTTTTACATTTGTCAGAAGTAATGTTTCTACCCCCAAATGTCAAAAGAAGAGAAAATATGGTCGTCATGCTCGATGTTGTAGACTTGTGTCGACTGAAGAAAAGAAACATTTCTTTTCTTCATTCTTAATATCGCCATGCTTGGGACGATAGAAATATCTGTCAAATTGTCGATTCTTCCGTAGACATAGATCGTTTCTACGGCGGTCATGCTAGGCCGGCTGTTCCACAAACGATGCGGCACTTAATATCGTGTCCTGCGTGTCCTATTGTTTGTTCATCACAGGAATGGACGGACGCTACTGAAGACTAGTGGCTCAGTTCTGGGCCAACACTATTTAGATTGCCTTCGCATGCTAAGAAGAAAACTAGCTATAAACCTCGTGATTCAAATAAAACTGCACTTTTAATTCTTCAAGTTACTACTAAGTTATTAGGATCTTCAAATTATATCGATCTTGTTTTGTATTTGTTTTAATAATGAAGGTTTCCGGATGTTTTAAATCAAATCTAAATTCCGGGAAACTTTCTTAGGATTCCGGAATTTTTAGATTTGATAAAATGCCTGACAGAGGACATCATTATCAGCCTATAATGTTGCCACTGCTGGGACACAGGCCTCCTCTCTATGAGAGTGAGTGGGCTGTTATTCACCACGCGGGCCCAGTGCGGGTTGGAAGATGTCACATTTCTTCGAATTTTTAGTTCTGGGTCATGCCGGTTTCCTCACCATGTTTTCCTTCACCGGTTTTGAGGGCAGCAGTGATGAAATAAATTACACAAAGTAATGCGCCTGCCTGGTTTAGAACCCACGGCTTACTGCTCGTAAGTCTGGGCTGGTATCACTGGGCAACTGTTGCTCTTCACAGAGTACACTTCATTAATTTCTATTGGTTTATTGCGTCGACACTACAAGAGAAAACGTGAAATTATATTATGCATAAATTCGTAGCCCCGTAGAATAAATCGTCGTGTGTGCTATTTACTTTAATACTTTTTTATGATACAACATCAGTTAAGCAAAGAAGCAGTGAAAGTCTATTAGGGTTATACGGACAGCCAAGTCATAGGTCTCAAGATCGAAACCAAGACGTACCTCTGATTTTTCGGATTCACGTGCGTATTGTATAATTATCACTTGTTTCGGTGAAGGAAGACATCGTGAGGAAACCAGCATGCCTGAGAGATATTTCTCGACGGCATGTAAAGCCGAGACAGAGGCCCATGGGCGGCATAAAACTCTTGACTCAGGTTAAGCATTAATCACGAAATAAAGAACAAGATAAAGAGAGAGGAAGTAAAGTATGCATTTAAGACTAGCTGTCCCGCGCAACTTCGTCTGCGTCGCATTTGCACCGTTTTCGCAATTTTTTTCATTGCTGCTCCCCTCCTATTGGTCGTAGCGTGATGATATATAGCCTATGTCCTTCCCCAGCTTGAAATCCATCTTCTTGCCAAATTTCATTAAGATCCGATCAGCCGTTTAGTCGTGAAAAGGTAACAAACAAACTTACTTTCGCATTTATAATGTTAGTTAGGATGTAGGTACATAATAAAGCTTGAGCATTGCGTGTTGCAACAATAGAAAATCTATCTCAACCTTTTCTTACTAAGCCTAATGTTTCCACAGTCTTTCTCTGATTTGAAAGAAAAAGGGAAACAGTTTTCTTTGTGAACGTTAAATTGAATTCAACGAACAAATCCCTAGCCATTTCTTAGTAGTGTACTTATTTTAGATAAAGTGAGTCCCTCTATGGTTTCTAGGAACAAAATACTATGCCACCTAAAAGCCTTTTGTACTTAAATAACTTTAAATATCTTTGGAAATTGTGAGATACTCGTATGTCCTAAGAACATATTTTATACAACTGTACTACATACTACAAATAAATAAAATTGAAGTGTCTGTTTGTAATATTAAAATAACCGCTTTTTACTACATGCTTAAGAATGTATATACGGTACATATACCAAAATAATATATTTTCCAATTTTTGTCTTTCTTTCTGTTTGTTCCGGCTAATCTCTGGAACGGCTGGACCGAGTATGGCGGGACTTTCACTGGCTGATAGATGCAATATCGAAAAAAAAAAACTTTTTGTTAAATTGTACGCGGACGAAGTCCCGGGCACAGCTAGTTGAGAATAAAGTGGAAAGCTTCGATGTTTTTCAAGACAATCGGAGAGCTGTGAGTATTGAAGCGTAACAATGAAACTTTGGCAAACTTCAGAAAGATGCAAACTTGACTCAGAGCATTAAAGAGTCAAAGGAACTTTGCGAATTGATTTGGCTTCGCTCAATGTTCTCTCTTGCATTTCTCAGAATTTTTGTGTTCAAGAATACTGAAAGAGAAATAAAAGTGTTATGTATTGGTCTGGTTTTTCGAACGAAATTCAAATTTTATCTTTATTACTATTTGACCGTATTTTTAATCGAACATTTTATGACCTTACGAAATATTATAAACTAATTATGAACCATTTATTCATTACCTACCACCAATGAAAGCAATGCTGAGAATTCTAACTTTTGACAATTCTAACTTAAAGCAATGACTAAACTACACATAAAAAATGTATCTTAAATAATTACTTTTACTCAAGTATTTACTTTAACTTATTTATAGATACGGGTGTAAAACTATCGCAACACTTGACTTTGTTTATTTTTGACCCGTCGAAAATTGAATTTTAGTTGCATAATCAAATTTTTTGTGTTGAAACTATGGAATGCAGTCTCGGTAAACCACGATCGCGTAATACTGAGATCTCGCACACATTTTCAAGATTAATCTCGCACCCAAAAGTACGCTAGATTTGCAAGTTTACACAGCGACTCATCCAATGACATTCTCGGCGTAGAGAAACGCTCGAACAATGTAGCTCGTTGTTTGCCGGCGACTAGCATATAATGAAAATCGATCGTTGTGATGATTTAGTAGTACTAAAAACGTACTTTTAGACACATCATTATCTGCCTAGCTTTTTTGGTCAGCTTCCAGTCTAACAGTATTATTAAAAGGCTTATGTTTAACATAACACCAGATAAAGTAAATAGAACCTTAAAAAACATTTTTATACTGCCTAAAATAGTAAATGATCACCAGAATTAAAAACCTGAAAATCACAGCTCCGAACTAAGGCGTAGTCGACGGAGCCCCGCTACGCGGGGCTCCTATTTCTCTCTGCAGGGTTTAAAGTAACCTAACACGAAGGGGATGTCGGGGATGCCGCCATCCCCTTCGAACCTAACCTGTCCGAGTCGGGGTGCCCAATATCCCGAGCTCGCTTTGCTCGCACTTGCTTCCTAAGTTCTTCTTGCCACAAAATTTGGTGATCATTACTATATTTGGTGATCATTTACTATATTTGGTCTTTGAATACAATTTTTTTGGTGTTTAGTATTTTTTTTTTGGTAACGTAGCTTAGGATCTCAAAGTATTTTTTGGTGCTCATTATATTTAATCCCTTATTAAAATAGTATACTAACATTTCGTCAATTGCGTTATGTCCTTTGTAATACGGCGCCTGTTATGTGTTTTATCGCATGTAATTATTTACAAGCCTATTGCTATCAACCGGCACGAAACCTGATCCCGGGCTGCTGAGGGAAATTCCTGATACAGAAACCTAATCAACACTTTACCCGAACTGGGAATTAACTTAGAACCTCATCCGTTGCAAGAGAGCTTGTGACCTACATGAACTAGGCACTTCATCCTCATCATCAGCCTAAAATGTACCCACTGGTGGGACACAGGCCTACTCTCTATGTGAGGGAGTGGGCTGTTAATGCACCACGTGGGCCCAGTGCGGGTTGGTAGATGACACATGTCTTCAAATTTTTAGTTCTAGGACATGCCGGTTTTTTTACGATGTTTTCCTTCACCGTTTTTGAGAGCAGCGGCGATGAAATAAATTACATCAAGTGATGCGCCTGCCTGGGTTAGAACCCACGGCTTACTGCTCGTAAGTCTGGCCTGGTATCACTGGGCAACTGTTGCTCTTCACAGAGTACAAACTTTATTAATAGGAACTAACTAGGAACTAGAAACTTACAACAATTTAAACACGTCATTTAGAAAAATAAAATACACGTGGACGTGGTAAACAATGGCATTGGCAAGTTAATTAAAAAGTGTGTTATGTATGCCAATGCGACGGTATTCATATCCACGAAGGGACATCTAGTCTACAAAGTTGGAAAAAAGAAAATACAGATTTTACGGGAAAATTCGTGAAAATAATCTCAGGGGAAATCAGGAAAACTTTTTCCATGATTTCCCTTTGGTAACTTTCATGAATTATTATTACGTAGCCAATAAATCTATCGGCGTCTGGTCGAAAACGATTTTATCAAAGAATTGAATGAAATTTCTTCTGAAAAGAAAGTATGATAAAAAAAGGAACGTAGATTCAAATAAATTAAATACTGAAGGAGAAGTTTTATTTCTTTGAAACTTAAATGGCTTTTATGAACCACCTTCATTTGATTCATTTTATATTAAGGGGTAATAAATCTAGAATTATTAAATGCATATTTTTTTATATGGAAGTTGTGATACCAGAGACATCGTCAGTAATTCTACAGGTTGTCTGCCACCCACAGACAAAGCTGAGTTATCTGATGTGCCTGTATTTACCATCTCTATTCAAACTTAAGTCAAAGTTAACGCATATATTTAAATTATGCCATTAAAAAGCACTTTGGAACGTCAAACTTGAAAACAAAGGAAAATGAATTCATTCTGTGAGACCATCAAACTAAGTAACTCTACGCAAAAATGATTGCTGGGAAACGAATTTTGTTTTTGGGGTGAAAAAGCACAGTTTACGGTAAAATTTAATGAAAAGCACTCAAAACATTGTGCGAATCGATGCATTGAATAGTGGACGGATAATGGACGTATTTAAAGTAAAGTAATAAGTTAATATCCCTAAAAACTAGTATTAAAAAAAACGTTGACCTCTTATACAGGGTGTAACGGAAAGGATATATACATCTTCAGGGTGTGCTACAGACCATCAAACTGAACATGTTTCTCATTATAAAACATGTTTTTCAGCAACAAAAAACTATCTGCTGCCCCATAGAAAATTACAATACCTATTCGACCCAAATGTATAGGCAGCAGATATTTTTTTTTGCTGCAATTTTTTTTTTATGTTGAGAAACATGTTCAGTTTGATGGTCTGTAGCACACCCTTAAGGATGTATATACCCTTTCCGTTACACCCTGTATACAACCTGTTTTTTTTATATCCCATAACTCAAGGATATGATTGAGACCATATCAAAGAATCAACTGACATATGAATTATGTTTCAATCATACTTTTTTGTTTTTTGCTTTTCGCATTTTCATAGCTATATGAATGATTGGTTTGAATAAAAAAGAATTACTCGTATTTATCAATGAAAGTACTACTATTCTACTACACTGCTGCGAAGTTTGGCAACCTCGCAAAAGTAAAGATTCGTCATACTGGTGACAATGTTTGACCTAATTTAATTATGATTGATGATATCTCCGAAACTACGCATTTTTGGACCACCTATTCTAGGAGTATTAGTATTATTTTTACCTACAGAATATAACCCTAGAGTTATGGGATATAAAAAAAAACAGGTTGTATATCTTTATCTATAAGCTTTGCCATTATTAGTCTTGTTAGTATATTTATTTTGTATAATTTTTAAGGTGTTATTAATGCCAAATAAAAACAATTTCCTTTCTTTCTTTCTTACTAGAAGGTTCGAGATATGGTCCAGAACAAAAAAATAATCGCAATGACTGGGAAAACTAATCTTAGTGCCTTTCGGCTCCGTTAAGGGTCTTTTTAAACACATTGTTTATTATTTGCCACAACAATTCCTTCCCTGGTGAGTTTCTTCATAATTAGCTCTAATGGTGCTTTTACTGTATACATATTTAATCATGATTTAATGCTAACAACTGTAAAGATTGGACTACATTGTTTACTGTCGGATATTAATTATTAAAACCGTTATTAGGGCGGAATTCTTGTGCAAGACAACCTTGATTTCTACTATTAGATAGGTATAACGTAAGGTTTTATGATTTCCTAATATTTATGTTTTTCTAGAATGTTTGAATCAACATTACATCGTTAATTAGTTAATAATGGTAATTAATGATCATCGCTTCGTCAAGTTTTTTGTAGTAGTCAATTTAGATATCATCATCATCAGCCTATAATGTTCCCACTGCTGGGACACAGGCTTCCTCTCTATGAGAGAGAGTGGGCTGTTATCCACCACGCAGGTCCAGTGCGGGTTGGTAGATGTTACATGTCTTCGAATGTTTAGTTCTAGGTCATGCCGGTTTCGTCACGATGTTTTCCTTCACCGTTTTTGAGGGCAGCGGTGATGAAATGAAACACAAAGTAATGCGCTTGCCTGGATTTGAACCCACGGCTTCCTGCTCGTAAGTTGGGGCTGCCACCACTGGGCCTCCGCTTCTCTCAATTAATTTAATTTTGATGTAATCTCATAGAATAGAATATACTTTATTGTACACCAAAATTGAAACTTATCGGTTTGACAATAATGCCAATTTTATGGTAACAATGGCGGCCTCTTTAATATCTTACAGACAACCTTTGGATGGACATTACTGATACTGTTAGCCTGCATCATCCACTGCTTGGCAAAGGCAGAGGCCTTTTACAATTTGAAGTCATGAAGAAAGTCCCATAGGGCCCATGATAGACATTCCGGACATGAAATTAAAAGGACATGAAATTAAATATATCATAACTAGAGTCCCGCGCAACTTCGCCTGCGTCACATTTTCCCCGTTTTCACGACATTTTTCATTGCTGCTCCGCTCCTATTAGTCGCAGCTTGATGATATATAGCTTAAAGCCTTCCTCGATCAATATGCTATCTAACACTGAAAGATTTTTCAAATCGGATTTGTAGTTCCTGAGATTAGCACGTTCAAGCAAACCAACAAACAAACTCTACAGCTTTATAATATTATATAGTATAGATAAGAGACAATAATCTCTTAATAAGAGCACTAAAACAATAGACACAATTACATCCAATCCTAACATATATTAGAAAAAAAAGAAAAAACAAGAGGAAGTAAGGTATGTATTTAAGACTAGCTGTCCCGCGCAACTTCGTCTGCGTCACATTTTTCCCGTTTTCGCAACATTTTCATTGCTGCTTCGCTCCTATTGGTCGTAGCGTGATGATATATAGCCTATGTCCTTCCTCAGGTTGAAATCTATCTTCTTGCGAAATTTCATTAAGATCCGATCAGCCGTTTAGTCGTGAAAAGGTAACAAACAAACTTACTTTCGCATTTATAATATTAGTTAGGATAGATAGCGCCACGTGTCCAAACAGGTTGTCAAATTCTAAATTAACGCGGGTGTAGCCGCGGGCAAAAGCTAGTCATTTAACTTCGAGTTGATTAGGTAAGTACCTAAATGATTATTGATGATTAAGTACCTAACAGTAATCATTTATTTTATATTTTGGTTGCGAATTATTAATGAATACTTATATATAATATTATGCTTTGATTATGCTGTTATAATGTAATTATCATTGGGTAGTTACGAATCGAAGTTTTTGTCTAAGTTATACTCTCATCATTGATATCTACTCCTATACTTATGCTTGATTGGTCCCTGACCCAGTTGTCTGTTGTTGAAGTGACAACTCGATCTAACCGCATTAGGTCAGAATATGAAGATTCTCTATTTCACTCTATATTATGAAAACAAATAGAGAGGAAGGGCAAAGAAAAGATGGATAGATGGTGTGAGTAATGATATGCGAGAGAAAGGGGTAAACGATGCTGTCACGTCTGACAAGGGAGAATGAAAAAAAAACGTGTTGCGCCGACCCCAAATAAAACTTTTTTTGAAATGAAACTTCTTACGCGACTTCCAACAAGTTTAACGCTACCATGGAGGGGGAATATTTTCTATTACCCACTAAGAGATGGCGTTATTACAAGATTTGTGACTACGTAGTTCTACTAGGTACGCAAGATGGCGTGCAAACAGTCATGCATTCGCCTCTTCGGTGTGAGCAGCCTTCGCTCAATTTCCATGAGTAGAATTACCTCGATAAACTTATGTAATAAAAAGTGTACCTACAACAATAAAATATTATTTAGAAGCTCAATAAAATAACGAGAGTGAATGCGTGGCACTCGAACGCATGCGTGTTGTATTATGAAGTTTCACTTCTTCCGCGCGGAGGGATACCATGCACTGATTTCTTAAGAAGCACCGTTCTCGATTTATTCCGATTTCGAACCTAGAAAATACAAATATTTAAAACGTCGTCGAACTACAAAAACATCTTCACCGCCTGAAATCGTTTTTAGGGTTCCGTATCTCATAAGGAAAAAACAGGATCCCTTTTAGGATTACTTTTTTGTCTGTCTGTCAAGGCCCTTTATCTTGGGAACGCGTGGAGGTATCGAGTTGAAATTAAAACCAAATACTCAGATCTACAGTCCCATGTGAGAAAGGGAACGCGTGAATGTGTGAGTTATGATGTGTGTGCCCTCATATTCAAGTGGTTTGATACATTTAACGACAAGTTTTTCCACTCATAATATTGTTTGGTGTATAATATGTTACCGGAAATCTGTATAATACGGTATTCTATACAATACCCAGGGCAGTGTATACAGGATGTCACGGAAAGGGGATAATAGTTCAATACCTATTCGACCCAAATGTATGGGGCAGCTGATATTTTTTCGCTATTAAGATGTTTTTCCGATGGAGAAAATGTTCAGTTTGATGGTCTGTAGCACACCCTTATGCTCGTATAAGTATGTAGAAACTCTTTCCGTTAGACCCTGTAGAATGCCTAAAACAGTAAGGTAATGTATGAAATATTACTCATTTTATACTTTCCCTAGGTATTCTATACAATACCGCATGTGAATCCAGAAGAATTTTAAGATTAACGTAATTTAATTGTGATTTTAATATAAATACATCTAAGGCGTAGTCGACGTAGACCCGCCACACGGAGCTTCTATTTCTATCTGCTAGTTTTAAAGTAACTTAACACGAAGGGGATAGCAGGGTCTTAGCTCGCTAGCTTCGCTCACTCTCTAGACCCCGCCATCCCTTGAACCTAACCAGTCCGACTCGGGGTGCCCAATGTCCCGAGCTCGTTTCGCTCGCTCTTGCATCCTAAGTTCTCCTTAATGTGTTTCACTACCCTGCCAAAGCCTTTGCTCTGCACTCGTACGTAGTTTGCTCTGGAAATGACGAGCATAATGTATACTAATACAGTTAAAATATCTGGGTTGAAATATATTTTGCTCTTTCGTATAACGAGCACCTAGTGGTCCAACACAGACTATAAATGTCTGTGGTAATAGACAATTTGCTATTACGTATGAAATTCGACAAGTAATATTGTCGTATACTACAAATACAGGGAAAAAACTGAAAACCATACATTTGTAATTAAATCATAAAAAAATTGTCGTTACAAAATAAAAAAATTGTAAGGAACCCCTCAGTGGACGAGTCCGACTCGCACTTCTTCGGTTTTAATCGATCAATAACTGTTCCAAAAAACCAATAACAATTTCTCGTTAATACTTACACTCAGAGTGAGTTTCAGCTTGATTTCGGTTTCGTGTGAATTAATCGCCGCTGGCAACATTCTGCAACAGCCAACAGCATTTAAACAGTGAGCTTATAGCTAAATTAAAATTACCTAAAAGTAAACAGAACAGATTCTAACCACAGCACAACGAATTATCCTGCCAGGGCTGCGGGTTGTTCGAAAGAGATACCGCGGCCCTGGAACACAAAGGGCTTAGAAGGAACATGGGTGGGTTTTAGTCAGTCAAGTCTGACACTCCCTCCCGCTCCGCCCAGAGCGGGAGAAGTCATTTGATGATTTCCCATCCGCAAAAAAAAAAAAAAAACGAATTATTACAAGCACAAAGACGGTAGGACAATACATACAAAACTGTTTCCAACTGAACACTTAAACGGTTTTAACTGCAAGCCATAAAACGACGTTGTATTCGGTAGCTTTTGATGCAACGTGGCCAAGTCTTTATTGCACTTTATGTACAATTTAATAAATAATAGTTTCACGGAGAATTGTATTTCTGAGTACGGAACAAACTGACTAAATAAGTACTTTGTTGAAGTTTAGTTTGTTATCTATTTCTGGATTTACTCGGAGAGATATCTTTACCTACTGACCAAGAGGTCCTGGGGTACGATTGGGTCGGGCAGTGTTATTGGGTTTTTCCATCAGTACGTCTACCATGAGTTGTCATAGTTAGGCCGGTTGACGTAACTGCAATAGTTGCGTCAATACGCAAATACTATAGTTAGCTTTATCAATGGTACAGTCGGCATCAAAAGTCGGTTAACACTTATGAATATAATACCAAGTTTTGTGCTGGTCAGTGTGATCTGATGTTATTTTGTTTTGCGAATTTGTGTAACCATTGATGAAAATACTGTTATGTCTTTTACTCCAGTCTGTTAATATGGATAGTTCTAAAACTAAGACGTCTTATAATTTTGGATATGTAAAGCGACTTTTGCTGCTGACCGTACCATGAGCTGTGTTGGTGCTTACTACCAAATTCTAAGGTAAATGAAGCCCAAACTACAGTCGCTGTAATATAGTTTACTATACGGTGACGTAGCATAGATAACTATAGTGACTCATACTGCGCATTTTAGTACCCAACTATCCGCTAGAGGCGCTGTAAAAGTTTTCATACATTTTTTTAACTACAGACGCTAGCGAGTATAGATTGTTAAAACTCATGGTAGACGTACAGGAATGTCTCACTAGCAGCCACGGAACTTTGATTAGTGCACTTTGGATGGCAATAGGCTCCCCCTTATAACTGGCGAAATGTGGGTGTGCTATTATTACTTAACCCAGTGAGGATTACATGCGTGTTATTATGTCATATATCTTTATAACGCAGATTATTATTTTCTTCTTGTTATAGCCATCATCTCAATATTGACTTGAATTTTGTTAATTTTTAATCTAACCTAAGGGTATGAAAATGATTGGTTTAGCCTCTTCGTACCCATGTTAGGATTGGCTTCCAGTTGAACTGAAGGCAGTTCAAAACTCATTCTGAGCCGAATTTCTCCAAGACCTTCAAACAGCTCCCTTATTCACAAACGCTTCCATTCGATTTCAATTCGACAAGTCGTATGTATCTCTTTTTTGGCATAACAAAAGCGAGCGAGAGATAGATGCACATACGAATTCCCAAATCGAAATCGTATCGAAGCGTGTATGAATTTGTTAGTGGCATGAGTAAAAAACATGTCAGTCATAATAAATTATGTAAATTTACACTTAGCAGATCTGAGAGGGTCTACAAAGAGTTGACTGTGACTTTTCCAATGTATTGACCAGGTCGAAGACCACTTGAAACAAATAATTTATAAAAAAATAATGTAAAAAAAAAATATGCAACAATATTTAAAACAAAAAGAATATAAATGGTAGATTTAAAACGTTTTGTTTTATTTTAAACTAGCTGTGCCCGCGACAACTTCCGCGTGGAATTAGATTTTTTCTAGAATAAAAGTAGCCCAAGTTATTCCTTATTACATCAGCTATCTGCCAGTGAAAGCCTGCCCTTCTAAATCGGTCCACCCGTTCCAGAGATTAGCCGGAACAAACAAACAGACAGAACGACAGACAAAAATTGTAAAAAATGTTACTTTGGTATATTGGTATATGTACCGTATATACATACATTCATATGCATTCATATTTATCTTTATTTTTATTTTATTCGTCTGTATGCACGTGTAAGCGGGCACGCCCTTTATGTCTGGAGGCTTTATTTATTCTTGAGTATATTTTTTTAATATTTTATTTTATTATTGGTGTGTGCTAGCTGACATGTGACATTAATTTGATATAATGGATTCCTTGTTTATATAAACTTGAACACTTTTGTATAGAATCTGGTTCTTCTAACCTAACAGACAGATGTGTTGCTGGGGAGTTTGTTCCGCCACTTCTTCTTCCCAGCTAAAACACTAGGAAGTGGCGAAGGGCGGGCGTTTTGGGGGACTGTCTCTTGTAATTTTGACGTTCAAAAAGTGCTGATTATCAGCCTAGTTTGAATAAATGACTTTTGATTTTGATTTTATGCATGTAGTAAAAAGCGGTTATTTTAATATTACAAACAGACACTTCAATTTGATTTATTTGTATTTATAAGGATGTTCTTGCGCTGCAACCGTTTTTTGTGAATGGCATCTCGCAGTTCAGCCTATGAGGTTGTCGTCTGCTTAACCGGACTATCCTGTGGATGCCTTGAGAGTAAGGCCTCGAGCCAGGACATAAAAACTTACAAACTAAGCGACTACACGCTAAGGGCACCCCCTGTGGGGTACGAGTCTCGGCTTAGGGCGTCGCTGGGGGAGGACTGCATGGGGACAGGCTGGATCTGAATGATATCATTATTTTGGAACTGATTTAAAACTACTGGCACAGCATCGCGGGCTGGCTCGAGCGAAGGTCGGGGAGGGCAAAGACCGGGAAGTCGTGACGGGCCTCGACGGCGAGGTCGGAAAGACGGCGGTTTGTGTCTAAACTTTTTAAGAGTACTAGTCTCTTTGCTACTTTCCTGGAGGAGGGTTATAGCATCATCGGGGGTGACGAGAGTATGCCTCGGACGGCGTACTGAACTAATGCGCGAGGGTTCGTAACGGGCGGCCGCTGCGCCCTGATCGCAGCGGCTTACGGTGTTTAATGGCGATATCGAATAAACGCTTCGAAAGCCGTTTCATAAACTGGAGTATAGTGGGCATTCTAAGGTCTACGTGTAGACGGTCATTACGGACATAAAAGGGGGCTCCCGTGACTCTACGTAAGAACCGGTTCTGCAAAGTTTGCATCCTATGGATGTACTTAGGCTTGGTGTGAGCGTACACGACGCAAGCGTACGTCATAATGGGGCGGATCACTGCGGTGTAGAGGCGCAACTTGCACTTGAGTGACAACTTGCTTTTGGCCGAAGTCATGGAATGAAGCCTACCCATAGCAAAGGCAGCTCGGTCGCGAGCAGCTTTGATGTGCGCCGCGAAGGACAGGTGGTTGTCGAGTAGGACTCCTAAGTATTTGGCTTGCTTCCCCCAAGGGATAGGCTTACCGTACATACTGATCGGGCTAGATACCACTGGCATAATCGTCCCCGTAGTCTTATACAAAATACCTCATACGTAAAAAAATACTTAAAGTATTTTTGCCTGTGACGTATAATCATGTTAATAGGTTTTTCTATTATAAGTATATTCCAATCCCTAATGGCTTTGATCGTTAAGCGGCTGCGAAGCCTTCAAAACCAACACAGGAAGGGCGGGAACATGTCCCTTTGAGCCGTATTCTATCAAAAAATGTCATGCTTTCATTTGAATATAATGATAAATTGAATATATTGGTGGTCTTTTTTAGGGTTCCGTACCCAAAGGGTCAATCGGGACCTTATGACTGAGACTTCGCTGTCCGTCCGTCCGTCCGTCCGTCTGTCACCAGGCTGTATCTCATGAACCGTGATAGTTAGCCAGTTGACATTTCTACAGATTATGTAACAAATAATAAAAACAGAATAAAATAAAAATTTAAGGGGGCTCCCATACAAAAAAGTGATTTTTTTGCTCGTTTTTATAAATAATGGCACGGAACCCTTCGTGCGCAATTCCGACTCGCACTTGGCCGGTTTTTTTTATTTATCCGTTTCAAAATTCGCAATAAAGGACACTCACTGTACTGTTACTGTGTTTCTCTGCCTGTCTCACGATTGTCCTTCAAATTATTTAACATGCCTCCAGAAGCGTATATGTAGCGAAGGTCAAAACAAATGCATCATCTGCCTAGCTTTTCCTAGGAATCGGCTTACATTCGGACCCTACCCTTCTTGCAGCTACTTTTAACTTTGGTTAAGTAATAATATCTTTCGGAAAACATGAAAACGATAGAAAACGAACACACACAACGCTGTCGCAAAATTCCTCATTTACGAGTATCTATAATTGTTAAAATTGTAGACAAATGAGGACATAAGAGATATAAGAACACAGAACAATATTTGTGGGATCGAGGACAGAAAAATAAATACTTGACGTTCGAAAATCTGATTTAATTTTCTTAAAATTTGTACACTTTACAAATGGGTAGCCATAAATAAGTCTAGCATGGTAGGCTAGCAGTGAATGAATGCGTGCAAAGCCCAGATAACATTCAGGAACAATATTCTATACATATTAAACAAATAAATGTAAGGAGTATTTATGTGAACAGAACAAAAGTAAATGAACTCAAACTCTTTGCTCAGCGAGCAAAATTACGGAAAATTGCATTAAAATACCTAAAACTACTCCAAATAACATGTTCTTTCGCCTAGTGAATAAAAAAGTGACGATATCGTGCTAGAAAGGGACAAAAAATAACATTAAAATTTTATCTCATATTCTATTGGAAACTCTACCACACAAAACGCAAATTTCGTGTCAGGTCCCTATTGTTCTCAGAGCGTAATTTGGACCCCATATATTGATTACCTGTGTAAACAATGCCATGAGCATAGCTAGTAATAAATGAATCGTGTGTCATTTTATCTTTAACTACAGGGAGGATGCTTAGTCTGGTCACAATTAATGAACAAACCGGCACAGGTGCTCATCCATATTTCACTCCGTGATTTATGATCAAAGCCTACATTTTGTTTAATCTGTATTTACTATCCATAGATGGATATATGGCCTAAAACTTCAGCCATGTTTTGTATGAAGCTTATCGGATTTATTTCAGCGTAAAATATTGAGGGCGTAAAAAATTGGAATTGAGGCCATATTTTTTTAGCTCATCGATGGATGAGGCTTTGTAGTTGTTTGGTTTTTTGCGTTGCTCGCTATGTTCTATATTTTTTTTTATAAAATAGAATCAAAATCAAAGTATTTTTATTTCACATAGGCCTACATGGCACTTATAAAAAGTTGACAAAAAGGTGCTCGGTTTGGGTTGGTGGGCTCTTTTAAAATTATTGGTTTTCACCATAATTCTATGTTACGTCAGTACTTAATTATGGGAAGACATAATAGGCCCGTCAATAAGTCGTTACAAAACGTTAATTAAGATAAAAAAGATACTAGGTTTAGTCCGCGGTTTCGCTTGTTTAGAGGTCGGAGAGGTCGGATTATCCCACGTGGACAAAGTATTGAGATGGAAACTATTCTGTGCCCAAACCCAGGTCCAGGGGAGTTACTATGAAAGTAACACCCGTTAAATTAATCTAAAATCATTATTCACACTAGGAAGTGGCGAAGGGCGGGCGTTTTGGGGGACAGTTTCTTGTAATTTTGACGTTCAAAAAGTGCTGACCTAATTTGAATAAATGACTTTTGACATTGATTTTGAAGAGAAAAAAAATGTTTCATTCTTATTCCAGAGTGGGAAAGAGATGGAGCTAGACGACCTGTGTAGCGTCTCTTTCCCACTCTGGAATAAGAATGTCACAATTATGTTTTAAGACGTCATGGTAGGCCACAGGATCTCTAAGTGCCAATTTAATCGACAGGCAGACATACAGTATACATATTCAACAAAGCCGAATTCAGTAGATTTATAATTGAATTACTAGCTCAGCAGTCATGCTTGCGAAAATTAGACCAACGAGGCATGGTCACTGTGGTCATCATCTTCTTACCCTTGTCTCATTCTATTTCGGGGTCAACGCACGCAACATCTTTTCTTCCATTCTCCTCTCTTTCTTTCACTTTCATGTCATTCCTCACCCGCTTCATCTTTTCTTTGGCCTTCCTCTCCCTTTTTTTCCATCAGAATTCTTATATCACTCTTTTAGCGGCATGCGTTTCATCTCTTCTCATTACATAGTAATCAAACATACAATATAAAACCTGCAAAATGAATACGTCTAATTCTGAATAGTCCAATTCCAGTTCCAAGAGCTAAACGCTCTGGGAATCGATAGTTCCCAGAATAAATATTGAAACCATTGGAAATTGGCATAGTATGAAATAACTGGATGGAAAAATAGCTTCTTTCAATCTGAGTTATATTTGGATAACCGCTTTCATAATAAATCCATCCAAGAGCTACTCAAAATAGACACTCCAGATATTGGTCAGGCAAAATCCCCAAGTCTCAGTGCAATTCTCTCAAAGGATTCCTATATTTATCACGTCCAGACAATTGGCTACTTTAGAGACATTTCAAGATAGTTGATTTCTGCTGGACTGAGTCCAAACTGCCGTCTGCAGACTGCGAGACGCCGGATTATAGAGATCTTGTGAGATACTGTTGCGAAGATTATTTATTGTTATTAGTTTGTTATCGTCGAGACTATGGGTTTAGTACGGGTTTATGGTCTAGCCAAGTAATGGATTAGACTGGATTAGCCAAATTATAATACCTTACTCTAAAGGTCGATATCGACATACAAGGTGTTGTTTTGCAACCTCGTCGAAATTCAGAGGGTTGCCACAAAACACATTAATAATCAAATTAAATTACTTGTTAATAAACGTTGCTTTTAGAAAGAAAAAAAGAAACAAAATAAGTTTATTTGTCATGTGCCACAAGTACACGCAACATTAACAAAAAAATATTTAAATCTAAACAAAAAACCGGCCAAGTGCGAGTCCGACTCGCGCACGAAGGGTTCCGTACCAATATTTATAAAAACCACAATAGGGTCTGCAAATGAGACTCGTTTTTAGTACAACTGACGGTTAGCGCCATCTGTCGATATTTCTATGTAGTTTTTCGACATTTTCGAGTCAAAAACAATTGGTCGACTATTACTCGTATACTTGTAAAGCTAACTTATGTGTGATAGTTTTGCTTTAAACTTCGTTATATGTAGGTACTACTGCCGTGACATTTGAATTTCTAACTACAACCGTTTAGTCGGTAAAGGGGGGGGGGGGACACTTGACTCTAACGAAAAATTGGTACTTTAAAGCTTGATAAGTCACGAACGGTTTACTTAATCAAAAAACGATTTCCCAAACCCCTAATATTTTTGAAAGACCTATCCAACGAAATCCCACAATATGGGAAGGACGAAAAATAAATATTATCCCCACTTTACACGTAGGGGAGGTACCATAAATAATGGTTTTTTTCACAATTTTATTTTACCACTTTTTCGGCGTCATTAACGTGTATATTTATGCTGAATTACAACTTTCTAGTACCAATAGTTTTTGAGCTAAACCGCGGACAGACAGACAGACACACGGACATACCGAAACTATAAGGGGTCCTTGTTGACTACGGAACCCTAAAAAGGGGATACTTATTGAGTATCTAAACAACAAAAAGGGATAATTATTGTGTGTCTCACGGCTGCGCCAAATAGGGCCAGTTCAGCAAAATGCCGGGCAAATAAGATGCCCGACGCTGGTTTTCAACTGGACTTACGAATATGATGTGACGGACGTAAAACAGTTTCAATATTTTGTGTCAGAGTGTATATAATTATGCGTATGTGATACGAGTACTTAAATAAAATAAGATTGTGTACAGCAATAATAATAACAAAAAACAACTTTTGGATGCAAAACAACACCTTGTTAACATTATATAAATTAAAATTGAAATGTTTGTTTCTAATTATTTTCAATATATCAGCTTTTTGCTCAATGCGCCCATTATGAAAGTATATTCGGGACTTCAGACATTTTTTTTAAATTGTTGTCTCTCTGTTTTTCAGTCGATCTGTCAGTTTGTTCCAGCTTATCTCCAAAACGGCTTGACTGATTTTGACGGGACTTTTATTGGCAGATAGATATAACTCTAGAAAAATTATTAAGGTTCCTTGCAAAAAATAAAACCCATAATGAAATTGTTGACAAAAATCCGATTTAAATATGGAAGTAATATTTTTTATAATAATTTCACGCGGGCAAAGGTTGCGGGCAACAGCTTGTTTTAAATAAAGCAATAACAATAGAATCAGTTGTTGTAGTCGTTCAAAAAGCTGTAACTGACAAGAACAGAGTTAATTTCCTAAATGTCCCGATGTCACGAGCCTCCACGTCTCGCGATCCTGAAATTAATTAAAGTGCCTATGTTCCTTTCATTTGCATTTGCTGTAAACAAATGAATAAAATATTTTCGTATACAACGCGCAAACGGCCCATCTCCTTGATTTTCTGTTACATTATTAAGAGAGAAGCGCTAGGATAGCCCGCAAAATTGATTTTTTCTTTGCCTTTTTGCAATTTGGAGGACAGTGTCAGCCTGTATGTTGATTAAAAATATGATTTGTGACCGTAACCAATATGCCTTTAGAGTTATATTCATTTAAATCATCAATACAACCCTCTAAGTTCAATTAATCCCATTGAATTTGTTTTTCATGAAATAGTTCATAGACCTGCAAAAGAAAAAAAAAAACGTGTGGCACTCGGGGACTGCCGCGGTTAAGCTATTGCATAGTATTTTTTATCAACTTATGCAATTATAATATTTATGCAATATTTCTTTTTCTTTGATATTAATTATTCAAGTTACACTTTTTGAGCACGGTGACCGATAAGAAAACATTTCTTTTTCTTTTATTAAATAAATGAGAAGTAAATATTGTTTAAAATATTTTTATTACCTTACAATACATGTAGGTTATTCTGGAATTTTTATCATTGCATGAAATGCTTGAATCTGTCGGATCCTTAACTTCATTCTTATACACCGTGTAAATCACCTCATCACGAAGCCGTCAACCAAGCATTCTGTACATGAAACTAAGTAACTTTACGCAAAAATTATTGCTGGGAAACGACTTTTTTTTGGGGGGTGTAAAATCATGTTTTGTGGTTGAACTCAATGTAACGCACTCAAAGCATTGTGCTGATCGACGGATTGAATAGTACGGGGGTCGTGAAGGTGTTTAAAGTAAAAATCTTACATTAAAAACTTGTGTTTAAAAAAATACTTGTCAAAAAGTTGGAACTTTGACCCCTAATATCTCCGTAACTAGAAGGTTCCCAGGTATGGTGAAGAACAAAAAATGATCAAAATGACAGGGAGAACCAGTGCCTTTCGGCTTCGTTAAGAGGTGTTTTACACCCTTTATAAGTATTAAGCATGTCTCGTAGACGCGTCCGCAATGAACTAACGCAACGACATATTAAAAAGCGGTGTCAATTTGGATCATCTGCCTAGCCATTTCCCATCTGGTCGGCTTCTAATCTTACCGGATGCAGGTGAATACCAGTACTTTACATGGAGTGACTATCTATCAGACCTCCACAATCCAGTTAGTACTGGGTAATACGATATCCGAATATTAAACCGAAATTAATACCGAATACCGAAATTTCTTTTGAAATAAGCAGTACCTTTGTGCTCTCATATCTTGATGTGCTATCCTTTTAAGTATTTAAGACTGGTTGTCAGACTTTTGGGACACTGACTGCTGTAACAACTGTCAAAGATCTACAAATGTCAGCCGGGATGAACGGCTTATCGTGCTTTCCGAGGCACATAGGAAACTCGGTGTGCAATGCTCGTCGTCCATAGCCGGACCGACCTAGGCAGGAGCGGTTCAACCTGAAGATTGACCCTTGCGGCTGTTATGATTAGCCACGAGCTCCTATAATAAAAACTGCAGACCAATCGTTTAAAAATAAACCTACCTTATCCCGAAAATTCTTTCCAGGCATGCTTGCGTGCATGCGGCGTAAAACGTTCACGGAAGGTCATCAGCTTTTTAATAATAACAAAATTACATGTTTTCTATAACGTATAAATTTTAAATTTTCAAAATGTGTATTTGTTTTAATAATATGAAGGAAATACCTAATTAGCGCGCGTTCCGCCCGTTATAACTAGAGCCGCCACTCCTTCCGGAGCGTCGCGCGCGTCTGTCTTACGCACACATACACGGACCGCATAGATACCTACCACCCACCAGAAGCTCGGTGCGCTCTTAAGGCTATTGGTACAGCACAAACTAAACAGTAATAACAACATAGTAACAAACCTACTATACTACCTAATTATACTAGTTTGAAAGCAGTAATAGCCTAGTATTGTGACCGTCAGACTGGCAATGCCATAAGTCTCGAGTTCAAAACCCATGACACGCACCTCTGATTTGAAATGAGGAAATAATGGATTCTGCCAGCATCCTTTTAGGGTTCCGTACCCAAAGGGTCAAACGGGACCCTATTACTGAGACCTCGCTGTCCGTCTGTCACCAGGCTGTATCTCATGAACCGTGATAGTTAGCCAGTTGAAATTTGTACAGATTATGTATTTCTGTTGCCGCTATGACAACAAATACTAAAAACAGAATAAAATCAATATTTAAGGGGGGCTCCCATCTAGCGAAGGAGGTGGCGGAACGTGAGAGGGAGAGAACCTCACGTCCCAGCCGCCGCGGGAGACGCCCCGGGCGTCGGGGGGCAACCAGTGGCCCCCGGCCACCGTAGGCGCGGGCCTGTGGACGGTGAGTAATGGACCAGCTCACCGTCCGTCTATCTTATGACGACAGGCTGTGCCGACGGCGCGTTTGTATTCCACGCGCGCCTCAAGGAGATGTCAGCAAATCGGAAGGGGTCCGAGAGGGCTGATGCCTGTCAGGTTTGCGGGTTGTTCGAAAGAGATACCGCGGCCCTGGAACGCAAAGGGCGAAGAAGGAACATGGGTGGGTTTTAGTCAGTATAAGTCTGACACTCCCTCCCGCTCCGCCCAGAGCGGGAGAAGTCATTTGATGACTACCCATCCGAGAAAAAAAAAAAAGAGGGGCTCCCATTATTCCTATTATCATATTTCCTATTACCAGTTTATAATTTTCATCTCGCTTCGGTGAAAGAAAACATCGTCAAGTAACCAGCACGTCTGAGAGATATTTCTCATCGGAATGTGTCCATGGCCATGGCCATGGACGGCATTGTACTCCGACACCAGGTCGGGCACTAATAATCAACATCATCAGCTTATAATGTTCCCACAGCTGGGACACAGGCCTTCTCTCTATGAGAGGGAGTGTGCTACAGTACACTCCCTCTCACTCTCTCTCATCCACCACGCGGGCCCAGTGCGGGTTGATAGATGTCACATGTCTTCGAATTTTTAGTTCTAGGACATGCCGGTTTACTCACGATGTTTTACCTCACCGATTTTGAGAGCAGCGGTGATGAAATAAATTACACAAAGTAATGCGGCTGCCTGGGTTCGAACCCACGTCTTACTGCTCGTAAGTCGGGGCTGCCACCATTTGGCCACCGCTGCTAGCTATACGATAAAGAAAATAAATACCTAGTTACCACCACACGTTACAAACTCTAGGCACCTATGTTATAACAGCGTTAACTGCCTACTTCACTTTTACGATCACGTTTACGTATTCATTTTAGTGTACGGAGTAACAAAATGGGAACAGAAGGCTTAATGGATAACAATACCTTTGTATAGATTCTTTTTATTTACTTATTTTTTTGTGAATGTGTGGACATTGTAGGCTTTTTTTTTTTTTTTTTATTTATTTATTTAAATTTGTAAAATCGTAGGTTTTTTTATCTTTTTCTACCTTTTGTAGTAAGCAACGACTTATTGTCGGGCCGCTGTCCTCCCATACTTAAGTTCTAACGCTGTAACTTCAAATATTGTAAAACCAAATGATTTTAAAAGAGTAACCATGGAGTTTCTTGACGGTTCTTCTCGATAGGAAACGACCAACCCAAAACGTGCCTTTTGTCGACGTTTTATAAGTGCCCATGTAGGCCTATGTAAAATAAAATATTTTGATTTTGATTTTGAATATCACGCCTTTTATTCCCAAAGGGTTAAGCAGAGGTGTACCCATTAGTACACCCACATTTCGCCCGTAAATTTAAGTCCCATGTAATAAGGGATGAGCCTATAACCATCAACCAGGCACAAATCCAGACTCCGTGGCTTCTACTGAGAAATTCCTGAAGGAAAAACCTAGTTACACTTTCCCCAAACTGGGAATCAAACCTAGGACCTTAAGCTCGAAAATCGCGCTTGCAACCACTAGACCAGGCCAACAAAGAGTGCAGTTCCGGAAGCATCAAAGAGACTTGCCCGCAGCATCACTAGACTGAAACGGGACAAAATTCGCAAGATTATAGGTATTATAACCGGCCACTGTCCCCTGAACAAACACCTATTTACCATAGGTGTGACGGATAGCCCTCTGTGCAGAGGATGCATGGAGGCGGAAGAAACACCACAGCACGTGCTCATGGAGTGCAGCAGCGTGGCAGATCAACGGGCACGGACTCTTCAATCGCCGGCATCGCTCCCAGAGGCCTGTAGCAGCCTGAAAAGGCTGGTTGGTTGGAACCAGAGGATTTTTACACGTACAAAGGCCCGATAAAGAGGCTTAGTGCGGAAACAGCCCCGTTAACCTAACCTAACCTACTAAACCTAACCACTAGACCAACGAGGCAGTAATGTGATTTTCATCGTAATAAAAATATCGTCGCATTGATATTAAACTTTAATCGACGTTAGTTTTTTGTGATAAATAGCCGTTTAAAATGTTTGATAAAGAATGACAGTATGATTTGATACACTTGCTAAAAAAAAATCAAAATCAAAAAATATTTATTTGCTTAAATAAGGTACAGAAGGTTCTTAAAGATAAGTATAAGTATTTCTTATTCTGCCATTTATTTCGGCGTGCAAATTTTACATAAAATTTATTTATAATATGAATGACAAGTAAATGAATTTGAATAATGCATGCAGTTAATAAATTTTTATGTATTCAAATTCAATATTTAATAATAATTTAATTCTAATTTGTTAATAATTCATATTGTGATAATCATTGACATTACAATTCATGACCTACAACTTATAATCTAGGAACTCAAGTACACTATAAAAGCATTTATCAATTAATATTTTTGTTAAAATACGCTTAAATTTAAAAAATGGGAGTGTCGTTATGGTACTTGGAAGTCTATTATACATTTTAATACACATGATGTAGCTGTTGTTCGATGAGAGTGTCAGATTCGTCTTCGGTTTATAGAGCTTGTTGGTATTGTGAGATCGAGGGGCATAGTTACTGGTTGCTTGATGAGAAAGACTCTTGTGTTTGAACACAAATATACAGGCTTCCAAGATATAAATGCACGGTAAAGTGAGTATCTTATACTTTCTAAAGAATGGGCGACAAGAATCTATTTGTTTCAACCCAAATATAGCCCTTAAACACTTCTTTTGCATAACAAATGCTTGATCAACATCCACACTAGGCAGTACCTAACTACAGAACTGATGCAAAGTGAATCTTTTGGGAACAAACCTTCTGTAATCCCGTACCCAATGATTCTGTATGACAATCGTCTGTACGAGTATTGGGGGAATTTCACGAACATTATATATATTGGATTCGCGCCAGAACGAGCTAGTCTCTGTGGCGCCTGGGGGCAACATTTGAGCAATGTTATGTACTGGCGATACGTTGCTCTGTGGATTTCAGTAGGAAATGGGTTTGAACTTGCCGAATGAGGGTAGTTTTGTAAATAAGGTATGAGTTTGGAGAATGGAAAATTCGACAGTAAAAATAGAATTTATTCTCTTAATATTGCGTTCCTAATAATTATTATACCTATTTTTGGGATAATTCATTTCTTTACATTGATATTTTTTTTAATGTTTTTTTTTTTTTTTTAATATTACCTACGTTTTATAAAAAAATTACAAAAAATATATATGTAAAAAAAAAATATTTCCTCTGGGATAAGTTTTCATGGTTTGTTTTCTGAATAAATCAAAAGGTAAAAAAAGTATAAAAATACTATTCAAGATTTTTATGTCCTCACGAAGTTTAGTTAGATTATAGAGAATGTAATAAAGCAGAAAATAAACTGATTACCATAAAATATACACCAGAGCCCTGTTCAACAAATCAAAATCCGCGCAAACTTTCTTCTTTTAGACCAAGGGCGGGGGTAGCAAAATATTGTGCCTACCCACCCAAATTTATTTTCGGGAAAATTCAATAAAAAAAGTTTTCTTTATAGAGCCTTTTTGTTTTTCACGCACAAGTTTAAAAGTTTTTCCAGTATAAGTAACAATTCATTAGGTTTGTTTACTTTGTTCCTGATTTATTACAGTTGTTTTGAAAGTTTAGAAAAAAACACTCTTTGCAATTTATACTTCTTTTTCCGATATTGTTTAAAGTCCCGCTTTTTGTTTTTACGAATTAGACCGCTTTGTTTTTTTTTTTGTGTTTTCCTCATGATTTATGTTTGTACAAAAGTAAAAAAAATAAATCTAGTTCAAATAAAGTATAAAGGGCGTCACAGGCGTAGCTATAATATAAATATATTAATATGAAACATAGCAAGGCATATTACGATATATTTTCCATATAAATTTTCTAGTGACCGCACACGCAGCTATAATATATGACGTCACCAAAATATGTCGACAAGTATAGCTCGGTATATTTTGGCATATAAATATATATTTTGGTATATTAATATATATTTGATATATTTTGAGGATACGGGATGTTCTATTTGTTCAACGCACGCCTGCCCGATGTCAGTGCTCGATGCGCACGACCATTACTCCCCCGCGCGCTTCCCCTCAACGACGCCTACCTACCTATTTCTCGATAAATGACTATCTTGAACTTCTTAAATACTGTGCAAATATAATGATACAAATTAAACTCGCCACGAGTTCTCTTTTGTTTTATATGCGACTCCACCCCGATGGTTCTCTTCTTCGTTCCTGACAAGGGAACACGCATAATTATCAAATTCAGCATCGGAATCATCCTCTCAGGAACTTTCAATTAGATCTAAAAGTAGTGCTCTTGTCGAATTCATATACGTACCTAGATTGATAATAGTGTTATTTCAAAATTTGAACATTCTGTACATAAAATAAGGTTTAAAACCGGGAGCTTGCAAGGACGGCCGCAGACCGAGTGAGGGCAAAATATATATTATTGTATAGCTCCCGTGTGTGGTAGCTTGCTATACTGTAATATAAATCTCGGTATATTAATATATATTATAGCTACGTCTGTGACGGCCTTAAAGTAATAAGTGTAAAGTAATAAATGTGTTTTTAAACAGTTTCGAAATACATTTTAAGCGACTACGTTGTGTCAATATTATAAATTTAAGAAAAACAACAAAAAGGGTGACTTTCAAAATTAATGTGATGGAATGGACACTGAGTGTTTTGTTCGTCACTGGAAGTTCGTACATTACCTGAATTATGTAGCTGCGCGTGAATACCTCATTATTATAAAACTTTAAAGATACTATTAGAAACTATTATAGTCTCTCATCTAAAACAATACGCTACCTCTACAATTATAAGCGTAAAAATATAAGCGTACTAAGGCGACTTTTTTCATATATATAAACAGCAATTGTATGTTTAGCTTGTTTTCATTTGATTCTGAAGAAATATTGGAAGAAAATCTATAGTTATTTCCAATATACTAAACATACGAGTACCAGGAACGCAGCGCAAAGAGGAACTTTTAACAAAAGTTTTCCAAGCAAGAATATCCAGTGTTGTTTTCTTTTTACCGTTTCGTTACAGAGCTTTGCTCTTTAAACCTACGAGTAGTCTTCGGAGAACGATACCGAACGTTGCGCTTCAGTTAAGAAATAACTTGAAAATAAAGTAGGGGGGACGAAGTATCTGTGTAGTTGTAGCGAAAAAATAAACGTGTAGACAGAAACTGGTATTACTTATGTGTACTCGTACTTAGTTTTATTAACAAAAACTTTTTTTTTTCGTTGTCGGTATCCTCCACATCTATCCATCCTCCGGCTGACATGTAGATCTTTGACAGTCTATAAAGGTAGTCAGTGGCCCGAAAGTCTGAGAACCAGTCTTACGAAGGGGTATCGTATTACCCAGTACTAACTGGGTTGTGGATGTCAGATAGGCAGTCACTCACAAAAATTGTATCTTTTGTCCTAACCCAGGTACGTTTTATCAGTGTGTCTTTGATCTAAATAAGTTCATTAATGCGTATAAAGAATCCCAATTCCAAATCTTTCATGGATTCATGAATCAATATGTCTCTGAGGAATTCTCAAACCTACTCTTCAACATGAGCAAATTAGCAAGTTTGAATTTAAAAAGCTCTTTAAAACTTTGGACTGATGTTAACCGACTTATTTCGCTGATGGTACATTCCTCCTTTTACCGCCTCAAATTATTTTACTTTGCTGTCAAACCTCATCATTCTTCTATTTGTCTGTAACAAAATACCATCAAAAGAGTGTCAAACTTATCTAATGTCCAACCAACAAATCTTTAAAACTTCCATCTCAACGTTCCTCTGATCAAAAGTTTTCATTTTCCCTGTTTTCCACAAAATCTGACAAACACACGGAAGGCCAAGTTGTTGCCAAGTTTCTACAATTAATTTTCTATTGTTTACGGACTCGCATAGTCTGTGAGAGGGTGTCACCTTGTTTCGCAGACAGAAATTTCACAGAATTTCGTTTCCCAGAAAATGTTTCACATACTATTTAGTCCCTGTATTTTTATTTCGAATATTTTTGTTTCGACTACCATTTACTTGAATGAAACATATTTTACAGAAACACAATTCAAAGAATTTTACAGTCACATTTTTTTATTTGACAAACTTATCAAACAGCAGAATTATTTTTCAGCGAATATTGTTTGTTCGATGTATGTTTCCATGGTATTTTATTTTAACGAAATTATTAACTAAAAATTAAAATATTGTCTTTAAAAGCCAATATGTTGTACTACAAAAGTTAGTGACAGAAACGAATGGCTGCAAAACAGACCTTACGTAGTCTTGTTTGCCCTACCCCTAGAGTGTAATTTAAGCCCGCGTAGGCGCGGAGGGATGAGGCGGCCCGCGAGTTGAGGAGCAGGTGGTTTCTAAGCTCGCCGCCGCGGCTGAGGCTGGCCGGCTCGCCGGCCAGCAAGCCGAAGCTGCGGTGGTGAGCGTTAATACCATCTGCGACGATAAACTCGCGTGGGGCCGCCGGAGCCCCGCAGCGCCGGAGCCGTGACAGAAACCATGCCTGTTGCATGCTTGCTTGCTTGGATGCTTGCTTGCTACATGCTTGCATGCATGCTGCAAGTTGTATGCTTGCTTGCATGCTGCATGCAACAGGCATGGACACCATTAGGGAGAATTGAATAACAAGATTGTTTTCCTGCTTGATAAGAATTTACCCGCATTATTTTTGTGAACCCGGTGTTGTAATTTTATAGGAGGTTTGAATTTTAGAAACTGTCAGTCGATAAAATTTTATTCTTCGAAATAAGTTTTATGTGAAACAAACAATATGTGGATAAAGAATATTTGATTTGTTATTCTATGATATGAATATTCTAACATTAAACTTTATTTGAAACAAAAATCGATGATTTAAATTTCTTCAAAGTAAGTATTCTGGGTATTGATTATTCTATGAAATGATAATATGAGAAAAAAAGTATGTGAAACGAAATTCGGTTAAACAATTAGCGATGAAACAACGCACAACCCTGTGAGAGCTATCAAAAGTTTTCTTCTTGTCGTATCGAGCTTGGCAACTCTGATAACAAGTGCTGACGAAGAAATATTGGTAAGTATGGTTTTAGAAAGATAAATGATTGTTTCTCAATTATTTGGTGACTTGAAAGAGACCCTATAAGTTGGTTTTGGTGTCTCATAAGAGACACCAAAACCAACACAATGTATTTTGGATGGATTTGGCTCCATAAGGAGCGAAATACATCCAAAATACATTGTTTCACAAAAATCAACCACATTGTTCACCAAAATTATTATTTTTCGTCAGCCTATTGAGAGTCCCACTGCTGGGCAAAGGCCTCCCTTTTTTACCTTCCAAACCTCTTTTCGATAAAAAGGTTTCATAATTTGCTATTTTTTTTTTCAAATATCTCAAATGGCTTGATTTAATATTACATATTAGTAACATTAGGATATTGGATTGATACCGATATGTTTTTATAATAGTGATCGCCCTAATCATTGTATCACGGCCATCGATAACAGATCGTCACATCAACTTCGCCGCGGTATACCTCGACAGCGATTTCCTCTGACTCACTAGACGCCTGTCTAATGAGTGACGATCGTTGCCCAAAAATACCATGAACCTAATATCTCATACAGGGTGTTTGGTGCATCGTTTGCCAAATCGAATAGGCTGAAAGGAGAGGTCATTTGCTATCTCTTCACGCCCTATAACTCATTCCTTGCTTCACCAGTTTTTTTATAACAACTTTTTAATTTAAATTTT
This sequence comes from Cerastis leucographa, assembly GCA_963082945.1. Classification (NCBI taxonomy): domain Eukaryota; kingdom Metazoa; phylum Arthropoda; class Insecta; order Lepidoptera; family Noctuidae; genus Cerastis; species Cerastis leucographa. The sequence continues at coordinate 12,829,665 of OY720365.1, read as the reverse complement.
GGAAAATTCCAAAATTCAACATTTTAAGTCAAATAAACAAATTAAAAAATTGTTTAAACTTAAAATTTCAATTTAATTTTGATGTCTACTGTTGTATGATTCTATCAAATTCAAAATTACTTGCTAGGAACAATTATTTCCTTTTTTTAATAGCTCGTAAAGTTTTTGCAAATGAAAAATAAACTTAAAACTCAACTTTAAATGGCTATAAAAAAAAACTAAAAGTGATCAAGATCTTCGAATACCTTTAAAAAGTTCTCTAGTCTGTCCCCTTTCCAACGGTATGCAATATGCCCAAAAAAACGTTTAATACCTTTTCATTTTTAACTAAATGTGTAATCGAGACACTAGGCTGATATTCGAAATTACAGTAAGAACAGTAGTTTTAGCATAAATAACATGCCTCAAGTAAGTAGATAGATACTGTTATGTCACTTGTGCGTAGTGTCCTATCTCTTTCTTAAACAGGAACCAATTTTTTAAGAATTTGAAATAAAAAAAAAAAAAACTTTAATTCAGAAATCACAAATCTTGTTCGAGTTGTCCGCCACTGTTGCGAATGCACGCGCGGCATCTTCGTCTTATCTCGACTGTAGTTGTGCGTAAACGTATTTTATGCTTTGATAGTCACGAAAGCCGCATCAATGCGTTGGACTTCCTAGTCTCAACTTCCGTGGCGTTATTTCTTTGGCTCGTTCTTAGACGTATGATCTAACTGACTTAAGTCTGGGGAACGTGGAAGTCATGAAATAAAACACCGAAACAGACTTCCCCTTATTGTTAGCTGAGCTGCTAATTTTCCGTGAAGACATGTTTTCTGTATTCCAACAAGACGGTTGTCCCGCTCACTGGAGTTTAACTGGCAGGGAGTACCTAATGATACGTCAGTTTCCAGAATCATGGATTGGGAGGAATGGCCCTATTCTATGGCCTCCACGTTCCCGACTTAACTCCGTTAAATTTTTACGTCTAGGGACGAGCCAAATAAATTGTCTACGCCTTGGCAATCGAGTCAAGGGAGGATTTAGGCCAACACATTGATGTGGCTTTCGTGACTATCAAAACAGAAATACGTTTACGCACAACTACAGTCGAGATAAGACGAAGATGCCGCGCGTGCATTCGCAACAGTGGCGGACAACTCGAACAAAATTTGTGATTTCTGAATTAAAGTTTTTTTTATTTAATTTCAAATTCTTAAAAAATTGGGTCCTGTTTAAGAAAGAGATAGGACACTACGCACAAGTGACATAACAGTATCTATCTACTTACTTGAGGCATGTTATTTATGCTAAAACTACTGTTCTTACTGTAATTTCGAATATCAGCCTAGTGTCTCGATTACACATTTAGTTAAAAATGAAAAGGTATTAAACGTTTTTTTGGGCATATTGCATACCGTTGGAAAGGGGACAGACTAGAGAACTTTTTAAAGGTATTCGAAGATCCCGATCACTTTTAGTTTTTTTTTATAGGCATTTAAAGTTGAGTTTTAAGTTTATTTTACATTTGCAAAAACTTTACGAGCTATTAAAAAAAGGAAATAATTGTTCCTAGCAAGTAATTTTGAATTTGATAGAATCATACAACAGTAGACATCAAAATTAAATTGAAATTTTAAGTTTAAACAATTTTTTAATTTGTGTATTTGACTTAAAATGTTGAATTTTGGAATTTTTCAAAATTTAAATTAAAAAGTTGTTATAAAAAAACCGGTGAAGCAAGGAATGAGTTATAGGGCGTGAAGAGATAGCAAATGACCTCTTCTTTCGGCCTATTTGATTTGGCAAACGATGCACCAAACACCCCGGCGCGCTCCGCCTCCGACAGCGCCAGCGCCGCGCGACCCAGCACTGACGTGGACTAGCGGGAGATACTACTATGTAGTGAGTGGTCACCTGTATAATAAACAAACTTACTTTCGCATTTATACGAAAGTAAGTTTGTTTGTTATCTTTTCACGGCTAAGCCACTGAACCAATCATACTGAAATTTTGCATATACGTTGCCAGGTGAACAGAAACGGACATAGAGGTATCCTATGTCCGTTTCATCACACGAAAATAAAAATATCGTTCTTATGGTAATAGATGGCGCCGCGTGTCAGAGCCGGTTATTGACAAATTCTAAATTAACGTGAGCAAAGCCGCGGGCAAAAACTAGTATGAAATATTATCTATTCTATATTCTACAAGCCAAAGCCACATCTCGGCACCATGTCAACTGTACACGTACAAAAATTCCCCAAATGCCTGGCTGCTTTCACGCAGGACATAAAGAAATTTTGAAAGAAATTCATAATACATTGCTTCATTAGTTAAACAAATTGTCGCCCCCAAGTGAATTAGTTTAACTAGAAAATAATGTGAATGTTAGGTACTGTTACATTTCCTTATTTCAATGAACAGTTGGTAAATTCAACCCTTACCTTCTATCCCACGAGTTTCACGGGTGCGCCAAAGTTCACCTAAATTTTCAACTCCGATAATTGGAAATCCGAAAATGTTCTTCCTAACATTTTTCATCCTAACAATCACAATTCCTAACTACTCTGTCTCTAATGTTCATAATTCCGAAGCATTCAACTTTATAATGTCAGTAGTAATAAACATCTATTATACTTTTATTTGTTTTCCTATATTTTCTCAACATAACCATCTTTTACACTATTATTCAAAGTCATATTTTTTTTGTTTGGATTTCTTTTTTTATTAATTAAAGCGTCTTCTTTAATTTTATTTATAGCGGTGTGTACCTGCAAAGATATCCATAGGTTAGGTTAGGTTAGAACTGTGACCAACTACGCGTGAGCCGAGCGAGCGGAGCGAGCGGTGCCGCGGCAGCGGCCGGCGAGCGCTACCTCGAAATTGGTCGCTATAACTATCATCTTCTACCCACATGTATTTTTATTCCACTTGGTAAATGTTTATTTCTGAGTACGAGTGAAAATATTATGGTAATTATGTTTAGGGATAAAAGCGTTATGATAAAAAACAGTAGGAGTTGAAATATATTTACAATAATGATATTATTAATTACAATTTTCGGAAACATGAGTGTTATGAACATCGCCGGTAGCGCTACAAATAGTATGAATTGAAAACTTTAGGAAGAGTGATCATTCGGATTACAAATCATTAGGAAGAACAATTTCGGGTAAAGAACTTTAGGTGAGCCAATATGGACCCGAGTTTCACTTCTACCAACTTATATAAGAAGGCGGGGAAACGCAGAACTAAAATAAAATATGTACCAAGTTTGACATTATCGAAAAACATTTTCATGACAAGCGACGCCAGCTTGAGCTGCAAACTTAAAGTAGTCATACTAAACACGCGACACGCTTCTTGTGACAGTGATAGCAGAGAAAACAAAAAAAAACCTTTTTTGTAGTGACCACAACATCCTGTTTTTTTGGGGTAAAAAATCCTCAGGGATGTCCTCCACTCTGGGGCGAGGGGTCTGTCAGACTCTAACTGACTAAAAACCACGCCGGTGTTCCCTTCCCACTGGGAATCTGGGGATCATGGGATTAGTGCGCCTTCCACGATCCCTAGAGACGACAACCTCGTAGAATCACCTGCGAGACACCATAAATAAAAAACCTTGCCACGAGTAATTTTACCAAACAACTTGTAGGGTGACTGTGTCGTATCATCGTTTGAACGCGTGACCTTCAGATTTCAGTGGTAAATTACTGGACTTCATAGGTAAGAAAATCAAATAGGATAAAAAAAAATAAGAAGAAATAGGATAGGATAGGAGCTCGTGGCTAAATAATAACAGCCACCCGGGTCGATCTTTACGGTTATGTTGTTGCTTGCCGAGGTTGGTCCGTGAATGGGTGACCATAATTACATACCGAGTTTTCTCCGTGTGACAGTCGTTACGAGTAGTCAGAAGCCAAAAAGTCTGACATCCAGTCTTAGCAAGGGGTATCGTATTACCCAGTTAGAGGAGTGTCGTGTAGTCAGTGGAGGTCAGATAGGCAGTCGCTTTATGTAAAATACTAGTACTCAGCTGCATCCGGTTAGACTGGAAGCCGACTCCAAGATAGTTTGGGAAAAGGCTAGGCAGATGATGAGGTAAGAAAATAAAATGAACTAATTAACGAGAACTTGACGTAGACTGTTCAGACGCTTTGAAGACGCAGCGTCAAGTTTTGAACTACTAACTTTGTCTAACTTTTGAAAGTTCAATCTTGTGTCTGTGGTGGTTCGAAGCTTTTACCTGTTTCTTATTTAAAAATATCTTTTAGTATCGATATTTTCTTAAATATGTTAGTTTGAAATCCCTGTTTCTGCTATATATTAGTTTGAGAAAATATATCTGGTGAGTAAAGTGGTGGTGAGTGGTCCGGTTTTTAATGTTAATGATAGTATTTATTTATTTAACACATCAAGTACAATGTACAGACGTGTACTTATGCCATAGGCATTTTCTACCAGTCAACCTTTATTATTAACCTTAAGTATTGACCATATTAGTTTAAAAACTTACATATAAGATGTTGTTTTGCATCCTCGTCAAATTCAAGGAGCTATGCTAAAGATTCTTATCCCGAATCAATAATAAAATGTTAAAAAAAATACCTACCATTTTTATTTTAATCTTATTTACGAAAATCGGTAAGTGTGAACCATCCGTGATTTAAACGCAGCCTGTCTGATCCTCGACCTATAACCGCGCTTTCATACATGTATACAAACAATGGCAAACATTTATTCAATAAATTCTTATTATCCTAAACTACGTTAAGAGAGTTATTCTGAAATACTGACAAACTTAATCAACCAAAAAGATCAGCGTTTATTAATAATTAACTAGGGACCGTAATTTTAATTTATTATTTATGTCTTTTGTGACATCCTCTTGAATTTTGACGAGATTAAAAAAAAACACCTTGTATATATTTTGTAGTGGGGCTGTGTTATTGGCCCAGTAGTTTTAAAGTCGAGAATCATACAATCTTTTACCTTTATTGGTCAACCAGGCAAATGCATTTATTTATTCCGAGTCAAACCGATAAATAGGTCAGGTATCTAATTTGCGACCATATTGTGTGATTGCCTTCGGCCGGTCTTTATTTTAAAATAAGTGAGTTCTGGATTCGATTCCCAGGTCAGGCTAAATGTTATTGTATTTTTCAATTTTTGAAGTGAAACTTCTTATGCGACTTCCTACAAGGTTGCGTTAAACGTTTAACGCTACCATGGAGAGGGAATAGAAAGAGACAGAACGAGAGTGAATGCGTGGCACTCGAACGTATGCGTGTAGTATTACGAAGTTTCACTTCTTCCGCGCGGAGGGACTCCACCCACAATTTTTTGAAGTGAAACTTCTTATACGACTTCCAACAAGTTTAACGTTCTAATGGAGGGGGAATATTTTCTATTACCCACTAAGAGATGGCGCTATTACAAGATTTGTGACTACGTAGTTCTACTAGGTACGCAAGATGGCGTGCAACAGACGTGGCGTGTAAACAGTCATACATTCGACTCTTCGGTGTGACCAGCCTTCGCTCAATTTCCATGAGTAGAATAACTTCGATAAACATAAGTAATAAAAATAATACAACGAGAAAACAACAAAATATTATTTAGAAGCTCAATAAAATAACGAGAGTGAATGCGTGGCACTCGAACGCATGCGTGTAGTACGAAGTTTCACTTCTTCCGCGCGGAAGGACTCCACGCACTATTTTTTTTTCAGTAGCTGCCTCTGCGTCTGGATTTGTGGCCGGTTGATGCGACTGCTACTTGGGACTTAACTATAACTAGCGAAATGTGGGTATTTTAAAAAAAAAAACACCGCTAAAAACACCACCGTGAGCCTACTGTCACCTTGGTGGATGGGCCACCAGAACTGCTACGCATGAAATTTGCGCCCCGGGCACCAATTAAATGTAGGTAACCTAACCTAAAACTATATTTTTTGCAAAAAAGGTAACGTCTGAATTTTCCTTGCAAAATTGACATTTCCAATATTTTTATTTGCCGGAAAACTGACGGTGTACCAAGCAAAAATAAATGTATGAAACTTTTTCGTCTGGGTAATACCTAGATAGCAAAGCTATGTACAGGCCAACCTAGAGAAGTGCCCGAAATTCGGTCCGTTGCCAACTTTCAAATTCAGCAAATTGAAATTTTCTTGCCAGCGATGTGTTTTTAATTTTTGCCTGCTAGCTTGCATTTCTTTTTAAAATGTTTTATATAGGAAAATACAGGAGGTTATGTGAACAAGATGCGTTTTGAAAGGGTTTTAGGATTTTGGTGACATATTTTTGTACTTTTAAAATATCTATCTAAATTACTGAGTGTACAATTTTAATAATTTCATCTCTACTTTACTTGCATTTGGACGCGTCTCAGGTCATAAATAAATGCAAATATGGAAACCAGTGGGGGGCGTCTACCCCATTACCAACGACAGACGTAATAGTGTCTTTTTCCGTGAAACCTGATTCAATCAGTTTCTAAGTGGTTTAAAATTGCATCACAAGAAATTGCATTTTCTGTTCTTAACTTCTTCGAATCACCTCAACTGAGGAAACTATGCTTGCAGGCTTAAAGCCTTTATACAGGCACTAACTCGCAGTACAGTGTTTTGTTTTTGTAAATTGCAACTCGCAAGTCATCCTAGAAGATTGTCAAGTGTAAGGTTTCCAGGGGCAAAAAATTTACAAGCTACGCCGTAGGTTAGTAGAAACAGCGTATGTTAAAATCGAACCCAGATAGGCGCTACATTACGAATCTCCTGAAGTTCCACATTTCCTATATCGCTCAACCAGAGTTACGCTTATGCAAGAACCCGAATAATAAATTGCTCACTAGACATAAGACCCCTCTGGTCAAAGGTCTGGCTGTTTGTGTATGTGAGTTTAAATGTTTGTAAACGCACCCACGATACAGGAGAAAATCCTAGTGTGGGGCAACGTTTAAAAAAAAAATAAAGGATTTATAATTATAATAATAATAATTTATTTATTTAAAAATTGTTACAATAAGTTTGCATTTAGGCGCAGTAGTATTATTTCTCGTATAATTAGTACTTATGTAAATTGTAACTAAAACATATTAAAAAATTTGCATGTAATGATAGTTCAATTCAGATGTTTGGTAGCGACCTGACCGATCTAGGTTTATTTAAACCTGTGTTGCAGGCCATCACTTTACATAACACAATTTAATTGGGACAGTAAAATTATAAAATAAAATAAATCTATTAACAACTATAAGTATAATCAAATTGGTACAAAAGAAAAACACTAAAACTAACTAATTAAGTTAGTATGTACAAATAGATACGAGAGGATAACATAATCATACAACAACTTCCAGAAGTTTTTCTGTGTCTGTGTAATTAAGTACTTATCGCTAAATAATCCGACATTACATAACTACATTTTTCATAAACTATACAAGTTTGGTATCTTGTTAAGTCTATTATAAAGAAAAGGTAAAAAAAAACACATAAAATCGATTCACCGACGATTGTCTCTCTTCAGTCTAAGGCTATCTATTCTATAATTAACAATGGAAACGGGATATTTACCAAGGTACTATTATGTGTTACGAGTTTCCAATATTTCAAATAGAATGGTAAATATACCGTATTCTGTGTTAAAGATAGTGATAGTGACCGTGCCAATTTAAAAACTTTTACTAGCCACCCCGTTTCTCATACCTCATCTAATGCATAACCGTACAAAGACGGACTTAATGCCTCGGGTATTTTCTACCAGACTATCTTAGGGTAAATCAGAGACAAAACAAAAAAATAAGCAAAAGGAATATTGTCTTTACTTGACTTACTCTGTTGCAATTTCATGAAAAATAGCATAACATAAAGTCTGGAATGAACTCAGTCTAGACACTTGGCAGCAGACAGACTACGTAATAACTTGCACTGGATAATTTTACAATTTCTAGCCAGCTGCAAAAATAATTTGTAAAACTATAAGAAGGAGATGAAATGCTTTCATAGTCAAGTCATTGTGCTCTTAGAATTTTGCTTTTAGCAAAAAATATGAGCACAAATTCTGTCTACGTTATCATGTCCTTAACTAAAGATCTTCTTTCAGATTTTCTCTATCGTGTGGTTAGCTGCTGTGCCCGATCTGGTGTCTGAGTTTTTATGCCGGCCATGGCCCATGCCGTCGAGAAATATTTCTCAGGCATGCTGGTTTCCTCACGGTGTTTTCCTTCACCGAAGCAAGTAATAATTATGCAAAACGCACATGAGTTTTGGGTTTGAACTTGAGACCCATGGACGTGCCAGTCCAACGACATTGAACAAATAAAAAATAAGGGGATGAATTTTCAAAACTCCTTCATTATAAATTACATGTGTTTAGAGCCATCGTTAAGGAAGTACAGTCACGACCAATAATATGTATACATGCAGCAACTTTTAAAAGTGATTTTCTCCTACTGTATTGATTAAAGGTTTTACCTTTTCACGAACATGGAATTTTGGTAGCCATACTATTACTATACGAAATAGGTCTTACCTGAACGTAGAAACCGTAATTTGAATTGTAAATCACTTGTCAGTTTTGCTAAGTGTATACATATTATTGTTTTTGGCTGTACGTAGTCTGTAAGTTAATGTTTTCAAGAATTTTATTAGGTAGATTTTTGTTTAAGTACAGCTGTGTTTAATAAGGTAAATACTGGTAGTTGTATAGGTACTCTAACATGAGTCTGTTGTAGTCTGTGGAATCCTTCTCACTAGTCGCGGTGGTGTCCACCACGGTTAAACGATCGATGTGCTTTTTTATTTTGCTTTTGGAACGCAATGCGGGAATCGCACCTCGATTTTACTCTTTCCATTTACATGAAACGGTGCAGAAAAAACAAATAAAAGCTGTTGCGCTATAACAAACCGCATGTAGTTTTTTTTAGGTTTTTGGGCTATGTGTTGAGCATCGTAATTTAGGAATTACGTAATTTTTAAAAAGCAGTTGAGAGATTTAAATCGTATCGTATAATCATAATCTATGGTCTCCCAAATATGACTAATTTACTAGATTTTCTTAACTATTCATTTAACTCCATTCTTGAGAAATTAAGGGGAAGCACTAATGTAGCCCAAAATTCAAATTTTATGATTGATTAAAATATGATTCGCGACCATAACAAATATGGCTTTACTGAGTTTTAATCGTTCAAATCATCAATAGAACTCTCGAGGTTCATTAATGAAGGCCGGAGAGCAGCGGTGGCCCAGTGGTGGCAGCCCCGACTTACGAGCAGAAGTTGTAAGTTCGAACCCAGGCAGGCGCATTACCTTGTGTAATTTATTTCATCACCGCTGCTCTCAAAACGGTGAAGGAAAACATCGCGAGGAAACCGCATGTCCTAGAAATAAAAATTCGAACACATGTGACATTTACCAAACCGCACTAGGCCCGCGTAGGGGATTAAAGCCTACTCCCTCTCATTGAGAGGAGGCCTGTGTCCCAGCAGTGGGAATATTACAGGCTGATTATGAATGAACGCCACTGACGCTGCTATTGTCGTGAAACTGATCAGAAAAGTAACCATCTCGTAAAGAAGCAGAGTTATTATTTATTTTACAATGATTTTCAATATTTAAGCCTCAAAGCTGGAAAACATTTCAGGCTGTTTCAAGTTCTCACTCTAGCAAAACGCCCGCACCATTTTCGTTTTGTAGCTACTTCTCCGCTGAATAAAAGTTTGATTGTGTTTCCTAAAAACACGTCTACCTTTAGCGTATGGGGGAAATTGAAAATGCTCACTTGTTTTCTTTGTGTTCACCGCTGCAAAAATGTGAATGTCATTTCATCTTGCAGTTTCTGTAACTTTTGAATTTTGCTGTGACAGCTACCAGATGGTCGATTCTAAGGAAAGTTAATAATAACGGACCTGAATAGGTCTAAATCCAGTACAGACAGAGTCATCAACAACGCTACCACGCTTTCTGATTGGCTGATAATCAGGTGTCTTGGAGTTTTCCGCAATTTTAGCTACTTTTGAATTATGCTGTGACCGGTACCAGGATCTCAGATATTCTAAGGAATGTTAATGAATAGATTAGCTTAGGCTAACTACGTCTCGTCGGGCACACAGAACAATCAACAGCGCTACCAAGCTTTCTGATTGGCTGGTAAACAATGTCTAAGAATTAGCATTATCACAGCTGGGACACAGGCCTCCTCTCAGTGGGCTTGGCGTGTACCAAGTGAGGATTAGTAGATGTCGTCACATATTGGTTCAGGACATGCTGGCTGTCTTACGGTGTTTTTTCTTTATTACTTTTAAAAAAAAACCTCATCTCCAAGATTCTGAACAAAAACAATACTTCTGAAAGAAAAAGTGAAATATAAAACTCTTTTATTTTCTACAGAATTTCTTTAAAAAACATAGTTTCCTTTCACCTTACGGTAAATTGAAAAATGGTCGTGGTGTTTGCTTTGCGCTCGTTCGCAAAAACATTATTATTTTTATTCATTGATTGAACGTTCAGTTCCCCTCCAATTTATCGCACTTTGGCAGCCATTTTGTTTCGATCGCACATCTGTTAGTGGTCCGCCATTTTTATTTGATTTGGTTTTGCATAGTTTGATAACACCGTGGACTGTTGACTAAATTGTTTTGTTATTGTCGTATTTTGGATATAAAAGCCTTTTTTGTACAAAGGTAATATGCGAAGGAATTTTATTTATTGTGTTATCCAGTTTTTTTTTATTCCCTACGATAAACTAGTGGCGATTTTGTCGCACAAGCGTAAATTTATTTCAGTCATACAATTGTCACGCCAGTAAACGAAATTATTTAATTCAGTACTCAAATTAAGTTGAATTAAAACAAAGTAATCCGGCACCACAACTGGTACTGGACTAACAAGTTTAAAATAGGCTGGTAAAATACATAACGTCCTGCTTTTTTTAGAAGTCGGTTAAAAATATGAAGATAAGTTGCACAGAGTAGCTATCTACAAAAACTTAAAATTCCCCACTTTTAGCAAACTTCGCCAACACTCTAATCGAATGAAATATCGTCCCTAAACTATCAAAACTTCCATCAATTCCTTTTAGCTTCTCAAACTTTTTAATAAAACTTGAAAGGCAGGGCAAATGGACCAGGGCGCCATAAGTTAGTGGAGGCCAGATTGCCTTATTGTACACCTGGTACCGAGAGAAAAGGAATATTTTGTGGGCACCCTTTTTTTGTAAATGTAGGGTAGGTTTCATCAAGGTTAAGACGACTGATTTGGGTAGCAGTTTTGTTTCGTTGAGCGTTTTCTGAAGTATATTGAGTTCGGTACTCAGAAGAACCAGATGTGACTAGATATCAATATTTAATATTGGATATAATATGGTCGAGTGATATTCGACTCCAAAAATCCAAATTGTTGAGCAATACTTACGAATATTCTAAGGTTAGAACAGCTGCTGTCAGTATTCCGTCGACTTGATAAAATAATGCGTTTGAGAAAATCGATCGTTAATATTTTGATGCGGCTAAAAATGAGTACATGATTACATAAATGAGAAAGTATCTTTGTTTATCTGTGAATAGGTAACAACCCTTGCACATCTTAACGGCTAACCGGATTTATAAATCGAGCCAAATATGACGGTCTACTTATAAAGGCTCACAAGTAGACCAGGGTCAGGGGCGGAGGACATAGGATAATTTATATCCCGGTAGCATTTAACGAAAACTGATGAGATCATTTCCGATCACTACTAGGTCCAGCTTACACAAGCTAGTTTTAAATTAAGTAGGCCTATTAGACTCTTGCATAAAAAAATATAATCATCTTTTGTTTCATACCTTCCGGAAAAGTCAGTCATTAATGATTTTCTATTTACATGAATAACTACACCATATAACGGAAAAGCAAAATATTTTAACTGAAATTCAAGAGTTTCTACACTGCAATTTGCAGATTTCAGCAGCGGTTTGGTACAAATTGAAATATGTTACGTTTCACATTTCTCTGTGAATTTTGAACTGGGAATTTTCAGTTTTTGTTGAAAATAGAGCTCATTAAGATGTTTTAAATGTTGGATTTCAAAATGTAAGTATATTCCTTGTGCAATGAATAGACTTGGACTTACCTTTTTACAAAACAAATATGTTTTCTGTGCTACTAACTTACTTCTTGTCGAATATTTATTCTATTTCACCCTTGAAACTAAAAACTGGTTAGTCTTAACATGTCCACTACTGGACAAGTGAACATAGGATGCATGAAATACAGTTTCGTATATTTTTTTTTAGCTGCCACGGTTTATTTTAATTACTTTATTTTTGACTTACTGATTTAATCTTTTACTCTGGACGCTCTTATCTTGTCCGAATTTCTACATCGTTCTCACATATACAAGGTGTTGTTTTGCATCCTTATCAAATTCAAGGAGGTAACTATGCTAGTGATTCTCGTCCCGAATCAATAATAAAATGGGTAGGTATTTTTTTACGGAAATCGGTAAGTGTGAACCACCCGTGTTTTAAACGCGGCCCGTCTGGTTCTTGCCTTATAACCTCGCTTACACATATACAAACAATCTCAAACGTTTATTTCATATTTTCTTAGTCCCTAAACCACGTTAAGGGGTTTATTCTGAGATACTGACAAACTTAAACAACCAAAAAATTCAGCGTTTAATAATAATTAACTTGGTACCGTAATTTTAATTGATTATTTATGTCTTTCGTGACCACCCCCTGAAATTTGACGAGGTTGCAAAACAACACCTTGTATTTGTAATTCTTAATATGATTGATACTCGTATAACCAGGATTTTGTAACATATTTTAATTTAAAAGAGTGTCCATGGTGTTTCTTGCCCATTCTTTTCTATAGAGATCTACGCTTTGGAATGGGCAACTACAGTAGTTTCACAAGTTATTATGCCTTGTGACTGGGACTGTAGCTTTGCGTTTTTTTTTTTTGTTTTTTGACTTTCAAAAGTGCCTTATAATGGTCTAATTGAAATAAATGCTTTGAGTTTGAGTTTTCAGTATCTTCAAATAACGCAGTAGATTGTGTTCTATTTGAATGGTATGAAAATCCGATTTGTAGGACACCCTTCAAAATGTCCATTATGTATTACTAAATAATAGACATTTACGGTCCTGATCCATAAAACATGGAATCTACTTCGCCACTAGTTACATCATAAAACAGCATTCGGGTACCATGCATCATAAATAAAAATATGGCGGATGATACCCAAACATTATTTATACGTTACGTTTCAAATAATGATAAAATACGACTCAATTCGCGATAAACATTGAATATAGCTTAGTATGAGGAAAAAGAGGAAAATTGGGTAGATAGGTATATAATATGGAAATATATTTGATGATGTAGACAGTTTTACGAGCCTCGAATCCGTATACTTATTTTGCGCTACATGGGAAATATTTTATGCCATTATATCTGTTAGATAATCTCCATATTTTCCTTGTAAGGTTTATCAACTTCGAAGAAACGTGATACGAAGATAGGTATACCTACCTCCAATACCTGGAAGTTACATAAGTAGTACCTACGGCCTTTGGAGGTAACTTTCACGTATCGGATACCCCGACACGGAAATGGTTAGAAGGGTATGTGTCGGCGGCAAGAGTGATCGATTAAAGCTTTCCTCTTGAACTATCTTCAAGGATATTCAAGAACACTGCATAAATATACAGGGTGATTGATAATTAGGTACATTCCTTTAAATAGGTGATAGTAGTCCTAGTTTGACAACAGTTTTGACCCACAATAAGTTTTGTGTCATACATTTGTTTTGAGAAAACTGCCTCGAAAAACAAGGGATATTTATGAAAATTTCAGAACTTGACCATAATCGCGCTTAATTTCTAAAGGCAGATCTTCTTTTTCCGAAATTAAAAAGAAAGAATTTTTTTTCTTTAATGATCGATTTCTCCAAACAAACCAGTTTTGACCCAAAGTGATCGGGCCAAGTGAAAATTTGCAAATTAGATCTAGTATCACTCATTTAAGGAAGGAAGGAACGCAGGAAGGAATGCACTCAATTACCCTGTATAAACTCACGCCTTTTTCACGTAAGGTAAGGCAGAAACTACAGACCTGCGAGCTGCGATTCTTTTGTTAGGTTCCGATGTGTAAAACAACTATCAATCTTTATAATAGATTATTTATTGTCATCGACTAAATGTGCTGGCAACACCGAAAACGGTTATATTTTTGGCGCGTCGAGATTTTACGCACATTTCATCTTTTGCATCAGATAGCAATATTCATAAAGTATCTAGGATAGAATATTATTACAGTAATAGTATTGTCTAAAACCCTAACCTTTGTAGCATCGAATTAAATACATATAATACCGAAGTGTATTAGTTTTATTACACTTGCATACCCACGTTCATACTTCTGATCATAGACACGCTGGTTGTGACTCCCACGCATCTGTCCTTACTGAAGATTCACACCAAAGAGCAATGATATCCTTCGAGAATGTTCGAGGTCACTGCAGTGTTAAGAAAACCATAACTTTTATCAGCCCCTTATACAAAACTCCTTATATTGTCCGTACAAACACCAGCGAAAAATCTCCAAAAAAAATGTCACGTCCGCGCTCTAATTCTTAAAAAAAGTTTCATAAAAACTGCTTTCATTCGTAACTTTTAACACAGCAAACTTCGCAACGACCGATTCTTTTTATCTGTGCTCCGCTGTCTACAGTCCTTACACTTCCACTGTTATTTTACTTACCCCTTGCATTTGTGGCGTAGATATTCTCATTTATTTATTTCAGTACAAACAATGAAAATATTTAAAAATATTTTTTTTAAATATTTCAGTACAAAATAAAATTAAAAAAAAAACATTTACAAATTTAAATTGTAGCACATTGGTAGCGGAACAGGGTTCAAGCTACCGGAGGTCAAGGCTCCAGGGAAAGGAACCTCCTAACAATACGAGCCGTGTCCAAGAGTACCGCTTTCAAGCCCTTGATCCAGCTGCCTAACGAGAGCCTCATCAGATATTTAATTTAATTTCATTTACTTATTAAAGTGACAAGGACTCATCATTCAATACACAAAAATTCAATAATAACAAATAATCGACGACACACAATTAACCATACAAAATACAAACTAAAATAAGAAATAAACATTACACCTGTCACAATTTATGTAGACAGCCGACGACTGCAGGTGACGTGCAAGTCACTGCAGCGTCGTATGTATGGACAGTCGAGCCTGTCGGCTATGTTTATTAGTCGAGACTCTTGGCAATTAAGCCATTGGCTGATACGACTATCGGCACAGTGATTGCAGAGTCCACATCCCACATGTCGACAACCTCGTGAGCCAAGTCCAGATACTTGATTTGCTTATCTTTCTGTGGCGTAGATTATTATTACTTACGTTCTAAATGTAAAAAAAAAACCCAAAATTTTTTTTTATTGCAGTAAGTAGTATAAATATTTAATATAGCCTATTTTATGTATATTTCTTAGGAGTTTCTTGTGTTTAAATCTTTACATGTGGACCGACAAGCAAACTAAATTTTGTATAAATGCTTGTCCTGTCCGTGGAATCGGCTATGTCGCTCGATCCGCCAAAGCATTTCTACCAAATCGTATTCTGTAATTTTATTTGCCACACTTAACGCCTATGAATACTTTATCCTTCTCACTGTTCTGTTTGTTTAATCTATCTTTCTTTTTTTGTGCTCTTGTTCTCTTGAAATTGTGCTGTGAACCTATCTGTACTCTTTACTAATAATCTTTCCTCTTTCCCGCGTTTCAACCTTCAACCTTTGCTCGATGTTGAAATAACAGTAGTATTTAAGTTCATAGAAATAAGGTTGTTGTTATCTGCTGACAAGTCCGTCAAAATAATTGAGATCTTTATTTCAATGGCTTTAAGGTTGCTCTTGGAAGATTTCAAAGGTAAAATAACTGGGAAAGGACTGTAGCACCGCTGTGGGATGAACACATACTCGTAATTGTCTGTGCACCGTAATTTTACGCCATTTTTCTATTTCTCTATGTTTCACTTTGCAAAACTGTTGGTAATTACGTTTTTAAAATGTGGTCTGGCTTCCTACGAGCTTCATTATATTACGGTTTTTCGCTGCAGTTTCGGTATTTAACATTCGTTAGTTTCTCTCGCGTTTCCGTTTTTCGTGTATTTTTAGAGAGGCAAAATTTTTGTAGTTTTGCGAAATAATGCTATTATTTTAAAAATGTTCGCGTGCATGAAGTTTGGTAATTGACACCCTTTTTCAGTGCTGAAATTTGGTGCTGTAAAATTGATATAAGCTTCCGTAAATTGAGCATTTAATATATTTTTTTTTATATGGGAAGGGTAGGGCAGAGATGTATTATTCGCTGCATTAATATTTCCCCAAATTTTGTCCCAATCTCATTTTTATGATTGCTACATCAATTACTTAGTATCGAACCCCATACAAATAATATCTACCCACATATTAATTATCTCCCACTAACAACACAAAATTCTACCCGCACCCGTACTAACAAGAACTAATCACTACAATAAACAAAATCTTACCAAACACGACATCTTATCTCTACCATCATTGGCCAAGATACCAGGCGACTCTGACACGTGATTCGCCGATTATTTACCGATCTTAGCCGATTTACCAGCGACTCTGTGTCATATAATTGGCTCGTTAATTAGGGCTGCGACTGAGCTGTTTGTACGTGATATCCGTGTTTGATCAGCACGTTCGTGCTCTTGACCGTGTCATATCTGCCGGCATGAAAATATGAGGGCTATGTCTGTGATGTTGTTAAAAGAAGGTTGGTAATTTAAATGGTTCCGTGGAATAGTAAAATAATCTTTATTCGCGTTGGGATAAGGTTGTTGATCGGATGCAGCTGTATCATAACTTTGAAAGGACTAACGTCGTATTTGATGGCGTACACTATCTAGTGATAGTGTACACGATAGTTCGCATTAGGTAACTCTATAACGATAGTCTTAAGATGAAAAAAAAAATACACATTGATAACAAAAACTCTAACTAAAGGCTATGGCTTTCTGCCAGAGCCCTATGATGTCGTAATTGCACTTGCCTCTGAAATCTTAATGTGTTCGAAGAAAATGTCAATGTTGTGATTTTTTTGAAGTGGAAACTTCTTTAGCAGAGTTGTGCACTTTTGTGATGGGTAAAAAATGGTAAACTCCCGTCACGACACGTCACCGTCAGGTCACCGTCAGGTCACCGTCAGGTGACCGTCAGGTCACATGTCCTGATCGAAAATTCGTAAGACGGATTGACATTATGAATTTGAACTTTATGAAATCTGTCATTGTGTTTGGGTTTCCAAAACTGGAGAATTCGTAAGACGGATTGACATTAGGTTACGAAGGAATTTGAACTAAGTGTTAAATTTTTAATGTAATATAAATTGACATGTTTGTGTACGATAGCGCAATAATAGTATATTGTGTATTAAGGGCGGTAAGTAAGGAATTACGATCGAGGCTCTAGTAGAAGCCCGAAGTCGAAGACTGAGGGCTTTCTGAGTCGAGGTTCGTAATTCCCGTACCGCCCGTGAAACATACAATGTTTTTCGTCACATTTGCGAGTTAATAATCATGAATATACACAAGTCAGGACATATTATTACGATATACGTGAACTGATTTGCGGATGGCGGGCTGTTTGCCCACACCACAGATTATACAAATGTTTTGTTCAGTTCAGAAACGTTAAAGGCAAATACTTACCTAGGTATACAGCCATGACGGAGTATAAAAAAAATCAACGTTTTGATACAAAAAACTATCGATTATTTAGATTTTAGAACATTAGTTGAGTAATTAAATAACATGTAGCGAGATTGAATGAAATTCCTGTTTAGATAACATTTTAAGACAATTTTTCAATCGCGTGTAAACTCCTTGCTTGAACTTGCATGACCTGTGTGCTGTCATGCTGTGCTGTAAATTAAAAAAAAATTACTAACCGCCCTAGGGTTTTATATGGGGCATTACAGCCTATTTAACCTGTATGTAATGACACTGTTTACGTGCAAGTGTGATGAAAATGAATATTGTATTTTACCACATAAATGATAGTACTTTTATACTGATAATTAAAGCAATTCGTGCAAAATTATTCCCTATCCATTCCAAAATATCAAAAATGCACAACGTTAATATTCAAGTTTTCACTTCTGCCGGCACCAACCAGTGCAACCCGTTTTTATTTTTAAAGTAGCTTTGATTTTCTTCCACGTATTGGTACACAATATAAACAACGAAACAAATAATCAATTAGAAGACTTTTTCTAGTTAAATTTGTATGTATAATGATATATACTAAAATCGTTGTATCGATTGTAGGTACGGACTGATAGCTAAGATCCTCGATGATCATCTTTCGAGGCTCTCACTGGGCGGTTCGATCAAGGGCCTGATTCAGAAGGCAGTACTCTTCAATACGGCCTGCATTGTGAGGAGGTTCCTGTCTCTGGAGCTCCAATCACTAGTACCTTGAACCCTGCACCTAACCGTCGGAAACATTTTTTTTTTTTTTTTTTACAATATGATATTGTAATGAAAAATGTTATAGATGTTAATAGTAAAATAAATAATTTAACGTTACTTTCATTCACAAACCATTGCTTTGCAACGTCGCCAACTGTAACTGTAGTCAAAGCCATAAATAACTATCAACTACCATGAATAACTTAAACTTCAATGTAACAGAGTCGTATAAAAGACCTATTTTTAAAAGCAAGCATAAAAACTTCATAAGATAATAAAATATGAAGTCTCAAATAGCTGGAATAATGCTCGAATAAGGTTAAGCCGTAAAAATGAAAAACAACGTGGTTGTATTGCCAAGTTTCTGCCATAAATATTTGAGAACCGGAGCACGTAATGTTGAGTGACGATTGCGAATTTTAAAAAGAAAAGCAGTGGTTATGAGTTTTTATTAGGTAGAAAGTCAACGACTTTCGAGTGCCAAACGATCCTTGTATAACTTTAACTGTCAGCTTACGTATTGATTAATGAAAACTATTACTGAGACTTCGCTGTCCGTCCGTCCGTCCGTCCGTCTGTCACCAGGCTGTATCTCATGAACCGTGATAGTTAGCCATGTATTTCTGTTGCCGCTATAACCAAAAATACTAAAAATATAATAAACTAGCTTCTGCCCGCGGCTTCGCCCGCCTTTTTTCGGTAATTGTCCCGCGGGATCACAGTACCGGAATAAAAGTATCCTATATGCTATTCCAGACTATTTTCTATTTTTACTAACTACCTCCTATTCTACCAACTTACCCTACCTACCTACCTACTCTACCCAACCCTACCTACCTACACTACCCAACCCTACCTACCTACACTACCCAACCCTACCTACCTACCCTACCCTACCCAACCCTACCTAACTATCTACCCTGCCCTAGCCTACCTACCCCACCCTATGCAACCTACCTACTACCTCCTACCCTACCAACTTACCCTACCTACCTACTCTACCCAACCCTACCTACCCTACCCAACCCTACCTACCTACTCTACCCAACCCTACCTACCTACTCTACCCAACCCTACCTACCTACCCTACCCTACCCTTTTTTTTTTTTTTTTTTTTTTTGTTGCGAGGTGGAAAATCCGGAAACGGATGTCCTCCGCCTGGGGAGGGCGGAGGGGTCTGTCAGGCTCCAACTGACTAAAAACCACCCCGGTGTTCCCTCGCACACTTGCGTCTGGGGGCAGCGGGAACGAATGTGACTTCCGCTGCCCCGGACTAGTGCCGGCCCGCTCGACCAGTGCGGGCCTCGTCCCTGGGGGGAGTGAGGTGTGCTCCCCCCGTTACGTCTGTGAGAGGCGCGCGTGGAACACTACGCGCCACCGTCTCGGGTCCAGTGATATGGGGGGCGACGGATGTCCCCGAATCCGTCGCCCCTGGACCTGTTTAGGGGGGCCGGAAGAGGGCGTTATCCGCCCTCTGCCGACGCCCGGTGCGTCTGCTGCGGGATGGGAAGGCACTCGAGATCTCCCTCTCCCTCTCCGCAGCTTCCTTCTGCGACAAGACGGTTTCGCAGAAGGACACCACCGCGTCCCAGGACTCTGTGCTGTCGACCATCGCGTGAGCAACGGTCGGCAGCGACAGGTCTCCACCTATCTCTGACACGAGGGCACGGCGCGGCTCGTCCCACGCGGGACATTCTGCCAGCGTATGCCGCGCCGTATCCTCCGGACACTGGACGCAGTGATGGCACCGAGCGTCCGGCTCCCTGCTTATGCGACACAGGTACTTCCCGAAGCAACCATGCCCCGAGAGCACCTGCGTCGCCCGAAACGTCAGGGAGCCGTGCTTCCTCTCGAGCCAGTCGTCGAGTACTGGCCGGATCGCCTCGATTGTGTCGAGGCCGGCGGAGGGATGGTCAAGCCTCCTCCGCCATTCCGCCACCATGACCTGTCGGAGCTGAGACCGGTGCAGCGTGATCTGTCGCTGCACCAGCCTTTCGCCCCGATCCTTGGCGTCCTCGCGCCACTGATGTAGCGTCGCGAGGGCTTTCGCCTCCAGGTCCCACGGCGGGGATCCGGCCAGTACACAAGCCGCCTCGTAGGAGATCGTGCGATATCCCCGTATGACCCTGACGGCCATCGCTCTCTGCGGTTTGCGCAGAACTGCGATAGTGCGGGCCGTCAGGTCCGTCGCCCATACTGGGGCCCCGTAAAGGGCCATGGATCGCACGATCCCCACGTACAACCGCCTACAGGCGGACTCTACCCTACCCAACCCTACCTACCTACCCTACCCAACCTACCTAACTACCCTACCCAACCCTACCTACCCCTACCCTACCCTACCCTATTCCTTCATTTTTTCTGATATTATAATGTAGGTAGGTAAGGTTACCACGCTCAACTATCTCCGGGTAAACTATGTTCTCCTAGTACCTCAATCCCGACCACGCCACCCCGGACACGCTCGCCAAGAACATAACGCGCCAGGGCATCACCAACTCCACGCTCAACTATCTCCCGGTAAACTATGTTCTCCTAGTACCTCAATCCCGACCACGCCACCCCAGACACGCTCGCCAAGAACATAACGCACCAGGGCATCAATCATCAACTCCACGCTCAACTATCTCCTTGTAAGCTATGTTCTCCTAGTACCTCAATCCCGAACACGCCGCCCCAGACGCGCTTGCCAAGAGACCTTATATCAAACTGCGCCCCACAGTTTTTTTTTTCGGATAAAAAGTAGCCTATGTGTTAATCCAGGGTATAACCTATCTACATACCAAATTTCAACCAAATCGGTCCAGCCGTTTATGCGTGAAAGAGTAACAAACATCCACACATCCACACATCCATTCTCACAAACTTTCACATTTATAATATTATATATATATATATTATATATATATATTAATATTAATAATTAATATAAGTAGGATAAATATTTAGTGGGCTCCCATACAAAAAAGTGATTGTTTTGCTCATTTTTTTTATAAATAATGGTATGGAACTCTTCGTGCGCGAGTCCAACTCGCACTTTGCTGGTTTTTTATTTTAATTTTGGTGTACAACAAAATATATTCTATAATTATACACGGTGTAAATCACCTCATCACTAAGCCGTCAACCAAGCATTCTGTACCTGAAACTAAGTAACTTTACGCAAAAATTATTGCTGGGAAACGACTTTTTTTTGGGGGGTGTAAAATCATGTTTTGTGGTAGAACTCAATGTAACGCACTCAAAACATTGTGCTGATGGATGGATTGAATAGTACGGGGGTCGTGGAGGTGTTTAAAGTAAAAATCTTACATTAAAAACTTGTATTTAAAAAAATAGGTACTTGTCAAAAAGTTGGAACTTTGACCCCTAATATCTCCGTAACTAGAAGGTTCCCAGGTATGGTGTAGAACAAAAAAATGATCGCAATGACAGGGAGAACCAGTGCCTATCGGCTTCGTTAAGAGGTATTTTACACCCTTTATTCTATTCTAAGTATATTCTTGCTACGGCGTAGCACACACCGATATTGCTACGCAGACGTAGCTTACATACAACTCGATTTGCTACAACATGTTTGTATAAGATTTTTTTTTTCTCCTCCTTTTTTGTAAATATTACATAACATCACATCATTCCCTCTCATAGAGAGGAGGCCTGCGTCCCAGCAGTGGGAACAATATATGCTGATGATGATGATGATGACAACATCACGCCTGTGTTCCCCGAAGGGTTAGGCAGAGGTGAACCTAATAGTGCACTCACGTTTCGCCAGTTATGTTTAAGTACCATGTTATTGTAAATATTACTATGGAAAATTGTAACGTTAGTTTAAACATAACATTGCAGGCTACAACCAGATTATCGTCAACCCCGGAAACTCCGCAAAAGACGTGATGACTCAAAAGATCTTTCTAAAAGATAACGGTATCTTTCCTCAGAATCTAAATTAGGAGCTCCTTCCTAAACTTTTGCGACATGTTCAAGTTTACGCGGTAAAGAAAAGTAAAAAAGACATTAAGGACTGGTGACGAGTTAGTCACGTAGACGCTACGTAGAGGGTACGTAGACGCTACGCAGACGCTACGTATAGTATACGTAATGATATTTGTTTGAAACCGAAACCTTGTTTTATAGCAGTTACTTGAACTTTGTGATGTAATATAATACGGTTTTTATGATCTTCGTTTTTATTATTGAGGATATCTGTGGATTGTCTTTATTTATTTAAGAGGAGTTGTTATAGCGTGGTTTAATAATAACAGCTGCTTGGATTGATCATCAGGTTAAACTGCGCTTGCCTAGGTTAGTCCGTAGATGGATGACCACCAATTACAAAACGAGTCCACTCATACTTAAGTGCCAATGCTGTAACATAGAAAAATTGTAAAGCCAAATGATTTTAAAAGAGTAACCATGGAGTTTCTTGCCGGTTCTTCTCCATAGGAAACGATCAACCCGAACCGAGCACCTTTTTGTCGACGTTTTACAAGTGCCCATGTAGGCCTATGTGAAATTATTTTTTTTTTTTTTTTTTTGAGTTTCCTCCGTGCCTCGGAATGCACTTTAGGCAGTCCTGGCTGTCATTTGTAGATCTTTGACAGTTGTTAAAGGTAGTTAGTTGGGTAGCCTGAAAGCCAGTCTTACCAAGGGGTGTCGTATTTACCCAGTAGGTACTAACTGCGTTGTGGATGTCAGATAGGTAGTTGCTCCATGTAAAATACTGGTATTCAGCTGCATCTTCCTAGATTGGACGCTGGCTCCAAGAGCTTATTAAAGAATTCAATAGCTGGTTGATAGCCTTGGACAGATCCCTTAAACCTCAGACGGAGTTGCAGGAAAAACAGGATAGGAAGTGAAACATCGTTTGTGATGGGGTTCCGCAGTCGCATTTGAATATCCCCAAACCCACCCCACCCTCTCTAAGAATTACCTATTTCCAAGAATCACCTTAATGAATACAAGGTGTTGTTTTGCATCCTTGTGAAATTCAAGGAGGTAACTTTGCTAATGAGTCTCGACCCGAATCCAAAATAAACTTAATTCTTATTAACTGAAATCGGTAAGTTTGAACCACCCGTGTTTTAAACGCGGCCCGTCTGATCTTCGCCCTATAACCGCGCTTTCACATGTGTGAAATTTACATGTATTATTGAATAGACGTTTGAGATTGTTTGTATGTACTCGTACAAACGATCTCAAACATCTGTTCAATGATTTCTTATTCCCTAAACCACGTTAAAGGGGTTATTCTGTAATACTGACAAACTTAAACAACCAAAATAATTGGTATTAATTAAGAATTAACGAGGTACCGGAATTTTGTGACAACCACCTGAATTTTGACGAGGATGCATAACAATAACACCTTGTATATCGGCCTGGCCCGTTTGATGGAATTCTCGCTACCTTCAGCTAGGTCCAATGATGTTTTCATTTAATCCTAACCTTAATAAAAAAACCATACTCCATACTAATATTATAAATGCGAAAGTCACTCTGTTTGTTTGTTTGTTTGTATGTTTGTTTGTTTGTTACCTTTTCACGACTAAACGGCTGATCGGATCTTAATGAAATTTGGCAAGAAGATCGATTTCAACCTGGGGAAGGACATAGGCTATATATCTTCACGTTACGGCCAATAGGAGCGGAGCAGCAATGAAAAATGTTGTGAAAACGGGGAAAATGTGACGCAGACGAAGTTGCGCGGGACAGCTAGTAAAAAATAAATTGAGAAACACGGTTTTCCAACCCGTGTCCTGTAAATAAGCGTTAATTGTCAAGTCATTGCGACCTCTTTCACATTTTCATTAAAAAATACAAAGGTGACATTTTCTAAGTATTTTTATAGAAGACAAAATTAAAAGCTAATTAACTGAATGACTTGGTAATTTATATTTACGCTCGGGTTTTTTGCTGTTATAGATTTAAAATTCCAAGAATACGTAGGTTTTACGTCGGAAATAAACTAAGTATGACGGAAGGATTTCTAGGAGAAAACTAGCAAAACCGGGTATTTGAATAAAGCTTTTTCATACCCTTTTAACTTTTTCTAAGAAAACTATTTTTTGTTGAAAAATATCCTACTGAATCAAGTTATGAAAATCTCTAAGTTTTTTTTTCTGTTAGCTATAAAGCAATGCAAATAAATCCTTTGTAAAACCGGAATCCTAAATCCACAACTAAGTAAAACAACAAAAAAGCTAAAAGAAAAACGCTAAAAGGTCTACGAAATTAGGCCTAGCTTCTAACGGAAATAAATAAACGAGAAAAAAACCCTTTACTTGAAGAACCTTTTACAAGAAATTCTTCAAAACAAAACATTCTAAAGTAACGAAATACTGAGGCTAATTTATCAAAAAGGAAGCTTTAAGTCTTGGGTAATTTATTTACAGAGATTTTTCGTTTTATTTTGGACTAGTCTTGCTAAAAGAAATCTTGTTAACAGCCCATCTTGAGGCTCAAACTCTGTTACTGGCACCGTTATTATTTGCAAAAATATGTAATTACGGCGGATATGAAAGCGGTGGAATAAAGGCGATGGCTTAGGAAAGTGAATGAGCGATTTCCTTTAATTGCTGCTCCAAGCTTTGCTCATTTCATCATTCTCCTGCTCTTATCCCAATTTATTTGGGGTCGGCGCAGCATGCCTTCTTGCTCCATGCTATTGATGAATGATTTTTATTTTGCAAATAGGTTTTTACAAACACTTTTACACGTATTTTTTTTAAAACTAGATGTGGCTGGTGTTCGTGTTTCGTACCTGACTACTCTGGAAGAAACAGCCGAAACAAACTCAGAGGTTCTCTGTTAACTTGTTACTCTTTTAAAGTCCAGACATTGCTCAATTTACATGAGGACTATGCAGATTAGTGTCTGAGATGGTCTTTTGAAGAAAGAACCACACAGATTTGAGTGGACCTGTCCAGTCAGTGCAAGCATTTGTCAGTTATCGTGTAGCTCGACTTATAACTCAAGGAGCTCAACGAATATTATTCGTCATCTCAGCAGTCACCTCATTATTAGTCACATTATCCTTCGCACAGTCCATCTCTGGTTTCTTTGGTCTTCCTCTACTTTTAAGCTTTGCTCAAAGTGGATTGCATAATTAATTTTGCTTGGTTCTTGAGATGTTCGAGGACATCTCCAAAGCTTTACTCTCCACTACTAAGGCCCACTACAATGTGGGGTTTTGTAACGCTTAATTGGGACTACAGAATTATGGTGAATCGGTTGATGGATCCTACGAGTTTGCCAGCAGAAATCATTGGGTGCAAGTGCTGATCAACTTCTTGAGATAGAGGGTTTTTCGTGATGAATTCTTTATTTAATAAATAGCCCCAAAGGAAGTGGCCATAGCGAAGCCCCGAAACTATGACCGAAAATGAGGTTACTTTATAGCTGATAAAAAGAAAATATTCAGACATGTCTTAGTGATCACAGACCTGATTGAGGCTCTCTGAATATTAACTTCAAGCTGAAGCGAACCCGTTTTTGAAGTCTACTCTATGCTTAAAACTATGCTAGAATCTGAAGTTTTTTAGACAGACCGAAGAACCGATTTGCGGTCGTGGAAATCTAGTGCTGCGTAGTACTTAGTTGTTTCCACGACAGCGAATCGGTTATATCTGACCACACTTAAGGCTCCAGTTGAATTGACTCGCATAAGTTAATCGCCTGTTTCTTTTTTTTAAATCATCAAATAAGTTGCACCGCTCCGCTCATCGCTACGCCTATGACCTCAGTCCACAACCTTCACACTCTGTTACAGACCACCAATTTGCGAAAAAAAAAAGATTTATTTGCGGAAAAAATATTTTTCAGTTAATAACGTACTTTCTTGTAAATTATAACGTTTTCCTTACATTATATACGGCTTTCTTATTCAGTTATATATTTGAATAGATTCAGGGAGATCGATTGAGTTCATTGGCTCTTGACAGAATTGTGAAAGGAATTTATGAATTCATTCGTTTTTGAGAGCATGGAGTAAAAATGAACATAAAAGGGGTATTGAATTTGATAGCATGCATGAATGGAGTGAAAGGGATTTCTATTCTTATAGTATGCTATACTGATTCATGGATTAAAGATTGACTCGCATTTTTATCCATAGGTTACACAAATAACAAAAACTAGACAGTTCGTTTAAATCAAATTTATTGAAGAATCATAATAGATACAATTCATCTAAAAAGTTTACTGCAGAGCACGCTTAAAGATTTTTTTAGGCTTCTGACTCTTCTGAATCTTCTTTCTTCCACTCTTTTCTCCTTTCTTATGGTGTTTTTCAATGGTTTCTTCAATCCATGGCTTAACGGCAGAGATCTTAGTATAGACACCTGGAACTACTCCACAACCGGCTCCGAAGGAGGTTATTCCTAATTGCACGTTGTTCCAAGTTAAGGGACCACCACTGTCGCCCTGGAAATAAAAAATAATTAAACATCTGCTTACCTTGCTTCAAATCAGTGGGCCTTCGTGCTAGGCCGACTGCATAACATAATCACGCCTGTAATCCCCGAAGGGTTAGGCAGAGATGTACCTATTAGTACACCCACATTTTGCCAGTTATGTTTTTAGGGGGTTTGAGGAACAGGGTGTAAAGCTCCTCATGGAGTAGTAAAAGGAGGATCCTCCGACCAGACAGGTGTTATGTCTTGTGGGCAACTGCCCGACAGTTGTTTTCGGGTTTCTCTATATACTTTTAAGTCGATGTAAACTTTGCTTGCGACTTGTAGCAAATTGATGTTAGTTCTTCCGTCGTGTCATAGATGGCGCTGTAGTACTTTTTGTAGTAAGTTGCTTTTCAACGTCGCTACATGTTTAAGTCCTATGTAATAGGGGCGAACCTATTGCCACCAACCGGGCATACATCCAGACTCCGTGGCTGCTACTGAGAAATTCTTGATGGGAAAACTCGATAGCTTTTTGCTCGACCTGGGAATCGAACCGAGGACCTTAATGCTCAGCAGTTGCGCTTATGACCACTAGACCAACAAGGCTGGATTCACCTGCGAAGCATCCAATCTCCAACAAACTGGTTTATGATTTAGCTGTGCCTTTTTTGTGGAATGGGGTTAAGGTATTACACAAAAAACGACAGGCAATCTTAGACTTTACGGCTACAGCAAGCAATCAATAAATAACATCAAAGTTTGCTAAGGTACTGAAACCGGTGAAATATTCATGCCTCTTCCTAGTTTGTTAAAGCATTTTATTGCTCCACATTTTTATTATGACCTTGATTTATTCGCTGAGGGATATTGTCATTATGGAAAGCAGAGATTTATTGAAGACTGGATAGAAGATCATTTATTTATTTAAACTTCAAGTACATTGGTGGTAAATAGGTGGACTTAATGCCACAAGGCATTCTCTACCAGTCAACCTTTGGGTCAAATAGGACAGCATTGTGGTAGAGTACAAAAATAAATAAATAATAAAAATAACATTTAGCTAACATAAACTGATATACACAAATAGGTACATACTATTACATATATATACTGATCAAATAAACTAATATATATTATAATACATACATACAAATAATCCCTAATACAAGAAACCTTACAATAATTACTAAGACTGACAGAATAGGTTTAGGTTGGCAAATTAGTCTGACTTTAAATAGCACTTCCGAACTGCTCTTTTGAAAGCCATTTCGCTTTCAGTTTTTTCTAATGCCAAGGGGTAGCGCGTTCCAGAGTTTTATTGTTGAGACAGCGTAAGAAGTGGACATAAAACCAGTACGGTGTGCCATCATCTGCCTAGACCTTTCCTAACTTTGTTGGGGTCGGCTTCCATCTAACCAGATGCAGCTTAATGCCAGTGTTTTGCATGAAACGACTGCCTATCTTACCTCCGCATCCCAGTTCGAACTGGGTAGTACGATACCCCTTGGTATAAAACATAAGGATGATTTATCGAAATAGTTCTTGGTTGGATTTGGGAAGCCGGACTGGGAAATGTGGGATGTCTTAGTCCTGCAGTGAATGTCTCTCGGCTGATGGAATAGTGCTTACCATACAGGAATCCTTCCCGCTTCCCCCGGCACACAGCATCCGGCGTGTGATCTTTGCTTGTTTGCCGTAGTACACCTGACAGTGACGTCTCGGAATGTACGGGACTTTTACTTGTTGGAGGTCGTTAACGATAGTACCAGTAGGCTGGAAAAACAAAAAGGTAAATAAACAATAAAAAATAACCATCTCACCACACTAGGAATTTAACCTGTATCGTGGGTGCGTTTACAAAAATTTAAACTCATATACACAAACAGCCCGTAACAACTACTTGAAGGCTTTACAAAAATTTGTTCCGTGCGGGAATCGAACCCACAACATGAAGCGTAGCAGCCAATCGCTCAACCACTGCGCTAACCGTGCCGTCAAAACACAACACACATTCAACATTCGATGAAATGTCCGGTATTACACAAGGTGTTCTTTTGCATCGTCGTCAAATTCAAGGAGGTAACTATGCTAATGATTCTCATCCCGAATCATATTTTTATTGTTTTTCTTATTTACGAAAATCGGTAAGTGCGAACCACCCGTGTTTTAAACGTGGCCCGTCTGATCCTCACCCTATAACCGCGCTTTTATACCTACAAACAATCTCAAAAGTTTATTCGATAATATCTTATTCCCTAAACCATGTTAAGGGGTTTATTCTGAAATACTGACAAACTTAAGCAACCAAAAAAATCAGCGATTATTAATAATTAACTAGGTACCGTAATTTTAATTGTTTTTTTATGTCTTTTGTGACATCCTTTTGAATTTTGACGAGGATGCAAAACATCACCTTGTATGTGGCTGTAGATGTGTCACATCGGTCACAGAAAGAGATCGTACAGTACGCAATGAACTATAGCTGGAACTAACTCCGCCATACTGTTTTATATTTTTTTAAATTAAATACCAAGGTATTAGGTATTGAGGAGGACGTTGAAGAAGCACATTTTTATTAAAAATCAAAATGTCAACCTTTGGGAAACTTTATCATTTAATATTATTATTTATCATATATTCTCTTTTCACAAATTAAATTAATGTTAATGTATTAAAAAAAAACTCAGCTGTAATCCACCTTTGTTAGAGACTGGTTCCTGATGTATGTTTTTGGGAAAAATCTGAGTAACTGGTCTCCAGGCCCCTTCCACAGCTAGAATTAGCTTTTACAGAGATACCATGAGAGACTAGGAGTTTAACCAAAAGCACTATAAGTCAAAGTCAAAAGTCAAAGTCAAATTTTTATTGCGAAATAAGTGTACAATGTTGGTGTTATTTTATGTTGTTACTTAAGACTTAGCAGCCTTTTACAAGCATGGCAATTTTCATTCAATGCAATTAGCATGCAATAAATATTATTATTAATTAATTATTTCCTTTAGATCAGTACAATTAAATTAAAGTCCCTTACATAGTGTCTCATGTCACATTAAGGGCCCATACTGCACTTTAACTGTAGTGGACTTCCAACATGAAAGCCTTACTTAAATCCTTTACAGAAAAGAAATCAAGACAAATGATTTCTGTTTCTCTCTGTCCATTTCAAGACAGATTTCTGTTATACTTTAACACTTTAATGTATAAAGATTCTGTTCCATTTCAAATTCAGGTTTTAAAATTATTCCATTCCTTTTCTTATCTTCGTAATAAATTCTTAGTCTTTTTTTCAATGGAAAAAACCCTGTTACACCCTCTCGAATCTAATAAGAGTCTAATATTATTCATCGTCACTTGCGATATTAAATGGCGTGACAGCTCTTAATATTTCAGATCCGTCATTTTAATATTTAGGTATCGTGTCGCTTTTAATGCTACTATTAATTTCTGTCTAGACTTAAGCGTCAATATCTACTAATCTTGATTTATTACAAGCCTCTTCAATGATTTCACTCGGATCGGTCAGCTCAATTTCTGTTCTAACATCAATGTCTCTTGCTATTACTTTATTTTCTTTGTTATTCAATTCTTTTGCGTAGACAAGATTAATAGCTTGTGAAGATTTATTATTTTGTTTTGGCAGTGTGATTTAATATAATATAAACAGTGGGTGTGGATTCAAAAACGCATGTTTTATAACTTACCAAACAACGTTCGTTCAATTTTAAATTTCTTTAATGAATTGTACCTTTCTGGGCACTTAAGCTTGTGTTTAGCAATGATACACAAACTTGCGCCTTTTCCCATAGACATGACCCCTATAAGATAAAGCATGAATCCCTGCCCACTTATGGCAGAAATTACACAATGGTCAATGACTTGCTACGGTCATGTTTCTTTTGTTAATAATTCATTTCTATAGGTACTTACTTGCGTGAGGAGCTCATGGCTAAATAATAACAGCCGCCCGGGTCGATCTTTAAGGTTAAGCCGTGCTTGCCGAGGTTGGTCCGCGGATGGGTGACCATAATTACATACCAAGTTTCCTCCCTGCCTCGGAAAGCACGTTAAGCCGTTGGTCCCAGCTGTCATTTGTAGATCTTTGACAGTCGTTACAAGTAGTCAGAAGCCAAAAAGTCTGACATCCAGTCTTACCAATGGGTATCGTATTACCTAGTTACTGGGTTGTGGAGGTCAGATAGGCAGTCGCTTCATGTAAAATACTGGTACTCAGCTGCATCCGGTTAAACTGGAAGCCGACCCCAAGATAGTTTGGGAAAAGGCTAGGCAGATGATGAGGTACTTACTTGCGTGTATCCCCAGCCGGTTGTATTAAGGTGCAAGCCCTTCTTCAACTTAACGACATTACCAGTCAACAGGACTTTGGCCACTTTCGGTCCAAAACTCAAGGATTCATTCAATTTAAGGATGCAAACATCGTAGTCATTGGTTACATTAGAATACAATTCATGTGTTATAATTTTTTCAACGTCGTATAGCTTCCCCCCTTTGTTAACCTTGTCTGTGCCAACAAGGACTTTGAACTCCCTGTTCCTGAAAATAAAGTTGAGAGTCATTTGGGAGTTTCTTTTATATGACGCAATACAATCGTAAACACAGAAGGGAATATATATTGAAAGCCCTTGTAAGGAAAATTGAATATTGGATGTTGACTTATCCCTTCATAGGGATTTTTTTATGTGAGAGATCTTTGAAGTCTGAAACAATGTTGAATGGTATTTCTGGTTATAATATTACGTATTGATTCGAGATACTTAAATGTCGAAACTGATCAGCACATGTAAACCGCGTTAAAGTGTCAACATTCCAAAATAATTATGACATTGACAGTTTTTGAACGCAATTTAAATTAATAGACTAAAGTTTGAATAGTGACACCGGCCTTAAGTATTTGGATGTAAGCTCACAATCGCACAATCAGTCAGTCAATCGCCGGAATTTTGTGTCAAAAAAATAATCAGTAATATATCCCATTCAAGAAAAACATTTATCGCTAATCAAATCAGCCATTCAACTTCCAAAAATGATTATAAAAGGATACATAACATTTATAACATCACGCTTGTTACCCCCGAAGCGTCAGACAGAGGTTTACCTATCCAGTAACTACTGATCCGATTTGAAAAAACCTTCCAGTGTTAGATAGCCCATTTATCGGAGAAGGATACAGGCTATATATCATTAAGCTACGACCATAGGAGCGGAGCAGCAATGTAAAATGTTACGACAAAGTGTTTACATGACGCCAGGGCTTTAAATAACGGTAAAATTTTCGTAACGTTACCTTCATTTTCCAGTGTTACCGTTAATATTAAAATAACATTAATAGATTTAACGTTATTTTTGCAAATTTTAATCGTTAATTTTTGTAACCGTTAAATGCAACAAACCTTGCGAACGCCACATTTCGTGGGTCGCTAGGTCGTGGTTGAGGGAGTCAGTATACGGTTAGCAACTTAGCATCTCCCATACCACACACAACCTTGATTGTGACTGGGTTTTAGCTAAATTAACGGTAAAGTAACGTTATTATCGTATTTAAGGTTAATTGTATTTAACGTTAAATTACTGGTAATGTTATCAATTAACGTTATATTTTTGTAAAGTTAATAAGGTATCACATTGGAATTAACGTTATGTAACGGATATTATTTTGTTAGTTGGTAACGTTAACAAGCCCTGCATGACGCAGACGAAGTTGCGCGGGACAGCTAGTGAGCAAATAAATTGCTGAAGTGACTACTATATATTATTGATATTAAATGACATCCTATTATTATATGTATTCCTAAAGGTTACAGGGGTCGTAACCTTGAGGACTACAAAATATAAAAAGATGTCATTTTAAAATGAAAAGTAGGTACTGGAAAACGAGGTACGTGATGGGCATTTTTTAGGGATAATCCTCGATTTTCTTAGCCTACTTTCAAAAATGAATGCTCGAATTGGAAATTTGTAAAGGTTAATCAGTCCCAATTCATCGTAAATTTTTGTCTATTCAGCTTACAATCAGTATAATCAATGAAGGCGTTTTTGCACCTTAATATTGCTGGTCCTATTTTACAAGTCAATGTTAAGCTCAACGCACAAATAACGAAGCCGAAAGACACTCCTGCTCTATGTTGTATTAAATTTAAATTGCATGACTAATTGCCTTTTTTTTAATTTATCTTTAATGTTAATTTGTTGATTTATTTACATTATTATTCTTTGTATTTTTATTTTTTGTAATCTTATTGTCTTTTGACCAAATTTGTACACCAGCCATGGTCAAACATGTTGAGCCAAAGAAGACCTTCTAACACCTATGTATAATAAGCATCAATACTATTTATATTATTCACACATGTTTTTGCAAATAAGTGAATCTTTATCTTTATCTCCCGACATTAAATGCGATATTTTTTTTTATTTTACACCATACCTGGGTACCTTCTTGTTATGGAGATATTGGGGTCGAAGTATTTTTTTTTAATACTTGTTTTTAATGTTATTATAAACTTTATTTTAAACTAGCTGTCCCGCGCAACTTCGTCTGCGTCAATTTTTTCCCGTTTTCGCAACATTTTTCATTGCAGCTCCGCTCTTATTGGTTATAGCGTGATGATATATAGCCTATGTCCTTTCCTAGATTGAAATCTATCTTCTTGCCAAATTTCATTAAGATCCGATCAGCCGTTTAGTCGTGAAAAGGTAACAAACAAACAAACATACAAACAAACGAACAAACAAACAGAGTGACATTCGCATTTATAATATTAGTACGGATACCTCTACAACCCCCTTACTATTCAATATATCAATCAGCACAATGTTTTGAGTTTTACATTGAGTCATACCGCAAAACACATTTTTCACACCAAAAAAAAAGACGTTTTTTACTTCGTCTTATTCGTTTACTTAGTTAGTTCTACAGAATGCTTGGTTGACGGCTTCGCGAAGGCTCCGTTTACACGTTGCAAAGTTCCGTAGAAAGATCCCGCACGGAATGAGAAGTCGAAAATGAAGACAGTGTTGACACCTGTGCGTTCGTCTTTGTTCCGAATTTGCTTTTTTTTTTTTTGATAAGTTTAGTTGGTCACTGGGTTGAACTCAAGACAATGTTTATGTTCTTTCTTTCTCCAAATTAGCTTACTGGTATTATATAACCTCACGCGTAGTTTTCTTTTAAACTTTTTTTTTTTTTTATTCGTCTGTATGCACGTGTAAGCGGGCACGCCCTTTATGTTTTTGTAGGAGGCTTTATTTATTCTTGAGTATATTTTTTAATATTTATTATTATTGGTGTGTGCTAGCTGACATGTGACATTAATTTGATATAATGGATTCCTTGTTTATATAAACTTGAACACTTTTGTATAGAATCTGGTTCTTCTAACCTAACAGACAGATGTGTTGCTGGGGAGTTTGTTCCGCCACTTCTTCTTCCCAGCTAAAACACTAGGAAGTGGCGAAGGGCGGGCGTTTTGGGGGACTGTCTCTTGTAATTTTGACGTTCAAAAAATGCTGATTATCAGCCTAGTTTGAATAAATGACTTTTGATTTTGATTTTTTTCTACTTTATTAGGTGAAGAAAATGAAGGTCAGCGGTGTGATTCTGTAAGACCTCACTTAGAACTTCGAATATGAATCCGCTGTGAGTTTCTTGATTGGCATTCTAAAAACCCAGTTGATAATTCGATTTTACACTAGCGCCACCACTACGAGCGTGTCAGCGAGTTGAACTCGATTAACAGGGAGATTTTGACAGATAAAGTATGAGATGACGTAAGAAGTGGCATTCTGTAAGGTAATTCCCTTGGCTACAAAATCAAGGTCATTTTGAACCTTACGCGAAGTGACAGTGGATAGCGATGTGAGATGTGAGTTGTCGTCTGAATGTTACAGAATCGACCTACAGAGACGGCTGATAAATTGTACAAGAAAAATAAATGAAAGTAAACATTCATAAACAGGACACTGATGTAATAAGAGCAAAAATATCGGAATGATTACTCAAAGAGAATATAAAAGGGGCAAAACAATATTATTACTTTCAGAGTGAATTCTTCTGCCATTTGGTAAATCAAAAGAAATGGATCCTTGCTTCGTTAGAAGTATATTCTTGTGATATTTGATATTGTTTTCTATCATGATTTCTTAGTAATGTGTTTGGACCTCTATAATGTTTAGTAAAAAGAATTGAAAATAAAGAAAAACGTTATTTTTTGTGTGAAAATAATGATATATCTTGTAGAATGGTGGTCAGCTACGATAGTCCAGAATAAAAATATGGTTGCACTAGGTATGTTGGATTTATTTAGGTTAGAGATTATCACTACAAATTTCTTGACCTGACGCGGCGGCGTTAGTGTTGGTTACTATGACGTCTTAAATCATTTTTTTTCATTCTTATTCTAGAGTGTGAAAGAGATGGCGCCAGGCATCCTGTATAGCTCCGTCTCTTTCCCACACTGGAATAAGAGTAAAACAACACTGCTCAAGACGTCAAGGTAGGCCAGTATGAACATGAAAAACATTTACATAGACTGTCAAAATCATTACCCTTCCTTTTGGCTTTGCCATAGTCGGTTAAAAATGTAACACGGACGAAATAAAAGGAGTAAATGTAAATAGCAGAGCGGGCCGGTCGGTAGTTTTTGCCAAAAAAATTGTGATAAACATCTATAAAAATAAATAAAATTGAAGTGTCTCTTTTGAATTTAAAAATGAGATTTTAGCTTTTTTTTAATGCATGAAAGTAGGTACCTGTATACGGTACTTATAACAAAAATACATTTATTTTTGTCTGTCGGTTTATTTCGGCTAATCTTCGAAACGTTTGGTCCGATTTTGACGGGACTTATTAGACGTATTACTGGCTGATAGCTGATGGAAGAAGGAATATTACAGCTACTTTTGTGTAAGAAAAAATATTAGGGTTCCTTGAAATATAAAACCCATGAAATTGTTAACAAAATCAGATTCAAATAAGGAAAAAATATTTTATAATTATTTCACACGGACGAATTTTTTATAAAATTTCGCGAGCAACAAACAGCTTCTATGAAAGACAGATGCATGTACTGAATGTTTATTAAGTATTATTTATGTGTTCAGAACCGTTTTTCGTATGTACATGAATAAAAGCATTATTCTCATAGGCACAGATTTAATTTTAATTATACAAAAAGTTACCCCTATAAACTAGCCGAATTTCGTAACTTTTTCACAGTTAATTGCTCTGTAAAAAGTTATTTCATCCGGCAAAATATTCCATCAATTAGGGCAAAATGTAAACGATTTTTGAATGCATTGCATACATTTTTTAATATTTTTAAGTTTTGCGATGTAGTTTCGTGAAAAAACCGTATTTTTAATTTCGTTGTTCTTTGAATTTTATTTCGAGCGTCAGATGCTGGTGGGCTATACAATTTATTGTACTTTTAAATGTTTTTTTTTTTTTGTAATAAATAAAAAGAAATGAAAAGATTACGTAAGAAAATGATTAAAAGAAATAATAAAGTTACTTACGGCACAATACAATGAGCAGCTGTTAAGATAAATCTGTCATGTATGATCGATCCGCCACACCAATGATAGGTCCCATTGAGCCGGAGTGACGCTATGAAAGGCACTTGTTCGATGGATATCTTGTGCCCGCCAATAATGCCGACGTTGTTGTCATAATGTTTCTTCTCTTCTGGTAAAATAAACATAAATTGAATTAAATTTTAAGATTTATGGAGATTAACAAAATTATGGAACTGAAACACAAGCTAGAAACAATCATGAGATGTTTATGAAATCTTTAAAAAAATATTCTGAAAATGTATGGAGCAATGATGGCTTTACCAACCCGCACTGGGCTCGCGTGGTGGATTACAGCCCACTCCCTCTCATAGAGAGGAGGCCTGTGTCCCAGCAGTGGGAACATTATCTAGGCTGATGATGATGAATGGTGGTTTTTTGTTGTTCTGTGACCATACATGTAGGAGAAACTCATCGTAAACATCTTTTTCTCCTGCCCTTATCGCAATTATTTAGGGTCGGCGCAGCCGCTTGCCTTCACGCAACCTTCCATCGTTTTTTTGGTCTTCCTTTGCTCTTGTACCCATCCATCTTCATACTCAAAACTATCCTCACACCATATCCCTTAGGCTTATGTTTAACATAACACCAGATAAAGTAAATATAACCTTAAAAAACATTTTTATACTGCCTAAAATAGTAAATGATCACCAGAAATAGTAAATGATCACCAGAAATAGTAAATGATCATCAGAATTAAAAACCTGAAAATCACAGCTCCGAACTAAGGCGTAGTCGACGGAGCCCCGCTACGCGGGGCTCCTATTTCTCTCTGCAGGGTTTAAAGTAACCGAGTAAAAGTGTCCGAGTCGGGGTGCCCAATATCCCGAGCTCGCTTTGCTCGCACTTGCTTCCTAAGTTCTTCTTGCCACAAAATTTGGTGATCATTTACTATATTTGGTGATCATTTACTATATTTGGTCTTTGAATACAATTTTTTTGGTGTTTAGTATTTTTTTTTGGGTAACGTAGCTTAGGATCTCAAAGTATTTTTTGGTGCTCATTATATTTTAATCCCTTTCCCTTATGTAGGACGTGTGGGAGAAACTACCGTAATAAAATAAATTTTGTCTGGGGTTTTAGCTCAAAATTCAGGCCGATACTATCCCTAGCGTGATTAAAAAAATAAGAAAAACACTACGAACTTAGTATCATAGGAATATAATTGTTAACTCGAGGAGCTTAGTCGAGAAGTTAACAAACACTATAATCATAAGAAAACAGTTGAAGCAGGAAATAACAATTCCACAAATGAAACTGCATTACATAATATCAAAATTAAAGCTTGCAATCGCAAAGCGAATGAGAAATCCAAGTTGTCTGCAATAGCTCTGAAAAATTGGCTCAGAACCAAAACTTACTTGATCTTAGTTTACCCCACTTTCATACAAAGTAGAATATAGGAGAACAATCTGCTTTTTGTAGCTGTATGCAGTAATATAGCAACAAAGCAGCTGCTTTCTTTAAAATGTGTTTCAAAGAAAGGAACAATATTGTGATTGCCTGAGTAGAGAAAGACCAAAGAAACGATGGATGGATTGCGTTAAGGATGATTTGGCAAAAAAAGAAGTGTCTGATGAGATGACGAGTAATAGAGAAGTATGGATGAAGAAGACATGCTGCGCCGACCCCAAATAAATTGGGAAAAGGACTGTGCATTTGGAATTTGGT
Organism: Cerastis leucographa; assembly: GCA_963082945.1. Lineage (NCBI taxonomy): Eukaryota > Metazoa > Arthropoda > Insecta > Lepidoptera > Noctuidae > Cerastis > Cerastis leucographa. Next base: position 12,791,513 of record OY720365.1, on the reverse strand, counting down.
TTTAAATTGACCTTTATGAAGAACCAGCTTAAAATTAAATGCTTGCATTTTGGTAATCCTTATTTGACATCGATTTTATTAATAGGCAATTTAAAGGTAGAGATTTAAAAAAAACTCAAATTTGATCATCATCAGCCTGTAATGTTCCCACTGCTGGGAAACAGGTCTCCTCTCTATGAGAGGGAGTGGGCTATAATCTACCACGCGGGCCCAGTGCGGGTTGGTAGATGTCACATGTCTTCGAATTTTTAGTTGTAGGACATGCCGGTTTCCTCACGATGTTCTCCTTCACCGTTTTTGAGGGCAACTTTGATCATTTGAGGGCAATTAATTGGTAAATATTTAAAAAAAAAAGGTTAAGGGGTAAAGCTATAGAAGACCGAATAGTAAATACAATATTGAAAACTTACTTTTCACCTTCTTAAGACCATGGGCACAGCTTATAAGAACTATGAGCAACAAAACTCGTATAGAAATCATGATGAAAAAATCAAAATGACCGACATAAAAGTGATTGTACCTATATTTATAAAAGCTTTATCTAAAAGGAAAATTATTTATAAAAATACATATTATCAAAAAAATACTGGTTTGTTACTGAAAAGTATAGATAGATAAAAAGGAAGTAGGACTTTAGCGTATAAAAGCGACTGAGGATTTAAAAAAAAAATCCACAAGGCTTGCAGTACTTTTTCAGTGGTTTGTGTCAATTTATCACATTTTTTATTTTTTCAGCATTGAATGTAATTTTTCTTAGACCCTCTGGTGGGAACTCTCTGCCAATTCATATTTAGTACTACTAGCGAACAGCCTAAGCTTCGCTGGAAGCCAGCCAATCCTACCTTTCAAGCTGGAACGAACGACACTCGTGCACGGTCACAAAATTTCATTGAAATCGGTTGGGTGGTTTCGGAAATTAGCTTTCACGAGCATAGTGACCAAGATAATGTTTAGTATAGGAATAATAATCATTAGCCTATAATGTTCCCACTGCTGGGACACAGGCCTCTGTATGAGAGGGAGTGGGCTGTAATCCACCACGCGGGCCCAGTGCGGGTTGGTAGATGTAACATGTCTTTGATTTTTTAGTTCTAGGACATGCCGGTTTCCTCACGATGTTTTCCTTGACCGTTTTGAGAGAAACGGTGATGAAATAAATTACACAAAGTAAAGCGCCTGCCTTGGTTCGAACCCACAGCTTACTGCTCGTAACTTGGGACTGCCACCACTGGCCCACAACACAATTTAGGAATAATCAACTTAAATAATATCAGAATGTTGGGATGCAAAAGAGATGAATGAAGCGCAAATGCACGTGGCAGAGATGAGAATGTTAAGGGGGACGTGTGGTGTTACGCGAATGGATATGGTCAGAAAAGTGTGCATAAGAGCAAGTTTTAAGGTGGTGCCAGTGGCTGAAAGTTGCGTGGTAGTCGGTTGGCTTATTATTATTTATTTATCAAAAACAAGGTTAATACAAATGTTTACTTAAGAACTATGCCCTACAAAATCATTTGTCTGTGAGAATGGGACAAACGGTATATTTTTAAAGAATATGTTAATAGTGCGGACACTTAATTGAGACTTATATTACTTTTAACTAACTAATTTATGTGATGCGGTGTAATGAGGAAAACGTCATGAGGAGAGTTTTAAGGATGAATGTCGATAGTAACAAGAGTAGAAGAAGACCAAAGAAATGATAGATGGACTGTGCGAAGGATGATATGGCTTGAAAAGAGGTGTCTGACGAAATTACGCTACATAAATTCGGTTAAGGACAAGATAATTATGATAGTTTATCATTTAAAAGAAGATAATTCATCAAGAGAGGTGTAAGATGTAAACGGGGTAACGTATTAACAAAAAATAACCTACTTCCAGTGGAAAATTACTTTACTTCCGGAAACCGGTGAGTTTTGTTTGTTTCATAGAATACTTTGCTAAATGAAAAAGTGTAAAAAATAACCACCTTATTTTTTAGAAGACGGTTAAAAAAACAACGCGTTTGCGACTCAGCGTATTAGCCATCTGTTCACAATAAAACAAGTAAATAAATAAATATTATATTTGTTGGCGCCTTTGCAAAAAGGCTTCATATGATTTACGTTGCAAACTAAACTGTGACCACAGACGAAAGAGAAACGGTCTACAATTCTCTCTGGCGGAACGTCAAGTTGTTGCGGGCAGCCATATTGACTTGTGAGGTTGTCAAGGAAGGTGACGACAACAAGACGATGACGGGTCGCCGACGTCTGTTTTCCTAATCTAATTAAATCTGGTGCCACATATCATAAGTAATTCCGATGTGGCGGACTTTAGCCTTTATATTCAAATGATCTACTTGTTTGTTATTTATTTCATAATAAACAAGCAGATCATTTAAATTTCAGTTCTCATAACAATGAAAATTTGCCGACCGTACCGCAGCAACATACAATTAACATACATTTTGGTAATGAGGTCATTTAAATAACACGTGACGATAAACGATTTTAATGAGCACTCAGTTTTGAGGGTTTATCGTGGAAAATAATAATCATCACTTTATAATGATTTTAATCACAGATTCTGTGTATTAAATCTGGTAATTAACTGAAAATACCAGTGGCTTTTGTTTGGGGTTTATCCTGAAGGGCAAATATATAAACTGATAAAACCTGACAGCGGTTTCCAACCTAAAGATTTTGTGATAATGTTCTAAAGAGAACTCGAACTGAGGAGCTCGTGGCTAAATATTAACAGCCGCCCGGCTCGATCTTTAAGGTTAAGCCATGCTTGCCAGGTTGGTCCGTGGATGGGTGACCATAATTACATACCGAGTTTCCTCCGTGCCTCGGAAAGCACGTTAAGCCGTTGGTCCCGGCTGTTATTTGTAGATCTTTGACAGTCGTTACGAGTAGTCAGAAGCCAAAAAGTCTGACATCCAGTCTTACCAAGGGGTATCGTATTACCCAGTTACTTGGTTGTGGAGGTCAGATAGGCAGTCGCTTCATGTAAAATACTGGTACTCAGCTGCATCCGGTTAGACTGGAAGCCGACCCCAAGATAGTTTGGGAAAAGGCTAGGCAGATGATGATGATGATGTTCTAAAGAGAACTCCCAATAGCGATTATACAGAGTGTTTGGTAGAAGGACTGAAACAATTTTTTTAGGGATAGGGCAGGCTTATCCTAGTTTTTACCCACATACGTCTTAATAAGTGTGACGGTAATTGAGTCGTTATTTTTTCTTCTATTTCGCGAAATGACACCTCTAGTCATAAAAACTTTTTGTTTGAGGCTCTAATAGAACGCAATAAACTGTGTTGTTTGTTAACTGTTTTAAAATATTGTATAATTTATCCAAAAAAAATTGTCTGTGTGCTTCATAACTTATGATTTCATATAATTTTATCAATTTAAAACAACATCTTTTTTGACCTTTGCAAGTGAACCATCAATCCTCAAAAAAAAAATTGCATCTGTTATTTTTCCAAACAGCCTGAAAAGGCAAACAGGAAATATTTAGAAGTGCCTACTAACAAAAATGGCCCTGAAACCAGGATTCGATAAGTAATAAAAACCTTAACGATGCAGACGTCGCCAAACTAAAAGAGGACGGAAACTACAAATTACTTGTCAAAGGAGAGAAGGAAGAACATACCATGTAGTGGAATTTCACACATTTTCATTTGTTTTGTCTCTTATGGAAGAGTCAGACTAGCTACCGGCAATCTCAACATGGCGACAAAATTGCAAAGGTGTTGCTAGAGTGATTGAATTTGTGTTGTGGCAAAATCAAAATTCTCAAACTCAGATGATAACATTTAATCTAATCCATACATATAAAATTCTCGTATCGCGGTGTTTGTTACCAAACTCCTCCGAAACTGCTGAAACGATTTGTATGAAATTTTGTGTGCATATCGGGTAGGTCTGCGAATTGCCCAACATCTATTTTTCATACCCCTATAACCCATCAAAATTTCCACGCGAACGAAGTCGCGGGCAGCAGCTAGTAATATATAATATTATTGATTGAAGTTGTGTTTTATACTTTGCTTGTGTATTAAATTTAAAAAAAAAACCAAGGTTAATAAAATCAAACAAAACAGCATTGCTATTTTATTGGGACTGCAAAAAGTACAAAATACAACAACATAATACAAAAAGTACTACAGCGCCATCTATGACGCAAATGAAGAACTAACATCAAAAGCCTAGATCGTGCAGTTATCACATCCACCCAGTCATATAATGCCATACCAACTCGAGCTGTTCACATCTCTTTTGTATAAAACTCCACATCGCCGCCAGCTACTAATAAATGAGGTGTGGTCCAATGCTTATAAGTGAGCTATACGCCAACGATGTTTAGATGCTTGTGTCTCAGTTCTGTCAATGGTTGTTTTTGTGTCCCCGTAATCTACAAACTCGTATGTACTTACACGACAGCCTTTGAACGCAACTTCAAATGTCAGTACAGAACAATGGAACCATATATAGCTTTCATACAATCTGTGTTCCGCCACATTTTTGCCTCTACGGTGTGATTGTGGATCGTGGCTCGTCTAAAAAGGACTCGTATAGGTGGAATTTCACCTCGACTATATACACGTTTTCATTTGTTTTGTCTCCCATGGCAGGCTTTCCGCGTATTGCTTCGGGAATTTATGTAAATACAGAACAGGAAAACTTTTTTTACTCACTGCCGCGTCAAAGGAGTTCTGTTTGTATTTCGAATATTTCTGTTCGGAAAAGGATATTGCAGAATCAACATGGGCTGTTTTATCATCGACATGTTGAAAGTTTTTGTTAATTAGAGAATTAACAAAAACTTTATCATAGACTTTAAGAGCGTTTATTCCTTATCGCTTTTCATACAAACTTTCAAGTAGTTTTTTTCCGAAATGACTGAACCGATTTAAATGAAACTTTATACGCATAAGCAGGATACAAAGGTCTAAAAAGTTAATAAAAATATTTTCAAAATGTGTTTTAAAACAAGAGATAATTGGAATTTTCTGTTTCTATAGAAAATTTAAATTTGGTCTAATTTAACTGTAACACTAGTTTTCGAAAATGTTTTTTAGTAACTTTTTAGATCTGTGTATCCTGCTTATGTGTACGAAGTTTCATCAAAATCAGTTCAGTCATTTCGGAAAATAACGACTTGAAAGTTTGTATGAAATGTCGTAAGGCGTAAACGCTCTTAACTAGAATATTTCACGAAACAAACAAATCAACACTTCCAAATGTTACAGCTGACCTTTTTAATGCATATGTTTCCTCAAAAACGGTTAAGTTACAAACATTTAAACTCACATACACAAACAGCCAGACCGTACAACTATTTGTAGGCCTTACAAATATTTGTTCCGTGTCGGGACACGCAGCGCAGAAGTCAATCGCTTAGCCACTACGCCAACCGTGCCGTCAAAACGCAACACACATAGAGTTTAGATGAAATGCTCTTTGGAAATCACAACATTAAAAAGCAATTTCAAGTAAAAACGATTTCCGTTTAACAGTTACATTAAATTACAAAACACAAAGAACTTGTATGCGAAGCTGCGGTGGCTGTCTAATCTACTTTTAATGCCGCCCTTTAAGAGCTAGATGAGAAAATAATGGAACTAGCTGAGAGTTATTTTATTTGAAAAGGGTGTGAATATTCATATTATTTTAAGAGCATTGTGTGATGGAATGTTTTAATGATCATACCACGATTAATGTTTAATGATTCAAATGAGTTGAAATCAAAACAATGCTCCACAATTTTATTTAAAACGAGCCTTATATTTGAAGAAAAGCATTGGTGGTTCGTGGAAACGTTCGTGATTTACGACTTCCAGACAAACACAGTTAGGGATTTTACTTTGGGTGAATGATTTAATCACAAATATCAATACGCTGAAGAAAACTGGCAGTCTATTTCATCACGACTGGGATTCAACGTCCCAGCCATGATTATAGACTGATGAATACTTTATTCCATTTCGAATACCTACATCATCATCTGTTTAGCCGTTTCCCAAACTATCTTGGGGTCGGCTTCCAGTCTAACTGGATGCAGCTGAGTACCAGTATTTTACATGATGCGACTGCCTATGTGACCTCCACAACCCAATAACTGGGTAATACGATACACCTTGGTAAGACTTGATGTTAGACTTTTTGGCTTCTGACTACTCGTAACGACTGTCAAAGATCTACAAATGACAGCCGAGACCAACTGCTTAACGTGCTTTCCGAGGCACGGAGGAAACTCGTTACGTAATTATGGTCCCCCATCCACGGACAAACTTCGGCAAGCACGGCTTACCCTTAAAGATCGACCCGGGCGGCTGTTATTATTTAGCCACGAGCTAATGAAACGAAAATAACCTCAAACATATCAACTTCCTCCAAAATAAAGTTAATCGCAATCCATACCTTTTTGTCTTACATTTTAATCGTTAATTCAAACCTGTGCGACCGTCCCTTTAATAGTCTTAGCATCGATTTGCCCCGGTAACAAATCTGGGACGTTTTATGTTCCGGATTGCAACAAAAGCAAATAATTTGATTTGCTCGGGACCTGAGGTTTATGGAGAAGATTTTCATTTTGGCTTCTAATAGTAGATGCAAAATGAAGAAACTAAAGAAATTTTAAATTCTTTCAAAACGATTACTTCAATAAAAGAAGAATAGGTTTGGAAGCGTTTTAAATTGTTTTAACCAAAACGTTTTAAACGCAGGGGTACTTTGTAGAACGAGGTCTTGGTTTCGATTCGAAAGTCGGGCATAGAATTAATAGGTTTTTCTACCGGGAATTCATTAACCAGAAATTTGAATTTGTGCCCAGTGGTGGCTATTGCCATCAATTGGGCACAAAATCAAATTCCGGGTCTATCTTGATCCGGGTAATCTTGTAGGTTGCCCCTATAATATGGGACTAAAAAATAACACGAAGCTACAAGTACAACTCTGTCTAGCCTACGAGGATAACGAGCGTGTTGTTATGCGAGCGTGTTGTTATTAGACCGATTTGTCTGTTCTGAAACACCCACCCTCAATAATTTCAGTTTATCCGTGATCTTGGCGCACAGTATCAAAATATCGGGAACTCAAAAAAAAATTGTAAAGATGGTAAATATCCCGTTTCCAGTCTTAATGATACATACCTACCTACTCCTACGATACTTACATATTATGTAACTAAAAACTTCTTAGTAACAAGTCCCTCAGTGGCTTAGCACACTTTTGTTGCATTTCGCTCAAAATTTGTAAGATAATTTACATGTCTGTTTACGTAAACAAAAACAAGAGTAAACAAGCAGCAATCCTCTAGTTGCTGGCAAGGTTTTAATTGAGTAAATGAACCGTCTCTTGTTTCCTCAGGAGAACAATTTTGCTCAGGAGCCTCTGACCTCAGAGCAGAGAGCAAGTTTACCTCTCCATATTAAAGCTTGCATAAATTATAAGACCACGGAAAATTGTATTCTGGAAAATTGTGTTAGTTCAGAGGGCAATTCCATGGGGATCTTAGCAATAATTCCAAAGTTATGAAGTTAAATTTCAAGTATTTGATGATAAGTTTTGAAATATTATAAAAATAAGAAAATAAAATAAAACAGAAAGGCAATAAATAACCCGCCGCCTTTTTGGACCTCTCAAAGGCATTTGATCTGGTCAATTATGACAAACTGTGGGCCAAACTGAGAGACAATAGTGTGCCAGAGGGTATAACAGGTATTTTCGAGTGCTAGTACAGGAATTACACTAATTTAGTAAGGTAGGGAGGTTTCCTGTCTGATTCTTATAAATTACGTTGTGGAGTCAGACAAGGGGGACTGAGCTCTCCTACGTTATTTAATATACAAGGTGTTGTTTTGCATCCTCGACTAAATTCAGGAGGATGTTACAAAAGACATAAATACCTAATCAAGTAAAATTACGGTGCCGAGTCAATTAGTAATAAACTCTGATTTTTTTGGTAGTTTAAGTTTGTCAGTATATCAGAATAACCCCCTTAACTTGGTTTAGGGAATAAGAAATGATTGAATAAGCGTATGAGATTGTTTGTATGTGTGAAAGCGCGGTTATAGGACGAGGATCAGACTGGCCGCGTTTAAAACACGGGTGGTTCACACTTCCCGATTTCCGAATATAATAAAAAAATACCCACCCATTTTATTATTGATTTGGGTCGAGAATCATTAGCGTAGTTAAGTCCTCGAACTTGACGAGGTTGCAAAAGAACACCTTGTATCCGCAAGGGAGCTTGTTCTTGAGCCTGTGTTAGTTTGTTAGGTACCAGCTGTAGTTTGCTCCATGGATGGTTATTGTAACAAATTTACTTCTTCCTCGAGATGAAAAGGAAGTAAGTAGAATTGTACATTAAAAAAGTTATAAGGGGAAAATGAATTTAATAAATGATGATATGAAAAATACAATAAATTAATAAAAAAAGTGAAGGGCAGGTTAACCAGGAATGATTTGAATGTCTCCGCAAATCTCTGAGCTCTAGCGTGATAGTAACTGAAGACAAACATCCAGTTGTAGAAAGCTAGCTTGATCAAGATGAGCTTGACCACGACGAACTTGATGCAGGGCGGCTTGGCAGGACCCACCAGCAGACACGTACCGCCCCAGTGCCAGGCTCGTCAGCTCGCAGAGCAGCTTCCAGCAGACACGAACCGAGCCCCAGTGCCAGGCTCGTCAGTTCAGAGTAGCTTCTAGCAGACACGTACCGAGCCCCAGTGCCAGGCTCGTCAGCTCGTAGAGCAGCTTCCTCACTGCAGCTAGTAGCAGCCACGGCAGCTCCAGAAACACAGGATAGAGAAGCACTATGTAAAATGGTGCGCAGCGCTCTCTGCAACGGTATCGACAACTCAGCTGGAATGTTCATCGAAGGAGGTGGCGGAACGTGAGAGGGAGAGAACCTCACGTCCCAGCCGCCGCGGGAGACGCCCCGGGCGTCGGGGGGCAACCAGTGGCCCCCGGCCACCGTAGGCGCGAGCCTGTGGACGGTGAGTAATGGGCTAGCTCACCGTCCGTCCGTCTCATGACGACAGGCCGTGTCGACGGCGCGTACGTGTTCCACGCGCGCCTCAAGGAGATGTCAGCAAACCGGAAGGGGTCCGAAAGGGCCGATGCCTGCCAGGGCTGCGGGTTGTTCGAAAGAGATACCGCGTCCCTGGAACACAAAGGGCTAAGAAGGAACATGGGTGGGTTTTAGTCAGTCAAGTCTGACACTCCCTCCCGCTCCGCCCAGAGCGGGAGAAGTCATTTGATGACTTCCCATCCGCAAAAAAAAAAAGCCGGCATGTTCATCTGCCAAACCTGCTTTAGATTGGCGTTACTGAAGAGAGCGCTAAAATGTAAAAATTCTACTTACTTCCTTTTCGTCTCGAGGAAGAAGTAAATTTGTTACATTATATAGTCAATAACGTAAATTAAATACACGCATACAAAAACAAACTTAACTAACTAGCCTATATGATGTCCAATCCAGCGCCTCCAGATAAGACTCTCTACATGTCAAGCAATGACCTCCAGGTAGCCGTTAGCACTCTGCAAATCAACGGGTGTTTCTCTTTTTCTAATTATGGCATGATATCCATCCACTCGCGATGCTGCAAACATCGCTGACACACTGCAATAGCAAGGCAGCCCAATCAACACCCTTAAGGAATTGTTGTACTGAACTCTCAGAGCACTCGCGACCCGCTGCGCACAGATCGCCCACGCCCAGCTGCAGGTATAAAATGATTGGCAGAAGGCCCTGGACAATGCTGTCTTGACTGCCTTTGAACACCTGGCAAACCTGTGAGCCAGCCCATTACAGCGAATTGCGAGCCCCCGGCGTTCCCATTCCACGTCTAGGTCATCAGTCTATCATTAAGAACATGTCCCAAGTACACAAACTGAGAGACTCGTTTAAGCGCAACCCCACCTAGTGTCACGGGCGGTATATATGAAGGATTCCTTTGGCCCGACCCAAAAGTAAGCAACTCGATTTTTTCGACATTATATGTCAATCCATGCGTTTCAGCATATGCCTCAAACACACCTAAGAACCTACGCAGGGCACTTATCGTTGGACTCAACAACACCATGTTATCGGCGTAACTAACTAGTTCTTTTTTTTTTTTTTTTTGCGGATGGGAAATCATCAAATGACTTCTCCCGCTCTGGGCGGAGCGGGAGGGAGTGTCAGACTTGTACTGCCTAAAATCCACCCATGTTCCTTCTTCGCCCTTTGTGTTCCAGGGCCGCGGTATTATTTTTATTCAAACCAATATTGTTTACGTGAGCTAGCCCATTACTCACCGTCCACAGGCTCGCGCCTACGGTGGCCGGGGGCCACTGGTTGCCCCCCGACGCCCGGGGCGTCTCCCGCGGCGGCTGGGACGTGAGGTTCTCTCCCTCTCACGTTCCGCCACCTCCTTCGATGAACATTCCAGCTGAGTTGTCGATACCGTTGCAGAGAGCGCTGCGCACCATTTTACATAGTGCTTCTCTATCCTGTGTTTCTGGAGCTGCCGTGGCTGCTACTAGCTGCAGTGAGGAAGCTGCTCTACGAGCTGACGAGCCTGGCACTGGGGCTCGGTACGTGTCTGCTAGAAGCTACTCTGAACTGACGAGCCTGGCACTGGGGCTCGGTTCGTGTCTGCTGGAAGCTGCTCTGCGAGCTGACGAGCCTGGCACTGGGGCGGTACGTGTCTGCTGGTGGGTCCTGCCAAGCCGCCCTGCATCAAGTTCGTCGTGGTCAAGCTCATCTTGATCAAGCTAGCTTTCTACAACTGGATGTTTGTCTTCAGTTACTATCACGCTAGAGCTCAGAGATTTGCGGAGACATTCAAATCATTCCTGGTTAACCTGCCCTTCACTTTTTTTATTAATTTATTGTATTTTTCATATCATCATTTATTAAATTCATTTTCCCCTTATAACTTTTTTAATGTACAATTCTACTTACTTCCTTTTCATCTCGAGGAAGAAGTAAATTTGTTACAATAACCATCCATGGAGCAAACTACAGCTGGTACCTAACAAACTAACACAGGCTCAAGAACAAGCTCCCTTGCGGATACAAGGTGTTCTTTTGCAACCTCGTCAAGTTCGAGGACTTAACTACGCTAATGATTCTCGACCCAAATCAATAATAAAATGGGTGGGTATTTTTTTATTATATTCGGAAATCGGGAAGTGTGAACCACCCGTGTTTTAAACGCGGCCAGTCTGATCCTCGTCCTATAACCGCGCTTTCACACATACAAACAATCTCATACGCTTATTCAATCATTTCTTATTCCCTAAACCAAGTTAAGGGGGTTATTCTGATATACTGACAAACTTAAACTACCAAAAAAATCAGAGTTTATTACTAATTGACTCGGCACCGTAATTTTACTTGATTAGGTATTTATGTCTTTTGTAACATCCTCCTGAATTTAGTCGAGGATGCAAAACAACACCTTGTATATTAAATAACGTAGGAGAGCTCTTTCCCCCTTGTCCTTCTCCACAACGTAATTTATAAGAATCAGACAGGAAACCTCCCTACCTTACTAAATTAGTGTAATTCCTGTACTAGCACTCGAAAATACCTGTTATACCCTCTGGCACACTATTGTCTCTCAGTTTGGCCCACAGTTTGTCATAATTGACCAGATCAAATGCCTTTGAGAGGTCCAAAAAGGCGGCGGGTTATTTATTGCCTTTCTGTTTTATTTTATTTTCTTATTTTTATAATATTTCAAAACTTATCATCAAATACTTGAAATTTAACTTCATAACTTTGGAATTATTGCTAAGATCCCCATGGAATTGCCCTCTGAACTAACACAATTTTCCAGAATACAATTTTCCGTGGTCTTATAATTTATGCAAGCTTTAATATGGAGAGGTAAACTTGCTCTCTGCTCTGAGGTCAGAGGCTCCTGAGCAAAATTGTTCTCCTGAGGAAACAAGAGACGGTTCATTTACTCAATTAAAACCTTGCCAGCAACTAGAGGATTGCTGCTTGTTTACTCTTGTTTTTGTTTACGTAAACAGACATGTAAATTATCTTACAAATTTTGAGCGAAATGCAACAAAAGTGTGCTAAGCCACTGAGGGACTTGTTACTAAGAAGTTTTTAGTTACATAATATGTAAGTATCGTAGGAGTAGGTAGGTATGTATCATTAAGACTGGAAACGGGATATTTACCATCTTTACAATTTTTTTTTGAGTTCCCGATATTTTGATACTGTGCGCCAAGATCACGGATAAACTGAAATTATTGAGGGTGGGTGTTTCAGAACAGACAAATCGGTCTACCCTCTTTCTTGTCGGAAAATCAAAAACAATTTATTTTGTAGACTTTTTGTGATGATCTGACTCGGATTAAATCAGTTTTTTTTTTTACAATGACGAATGAGTTGCGAGTGAATGTTACAAAGAATTACGTAACTAGCAAAATGTAGGTGTTCCGTTCATATCTGCAAAAGATTTCGAAAAATACAAGTGTATGTCCTTATAGTGCCTGTCTCGCATTTTTACAGACGTCGCATCAAATATAAGGTTCTCTCATAAAAATTCCCTTACGAAGAAACATTCAGGCATTTGGCAGCGATCCAAAATATTATGTTAGCACTGAAACAGCACTGACCTGATTTGGTTCAGTTGCCATTTCAGCGGTTTTTCAGTAACTGTATAGGAAAAACAAAGGCTGAATGCGATTGGAAATTACAATATTGTAAGCCTTTTGGCCTTTTGTGATTGACAGTCTATTTTTTTAATGGAATTTTAATGGAGTTCACTCCATTAAAACTGTGTTTGTTTGCTTTCAAATTCCTACTTTTTAGAACCGAATAGGTAGGTGGATCTTGCACCTGAAGGGTCCATAGCAATGGTGATTGCTTAGGCAAATGAAATGGTGATCTTAGAAGCCAATGCGACCTAGATTTCTAAAAGATTAGAAAAAAGTTTGTAAAAAGTTTACCTTTTCAAGTGAGGTTAAAATAATTAATATTTTCAAAACGAAGTAATTTTCTATTTTTTTTTTGTGATTATATAGTTTTTATTATTTAGGTATAAGCAGCTTTAATTCATTAATGCGAAATCATGTCGGTCAAAATCTTCAATAAAATACCGAAACAAATCAGAAAACTGCCAATTAATTATTTCAAAAAGAAACTGAAGAAGTGGCTCTTCAAAATGGGTTTTACACAATAAATGAGTTTTAGACTTTTAAACCCATTTTTAATGGTTACATAGCATACGTTCATATTTTTGAAAACTATTTATTGTTCTTATTTTCACATTCCAATTTTTTTTTATTTTTTATTTAAATTTTATTACTTTATCCTCTATCCTACACACAAGTATCTTAAATTCTAAAATAATATTATTGTCAAGGACACAATTTCATGTTTTGTAAAATTTGTAACTAGGTTTAAAAGTTTGATACCTAAATCTCGACTACTTAAACTTAAAATAAAATACCTGAGAAAAGTTAGGTATTTTAATTTAATGCTGAAAGAAATCAGCGAAATATGTGAAACCTTTTTAATTATAAGACCACAATAATATTTCATGCAAATAAAAAATCTTGAATTAATTAATTCATTTAAATCCCACAATATTATATTTGAAGCATTTTTTATAAGCTCTTATTGAGCCTATAGAAAATATAAAAAATAATAAAATACGGCTCTATCCAATATAAAATTCAGTAGTAGGTAAATTAATCTACAACTGAAAACGGGATGTCTTTGATAAATATTTTCCGTTTAAAAATGTCTTTACCTCAAGGGATAGTAGCTTACCGTTTCACCGGAAATTTGTTTTTTGGTATCAGGAAAATGCTTTGAGGATATTTACCTTATGCGGCCTTAAGGTGGAGGTCGTTGACCTATTTTTATACTAATAAAAGAGTCAACGGGATTACAGGAAAATTATGGCAAGATTATTTATATTAAATTTGAATATTTATGAAAATTTAATACATGTTTACAAGCCAGGCGGAAAAATTTAATGCACATTTGCCAGCCAGTTGTGCTGAAACAACCCGACCCAAACTTGTGAGAAGCATTCCTTACTAAATCACGCATAAGAAACTGATTACGGGGTTAAATACAGTGGCAGAGTTAGATCATATTTTGGATTTCACAATAATCTTACAGGGGGTGGACAGCTGTAATAATCGCACTATGAACTGAAAACGGCACCTATCAGAAAATTAACATTATAGTTTGGAAGAAGAATAGGAAACTGTTTTTTATTATAGTTTAAAAAACACGCTTTTTCGTATTCTTCTCAGCAAACCCTTGAACAAAGCACCCCAGCAAAAAAGAACACGGAAAGTGGGTCAAATTAAACTTCTTATTTTTTACATAATAGGTTACAGGTGAAGCTAATCTTATAGACAAGAACGATAGCAACATTCAAAATCTTTGTTAATCTTTGTTTTTTGATCTAAAAGGATAGTGGGCAAAAATGTATCGGCGGGCTCACCCACGTCCGCCACAGCTTAGACAACTTTTGTTCAGAAGATATCACAGCCTTGTTTCTCTGTGCCAAAACGCATCAAATTCTAACACGTGGTTCTCTTTTATTTCATTTTGAATATGTTTAACTTACTAAGTATTTTATGGAGCGAGGGCGGACGTGGGTGCACACCCACTAGACTACTTTAGTTTGGAGGGTATCACAGTTTCCCTGTGCCAAAGTGCATCAAATTCTTTGAAGCCCTATCAACCTTCCAGGAGTAAGCTGAGATACTTAATGTATCGACCCACCTGTACTTGCGCATCTCCAACTCTGATAAGCAAACTGGGTAGGTCTCGGCTTTTCAGAAATGATGCGCTACCTTTAAACCCAGTTCGGATCGACGTCACGACTTTTTACAATCCGAGTTCGGCAAGCTGTATGGTCCCTTCAAAGGAGTCCCCGCATGCTAACTCTAATGTGTCGTCCGCATAGCATACGAAATTAACACACAAGACCGCATCGTAAGCGAAGTTCCATAACAATGGCCCTAAAACTGACCTCTGCGGAACCGCACACGTAATCTCCCCACGATGAACGCTACGTCCCGATCTACATAGCGAATGACTCGATCGCGAAGGTAAGCCCTGAAAAATAACGGTATGTACCTGGTGAATAATTTTTATTTACACAGTTCAGGTACGGACAGTTTTATTTAGTGACCGCAGGAATAATTATTAATGCGACTTAATTAAAAATGTTTATTCTTGTTAGGTGTTTTGAGTCATAATTAATATATGGCTGGCGGAGCTGGGTATATTTAGCCCACTATCCTTTTATTTTGCTACCATTCCCCACCCCTAACTATCCAAGACTACCACATACCAACAAAAAAAATTACCAGGCAGACGTAGCACGATTTAAAGGCAGAAACAGAGTAGGGAGAGCATTTAGTGGAACAAAAGACTTCCTCGGTTACATTATCTTCAGACAATAGTCCACAATTAGGGGAGGAAAGATTCTGATGTGGTCTAGATTCGCTACTTATGACGACGATTATCTACATTTCTCTTAGTTTAACTTTAGTTTTTGTTTTTCATTGAGATATTACTTTTTGTTTTGAGGAGCTCGTTGGCTAAATAATAACAGGCGCACATCTTTAAGGTTAAGCCGTGCTTGACGAGGTTAGTCCGTGGATGGGTGACCATAATTTCATACCGAGTTTCCTCCATGTCTCGGATAGCACGTTAAGCCGTTAGTTCCGGCTGTCATTTGTAGATCTTTGACAGTCGTTACGAGTAGTCAGAAGCTAAAAGTCTGACATCCAGTCTTATTATATTACTCAGTTACTGGGTTGTGGAGGTCAGATAGGTAGTCGCTTCATGTAAAATACTTGTACTCAGCTGCATTCGGTTAGACTGGAAGCCGACCCCAAGATAGTTTGGGAAAAGGCTAGGCTTTCTGCCTCTATCTTGCCTTTCTATCTTGATGATGATGATGACTACTTTTTGTTCTGAGTTACGTATGTTAGAAAATATGGTAAGTTCTGATCGTCTTGTACTTAGGAATGTGGTCACATTTACTTCGAGCGTTGCACGCTACCAAATACCTAGTTGAATTACTTTGTTCAATTATTTAGGACTTATAATCTACCTAAACAATTGGCTTTCAAAGTATTTTGTATTCCTACATCGTTTTTCAATACTATTCACATATGATTACGGTAGCTTAAATGTTGTAAATTATGACATCATCACCAATATTGCTAGCCAACTTCCACGGCTAATGTTTTCAAGCTAATCTGGAAAGCTCAAGCTTTTGGATTTTAAACCAAATAAAAACACATAAACACCTTTTACCTTTTTTTTTTGTTTATAAACACCTTTTATTTCATATTTCAACAAGAAAAGAAATAAAACTCCCTGACCGGCAAGGACTTCAAATATCGAAGGTTCCCTTCGTAATAAAATTTCGTCCTTAACATCGTAACTTTAAAGGCGCAGCTACACAGTAGTCCATATCTAAACTTAGCTCCACTTTTTTTTGCAAAAAAATAGACGACTTACAAAAAAAAAACCTAGAAAATATTTTGACTTGAATTAAACAAAAGTCAGTTGTGGTATTTGATTGTCACACAAATTCTTGCCGAGTATTCATTTTCCATTGTTAATAAAGGTTATTTAGCAGATCATCCACTTAGACATACAAAAAAAAATATTATAGAAGGTAACTCGTAAACTACACAAAGAATGTGAACACAGTTAAATGGGAATAGTCTCTATTAATTAAAAAAATCACTTAAATCAGACTAGTAACGACGGAGTTATGAAAGTAGGTAGTGAGGAAATGCAGTTTAATTGAGAACCTCCTCCTTTTTAGAAGTCGGTTAAAAATGTAGGCGGAATCATCCAATATGACCCATTTTTCATATTTTATTAATCTTGTTTTTTTTTTTTGACATTTTCGGATAATTTATTTTATAATAAATTATGACCTATCAATGTATGACTGACTACTATGTGGGTTTTGAAGCGACTTTGTTATTTTGTTTTAATTTTGTAATTTATTATTGAATTTTTTATTTTGTAAATTTTATAAATTTGTACGCCTTGCGGGTGAAACATGTACGTACTATTAATATTGTGACATCCTGCATGCTTCATTGGCATGTATACGCATGTTTAGACAAATAAAATTATATTTATCTTTATCATGACCATGCTTCACACGGAGGCGTGATTGGTAAACAAATGAAGACGAGCAGATAACTTGACAAACCTCTCCTTCGACATCCGACGTTGAGCTAAAGTATGACCATTTAAGTGTGCAATTGCAACGTGGCGATGCTTGTCAAGAAAAAAAGCATCGATGCGTCAAACTTGGTACATTAATTTTAATGGGAACTATATTTTCTATCACCAAAATTTATATTTGTCATCAAGTTGTATCACCTAATAAATAGATCTATCGCCACGAAATATTTTCGTTCTCAGATAAACAAAAATTGTTCCCAGGTATGAATTATCAGTAAAATAAGAGATCGATAACCAATAAAATTATATTGCATTACATGAATATAAACTTCGTTCTTATAATAACAGTTTTGTTACTTAAATAATAGCTCTGTGCTCAGAATGGTAGATCTGTCACCAAATAAATAGATCAGTTCCTTAGAGACATAGGGCACATCAACTCGGACAGGTTAGGTTCGAAGGGGATGGCGGGGTCTAGTGAGCGAGCGGAGCGAGCGAACTAAGACCCCGACATCCCCTTCGTGTTAGGTTACTTTAAACCCTGCAGAGAGAAATAGGAGCCCCGCGTAGCGGGGCTCCGTCGACTACTATTTGAACTTAATGCAATTTTCTAGTAACATAATATGATTTATTGGTGATCTCTTTAAATTAGTTTGCTTAAATACTTATTAGGACACACCTATTATAATACATACAAAAACATTTATTTGGTACTAGACCTTATATCTCAGGATTTTAGGTGATTTATTGTGGAACTGATTTTGCATTGTTTGGTGACTACATTTTGGTGACAGATCTACTATTTTGAGGACAAACCCTATTATTTAAGAAACACAAAACTAATTAAATTGGTGATAGCTTAAATGATACCCAATTTTAATTCTGTCTTTTCTCACCTGTACAGATAACTTGGATGAAGTTTACAAGAAGATTTGACGCTCGAATAATACTGACAAGGGAGCGCAGTGGTACTGTTTCTTGAAATATTGTCGTTGCAAATTTAAAATATCCTATGTGTATTTATGGCTATAAGAGTGGATGAAGACCATAAAAACGATCGATGACTGTGTGATATTGCTAAAAAGGAGGTGACAAGGAAGTAAAAGTAAAAGTAGAAATGTACGTAAGAAAATGACATGCTGTGCCTATGAATATGATGATGTGTAGAGAGCAACTTTATACAATAGGATATTTTAAATTTGCAACGACGATATGTTGAAAAAACAAGATAACTTTATTGGTCTCTGTTTTTGGCCACCCACCAAAAGATCTTTGTACATCCGCTACAGCAATGGACGGTCGACTTAAAATGAAAGGGTCCCGCCTGCCTGAGACATAAAATGTCTGCCTATTAAATCTTAAATGTCAAAAAAACACCTTTGTACTTTACTGGAGGCAACTGCGGAGTCAGAAGTTTATTTAGACATTTTTATTATCTTTAATTTTTAAGGAAATGTTTGTGAGTAGCTTTGGAAGACAAAATACGATTTTTTGGGAGTTCGTGGATGTTTTTAAGGTTCTTTTAGCATTTTGTAGACATTTTATGTAGGAGTTTTATTTTGCTTTCCACGTTCACAAAGATGGAACGCATGGTGCTAAAAGAGTGATGAATATAAATATTAATGTATGGAGAGGGAGAAGACCAAATAAAAAATTGATGGATTGTATGAGAAATGATAATTACTTATGAGGGAAAAAGGAGTAAATGTTATGTGATGAATGACAGTAGCAAATGGAAGAAAAAAAACTGCGCCGACCCAAGCAGAATGGGAAAAGGTCAGGAAAACGATGTTCATAAAGCTGGCCAGTTCCTGTGGATTTTAGAACATAAGGATTTGTTACTCTAAGGGTAAATCTAAACATGTTTGAGTATCTTCATTCACGAATCCGATGACATAATAATCAAAATACAAATATTTGAGTTTATCGACTCGGACAGCCCACGCAACACACATTTTATGCACACACACAAATGAAAAAAAAATACTTCAAATGACACCAATTTAAGAACACAATATAGTAAAGTTAGTTGTGGCCAAACTAGATAAAAAAAAAGCCAGTATAATTAAATAAGAACAACATTGTCACTACGATACTTGCAATTTGTACCAAATTATAACTACAAACAGTACATTTCAAAGAAGCACCACTGTTTCACAAACATCAATAAACAACCTCACGAGCACTCCCAAGAGAGTATTTAATTAATTAAAATTCACCACTTTGCACTATACCCACCACATCACACTATTGCACATTTGGTACACACCAAACAGTCTTTAGAGCATTCACTAAAGCTGCACACGAAGTAAGCTAACACAAGCACTGTTATTTGATTGTAATATCATCATCATCAGCCTATAATGTTCCCACTGCTGGGACACAGGCCTCCTCTCTATGAGAGGGAGTGGGCTGTAATCCACCACGCGGGCCCAGTGCGGGTTGGTAGATGTCACATGTTTTTGATTTTTTAGTTCCAGGACACGCCGGTTTCCTTACGATGTTTTCATTCGTCGTTTTTGAGGGCAGCGGTGATGAAATAATTACACAAAGTAATGCGCCTGCCTGGGTTTGAACGAACCCACGGCTTACTGCTCGTAAGTCGGGGCTGCCACTACTGGGCCACCGCCGCTGTCCGTATAGTAGTCTCTCTCTCTAGTATCATCATATGCCTAGTCTATTTCCAGAATTCCAATTATGTTGGGATTGGTTCCAGTCTAACTGGATGCAGCTGAATACCAGTATTTTACAAGAAGCGAATGCCTATTCGAGGAGTAAAACAGAAATACGAAACGTCGATCTCGTCAAAATGATTGTGATTTTTGCATTAAGGTTCCTATCGCACTCTGCGGGGACTGGCAATAGCAGCGCGACGGCAGTAGTTTCTTCAAGTAACTATTTTTAGTTCTACAAGGCCCTGTGCCTTCATAATTACAAGACAAGAAAGCCCTACAACCTTTGAAAGAGTATTTTATCCATCATCTACAAGTTTCTTTTCACTTCAGTAGCTCAAACATGTAGGTTTTGCTGCCTGAAATCAGTGAGCAAAATGCGATTTTGCTCACTGAGTGAGACAAAGTAACTTTTCACTTCAGTAGCTCAAACATGTAGGTTTTGCTGCCTGAAATCAGTGAGCAAAATGCGATTTTGCTCACTGGGTGAGACAAAGTAACTTTTTAAATATTTTTTTCAGAAAGCCCCGATTCGATTATCTTATTCAGCCTTGGGTTTGATCATACAATTCGAAACATTCACACTCTATCTCTTTCCCGCCCATTAGAAAGAGAGAGAGACAAAGACCAGCCCTTTCGAAGTTCCGTTTTTGAATTCGAACACGTTCGGTATTTCGTACTAAAGAGATTTTGCAAAAATTATGTCTTGTAATTTATTGAATTTTTAACTTATTGTTGTATTTAAACGAAAATAAGTATTTACTGCATATAAAACTGATATTTAACCTGTAAATATTTATTTCTAGTTTCAATAATGTTACGTAATATATTTTGAATAATAAAATATCATGGGTAATATTTCCGAACACGCCTTAATTTAAATAAAAGAGCGAGAAAAAAAATTGCTGGCGTAAAGTGTTGAATAAGTTAAAAATATTAAAATGCTCGTAAAATATGAGTGAAACTAGCGACGAGAACAGTATTGTAACACCGGAAGAGTTAAAACAACAAGACAGTTATTAATGCAGAATTAATTTTCCTACCTGAGAAGTCTCGCAAGAAATATCTGAAAGCATACCATGTCTTCAACGAGACTTACAAAGGGCGCAAGCAGTTTTTCGGAGACGGTGTTGGTATCTTATTTTTTAGATTTATCACAGACGAGGTGATCATCTATAATTTTAATTATTTTGATTCACAATAAATAGTTATTTCAATCAATTCCTGTTCATTATTTTATCACCTAAAGTGTTCTCGCTGCTGAAGTGAAAAGTTATGTGTGTTACACGAGAGCAAAGTTTTTTGCATCTCGTGCCTTTGAATCCCTCGCCACGCTCAGGATTCATCTTTAGAATCACTCGCTACGCTCGTGATTCAACCGTTGAATCCTTCGCTTGCTCAGGATTCAAAATCAGCACTCGCAGCAAAAAACGACTTTGCTCTCTTGTTGCACAAATAACTATTTTAATTATTATTTTCAGAAAGCCCCGAATATCTTATTCAGCCTTGGGTTAATCATACAATTCAAAACATTCACACTGTACCTCTTTCCCGCCCATTAGAAAGAGAGAGAGACAAAGACCAGCCCTTTCGAAGTTCCGTTTTTGAATTCGAACACGTTCGGAATTTCGTACTAACTAAATAGATTTTGGAAAAATGTCTTTTAATGTAATTTATTGAATTTATAACTTATTGTTGTATTTAAACGAAAATAAGTATTTACTGCAAATAAAACTGATATTTAACCTGTAAATATTTATTTCTAGTTTCAATAATGTTACGTAATATATTTTGAATAATAAAATATCATGGGTGCTATTTCCGAACACGCCTTTTTAAATAATACAGCGGGTATAAAATTTCGTGGCTAGAGTTGAATAAGTTAAAAAATATTAAAATAATCGTAAAATATGAGTGAAACTAGCGATAAGAACAGTATTTTAACATCGGAAGAGTTAAAACAACAAGTTATTAATGCAGAATTAAGTTTCCTACCTGAGAAGTCACGCAAGAAATATGTGAAAGCATACCATGTCTTCAATGATTGGAGACTTACAAAGGCTTACAAAGGGCGCAAGCAGTTTTTCGTAGACAGTGTTGCTATCTTATTTTTTAGATGAGAACACAGACGAGGCGATCATCTATAATGTGGAGTATTTCTTCAATGTTGAAAGCTACTTTAAGTCCATTTTTGTTTATTATTTTATCTCCTAAAGTGTTCTCGCTGCTGAAGTGAAAATTTATGTGTGTTACACGAGAGCAAAGTTTTTTGCATCTCGTGCCTTTGAATCCCACGCCACACTCAGGATTCAACTTAAGCCTCGTATCCACTAGGCAACAATCACTCGCTACGCTCGTGATTCAATCGTTGAATCCTTCGCTTGCTCATGATTCAAAATCAGCACTCGCAGCAAAAAACGACTTTGCTCTCTTGTTGCACAAATAACTATTATTCCATCACTGTTGAAAAGAATATTATATAAAAATCCGTAATGTTTAAAACGTTATGAACTAGAATGAGCATCAGCTGTTCAGATTGCGATCATATCTTTAATCTCTGGCAAACAGAGATGTGGGTTCCAAGATCCAATGCATATTTTAAGAGCAAACGCTCTTAAAATATCCTTATTTTCCGAAATGACTGAACCGGTTTTAATAAAACTTCATATGCATAAGTAGGATACATAGGTCTAAAGAGTTACTACGACAAATAGGCCGATTATAAATTATCTATACAAACAGAAATTTCCAGTTGATTTTTAAACATATCGAATATCTTTTTTAGTAACTTTTACTGTTGATTTGGGTCCAGAATCATTGGCATGAATTTGACGAGGATGCAAAACAACAGCCTGTATAGATTAATACAAAGTTGGTGCCATTACAAAATTGAAGATAAGTGGCAATTTAATAAAGAGTGATTAATGGGTGCCTTTATACAACCAAGAATATTCTATAAAACCTATTTGTGTTTACTGAAATTATCGCTTCCCAAAACAGCTTTGTTAAATCTGCGATATTATTTCAATTATGAACCCAAGTTTAGAGTTGTTTCTAAAAATAAAACATGATTGGACGATTTTTCATTTCTACCGTGAGATGCTTCAGGAAATTTTCACCGAGAGGTGGAGGATAGCAAATCTCAACAAGATAAAGTAATTTTCTTCGTATTTTCAATGTACTAAAATTCAATTTACCATGGAATGTGTTGTTGCGATATCACATTGACAAGGAAATAAAAATAATCTTTTTGAAGTTATGCAGTCATAATATTTGTAAAAACATTCTCGTACTTCTAAATTAGCTGCGAAAAATTTTACGTCTCATTCGACAGTAGCATTCACGCAATTTTTGACGTGATATAAAACCGTCAATTTTCCTTCCTCTTGAATGTACATGCAAATTTCGCCCAAATTCGTTAATCCCGCTAAGCGTGAGAGCATTTCAAACAACGTTCCTCAGAAATGCAGTTTAAAGACTTAGCTCTCTGGTGAGGAGGCGTCAAGTTTTGAATTAAAACCTCCTTTGATAAGCCTTTAAGGTGGAAGAGACAGGGTGGCCCGCCAAATTAAAAAAAAATCTTACGTTTTTTGCAATTTGCCGGTCAGTGTCAGTTTTTATGTTGAATAAAATTATAATACGCGGCCGTAACTAGTATGGTTTTACTGAGCTATAATCATTAAAGTCATGACTTTTTCAAGAAATAGTCATTCATTGAGATTAAATGAACTTTTGGGGTTTATTGCCGATTTTAATGACTACAATTATGTAAATAGGTACGTTTTACGGCCGCGTAAGATATTTTATTCAACATAAAACCTGACACTGACCGGCAAATTGCGAAACAGGTAAAAAAAAAAAATTGCAGACCCACCCTGCCGCTTCCACCTTAAGGAAATACAATCCAAAGGGTTTAATGTTTCTCAAAGTGCTAAAGTGGAGCCAGAAACAATTCCTTTTGTATTTATAGCAGCTTTGACTAAGAGGGCCTTTTGAAAATTAATCCTGAACGCAGAATCTTGATTTCAATGTAAATAAAGAAATTATAAATAACTTACATTAAGTTTTTGATTGAGGATTTTTTCGTCAAGAATATATCTTTTTATGAATATACATAAGTTACGTTAAGTTATTAATGTTAAAATGGAAATATTTCACGCAACTTCCTGCTACATACATAAACCGAATTCATGCATATAAATTGAAACATTATTTAGCAAAAATACGTATACGAATTTCTTTGATACGCTCGCTAAGTACATCATGATATTAATTTCACATTTATTGCCATCAGCCAGCATTAAGCTTAGATTAACATAGCATTAATATTTTAGAAGTTCTCAAAGTACGGCGCAGTCTTGTCACAGTGATTTTAGCTCTAAAATAAACCTTATTGGAATAGAAGTAAAGGTCACTGTACTTTAAAATGAGATTAAATTAGGACAAGTAATCCGTACTTAAAATCGCTACGAATTTGGAACACGACATTTCAAAGTCAGAAATAAAAAGAAATATATTTCAGCTAGCGCAAAAATTGGCAAAGGCGGCATAAACATTCAGCCAGCATCAATAAAACCTGGGGATGACATAAAGCCTGTAATGAACGGCTCTCGCTTTGAATTTCGCGTGGTCGCTTCAGTAGATCCCGACCCGCCATAGGGGGTGGTCGCGCTGCCCTTTACGGAATTTGCCGCCAATTTTACGATTGTCAATAACGTGTTTGAAGTTGGTGACGATTTTGAAGTATTAGGAACTTAGATAATATACAGTTCTTAGGTTAACTATATAGTTTTTGCTATATAATTTAATTTTTTGGGTAGAAATAAAAATAGGTGATATAATAAATTATGACATAAAATGTGGTTATAGGTGATAACTTGATGAGTGCATTCACTATTTTGTAACTCAAATAACAAAGTGAAAGTGTGTGTGAGGTTAAAAAAAATAACTAAGCTTAAAGTATATGACACTAAACGCAATTATGAAACTTAAAAGACCATTTTGAACTCAACCATGATAACAAAACTGAAACATTTCAAAGTGAAAAACAAATTATTAAAAGATGTTGAAAATTAAAAATGTGATGGACGTGAGTGTGTTGCTGAAATGAATAGGTTTGACAATACGTCTAAACGGGATAAAGAGGATGATAACGATGCCAGAGGAAACTGTACTAAGCAGAACAAAATTATGGGTAAGTCTGATCATCATTATTGACAAAATGCGTCACCAACTGATCGGTATAACATTCTCCTTTTTGCGCCATGCTCTCCTGGTATATGTGCATGTCAGACTTAAAGCATTTATTTTAAATAATGTTTACAGGCATATTTGAATGGTCAAAAACAATAAAATGAAGACTACACACACAACCATAAGGCATAATAACTTGTGAAAATAGTGTAGTTGCCCATTCAAGAAACTCCATGGACACTCTTTTGAATCAAATATTTTATCCAATCATTCCTGCGATCTTTTTTTATCTAGCTGTTGGTATGCCATCGATCCTGTGATACGAAAGAAAATATATTGTTTAATGTTTATAAAAGATATGTCAGTCCGCTTATGGATACTATTCATACGCTGAAAACTAAGCACCCAAACGGGTATCTTTTAGTGCCATTGTGTATTGTGACACTGTGTCTATGACTCTGAGGCCGATTAAGTTTATTTTACACTAGTTACCTGCCACGGCTTCGCACAGGTACAACATTTTTTATTGAGACTGGCATAAATAAAAATACCACTCTTCCCAACTTTTCCGGAGAATTTTCCAAAATAATATATTATATATAAAAACAGCCGAGCCGGCCAAGTCATACCGTTCTTGAAAAGGAAATTTACTTTTTTTACATTAGCTGTTGATACTGGTTTTGTCTCATTCTTTCTACTTTATGATCCTATTTAATAAAAATAATTATCAAAACCCCTGTGTGCCAAACATCCTAAAATTTTCAGTTATTGCAGTTTGCTTGATTAAAAAACATCCCCAAAAACTTTTTCATTATTTCATGATAATGCTGCGATTGTGTTTTTTAGCATCCTGTTATATACACCAAGAGTTATACAGAGGTCTATCTATAATTATATGAGAGTACATCAACATTTCGCCAATAATGTTTGAGCCCCATGTATTTTCATTAACAAACTAACCCCCACCAAGCAAAACCAACAAAGCATCAACTATTTACAAATGTATCCCTTCGTTTACAAGATCACAATGTAAGGTATAACATACAGCTACCTTTCCAGAATTAATTGCTTTTCCGGCTTCTATAGGGAAACCCAAGCCTTTTGTATAGAACATACACCTGACCACTGTTTTCTCAGCCACTATAACTAGGCTTGCCATAAATTTCAGGTACCAATACGGGACGTTTCAAACAAGTCAAATATAAAAGTCCAAATCAAAGTTTATAATCGAATAATTAGTACTTATAACAATTGTTTACTTATGTTAAGAGCGTTTATACCTTACCGCTTTTCATACAAACTTTCAAGTCGTTATTTTCCGAAATGACTGAACAAATTTAAATGAAACTTTATACGCATAAGAAGTATTTTGTAAAACCAAATGATTTTAAAAGAGTAACCATGGAGTTTCATGCCGGTTCTTCTCCATAGGAAGCGACCAACCCGAACCGTGCACCTTTTGTTGACGTTTTATAAGTGCCCATGTAGGCCTATGTAAAATAAAATATTTTGATTTTGATTTTGAAGGATACATAGATCTAAAGTTACTATAAAAATATTTTCAAAATGTGTTTTAAAAAAAGAGATAATTGGAATTTTCTGTATCTATAGAAAATTTATAATCGGTCTAATTTAACTGTAATACTATTTTTGAAAATGTTTTTTAGTAACTTTTTAGATCTGTGTATCCTGCTTATGTGTACGAAGTTTCATTTTAATCGGTTCAGTAATTTCGGAAAATAACGACTTGAAAGTTTGTATGAAAAGCGGTAGGGGGGTATAAACGCTCTTAGGATGTTTATTTTTTGGCTCAAATATAATTTTATGCTTGATTTTACTTTTGTAATGATATCGTTTTCTTTTATAATTTATTGGTGTAGTCATAGAGAACTGGGAGTATGCCATTCTAAAATTATAATGACAAATGAATATGGATTAATGGTCTCTACCGACAACCTGTTTCGCCCAGTTCGGGCAATTTACAAATTTTGTCAAAATTATTGAAAGAACAATTATGGGACGTGTACCAATACGGAGCGCTATGGTTAAATAAGGTGACAGTCCCGTATATACAGGACGTATAGCAACCCTAACTATAACCCCCTGCCCACTGTTCCCCTAGTCACTAAAACCCCTGGCCACTATACCCCTAATTACTAAGAGATTACGTCGCTGAATCGAGAAGATTTGGTCACACGGAATGTAAAAGGAGAATGGAAAAGGTTTTTCTATGTAGCTAATGGACGGTTTGGGTGTCTGAGTTTTATTTTATTGGTATAGCCATTGGCGTGTCAACGGGTAACGGTTCACTACCCAACATGAACAGTATAAAGATTCTGTTTTGTTCTTGATATCTGGAGTGTCTTCAAAACATCTTCTTTTTCTGGCGTGTCGATGGTACGATTTGTTTAAATTACTTGGGCCCAGTATGTGGCAGTATGTTCATGTTCTAGATAAAAAAAATCGGAGACATTTTTGACATCTACCAACCCGCACTGGGCCCGCGGGTTGGATTACAGCCCACTCCCTCTCATAGAGAGGAGGCCTGTGTCCCAGCAGTGGAAACATTATAGGCTGATGATGATGATGAGTATGTGGCCGCTGTGTTTTAGGTACCTTTTTTCTTCAAAACATCTAATCACCTTCACATAAAAAAATGTCGTTTCACTAAAAATAATATCAATCACGGTGTATACAAGAAATTGATCGAGAGAAGTAAAAGTGCGAGTTATGGTTGAAGTCACATAAATAAATTAATGTTTTATGTAAACCCTTGTCTTCATATTAAGAGGGCTATTAAATTTTTTCTTGTATTTGAGTGTTGTTAAGGTTTTTACTAATGTATGTACACAAATTGAAATATTTATTTAGAAGGCTCCCTAGAGGAATAATCAAACTTTCTTGGGCATATTTTTTTTTTAATTTTGTGGCCATACCTACGCGGAGTTTTGATGTGTTTTTACAAAGTTTGACCGAATTCGAGCCGTTTAAAGTGGGTCAAAATCGCGCCCAAAGGAGTCGGTTACAAACAAACATGCAGGTGAAGCTAATAAAAAGCATGTAAAAATACATTAATTCTTACTCTTCATCATGTGGTTAGTGCCTAACTTGGTGTCAGAGTCGTGATGCCTGCCATGGGCCTGTGATTTGGCTTCACATGCTACAGAGAAATATATCTCAGGCTTGCTGGTATACTCATGATGTTTTCCTTCAACGAAAGTAGCAAGCAAGTTTTGCAACTGATAATTATAAAATACAAATTAATCCAAAAATACAGAGGTCTTGGGTTCGAACTCGATACCTTTGACTTGGCAGTCTGACAGTCACGACACTAGGCTATCACTGCTTAATGCAATAATTAACTGAGCAAACTAAAATCTACATGACCCATTTTAATGAGACACAAATGCTGCATTTCCACTGCGTTTAATACAGGTCACGCTAAACATAGAACTTCATAAGTGCACTCATGCATCCAGTTTCACATGAAATGATACATTGATGCTTCATGTTATGTTCTCTCTCAAAAATTTTACTGAACCCCCGAGTGTAGTACCGTATAAATGAATAAATAGGACGTTACGTATTTGAAGAGATCGAGGAGTGCTCGTGGCTAAATATTAACAGGCACTCGAGTCGATCTTCAAAGCCGCGCTTGCCTCGGTTGGTCTGTAAATAGGTAACCACCCGATCACATACCGAGTTTCCTGCGTGCCTCGGAAAGCAAGTTAAGCCGTTGGTCCCAGCTGTCGTTTGTAGGCCTTTGACAGCCCTTACAGGCAGTCAGTGGCCCGAAAGTCGTGACAACTAGTCTTACCAAGGGGTATCGTATTACCTAGTACTAAATGGGTTGTGGAATTAATTTGTTTAAAGCTGACTATTTGAATGAAACTTATATTAATACATGATAATGGTGGTCGTTGACTTAAGATGAATAATGAATAATGTTAAATAGATAAAAACCAACAATAAATATTGTACACCTCATGGGTATGTTACAGCGAGCTTTATGTAATAACTATAAGAACCTATATATCACCTGTGACAAACAATAAATGAATTTGAATTTGAATTTGAATTTGGAAGTCAGATAGGCAGTCACTCCATGTAAAATACTGGTATTTCATCTGCATCTGGTTTGACAGGAAGCCAGCCCCCAAAATAGTTGGGTAAAGGCTAAGCAAATGATCATGATGAAGTATTTAGTGACGGATTGGATAAAAGTTTGGTCGTTTCCAACATTTCCACCTGTTTGTTAGGGGTCAGCTGTTGACGGTATGAAATAGGCACTACCCATGTTAAACAGATTGATTGATGATCTTTAGGTGTCATTATATTATAGGGACTTATGTATAACTGTATATTGTTTATATCGCTAGAGTTACGTAAATACAAATGTACCCCGCTTATGTCTTGATTTACCTAAATTATCAGCACCTTTGAGCCCATAAAACAGTGATGACATAGCAGTAATCCGTTTCCCAAACACCTTACAGAACAAAACATAAAATAACTTCATTCTAATCGCATTAGCTAAAATGATATCATAGGTAGAAGCAATAATAGTTCATTATTTTATTATATTACCTGACCTTACGTAAATGGGAAAACTGTCAGGATCGATTACCTCAGTAACATAATTATATCTATTATATTCTCCAACCTCAATTATTACCCTCATTCCTATCCGTCCCGTAATATAGAAAATATCAGGCTGAAACCAGTGTGTGGTTTCAGCCTGATATTTTTATTTCTCCTAGGAGCGTCCATTGGTGCTAGCTTGAACAATTAATGATAAATAATTAGTCACGCAGCTTGGGTCATTGCATTTACCATACGTCATATTTTGGTTTAGGATTAACAGCTGCATTCAACAACAAATCAAAAGTAAGTCATTTAAAATTCGTTTGATATAACACCCCTCTTTTTTTGTTCGGGGGTTAAAAATAGCACTTATTGAACGTAAAGTTACAAAGTTGTAAAGTTTACAAGAGTCCCCCAAAACGTCATTCGCCATTTCCTAGTGTTTTAGCTGGGAAGAATAAGTGGCGGAACAAACTCCCCACCAATATATCTGTAAAAGTCAAAGTAGGTAGAAGTAATTATAACATCAAGCCCTGGATTACCCCAGGCTTAATAAGATGTCTGCGCCACCACGACACACTGCATCTAGCCTCACGTGCGCACCCAGACGATCAAATGAAACGATTAATTTACATCCGATATAGATATCTGTCTGTTAGGTTACAAGAACCAGATTTTATACAATAGTGTGTAAGTTAAAAGATTGCTGTCCAGATTTTGCAACGTTTAACGTCGATATCAGTAAACAAACCGAGTTCCCGGTCATTCATAGAAGCTTAACAGTCAGTTATGGGTCTGACACGATATTCATTGATAAGATCTTCTCTTATCAATGAATATCGTGTAATTTCGTGGAGCTGATGAACGCTACTGAAAGTGTCAAACTCGTCGCCAAATTTTGGGCTGACTCAGTTTAAATCGTCATAGCCACGGTAAGAAGAAGATCGTTTAACCCAATGTCTGGGTTGTGGTTTTGGTAGGCAGTTGTTCCATGCAAAATACTGGCATTCGGTAAGACTGGAAGCCGACTTCAACAAAGTTAGGAAAAACCGAGGCAGATGATAGTCTGCTACAGAATCAGCTCCACTATGTCACTACATCCTTAGTTCCAACACTGCTTCCCAAAACCTTTGTTTCCTCCCCACTATCATCTCTTTGAACAATACCTGTGTCCCTATCTAACGTCAAAAATAATTAGCAGAGAGCACTAATGGAATCTAAGTGACCCTTTTCTCCATTTTGGCCTTTGATGTCCGGTAATTGAATTACTACAGAGAGTTATTGCACAGGGTCTGTATTGTCTTCTCTTGACAAGCTTGTCGTAGTTGGCTTTGTACGTGCCGCCATCTTGTTTTAGATATTATCTGTTTGTTTGAATTGTGGCGTTTCCCTTTTGTTTATTTTACTGTCTTCTGCACGCGTACCATGACCACTGTAGGAACAAGTTTTGTCTACGGAAGAATCGACATAATGACAGGTAGACAATGACAATGTGTCAGTTTGTCGAATCTTCTGTCGATATAGCCCGTTTCTACGGCGGTCATGCTATGCGTAAAGGTTGAAGCGCCAGAGTATACCATGGAACTCAAATTGTCTTACGTTTTTGCAGTTTTGCGAAATTAAATATTTTCTATGGTTTTTGCCAATTCGCAAGTCAGCTTCAGGCAGTGTTTTAAACAAAATATAATTCTAAGCCATAACAGGTATGTAATTACAGAATTAGGGTTGTACAGATGTTTTTAATGTTTAAAACTCTGTTAAGTCATATTTTGTTACAGTCG
Organism: Cerastis leucographa; assembly: GCA_963082945.1. Classification (NCBI taxonomy): domain Eukaryota; kingdom Metazoa; phylum Arthropoda; class Insecta; order Lepidoptera; family Noctuidae; genus Cerastis; species Cerastis leucographa. Next base: position 12,760,087 of record OY720365.1, on the reverse strand, counting down.
TAAAACATACAACCCGTAACTTTGACCTACCAATGGCAAAAAACGTAAGAAAATCTGAATTTCGCGGATTACCCTTCCACCTTAAGGACAGTCTTTTCACTCTTGATTTACCCCTTGCGGTAGTAGTTCAAATGCAACCGTATTGTAACGGAAACAACGATCATTATACTTTTGACAGTTGTGCAATATCACAGGTATCTGTGTTAGAATTGTAGCATTATCTCTTTTTCATAGTTTTTCGGTTTGTTAAACTTGGAAACGATTTCTAAGTCTTCTTTTATTGCAGTTACTTCATCTTTCATAACAATATTAACTCCAACGAAGACTAAACCGAAATCCTTAAAGTCTTCATAATTTTATCCTAATTATGCAGCAAAATATGTAACAAGGTTCCAAGTCAAAACTTTTCTGTAAGTTTAATGGCTTGTTCTTGCCTTACTTAAGTATATGTTTTATTCATTCACATCATAATTGTAAAATAACGTTGCTAAAGAATTGTTTCCAACGTCTAACCTTCTAGTTTTAGCAATGTAATCTACTTATTTCTTTTGAGTGTTTGATAAAAAATTCCAACTCGATATGGAAATTTTATCTTGCGTTTCGAGAAAATGAGCACCCATAACGCGAATGGGTACAAAACGTACACACATGTTTCGAGGAAATGGGGTACTAGGCCGCCATTTTAGATTATTATCAGTGTAATGTAACCTCTTTGAGTTGATACAAAAAATACGTGAAAAGGAAAACACAAGTTGATAAAATGAAGTACGAAATTAAGTAGGATTTGCGTTCGACCTGAATTTTTGTATTATACATAGGCCCTAAATATAACGTAAATATGTCGGTTTTTAAAATAGCATTATCCTGTAGTATCCTGTATTTAAGTTAAATTGTTTGCAACAAGCAAAATTAGTAGCATCCATAGCTGATATAAACACATTTTTGAATGAAGAAAATATTGTCTGTGAAACGAGTATTTTTAATGTTAAAATCGACGCATTTACGTTAAGTTAACACCGCGCGCTCGAGCTAGGACCGCTGAAGACCACCGGGCACCAAACGTTATATAATCGAACCCACGACCTGTATAGCTCGAGTTCATTAGCCACTGAGCTATCTGTGAACGTGAAGAGGGAGACGTGTATAGTCTCCCTCTTCACCCATACCAACTACTGTGCATATACATACAAACATTGCGTGTGAAGACCGGCAGACTTCGTTCAGCATCTATCTGCAATGTACCATGTTCGGGTCAGCATGGTACAATTTGGGCTAACCTAAGCTAAGAACATTTTTTTCTGCCTGTTCAGAACCATCCTTTTATCAGGTATCTACCACATTTTTACTCAAAGGGTCAAACGGGACCCTATTACTGAGACTTTTCTGTCCGTCCGTCCGTCTGTCACCAGGCTGTATCTCATGAACCGTGATAGGTAGCCAGTTGAAATAACTACAGATTATGTATTTCTGTTGATGCTATAACAAAAAATACTAAAAACAGAATAAAATAAATACACACATCAAAAGTGTCTAGGGATCAACATATATTTTTGCAATAACTTTTCTCCTGATTGATATTAATTAAAATTTTCTTTAAGGATTCATCAAATAAAGTGTTTTCGTTTATCACAGTAACGATAAACCAAGTCACCTTTGCATTAATAAAGAAATTTGCCATTTTCTAATAAAGGGATTTTTGACATTTGAACCACTAACATTAAAGTTCGAAAAAAAGACTGAAATAACAGTTTTCTTTAAAATTTTATTGGGTAACTTAAACAATTAATAATCCGTGTTTCTACCGCGAACACTAACAACACAAGAACATCGGTTTGGCATACTCAAAATGAGTTCATCCAAATCACGCTGTGGAATGGCCGCCCATGTTCGTTGCAACAACAAAAAAAGGTCTTCTTGCGACTGGATACCCTCCATATTCGGCAGAGCTCTTCTCTGTAGCATATTCCATGCATGCTCAATCGGGTTCAAGTCTGGCGACTGAGCAGGCCAGGGCAGGACATTGATGTTAGCTGCGGCGAGAGTCTGTCTTACAACTCTTGCGGTGTGCGGTCGTGCATTATCATGCATTAACTGAAATAAGGGACCGATTTGCACTTGTAGAGGAACGATGACGTCTGATACAATCGTCTCAGCATAAATTTGAGCGTTGAGGTTGCCTCTGATCCAAATCAACTCAGTTCTTCCGCCGATCCAAATACCCGCCCATACCATGATGGTTCCACCACTATAAGGATGGACTTCCTGGCAGGATTTTAATCGCTGTTGGCGTCCAGGGGTTCTCCAGTGTCGTATACGTCTTGTTTCCGGTCTCATACCAAAACGAGACTCATCAGAAAAGCACACGAAACGCCATTGTTCTTCTGCCCAATTTCTGTGTTCAAGAGCCCATTGATATCGAATCCTACGATTGTGCATTGCTATAGGTGGTACCCGTAGCGGTCTTCGGGAATGAAGGTTCACTTGATGCAAGCGGTTTCTGACTGTTTGGTCGCTAATTAAGTTCCCTGAAGAGTGATGAAGCCTCACGGCTAACATCATGGCGGTTATTGTTGGAGCTCTTCGAGTTAAGATTTGAATGTATCGGTCTTGTCTCCGTGTGGTGCAGCGATACCGTCCTCCATGGCGCTCAGCCACGGTACCAGTGCTTCGGTAACGTGTCCAAAGTCGACTGATAACACTCTGACTTGTATTCAGAGCTAAAGCCACAGTACGTTGCCGGGAACCAGCTTCTATCATTCCCACGGCTCTGAGCATTTCTTCCCTGCTTAAATGACGTCGCCGCTCCATAATAACGTTGGTTTTAATCAGTAGTAGGGAAACAGTAGCACTAATAATGTCTTCAATGCGTTGTATGTTTTTATAGGGAAAATATTGACAGCTGATTTTCATCTTTTACTCGAATTTGATTCACAGTTCCTGATTCAAATTATGAAATGCACCAAAAAGGATCCATATAAATTTATAAAATCATAAATTTATTACAAAGCCACATCTCAATCTCAAGAAATCCGCATAAAAATGCTTGATCCCTAGACACTTTTGATGTGTGTATTTAAGGGGGCTTCCATACAAAAAAAAGTGTTTTTTTTTGCTTTGCGTTTTTATAAAAAATGGTACGAAACCCTTCGTGCACAAGTCCTACTCTCACTTGGCCCGTTTTGTACTTATTGTCAAAACCATTTTCTAGTAGTTTTTCACTGTACGTATCTTATATTTCTTGTTTACCTTGCAAAGGAAATAAGCTAGCAATCCCTTTGACAAACACCCCTGTCTTATTTACCTACTTTCATATAAAGCTCGGGCCAAATATGACACAATTCCGCGAAACATTGTCACGTCAGGTAAAGGAGAAACTGCCGTGTGCTGAGATTTAAAGGCATAAACATTCCTGATTTACAACCCAGCATCCTCCATAATAGGCTCACATTTTTTACTTGTGGCCATATTTCTTCACAACACGATTTAAAATATTTGCCAGTATTTTCGTACGAACGCCTTGAATTATGTTTACTTTATCTAATAAATTCGCTCTGAAATTGAATTTATTGGGCATATTTCGGAAATTGAACGAATAATGTGTTTGTGAAACGTTAATGGATGAAGTATTGATGTTTGTTGCATTTTCGTTGGGTGAGAAATAAAGCTGGCAGAGGTATTAAGAAATCAGATGTAGACTGTGCCGAAAATTTTATTTTACTACTTTTTTAGTTATTTTGTAGTTCCCTATGACATCATCATCTACCTAATCTAACTTAGCTGACTAGCAATTAATATCGTAGATTTGCTCGGTGTACTGACCTACTTAAAATCACTCTTTTCAAGGCCTACTGCCAGAGTTTGTACACTGGCAATCTATCGGTCAGTTACACCAAAAGATTGCTAGATGTCCTGCGCATCCAGTATAATAATGCCTTCATGATGTTGTTGAGACTACCTCGCTACTGCATGTACGTCGGAGACGTTTGCACAAGCTCGTACCGACGCGACGCGTGCGAAAGAAAACTGCTCAACTACTCAGGAGAGTGAGAGACAGTCGCAACAGCATCCTGAGAATGGTAGCAGGGAGCCTTAGCTCTCCGATTGTTAAACATTTTGAGCAGAAGTAATTAGTACTAACATTAGATAATAATTATTTTAATATTAAGAGCGTTTAGACCTCACGACAAGTCATACAAACTTTCAAGTCCTTGTTTTCCGAAATGTCTCAACCGATTTTAATGAAATCATACGCACAAGCAGGATCAAGCAGGATACATGTTACTACTAGTAAATAAAATTCATTCATTTATTCAAAAATAGTACAGGAGTCATGAAGGAATTTAAAGTTATAACACAAAAAAAAATGTTTTTAGTAAATAAAATTCATTCATTTATTCAAAAATAGTACAGGAGTCATGAAGGAATTTAAAGTTATAACACAAAAAAAAATGTTTTTCAAGTTGAATTAGGACCTCCAATATTTCCGTAACTAGGAAGTCCCAAAGTATGATCCAAAACAACAAAAAAAAAACACAATAACGAGGAAAACAAGTGGCTTTCGGCTTTGTTAAGGGTATTTGTACACCTATTATTTCGGTATCATCCAGATTTTACCCATGCATACTAGTTTTTTAGTTTCCTTTAACTTGTCTTAAATCCTAGTTCCCTAATCCTACTAACGAGCAAAAGTCCTAGTTTTATTGTTCTCAATCCAAAAGAGAGCTGTTTCACTAACACAGCTCATGAATATTTTATCTAAATCGTTACGGTCAGGTATTCTTCATCTAACCGAAGTCTAGAATTACGGAGCGTTAATTATGGAAAGTTGTTGTTGCGAAAGTCTTTAGAGGTTTTATATACGTAGGTACTAGTTTTGGGCGAGCTGGACATAACCAACGACCAGTGGTATACATTGGTCTTGGATCGAAAGATTTAGAAGTCGTGGGGAGAGGCCTTTGCCCAGCTGTGGGATGACATAGGTATTTTTTATGTATTTTTAGGACCTTTTCTTTATAATAGACTTAACAAGATACTAAACTTCTATAGTTTAAGTTATAAAAAATGTAGTTATGTAATGTCGGATTATTTAGCAATACTTAATTACACAGACACAGAAAAACTTATAGAAGTTGTAGTATGATTATGCTATCCTCTCGTATCTATTTGTATATTTTTACTTAAATAAGCTAGTTTTGGTGTTTTTCTTTTGTACCAATTTGATTATACTTCTAGTTGTTAATAGTTTAATTTTATTTCATAATTTTAATGTCCTAATTAAATTGTGCTATGTAAAGTGATGGCCTGAAACACAGGTTTAAAAAAACCTAGTTCGGGCAGGTCGCTACCAAACATCTGCATTGAACTATCATTACTTGCCTTTTGAATATGTTTTAGTTATAGTTTACTTATAAGTACTAATTATACCATTGTATGAAAAACAATACTACTGCGCATAAATGTATACTTTTTGTAATACTTTAAAAAAAAATTATTAGTATTATAGGCTAACAGCAACAGTAACTGGCCTTTGCCCGCACCTTCGCTCGCGTGAATTTAGAATTTGACAACAACGGGCTCGGACACGTGGCGCTATCTATAATCAATGAACTTTATTGTTGTTGTCCTCGGAAACAGCACTTTTTTCCGGGATGAAAGGTAACCTATGTCCGTTTCTGTACACCTGACAACATATTTGCAAAATTTAACACTTTTTTTCGTGATAAAAGGTACCCTATGTCCGTTTCTGTGCACCTGAAAATGTATTTGCAAATCTGTAGGATGATCTGTTCAGATGGTTTGGGCATGAAAAGGTAACAAACAAACATATTTTCGCATTTATAATATTAGTAAGGATAAGGATTTTGGTCTTTATTTATAAAAACTTATAACATAACATAACATCACGCCTGTAATCCCCTAAGGGTTAGGCAGAGTTGTACGTATTATTACACCTAAATTTCTTCAGTTATGTTTAAGTCCCATGTGATAGGGGGCGAGCCTATTGCCATCAACCGGACACAAACCTAGACTCCGTAGCTGCTATTGAGAAATTTCTGATGGAAAAACCCAACACTGTCCGACCTGGGGTGTCGCGCTTACGATCATTAGACCAACGAGTCCTAAAAACTTATGAATCTTGCGAAAAATGTTTGATATCGGGAGTGGTTAGAAAACTTAAAATACGGGTTCACTATGTTCTGATACTTGCGGCTTACTGCTGGGCAAAGGTCTCCTCCTTAACCTCCTAATCCTTCTTTTGCCAATCAGTTTTCTCTAGCCAATCTTTCATCTCTATATACAGGGTGTAACGGAAAGGGTATATACATCCTGAAGGGTGTGCTACAGACCATCAAACTGAACATGTTTCTCAACATAAAAAAACTTTTTGCAGACAAAAAAAATATCAGCTGCCTATACATTTGGGTCGAATAGGTATTGTAATATTCTATGGGGCAGCAGATATTTTTTTTGCTGAAAAACATGTTTTATGATGAGAAACATGCTCAGGTTGATGGTTTGTAGCACACCCTTAAGGATGTATATACCCTTTCCGTTACACCCTGTATAATAATGAATCCCTATTTCCCTTGGTCACGGCATCACACGTGAACGGCTGGACCGATTTCACTAATTCTTTTTTATTGTGTTTGTTATTGTCTGGAGAAGGTTCTTAGGTAGGTAGTAGGTAGTTAGTAGGTAGATAGTAGGTAGGTAGGTAGGTAGGTAGTAGGTAGGTAGGTAGTAGGTAGGTAGGCACAAGTGCATGCAACGCATGTTGGGATCAGCTAGTACCTAATATCTTTTCTTGAACTTACTAACTGCTGTAAGCTGCTGTCTACTATGTTCTAAGTTTTATTCCGAAATAACCCAGATTGGACCCTTATTTAATAATTGGGGTCAAATTTGTTGCAAATGAGCTCAATAATATCTATCACCCATTTCAATCACCCAGTATAAAAAAATACGTATTTTGAACCTAACCACATAGTTTCCAATCACCCAGTATAAAAAAATACGTATTTTGAATATGCATTTTTTAATATACTTATTTTCGAATTAAAAATTGGTTGAAAGTTAAATGTTGGTGTTAAATTTCGTAATTGTAATTAAATAAAATCATGAAACGTAATTGAAGTTTCATTCATCACTTACTACTGTAATATTGTTGTAATTACTTTAATATGAAATCCCAAAAATAGGTCTGCTATACAAAAGCCTATCCCTCATTTCCCAGTAAATCCCGAACCAAACCAACAAAACAAATAACTTAGTTTATTAACCCAAAAAAGTAAACGAGCTTTTCCGTAACTCAGTTTCTTCATTCAACCCAAACAAAATCACAGTGAGTCTTTCAAAGGTTTATTTATCCTTGATAAAAACCTCAGTACAAACTTCTACTAACTTAAAATACCAGGAACATGGTTCCACTTGTTTTCCTTCAAAAGTAGCAAACGGAATGTAGCTCGAAAATCCCGCACAAACTTGAAATTAATTTTGTTGGTTAAAGGTAGGGTAGTTGGAAAAGATTAGCAGATAGTGCGGTGTTCAATCAGACAAAGAGATAGGAGAGAAGAGGTATCAACTTTTAGAAATAGTAATAAATAAAGCTCTAGCTTTATTAAAGAATCATAAGACCTTATTTTTAACCCCCGACCAAAAAAGAGGGGTGTTATAAGTTTGACGTGTGTATCTGTGTATCTGTGTGTCTGTCTGTGGCATCGTAGCTCCCAAACGGATGAAGCGATTTTGATAAAATTGGTGTCATTTGAAAGGTATTTTAATCCAGAGTGTGCTTAGCTATGTTTCGAGAAAATCTGCTCAGCCGTTTGAAGCTCATCACCTCTTTTCTAGTTGATGAAGGGATTTAAACAACTTCTACGGGTCTAGTTGATTGGAAATTTGAATGCTTGTCACTTTCTCACCATGGGCATCGCCAGGGGGGTAGGTTGCACACCCCCCTCCCCCCTATAACCTCAAGTTTTTTTTTAAAATTCATATCTTTCCTCGTTTTCGTTAATAAGCGAGAAGAGGCGCAACACCAAGAAAAGTGGAAGGAATGGGAGTAGACCTATGCCCAGGAGTGGGACAGTCAAGGCTAAGAAAAAATAATTTAAGTTTAAAAAGCATGAAATAAAAATTAAATTAAAAATTAAAAAAAAAAACGCTTTGTTTGTATATATATTTTTATGTACTAAGCGGTCTACTTAGCGGTCCCCCGACGCTACGACGCTTGGATTAATTTTATTTTTGGTTTTTTAGAGGTTTAGTCCGTCGGGGGTTTTTTAAATTTTAAATTTAATTTTTATATCAATGGCACCTACTCGATATTTTTTTTTCTAGCCTGCTCTGCCTCACTCCTGATCAAAGGCCTTCCTCCACTTTTTCCATTTCACGTGAACCAGTACCGTAATATTTACAGAATAAAAGACACTCTGTGTCTTTAAACGTGACCACGTGGTTTTTCTGAACTACGTAACGGATTTAGATGTGGTTTTCGTCATTCTTTTGAGAATTTATTCGGAAAAAAATTGTGCTACAATACATTAATTTAATAATAAACTAACATTTATGTATTTATTTATTTTACTACTTATGTACACACAATATACAACAGGAAAAAAAACATAAAATATTAGAGTACAAAGGTACTGCTTATTTCATATGAAATTTCTGCCAGCAGACCTGCGAAAGGAACACCCATAACATTTGTGTAGTACAATGAGCGATTAGGTACTGAGGTAATTTTACAATGTACAGGCCAGGCAGTTTACTTGCAAAATAACAGTGATTTTCTTTTAAAAGTTTATTACACATAATAAAATAAAGATTGCTAGAGTTGTGGAAAATTAAATATTTTTTGTTCCAATTAACTCCACATAACTCTTTTGTGGTCTGTACATGAAAGAAAATAAAAAAGTTTTAGATTACTCCGTCTGAGCTTATCTTGAAAGCCATTCAAAAGAATTTTCTAGACGTCTTTGATTCAAAAGCTTGAATTTGGAATGGAATTTCAATTAATATTAGATTAGGGTTGCTCCGTTGAGTTCAATTTGATTCATCTTGTTATAGCGGTAGATGGCATATGTATTTGCAATCGTATATTGCATTATTAATTTGTGTAGGTTTACTGGCATTGCTTGAATGATAATATTTAAGCAATAATGATATGTGCAGCGGTGGCCCAGTGGTAGCAGCCCCGACTTACGAGCAGTAAGTCGTAGGTTCGAACCCAGGCAGGCGCATTACTTTGTGTAATTTATTTCATCACCGCTGCTCTCAAAACGGTGAAGGAAAACATCGTGAGGAAACCGGCATGTCCTAGAACTAAAAATTCGAAGACATGTGACATCTACCAACCCGCACTGGGCCCGCGTGGTGGATTGGCCCATTCCCTCTCATAGAGAGGAGGCCTGCGTCCCAGCAGTGGGAACAATATAGGCTGATGATAATGATATGAAGAAGCTCGTGACTAAATAATAACAGCCGCACGGGTAGATATTTAAGGTAAAGCCGTGCTGCCAAGGTTGGTCCGTGGATGCGTGGCTATAATTACATACCGAGTTTCCTCCGTGCCTCGCAGAGCACGTTAAGCCGTTGGTGCCGGCTGTCATTTGTAGATCTTTAATAGTCGTTACGAGTAGTCAGAAGCCAAAAGTCTGACATCCAGTCTTACCAAGGGGTATCGTATTACCCAGTTACTGGGTTATGGAGGTCAGATAGGCAATCGCTTCATGGAAGATACTGGTATATTCAGCTGTATCCGGTTATACTGGAAGCAGACCCCAAGATATTTTGGGAAAAGGCTAGGCAGATGATGATATAAAAGTACTTTAATATATTGGCAATCTTCAATTGACTACTATTGGTGGTGTGGTCGAAAGTGCGACTGCTAAGCGTGGGATCTTGAATTCAATTCCCGGGTCGGGCCAAACGTTATTGGGTTATGCCATTTTGAAAATATCTCGATAAAGCTGGAATGTCTTTTTGATGAATCATCGTGACTTTTTCATTTGTGACCCTGCTCTGAGTTTAAAAGATTTGTAAGTAATCAAAATCATATTTTTGTAATTTTACCTTACGGGCACCAAAGGAAATCATTTGCTTTTTCATATTATTCAATTTATTCCCTATTTTTTTATGTAAATGTTAATTTTATACATCTCTTCAATTTTCCTCTGGCAACCAAATTAATTCGAGATTTTATATTTTTCTCGTAAAATCCATTTTGTTTATGGCTATTGCTATCCACATAAACCCAGTCTTTTGTTCCTAAATATTTATATCTATAATAAAACGTGGATGGGCATAAATAACCATTATAACCGGTCATACATATATCAGGAGCTCGTGGCTAAATATTAACAGCCGCACGGGTCGATCTTTAAAGGTAAGCCGTGCTTGCCGAGGTTGGTCCGTGCCTTAATTACTTACCGAGTTTCCTCCGTGTCTCGGAAAGCACGTTAAGCCCTTGGTCCCGGCTGATATTTGTAAATCTTTGACAGTCTTTCCGAGTAGTCAGAAGCCAATAACTCTGACATCCAATCTTACCAAGGGGTATCGTATTACCCAGTTACTGGGTGTAGAGGTCAGATAGGCAGTCGCTTCATGTAAAATACAGGTACTCAGCTGCACCCGGTACGACTTGAAGCCGATCTCAAGATAGTTTGGGAAAAGGCTAGGATGACATATCAGGTTGAATGATCTCTTTGTTGTGTTTTTCATTCAATGGATCGTCAATACTGGCTCGTACACAGCGTTTTTAAGTAGTTACCCCCTGGCGTACTCGGCGGGACTGTAGAGGGGTTACCACATACTGAAGCTGTCTCTACACCATTTTTCATGGATTGCTGATTTTACTTGATGTCGTAAATATTTTTGATCGCATTTATTTTGTTCACGTTAGCAACTTTTGTTACACATTCCCTTTGACATACTTCTTTGTTTACGTGTGTGATAAAATTATATGGCCACGTAGACCTTTTCCAGTAAACCTAGCAAATATAATCTGCTGTTGGTCGTTAAAACTGTACCTATCTTTTTCACGACTGATAATTTTGTCTAGTTTATTTGTTGGAGTAGTGTTCTCATTATTAAAGCTGATAAAATATAAGTCAACCTCGTGTCTCTTTCCGTTGAATAGGGTTTTATGGCTAAACTACTCAATGCATACCAATTTGATTCTAATGGAATACACAAGAGAGGTAGCTTGATGCTTGAAGGTGTTTTTTTAAACGTTACGCTATACCAGCTGTATCGTGGGTGCGTTTACAAACATTTAAACTCACATACACAAACAGCCAGACACGGAACAAGTACCTGCAGACCATACAAATATTATTGTTCGGTGCGGGAATCGAACCCGCGACACGCAGCGCATCAGTCACAACACCAGCCGTGCCGTCAAATTCTAAATCTATTTATGGCCAACTATAATATTTTTTGCTCCATAAGCTACGTCAGTTTGATTGTTTGAAAAATACTATGGCGTAGTCGACCCAACATCGAAAAAAACATTATTGACTCATGTTCTTTCAACTAACAGCTATTTTTCTTTGTCGTAGAATTGGATCTGGACTACCTCGAGAGGGGCGGAGGGGGTACCCTGACAGTGGGCGGGGCTCCGAGCCTGGAGCCAAGTCCTGACAGCCTTGACCTCGTCAAAGTGGTGCTATTGGGAGCCCCAGCTGTTGGAAAGACTAGCATTATACAGGTAAATATGAATCTCTTTAGTTGGACTTCAATTAAGTAATGGGCGTAAAATTACCCTATAGCACTTTGTTCTGGCCCATACCTGAACCTTTTAATTACGGCAATATGGGGGTTTAAGTTCCAAATTCTCATAAAGTTTTTTTTTTTAATAATTAAATTTAATGTTACAACTTTACTTTAAAGAGTTCCATGACCCCCTTAATATGCAATGCATCCATCAGCACAATGTTTTGAGTTCGTAACTCTGAGTTCTACATGTCTGTGTATTATTTGCATAGAGTTACTATTGATGTACAGAAAGCTTGGTTGTCGGCTTCTTGAAGGGGTCGGTTTACACCTTGTATAAGGACACCGTCATGTAATGGTTTGGTTCCCTCTATTCTGAGGTACCCGATAACGTGAGAATTGTCCATAATTTAAGTTCCGTACACTTAACAAACTAAGAAAGTTACGACTCTTATCATTATTATTCTTCTTCGATGTAAATAAATGACTACGTCTAGGTTACATTATAAATATAAGAAATGTATGCTTCTTCATTATGTAAGTAAGTAATAAGTTTATTAATTAAAACAAACAAAACAGTTGTGTCATACATAAATCGGTGAGCCACACACATCGGATCTTATACACACATTTTTTTTAAGTGAAACTCCTAATGCGACTTCCAACAAGGTTGCGTTAAACGTTAAACGCTACCATGGAGAGGGTATGAAAGCACTGTTGCGTTAAACGTTCAACTCTCCTGGGGAGGGGTAATACAAAGAGACAGTGCGAGAGTGAATGTGTGGCACTCGAAAAGTTTTTTTCGAGAAGTTTCACTTCTTGCGCGCGGAGGGACTCCACGCACTATTTTTTTCTTTTTGTGAATGGCGTCTCGCAGTTCAACCAAGGAGGTTGTAGCCTGCTTAACCGGACTATCCTGTGGGTGCCTTGCCACAAACTAAGCATTGTTCATTGGTTATATCTTGTGGCTCGAGAGTGCGAATTCTTTCATGTTTGTTAATACAATACAAAATTCTTATTATGAATAACTGTTAGGCACTATACAAAAGGGATGAATGATAGGGATTTGCATGTAGCTGAGATGAGAATGCTAAGGGGGATGTGTGGTGTTACGCGAAAGGATAAAATAAGAAATGAGTACATAAGGGGCAGTTTGAAAGTGGCGCCGGTGACTGAAAAGATGTGTGGTAATCGTTTGTCGTGGTATGGGCATGTGATGCGGAGGAATGAGGAAAACGTCGTGAGAAAAGTTTTGAGTATGAATGTGGATGTTTTTAGGAGTAGAGGAAGACCAAAGAAACGATGGATGGACTGTGTGAAGAATGATATGGCAAGAAAGGAGGTGTCTCATGAGATGACAAGTAATAGAGAAGTATGGAAGAAGAAGACATGCTGCGCCGACCCCAAATAAATTGGGATAAGGGCAAGAGAATGATAATGATGTTAGGCACTTTATAAATTTAAACAATAAGTCAGACGTTTCAGTTTGCTAATTGACTCTGTTTTGGATTCTAACTCGGAAGCACTATTACTTTGTTCCATTTAAGAAAGCTTTGTTGTTGATGAAATATACAGCAAGATAGTTACGCTTGCTCATTAGCAGAATGGATGGTGGTAATTTACTTTCCTCTACAAATTCGTTGAAAGCTTAAAATTCTTTGTATCCTAGAAACTTTAGCAGTCCAGCTATTCATTTTAAGATAAACCTGCTTTGAAAGGCTCATACGGGTTCAGATAGTTTTGCTCTTTATTTGAGAGTGAAAGAGAATACAAAGTGCAGAGGAGACAATGCAACTAGGTACTATGACTAACAGAGTGCAACTTTTTATACTCCAGAGTACATTGTATAACTATTATGCCAAATCGGAACTAGATTTTAATCAGATACTTTTAAAATGAGAAAATCGTTGTGAGAATAGGTTTGCGTATGAAAGTGGATGGCTATAAGAGTAGAAGAAGTCCAAAGAAATGATGGATGGACTGTGTGATATGGAGAGAAAGGAGGTTACTGCTGAAATAACGAGTAATAGAGAAATATAAGGAAGAAGAAGACATGCTGCAATAAAGTAATAAATAAAGTACGGCAGGATTATGATGATGAACTTCTAATGTTATAAATCACATACCTAGCTAGGTTGGTATTAATGCATGATTAAATGATTTCGTTACAGAGAATACAAAGATAACCCCTAGATGTAACAGTAAGCAGGGTCTTATAACGTAACACAAAATGAAGATATTTGCTCATACAAGGTGTTGTTTTGCATACTCGTCAAAATTCAGGAGGTTGTCACAAAAGACATAAATAATCCATTTAAATTACGGTAACAAGTTCATTATTAATAAACGATGCTTTTATTTGTTGTGTTTGTCAGTATTTTAGAAAAAAAAACCCTTAACGGGGGGGAATTAGAAATTATCAAATAAACGATGTTGACGTGGTATGTGTGAAAGCGCGGTTATAGGGCGAAGATCAGACTGATCGCGTTTATAACACGAGTGGTTCACACTTAACAAATTCTGTTAATAACACAAAAAATAAAAATTACCTACCCATATTATTATTGATTCTGATCGAGAATCATTAGCATAGTAAGTTACTTGCTTGAATTTGACGAGGATGCAAAACAACACCTTGTATAATAAATCATACTTCTTTAAAAAGTTGCTTTTAAAAAGAACTTTGACACGTCACATTATGTTATGTTTTAAAACTAGATGAGGCCGGTTTTTTGTCGATGATTACTCTGAGGAGATACAGCCGAAACAAATTCAAAGGTAGCTGTCTCTTCGTGGTCACGCAGAATGACACAGAGCGTCTTATATTGTATAAATATCATGGCGCTAGTTCACGAGAAATAGAAAGAGTGGAGGAATGCCTTTGCCTAGGAGTGGGGCAGAGCAGGCTAGAAAAAAATATCGAGCAGGTGCCATTGATATAAAATAAGGTGTTATGATTCTTTAAAGTCCAGACATAATCTCGGTCAAGTCACATGAGGACCATGATAGTGTCTGAGATCGTCTTTTGAAAAAAGAACCACATTGATTCGAGTGAACCTGCAACTCAGTGCAAGCATTTGTCAGTTATCGTGTAGCTCGACTACTAACTCAAGGAGCTCAATTCTGATCAAACCTTCTGCGAAGGTACCAAAAGTTCAAAAAGTTCCATAACACCATAGCCTTACTATAAGTAAACACCTCTGAAAACAACAAAGAGCTAATCCACCTCATATTTATTCCATCGCCAGCACAATATAGAAACACCTTTCACACAATAATGCCTTCATATTTCGGGAACACGAAAATACCCGAATAAAAGATTTACCGCCGTCAATGGAGCTCACATTCGGATGACTCGCCGTATTTTCCGATTCATTAGCTATGCGTATGATTTTAGGATTTGAGGCGTGAAAAACGGATCCCACATTCCGGGAATTTCCATGATGTGGCTTTCATAAATATGTGTGGGGCTCGGTATGTGTCGGTAGTAATTACTGAATGGATTTTGTCTGGGTGAGCGAGAGCCATATTATGACTTTTTGCATCTTTAGATAAAACTTTTTGTTTTCGATGTAATAAACAATATGACATTAATAAAGTCCAAAGAGATATAAAATAATTATAGAGCGGATATTGGGTTATATAACTACTCATACAAAAATGTTGATCCCGATTTTTTTTCGTTTTTGACACACGAATGCTACGTGTGACAAGCGGGCGTATGACATTATGACACTAGAGTCTAGCACTAATGTCATAATTATGCCCGCTTGTCACACGTGTCTAGTGACTAGACAAACTATGTTACTAAGTAGTTACAAGTATTGGAATACGACTTTCTTTGTCGTGACCCGTCTACCGCTAGTAAATATTGTAATGTCTTTTAAAGCCTTCTAAAAGTATGAGGTAAAACGTAACTTTTGATACCTACGCCATAAATCTACATTCTGAGAGTATTTAATATTTACTAAGTTTCTCCAAATCCACGACAGGGAATATGCTGCGATCCAATATTTCAATTCTTTTTTTTATTCAAACAGATCCAGACCAGACTTATAAAAAAAACAAAGTACACGAAAAAACCGCTAGCTAAAATTAAAACCAAACTTTTATATTCAAGGACTGGTAAATGACACTTTCGCATTTTTCACGAACAAAATAATAGGTTGCTGGTATTCATACCTTCGCTCTTCATTACATAAAAATAAGAATACATCTTGATCAAACACAAGTCAGCAATGACAGATAAGATATTACGGTCATATCACAACGTCGGCTTTCATAAACGCTAAGGGTATCCCTGACACTTGATCTACGAGGCGTATTCCACCAAATTAGGTTCGGTAGTAGGGTAGTATTACTCATATTATATGAGAGGGTAGATCGTTAACTATCTGGGGCACAGGTGTAAAACGTCGGGAAATGGAATGTGTAATTACATTATTTGATATTCGGGTAGTGTTGAATGTGATGTGAATAGTTTTTGTTAGCTGTTTACCTGGACGGTGTTTTAGTTGACGGGCGTTTAATGGGGTATTTCCCGTTTCGTAACTTTCCCATTTGGACAATTAAACAAAAGACGTGTAAGAAGTATAAGTGTACAGACGGAACAGTTAGAATAAATACCTCATTGAATTCATGCGGGCCTAGTTCTTTTTGAAGGGTCACTAGAAACACGATTTAAGCGGCACCAACACCTTCTTCATGATTCTGCTCTCCTAGTACTTTCTGTTCAAATTCTAAATTGAGTTATCTCGTAACTAAACTTAGTGAGCCAGAAAGAGACAAAAAAATAACAACATCATTAAAAAATTAGTTGTGACTTTGGGAGCTGACTACCGTACAGTGTATGAAGATTGAAATAGTTACGAAATGGCACGGTTTTTCACTTGTTTTGGACGTCTTTTGTTTAGTGGTCGGAATGGGAAATTTACCAAGTGGGATGCACCCGTCTAATGAATAACATTTTCGGCGTGTGTGTCATACAATATCATAAATTCTGGAATGTCTTTTGTGTTTTATGATAAACTAGCTGTACCCAGCATGCGTTGCAATGCACTTTTTACTACCCACCTACCCTATCCGACCTACCTACCCTATCCTACCTACCCTACCCGACGCTACCTACCTACCTACTCTACCCTACCCTACCTACCTACTCTACCCTACCCTACCCTACCCTTACTACCTACCTACCCTACCTACCTACCCTACCCTACCTACCTACCCTACCCTACCCTACCTACCTACCCTACCTACCTACCCTACCCTACCTACCTACCCTACCCTACCTACCTACCTACCCTACCCTACCTACCTACCCTACCTACCTACCTACCCTACCTACCTACCCTACCCTACCTACCTACCCTACCCTACCTAACCTACCCTACCCTACCTACCTACCCTACCCTACCTACCTACCCTACCCTACCTACCTACCCTACCCTACCTACCTACCCTATCCTACCTACCTACCCTACCCTACCCTACCGTATCCTATGTCCTTCTCCTGGCTCTAAACTACCTCCCTGCCAATTTTCAGCTAAATCGGTTCAGCCGTTCTTGAGTTATAAGTGAAGTAACTAACACGACTTTCTTTTATATATATAGATACTAGCTGTACCCAGCATGCGTTGCAATGCACTTTTTACTACCCACCTACCCTATCCGACCTACCTACCCTATCCTACCTACCCTACCCTACGCTACCTACCTACCTACTCTACCCTACCCTACCTACCTACTCTACCCTACCCTACCCTACCCTTACTACCTACCCTACCCTACCTACCTACCCTACCCTACCTACCTACCCTACCCTACCCTACCTACCTACCCCTACCCTACCCTACCTACCTACCCTACCCTACCTACCTACCTACCTTACCCTACCTACCTACCCTACCCTACCTACCTACCCTACCTACCTACCCTACCCTACCTACCTACCCTACCCTACCTACCTACCCTACCCTACCTACCTACCCTACCCTACCTACCTACCCTACCCTACCCTACCTACCTACCCTACCCTACCTACCTACCCTACCCTACCGTATCCTATGTCCGTCTCCTGGTTCTAAGCTACCTCCCTGCCAATTTTCAGCTAAATCGGTTCAGCCGTTCTTGAGTTATAAGTGAAGTAACTAACACGACTTTCTTTTATATATATAGATGAATAACAGCCTTATCTTTTCTTATTCCATAAATCAAGTTTTACTCAGCATTTATTTTGTACTTGCTTATAATAAATCTACGCTGTAGGTACGATGCTTGGAACTTTTTTTTTATAGTAAAATGTCTTAATATTGTGCGAAATACACGTCATGATTGAATTAAAATGTTTCTTATTCGTCTGTATTATCTCGCCCCGTGTATACAATACGCATGAAACACATGGAGCTCGTTTAACAGAGGATCAGAAAACAATACGTCAAAATGATTGATTGTGTTTCTAACGTTACTTTTTTTTCGTGTTCATATACCCTTGCGACGTTGTTAACGTATCATTATTCACGTCTGTTTCAGCATTTTTCATTACATTATTGTGTTTCTGCATGTCATTCGTAATTTGTTGAGCCTAATGTTTTTTCGCAAAATTAACATTAATAATATTTCATCCATTCCATTTAAAAAAAAAAACAAGCGAAAGACAACGATTTTCGCGGCCAGTTTCCAATAAAATTCAAACTACCTATAGTAAATAACTATGGCAGACAAAGTACTAGGAGAATATGAACCTGTTAGAGCTATATTGCATGTTCACTCAACACTTGCTAACATGCGCTTGAAAAGTGATGAGTTGCAATATTGCACTACTCCACGAAAACGAGCATTGTTAACCTCCTTCACTTTTAAAATGGCGAGAAAATCTACCAGGAGGTATGAAAAGGGGTGGAGGTAAAGAGGTTATTGTCGAGCCATGAACGATCGACGAGCAGTAACTATCGGAGGGTAAAATTATGTTTAAAAATTTCCTTCACCAGGCTTTAATTGGCGGATGAAAGTAAGGTACCTACTGAATATAGAGTTTTGTTCTGAATGAAAGAAGGTCTATTTGGCAAGTAAAAAAGTTATGGATTGTATGAGGAATTATGCAAATTTAAAGGTGACGAAGAAAGACCATAGAAGAAAAAAAAAATACGGAACGACCGATGGAAGATGCTGATTATGCATACGTGAAGTCAGTAAAATATTAGATCTTACTTTAAAATGTTGTCGAAAAAGGATTATTTTAATCGAAAATCATTTAGACTATGGGTGAATGGGTCCACCTTATTACACCTTAGATTTTCCCATTTATAATCTTAGTTAGGATTTAATATATAAATTTAAGTATAATATTAGTTAGGATTTAAATTTCCATCTAAATCCTTACTAATATTATAAATGCGAAAGTAAGTTTGTTTGTGTAAGAAGATAGATTTCAACCTGAGGAAGGACATAGGCTATATATCATCACGCTACGACCAATAGGAGCGGAGCAGCAATGAAAAATGTTGAGAAAACGGGGAAAATGTGACGCCGACGAAGTTGCGCGGGACAGCTAGTATCTCATATAAAGCAAGAATAGATGACGAGTAATAGAGAAGTATGGCATCAAAGGACATAAATACCCAAGTAGATTGGGATAAGGCCAGTGGAATTAGGATGATGAAAAAGGAAAAAGAGATGTTGTGTCTACACCAAATAATTTGGGCTAAGCACAAAAAGATGGTGATGATAATGATTGATTAACATTCTTTTAAATCGCATGCTGTATTTCTATTGAAATCAGAAAAGTTAGGTTTAAGTTCTCCATGAAACGTTGAAAACTTTCTTTTTCCTTCTCAAATTTTTTCTCGATCCTCGCGTCGATATGACATTATCAGACATGTACATTTGTAACAGCTCATCAGTAATCCATACTAATATTATAAATGCGAAAGTCACTCTGTTTGTTTGTTTGTTTGTTTGTTTGTTTGTTACCTTTTCACGACTAAACGGCTGATCGGATCTTAACTGAATTTGCCAAGAAGATAGATTTCAACCTAGGGAAGGACATAGGCTATATATCATCACGCTACGACCAATAGGAGCGGAGCAGGAATGAAAAATGTTGCGAAAACGAGGAAAATGAGACGCAGACAAAGTTGCGCGGGACAGCTAGTATTCTATAAATATAGGGTGACTAGTAATTAGTGACCGATACTTAAACACTTGACTGATTGTACTCATGATAACAAACAATTTTCACAAAGAAACATTTTTTTTTAAACTCATTCACTTTTATCACAATAACACAACAGCCTTATTAATTCGGGGTTGCGAACCATGCGTGTGCTCTGCCTATACACTGTGGGACTGAAGGATAGTAATGAGACACAACGGCGTAACGCGGCTAACAGCTGGTAGGTCACAGACGCACGCATGAGTGAATTTCATACGGCGTTATTGCGGTGTTATTGCGATAGAAGTAAAGAATAAAAAAATAATTTTTTTTGGAATTTGTTTGTTATCTTGAGTACCAGATCAAACTTTTATGCACCCCGATTCTGACAGGTTAGAATTTCTTGTGACAAGTTCATACGGAAATATAAGTAGCATGTTCAAGCGCTTTAGCATGTTTACTGAGGACCCATTTTTGAACAGCCATCTTAAATGGATACAAGCCTTAGTACTTTGATCATAAGTATAAGTATGCTGACGGAACTGTTAGAATAATTACGTCATTGTATTCATGCAGGTATAGGTACCAGTCTCCCTATATTTTACTACTAGATATGTGCCCGCGACTTCCTCCGCGTGGTATTAGAATTTTTCTAAAATAAAAGTAGCCTAAGTTACTCCTTATTACATCAGCTATCTGCCAGTGAAAGTCTCGTCCAAATTGGACAAGCCATTCCTGTGATTAGCTGGAACAAACAGACAGACAGAAAATGTTATTTTGGCATATGTACCGTATATACATTCATATGCATGTAGAAAAAGTTGTTATTCTAATATTACAAACAGACACTTCAGTTTTATTTATTTGTATAGAATATGTATAGATACGATCAATTTGAGACTACCTATGAATAGGCGCGGCGCTCGGGTTATCCTTAATTAATTTTGCAAAAGAAATTTTAGAATTCGATATAAACGGTGTTCGGTGAATTCGTTTTATATTAAAATTGGATGAAAGTCATTCGTTCGCAAAGGAAATCTGAATTGGAAATATATTTTGTTTCATAATAGTATTTTTTAGGAGGAAAAGATATTTTTTATCACATCTATTCAAAAACAGCTAGTTTGTTTTTCATAAACAGGGACTAAAATCGTTCTTTAATCCCTAGGGACTAAAAGTGATTTAAATTTGGAATGTGAATATTGTTAGTAAAAGTTCCAATTACAAAAGAGATCAATCACGAATATTCTATGAACAAGTAAAGCCGGGTCCAGACATGTATCACTTGCCCGATCCGCCATCCGCCCGATCGCTTATGTGGACGGGTGATGATACGCGATCATGATACGCACTAATATGCAGTTTCGATACGCCGCTCTGATACGGTACGCGATTTGACCCGATCCATGTCGAGTCGGTTTTTGTAAGATACGGTGATCGGATCGGGCCAATGATACATATCTGGACCCGGCTTCAGGCTGTATAATAAAAAAGTAAACCGCGCGCGAACGAAATAAAAAAAAAAGTTTGTGATAAAATAAAAACGGGGCAAATTTATTCCGTCTTTGTTCGCAATTGTTTATTCATACTCGGATTTAACATCTTTTTAACCTCTCCAGCCCCGTGGTTCCCATATGGGAACGCCGAACAATTCGGTTGAGCCCCGAGGTTCCCATATGGGAACGCCTCGTACAAGCAAACTTAAACCCTTATCGTACGTACAGTAAGGGTCTAATTCGTTTGTAAAAATTTACGTCTCTGGCCAACTAGAGTTCGATTAAAATGAAACCAAACATACCAACCTAACAACTGCACAAAGTTATTAAAAAAATAAAGAAACGCGTCTTTGTCGACTGTCAAAATGAGTCATGGCGGCCAGTGTGGAACGGTGGTGTTTTGTTTTAGAATGCAGTGAATTTTTTGTGTTTTGTGTTGTTAAACTTTGGTAAGTAAATGTATAGTATGTTATAAGTGTATAATGTAACTTTTTAGATAGTCATTTGCTGGAAAAAATATCTAAAAATTATGTTTTTCACCCAAAAATTACTCCAAAAATTCCTTTGTTGTGAAGTTCGTCAGTCGAAATTGAAAATATGAATTTGACTCTTTTACAATGAAATATGGTCTTGGAAACATTAGTAATAAGCGAAAAAATAGTGATAATTCATAATTTCATGCATTCGAGGCATATTTATTCATATTTATTGATATTTCAAGTATTTTCATGCATTGAACTGCGCAGTTAGAAAATGGCCGATTCTAATAAGACGTTTGAATTGGAATCTTGCAAGAATAATTTATGTAGGACTCCTAAAAAACACTGTCATTAGATTACTTGTATATTTGTTATGTTAGATCTAAAGTTTCGTGTAAATTGATTCAGTAGTTTTACCAAAAAAAAACAAACTACGACAACAGTATGTTTGCGGCGAGCTCTCTGAATTCTATGCGATGTTTATAATTCTCAAGTAGTTATAAAACAGTTGTTTATATTGTAATACATGGTCTCGTTAATCAAGAACCCGAAACTGTTTACCGCTTGAGATAAGAGCTAATAGAACTCGCGCGATAAGCTTTTTATGAGCGCAGGACACTTGACACGCTCGATGACGTCATTGTGAGGCCGGCTGGGTGTTTTACCGTTTAGCCGCAAGGTTGGAGAGGTTAAATAAAAAATGAGTGTATTCCTCAATTAGTGACAATGAAATAAATAAACGTACTATTCTTATTCATAACTTGCACTTACCTATTTTCTCATAGAGGGTGATAAAAAGTAGTGTTCACCTCGGGAGCAACACCATTTTAAGCTCGAGTGATGTATGATGTGTGAGATTTTTTTAATCGGACCAGTAGTTCCTGAGATTAGCGCGTTCAAGCAAACAAACAAACAAACCCTTCAGCTTTATAATATTAGTATAGATATTAACAATCTTAATAGAGAAAGGTGCCTGAATTAGGAAGGTCCGGAGGTATAGGTCACCTCTCCGGCTTATTTATCATTGTATTTATGCAAAGCAACGATTTAATTAAAGATACTAAAGTTAAAATTGGAAGTCGGTAGGTAATTATCTGAATGTCTGTGAACAACACAAAGTAACTTCAACACTCCCAGGTACTAAGGCAGCATAAAATACAAGCAAGTCTATATTCCCGAACTGTTTGTCATGAAAGTTGTACTACAAACTGCAGTGCTATTTACCTCCACAACACCTGCCCGCCTGGTCGGTAGCATTGGTGTTGGTTTTGCTATGAATAACTTTGTTGCGTCGCGAGCTCCACAAAGTAGATTTTTGCTTTAGAATTCTCCAAGTTGTCGAGCTTTCCTTTTGAACGAGAAAATTGTTGTGATTGTATGCGTGGAATGGTTTGTATGGAATCAACTATTGTAAAGGGAAAAGCCCAAAGGAATTGTTTGATTCATCAGTAACTTCCAACATACCTGTTATATAATTTAATAATGTAAAGTAAGTTTTGTAAATAAACCAACAAGAGTCTTTTTGTGAAAATGCTCATATAATGCTATGTTATGAAATTAATACATAGACAATATATAGATTAGATTTATTAATATATATAGATTGTGATGATCCTAAACCATCTACCTAACTAACAAACAAACAAAAAATAAAGTGTGATGAGTACATATTAAAAAGCTATAAATATTTTCTTATATTTAGCATAATAATTATGTAATAATATCCGTTGTGTCAGCTTATCTAAGCTTTGGATATTATGAGAAATTTTACTCAGTTCAACATATTTTCACAATAGGCTATTTATAAACTTACGTGAAGACCTTTTTACTTAAATGCTTATTGCTTATAAAAAAAAACATGTTCACTACATTTTCAGATTTTACTAAGTCCACATTTCTCGTTCCCCAATTCTATTTCAAGGTTCCTGCAAACAGGACCAATAACTTAAGGTAAACAAACAGCTGTGACAAAACAACAGCTTTCACACCCCTAAGGACCCATTGCGAGCATCTTGCCTACCTAACTGCCAAAGTTATAGCCCATGTCACCCCGCTCAGAGCAGGTCGTCAGCCCGATAACGACATATTCGGGGAAGGTGAGGCAAAGTTACACGGTGATTAATGAATCCAACCCAAATCCATCTTAGTCACTTTACAAATACCCCTTTCAAAAAACCATTTTTCTTTGTTCACAGCAATTCGTGTGGAGCGATTTCTCGGAGGAATACGTCCCAACAGACCGTAAACACACATTCTACCCTTCGGTGATCATCAACGAGCACCTTTATGAAGTCAAAATTACAGACGTACCAGTGATACCTTACTTCCCAATAAATTCGTATTACGAATGGGCTCATTACCGTTTCTATGGACTGAGAAGTGCCACTGCCTACATCCTAGTCTTCGATTTGTCTAACGTTGAAACTTTCCAGTATATACGAAGTTTGAGAGACCAAATGGTTGAAAGTCGGGACATGAGAAACGTTCCAGTGTTAGTTGTCGGCAATAAACAGGATTTACTTTGTAGTAACACTCCATCCGCGTCTAGTGGACTTCAGCAGCTTGCTATCGCTGAAAGCGCTTGCGGAGATTCGAGAGAGAAGAGAAGAAATATCGTGAACTTAGTTCGTAAGCACTGGAAGTGTGGGTACGTCGAGTGTTCAGCTAAGTATAATTGGAGGGTTATAGCTGTGTTCAAAGAGCTAATGGAGATGATTGATGCTCTTGAATGGAGTGGTGGTGGGAGAAGCTCGGAGCCTCCCCCGGACTCCTCAGCAGGTGGAAGTACACAAGAGAATCGGTGCGTGATTGCTTAGCACTCAAATTATTTTGACCTTCCTCGATTGTCTTAATAGAACCGAAAAATCCGTAATGAAGTCTTTACAAGATTACTTTGTCCCATAAATCAGTGTTTATCTAATCCGATTTAATTAAGAAACAGAGGCTTCGAGATCTCGGAGGAATATTTATCTATTTTAAGGGTGAAAGGTTTTCTAATGGTCGATTCAATTCTCGAACTAACCCGTTCTGTATTTTCATTAATTCAGAAACTTGCACTTCTAAAAGTTAGGCTGACGATGTTCATTTGTGCAAAATCCAATCTTAGATTCTCAAATTGTTCCATATTTCATGCAACTTCGAACTTTGAAAGCCGAGATTCTCTTATATAAAAGACGTGTTCTCTATTCGATTTTTCATTCCTTGCTTGTTTGTTTTTCATTCTCACGTTTAGAAACTTGAGCAAACTACACAAGTACTTATAATTTTATTGGAAGATCTTTTATTGGATTCACGAGGGTGAAAATTTCAATAGATTTTTTTTTATTGGAATCGGTTCTGTTAATACAATCGTGTACTTACATTTCATGTCTAAACGCACAGAATTTAGGGGTTAAATATTGAATGCTGTTAATATGCGAACGTTTAATGTTTCCAAATGGTTGTAGTATATAATGTTGTGTAATTACGTATTCTGTGTCCAGAAATCCGTTCAATGATTTCTGATGATATTATAATAGTAAATGAATGGTAAATTTCTAGAACTGTGACACAATTGTTTAATAATGACGATATAAACATAAATGACTAACGACTACGCATTGATCGACTCCAAAAACAATACAGATTTAATGAAACCGTAATAAATAATATCCATTATAGTAACAACCGCTTCCCCGAACGATTTGTACTGGACAAAGCCAAATCATTCGAGTTATTACATCAAGAGTAACAAATATAACTTTATTTCCCGAAAGAGGCTTATGTAGGAATTGATTGCCGTTATTATATCTCATTTTTATGTTCCCTTTTTTTACGGCAAAAAAGACTGTAGCTTCAATGGCCTTCTCATTTTCAGAAAGTTACTCTCTGCTATATGCTACACTTATGCTATGAATTTCTTTTATACCAATTTTACTTTTTTTTCCAGTTACTTCTATAATTACCTCTTGTACGTACTTTAAGTACACCTCTGCCAAACCTTTCAGCTATTAGAGGCGTGTTGCTACGTGATCTCTCTTATTATTTCATTTATTATCACTGAAATTAAACTTATTCATTATTATATGCCACTGAATTTTAATTATTTAAAGTTTGTAGTAAACAGTGACCACTGTACATTTATCAAATTGATGTTTGTAGAACAGATCAAACAAATGTTTAATTATTTGCTGTTGCCTACGGCTCTGTGTTTGTATAAAATAAGTGCATATTTATTGTTGGACTGTATTTATTTAAACTTCATCTGCAACTATGGTATGGACTCGATTATGAGAGAAATATTTATAGCCTTAACTCCAACAAAAATAAGTCTTATAATTTTGATGGACTTAGAAAGACTCAATTGAAAATCTAAAATCGAATTTCTCTTGTCCCAAAATTTTCTCCACGATAATATTATTTTCTTAACAAAATTTCACCAGCCCACAATATGTAAGCTTTAAACTTATATTCGTGTATTAAATTTATTTCAGGGTACTTTTACACTTTTCTACTAACTCTTCTATGTCTAGTTACTGTTTAGACCCTCGACATACCTGTAAGTTGTGAATATTGAGTGTAGATTTAATAATGTATATCCGATTCATGAGAAAAAAAGAGAGATTAAAAATATCCTGACTGTACTTAGGATTGCTCGTTTCAACGTCTGATTTTCCATTTGTATTGTGTCATTTCAATATTTTTTTTATATTTTTCTTTGTGTTTGTAATTTAATAATAGTTTAAGTATTGATTAATCTTGTTTTTTTTTTCTACTTCTTCATTTATTTCATCGTTTTGGATATAATAACTGTGCTCTGATGTTAATATTTTTTTATATTCTTCTTTATCTTTGTAATTAAATCATAGTGTACGTGTTTCTTCATCTTTTACTAAGACTTCTTTATTCATTTCATGATTTTGAATATATCTGTGTACATCTTATTCCGAATTTTCCTAGTCTTAGTAACTTACTCTGTGTTGTGCTTTTTACCTACGTGCTTCCTCTGTCGTTGTTTATAGATATTTTCTTTATTAGTATTAGTGGCGATCCAAACGTTGTATAAATAATCTATTTACAATTCGTTGCATTTAATAGTTGTTAGAATATTTTGTACAATTTTATCAAATGTTCGAGTTTGTGTGAAAATGAGAAACGCTATCTGACAATATTATTTTCAAACGCTTAGGTATATAGAATGTGATGACTCTTTTAAATAAAATGGCTCGATTAAAGCTACATCGCACACTAAAATTCAGTATCTAACAAAAATGGTCGTCTTATGGGTGAAGCGCCAGTGTAAACCGCGTTTTTTTTTAGCAGGACGGAGGCTCGATGACTTATAATCGGGTCGGTTGTTCAAGGCAATGGCAAAGTAAACCGAGACATAACGCACCGGATGAAATGGCTACAGATCACTGGAACAACTATGCCACGAATGCCCCTCAAGTTAAAGGGGAAAATATACAAGTCCGTGATTAGACCTGTCATATTGTATGGATCGGAATGCTGGACTGTGAAGAATAAGAATGAAAATTTATTGCATGTTGCGGAGATGAGATTGTTGAAGTGGATGTGTGGTGTGACAAGGATGTATAAAGTGAGGAATGAGTATATTAAAGGAAGTTTAAAAGTTGAGCCAGTTACAGAAAAGTTAAAACGGAATCGTCTGTCATGGTATGGGCATGTAATGAAGAGAGACGAATTGCATGTGATTAAAAAAGTGATGAATATAAATGATGATGAATGGAGATGGAGAGGAAGACCTAGGAAACGATGAATGGATTGTGTGAGAAATGATATGAAAGAAGAAGGAGTAAATGATAGCTTGATGGATGACAGAGGAGAATGGAAGAAAAAAACGTGTTGTGCCGACCCCTAGTAACATGAGACAAGGGCAGGAAGAGATGACTATTAATTTATCATGAAAAAGTCATTCAATGGAATTAAATTTACCTGAAGGGTTATTTGATGATTTTAATGATTATAGGTCTGTAAAATCATGTTTGTTACAGTCGCAAATAATTTTTTAATCATCATACACTCCGACACAGGCCTGCAAATTGTAAAAAACGTAACAAAATTTAAATTTTGCGGCCTACCCTGGCGCTTATGCCATAAAGAAAAAGTGTGTTCGATATTTCAATTCATTTATAGTAACAAAAAGACAGCAAAAAATAGAATCATTCAAGTATCAAAACTGCTGTGCTCACTAAATCGGAATTGTGATAATGATAAAAAAATAAAAGCTAGCTTTTCTCAATTTTTACAAAAACTTTTAAAATATCATTTTTTAAACCAGATACTGTATAAATTGCTGTGTGAGAATAGGTTAGATAGCCAATAGTTATTTATTGTTAACTATTATAATTATTAGAACAGTGAGGAATTAGGAAACAGATTATAAAAACGTCTGAGTTAGTTATTTAGATTTTTCATGTCTAAAATAAACGTGCAATACTGATTTAAAGTGATTTAGTTAGATTTAGGTTTGTAAATTTATATTTTATAAATATCAATATACATTTGTTTTTAATTAAATTTAGTTTTATATTTTTTTATACGATAGTTTTAATCGAATTTAAAAGAAGAGGTACTGTATTTGTTCATTATAGTGTAACGTTTATATATTCTTTTCTAATCAGAGTTTTTATTTAAGATTACAAACATTAATGTTTGTTTCAATAAATGTTCATAGTGGCCAAATTGTAAATGATTGCAGTGTGACTCGTAAAAGTAAGTAACTCTAGGTATCGTTATACAAATGTTACACGGTGCAATAAAAACGTTGTGAACGATTTTAATGTTGTCTTATTATTTCGAAATACCTATTAGACAGATTCCTGAAAAGGGTCTTGGTAAATAAGCGTCCGACAAAATAGAAATAAGTTATGATGATGATATCAGCTTTTTTAGCTACTTAAACATCAACACCACTGAACTTATAACATAAACTACATAAGAAGAAAAATCATCATCTTCCCTAGCCCTTACTCAATTTAGTATACAAAATGTTGTTTTGCATCCTCGTCAAATTCAAGGAGGTTACTCGCCCTAAAACCGTAATTTCACACATACAAACAATCTCAAACGTTTATTCGATAATTTTTATTCCCTAAACCACGTTACAGGGGTTATTCTGATATACTAACAAACTGTTACCCTTATCAATGTCATCTTTTTTTGTTTTTTAAATTAAAAAAACAGCATTGATTAATAATCAACTATTTTTTTATATCTTTTGTGACAACCTCCTGAATTTTGACGAGAATGCAAAAAAAAACACCTTGTATTTAAGGTGACATTTTAAACGAATACAGTTGAATACAAATATTTTACATAAAGCGACTGCCTTTCTGCTTTTCAAAACCAAGTAACTCGGTAATGCGACTCTCACTGGCAAGGTGGGTTGTCAGACTTTCAGGTTTGTGACACAAATATGACAGCTGGGGCCAACTGCTTACCGTGTTTTCGGAGACACGGAGGGGGTCGGGCATATAGTGTATGGTCACTCATCCACAGGAGGGTATAATTGCGACTATAATTAAGACATGAGTCAGTCCTAAAGAATAAAAATGTCTCTTGAAATTATTTTTTGAGTCACTGTATTAAAAACCCAACCATTTAGAATCTGGGTCTTCCAAGAATTAAATACGATTCGTGAAACCATATTTCACACGAAACAAAAAACAAAATGGTGGACGCAGAATTGTAAAAACAGCTTACTTAAATTAATGAATGTGGAGGCAAAAAGCTGGAAGCAGAGGCTTTTTATGTAGTCGTAGAAAAAAATGGTGGGGACGCGTTTAATAGACTTAATTTATACGACCTGGTTAGAAGTGATAAGGGTAACAATTGTTAAAAAAGTTAAGGATACCTTACCTTTGTATAAATAATTATTGTGTTTTCGTTTGCGTATTAAGCTAAGTTTAGGGCCCGAGTGCGCGTCTGCTTTTTACACGACTGCCCAAAAAAAAGTGTTATGTTTTCAGGGTTTAAGGAAATCTCTTGCCGACTGGTAAACACTTCGCGTGAACGAGAGCTGGCTCTTTCTTTGGCAAAAGAATTAGCATTGCCATTTAACTTGGCAATGCTGCCAGTATTTTGGGCATTTCTTATTTCCGTCGTTGTTAATATGGAGGTACTTAGTTTTAGTCTTAGTTTAATCCATTTTTGTAAATATTTAGTTGGTATGTTTATTAAAGGTTGTGTATAGTATTTAGCGGAAAATAAACGCAATTCTCATAATTATTTGGACTATCATTTTAATGGGATTGAACCTATTCAAAGGTAGTTGTTTGCCAAAACAAGTTGCAGCCTGGCTGTTTTTAGGGTTCCGTACCCAAAGGGTCAAACGGGACCCTATTACTGAGACTTCGCTGTCCGTCCATCCATCTGTCACCAGGCTGTTTCTGTTTCATGAACCGTGATAGTTAGCAAGTTGAAATTTCTACAGATTTTGTATTTCTGTTGATGCTATAACAACAAATACTAAAAACCGAATAAAAAAAATATTTAAGGGGGCTCCCCATACATGATTTTTTTGCTCGTTTATATAAATAATGGTACGGAACCCTTCGTGCGCGAGTCCGACTCGAACTTGGCCCGTTTTTTAAACTTACTCTACAAGTGGGTTGTGGAAGTAAGATAGGCAGTTTTGTTTAGCTGCATCCAGTTAGACCGGAGGCCGACTTTAATTTAGTTGGCATAAGGCTAGGAATATTATCGCATAGAAGATGGCGATTCCATAGGCATAACCTTCAGTCATCTGCCTAGCCTTTTCCCAAACTATCTTGGGGTCGGCTTCCAGTCTAACCAAACGTTACTAATTAGCGTAACTGAACAATAAGTTTTTAGAGATAATAAAGAACAACACGTCTCCTTCGTATAGCGAACTGGACGAGAATGTAATTATGTATGTAATTATGGTCACCCGTCCACGAACCAACCTCGGCAATCAAGCTTAATCTTAAAGATGGATGTTCTTTATTGTGCGGATGTTATTATTAATTAATAACATCCTCGTGGAGCGGGTGACTAAATTTTAGCCACGAGCTCCTCACAGCTTAAGTAGCTCGATATAATACACATTATTAATTAAGCCCCGCGTTTAATCAACGGCCGTTTCCAACTAGTCCCAAAACACTAGAAATAAATGGACGCTTAGGCCTACGTTTTAATTAAAAGTGACATCAAAACGTTTTTTTAGAATAAAGTTGTGAGTTTAGGTCATATGACAAGAGCGGGGTTCGCCCAATCACCATAATAAAAGTTAGAAATTATGTCCTGTCAACTAAAGTCGGTATTTCCAAGCAAGTAATGAACATCGTTCAGGATTAATAACATGCAAATTACTTTTGAGAGCAGTGGCGGTCCAGTGGAAATTGCTCCGACATAAATATCGTAGATTTGAACCAAGGCAGGCCACAGACAGTTAACTTTGTCCATCACTATTTAATTGCTCTCCAACCGATACAGAAAAACCTTTTGAAGAAACCGATATGTCCTGGAACCATAATTTTGGAGACGTCTTCTTTGTTATCGTGTGGTGTCAGTTTTTATGAGGGCCTCTGACTTAGCTTTCCTTGCCGACGAGAAATATCTGTCAGGCATGCTGGTTTCCTCACGCTGTTATCCTTGCAAGCAAGTGATAATTATACAGTACGAACATTAAATTGAAAATCAGACGTGCATGCTCTCTCTCCAGCTGTGAGCTCTGCTCTCCAGCTGTGCTCTGCTCCTGAGCTCTGCTCTCCAGCTGTGGCAATGTTATCAAACCAAAATACGACGTAACGGGAGTCGCAGTGACGGGTAGGTATTAAACCTTATGTCATAGATGGTCTCTGGAAGGGATACTCCAATTGTTTTTTTTTGTCCGTCGTGTAGTTTATTGAAAAGTATTGGACACGTATTTTTTCTTTTTTCACGTGGTCATAAAATTACGGAGATATATTGAGTTGAAATGGCGCATGACGTCACATGTAGGTAAGTTTTATACCTACTTGTGACGTAGTAAGCCCCCACTTTCCAATTTTAATGAGTTTTAACTAAGTAATTTTTTGATATTTTGATAAAACAAAAAATACGTGTCTAATATTTTTGTATTACCTGTCTGACGGACAAAATAGAATGTCGTTTTCTTTACACAGTCCGCACCCCTATTATATGCATATCAAATTTACACTTTGTCGTGATATGGTCGCTTCATAAAACTGTCATGGCAGAAAGATGACGATGATGTTACTACTGTCGTTCCAGCACGCCTAGCATGACCACTGTAGAAAAGAGTGTTGTCTACGGAAGAATCGACATTATAATTATGACAGATAGACAATGACAATGTGTCATTTTGTCGCTTCTTACGTATACAAAACTCTTTTCTACAGTGATCATGCTAGGCGTGCAGGAACGACAGTAGTAACATCATCATCATCTTTCTGCCATGACAGTTTTATGAAGCGACCATATCACGACAAAGTGTACCATGTTACTAGGGGTCAGCGCAACACGTTATTTTTCTTCCATTCTCCTCTGTCAGCCGTCACGCTATCATTTACTCATTTTTCTTTCATATGATCAAACAATCCGTCAATCGTTTCCTTGGTCTTCCACTTCCTCCCCACCCATCATCATTTATATTCAGTAATAACAGTTATAACATAATTATGGATAATTCTTACATAACATCACGCGTTTAATCTCGGAAGGGTTTGACAGAGGCGAGCCTAATGCCATCAGCGGGGCACAAATCTAGAGTCCATGGCTGCTAATAAATTCTTGATGGATAAACCCAGAGCAGCGGTGGCCCAGTGAGAGCAGCGGTGGCCCAGTTGAGAGCAGTGGCCCAGAGTGGTGGCAGGTCCGA
Organism: Cerastis leucographa; assembly: GCA_963082945.1. Taxonomy (NCBI): domain Eukaryota; kingdom Metazoa; phylum Arthropoda; class Insecta; order Lepidoptera; family Noctuidae; genus Cerastis; species Cerastis leucographa. The sequence goes on along the minus strand of OY720365.1, from coordinate 12,727,402 downwards.
CTTACGAGCAGTAAGCCGTGGCTTCGAACCCAGGCAGGCGCAATACTTTGTGTAATTTATTTCATCACCGCTGCTCTTAATACGGTGAAGGAAAACATCGTGAGGAAACCGGAATGTCCTAGAACTAAAAATTCGAAGACATGTGACATCTACCAACCCGCACTGGGCCCGCGTGGTGTATTACATCCCATCTCCCTCTCATTGAGAGGAGGCCTGTGTCCCAGCAGTGGGAACATTTCACACAACCCAATAGCAATTTGCTTGACCCGGGAATCAAACCCAGGATCTCATGCTCAGCAGGCAAGTTTGCGACTACTGCACCGTACTGGTAGATGCTTCCAGTTGGCAGTAAACTTGCTTCGCATTAGTAAAACCTAACTTAAGTTACAGGAATGTGAATCCTCTTCAACTTATCGTATCATATGAACCAAAGCCGAGTTCCTCCAGCTTGTAACTTGTTAATTAAATTAATTATAATTAGTTCTGTATACAGGGTAGTTCATAATTGGCACGGTCTCATTTTAACGAGGGATGCTCAGACCGAGTAATTACTCAAATTTAGTTAATTTGTGGTCTTTGTACATAAGTTTGGAGTTGAACTTATTTAATATTTTTCGTATAATTTACTGGCGTCGTGTTATAGCAGGATGAAAATGTCCTTTTCAAGTTTCTTTTTGAGATATTTTATTTGCGTTACACTCTTACAATGCTAATGTTTTTCATTTCGAAAATTCTACAATAGTCGTATAATTCTAGAATTTTCTTTAGAAATATTGAATTGTAATCGAAAACGTGTGTACTTAAAAACCAGTGTCGGGCACTAGCCGCCTTTGCTGAACTAGCCCAGTTCAGCAAAATGCCGCCAGGCAGCTAGTGTTTGGCGCAGCCGTGAGACACACATTTATATTTTTGTTGAAAAAAGGGCTTTGTCAAAAAGTTTGTGTCAAAGGGTTTGTATGCGATTATGCCGCCCTAGTTAGTTTAACACATTTACAATACAATCTTTAACTAAATGTTAGCATAGCTAGCCACTTTCTGACGCAGCTTACACTTTACAGATGTAAAGTGCTGGCCTACCATGACGTCATAAAGCAGTATTGTTTTACTCTTATTCCAGTGTGGGAAAGAGACGGAGCTATACAAGATGTCTAGCGCCATCTCTTTCCCACACTGGAAAAGGACCTTGGCGAGTTCATGGATCGTTTTGTACCAAATTCCTTTACCTCGTGATCTTATGTTAAAATATTCCTTCCAAAGTAAATAGTAATCTTGTTTAATTTTAGATATAAAGTTATGGAATAGTAAGGAGAAAAGTTAAAAGGAATTCCATCGCATATGGCTTGCTTGGCTAGTAGATCATCGATTTCATTACCTCTTACTCCAATATGTGATGGAATCCATTGAAGGATTACGTGCTTTCCGTCAGATTGTAACTCCTCAAAAGGTTGTTGTCATTATCTATATGTCATTATGTCGATTCTTCCGTAGATAAAATTCGTTTCTACAGTGGTCATGCAGGCTGATCGACCTCCACGATGAGTTTTCAACACAAAAGTAAAAGAAAACAGGTAAGACAAATGTAGACCAAGTGCCAACTAATTAGGTACTTGCAATATTACAAATTAGCGTCTATCAGAGACTGAAATTCAAGCTCCCGGCTTAATAGCAATCATAAAGCTTAGTTTGCAGCAGACAGCTGGGTCTTAGCTTGTAATTACCTTTCGCCATTTGGATTTAGCTGAATCTGATGAGCGGTTGCACGCTCCGATACTCGTTTGTAATTATGTCGTAAGTCTTCAGTTACTGAAAAATAGTGTTTAGCACCAGGCAAAGTTAAGGTTAGGAGTATTCTTTGTGCCTTAGAAAGCACGATAAGCCGTTGGTCGCGGCTGTCATTTGTAGATCTGTGACAGTCGTTACAGGTAGTCTGTGGCCCGAAAGTCTGATACCCACAGTCTTACAAAGACATTTTTTTTTTATTATAAATAGGCTCGCGTTTGACCACTATCTCACCTGATGGTAAGCGATGATGTGGTCGACGGTGAAGCACGCTTGCCTAGAAGAAACCTATTCACTCTTGACTTGAAGACCCCAAGATTGTAGCTATCGGGAAACACAGACTCCGGCAGGGAATTCCACTCCTTAGCGGTACGCATAATAAAAGTATTCCCAAAGCGCTTAGTGCGTATAGGTGGGATGTCCACCATGTACCGATGGCGCATCGCCGTACGTCTTGTAGTCCGATGATGAAACGGGCTAGCTGGAATTAGGTCATGCAATTCCATCACACACTCCCCGAAATGTAACCGGTAAAAAACCGATAGGCTGGCAACTCGGCGACGATGTTCAAGGCTCTGGAGCTTAGATTTGACCAGTGCCTCATTGCCAATGAGCCTCTTGGCCCGCTTTTCAACCGACTCAAGTGCATCAAGCTGGTATTAGACATATCGTATTCCCCGGGACTAACTGTGTTGTGCAGGTCAGATAGGCAGTCGCTCCATGTAAAATACTGGTATTCAGCTTCATCTGGTTAGATTGGAAGCTAACTCCAATATAGGAAAAAGACGAGGCAGATGAAGATGATATAGGATAGTAGTTCTTAATGGACGTCACTCTTACCCTTTATAAATAGCAGCTATGTGCCAAGCTACTTACTCAATGACCACGTTTTTTTTCTTTATATCCTCCTTGCCTTTCCAATTTTCCTTAACATTTCCTTTCTCCGACCACCACGTAACTCATCATAATGAACGTCCAACATTTTGTATGTATTCAGATAATCCCTCCGCTTTCCAATACTCTTACTTCAAGTAGCATGAATTTTACAAGCTTATGGGTACACCAGCTTCGTTCGTGCAACTTTCCAATATAAATAAAAGTTTTATTGAAACATGAAAGTTTGTCATTTATGAGAGTTTATACACAAGCTTTGTATTATATTCGTGTTTAGAGATTTATTAAAAAATGGTCTTTCTTATACTATTTTTCATCTGAAAATTATAGTGAAAGAGAATAATAGTGAAAGAGATATTTCTAGGTGTAGACGTAAACTACTTTCCTTGACAATATAAGATTTGTCTTTTAAAGTTCTTGGTAGTTTTGTATAAAGTACTTTTTTAACAACTTTATGCTTTTATTTTTGGAACCCATAAACTCTCTTGAAACCCAGAATCAACAGCGGTGACCTCCAGGAAATCACTTGACGAATCAAGATTTATAGAGAAACAATTTAGCTATCCAAGTTCGGACGACTAAGAAAAATATATTTTTCACCACTCCCGCACGAAAGAAGTGTCTTTCCTCTACGAAAACAGTGAGGAAAATTGGTTTTTCCTCACTGTTTGAACAGTGAGGAAAGTAATGATCCCGTTCAGAAATTAACTTTGCTTGATATTTTTATGTTAAGTTTTAAAGATATTTTCAAAAATAAATAATTTTATGCTTAGAATAGAAATATTTATAAGTTAAGATTAATGTTTTTTATAAAATTTATCAAATTATTGTAAGTTCAGAAACATTAAAAAAGTTTGATAAAATATTGAAATTTAGGATTATAATTTTTGAACGCACTCAAAGAAAGAAGCCTGTGAAAGAAGGACATTAGAAGCAAAAATTCGAAAAAAATATTATTTTGATTTGCTTTGTGACTATTTAATTTATTTATCTATGATGACTGAATACTTTCTTGCTGGGAGTGGTGAAAACTTTTGTATGCAACATGTGAGCAAGTTCATTTGCTATTCGTTTTGTTGAGTCTTTCGCTTACTCAGGATTGAAATTTATAATCACTCGCTGCGCTCGTGATTCTATTTTTCAATCCTTCGTTACTCAAGACTCAAAATCAAAACTCATAGGAAAAACGAACTTTCCTCACATGTTGGATAAATAACTATTTCACCACTCCCGCACGAAAGAAGTGTCTTTCCTCTACGAAAACAGTGAGGAAAATTGGTTTTTCCTCACTGTTTGAACAGTGAGGAAAGTAATGATCCCGTTCAGAAATTAACTTTGCTTGATTTTTTTATGTTAAGTTTTAAAGATATTTTCAAAAATAAATAATTTTATGCTTAGAATAGAAATATTCATAAGTTAAGATTAATGTTTTTTATAAAATTTATCAAATTATTGTAAGTGTATAAGTTCAGAAACATTAAAAAAGTTTGATAAAATATTGAAATTTAGGATTATAATTTTTGAACGCACTCAAAGAAAGAAGCCTGTGAAAGAAGGACATTAGAAGCAAAAATTCGAAAAAATAATTATTTTGATTTGCTTTGTGACTATTTAATTTATTTACCTATGATGACTGAATACTTTCTTGCTGGGAGTGGTGAAAAGTTTTGTATGCAACATGTGAGCAAGTTCATTTGCTATTCGTTTTGTTGAGTCTTTCGCTTACTCAGGATTGAAATTTATAATCACTCGCTGCGCTCGTGATTTAGTACGGGGCTTTTAGGTTTGAACCTTGCATTAAATATAAACAGCGATTTTTTTCTTGAATCGTGTACTTGACCTTAGCTCTCCAAATAATAAAAAAAAATTAAACATTTTCCAAGGCCGGATCAAGGTCAAAAAGACGAAAACGCGTTTTTGTGAATAAAAACGTGGGCAAAATTATTAACAGGACGAATTTAATTATTTTAGGTAAAGAACTGGTGACAGTAATATATTTTTTCAGAATTAAACATTTTCGTCCACGGAAATTTCGATAAAAAAACATTTACGTAATTTTTGGATTGTACTTGAGGCAAAAATATAAACAGCGGTTTTTTTACATAAAATAACTTAAATTAATATATTAAACCTCCGTTAAAAAAATTAAACAAATTTGACTCACGGAAGTTATTAATATCAGTTTTTTTACAATAGCGGTCGGGGCAAAAATGTAACAGGGTTTAATTTTGTTTAACTTTCATCTAAAGGCTATTTCTAACCAATTTACACGAAAATTAAACACTTTAAAGCAAATACTGAAAAAATATAAAAATAATGTTTACGTAAAATACGTTTGCAAGCTTCATTCTTGTATTTGGTGCAGCGCTTTCATAGGAATTTGATCTTTCCGTAATAGAGATAAGGTGTAAAATCGCGTATACGTAACAAAACACTATTAAGACTTACAAATGTTTTGATGTGCTCCCGGTTGTCATACTTTCAAGTAAATATCTGGTTCCCTAGCACGAGCGCATGGTGTAAACGTAAAATGTCGATGTTCACGTTACGTTGTTCGTCAGAGTCATCCATATATACGAAATAAATTATGAAATATTGTACGTAATACAAGTATTTTCCATTTTGAAATCGACGTATTTACGATCCGTTTAAATCAGTTTTTAATCAATATAAAACCTGACACTGCTGTGCAAATTGCAAAAAGCGTAAGAAAATTTGAACATCACGGGCCAAATGAAATTTATCGTCGCGCGCGATATTTTTTTTTTTCATTCATAATGTTAATGACTAGCTTTTGCCCGCGGCTTCGCCCGCGTGAAGTTCGGCAATTGCCCACGTATGCGTTAACCACCCCAAAATAATGTCGAAAATAGTCATTTAAATGTTATAGATAATAGTTGTTGGCCACGGCTTCGCGCGCGCGTAAGTGTAAGTATAGGACACATTTTAATAGTTGTGTAAAAATCTGCGCTTTTCGAAGTAAGACGCCACATAATTCATTCTGGTTAGAAAAATGTATATTACGGCGTTTTTTTTTTTATTTTTTTTTTGTGTTGGGACCTAAATGGGTTGAACCAGAATTTATTTTATACATGTCTTCCGAGAGACGATGCTGTAGCTCAAATGCCCCGGTCATCCATCCACCTAGCGATATAGGTTATGGTGTAAATGAGCTAACTTACTTAACTTTCAATGTTTTAAATTAAAAAATACTCAGATTAAACCAATCTTTTTAACTCCCGGAAAACTATTTTATACTAATGAATTATCCTAGCTCTTCTGTGTAAATGACGTTTGCGGTGTTTCCTTTTGGGGCTAAAATTACTAAGATACTCGCCGAGCTCACTTCGGAGCACGCAACATAAAACTGCACACGTGAGAAACAGTTATCACTTAAATCAATGCCAGCCATAGCCTAGGGGAGGATATTGAGACATTGCGTATTTTAATTTTTATTATTTGCACCTAGAAAATGAGGTCATCATTTTCGTTATCGGCGACCCTGAAGTCCACAAAAACGACACTTGTGAAAGAAAAACCGAATGTTTTCCTCGCCGTCAATTTGGTCAGCAACCCCAAAAACCACGAAAACGACACCCATGCACGAAAAACAGGAAATTTTCCTCGGGGCCATCTCCAATTTTTTTTTATTGCCAGCGACCCGCTAAAACCACGAAAACGACACCCGTGAAGCCATTGAGTCGCGCAATTGTCCAGCCCTCGAGTGCCGGTCACGCAAGTGTCCATGCGCGCAAATATCTTTTCGCGTAAATGGGTTACCGCAAGTGTCCTTCCCACAAATGACCCAGATTCCCTAGAAGTGTGTACTTAAATGAAGTTTTTTTTTGCGTATTTGTCCACACAAACGTGCTAACACAAAAAACAATAACAAAAAAATGCCATCCCTGTTTTCGTCTGAGGGGTGGAATTTTCAAAAAAATAGATACGTGTTTAACGTCAATTCAATCGAGAAACATAAATAGTGAATTTCAAGCTGTGAAAAACTTTGAACCCCTATCTCACCCTCTTAGGGGGTAAATTCTTAAAAACTCTAAAGTACGTATTTATTTATTTCTAACCAGAAGCTTGTATATGAAATTTCAGCCTTCTAACTTAAAAAATGACGAATTTCCATACAAACTTTCATCCCTATTTCAGTCCGTTAGGGGTTGAATTTCGAAGAATCCTTCCTTATTCCTTGTCTACATTATAAAGGAAACCTCTGTGCAAAATTTCAGCTTTCCTGGGTCATAGGTTTGGGGCTTGGCGTTGATGAGTCAGTCAATCAGTCAGTCAGGACTTCTATTTTTATTTATATAATATAGATATATATATATAACTTTGTAAAGCCATTTGTTGACCCTCTAATTGCAAAAGAACAATTTGAATTTCGCAGGCTACCCTTCCACTTCCACCTTAAGTATGTAGTAGCTATCTGCACTGTAATGGTGAAATAAGTAATATAATTACCTCACCTGCATTTAACATGTTGGGAAACTGTGTTGTTATCGTCCTTTATAAAATAACACTATTTCTGTATTTTTAGCCAAAGAAAACGAGGTGGGTGCTACATTTTTTCAACCACCCTGAAAATAATCCACTCTTGAAATAATCATTTAGGTTTCGAGATATGGAACTTTTTTATCAAAACTGCAGCAGTAACTTTGTTCATCATTAACATACTATAAAAGAAAAAGGATTGTGTGGTTTTATGAAACCACGATAAAAGTGAAACTTTTTTTCATACTTTTGACATTTATCTAAAAAAAATTGGAATAATATTGCATTAAGGGTATAAAACGCGGAGTACATAAAACCGACCGTCACGCGACATGCAACACACAGACGAAAAAGTTTGAGACGATGTAATAAAACTTTCACTTTAACAAATTTAGTTTTACTGTTGAGTGTATGTTTACAAATTAATTAGCGTTAAAAATATTTTTTTATATTGTTTGGTGCTACGGAACTCGGTGTGTGCGAGTATGACTCGCACTTGGCCGGTTTTCTAAATGAAGATTTAACGTTAATGACGATCATGTTTGTAAACAGTAGGTATGTCGCCACTGACCGACTGATTGCTTGCCGTTTTTATTCCTATGCTTTTACAATTACAGAGTAACACAATAAAACCTACTTGCAAAATAAACATCATTTATAATTTATCAATAAAAACACACCGACTCTTAAAAAAGAACACAGTCATACGCATACAATGAACGCAGCGCTTATCTTGGATACGCACACTAGCACACGCTGTACGCTGCTCGCTGCTTAGCGCTGACGTCACGTTCATCGTAATTTATTTTTTACTTTTACTTTATTAAATAACGCTCTAATCTGTTTAATTTTGGGAGATTTAGGTTTGGATTGATATACATAAATATCCCATTATTAAATGAATTTCAGTCCTGTTACATTTTTGCCGTAAGTAGTATTCAAGATTTTTGGATTTTCTTGATTTTCTGTGAAGTCCGGAGCAGAATTTGTTTAATTTTCATAATAATAGTTAGATATGTTGATAACAATCACTTTAGCACTATTTTTGTCCTGTTAATATTTTTGCCTTAAGTACGAAGTCAAATTATATGATTTTTAAAAAAAACTGATTGTTCCGTGGACGAAAAATGTTTAATTTGCTGACCTACTCGTAGCACTCAATCTGTTCTACAATACTCCAAATAAACATACCTGTTTATATTTTTTTCCACCAAGTTACAACATATTAGACGTTTTCTTAAAAAAAACACATACGCGGAGGTGAACTTTTCGCGGGATACAGCATAACATACTCTCCTGTCCATACCCTACACATTCAATGAAAAAAATCGCTGTTTTTAATTAATGCAGAGTTGGCCTAATTTTCGGCGTAAATTCCCCGGACTAATTCTATTTTTCAATCCTTCGTTACTCAAGACTCAAAATCAAAACTCATAGGAAAAACGAACTTTCCTCACTTGTTGGATAAATAACTATTCCACTTCATTTCATCACATCTGACTAGTTTTCTCCCAACTATCATAGAAACGGCTTCCAGTGTTACCAGATTCAGCTAAATACCAGTATTTTAAATGGAAAGGCTGCCTATTTGACCTCTAAAACCCAGTTACCGGGTATCGCGATACCCCTTTTTTTTTTTTTTTCCGGATGGGAAATCATCAAATGACTTCTCCCGCTCTGGGCGGAGCGGGAGGGAGTGTCAGACTTGTACTGACTAAAACCCACCCATGTTCCTTCTTCGCCCTTTGTGTTCCAGTGCCGCGGTATCTCTTTCGAACAACCGGCAGCCCTGGCAGGCAGCGGCCCTTTCGGACCCCTTCTGGTTTGCTGACATCTCCTTGAGGCGCGCGTGGAACACGTACGCGCCGTCGACACGGCCTGTCGTCATGAGACGGACGGACGGTGAGCTAGCCCATTACTCACCGTCCACAGGCTCGCGCCTACGGTGGCCGGGGGCCACTGGTTGCCCCCCGACGCCCGGGGCGTCTCCCGCGGCGGCTGGGACGTGAGGTTCTCTCCCTCTCACGTTCCGCCACCTCCTTCGCTAGCATGACTGCTTCGCAGAAGGAGGCGACGGCATCCCATTCCCTCTCGCTCCGGACCATGGATTGAACCAGGGCCGGACGCGAGAGGTCACCGCCGCCAATCGCCGCTACGAGGACACGGCGGTGCTCAGCCCAAGCGGGGCAGAGCTCCACGGTGTGCTATCGCGATACCCCTTGGTAAGACTTTCGGGCTTTTGCATACCCATAACGACTGTCAAAGATGTAAACTACCTTATAGTGACAACTTACCTGGTCCCCAAACAACAAAAAATGGAAAGCATTCTACAATCCTAAATAATTGTTTGTTTGTTTCGTTTTCACGTCTAAACCACTAGACCGATCATTCTGAAAATTTATGTAAAATTTGTCAGGTGTACAGAAACGGACATAGACTTTCATCCCGAAAAAAAGTACTGTTCCCGAGGAAAACAACAATAACGTTTTTTTAATAATAGACGGTCCCACGTGTCCGAGTCGGTAATTGTTAAATTGTAAATTAACGCGAGCGAAGCCGCGGGCAAAAACTGGTAAGTCTGTAAACTTACCACGATGGAGCACGTCTCTCTATATTTGGATTGAAATATACCCCACAGGCTTAATATAGGGGTTAGATTATTAACCACAACAATAATAACTGCCAACACCAACGCGAATCGATCAAAATTCCAAATATATTGCACATAATACTAGGGTAACATAAACAAGACTCTTATTTACCATTCACATCTATGTTTTCATTCCCTGTTTGAAGAGGAACATTATCAGTTACCTAACTGTTTACCTTAAGGCTGCGTTCCACCAGAAATGAGGGAGCTAGGGCGATGAAAAACCTCCAACCTCTGCTTTACGTCCGTTACATCACTATCTCGGGTCCAGTTGAAAACCAGCGTCGGGCTGATCGGCAGTTTACTGAACTGGGCCTAAGCCTCACCATGAGACACACAATATTATATTATTATTTTTCTGATTTGATTTTAGTTTTTTGTTGTATGCACTTGCGACATGTGCCAATTAAATATGTTTTATTTCTCTTTCTTTCTTTTATATTCCTATAATTGCCTCAGGATGTCGACCAGCAAGGAGAAGTGCCGAATTATCGTATGGCAAATCACATCAGCCCCTAAGAGGCGCTAGATGATGACCACAACCTCTCTGCCATGATTGCCATTCTTGTGTTTTTTTTGCACAACAGAACTCTTTTTTTACACGTATTGTTCAATCGATACCTCCTATAGTTTATGCGAACCTGGTACCGGCGAAATGGGGATTGTTTGAGATTGTGTTTTTTCTTTGGATAAAAAGAGTAAATAAGATAAGTGCCGAATTATCGTAAGGCAAATCACATCTACCCCAAAGAGTCGCTAGGTGATGACCACATTGCCCAACTTGTGTTTTTTTTGTTTTTTGCCGTGCCTTGCTTAGGTTAGGTTTCTTCTTGTAGAAGACCAAGCATGCATTAGTGCATTCGTGCTTAGTAATCAGCTATGATGTAGCATCATAGCATCATAAAGAATTTCGCAGATTTTTTATACGATTTGTCATTTAGAATTACTTTTAAACACAATTATAAGACGTAGGTATGTATTTTGTAATCATCTTCTATGACCCTTCATAGACAGATAAGGATATCTATTAATATCTATGGTAGAAACCATCACACTGTTGCACAGCTCCGCTTCATCCTCGCACCGCGCAGCTACTTCGCACATCTCTGATAGAGCACCAGCCTAAGTCTTTGTTTACCCTTAACCTATGATGGGGTAAACATTTGTTATATCGATGTTTCCCCGAAACTTCGTAGGTTTTGTTTGTGAAAATATTGTGTGTTTCATAAGACTGGAATTTTAGGTACTCAGTTGTTACTTGTCAAAGAGAATATTGTGTTAGTTGAAAACTCAAGAAAGATTTAAAGTTAGAAGAAGACATTTTAAAGAAAAACAATAGATTAAGTTTATGAAAATATGGAGGTATAATAACAACGACAAAAAAAAACTAAAACGAAAAGTTATTTGATATTCTTAAACTTATTACAGGTAAAACTTTAAGTAAAGACTATTTTTACATTTATGTTGATTGCTAGACTATAATATATATTCCACAAGGAATAGTACGAACATGAGTTTAAGTTGGAACAAATTCTTTATTTACTTTACTTATAGACTAAGTGGTTTAGAGCGCGTTCCCACTATGTCGTGCCGATAGATTATAGTGTCGTTTGAAGCGTCGTGTCTTATGTATTTAAATGAAAGTGTTCACATATAGGACGACATGATTAACTGTCGTCCACGACTTTTTAAGTAAAATAAGGCATGAAGGTAGCCGGTGTGTACTGGACGTCGCTCAGAGCCCTGATCAGTGTTTAGTATGGACATAAGGCAACAATAACATAAATCACCAAAATGTAAAACCAATAAAAGTATGAATATTGATGATAAGTGTGAGTATTAAGTGTCTGTAGTAGGCAGATACTATATTTCCCCAACGAAATTCACTTAATACTAATGTCATTAACCTCATTAACCTCTAATAATGTCATAAAAATAGAATACTCTCCCGGTTCGAAGATACAAACGTTGACAGCCGGTAGATGACTTATCGATATATCGATTGATATGAGTTATCACAATATATGCAGTTCACAGACACTACGTGTGTCACTTTATAGATTGATTATAATATAAAGAATAGATTTGAAATAAGCTATACACGTGTAATGAATATTTTAAAAAATAAATTACTACGAGGTCGTTTTTTTCACGACCAGTCGCAAGTGTTACCAACGCAAAAAAAACTGTACCTAGGTTCTCTATTAACAAAGCGAAACAATAGCAGAAAGAGGCCCGTTTCCTGCGCAGAACAACGCAATATCCGGTGCTCGCGCCAACACCTCTGTTACTCGCGAGCACAACAGAACTCTTTGTTTACACGTCTTGTTCAATCGATACCTCCTGTAGTTTATGCGATCCTGGTACCAGCGAAATGGGGATTGTTTGAGATTGTGTTTTTTCTTTGGATAAAAAGAGTAAATAAAAAGAATTTACTTTGCAAGTCGCTTCTTAGGAAACTCCTTAAATCCTCTCCTCACTAAAACGATTAAGTAAACGCTGTGCGGTTACGGAATTCACTTCCGCCTGACATTAGGAACTGCCAAACTGTTGCAGTTTTCAAAAGAGAAGAGTAAAAAACATTATTTTTCCATTCCATCATATTTAATTAATTAATAATATAATCTATATATATAAAAGAAAGTCGTGTTAGTTACACTATTTATAACTCAAGAACGGCTGAACCGATTTGGCTGAAAATTGGTGGGGAAGTAGCTTAGAACCTGGAGATGGACATAGGATACGGTAGGGTATGTAGGTAGGTAGGTTGGGTAGGGTAGGTAGGTAGGGAAGGGTAGGTAGGGTAGGATAGGTAAGTAGGGTAGGGTAGGTAGGTAGGGTAGGGTAGCGTATTACTAAGCGCTTTGGGAATACTTTTATTATGCGTACCGCTAAGGAGTGGAATTCCCTGCCGGAGTCTGTGTTTCCCGATAGCTACAATCTGGGGGTCTTCAAGTCAAGAGTGAATAGGTTTCTTCTAGGCAAGCGTGCTTCACCGTCGACCACATCATCGCTTACCATCAGGTGAGATAGTGGTCAAACGCGAGCCTATTTATAATAAAAAAAAAAAAAAAAAAAAAAAAAAGCGTAGGTAGGTAGGTAGGGTAGGTTAGGTAGGTAGGGTAGGTTAGGTAGGTGGGGTAGGTTAGGTAGGTGGAGTAGGTTAGGTAGGTAGGTAGGGTAGGGTAAGTAGGTAGGTAGGGTAGGGTAAGTAGGTAGGTAGGGTAGGGTAAGTAGGTAGCTAGGGTAGGGTAAGTAGGTAGGTAGGGTAGGGTAAGTAGGTAGGTAGGGTAGGGTAAGTAGGTAGGTTGGGTAGGTAGGGTAGCAAAGGGTAATGTAGGGTATGTAGGTAGGTAGGATAGGGTAATTAGGTAGGACACAGTGCATTGCAACGCATGCCGGGTACAGCTAGTTAATTAATAAAAATAATAATTAGTAAAATAATTAATGAATACCTATATCATTAATAATTATTGGTATATATTTTGTCTTTGCATTTACATGTAAGTTAGTAGGTATATTCTTATATTTGTATGTTATAAATAGTTAGCTTTATGTATACCTTTCTCTCTTTTTCTTGTACACACTATTTTTACATGTCTTTTTTTAGTATCTCCTTTCGCAGCTGAACAGATTTTCATGAGGAGCACAAGTAGACCTTGTACAGTTAAGAACCAGCAAAAGATATTTTTTTTTATATTTAGCTCGTGGCTAAATAATAACAGCCGCACTGGTCGATATTTAAGGTTAAACCGTGCTTACCGAGGTTGGTCCGTGGATGGGTGACCATAATTACATAGGTACCGAGTTTCTTCCGTGCCTCGGAAAGCACGTTAAGCCGTTGGTCCCGGCTGCCTTTTGTAGATCTTTGACAGTCGTTACGAGTAGTCAGAACCTCTGGTCGTATTACCCAGTTACTGGGTTGTGGAGGTCAGATAGGCAGTCGTTTCATGTAAAATACAGGTACTCAGCTGCATCCGGTTAGACTGGAAGCCGACCCCAAGATAGTTTGGGAAAAGGCTAGGCAGATGATGATGATTCATAGTAGGACGTTCCGAGGGATAATTTTTAAGATCCACATGGGCAAAGGCATGGGCAAAAGCTGTTGAGGTGTAAATGATTCTTTTCAGTTTCTCAATTTTGAATATCTAGTGCTGCTGACATAACAGGTTGATAATCACAGGTTACTTAATAATGAGCTCTAGGCGAAACATGCTGATACTGTTAGCCTGCGTGATCCCACTGTTGGGCAAAGGCCTCTCCCCATAACTTCCAGTTATTTCGATCTTGGACTAATGTTGGCCACTAGTCTTTGGTCTTGTCCAGCTCGTCCCGCCATCTTCTATAAGGTCTGCCGCGACGTCTTGTGGCTGTGTCAGGGGCTCCAAAGTGGTTATTTTGGCCCACATTTCATTATAAAACATAGTTGATTTTAATATGCAGTCAAAATTTGCATGTTATGAAGAAAAGTTTTTATTAGAAAGTGTGCAATAGGAGTTTACTCACAATGAGGGAAAAATTGAGGTTTTTTTGTATAAAAATGTCGACTCAATACTGTACTTCAATAATATTGTAACGTCATTGTAGTGAACCCACAACAGCGGACAGCAGCGAAAATATAATTAAGGCCAAACCTAGGAAGTAAGAGGGTGCTTACGTACAAAGGGTTGGGCTGCAAAGGTTGGTATCTTTGTTATTTTGGGTCCTTATATTCGTATAAGGATACCCTTTTGCATGTTCCTTGCGTTGTCATTTAGGTATTTTGCAGGAGATAATATGAAAAGGCAAAAGTATTGCTTGGTAAAAATGTGTGCGGATTGAGTGCTCCTTTTTCAAAGTTGATGATATTTTAGTCAAGGAAGAATTATTAAGAATTTTAGAAGAATTTAAGAAATAATTGTGAAGACTTCATGATAAAGATAAAAAAATTGTGACATCAATTGTGAGAAAGTCGTGGTCAATTAACTAGAACACTCAATCTGCTCACATGAGAAAATACTGTATCTTGAGTCTCTCTAAATATACTAGATATTATGTTTAACCTTTTTATGTGGGATAATTGTATTGCGTTTGTGAAAACCGATGATTGATTTTAACGGTTTATCTGGATTTTATAAAAAAAGGTCATGTTTTTATCAACAATAAAATGGTCTACTATGATAATTTAGCGGAAACAATCTACAATAGTAAAGATGTGCCATGGTGATAGCACTTTAGGGGTATGAGGAACAGGGTGTAAAGTTTTTCATACCCTTTAGAAAAGGGAGGATCCTCCGGCCAGACAGGTGTTATGTCTGGTGGGCAACTGCCCGACAGTTGTTGTCGGGTTTCTCTATATACTCTAAGTCGATGTAAATTTTGCTTGCGACTTTTAGGAAATTGATGTTAGTTCCTCCGTCGTGTCATAGATGGCGCTGTAGTACTTTTTGAAGTATGTTGCTTTTTGTGGTCACTACACACTCCAGACGCACACGGTAATAATGAGTTCTTTTGGGCAGATCATCATTTGCCTAGCCTTTTCCCAAATATGTTGGGCCGGCTTCCAACCTATCTGCAAGAAGCCGAATACCAGTATTTTACATGGATTGACTGCCCACCTAACCTCCACAACCCAGTTAGTACTGAGCAATACGATAGTCCTTAGTAAGACTAGTTGTCAGACTTTAGGGTCACTGACTGCTTGTAACGACAGTACTTCTCTTGGATTGGTAAAGATTTAATAAGATACGGATCGTAAATTGTGAAACTTAAATCAATTCAACGGTACGGTACGTAGGATTCCCTGACTCCTGCGATAGTTGAAACTGTGTTGCAGGAGCCAGTGTAATCATAATCATAAATCTTTATTTATCTCCACATCAAAAATTAAAGGCGCTGGTTCACATTTTTGTACATCTTATATAGAGAAAGGTGTCTGAGATAGGAAGATCCTGTGGTACAGATCACCTCTCGGGCTTAGAATTAAACATTTTAATGTTTGCAAAAATATAAGTAAAGATAAAAAAGAAGAAAATTAACAAGTTTTTTTAAATTTAAACAAAAGGAAATCAAAATAAAATTGACATAAAACATAAAATTAGTGTCCTCCCCTAATAAAATGTTACATTTTCTATGACAAAATAAACTTATACTGGTTGTTTTAATTTCACATTCACATGCCTTTGTTCACAATGGGCTTCATCAGAAGGCTCAAAGTCACCCAAAGGGCATTGGAGAGGGCTATGCTCGGAGTTTCCTTCCGTGGTCAAATCAGAAATAAGGACATCCGCAAGAGAACCAAGGTTACCGACGAGGCCCGAAGAATTGCAAAGTGAAGTGGCAATGGGCAGGGCACATTGCTCGTAGAACGGATGGCCGATGGGGCCGAAAAGTTCTGGAATGGCGACCGCGAACCGGAAGACGATGTCTTCGAAGGTCACCCACTAGGTGGACCGATGACGTGGTGAAGGTTGCGGGAATCCGCGGGATGCGAGTCGCACGGGACCGGTCAATGTGGCGGCACTTGGGGGAGGCCTATGTCCACCAGTGGACGTCTTTCGGATGTTAATGATGATGATACCTTTGTGAAGGATGATATGGCAAGGAGGTGTCTGAATATAGAAGTATAGAAGAAGAAGACATGCTGTTCCGACCTCAAATAAATTGTGATAGGTATCGGAAGGAGAATGATGACGAATATACTTTTTCATCATCTGCCTAGCCTTTGTCGCAGTATTGTCTACTATGTTGCGATCGGCGTCTGACTGAATAGTTGTCTACCAGTAATTTGCATGGAATCACTACCTATCTGACTTCCACTAATAACTAATGGGTACACAATGGTCTTCGGCAAGATACCGTTGGCCCCACAGTACGCCAGCTACATTAAAGTTAGAATACCGACATGTATACTTCTGCTCTCCTAGTACCTTCTGTTCAAATTCTTAATTGATTCTCTCGTAACAAATCTTAGTGTGCCAGAGGGAGACGAAAATAGCAACATCAATAAAAAGTTACCAGTTGGGACGTACCCTTTAAATGTTTTCCACTCGTTGCTTTTTTGTTTAGGAGCCGAATTTTGGAGCGCATGGGAATAAGCCCTTAAAATACCACCGCAAAAACACAAGCATGTCATATAATGAAGCTGTAGACAGAAAACATAGTAAAATGTAATTGTGTCATACAAAAAGATTTTAACTTTAACACCCAGGCCAGAATACAGCTTTTACCAAAGTTTGGCAACAAAAGCGAGTCGACACAATAGTGGACGTGAGGTCCAGCTAATGGTCCCCGCGGGAGGTGGACCTTACATTATTTATCTGGAGTAAATAGGCCCCCGACACTACTGTACTGGCGAGGAATGTTCTGTGACGGGCGACGCGGTTTGAATTTTGAGTAAGATTTTTTGTCATTTGGCAGTGAGGGCTGAAATAGACTTCCTTAATCCCGTCTGCAAATAAGTCATCATAGTTTATATTTTTGTTGTTAGTACCACTAATATAAAACTATGTTAGTAACATTTCTCATTAAAATTAAATAAAACTAAAACCGCCTTAATCCAGACACCAGGCCCCCTATCACAAACGCTCGGATTCGATGAGTCGTATGTCTATCTAGTTTTGGCATTACGAAAGCGAGCGAGATAGACATACGAATTTCGTTTTTCGTTCGAATCTGAGCGTTTGTGAATACGGGGGCTGATCCTATCTGCAACTTAATCACTAACGTTGGTGTGCAACATTGACGCATCTAATTTCGACTAATAAAATCAACTAATTTCGGACAGGTTTTGGCTAGTTTCGGATTACTAGCGACTAGCTTTGAATTCGGCATACTGTATCGTAAGTTTGTTGTTTGTAACACTTTTGTAATGAGAAAAATAGTCAACCGTACTGGACCCTCAACTGTCTTTATTACTCCTATATTATTCATAATAATAGCAGCCTTCTTCAGAAAGTAAACCAACTATTTATCTGAGCTTAACCGATATTCCATCAATGTCCGAATAAAATTATCATAAAAAACTAACTAACAGGCAAAAGTACCCACATATCAAATCGCTTCCACCCCCACTGTGGTCATACCTCACAATTAATTACTGTTGGTACTTCTCTGACTTTGTTTCCCTTACCGTCCCCAGTCGTATTTAATCATTGTAATTGAAGTTACAAATTACGGAAGCTAACTTTCGTATACGAACCTTTTAAAATAATATGAAACTAAAACTGACATAAAAATCTTTTAATTAATTGATACGAGTAAAGACTTGCTGCACAAACATTTTTACGATTTTAGTTGTTCGCCGATTTTGATCCAACAACTTTCAATGACAGTGTTTGGCGTCATAAACAGACTTACACATCGAGGCATACCCTCTTGCACCCCTACCTCACTCACCCTACCCTACTCACCCTACCCTACCCTACCCCACTCACCCTACCCTACCCCACTCACCCTACCCTACTCCTTGACCCTTATATTCCTTTCCAATGAGTCTGAAACTAGTCACGACTAGATAAGGTCGAAATGGATCAGGGGACTAGATTCAGAGTTAGAACTACTAGCTGCTCTCATATATCGGAGTAGTGAAGACTAGTTTTGGAACAGTCAGTACTAGTTTTGACTCACCATAGGTTGGACTAACCTCAAAATAGTTAAAAACTAGCTAAGACTAGTTTTCGCAACTCTCATGTCATCATCATCTGTCTAGCCTTTTCCCAAACTATCATGGGGTCGGCTTTCGGTCTAGCCAGATGCAGCTGAGTACCAGTATTTAACATTAAGCGACTGCCTATCTGACCTCCACAACCTAGTAATTGGGTAATACGATACCCCATGGTAAGACGGGATGTCAGACTTTTGGCTTCTGACTACTCTTAAACGGAACGGGCGCTGTCAGTTGTGACTGGTCATCTCTTAGCTGCCACGGTATATTTTAATTACTTTATTTTTAATTACTGATTTAATCTTTTACTCTGGACGCTCTTAACTTGCCCGTATTTCTACATCGTTCTCACATATTTGTAATTCTTAACATGAATGATGTAACCAAGATTTTGTAACTTATTTTGTTTTAAAAGAGTGTCCATGGAGTTTCTTGCCCATTCTTCTCCATAGAGATCTACGCTACGGAATGGGCAACTACAGTACTTTCACAAGTTATTATGCCTTGTGACTGGGACTGTAGCTTCGCGTTTTTTTTTGTATTTTGACTTTCAAAAGTACGTGTAATGGTCTAATTGAAATAAATGCTTTGAGTTTAGAGTTTGAGTTTTGTCAAAGATCTACAAATGACAGCCGGGACCAACGGCTTAACGTACTTTCCAAGGTACGGAGGAAACTCGTAATGTAATTATGGTCACCCATCCACGGACCTACCTCGGCAAGCACGGCTTAACCCTAAAGATCGACTTGTGCGGCTGTTATGATTTAGCCACAAGCTCGTCAACTCCTATGTTTTGGACTATGATGCTACGAATTAAATTCAAAGATTAACAAAATAATTATAAGTACTTAATGCTATAAAGGTGCTACGGTGCTTGAAAGACATTGACAGGGTGAATAGTCAGGGAGCACTTCCGACGTTTGGCCCCCAAACTGGAACGGGCAGGGGCTGCATTCAAGCGGCTCTTGCCCAACCTAGGGGGTCCAAACGCCTCCTGCCGGAGGCTCTATGCGGGGGTCGTGCGGTCCATGGCCCTTTACGGGGCCCCGGTGTGGGCGCGTTCTTTGAGGCGGCGAGCCGCCCATTACCTGAACGCGCCCCAGAAGGTGGTAGCCGTAAGGCTGGTCCGGGGGTACCGTACGATCTCCGGCGAGGCGGCGAGCCTCTTGGCCGGATTGCCACCATGGGATCTGGAGGCGATAGTCCTCGCGCGCCTGCACGAATGGCGCGCTGAGGCACTACGCCGGGGGGAAACTCCGCTGCTGCGGCAAATTGTCGCTCAGCGGACAGACCTCCGGCGTGATCTCATGGCGACATGGAGACAGCGACTGTCGCAACCACGTGCAGGGCACGCCACAATAGTGGCGATAAGTCCCCTCTTTGAGGAGTGGCTAGAGAGGCGGCACGGCGCCCTCACATTCCGCCTGACGCAGGTCCTCACCGGACACGGTTGTTTCGGGAGGTTCCTGCACCGAATCGGGCGGGAGGAAACGCCCGGGTGTTACCATTGCGAGGATCGGCCGGAGGACACGGTGGAGCACACCGTAGAGCTCTGCCCCGCTTGGGCTGAGCACCGCCGTGTCCTCGTAGCGGCGATTGGCGGCGGTGACCTCTCGCGTCCGGCCCTGGTTCAATCCATGGTCCGGAGCGAGAGGGAATGGGATGCCGTCGCCTCCTTCTGCGAAGCAGTCATGCTAGCGAAGGAGGTGGCGGAACGTGAGAGGGAGAGAACCTCACGTCCCAGCCGCCGCGGGAGACGCCCCGGGCGTCGGGGGGCAACCAGTGGCCCCCGGCCACCGTAGGCGCTAGCCTGTGGACGGTGAGTAATGGGCTAGCTCACCGTCCGTCCGTCTCATGACGACAGCCCGTGTCGACGGCGCGTACGTGTTCCACGCGCGCCTCAAGGAGATGTCAGCAAACCGGAAGGGGTCCGAAAGGGCCGATGCCTGCCAGGGCTGCGGGTTGTTCGAAAGAGATACCGCGGCCCTGGAACACAAAGGGCGAAGAAGGAACATGGGTGGGTTTTAGTCAGTACAAGTCTGACACTCCCTCCCGCTCCACCCAGAGCGGGAGAAGTCATTTGGTGATTTCCCATCCGCAAACAAAAAAAAAAAAGGGTGAATAGTCAGGGCTGACTTCGGTTTTTTTTTCTTTTAAACCTCATGGTATCTTTCAAGAGATGGAGTAACGAGCTGGACGGAACCAACAACCTATGGTCCACATTGGCCCTGAGTCGATAGATTTGGAAGTCATGATGACATACGCTTCCAGAAACAGTAAACCACATGGCGAGTTTAGTTCCGATTTCGTGCCAAAACATTCTTGTACAGCTAAACTAGGACATTCCAAAAGTGACATTGTGTGAAAATGACGTTTTGAGAAAATGGCGTTTTGCGAAAGTGACATTATGCCAAAGTGACCAAATTTTTCACGATGACCTTTTGCGAAAGTGACGTGCTGCGTCAAGACCCTCATTAATTGTATCATTGTGTTAACAACCTTGTCTCCCAAATCAACTCTTACTCGTATTTCCTCACGGCGACATGTTCATATTCATTAAATCAAAATGTCAGCCATCTTGTTTCCTCTAGGCTGTATTGTGTCACAACTCATGTGACATATATCTTGTTTAATAATGTCGGCTGGGGTATAATAATGTTTTCCTATTCGTTACTGTCATATCAGCTGAAGACTGCCAAATATAAGCCTCTTTATGAATCTGTCTCATTATTGCTTGTTTTGGGATGGGGTTTATTTAATTAAATTATCTCGTTTCAGTAACGTATTAGATTATAGTGCCTATCTAATGATCTCACCACGAGACCTACTCGTGGTGGATTATTATTTAGCCCATTATATAGAAAGTTGGCCTGTATCCGAGCAGTGGCAAAAAAGTGAGCTGATGTTTATGATTCTGTTGGTCTAATTTTATAATACAAAGGACAGTGGTCATCGCGAGCATTCGATTTGCAAGCATATTTCACGCAGCGAACATTCTTTTGTATAACATATCCGTGCAGCGGACGCTATGGAGCAAGGACTAAGGAGAAATTGACAATTCTATTGCTTTATCAGGTTGACCTAGACCAGAAAAACCATTCGGGTTCTGAGACGCATGGTCTTCCGACGCACCTTTTGCGAATTATGGGCCTTCGTTTTAAGTTACGCTCTCTATTTCTCGGATGAAAAACTAAGCCGAGCATTAAAATGACCCTTAGTGTTTTTGAAAAAGGATACAAAAAACCTTTACCTAGATCCTTGCCTATCTCCATCTTTTCCACAATCAACGCTAGCAATATCCGCAGGAAATGTCCCTATTTGCAGTCAAGACCACGAGGCGAGATTAACCGATAAATGGATCTGAATAGACTATTAAGGCTATTAGGTATTCCTTCCTATGTATAGGTATATATAGCTTATCTATAGGGATATGTATATAGATAGATATCGTGGCTTTAATGGGCGGAATCAAACGTAATTGTCTTTGGAATAATTAGGTCTGGAATAATCTGGTAGACGTGACATTAATTAATTGACGAAACATCGTGTTTACAATTTAAAATACTGGTATGATCATTAGCAACTAGGTATATCCTCAGAAAACTTAACAGAAATCGCTTATGTTATTGAGTTATCAAATAAAACCCAAGCAATGCACCTACTTTGGCCAGTATACCCGGTCGAACTTGCAAATTAAACATCATAAAGGACTTTGCCGGCAGCTATGCACAATGTCAACATTACCCGGGTAACAACTGTGTACTTTGCTAGTTATTACGTCGAACACCGCTTGCAGTTTGCAGCTATGGGTATTTTTCTTATGGAAGTAAGTTGCTCTATAGCTAAGTAGATTATTGTTTGCGCCAATCAAAGTAAACTATGCAAAAAACACCTTTCAAACGAAACCAATTTTATCAAAATCGGTACATCCGTTTAGGAGCTACGATACCACAGACAGACACACAGATACACACGTCAAACTTATAACACCCCTCTTTTTTGGTCGGGGGTTAAAAAGAGAATACTCGTATAAGGATAGAAACGTGAGATACCGTGGCCCTGGAACACAAAGAAAGAACATGGATGGGTTTTAGTCAGTACAAGTCTAACACTCCCTTCCGCTCCGCCCAGAGCGGGAGGAGTCATTTGATGATTACCAATCCTAAAAAAAAATTAAATTAAAAATTTAAAAAACCCCCGACGGACAAAACCTCTAAAATACCAAAAATAAAATTAATCCAAGCGTCATAGCGTCGGGGTCCGCTTTGTTTGTATATATATTTTTAATTTAATTTTTATTTCATGCTTTTTAAACTTAAATTATTTTTTCTTAGCCTTGACTGTCCCACTCCTGGGCATAGGTCTACTCCCGTTCCTTCCACTTTTCTTGGTGTTGCGCCTCTTCTCGCTTATTAACGAAAACAAGGAAAGATATGAATTAAAAAAAAAACTTGGGATTATAGGGGGGAGGGGGGGTGTGTAGCCTACCCCCTGGCGATGCCCATGGTGAGAAAGTGACAAGAATTCAAATTCCCAATCAACTAGATCCGTAGAAGTTGTTTAAATCCCTTCATCAACTAGAAAAGAGGTGATGAGCTTCAAACGGCTGAGCAGATTTTCTCAAAACATAGCTAAGAACACTCTCGATTAAAATACCTTTCAAATGACACCAATTTTATCAAAATCGCTTCATCCGTTTGGGAGCTACGATGCCACAGACAGACACAAAGATACACAGATACACACGTCAAACTTATAACACCCCTCTTTTTTGTTTTTGGTCGGGGGTTAAAAACAAAGGATAGAAAGGTGCAAGGTGTAGTTTCGGCTCAGCCCCCTGTTAAAAAATGACGGAGTAAATGTGCACAGGTAGGAAGGGACATCGACGCACAAAATTTTAATGCAGATGTGTTCCAAATTAATTAATTTATTTATTTAATTATTAATACACACATACATTCTATACATTTAATTTGATACCAACATAAACTCATTAGATTTTTACTGTGCATCTAAATCATCGACTACCATATTTTTTTTTAACCCCCGACCAAAAAAGAGGGGTATTATAAGTTTGACGTGTGTATCTGTGTGTCTGTCTGTGGTAGCGTAGCTCCTAAACGGATGAACCGATTTTGACGAAATTGATTTTGTTTGAAAGGTGTTTTAATCGAGAGTGTTCTTAGCTATGTTTCGATAAAATCTGATCAGCCGTTTGAACGCCATATCCTCTTTTCTAGTTGAAGGGAAATTAATTGTCTGATCGATTCGAAATTTGAAATCTTGTCACTTGTCACCATGGGCATTGCCGGGGGGGAGGGGGGGTGCTAACACCCCCCTCCACACAGAAAGTTTTTTTTTTAATTTTTGCTGTTTTCGTTAATTGGCGAGATGACACGCAACACCGAGAAAAGTGGAAGCAATGGGGGAGGCCTATGCCCAGTATTGGGACAGTCAAGGCTAAGATAGAACAATATAAGTTTAAAAAGCATGAAATAAAAATTAAATAAAAAATTTAAAAAACCCCCGACATAAAAAACCTCCAAATAACCAAAAATAAAATAATCCAAGCGTCTTAGCGTGGGGGGACCGCTAAGTAGACCGCTTAGTACAAGCACATAACAAAGCGGACCCCCGACGCTAAGACGCTTGGATTATTTTATTTTTGGTTTTTAGAGGCTTTTTATTTCGGGGGTTTTTTAAATTTTTAATTTAATTTTTAGCTAGAAAAAAAAAAAACACCACTTAAGTAGGTAATTAGGTAAAAGTAACATACAAAAATATATGCCAAATATTATCTAGAACTACCTAACGAGCGCACTTCGTTCACCAAATCCGCATGCCAACCTTAAAACAAAAGTGTAGAGTATTTTTGAATTTATTGATACAGGCTGTTCCTAGAAGTACCAATAATTAAGTCTTTAGTAATAATTAATTTTTAAAGTTTAATTGTGTTAAGATATTATTGCTAGATATTATTTTTGTTTTATCAGCGTTACTGAATACATCATCATCCTGTCATCCGTGGTTTCCTACAAAAGTACAAATATTCATCATACCGGCGGCGTATTCCTCAACCCTTGTCATACAGGTTGCCCTAGTTCAGGGGTTGAGAACGCACCGATGTAATGTATAATGAAGTTGTAGAAATAAATTTATTATTTATTATACATTTTGAAATGTATGACGAATAACTCTCGAAATTTAATGAAATGATGTTTACTTTTGCAAATCGTTTTTAAAAACTAATAGATGATATTTCGTACCTGACTACTCGAGGCTCTCGATAGGCGATTGTATAAAGGGCCTGATTCAAAAGTTCCTTGATACGGCCCGTATTATGTGGAGGTTCTTCTCTCTGGAGCCCTGACCACCTGGAGGCCTTGACCCTGCTCCAGACACCGGCGGACCGCTATATTAATTATTTTTAAAGGATTTTTTTTTTTAAGATTTATTTTAAAATGTAAAAAATGTGTTAATGTGTTATAAAAATGAATTAAGGAAAATACTAAAATACAACATCTACAAGGTGTTGTTTTGCATCCTCGTCAAATTCAAGGAGGTAGCTATGCTAATGATTCTCGTCCCGAATCAATAATAAAATGGGTAGGTAATTTTTATTTTTTTCCTTATTTACGGAAATCGGTAAGCGTGAAACACCCGTGTTTTAAACGCGGCCCGTCTGGTTCTTGCCCTATAACCTTGCTTACACACATACAAACAATCTGAAACGTTTAATTGATAATTTCTTATTCCCTAAACCACGTTAAGGGGGTTATTCTGAAATATTGACAAACTAAAACCACCAAAAAAAACAGTGTTTATTAATAATTAACTAGGTATCGTAATTTTAATTAATTATTTATGTCTTTTGTGACCACCTCCTAAAATTTGACGAGGATGCAAAACAACACCTTGTATAAGCCGTTTTCACACAAAAGAGCGAAACACACTGGCATTGATACTGAGCGTAATTTCTATTTATAACCCAAGACCACATGATCTGAATTTCAAATATCCAATAATCGATAAGCTGATGAAAACCAAAAATTATGTCTAAGCTTATTTTTCTTACAGAATTTCATGATTAAAGTAGGCACTAAGCCCTAAAACAATTTATTTCTTAATCCCAAACTTCTATTAAACCAACCTGTGCTTTTCAACTTTTAATTAAATTCTTAAAGATTTACTTTGTACTTCAAGAATTGATCGTCTAAAAGCATTTTCGTTAATTACAGACTTTGCTAGATTAAATTCGATTTTAAGAAAATGCGGTTCGTTTAATTATTAAATATAATTCATAATATTGACCCATTCTTGCAAATAACAAGAAAATGAAATTAATTGCATTGTCGTCATTAACCTTGCTATGCTTTTTGAATTATTAAGATTGCCGCATAAAACCGCACGGAGAGAAGACTAAAAGGCTATGGGCGAGGCTTTGTCTCAGAAGTGGAACACAATAGGCTAGGAAAAAAAAACATAATCATCATCTTACGATTAATTTCCCTGGCTTAACATAACATTGTCACTGATGACAATCAAATATATCCTCTGAAGGCTTCGATCAATGAAATCCACATAAAACGGAAATTTGGAATCTACATTCAGACCCACAGATACAAAGCTAATCGGCACTAAAAGCCTCCATTAAACGAGACTTGGTTACCTAACAGCAGCAGCCGTTAATCTGACATAATGAACTGTTTGTATGCACGGCGCTGGCGCGATCTAATCAAACTATAGAGCTACTCGAAATTCCTGGATTTAGACGCCTATAGAAGTCTGGTTTAGGTTTCCTTTGAGTATAGTATACAGTTTGCCAATATGACAGTTTAGTGCTACTAAACCTCTTCGTATCATCATTCTCTTGCCCTTATTCCAATTTATTTGAGGGCAACATCTTCCTTTATAGGAAGATTTATTTATTTGAAAAGACATGTACAATATAACAGAAAATCCAAGTAATTGTACAGTGAAAAGAAACATATTTAGAATAACGTATGATAAAACATTTAAAATAAAGTGCATACTTACTTAAAATTACAACAACAAAAAAAGTCATCTTTCATGCATCCTCCTAATTAATGAATAAATATTAAATGTACAGTAAAAAGAAACACATTTGGAATAAAGTATGGTAAACATAATAAAAAAGTTCTTAAAATTACAATAACAAAAAAGTCATCTTTCATGCATTCTCCCACAGACCAAACACAAAAAAAAAAAAACATCTTTCGTTCATCTTCTCACAGAAACTCAAACATCCACGACATACGTCTACCCAGCTCGAGGCAAATAAATCACACTCCGGTGTCGATGTCAGAAGAGCGTTCAGCATTGCCAGGGCGCGAACCAAGGGAGAATTAGAATGTGAAACTGTGCGTGCAGACGGAACGTCCAACAATTTGTGTCCACGGGTTCTAAGTTGGTATTTGGGCACGGGGGGTACAAAAAGCCTTACAAGCTGAGCTACTAGTTCCGGGCAATCAGATTCACCACGAAGGACCCGACAAGCAAACAAAAATGTTGATGATGTTGTTGTTGTGTGAGGAGCACGTGGCTAAAGAATAACAACAACACTGGTTGATCTTTAAGGTTAAGCCGTGCTTGCCGAGGTTGGTCTGTGAACATACGGTGTGATAGGTGACCATAATTACATACCGAGTTTCCTCCGCGCCTCGGAAAGCACGTTAAGCTGTTGGTCCCGGCTGTCATTCATTGCAGTCGTTAAGAGTAGTAAGAAGCCGAAAGTTTGACATCCAGTCTTACCAAGACGTATCGTATTACCCAGTTACTGGGTTGTGGAGGTCAGATAGGCAGTTGCTTCATGTAAAATAATAGTACTCAGCTGCATCCGGTTAGACTGGAGGCTGACTCCAAGATAGTTTGGGAAAAGGCTAGGCAGATGATAGATGTCTGGTTTAGTGTTCCTTGGAGAATTCTCGTAATTTGCCAATATGACAGTTCCGGGCTACTGAAGGGCAATTACAGCTGCCTGTCATAATTCTCTTGCTCGTATTCCAATTTATTTGAGAGAAATCTTTTTCTTCTGTATAGGAACAGGTAGTTGACCTCTAAGAGAGCAGCGGTGGCCCAGTGGTAGCAGCTCCGACTTACGAGCAGTAAGCCGTGGGTTCGAACCCAGGCAGGCGCATTACTTTGTGTAATTCATTTCATCACCGCTGCTCTAAAAACGGTGAAGGAAAACATCGTGAGGAAACCGGCATGTCCTAGAACTAAAAATTCGAAGACATGTGACATCTTCTAACCTGCACTGGGCTCGCGTGGTAGATGACAGCCCTTTTCCTCTCATAGGAGGAGGCCTGTGTCCCAGCATTGGGAACATTATACGCTGATGATGATGATGATTGACCTCTTCCTACATGTGAAGAAAAAGATTTCTCTTTTAATCAGCATTAGGCCAGGATGTTATATTACTATAAAACGACAGACCAATGGTCTCTTTCTTACAGAAAGTTATAAGACATTAGTTACAAGTTTTATTTTGAGATCAATAATTAATAAAGATCGCAAGTTTGGTGGCCACACCACGGTAATTTTTTCAAGATATAAAGTCGACTTTGCTACCTTTTGAGAAACATCAGGTATTACAAATTAATTGAGAATTCTATTAAATTACAATGCTTTAATACTGTATGTTATGCTACACGTTTCGTAGAACCGAATGATATATTTCGGCACTTCACAACACGCCGAAACAGGTAACATTCGCTCCAATAAACACAAGCTTTCACATCCCTCTAAAACAGTTCCAAAATACATTTCAGTTCCGAATTCCACACAATGCAAGGCTTTCAATACACAAATATACACCGTCGATGAAATTCTAACACCACGTAAGTCAAAAATAGCAACTTTACAGGAGAGTTTGTGTTTCCGTACGCTTCGACCCTAATCTCTTCAAAGCTACCGCGAACCTTCGTTGACTTTGTCTCTGTCATCTCTGACTAGACTAGAGTCAAGAGCAAACCCATCTCAAATAAAAAAAGAGTGAAAATACATACTTACCTATACCCAGGCAATTCTACAATACCAATTTTAACCCCTGACCAAAAAAGTTTAAGTTTGACGTGCTGTGTATCTGTGTGTCCGTCTGTGGCATCATAGCTCCTAAACGGATGAACCGATTTTTATAATTTTAGTTTCGTTTGAAAGTTGTCCTAATCGAGAGTGAAAAAGAAAATAATAAATTGTGTGTTCACTTAAAATTAGATAGAGACATTGCTTCTTTCTGATTGGCTCAAACAACGTGTCTTTTAATTTTCTGGCAAACGGCATCAAAATGCCAAAACCGCCAAAAAATTACTTACGTGGTGTTAGAACTTTAACGACGAAACGTGTTTGTATCACACGTGACTGCATTTGTATACCCAGCTGTCAATTTGAAATAAAGCCAGGAATATACAGCAGGGCGATTGACCATCTTTTTGATTGTCAGTGACTTTTAAGTTTCGGTTGTACACTGAACTCGATGACAACTGAGAATGTCATAACATTGGTATTGATGAAAATATATGGCAATAAAGAAGGTGTCTCATGAAATGACAAGTAATAGAGAAGTATTGTAATGACTGAATTGATTTTAATTGCAATGAACTGTTAATTTCATCTGATAATTGTAAAAAGTGTTCTTATATTCTAATCATCCACTAAAATTTTTGCATGTCGAATCTTGGGCAGAATGTATATGGCTCAATTTTAATTCTTCACGACCTCATCTGTATACCTGCATTCTAGCAAATAAATTATTTGATTGATTGATTGATGGAAGAAGAAGACATGCTGCACCGACACCAAATAAATTGGGATAAGGGCAAGATGATGATGGTACAATGCAAGCTACTTTTAAATTTACTTCTAAAGTACTGATTGAAATTAAAAGGTGTAATGCGAATAGGATCTTTGAACCCATGCTATTATAAAATTGGTCTTTTCTCAAAGTATCAGTGCTTATATACCGAGAAAATGGCTTTCGATCTTGACTAAGTTTATCTGTATACATTTATGCTCATTTCTGTGCGTATCAGGCAGATGTATCCCTGGCTTTAATCCTTTGCTAGTCGGGCCGAAATGATAGCGATAATGTATTATTGTGTCTATTTCTGATCACTATTGATTATTGAGCATAATGTTAAGTCTATCAGTTGTGTAGTTTCGATTTGAATTGAGAACAGTACGTCGATTCTGTAAAATTCAGACGACAACTCACATCTCACATCGCTATCCACTGTCACTTTGCGTAAGGTTCAAAATGACCTTGATTTTGTAGCCAAGGGAATTACCTTACAGAATGCCACTTCTTACGTCATCTCATACTTCATCTGTCAAAATCTCCCTGTTAATTTAGTTCAACTCGCTGACACGCTCGTAGTGGTGGCGCTGGTGTAAATTCGAATTATCAATGCCAATCAAGAAACTCACAGCGGATTCAGATTCGAAGTTCTAAGTGAGGTCTTACAGAATCACATCGCTGTTATTTTGTTTTTGGATTTGTAACACTAGTACATTCAATATTTGGTTCAAGTAGGGTACTTATTAATTGATGTTGCTCATTAATTGTTATAACTATTGAATAGGGTTAGACAGAGGTGTACCTAATATTACACCCACATTTTGCCAGTTAATTTTAAATCTAATATAATAGGGGGCGAGCCTATTGCCATCAAACGGGCACAGATCCAGACTCAGTAATACACGTTCATGCAAAATAATACCTTTAATAAGATTAGCTAGCATTTAAGCGTAAATGAAAACGAACTCACAAAATAGATGTCGAACACAAAACACATCTTCTAAAATATATGTTTCTCGAAAGCTCGTTCAAGCGTTCGACGTTAGATCAACCGGATAAAGGGAATAAAGTTACAGGCAGTTTTAAATATTATAAAGTGAAGCCAGGGCTCTATAGCAAGCTCATCATCTGCCTAGCCTTTTTCCCATTTTTTTCTGGGGTCGGCTTCCAGTCTAACCGGATGCAGCTGAGTATCAATATTTTACATGAAGCGACTGCCTATCTGACCTCCACAACCCAGTAACTGGGTAATACGATACGTCTTGGTAAGACTGGATGTCAAACTTTCGGCTTCTTACTAATCTTATCGACTGCAATGAATGACAGCCGGGACCAACAGTTTAACATGCTTTCCGAGGCACGGAGGAAACTCGTGACCGTTGTAAAGATTCCGAAATTGTCACCCATCCACGGACCAACCTCGGCAAGCACGGTTTAGCCTTGAAGATCGACCTGTGCGGCTGTTATTATTAAGCCGAACTCCTCCTCTATAGCAAGCTATAAGAGAATTATTAATTACTACGACAGTCAAGAAATGTCCAGCAAACTATTTTTTTTTTAATTCCTAGGATTGTGATCTTTTTACTCTATCGGGGGTAGTATCTAACCTGGTGTCTAAGTTTTTATGCCACCCATGGGG
Source organism: Cerastis leucographa (assembly GCA_963082945.1). Lineage (NCBI taxonomy): Eukaryota > Metazoa > Arthropoda > Insecta > Lepidoptera > Noctuidae > Cerastis > Cerastis leucographa. The sequence continues at coordinate 12,696,480 of OY720365.1, read as the reverse complement.
CTCAGACTTGGCTTTGCATGCCCTCTAGAAATAACTCTCAAGCATGCTGGTTACCTCACGATGTTTGCCTAAACCGAAGCTAGTGACATTACACAAACGCAAACAAAAAAAAAGTAACCGACTTCCATAAAACACTAAAAAGTGGCAAATAATTTTAGTTTCGGCAGTCGGTGACTTGTTTGTTTCATTTACTTTTTTGCCACCGACTTCCGAAACTAAAATTATTTGCACTTTTTAGTGTTTTATGGAAGTCGGTTATTTTTTTTTGTAAAAAAGTTTTTATTTTAGCCTTTTCAGTTGTGGTATCTCACTTTAATCCTAGTCAAGTATATTTTTTACATTGTAACTAGACACCAGCACATCGTCCATACATACGACAAAGGACAAAATGCATAATAAAGAGGATGACTCAAAAAATACCTAAGCAAAGATAATAAAATTCATATGGCTCCACCGGGAAAGCTTTTCTACCAAATGAATGAAAAATCATCTAAATCGGTCCAGTAATCACGGAGAAATCGGTGTACATACGTGAAAAATTTACATATAACAAAAATTTTAATAAAATGAAAACTATATGGCCAAACTATATTATTATTTTATGGGACCAAATGGCAGGTATTCCACATCAAACTAAAGAAGAATCACGCAAATCGGATCATAAATCTCAGAGTAATCGGTGTATACACCTGGAAAGTGCATACCGTTACAATTCCAACAAGCCCAAACATAGCTAAGATTCATTGCCTTGTTATGGAGTTCCGAAGCCTGTCTCTTGGATTCATTATCAGATCTGATGGTAGAATGGTTCTAATTGGACGCAAATGCTTCACTTGTTGTAGAAAATACCAAAATCACTGTACGTTTTCCTATAAAATTTGAAGAGTTCCCTCGATTCCGCCAAGATTCCATCATCAGATCCCGACTTGGTGACTATGGGACCATTTGGGAAGTATACCCTTTCCAACAAAGAAAGAATTTTCCAAATCGGTTGGCAAGCGACGGAGTAATGCGCGAACAAACTAAAAAAAAATAAAAAAATACAAACATCCGAATTGAGAACCTCCTCCTTTTTAGAAGTCGGTTAAAAATAGCCTTTATTTACCTTTGCACAATTTGTAATATACTTTATAAATTATAGAACTATACTTAACTATACGATCTTTGACAGTCGTTACGAGTAGTCAGAAGCCAAAAGTCTGACATCCAGTCTTACCAAGGGGTATTGTACTACCCAGTTACTGGGTTGTGGCGATCAGATTAGCCGTCTCTTCATGTAAAATACTGATACTCAGCTGCATCCGGTTAGACTGGAAGCAGACCCCAACATGTTTGGGAAAAGGTTAGGCAGATGATGATGACTATATAAAAAATAAAAAACCGGCCAAGTGCGAGTCAGACTCGCGCACTAAGGGTTCCGTACCATTATTTATAAAAACAAGCAAAAAAAAACACTTTTTTGTATTGGAGCCCCCTCAACTATTTATTCTATTCTGTTTTTAGTATTTTTTGTTGATAGCATCAACAGAAATACATAATCTGTAGAAATTTCAACAGGCTACCTATCACGGTTCATGAGATACAGCCTGGTACGGAAACCTAAAAAACATAGAAATTCAACAAAACATACTCTAATAAAAAAATCCTTTCAAATTCCATTCACAATCCGCCTAGAAAGTAAAGCTATATCTAAATACGTATAGCTTAGCTCACAGTGTCACCAACATCAAAGAGTAAGATTCCTGATTGAATTTGCGATCAGCGTCCCTTTTCCATGGTTAAGAAAGTGCTCCCTACTTACTATGCATGTAAATAGATTTCCTTTGATATATCGCGTTTAGGAGTTCTGTATTCTTCAGTGAATACGGTATTCTTGGCGATTTTATTGATTGATTTGTTTTTTGATATTGGTGAATCTTATTAGGGTGATACACTATACAAGGTGTTGTTTTGCATCCTCGTCAAATTCAAGAAGTTAATGCTATGCTAATGATTATCGACCCGAATCAATAATAAAATAGGTAGGTTTTTTTTGTATTTTTCTTATCTACGGAAATCGGTCAGTGTGAACCACCCGTGTTTTAAACGCGGCTCGTCCGATCCTCGCCCTATAACCGCGCTTTCCACACATAAAAACAATCTCAGACGTTTATTCGATATTTTCTTGTTCCCTAAACGGAGGGGGTTATTCTGAAATTGAAAACTTAAACAACCAAAAAAATCTGCGATTATTAATAATTAACTGGGAACCGTAATTTGTATTGATTATTTATGTATTTTGTGACATCCTCTTGAATTTTGACGAGGATAAAAAACAACACCTAGTAGATAGGGAGCTCGTAGGTAAATAATAACAGCCACACGGGTCTATCTTCAAGGTTCAGCAAAGGTTGGTCTGTAGATGGGTGACCATCATTACATACCGAGTTTCCTCCATGCCTCGGAAAGCATGTAAAGCCGTTGATCCCGGCTGTCATTTGTAGATCATAGACAAGTCGTTACCGGTAGTCAGCGGCCCGAAAGCCTAACTACCAGTCTTACCAAGGGGTATCGTATTACCCTGTACTAACTGGGTAGTCGAGGTCAGATACGCAGTCCCTCCATTGTAAAATACTGGTATTCAGATGCATGCGGTAAGACTGGAAGCCGACCCCAATAAAGTTCGGAAAAGGCAATCGACAGCATATAAAGTGGTAGGTACATTAGGTAAAGGTTTAATGAGACTGTTTACGCTAAAAGTCAGTTTTTTTAAATAATTATAAAACTAATAATAAAATTTAAATAATTTTATTTTTTTTAATCCGCCTTATCGGAATCACATATGATATGTGGCACCAGATTTAATAAGATTCAGAAAACATACGTCTGCGATCCGTCAACGCCTTGTTACCACCTTTCTTGACAACTTCACAAGTTAATATGGCTGCCCGCAACGACTTGACGTTCCGCCAGAGAGAATTATAGACCATTTCTCTCTCGTCTGTGGTCACAGCTTTGTTTGCAACGTGAATAATATGAAGCCTTTTTGCAAAGGCGCCGTCATTATTTCACATTTTGTTTTTATTTTTGTTTAAGTCCTATGTAATAAGGGGGAGGCTATTGCCATCAATTGAGCACAAAATCCAGACTCCGTGGCTGCTGCTGAAAAATTCCTGATGCCAAAACCCAATATAATCGGTAAGTGTGAACCACCCGTGTTTTAAACGCGGCCTGTCTGATCCTCGCCCTATAACCATGCTTTCACACATACAAACAATCGCAAACGTTTATTCGATAATTTCTTAATCCCTAAACCACGTTAAGGGGTTTTTTTAGAAATACTGACCAGTTTAAACAACACAAAAAAACAGAGTTTCATAATAATCAATCAGGTACCGTAATTTAAATTGATTATATATGTCTTTTGTGACAACCTCCTCAATTTTGACGAGGATGCAAAACAACACCTTGTATAAGACCGTTTCATAACTCTATTTTTCTCTAAAATCCAATAGCTAAAGCCACTTCTCCACAAGCCACAAACAACTTCCACTCTTAAACCCTTAAACTAAAGTCTGTAATGCATTGAAAATTTTGTAGCTTTATACATAGTTATTACAGTATATAGTAAAGTTGTAAGTCAGACGTGGGATATGGATCGCAAACTTTAGTACATTTGAACCCGATGAATCGTTCATTCAATAGCAGGTATTTTCTAAAGGAGTTTGTGGAACAGGAAGAAAAAAAAGATTTTTTAACGCCGTTGTGAGAAGTTTTGCGTTTACCTTTGCTGGTTTACGAGTATTTATGAATGTAGGGTGTTGAAACACGTCATTGACTCGCTAATCCCAACGAAATAAATGATGTTTATTTCACAAATATAACTTATAACAAAAACTTTTACACGTCCTTTTTTAACTAGATGAGGCCGGTGTTCGCACCTGATTACTCCGAGAAGAAACAGCCGTAACAAACTCAGGGATCACTTTCTCTTTTAATATAAGGTCCAGACATAATCTTGATCAACTCGCAGAGTTCTGAGATGGTCTTTTGAAGATGTAAGTGGACCTGTCCAAAATCTTCACGATCGTCTAACCTCTCCTCAACTAAGAGAACTCTTCTCTAAGAGAACTGTTTAAGGAAATTAACATCATGACGGTACCTTGTCAATACATCTATGGAAACATCATGTAACGTTAGGAAAATTCTGCATTTATTTAGTAAAAGAGGTGACCGGCACCACTATAATACTAGAAACAGGGACCAACTAGTTCAGCCAGGTTTCAGGTTAGCTAAAGTAGACTCATCTTTCATGGGGTACTGTTTAAAATGTTACAATAAAATACCTCCCCCCATTCTACAACTGAATGAAACGAAATTTAAATCTTGCATAAAACGCACACTATGTAGGCAAGCATATTATAAGTTGGGGGATTACATTGATGATAAAAATGCTTGGCTCAATGCTGGTCCTGCTCCACAATATCCATAGAGGCAATCTGGATCATCTCAATTACCAAGTGAAGTTATTGTGAAAGCAGCAGAAAATTATAAAAAAAAATATTGGCATTGTATAGATTCAATCTCTTAGTATTATATAATTGCTTAGCTCATATGTGAGTACTATGTACTGTATAGCCACCATTTAATGAGTACCTACATCTTTCATTGACTCGAAATTACCCTGGTGGTTGAGTGAATGTCATGCTTACTTAAATGTCACGCTGATGGTGGCGGGTGTGTCGGGTCGTTTAGTTCCCTTCAAAATGGTTGAGTTGAATGATGGCTGATACATGCGTCATGTTCGTGAACGGGCGCTGTCAGTTGTGACTGGTCATCTCTCAGCTGCCACGGTTTATTTTAATTACTTTATTTTTAATTACTGATTTTTAATCTTTTACTCTGGACGCTCTTAACTTGCCCGTATTTCTACATTGTTCTCACATATTTGTAATTCTTAACATGAATGATGTAACCAAGATTTTGTAACATATTTTGATTTAAAAGAGTGTCCATGGAGTTTCTTGCCCATTCTTCTCCATAGAGATCTACGCTACGGAATGGGCAACTACAGTACTTTCATAAGTTATTATGCCTTGTGACTGGGACTGTAGCTTCGCGTTTTATTTTGTTTTTTTTTTTCGATTTTCAGAAGTGCCTGTAATGCTCTAATTGAAATAAATGCTTTGACTATTTGACTATGTTGGGCTCGGTTTCCAATCCAACTGGATGAAACTGAATGCCAGTATTTGAAATGGAGCGATGCCAACAGTTTCCGAGTAAAATGGCTGTGACATATGGACGGACAGACTTCCAGACAGATATTCAGATGGACAGGGTAAATTTATAAGTATTCCGTTTTATTCATTTGGCTAAGGAACCCTAAACACATCGATTTAAATTTAATTTATTAAACACTCAAAGGCTTCGTCAAAATTTTTGATAGGTAAGACGACACACAAGCAGTAACTGGTTTTCTAACCAAAATACAACCCGACAGTCAATAAGGATTCCCTATTTCAGAAGTACATAACCCCCAAAATCCTGTCTTCATTTTGTGTAAAATGTTTTAGCTCGAAACACCAGTGTAAGCCGACAGCTCTGCCAATCCTCTCTAATCTACGAGGATTAATAAGCCGTCGGTCCCGAATCGAAGGGACTTCAGATAAAACAAATCTTTGAATCGATGTCTTTCTAAATTCTTTATTTATTGCCAATGTGAGCAGACGGGCGACAAATCATATTTTTTGCCACCCCAAAGTTGTACAGTGCCCCACACCATTACCTGACCCATCTCACAAAGCCAAAAAGAGGCAAATGGGTCAGGTAATGCTGCTCACTGACTGTACTTATTTTTAATTAAATAAAGCATTGTTTTCTTTATTTGATTCACTTGTATTAGCACACCTTGTTTGCTTGTGACGTTTTTAAATAATCCCAAAACTCTTCTCAGTAGAGCTGAGCAGCTAAGCAACTGAGCTGTCAATAATTCCATCAATTTAGGGGCGGTGTCTCAAAGTCATCATCATCATCATCAGCCTATAATGTTCCCACTGCTGGGACACAGGCCTCCTCTCCTATGAGAGGGAGTGGGCTGTAATCCACCACGCGGGCCCAGTGCGGGTTGGTAGATGTCACATGTCTTCGAATTTTTGGTTCTAGGACATGCCGGTTTCCTCACGATGTTTTCCTTCACCGTTTTTGAGAGCAGCGATGATGAAATAAATTACACAAAGTAATGCGCCTGCCTGGGTTCGAACCCACGGCTTACTGCTCGTAAGTCGGGGCTGCCACCACTGGGCCACCGCCGCTCGCCGGTCTCAAAGTAGTAAAAAACAACCTCGTGAGGAAACAGATATATCATCATCAGCCTACAATAGTACACTGCTGGGCATAGGCCTGCCCAATCGCACGCCACTAAGCTCGATTCTCGGCAACTCTCATCGACGGTCTCCGCAGGGTGGCTGATAACAACTATTCAGTTGCTATCAGCCATCCCTGCGGAGATCGTCGAGCCTGAGGCTGTCCCACCTTGCGATTGCAAATTCTTGGGTGGAGACCACGAGGTGTTCATCCAAGAACACGACTAGACTACCCCAACGTCCCATACGGTCATCGATTCTAGGGTTAATATGGCCGGTCCATTGCCACTTCTGTTTACTTATTCTGTAAGCTATGTCGGCCATGCTGGTTCTCTGTCGGATCACCTCGTAACATTTTTGAAGTGAAACTTCTTATGCGACTTCCAACAAGTTTAACGTTTTCATGGAGGGGGACTATTTTCTATTACCCACTAAGAGATGGCGCTATTACAAGTTTTATGACTACGTAGTTCTACTAGGTACGCAAGATGGCGTGCAAACAGTCATGCATTCGACTCTTCGGTGTGACCAGCCTTTGCTCAATTTCCATGAGTAGAATAACCTCGATAAACTTATGTAATAAAAAGTGTACAACAATAAAACAATAAAATATTATTTATAAGCTCAATAAAATAACGAGAGTGAATGCGTGACACTCGAACGCATGCGTGTAGTATTACGATGTTTCACTTCATCCGCGCGGAGGGACTCAACGCTTTTTTTTTTAAAGCTGCCCCACTCTAGGAATGTCTACTGTACCGTGGGTGCGTTTACAAACATTTAAACTCACATACACAGCCAGACCCGGCACAACTATCTGTAGGCCATACAAATATTTGTTCCGTGCGGGGATCAAACCCGCGACACGCAGCGCAGCAGTCGATCGCTCAACCACGGCGCCAACTAATAAATAAAAAGATAAATAAAAAGATCATAGTTGATCTCGTAACAGCATGTTTGTATCAGCAGATTGAACTAAATTTAAATATTTATTTCCCAGTGCGGTGCTACCGTCTCTTTTTTGTCCTATCCCAGAGGAGTAAGGTAGAGGTGGAACTTATAGTACACACGGCTACGAAAAGAATATAAATTTCCAGTACAACTCAGCCTCGCTATGTATAGATTTCCATTACAATGAGAGATCCGGATCAGCTGGTTTTGGATAGCTTAATTGTTCGCCGTGCGTAAACTACATTTCGTAAGTTATGTTTCATCATTATCTTCTTGCCCTTGTCCCATTTTATTTGGGGTCGGCGCAACGCGTCTCTTTCCTCCATTCTCCTCTGTCATTCGTCATGCCATCATTTACTCCTTTGTCCTTCATAGCATTTTTCACACAATCCATCCATCTTTTCTTTGGTCTTCCTTTCCCTCTCCATCCATCAACATTTATAATCATCACGCTATTAGTCACATGTGTTCCATCCCTCCTCATCACATGTCCATAGCAAGACAGACGACTCCCTTTCATCTTTTCTGTAACAGGTGCCACTTTCAAACTTCCTCTTATATACTCATTTGTAACTTTATCCATTCTAGTCACTCTACACCTCCATCCCTAATTCGTGAGTTATGTTTAAGTGCCATATAATAGCAGGCAAGCCTATTTCAATAAGCTCAACACTAGTCTCTGGGTACTACTGAGCTAGAGGAATTCTTGATAACACTTTGCCTTTTTCAAAATCAAAATATTTTATTTTACATAGGCCTACATGGGCACTTATAAAACGTCAACAAAAGGTACACGGTTCGGGTTGGTCGTTTCCCATGGAGAAGAACCGGCAAGAAACTCCATGGTTACTCGTTTATAATCATTTTGGTGTTACAAAATTTTAATGTTACAGCGTTAGTGCTTAACCGTGGAATGACACCGTAGGCCCGACAATAAGTCGTTACTTAATAAAAAAGGTAGAACAAAAAAAATGATCTCACCTGGGAATTGGACCCTTATGCTCATCACGTAGTGTTTGCGACCACTTGACTAAGAGTCAGCTCACACCGAGACGCGACGCTGCGCGCACATTTTAAAGAGCGATTCAAAATTTAACTTTATTTTCGACACGAAAAGATACATATATTTTGAATCGCTCTTAAAAGTGTGCGAGCAGCGTCGCGTCGCGTCGCGTCTCGGTGTGAACTGACCCTAACGAAGCAGTCGTGCAGTTTAAATTTCTATCTACAATAATATTTTTTCTCGTTTTCTGATTTATGGGACTAGCGCCAGAATAACCCGCGAAATTCAAATTTTCTTACGTTTTTTGCAGGGTCAGGTAGTATCCAGGTTTTATGCAGAACAAAATATAATTTGCGATTGTAACAAATATGACTTTACCGAGTTATAATTTTTAAAATCATCTACAACAATATTTATCTTGTTACGCTAGCACTTTTACCTAAAGGAAATAACTTATTTCTATTGGAGACATCCCTCCAAAATCAAAAGCTGCTTAACTTTGCGCTAAGTTAAAACTTGGAAAATGACGGTAAGATTCAGGAACACTAAGTTGTTTCAAGTTGTTCACAGTTAACTTATTCCGATACTTAAACGTTCAACTTTCAGGTGCTTACCCGAGAAAACGACTTTGTTTCAAGTAACTGTAAGACCAGAATCTGTTAATTGTTGACAACTAGTAAGTTACTTTTTATCATCTAGCTTATGTTTTTAGTGAGATGTATTGAATGATAAAGGTTGGTGTTTACTTGCTATGATAGTCAGTATTGATGATATGTATACACGCAGCAACTTTTAAAAGTGATTTTCTCCTACTGTATTGATTAAGGTTTTAAGTTTTCACGAACATGGAATTTTGGAAGCCATACTATTACGAAATAGGTCTTATCTCAACGTAGAAACCGTAATTTCACGAGCAAACCACTTTTCAGTTTTGCTAAGTGTATACATGTTATTGTCCGTGACTGTACGCTTTTAATATAATTGTAAGTTTGAAATTTGGTTTTTATGACCTAAGGATATAAGAACTGGTACGGAGGAGTTAAAACTAACAGGGAAAAAATATAAAACACAGCTGGAAAATCACGCAAATGGCTTCGCTATCGCGTTAGCAACTATCAGGTACACTAAACAATTAAAATGCCATGACATACAGAAACTTTGTGACAGATGGTGAAAGATGAGGCGTCTCCTGCTGAGGAGGTCCTTGGACACCTTAAGAACGACAGAGAACAAAAAAGGGATTGTGTGGTTTTATGAAACCACGGTAAAAGTGAAACTATCCCTACCCCGCGGCCGAGCGTCAGCGTCACGCGACATGCAACACACGACAGACGAAAAAGTTTTAGACGATGTAATAAAAGTTTCACATTAATCTGATTATTATTTTGGGACTGATTGCAGAAAAGCACAAAAAAAACATGACAAATAGGAGTTCGTGAGTATGGTATTTAAGTATTAATAAAGTTTTGGGTTAGGCGCTCGTCTGCAACGGTCAAAGAGACAAAATTGTCAATACTTAATATTATATTATCTTCCTATAATAATTCTCAATTATTCCTAATTTTTTTGAAGTGAAACTTCTTATGCGACTTAAAACAAGTTTAACGGAGTGGGAATATTTTCTATTACCCACTAAGAGATGGCGCTATTATAAGATTTGTGACAACGTAGTTCTACTAGATACGCAAGATGGCATGCAAACAGTCATGCATTCGACTCTACGGTGTGACCAGCCTTCGCTCAATTTCCATGAGTAGAATAACCTCGATAAACTTATGTAATAAAAAGTGTACAACAATAAAATATTATAATATTATTTAGAAGCTCAATAAAATAACGAGAGTGAATGCGTGGCACTCAAACGCATGCGTGTAGTATTACGAAGTTTCACTTCTTCCGCGCGGAGGGACTCCACGCACAATTTTTTTTAATATTTGATTGTCTATGTCTTTCTTACGCAAAATAGTAGGTAGGTATGCTCAAAAGGAAACTCTTCATGTTCTCTATCAACCGCCCGAAACACCCCCCGCACCGCACCCACCGCATTAATCGCCTGAAACACAGGATTACCTTGTTCAGAAAACAAGATTTTAATTATTATTATTAACTACCTAGTGAAACTCTGCATACTGAATGGTTTTTGTTATCTAAAGAAAAGAAAAACATTTTGGGTTCATTAACCACAGGTTGCTCGTACTATATTGCCCAGTTACTGGATTATGGTGCTCTGAAAGGCAGCTGTTCTATGGAAAATACTTGGATACAGTAGCATGCGGTTAGATTGGAAGCCGACAGTAAATTTGGGAAAACGGCTAGGAAGATTGATTTAGCGAGGTAATTTAATTTGAACTTATATACAAGGTGTTGTTTTGCATCCTCGTCAAATTCAAGGAGGTAACTATGCTAATGATTCTCGTCCCGAATCAATAATAAAATGGGTAGGTTTTTTTTTTTTTTCTTATTTACGGAAATCGGTAAGTGTGAATCACCCGTGTTTTAAACGCTTGGTTATCACCCTATAACCGCGCTTCCACAAATAACAACCTCAAACGTTTATTCGATAATTTCTTATTACCTAAACCACGTTAAGGCGGTTATTCTGAAATATTGACAAACTTAAACAACCAAAAACATCAGAATTTATTAATAATTAACTAGGTACTGTAATTTTAATTGATTATTTATGTCTTTTGTGCCAACCTCCTGAATTTTGACGAGGATGCAAAACAACACCTTGTATTTCACGCTTCACACGTCAAAAAAATAACCAACGGATACAAAACAGCTGATCCGACCACATTGAAATGAGTAAAGCTATCAAGAAAACCGCCTCTCACATCAACATGGACCTAAAATGTTTTCACTTTATCAAATTGAAAACTCCCCCTCAAACAAAAACCAACCTTATTATTTGTAAGATAAAGGGCATTTTGGCGGTGGTAAATTAAGCTTTTATTACACTGTCGAGCACGAACAGGCACGCAATTGAAAATGCCGGGATTGCAATTTGCAAACAGCTCGCACGGTCAGTGTAACGGTGGTTGGCCCGATTCCCTCTGTTTCTGATAGTCAATTTGGCTAATACACTGTCGAGCAACAAATTGACTCGTCTTCATAGGATTTGTTGGCAAGGTAGATCATTGTTGACAAAAAAGAAGGTTTGAGGAAAATGGTACAGTAAAATTACTGTTTCATGACTCACAGATGTATAAAATGGTTTCTTTTCACGCAGTTACATCATAAATTTAAAACTTCTTTTCAGGACCTACATTTAGAAGTAGCATTTAAAAATCAAATGCTTACTTATTTTAACTTTTTTGTTTGTTTGTTATTTTAACTTGTTTATGAGTTGCTTTTGAGTGGAGTTCTTCGCGCAACAATCGGTTTGGTGCCAAGGGATAAATAGACAATACTGGCGATTTTTTTTTTTTAATCAACCCACAATCCAAATTAATGTAGTACAAGGAACATAAGCTTAATTCATAGATATTATTCACACCCAAGCACAAAGACTGCTTCAAATCAAATACCAAACATAGTAAATCTAACATAATTCGTGTTGTCATATAAATGAATGGACGTCGTATTATTTGATAGCGTCGCAAGTAATCCCGGTGGGCGGTCGGCCATATTGGTAATAACTGATCTCGCTCGAGGCTTCAGATGTTTACGGCCCAAAGTGTAAGAAGCGGCGGCGTGCAGTTTTAAGCAAAAATAATCAAATTTTATTAGTAATTAGTGTCTATTTTAGCTTTTCTATAGTGTAAATGTTTTTTCTGGAGACAAAACCAATATGCTCTAAGCTTGAACTTAGTCATAACACATTACGCCAGTAATCCCCGAAGGGCTAGGCAGAGATTTGCCTATTAGTACACCCACATTTCCTCAGTTATGTTTTAAGTACCATAACAGGGGTCGAGCCTATTGCCATCAACCGGTCACAAATTTAGACTCCATGGCTGCTACTGAGAGATTTTTGATGAAAAAACCAACGCAACCAGTCCCGACGCGGGACTCGTACCCAAGTCCTTATGCTCTGCAGTCGCGCTTGCGACCACTCGACCAAACTCATTAACGTCGTTTAAGTCCCATCTAATAACATGGGACTTAAACGTGACTGATGAAATTTGGGTTTTCTATTAGGTACACGTCTGGGTAACTTTTAGGGATTCCAGGCATGATGAGAAGTTATAAAAAAAAAAAACTTTATTTCAGCCCTTGATCCATATGATGTTAGTTATACACACTACTTATAAACTATGTTAGTATCTGCTGCACTCACCTGACGCACCGGGTAAATGTACAGTCACGGACTTTAATTGATGAGCCACTTGCCACTGTTCGTATTTTAGCCGTGTAATGCAAATCGGGTTTAGTCGGCTATATTCGTACATAGTACAGAGTGACTACCCAAAGTCAACCAATTGCAAGTCATGCAACCGTTACCTAGCAAAAATTTGTTTTAGCGTAGCCATAGTAACGCTTAGCGTAAGGAGAAATTATGATTGGTAATTTTGACATCAGAAATAATCGTCTCTAACGTCGACATTTCAACTATATAAGGTTTTCAGAAATAAAGAGTATTTAATGAGCTCTAATTCAAAAGAGGTCAGTAAGAAATAGATTGTATAAATGTATGTAACATTTTATGGATTTTTCATTGACAACTTATTAGTCTTTCTTCAACCTCTATTGATAAGACTATTTCCGATTATTAGTAATATGTCATCTTGTTTACGAGCATGCGGTTTGAGTTCGGGTTTGATTATGTAATTTCGTGAATGCATAAAACTGTAAAATTGGAAAGTTTAAAAGTGGCTCATCAATTAAAGTCCGTGACTGTACATGTACACGTACCGACACATCATCTGCCTAGCCTTTTCCCAAACTATTTTGAGGTCGGGTTCCAGTCTAACCGGATGCAGCTGAGAACCAGTATTTCACATGAAGCGACTGCATATCTGACCTCCACAAGCCCAGTAACTGGGTAATACGAAACCCTTTGGTAAGACTGGATGTCAGACTTTTGCCTTGTACTCGTAACAACTGTCAAAGATCTACAAATGACAGCCATCCAAGGCCAACCTCGGCAAGCACGGCTTTACCTTAAAGACCGATCCGTGCGGCTGTTATTATTTAGCCACGAGCTCCTGTACACGTACCCAATGCGACATAATGGTGCAGCACGACTTTTCACTAATGACCCTCAGAATGTCGTTGAGCTCCCACACACCCTGCGCATTATAGAAGTTTTTTTTTTTATATGCCTCCTTTTTATTTATAGTACATCATCATCGTTCTTTCTCACCTCTTGCGCCATAGCGTCCAATTTTACAGTGAAATTAGGTCGTGTCTCAACTGAGCTGGTCTATGGAAAAGAATGAGCAACACTTAGCTGCCCTACATACTGTGGGATGCATATTGGAAAAGCATTATAACGGAGTAATTGGTCTTGAGTTGAATCGGTTGTTCGGGGAATTTTTGAGTTTATGTATTGAAGTTTTCTTGGAGAAGGACTTAACACCGATCTTCTTATTGGTGATGTTATTCTAATGTCAGTTGCGAAGTACTCACAACCAGCTTGACAACCAGATAATACAAGGTCTTGTTTTGCATCCTCGTTAAATTTCAGGAGATGGGCACAAAAGACATAAATAATCAATAAAAATTACGGTACCTAGTTAATTATTAATAACCGCTGATTTTTTTGGTTGTTTAAGTTTGTCAATATTACAGAATAACCCCCTTAACGTGGTTTAGGGAATAAGAAATTATCAATGAAACGTTTGAGATTATTTGTATGTGTGTAAGCGAGGTTATAGGGCAAGAACCAGACGGGCCGCGTTTAAAACACGGGTGGTTCACACTTACCGATTTCCGTAAATAAGGAAAAAAATAAAATTTACCTACCCATTTTATCATTGATTCGGGACGAGAATCATTAGCATAGTTACCTCCTTAAATTTGACGAGGATGCAAAACAACACCTTGTATATGAACTTGACGAAGTAACAGTAGTATGTTAGGAGCCTAGCAGGTGGCATTCTATAGATTCTGCCAAACCCTGTGGGACGGAGGCCATGCCTCCTTAAGAGCGCTTACACCATACGGCATTTCATACAAACTTTCAAGTCCTTATTTTCCGAAATGACTGAACCGATTTTAAAGAAAGTTATTACGCTTAATATGCAGGATACATAGGTCTAAAAAACGAACTTTTTTGTGACGAACAACTCTTCGATTCCGAACACATCAGTTAATTAATTACAGTACAACAGTGTATTGTTCAGAATTAACTACAGCCTGTAGCGAGCCATTTATTTTAATTTAATTAAAACTTGCTCTTTGTGCTCGCTCGGCCATTTTGTTTTCGGGAGTGGGCGTGTGATATTCATTGCTTTTCCGTAGACCTAATTTTAATTTTAAATGACCTGTGCTGCAACCAAAGGAGAACCAATTAGAAATAGTTATTGTGGGTGCACGGTAAGATCTGGGAGTAAGATAATGGAAGAAGAAAACGTGTTGCGCAGACCCCAAGTAGAATGGGGTAAGGGTAAAAAGATGATGGTAAGATATGCGATGAGGCTATCTTCATCTTCCCGTTTTTCGTCCCTTCAGTGAAATTGCTTTTGACACCCCTGGGTGTCAAAAGCAATCTTTTCTAGGTACTTAAGTCTAATTCTATAAACCATTTTTTTTTTTTTTTAGTTCATACGTTAGCTTACAATTTTAATAATTCGATGGCGACACATCATGCAAGCTCACTGATTTTGCTAATAGTAAATCAGTAATAATAATAAGCATTTTTTTAAGCAAATCAAGTATCTTGACTTGGCTCACGAGGTTGTCGACATGTGGGATGTTGACTCAGCGATCATTGTGCCGATTGTCGTATTGATCAGGCAATGGCCTCATTGCCAAGAGCTTCGACCAATATCTGATGAGGCTCTCGTTAGGCAGCTGGATCAAGGGCTCGATTCAGAAAGCGGTACGTCTGGACACAGTTCGTATTGTTAGAAGGTTCCTTTCTCTGGAGCCCTGACCGCCGCTTGGACCTTGTTCCCGATACCGATGGGCTACTATTTTTGTATTTTTAAATGATTTTTTTTTTTATTTTTTTTTATACAGAGTGTAACAGAAAGGGTATATACATACTTAAGGGTATTTGTTCTACAGACCATCAAACTGAACATGTTTCTCCATCGGACAAACATCATAATAGCGAAAAAAATACCTGCTGCCCCATAAAAAAATTCAATACCTATTCGACCCAAATGTAGGCAGCTGATATTTTTTTCGCTATTACGATGTTAGTCTGATGGAGAAACATGTTCAGTTTGATGGTCTGTACCACACCCTTAAGTATGTACATCCCCTTTCCGTTACACCCTGTATAGAAATATTTTAAAAATGTAAATTATATTATGTACAGAAATAAATAAATGATAATACTGTTATTTCTTTTACAGACAACCCAATATCCAGCAAATCTACGACAAGCCAAATAACCAACAGCGACCCCAAACGAACCCAATCAAGTCAACTTAACATTCTGCTAATAAATGTACCCACATTCGGGTGCCATGTTGGCCATACAATTATGCGGGCTAGGGGACCCTTATAAATGAGTTATCGTGCCAACGTTATAACTATAATTAAGTTTCGCTGAGTCGATGTGATCGGCGCAAAAGTTCCGTATCTGTTCTGAAATTACTGTGTCGTGTACGATGTGTTAAGTTTCAAGTAAGTTTTGGGTGAGTAGGATTTATGGGGATGACGTTGACGTTTTGGGAAAGTTTGAGATTAGGTCCAAGGACTTCCCTTTCGCTGTATTGTGCTAAAATCAAGTGTAGCTAGGTATACAGTATGTTAGGTTAAACGAGGGACATATTGCCGGTGTACCCTCCCTGGGTATAAAATATCCCTCCCAAATATGTAAAAAACCTATAACGTATATAGAAGAATTTTTAATGTTTTGTTTAGTGCCTAGATATTTTGGACTGTCCTAAGCCAGGTAAGTTTAAAGTATGAAGGGAAAATGGATTATACCTAAGAGTCATTGACCCGCTCACATGTTCTGCGATAGTAGGTATTAAGTCGCTAGCGCAAGGGTGTATGTATACACGTTGCGTGACATTTGCGAAAATTTTGGTATAGTTCTGTCTGTTATTTATCAGTGTTTTTTTTTGTTTATATTTTTATTAGTATGTAGTAGTAGTTCAATTAGGTAATGTAGACGTTGTAGGTATGGATATATCTAAATAAATGAAAGGAAACCCTAGAACGTCAGTAAGACAAAAAATCTTTTTTTTTTTAACAATTTCATGACGGTGGCACTATAATATTACAAAAAAAAAACAACAGTAAAACTCTGTTTATCCGTTATTTTCACTTTTTTATCATATGTGGTCGCGATCCTCAGCAGTGAGGTAACGACGAAAAAGAAAAAAAAATTAAACGCACACTCCTCAATTTTTTTTAAGCGTAAAAAGTATGAAACCAACAATTTTCTAAAGCAAAAGAGCCCCGAACCAAAATTCAAAATTCAGGAATATTGCTTACGATGTCGTTTTGTTTCATATCATTATCATCCTGGAGTGCAATCCCCCAAGATTATGTTCCACTGCACAGTCTGACTGCAGATGATTGCGTCCCGGATCAAACTACACACAGCTTATCGGTGCCTGATTGAATACCCGATGAGCTTTCTCGACTAGTGTTGTCCTTCATTACTCAGTCCCGGTAATATCATATACTTAGCCTTTGCGAAACTATTCTGGGTTGGGCTACCAGTCTAACCGGTTTCAGCTGAATAATACTTTCTATCTGACCTCCATAACTCATCATTCTCTTGCCCTTATCCCAATTTATTTGGGGTCGGCACAGCATGTCTTCTTCTTCCATACTTCTCTATTACTTGTCATCTCATAATATACCTCCTTTCTTGCCATACAGTTACTGGGAAATACGGTAGTTTATGGTAACACAGGATTAAAAATACGGGACAGAACGTTTTGTTATTTTTGTCGCCGTTCGTATTTTTTGCTGAAAATTCAGTGTCGAACACTATTTATTAAAACGACGGAGTAATGCGCGAACAAACATAAAAAAAAAAAAAAAAAATACAAACATCCGAATTGAGAACCTCCTCCTTTTTTAGAAGTCTGTTAAAAACAGGTTTTTGCAATTGACATTGACAGACGGCCGCAAGGAAAACCTGTGTGTGTGAAAACAACCACACTGAAGCTTTTATATTGGGTTTGTGATACACAAGTGCCAATAGTATAGTGCCTACTTGATGCGATGTAAAGCCTTCAATTAAATATGTCTCATCATAAGCCTACAGCAAGCAGTCCACTGATGGACATAGGCCTCTCCAATCGCTCACCACTTAACTCGATTCTCGGAAACTCTCATCCAGTTGCTACCAGCCACTTTGCGAAGATCTTTGCTCCACCAAGCCTAAAGGCGTCCCACTTTACTCTTGCCGATTCGCGATCTCGTGAAAAGTCATCATCATCATCATAAGCCTATTATAGGTTATAGGCAGCAGTGGGAACATTATGTTCCCACGGCTGGCACACAGGCCTCCTCTCTATGAGAGGGAGTGGGCTGTAATCCACCACGCGAGCCCAGTGCGGGTTGATAGATGTCACAAGGCTTCGATTTTTTTGTTCTAGAACTTGCCAGTTTCCTCATGATGTTTTCCTTCACCGTTTTTGAGGGCAGCGGTGATGAAATAAATTATACAAAGTAATGCGCCTGCCTGGGTCCGAACCCACGGCTTACTACTGCTCGTAAGTCGGGTCTGCCACAACAGGGCCAAGGCTGCCTTCAAAAAAAAAAATCAAACATTCAAAAATCTCGCGAAGAAGTACCATTAGACATTATACATTTTCCGGTTTTCTTATCACAGCACATAATTTGATTTCCCAAGCAACCTCAACACTTCTCAATGCAAACTACCCTCGACATCTCACTTGAATCCCGCGGTTTTCTTGACAGCACTACTCAGTCGTCGCATTTAATATTTATTGGTGCCGGCTGCCAAGCCCGGAGCGGAATTAGCTTCTTTCACCACTACCGTACGACTAGAAATGTTTACTTTTTTTCAAGTAAAATGGATTTACTTTGTAAATTGAAAGTGCATTTTTACTAAGCAAACTAGGATGAAGAGAGCTCTACAGACTCGTTAACTAAGCCAGATAACAATAATGATGGACGTTCTTTTTTGAAGTGAAACTTCTTATGCGACTTCCAACAAGTTTAACACTAGCATGGAGGAGGATAATTTTCTATAACTCACTAAGAGATGGCAGTATTACAAGATTTGTGACTACGTAGTTCTACTAGGTACGCAAGATGGCGTGCAAACAGTCATGCTTTCGACTCTTCGGTGTGACCAGCCTTCGCTCAATTTCCATGAGTAGAATAACCTCGATAAACTTATGTAATAATTATGTAATAAAAATAATACAACAAGAAAAAATCAAATTATTATTTAGAAGCTCAATAAAATAACGAGAGTGAATGCGTGGCACTCGAACGCATGCGTGTAGTATTACGAAGTTTCACTTCTTCCGCGCGGAGGGGATCTACACACAATTTTTTTTAATTGTTTAGAGGCCACTAAGTCTGACTACCAGGCTGTCCGGTGATTGTAATACCCAGTTACTAGGTTATAGAGGTCGGATAGGCTGTCGGTCCATCTCGGGTATTAAGCTGCATTCGGTAAAACTGAAAAGAAAGCCTATACCAACCTTGCTGGTAAAAAACTAGAAGTTAGCGAAATTTCAAGTGTGTTGGATATCAGCATGAACCATCACATACACCGTGTAAATCACCTCATCACAAAGCCGTCAACCAAGTATTCTGTACATGAAACTAAGTAACTTAACGCAAAAATTATTGCTGGGAAACGATTTTTTTTTGGGGGGTGTAAAATTATGTTTTGTGGTAGAACTCAATGTAACGCACTCAAAACATTGTGCTGATGGACGGATTGAATAGCACCGGGGTCGTGGAGGTGTTTAAAGTAAAAATCTTACATTAAAAACTTGTATTTAAAAAAATACTTGTCTAAAAGTTGGAACTTTGACCCCTAATATCTCCGTAACTAGAAAGTTCCCAGGTATGGTGTAGAACAAAAAAATGATCGCATGGACAGGGAGAACCAGTGCCTTTCGGCTTCGTTAAGAGGTGTTTTACACCCTTTATAATAGTAATATAATTGCATTATACTACCTCGGTGGTCTAGTGGCCGCAATCGCGACTGCGACTGAACATGAGGTCTTGGGTTCGGTTCCCGAGTGGGGCCAAATGTTTATTGGTTTTTCCATATAGAATTTCTGAGTAGCAGCCTCGGTGTCTGGATTTATGCCCGGTTGATTTGCAATAGGCTCGCCCCCTATTACGTAGGACTTAAATATAAGGTGTTGTTTTGCATTCTCGTCAAATTCAAGAAGGTGACTATGCTACTGATTCTCGTCCCGAATCAATAATTAAATGGGTAGGTATTTTTTTTTTTCTTATTTTCGTAAATCGGTAAGTGTGAACCTCCCGTGTGTTAAAAGCGGGCCGTCTAATTCTCGTCCTATAACCATGCTTTCATAGGTACATACAAACAATCTCAAACGTTTATTCGATAATTTATTATTGTCTAAAGCACGGTAAGGGGGTTATGCTGAAATACTGACAAACTTAAAAACCCAAAAAAATCAGCGTTTATTAATAATTAAATGGGTACCGTAATTTTAATAGATTATTTAGGTCTTTTGTGATATCCTCTTGAATTTTGACGAGGATGCAAAACAACACCTTGTATAACTGGTGCAATGTGGGTCCACTATTAGGTACACCTCTGCCTAACTCTTCGGGTATTAAAAGGCGAGATATTATGTTATGTTAAATTGCAAGAGGATTACAATTATTTACCAAACAGCCAATAGCAGCAGAACCATTCGATTTGTTAAACGATTCGTCGAGAGCTATAAATCTTAATAGGACAGTACAATAGCCCTGACGATTGTTAATTTCACAGCAATGCGGATTCACTGAGCTGTATATATTTTAAATGACATTATGAGCTTGAAAATATACAGAAATAAGTCTATAACTTGCCCGCCACGCGTTATTGTGGCTTTTGCCTTATTTATTTTTCGGAGGTGACCAATGAGTCATAACTAATGAGTTTGAGTTATCATAGTTGAATCAAGCCGTAAGATCATGTAAAATATTGAATCCCTTCGATAAGTAGTTTTTTTGTTATTTGTCTGTGACAAACAGACTGAACGAACAAATCTCGTGTAGTCTATGATTTTCCCTACACAAAAAGTTGTAAATGATTTGACAATACTGTAAAATGTCAAACTATTTTATTCACATAAACCTAAC
Organism: Cerastis leucographa; assembly: GCA_963082945.1. Taxonomy (NCBI): domain Eukaryota; kingdom Metazoa; phylum Arthropoda; class Insecta; order Lepidoptera; family Noctuidae; genus Cerastis; species Cerastis leucographa. The sequence continues at coordinate 12,675,792 of OY720365.1, read as the reverse complement.
CGGACAGTTCATCATTGTTAAATGTAAAAATAAAATTAAGTTAAAAAAACTTAAAAAAAAAAGCTTTTATTTAAATGATTTAGAAAGAAGAAAATAAAAATTTCTTTTAAAATTTTAACTATCAACTTATAACCTCATTATACACAATTCATATGATCATAAAAGCTTGTCGCGAGGTTTACTTGTGTAAATAAACTAGTACCTACCTATTTAATTGAGTAACTTAATCTGCTAAGTTTTTTTTATTTTTTTATTTCATATTAATTATTTACCTATAGGTACTTACGCAAACCTCGCGACAAGCCTTTATGATCATATAAATTTTGTATAATGAGGTTATAAGTTGATAGTTAAAATTTTTAAAGAGAATTTTATTTTCTTCTTTTTAGATAATTTAAACAAAAGCTTTTTTTTAACAAGGCTTTTTAACTTAATTTTATTTTAACATTTTTAGTTTTGCCGTAATCTTTTCTGACCTGCACACATCATTATCACAATCTCAACACTTTTTTCATTTCATGCTATTTATTTACCGTTGAGGAGTTCCCTCATGAGAAGACGATCCTGGCTGCAGGATGAGATCATGATAGAATTCATGTTTATCTATACAATTTGAACGTGCATACAAATTTTCGGGTTTGTGCTATTAACCGTTAAGGAGTTCCCTCGTGAGAAGACGATCCTACCTGTAGGATAAGTTCATGATACGAATTGCGATTATCCATCAAATATGAACTCGTACGCGAAGTTTCGTGTCTGTGCTATTAAACGTTTAGCAGTTCTCTCGTGAGAAGACGATCCTGGCTGCAGGATGAGATCATCATAAAATTCATGTTTATCCATCAAATATGAACGTGCATACAAATTTTCGTGTCTGAGCTATTAACCGTTGAGGAGTTCCCTCGTGAGGAGACGATCCTGGCTACAGCGTTATGTCTATCTTAAAAATGTATCGTCGCTAGAACCAAAGGTGTGTGCAAAATTTCAGCTCAATCGAAAATCGGGAAGTGGTTCTAATTTAGCTTCCAAGATTCCACCGTAACAAACATACAAACATACATCGCAAGTTAAAAAAAATAAAAGCTTTTAATCAAGCCGTCATGTGATCAAAGGTGCATCTCTAATTATGTCACTACATTTTATTTTCAGTTTTTATACTAATTCTCAAAATTGCTCGTGGCGAAATAATAACAGCCGCTTGGTCTTCAGGTTACAGGGCTGATCCGTGGGTGGGTGACCCTGACCCCATGATACACACTGTACCCATTACACCACAGAGTTCAGAGTTCATTTATTTGTCACCCATTACACACCGAGTTGCCTGCCTCAGGTAGTCAGTGGCCCGAAAGACTGACAACCAATCTTACCAAGGGGTATAGTATTACCCACTACAAGATGAGTTGCGAAGGGCAGAAGAGAAAGAAGAAGGGCAGTCACTTGTAAAACATTAGTATTCAGCTTCCTCAACATAGTAAGGAAAAAGCTAGGCAGATGATGATAACACCGATTAACAAAAGCTCAGTACAAACGTCCACATTACAAATCCCTGTATTTCCAAAGTGATGCTCTCAGTATTTCAAATTCCGAACCCTCATTGAAAGATTCTTTAAACGGGAATGTCGATTGCCAGCACTCCGCATTATTATGTGCCAACTATTTCATGAAACCTTATTGAATATAGCACTGGCAACACTATACGGTACACATGTTTCTACTGTACTGCGAGGCACTGAAATTGAATTTCTCTAGACATGGTATATTATTGGAGAAAATTGGTAGTATTTGAAATGAAATATCGTACATGATAAAAATAAAACATCGAAAATGTAGGAGCTGTGTCTTCGAAAATTGTTACAAGGATAAAACAGATTGTACAGTAACACAGGTATTTCAGATGCAATACTAAACGAATACATTGCCAGTTGTGTAGTTACATATTATATTCCCGTGAGACAATCTGTGTTGCAAAACTAGTTTTAAAACGCAGTTTTTATTCACATGTACGAACGAACATATACCACTGGGTCGTTTGTCCACATGGCGTCATATTATGAAACAGTATAGATTCCCTATACCATAAAAGGGTGTAGCGACCTACAAAATGCAAATTATAACAAAAAGTACTACAGCGCCATCTACGATAAAACTAAAGAATTAATATGGTCTGAATCTCGCAAGCAAAGTTTAGGTACATCGACTTAAGATTATACAAGGTGTTTTTTTGCATTCGCGTCAAAATTCAGGAGGTTGTCACAAAATACATAAATAATCAATTTTAATTACGGTACCTAGTTATTTATTAATAAACGCTGATTTTTTTGGTTGTTTATGTTTGTCAGCATTTCAGAATAACCCCTTTAACGTAGTTTAGGGAATAAGAAATTATCTAAAAAAACGTTCGAGATTGTTTGTATCTGTGAAAACGCGGTTATAGGGCGAGAATCAGACAACCCACGTTTAGACACGGGTGGTAACACTAACCGATTTCCGTAAATAAGAAAAAAAATACCTACCATTTTATTATTGATTCGGGACGAGAACCATTAGCATAGTAACCTCCTTGAATTTGATGAGGAGGCAAAACAACACCTCTGACAATAACTGTCGGGCAGTTGCCCACCAGACATAACACCTGTCTGGTCGGAGGATCCACCCTTTTCTATAGGGGATGAAGAACTTTACAACCTGTGCCTCATACCCCAGGGGGGCATAAACTGGTTTTATATAGCTTGATTGATTGCTGTGTGTACCTACCTACATACTTTTTAAATTAATCTTTAACATGCACGTTGTAAAAAAACCAACAACAAAAAGTACATAGAATCATTTCCTAAAAACTTTTTCGCTCTGTTATTATTTCTTATTCAATGCGGCCACCAACATTACAATACTCTGAAAAGAAAAGAAACAGACATATAACACTAATCCAATTGAAAACTCAAATCAATAGGTCCCTCCCTATAATTCCCTCCCTTCCCAAGTAAACTTAATAGAACTTATATTCCCTCTATATCTGAGGGGCTTCAGATCTGGAGACCTCACAAATTCTTTCTTGAAAAGATATAATATTGTAAGGAAATGATAAGTTGCGATTAGGAAAATTGGGTGTTAGGTTTTCTTGAGTACCTTCTTCAGTATTTTTTTCTTCTTTCAAGCAAAAGCAGAAAGCCAAATTTCAAACAGAAATTTAATTCTTTTTATGACGTCGACAGACACCAGCCAAATGAAATAATTGAAACAGGATTTCTCTGTCTGATATAAAATCTAGATTTCTGTATGTGGAATAAAAAGGTTGAATAATAAGTAAAACTTTTATTCGACGTGTGCAATCAGAAATTGTATACTTATTTCAAAAATTCTGCTCTTTTGATTAATTTATGTTTTCATAATTAAACATACGTTTAATTTTGAAATATTTCTTTTTACATTATCATTTTCCTGTCCTATTTGGGGTCGGCGCAGCATGTCTTCTTCTCCCACACTTCTCTATTACTTGTCAACTCATCAGTCACCTCATTTTTTGCCATATCATCTTTCACAGTCAATCCATCGGTTCTTTAGTTTTCCTCTACTGTTATATCCATCCACATTCATACTCACAACTTTCCTCACGACATAACCCTCATTCCTTCGCATCACAGCCTAGCTAGAGAGGCGGCACGGCGCCCTCACCTTCCGCCTGACGCAGGTCCTCACCGGACACAGTTGTTTCGGGAGGTTCCTGCACCGAATCGGGTGGGAGGAAACGCCCGGGTGTTACCATTGCGAGGATCGGCCGGAGGACACGGTGGAGCACACCGTGGAGCTCTGCCCCGCTTGGGCTGAGCACCGCCGTGTCCTCGTAGCGGCGATTGGCGGCGGTGACCTCTCGCGTCCGGCCCTGGTTCAATCTATAGTCCGGAGCGAGAGGGAATGGGAAGCCGTCGCCTCCTTCTGCGAAGCAGTCATGCTAGCGAAGGAGGTGGCGGAACGTGAGAGGGAGAGAACCTCACGTCCCAGCCGCCGCGTGAGACGCCCCGGGCGTCGGGGGGCAACCAGTGGCCCCCGGCCACCGTAGGCGCGAGCCTGTGGACGGTGAGTAATGGGCTAGCTCACCGTCCGTCCGTCTCATGACGACAGGCCGTGTCGACGGCGCGTACGTGTTCCACGCGCGCCTCAAGGAGATGTCAGCAAACAGGAAGGGGCCCGAGAGGGCCGATGCCTGCCAGGGCTGCGGGTTGTTCGAAAGAGATACCGCGGCCCTGGAACACAAAGGGCTTAGAAGGAACATGGGTGGGTTTTAGTCAGTCAAGTCTGACACTCCCTCCCGCTCCGCCCAGAGCGGGAGAAGTCATTTGAAGATTTCCCATCCGCAAAAAAAAAAAAAAGACAGGTAATACGAAAATATTAGACACGTATTTTTTGTTTTATCAAAATATCAAAAAATTACTTAGTTAAAACTCATTAAAGTTGGAGAGTGGGGGCTCACTACGTCACAAGTAGGTATAAAACTTACCTACATGTGACGTCATGCGCCATTTCAACTCAATATATCTTCGTAATTTTAGGACCACGTGAAAAAAGAAAAAATACGTGTCCAATACTTTTCAATAAACTACCCGGCGGACAAAGAAAAAAAAAGTTGGATTATCCCCTATTATTTAAATTGCTCCATACGGTACTTAAATATTGATATCGCGACACTGAATACTTGACAGTTATATATACGTGACAGTTATTTGCGACGTTGCCGTTGATTATTTTCACAGTTGATCAAAAAAGTCCAGCTCAAAACTTGAATGTCAGCTTGTCAAAATAGCTTCGTGAAACAGTTGCTGTAAACATCGTATTTTATGTAGCTACTCTAAAATTTTAAATTAAAAAAGTTGTTAAACGAGTGAAACAACAGCTATAACATAGCTTTTAAAATTATATCTGGCTTGTGGCCAGACTGTTTATTTTACTGGTTTCTGTGTTTTAATTTTTTCAATGTTTTCATTGGCAGGAAACACAGCCAATTATACACACATTTTTATATTGTTGTATTTCATTTAATTTTTTTCAGGTTTGCCAGCTTTATCCTTTTGCTCGTGAAGTAGCAATAAAACTTTTTTTTAATGGGTTTGTAAAATTTTATGACTACTTAATGGTGAAAATTTGTAGATGCTATTATTACTAACTGGGCATATTTATTATCGGTTTCACTAATACTAGGTGACATCTAAATTAGTACTTTGATAACACGCTGAAGTATTTCCAAATTTCAGCGCTGAATAGAAATTGAAAATCAGACAGGGCGCTTTTATTTTGGCATAATATTGAAATTACTTCCACGCTCGTCTAATCGTGGTAAGGGCTACTGCTGAACATGAGCTTGGGTTTTTACATCAGGAGTTTCCCAATAGCATCCACGGAGTCCAGATTTGTGCCCGGTTGATGGTAATAGGCTCGCCCCCTATTACATGGGACTTATCTGGCAAAATGTGGGTCTGCCATAGGGTACACATCTGCCTAACTCTTTTTTATACAAACGTTATGTTATACTCTCCACTGGTAACGTAAGATCCTACTAATATTATAAGGGATTAAATATAATGAGCACCAAAAAATACTTTGAGATCCTAAGCTACGTACGTACCAAAAAAATTGTATTCAAAGACCAAATATAGTAAATGATCACCAAATATAGTAAATGATCACCAAATTTTGTGGCAAGAAGAACTTAGGAAGCAAGTGGGAGCAAAGCGAGCTCGGGATATTGGGCACCCCGACTCGGTTAGGTTACTTTAAACCCTGCAGAGAGAAATAGGAGTCCCGCGTAGCGGGGCTCCGTCGACTACGCGTTAGTTCGGAGCTGTGATTTTCAGGTTTTTAATTCTGGTGATCATTTACTATTTCTGGTGATCATTTACTATTTTAGGCAGTATAAAAATGTTTTTTAAGGTTATATTTACTTTATCTGGTGTTATGTTAAACATAAGCCATATTATAAGCGCGAAAGTTTGTAAGTATGGATGGATGGATGTTTGTTACTCTTTCACTCGAAAACTACTAAGCGGATTTGGATGAAATTTGGCACAGGGGTAGTTTATGACCTGGATTAACACACAGGATAATTTTTATCCCGATAGTACAATCCCGTGGGACAGTGATCAAACTCCACGCGTGCAAAGCCGCGGGCATAGGCTGGTACCAAATAAAAATAAGTTTATTACGACTTCAACCGACACGGTACTTATAGAGAATACATTTCCGAAACATTTCATTTTCACTTAGAAAAAATTGGATTTGTCTTTACTTACGACCACGAGACCAACGGGACTGTTCCCGTTGGTCTCGTGGTCGTAAGTGCGACTGCTGAGTGGGGGTCTTTGGTTCGATTCCCGAGTCGGGGAAAACAATACTAATGGATTTTTCCATTAGGAATTTCAGTACTAGCCCGCAGTTTGGTAGTTGGCGGTATGATACCCCCGTGCCTCGGAAAGCACGTTAAACCGTTGGTCCTGCGCCCGATATCTCGCCGGTCGTGTCGGATTACCGAACTATCGGACTATGAGAACAGAATGTGCACCTGTGTCTGCGCACATACGCCTGCACTGTACACATTTTTTAACCGATGAATAATCTCCACCAAGATTGGCCGCCGTGGCCGAAAACTTTCAAGGTGACTATATCATCATTCGACGGCAGGGTTGGCGCCGTGGCCTAAAACTTTCAGGGTGACTTTAACATCATTCGACGGCGCGGTTGGCGCCGTGGTTGAGCGATTGACTGCTGCGCTGCGTGTCACGGGTTCGATCCCCGCACGGAACAAAAATTTGTATGGCCTACAGATCCGGGTCCTGGCTGTTTGTGTATGTGAGTTTTAATGTTTGTAAACGCACCCATGTTACAGGAAAATTGCTAGTGTGGGGCAACGTTTTAAAAAAAAAACGTGTTGCACTCCGGAAGTGCCGGCAGAAGTGAAAACTTGAATATTAACGTTGTGGATTTTGGATATTTTGGAATAGTTAGGGAATAATTTTGCACGAATTGCTTTAATTATCAGTATAAAAGTACTATCATTTATGTGGTAAAATACAATAATCATTTATTGCGCTATCGTGCACAAACATGACAATAAATATTACATAAAAAATTTAACACTTCAGAACTACCGTCTTCGTCGACTTCCGTCTTACGAATTTTACCTCTTTGGAGAAACGGAATGTTTTGTTTGTGCTATAGTATCTGCCTACTACAGAAACTTTATACTCACACTTATCATCCATATACAAATTAGATTCTTTCTTTTTCATCACAAGGAATAAGCTAGTTCATAAGATAATTTTCCAGTTTTGGAAACCCAAACTCTATGAAAGATGGCATAAAGTTCAAATCCCTTGGTAAACTAATGTCAATTCGTCTTACGAATTTTCGATCTGACGATCTGACGTGAGTTTAACATTTTTAACCCGTCAGAAAAATGCACAACGCCGCTGAAGAAGTTTTCACTCCAAAAATTCCAACTTCCTTCCTTAACAGAAAGTTCTCTGAGATAAAATAAATACCCAATCTATTTGTGAACTATTTTCTGGTCCTCGAAAAGGTTTGGTAATCGTACAAAGTTACATACAGACTCCAATATTTGAGTTAGCCGGATTGTGACCGGATGGACGGGTATTTGATCAGGACTACCCTTTGACAATGCTACGGATTAGCGAACGAGTAGTTTTGTTACTAGGTTGTATGTTTGGACTCAAGTTTTTTTTTCCTCGTAACACGATGTAACTAAAGGGGCTATTTACTTTGGCAATAGGTGATAATCCTATTTTTTTTCTTCGTCCGTCGGGTAGTTTATTGAAAAGTATTGGACACGTATTTTTTCTTTTTTCACGTGGTCATAAAATTACGGAGATATATTGAGTTGAAATGGCGCATGACGTCACATGTAGGTAAGTTTTATACCTACTTGTGACGTAGTTAGCCCCACTCTCCAACTTTAATGAGTTCTAACTAAGTAATTTTTTGATATTTTGATAAAACAAAAAATACGTGTCTAAAATTTTTGTATTACCTGTCTGACGGACAAAATAGAATGTCGTTTTCTTTACCCAGTCCGATCCCCTATTAGATTAGTTTTATATGTAGGTAGTAGTCTGAGGTACCTACAGATAAAACACAAATATCTACTGTAGAACGGTGGTAAGACACGATAGTCCAGAATAAAAATATGGGTGCTCTATATCTGATTTATTTAGGTCAGAGTTTCCACTAGAACTTATTCACTTGACGGTTACAAAATGACTACTTTAAAATACCCGACACATCGACTTTTTAAGCATTTTTACAAACACCTAAATATTATATCGAATCACTCAATAAACTGTGTAATAATAATTAACAGATAGTTTATAATAATATTCGGAGTACCGGAAGCTGACAAGCGGAAGGTACAATAATGTATTTTGATTATTCAACAATCAAAGTAAAAATAAATAATAATCATTAAATAATTCAAAAATCAAAATCATTTATTTCAAGTAGGCCAGTTACAGGCACTTTTGAATAGTCGGAAAAAAATAAAAATGAAGCTACAGTCCCAGTCACAAGACATAATGACTGTGAAAGTACTGTAGTTGTCCATTCCAAAGCGTAGATCTCTATGGACAAGAATGGGCAAGAAACTCCATGGACACTCTTTTAAATCAAAATCTTGTTACAAAACCTTGGTTACATCATTCATTTAGAGATGGTACATTATGTGAGAACGATGTAGCAAGACGTGCACGTTAAAAGTTTCCATAGTAAAAACGAAAAGAACAATTAAAATGTGAAATCATTAGTTCGAAATGAGCATGAGAATTCCTTTACAATTAAATGAAACTTATTAAATGAAAACAGAATTATTGACGTTCATTAATTATCGTCGATACCTTATGCAATCAACTCGAGCTGGTATAAGTACCTAGTACCGAATGTCTGTAACACTACAGATAAAACAGATAGATAAGTGGGAGGCGCTCGTGGCTAAATTATAACAGCCGCTTGAATCGATCTTTAGATGAGTCCGAGTTTCCTCCATGCCTTGGGAAGCACGTTAAGGGTCAGTTCACACCGAGACGCGACGCGACGTGACGCTGCTCGCACACTTTTAAAGAGCGATTCAAAATGTTACTTTATTTTCTACACGAAAAGATACACATTTCGTTGTGAGAATTCAGAATACGTTGCGCCACGCAGCGCCTCGCGGCGTAGAGCGACGCAGCGCGAAATCACTGGCTTCTTCAAGTATCGTCGCGTCGCGTCGCGTCTCGTCTCGTGTGAACTGCCCTAAGCCGTTGGTCATTGCTGTCACCAGTATCAGTGTCTCGAAAGTCTAAAAAACAGTCTTAGCAAGGGGTATCGTATTACCCAGTACTGACTGGGTTGTAGAGGTCAGATAGACAGTCGCTCCATGTAGGGTATTGGTATTCAGCTGCATCCAGTTAGACTGGAAGCCAAGCCCAACATTTTTGGGAGAAGGCTACGCAGATAGAGAGACTTTCGGGACTACCAGTAAAGACTGTCAAAGAAGATCTCCTATGTGAAAATATTGAAATGTTACTTAACCTTATTTACTTTTAAAACGGAGTGTTAAGAATCCCTAAACCAATCCCAAACCGATGTAAATATCAACCACAAAATTAATAGGTAAATCGAACATCGATATTAGGGTTCACCCGGATATAAATTCCCCTATATATTTATGAGGACACCTGCCTATTCCCGGGTGTGCCAGACAAATGGGGCTAAGGATAAAAGGGCTTTTCTCGATGTTCCCTGGTCGGGTGATCTATGTTTGTTTTCAGGTAGAAATGTAATATATTGATCTAGTGATTGTGTGCAGAATGACAAGACGTAGGGTACAATTTAGGGCTTCTAGTTTTTGGGAAGCTGTGAAGGAAATATAGAATAGAATATACTTTATGGTACACCAAAATTGATATACGACTTATCATCATCTGCCTAGCCTTTTCCCAAACTGTTTTATGGTCAGCTTCCAGTCTAACCGGATGCGGCTGAGTACCAGTATTTTACATGAAGCGACTGCCTATCTGACCTCCTCAACCCAATAACAAGAAGTAGAAGTAGTCAGAAGTCAAAAGTCTGACATCCAGTGTCAGACTTTTGACTTCTGACTACTCGTAACGACTGTCAAAGATCTGAAAATGACAGCCGGGATCAACGGCTTAACGTGCTTTCCGAGGGACGGAGAAAACTCTGTATGTAATTATAATTACCCATCCACGGAACAACCTCAGCAGCACGGCTTAACCTTAAAGATCGACCCGTGCGGCTGTGGATGTTTAGCCACGAGCTTCTCGAAATACAACTGTTTTACAATATTGCCAATTCAATGGTTACAATGCCGTGTTTATCACTGATTACGATATCTTCCAGGCAACCTTTGGATAGACTGTACGAACATAAAATATAAACGGAGGGTAGTCAGAGATGTACTGCTAATACTACATAACATTAAAAATAATAAAGTAAAGGCATTTAGTTTTAAATACATAAAATAGGTAAATATTACATGTATAAATAGATGTGTGTAGAATTGTTTTGTTTTTCATCTTATAATAAACAGGTTTGTGCTTTTCTTGTATTCGATTATCTACTCATTGTGTGCGAGTACCTATGACTCGCAATTAGGTCTTGATTTAAACAACTAGAATAAATAGCTTTCCAACAATTTAAACTGACGACCCTTTTGGTTTTGGAAAAAGGTTTATATTCCTCGTAATCGTAACCGAGCCAATTATGAAAACCGTTTCCTTTGGGTATATTGAATTGAAAATCTTACCTTTTTTCCTAAGTTTTGCTTGACAACGAACATTTTTTCTTTTCGTCTTGTCATGCTTTTTTACTTTTACTTTATCTTTGATCTGCTGTTGAAGAACTGTTATAAAATTAGTTATTATGGATGTCGATGGATACTCTGGCAATCAAAACCTTTGAACAAAAAAAATACCAAGATGGACGGTAAGGATCACTTCGAAGCAGGTAAGTAAAAGTAGGTGACAAAAGGGGATTCTGTTATCAGCACAGCCTGCAATGCCTCAGGTGTACCAAGTTATTTATGGACGAATTTCAGTACCTAGGCAATTTGGGAGAGCACTCACGCCTAGCCCTTAGTGAAACAAGGGTTGGTAAAAAATAAATGCGTGTTACGTTCTTTCAGACGACTTGAAGCGACCACTTGTTGACGGTAGTCTAAGGTATGGGAATTGGTGTTTTAATCACTTAATCAGCTCAGCTTATAGCAGTCCACTGCTGTATTTCTTCCGTATCGGTAAGTTCGGTTGAACGACATTGGTCAAGTCTGATATTCGTCAAATCGGCAATTCGTCAAATTTGATATTTGTCAAAATCGTCAAATCGTCTTTTTGTCCAATTACGAAATTCGCCAAACACGCCACTGGTCAAGACCATGTACAGTCGATGAAAACATGCATTTTGAATGCACATAACTTACTTGTAGGAACTTACAAAAGGAAGAGTCGCCTGCTGTAGGTTCATTACATCATCAAAATGTAGTAAATTGAGTATTCTGAGGTTTGTGTTGTGGTTTCTGAGGTGAGCACGCAGCGGATATCTTTCAGCTCAAACAACAATAAAAAATAATAAATTAGGGCTTAGCAGTGATAATCCGTTGTGTGACCGTAGGACTGCCAAGTCTCAAAGCTCTTGATTTTGAACCCAAAATAAGCACCTCTGATTTTTCAGATTCATGCATATATGTATTTTATAATTATCACTTGCTCTGGTGAAGGAAAACATCGTTAGGAAACCAAACCAGAATGCCTGAGAGATATTTCTCAACGGAATGTAAAGCCAAGTCAGAGGCCATTGGGTGGTATAAAAACTCCGACAGCAGGCAAGACACTACAAAACAAGAAAAGAACACACCAAAAAAAGAAGAAAAACGAGAAATAATTGATAATAATTAAACTAGGCTAGCAAGGTTCACAAATCGTAGGCGTGGGCCTGTGGACGGTGAGTAATGGGCTAGCTCACCGTCCGTCCGTCGACGGTGCGTTCGTGTTCCACGCGTGCCTCAAGGCGATGTCTGCAAATCGGAAGGGGTCCGAGAGGGCCGATGCCTGCCAGGGCTGCGGGACTGTTCGAAAGAGATACCATGGCCCTGGAACACAAAGGGCTCAGAAGGAACATGGATGAGTTTTAGTACAAGTCTGACACTCCCTTCCGCTCCGCCCAGAGCGGGAGGAGTTATTTGATGATTTCCCATCGGAAAAACAAGAAAATAGGGCTAGGAACGACTGTACAAAACTTATAGTAATCAGCAGTTACTTTCAGCTCATAACTTAGACGCAAATCCAGGTGTTACAGCTATAATGCCTGCCATCGTTCACTGTAACGCCCTCTACATTCGATAGTCTTTTACTGCGAAGCACTAAAGGCCCTTTGTTTAGCATTAGCCCTTTGTTTCTATTCTAGGCGTGAAGATTTATCATGACAAGCGACAAGGATTTGTTTCAACTTCAACAATTTTAGGAAGGTACTGAATGTGAGGAGCTCGTGGCTAAATAATAACAGCCGCCCGGGTCGATCTTTAAGGTTAAGCCGTGCTTGCCGAGGTTGGTCCGTGGATGGGTGACCATAATTATATACCGAGTTTCCTCCGTGCCTCGGAAAGCACGTAAAGCCGTTGGTCCCGGCTGTTATTTGTAGATCTTTGACAGTCGTTACGAGTAGTCAGAAGCCAAAAAGTCTGACATCCAGTCTTACCAAGGGGTATCGTATTACCCAGTAACTGGGTTGTGGAGGTCCGATAGGCAGTCGCTTCATGTAAAATACTGGTACTCAGCTGCATCCGGTTAGACTGGAAGCCGACCCCAAGATAGTTTGGGAAAAGGCTAGGCAGATGATGACTTAATGTGTAGGAGTAAATGATAGCGTAACCATTGACATGGGAAAATGGAAGAAAAACCTGTTGCACCGACCCCAAATAACATGGGTCAACGACAGGTAGATCCTGCCAGGGTTGCGGAACTGTTCGAAAGAGATACCGTGGCCCTGGAACACAAAGGGCTGATAATAATAATAATAATCCATTTATTTCAGGCAACTATTGCCCATAGATAAATACACAAAATTATCTTATACCTACCATAATAAACTAATCATCATCTGCCTAGCCTTTTCCCAAACTCTCTTGGGGTCGGCTTCCAGTCTAACCGGATGCAGCTGAGTACCAGTATTTTACATGAAGCGACTGCCTATCTGACCTCCACAACCCAGTAACTGGGTAATACGATACCCTTTGGTAAGACTGGATGTCAGACTTTTTTTTGGCTTCTGACTACTCGTAACAACTGTCAAAGATGTACAAATGACAGCCCGGACCAACGGCTTAACGTGCTTTCCGAGACACGGAGGAAACTCGGTATGCAATGATGGTCACCCATCCACGGACCAACCTCGGCAAGCACGGCTTAACCTTAAAGGTCTACCCGGGCGGCTGTTATTATTTAGCCACGAGCTCCTATTTAGCGACCATAATAAACTAATACATACAAAAAAAACCTTATTCTACAACTTAACTACGTTGAGTCGGCGACGTGTTGCGCTGCATCGAGGTGTCATGTAGCCTTCCGCGAAAACGACGATACACGACGCCCTTCGGCCAAAATTCCTCCTTCATGAAAGTCTCCAGATGGTGAGTCGGAACCCGCACCACAAAAGACTTAAAGTTTATCTTGTGGCGTGACTCCAACTTCTCGACTCTCAAGACGAACTTGGTCTTGATCTTTATAATTATACTCTACGACCTCCTCTGTTGTCGTAGAGTGATTTAGACGGGACACATACAACTGCGTCGATGGAATAGCGGGACGCAGCAACATGTTCGGACCAGTCAATGCGCTACCGCACTGAGTGCGAAGAGTAGGCTTCTTCTTAACACGGATGAAGCCTTCTTCATCTGCCTGTCTTCGGCTTGTTACCGGTGGTAACGAGCTTCGGAAGGCTTCCAAGAAGGAACATGGATGGGTTTTAGTGAGTACAATTGACACTACCTTCCGCTCCACCCAGAGCGAGACGAGTCATTTGATGATTTCCCACCCGTAAAAAAAGAAGAAAATGGCAAGAATATATTGATTAATTCCTAATGTTGTAGTTAAAACATCGTGTGGAAACCGGCATTTACCTTAACTAAAATTCGAAGACCTTATGACAACCACCAACCGGCACTGGGCCTAGGTGGTTATTAACGCGGCCCGCTCCTACACATAGAAAGGACGTGTCTTTCCCAGCAGTGGGAAAAAGAAAAGGTATAGGGTGAAATTTTCATCATCATCTGCCCATTAACATGACGTTTTATTTATTCATTTATCTTTAATTCAGGTAGAACCCACAAGTTAGTATTCCTTAACCTATGTTAGTATAATAGCCTAAAACATACAATAATATAAATACTTAATTACGCCACCTCACGGAGACACCTGACAACAGTACATGCACTGCGCACAGGAGCCCTATAAGGTGGCCCTTAGTCTTACTAGCAACAACGCTCAGAAGATTGCTCTGTACGAATCATCGCAAAGAAGTCATCTAGGTACGAAATACGCAGCCTGTGGACGGTGAGTAATGGGCTAGCTCACCGTCCGTCCGTCTCATGACGACAGGCCGTGTCGACGGCGCGTACGTGTTCCACGCGCGCCTCAAGGAGATGACATGTCAGCAAACCAGAAGGGGTCCGAAAGGGCCGATGCCTGCCAGGGCTGCGGGTTGTTCGAAAGAGATACCGCGGCCCTGGAACACAAAGGGCGAAGAAGGAACATGGGTGGGTTTTAGTCAGTACAAGTCTGACACTCCCTCCCGCTCCGCCCAGAGCGGGAGAAGTCATTTGATGATTTCCCATCCGCAAAAAAAAAAAAAAGGTACGAAATACGCGCTGCTACGAACATCCCTGACGCGCTACAGAAACAAAGGGTACAGTTAAATAGACAAACTCCACGTCATCCTCCGATTAGTTTGCTAATCTTATCAATTGGTATCCACAATATAAATTTATATAACCCATTGTAGATTGTTAAAATGCGTACCTACATTTAAACTAAGTAAGAAATAACAGTATTTACATAAACTAACTAACTAAATTAAAAACAACAGGAGGTTAAGGCGTCAAAATACTCCTCCACATCGCTGTCATCCGGAAACGTGCCCAGAAGACTGGCGGCATTGCCAGGGGATCGGACTGGGTAAAGAAAACGACATTCTATTTTGTCCGTCAGACAGGTAATACAAAAATATTAGACACGTATTTTATGTTTTATCAAAATATCAAAAAATTACTTAGTTAAACTCATTAAAGTTGGAGATTGGGGGCTTACTACGTCACAAGTAGGTATAAAACTTACCTACATGTGACGTCATGCGCCATTTCAACTCAATATATCTCCGTAATTTTATGACCACGTGAAAAAAGAAAAAATACGTGTCCAATACTTTTCAATAAACTACCGGACGGACAAAGAAAAAAAAATGGATTATCCCCTATTCTTTGCCAAAAGAAATAGCCAGCCCTCTGGTCTCGTGAAGTGTCAACCAGTCGACGAGATATTTCCTTAAAAAGAGAATGCGCGCTTGGGCCCCATGAGCCGAGCGTTTCGACCCCAAACGGCTCAAAACTGTAACTGCCATTAAGGTTACAGTATTTACGCCGTTTGAGGCTCTCAGCGACCGATTATCAAATAAAATAATACCTATAAAAAATATGGTTAAGTTCGCCCTGAAGAACAGACTCGATTAAACAATTGTATTAAGTTTTCTAAGACTATATAGTATTTTATGTTTACCAACAGAGGCTATATTCGCAATGGCGAAAAAACTCTTTAAATAAAGATTTTAAAAAAAAATAAGAAAAATCGCGCAATTCTGTTCCCGGAAGCAAGTTTGTGCAATCTTTTATAATTTCCTGTTCCATTTTACTATATTCTATTAAACTTCTCTAATCTTAAAAGAAGGCAATTATTTTTCATGACTCACTTCCTCTGACTTTCATAATAATTTATTTTTAATGAAAAAAGTGAGTAGTCGTGAAGTTTTCCAAGAAAGTTTGCGGTTCTTAACAAACGGTTATTTTCTGTTGAATGTATACACTGGATGCCATAATTTACGACTTGGGCGTAAATTTTTTTTTCATTCATGGTTATTTTGCATATTACACTAATCTTTAAAAATTAGATTTTATAATTATGAAGAAGTACGACATCAAAACAAATTTTTATTTGTTTTTTTTTGGAAATCCAGAAAAAAAAACTGTATAAAATCGTGTGAATAGAACTCAATGATCCATAATTTGGTTAGTTAGTACACTTAAAAATAATGTTACTAATTAGATAATTATAGACAGAATCACGCCACATTATGACTAAAAACTACAAATTAAAAAAATAAAATTTAAAATAAAACTAGAAATAAAATTTAAAAAAATATTCAATAATTACACTAAAAATCAAATTCCATTTAAAATTAAATATCGAGAAGCCAGGGCCGTCGAACCCAGAACCTCGTGGTCAGCAGTCGCACTTGCAACTACTATGTAGATCCACCTGTATGTTTGTCGTGTATGTTAAGTGATATCAAAATTCCCTGAATTAACACACACACATTGGTTTCAGGTTAAATTCCAAATTATTGGTAACGTGTGAACTGGTTAGCTAAAAGCTTTCAGCACTCTATATGGGCTTACCATCCATTAGACCCGACTTAGTTGATATTGGGTTACATAGATGTGGGTTTTCTAATATGTAGTGAAAATTTAGGTGACTGTTATCAGCTGTGTTATGATGGTGGTGGATAACATCATACTTATCATCAAGACTGTAATCTGCGTAGGGTAAGGTGAGCCTTAGTAATGACTCCCACATTTCACCAGTTATGTTTAAGTCCTATACAACCTGTTTTTTTTTTTATATCCCATAACTCTAGGATATGATTGAGACCATATCAAAGAATCAACTGGCATATGAATTATGTTGCAATCATACTTTTTTTTTTTAATTATTTCGCATTTTCTTAGCATTAAATATGAATTATTGGTTTGAATAAAAAGAATTACTCGTATTTATCAATGAAACTACTACTATTTTACTACACTAATGCGAAGTTTGGCAACCTCGCAAAAGTAAAGATTCGTCATACTGGTGACAATTTTTGAGCTAAGTAAATTATGATTGATGATATCTCCGAAACTATGCATTTTTGGACCACCTATTCTAGGAGTTTTAGTATTATTTTTACCTACAGAATATAACCCTAGAGTTATGGGATATAAAAAAAAAACAGGTTGTATAGGGTGACTGGTAATTAGTGACCGATACTTAAACACGTGATTCTACTCATGATAACAAACAACTTTTCCAAAGTAACATTTTTTTATACTCATTAACTTTTATCACAAGTTGAAAGGCAACAGGCGCGCGCGCGTGTATTAATACGGCTGTTGTATTATTGTGATAAAATTAAGTGAATAAAAAAATGTTTCTTTGGAAAAGGTGTTTGTTATCATGAGTATAATTACGTGTTTCAGTCATCAACTGCCTAGCCTTTTCCCAAACTATCTTGGGGTCGGCTTCTAGTCTAACCGGATGCAGCTGAGTACCAGTATTTTACATGAAGCGACGGCCTATCTGACCTCCACAACCCAGTAACTGGGTAATATGATACCCCTTGGTAAGACTGGATGTCAGACTTTTTGGCTTCTGACTACTCGTAACAACTGTCAAAGATCTACAAATGACAGCCGGGACCAACGGTTTGATTAACGTGCTTTCCGAGGTACGGAGGAAACTCGGTATGTAATTATGGTCACCCATCCACGGACCAACCTCGGCAAGCACGGCTTAACGCGGCGGCTGTTATTATTTAGCCACGTGTTTCAGTATCGGTCATTAATTACCAGTCACCCTATACCTATAAAGGACAAAAACCAGAGCTGACCTAAAGCTTCTTGGGTCGACGATATTGTCACAGTTGCGGGAAACACCTGACCAAAAAGTTAACAGGAAATGGTTGAAAAAAGAAGGAGTGACTGTCTATCTGACATGCACAAGCCAGTTACTGGGTTGTGGATTTCCTTTAGTGCTTCGCAGTAAAAGAGTATCGAATGTCCAGGACGTTACAGTGAACAATGCCAAGCATTATAGCCGTTACCCCTGGATAAGAATCTAAGTATTGAGCTATCTGACATCCACAACCCAGTAACTGGGTAATACGATACCTCTTGGTAAGTATGGTTATCCAACTTTCGGCTTCATACTATCTATAATGAGTGTCAAAGATCTATACTTAACCAAGACCAAGGGCTAATCGTGCTTACCCAGGCACGGACGAAACTCCTTATTTAACGGATGATCACCCCCATCCACGGACCGAACACAGCAAGCGTAGGCAGTTCTATTCATTTGGCAATCTTCGCGGTTAATCCATACCTATTCCTAGAAATACTGGCCAGGGTTCTATTCTATTCTATTTTTATTTGATGGCAATTGAAGCTGATGTCGACCATACTGGCCAGGGTTATTTTTCCTCTATATTGATTCATGTCAATGTCAATTAAATGAATACTCGTATCACGTTGTTTTTAATTTTTCCTGACATGTCAGTAGTAGCAAATTGATTGAACTGTTTTTCAAAATTAAAATTGTGAATATTGGAGCAAAGCAATAAAGGTGTATTTAACTATCTGTGTTTCAAGCAACTATCTGTTGGTACGTAATTTGATCATAAAGCATTTCATTTCGTTAAGCGATATCTGCTTCAAGCATTTATCCAAATTCGTCTACGGTAGAGTTTATAAACTACAAGAAGAGGAGGTGAAACAATATTGCATGAAGGTCGCCGTTATCATCGTAAAAAAAGTATAAAATAAGGGAGACACATTTTATAAATGCTAAACTAAAAAACAATGTTAAGGAACACTAAACACACGAAATTAGACTATAAAAATCACAAACGAACATAAAGCTGACATCGAAAAATTTAATTTTGAAAAATATAGACAATTCTAAGCAGAGGAGCAGTTGTAATTTTATATCAATTCAGAAACGTATCAAGACGTCAATCAAGGAACTCAAAAACGACGATTTTCAAGTTATAAATAAAATACCACATTTTAATAATATAAAAACGGGATTATAATGCTCTCAAAACGGTGAAGGAAAACATCGTGAGGAAACAGGCATGTTCTAGAACTAAAAATTCGAAGACATGTGACATCTACCAACCCGCACTGGGCCCGCGTGGTGGATTACAGCCCATTCCCTCTCATAGAGAGGAGGCCTGCGTCCCAGCAGTGGGAACAATATAGGCTGATGATGATGATGGGATTATAATGAGAACAATCAATAATCTTCTTCTCTTCTTTGACTATATTTTACCCTATTTTAAGACTTTTGTGTCGCTGACTACTTGGATGACGATAAGCGAATCATTGTGTTCTGTTCAAATGGAAACAGAAAAGAGAGTCGGCAATAAAATAAGATCCGCCGGCACTTTTAAGGCTGTCCGAAAGGATTTTATCAACTTTATTCCAGACATGGATATAGTAAGAATAACAATTCCATAGTACATTTGATATTGGCTTATGTTTAACATAACACCAGATAAAGTAAATATAACCTTAAAAAACATTTTTATACTGCCTAAAATAGTAAATGATCACCAGAAATAGTAAATGATCACCAGAATTAAAAACCTGAAAATCACAGCTCCGAACTAAGGCGTAGTCGACGGAGCCCCGCTACGCGGGGCTCCTATTTCTCTCTGCAGGGTTTAAAGTAACCTAACACGAAGGGGATGTCGGGGTCTTAGTTCGCTCGCTCCGCTTGCTCACTAGACCCCGCCATCCCCTTCGAACCTAACCTGTCCGAGTCGGGGTGCCCAATATCCCGAGCTCGCTTTGCTCGCACTTGCTTCCTAAGTTCTTCTTGCCACAAAATTTGGTGATCATTTACTATATTTGGTGATCATTTACTATATTTGGTCTTTGAATACAATTTTTTTGGTGTTTAGTATTTTTTTTTGGGTAACGTAGCTTAGGATCTCAAAGTATTTTTTGGTGCTCATTATTTTTAATCCCTTTGATATTTGCTAAATTTCCGGATAAAAGAACAGACACATACAAAATTTTGTTCATACTGATCAAGTCAAGCATCGGCTGGAAACCAGAAAAAATAACCCTTGATTTCGAAGTGGCAGCAATAAATGCATTAAAAAGGTATTCCCGAAGATCAAATTCAAAGGTTGCTATTTCCATTATAATCGGGATAAAAGCAAAAGGTTTAAGTCGTTATTTTCCGAAATGACTGAACTGATTTTAATGAATCTTCGTACACATAAGCAGGATACACAGATCTAAAAAGTTACTAAAAAAACATTTTCGAAAAATAGTGGTACAGTTAAATTAGACCGATTATAAATTTTCTATAGAAACAGAAAATTCCAATTATCTATTTTTTTTAAACAAATTTTGAAAACTTTTTTAGTAACTTTTTAGACCTATGTATCCTGCTTATGCATATATTTAGGGATATGTGTTGGTAATCAGAAGGCGAATAATGATCTGTGTGATTTATTAGGAAGCAGTGGCTTATATACAATTCTAATTAAAAGAAATCAAAATAAATAAGGTACATTAATAAACTCAAGACTAACAAAATTTGGTAATGACGGTAGAATGTGTCGCGCTCCCATCGTAATGCGAGCGTGATGATACAGCCGCATTCCTTTCACCATAGCTCGGTCGGCTAGGTTAGTATGCGCGGGCGCGCGGTGGCGAACGGCCGACTGTGCTCCTCTCAAAATCAAAAATCAAAATCAAAAGTGTTCAAGTTTATATAAACAAGGAATCCATTATATCAAATTAATGTCACATGTCAGCTAGCACACACCAATAATAAAATAAAATATTAAAAAATATACTCAAGAATAAATAAAGCCTCCAGACATAAAGGGCGTGCCCGCTTACACGTGCATACAGACGAATAAAATAAAAATAAAGATAAATAATAATAAAGATAAAGTTAAAAAAAAAAAAAAACTACGCGTGAGGTTATATAATACCATAAGCTAATTAGAGAAAGAAAGAACATAAACATTGTCTTGAGTTCAACCCAGCGACCAACTATTCTTATCGTTTAAGTAGTCGTTAATGGAATAGTAGGCCTTTGAACAAAGGTTAGATTTCACTTTAGCTTTAAACACATTAAATGGCAAGTCTAAAAAGGAAGATGGTAGCTTGTTGTAAAATGTTATACCAAGCCCTACGAATGAATTATGAACCTTATGAAGCCGGTGAAAGGGAGCACGTAGTTTATGTTTATATACTCTATTTTGAACGTCTATATGAAAGACTCGTAAGTATATGAGCTGCTACATAACGTTTCATTTAAATCGGTTCAGTCATTTCGGAAAATAACGACTTGAAAGTTTGAATGAAAAGCGGTAAGGTATAAACGCTCTTAAAAGTAAAACTAAGAACAGAAAAAAGGCATGTTGCACGTTGCGTTGGGCTGGCACGTGTTACAAATACAAATAGTTACAAATAGTTTATTTTTTCTATAAAAGGTTTGTACTAGCTAGTGATAGAAGTGTCCTTTTAAGCAAGTAAATGCCTGTATTAGGGGACACTCCACTCTTCCGTAACATAAATTTACGTAATGTACACATACAGGATTAAATTATGTTAACGATTACTAATATATTTACTTCTAAATTTATAATTACGAGAAAGAAAATCAAGAAAATTAAAGTACAAATGCAACATTACAAACGTGTGCCTGTTCAATATATAGAAAAAGGTTATGAATATATTGTTATGAGTAAAAACCCTAGAAATCCAAAAGGGGTGCGGACTGGGTAAAGAAAACGACATTCTATTTTGTCCGTCAGACAGGTAATAAAAAAATATTTGACACGTATTTTTTGTTTTATCAAAATATCAAAAAATTACATAGTTAAAACTCATTAAAGTTGGAGAGTGGGTGCTTACTACGTCACAAGTAGGTATAAAACTTACCTACGTGTGACGTCATGCGCCATTTCAACTCAAAATATTTCCGTAATTTTACGATTACGTGAAAAAAGAAAAAATACGTGTCAAATACTTTTTAATAATCTACCCGATAGACAAATAAAAAAAAATGAGTCACCATCCCTATTGTTGGATTTGTTGTCAACGGAAAATAGACGTAACGATTTAATTTCAAACCTATAAAGAATAAAGCAGGCATTGAGTGAATGAAAAGATAATAACTGTAGGTCACTGCTTGGAGATCATCAGTCCATTATGTAGTTTAAATTACGATCTGTATATAATATTTAAGTTGAGAGGAGCTCGTGGCTAAATTTTAACAGCCGCACGGGTCGATCTTTAAGGTTAAGCCGTGCTTGCCGAGGTTGGTCCGTGGATGGGTGACCATAATTACATTCCGAGTTTCCTCCGTGCCTTGGAAAGCACGTAAAGCCGTTGGTCCCGGCTGTAATTTTGTAGATCTTTGACAGTTTTACGAGTACCTAGTCAGAAGCCAAAAACTCTGACATCTAGTCTTACCAAGGGGTATTGTATTACCCAGTTACTGGGTTGTGGAGGTCAGATAGGCAGTCGCCTTATGTAAAATACACATAGTTTGGGAAACGGCTAGGCAGATGATGGATAAAACATTTAAGGTATACAGTCTACACGGTGTAAATCACCTCATCACGAAGCCGTCAACCAAGCATTCTGTACATGAAACTAAGTAACTTTACGCAAAAATTATTGCTGGGAAACGACTTTTTTTTGGGGGGTGTAAAATCATGTTTTGTGGTAGAACTCAATGGAACGCACTCAAAACATTGTGCTGGTGGACGGATTGAATAGTACGGGGATTGTGGAGGTGTTTAAAGTATAAATCTTACATTAATAACGTATATTTAAAAAAATACTTGTCAAAAAGTTGAAACTTCGACCCCTAATATCTCCGTAACTAGAAGGTTCCCAGGTATGGTGTAGAACCAAAAAATGATCGCAATGACGGGGAGAACCAGTGGCTTTCGGCTTCGTTAAGAGGTGTTTTACACCCTTTATACTCTACTCTGCAACTTTTGCAGTGCGTTTTCATGAATACGAACACTTGTCACTATATTATCGCGCTTTTAACATACACGCGTTTGCATCGTTGCAATATGTCGCAGATATAGGCTCATAAGGAAATCTTTTTAATTTTATTTTTACTGTCAGACTTATGATGTCTAGCGGTCAGGAACTCAGATCTGGTAAATAACCAAATCCAATAGCGTCTCCGTAGTATTTCGATAGTGTTTCAATAATACAAGATGTTATTTGCATCCTCGTCAAAATTCAGGAAGCT
The DNA here is from genome assembly GCA_963082945.1 of Cerastis leucographa. Lineage (NCBI taxonomy): Eukaryota > Metazoa > Arthropoda > Insecta > Lepidoptera > Noctuidae > Cerastis > Cerastis leucographa. The sequence continues at coordinate 12,652,411 of OY720365.1, read as the reverse complement.
GTCAAACAAGACATAAATAATCAATTAAAATTACGGTACCTAGTTAATTATTAACAAACGTTGATTTTTTTGCTTGTTTATGTATGTCAGTATTTCAGAATAACCCCCTTAACGTTGTTTAGGGAATAAGAAATTATCGAACAAACGTTTGAGATTGTTTGTATTTCTGGAAGCGCAGTTATAGGGCGAGAATCAGACGGGGCACGTTTAAAACACGGGTGCTTCACATTTACCGTTTTGCGGAAATAAGAAAAAAAAACAAACCTAACCATTTTATTATTTATTCGGGTCGAGAATCATTAGAATACTTACCTCTTTGAATTTGACGAGGATGCTAAACAACACCTTGTATAGAGAATACTGAATGACAAATATGTTCTATTGAGAACCAATTGAAACACTATTTAGACTGCATTGATGTGGTGGTTATTAAGCAGCATCGGGGTCCTGAGCATACGCTTAACTTGTTAGCTTAAGTTTAAAATAACTGAACATTATTAATGTTAAGTAGGTAGGTACATAAATTTGTTTCAATATACCTACCAGATATAGTATCTGAACTAGGCCTCCAACTATTCGTGAAAATCGGTGTGACGGAATAGTCAATTTAATTGAAATAAACTTATGGATCAGGAGGTCTACTCTCTTTCTCCGAAACGTAACTTCGGCAACGAACGAAAATTAAAAGTAGTTACGTTTGTGACCCTACTCTATATAATTTGCGGACGCACACAATAACATTCTATACATTCGTTGTCTGTGAATTCGAACTTCTTGTCTGCGTCCGCAAATTATATAGAGTAGGGTCACAAACGTTTAATTTTCGTTCGTTGCCGAAGTTACGTTTCGGAGAAAGAGAGTAGACCTCCAGTGTTTCCACTAAACATTATTATATTTTATTAGATGAGGACTACATTACCATATGGTAGCGTAAGAAGAAAATAAATTCTAATTTTGAAACTAGCGGTTTTGAAAATTTAAAAAAAAATCTTTTTTTTAATTTTTGCCAAGAAGATTAAAAATTCCTCTTTCACACTTTCTTTCTATTGGTTGCGAAACTCATTTACCATGGCAATCGAAAGGCCTAAATCACAGAGATAAATTCCATAATCCATTTGCCAATTTTATCAGACAAACCTGGTGGATTTATTAAACCTAAAACCAGCCCATTTCTATAAAAAAAAACTTCAAACGATGTTCCTTTGAAACTTAACAAAAATTAAACGTAACTTTGATCTAAAATTAATTAAATAAAAATTGCCAAGTAACCGTAAAACAAGAATAATTAACAAAAGCGTTAAACAATATCAAACTTAGTTCATCTCACCTAAAGTTGAGAAATAAACTTTTTGGAAGCAATCAATTACATCCATTAGGGGCCCGTCCCTTGAGCTTAGGTCACACAGACGAGACTTGGCTAGGTCTAGACAGTTCCAAAAATCGATTAATTTTGTGAATGATGGTCGTAGGAAGACCCATTTATTGATGATAAACAGATTTATGATCGCAGACTCGGGCTAATCTCTGAAACGGCTAGAACAATTATGACGGGACTTTTACTGGCAGATAACTGATATAACTTAGGTTACTTTTAGTTTAGAAAAAAGGTTAAGGGGAATTAGGGTTCCGTAAAAATCCGATTCAAATGGCGAAGTAATATTTTTATAATAAATTCACCCGGACGAAAGTCACGGGCAACAGCTTGTTGAAAATATAATAGGCAGCAATATCTTAATATTAACGTAACCTTGTGTGACTGTCTTTAAGTGTCCTACCAAAATCCAAAACTCAAAATGGTTAAAAAAAATAGTGTGATTTAGTAGCTCCTCAATTCGATAGTGTAATCCATGCCTTACTTATAAACGGTCCAAGACTTCCAAGTTTTAATTAAAATACAGAGAGAGAATTTGTTAATTAATCTTAATTATATTAGGAATTAAAATGTACGAGAATCATTTTTCAGCGTTTCGAAACACCGAACGGTTTTTCGGAGGCTTGAAAATTTGATTAAAGCGTTACATTATTGTTTTAACGATACCTGAATAGTACATTTCGAGTTTTATTTGGGTTCTTTGTGATAATAAAATAGGTATTTCTAGAGGTGATAATAAACACTTTTAGATTTATCGTTTTGTGAATCTATACTAATATACAGTATGTTAGTTTAAACGAGGGACATATTCAAACCCATAATAGTACATGCTAACATGATACTAATTAAAATATAAACAACAAAAAAAACACTGATAAATAACAGACAGAACCATACCAAAATTTTCGCAAATGACACGCAACGTGTATACACCCATGCGCTAGCGACTTAATACTATCGCAGAACATGTGAGCGGGGGGCAATGACTCTTAGATATAATCCATTTTCCCCTCATACTTTATACTTACCTGGCTTAGGACAGTCCAAAATATCTAGGCACTAAACAAAACATTAAAAATCATTCTATATACGTTATAGGTTTTTTTTACATATTTGGGACGAGAATCGAATACTGAATACCCTCCCTCAATATGTCCCTCGTTTAACCTAACATACTGTATAGGGTGACTGAAAATTAGTGACCGATACTTAAACACGTGAATGTGCTCATAATAACAAACTACTTTCCCAAAGAAACAGTTTTTTTTACTCATTCTCTTTTATCACAATAATACAACAGCCATATGAAATACGGGGTTGCAAGCCATGCCCAGCTCTGCCAACCACTGAACACTGAACGATAGTAATGAGACACAATGCGGTAATGCGGCTAACAGCTGATAGGTCACAGGCGCAAGCGCGCGTGAATTTCATACGGCTGTTGTGTTATTGTAAATTTTTTTTGTGAGTTTGTATATAGGGGTAATCTTTGAAACTACTAATCCGATTCCAAAAATTTATTATCCCCGAGTACCATAGGCCACATTTGAACCGTTCCTGTGGGTTAGTTTTGGTACATCAGGGGAGCGCAGCCACGGGCAAAAGCTTGTTGTAGTAACAAAACTCTACGCCCCAACTTGCGGCAAGCGACGCATTCGTTTGTCACTGTTTCTCGCTTTTAGGCATGTATGAAAGTATCGCCACTAGGGTCAGCTATAATCATAAATATGCATGACGTGTTTCATTAATTTTCAGCTTTTTTAGAGTTCTGTACCCAAAAGGTCAAACGGGACCCTATTACTGAGACTTCGCGGTCCGTCCGTCCGTCCGTCCGTCTGTCACCAGGCTGTATCTCATGAACCGTGATAGTTAGCCAGTTGAAATTTCTACAGATTATGTATTTCTGTTGATGCTATAACAACAAATACAGAATAAAATAAATATTTAAGGGGGCATAATAAAAAAATGTTTTTTTTTTGCTCGTTTTTACAAATAATGGTATGGAACCCTTCGTGCGAGCCTAGAGTTCGACTCGCACTTGGGTGGTTTTTTTTATTAAAAATGTAATTGTTTCTTTACAAATCTTTATCTATAGCACTACATAAGCATACTAAACTTCGTTTTGGTCCCAGTACATTTCGATAGTCTATTCGGCTATCTCCATCGAGTCGGATTCAATTCGATAAGTACACACAATACAAGAGAGCACAGAGGACCTAGACACCTAGGTTCTAGGCTTTAAGCGATGTTGTGAACTGTACAGGCGGTCAAGCTGTTTGGTGTACAGGAAAACTTTATACAAAACTTTATATTTAAATACACAAATGGCAATTTGTATACTGATTGTGTGAGTAATAACTTTTTAACACCCGACCAAAGAAGACGGGTGTAAAAAGTTTGAAGTGCGTATCTGTGTGTCTGTCTGTGGCATCATAGCTCCCGAACGGATGAACTGATTTTGGTGCTTAATAGAAATATCTAAAATAATTGACTGCTCTGCACACTCACAGCATTGTTCAATAGGATTTAGGTACTGTTAGAATAGTGAACTATAACAATAATTACAAATTTAAGTCCAAATCGCCCATCATTTCAGACACACTGTCACTTTCGAAAACTAACTCGCTCAGATTGATCTACGATGCTGCTTTAGTGTTGGCATTATATATTCAATCTACAGAATTCCACCTAGCAGTACAATACATTGAGTATGTAATAAATAAAAAGGCGTATTGGAGCTAAAGTCCATAAATTATTTCATTTTTAGGGTTCCATATCCAAAGGTTCAAATGGGACCATATTACTGAGACTTCGCTGTCCGTCCGTCCGTCTGTCACCAGGCTGTATCTGATAAACTGTGATAGTTAGCCAGTTGAAACTTCTACAGATTATGTATTTCTGTTGCCGCTTTAATAACAAATACTAAATACACAATGAAATAAATATATAAGGGGGCTGATTTGATTGCTCGTTCTTATAAATAATGGTACGGAACCCGTCGTGCGCAAGTCCGACTCGCACTTAACCGATTTTTTTATTCACACGTAGACGACTGACGCAGATTAACACCAACTTCGTAATTAGAGTTGAAAAAATGAAACAGGGCTGTTTGATTTTTTCAACTCTAATTACGAAGTTGGTGTTTTTATCTCCTTTCATTTATAATGCACCAGACTTTTTTTTCTTGATGATGGGAAGAGCTAAACCAAAAGAAGCCTATTAACTCGCTACTTAAATACATTCTTCCGAAAATGTCCATAAAGGTCTCCACAGTACCTCGTTCCTTTTGCATACCAAGTGGCTTGTTCGACTGTACACACAGAGCTTGTAGTAATAATAGCAGTAAACGACTCGGCGTCGCAAATCGTGTAGAGTTCCACGCGACTAGAGCTGCGCTGAAGCTTAGAACAGGGGTCCTCAACATTTGCATTTTGTCAGGCCACGGATGCAGAGCACAAATACAGGTTGCAGAGGACAGCTACTGAAGATGTTCGAATGTAAAATTCTTGATTTGCTTTGGCTAATTTAGGGATAGATCCCGAAAAGTCATGCTGAAGAGTCCCGCTCACAATTATGAGATCGATAAAGCAGTCATGAAATCAAGAAAACGTAAGAGAGCGGCAAAGATTTTCTTCAAATGTTATGGTTTTTAAATAAATTTACTACTGTGTTAACTTTAAAGCTTAGTTTTCGGCGCGGCATCAATCGCCTACTTGTCATAATACAAGCTGAACACTTTTAAGGTTAACATTTGTTTACATAATAAAATTTCCAAGCATACTTTTGTAATTCGCAAAACATCCACGGTTTTTCCTACTTTTGGAGATTATTTTAGTTGATAGATACTTTTAGGTACCTACATGTTTTGACTATAAAGCATGACACACAGCTAGAAACACAATCATTCAGTCTAAACCCAGTTCTCTTTGTTTTACAACAAAATGTTGAACATGGCTGCCTAGAACCATTCCTACGAGTATCGGCTCAATACGTTTCACAAACTATCTCCATAATAAGCAAACCAATATAGTAAGCCAAACTATCCATGTAAGTTTACGCTAGAAGCTGCGAAGTGGAAAAATCTTCATCTCTGTGTAGTTTCTGCTATTGAAACAGGAGTAGACCGCAAAGTTGTTAAAAGCATAGTTAAAAAAATAAATATTTGCTGCTCCGCAAGGGTTGCACGACATTGGTCAAATCAGATATTCGTCAAATCGGCAATTCGTCAAATTTGATATTGGTCAAAGCTGTAATTCATCAAATCGCCTTTTCGTCCAATTACAAAATTTGCCAAATACGCTACTGGTCAAGTCCATGTACAGTCGATGAAAACATGCGTTTTGAATTCACATAACATAATTGTCGGAACTTACAAAAGGAAAAGTCGCTGTAGGTTTCTATTACATCATTAAAATGTATTAAATAGTAATTGAGTATTCTGAGGTTTAATTTGTTTCGATTGTTACTGAGCAATGACAAAAAAAGGATTTCTCAGGACATGTGGTGTTGTGCAAATGAACGCCATCGTACCACCAACGCAGTCGAGGCTCCATCTAACATCATAAAAGATTCCAAAATAGAAAAAATAATAGAAAAATGTAAATGAAAAATTAAAGGAAAATTACATGCGTTAAAGTTTTTAAAACAGTTGTGTTGGGTATGAATTATATGTAAATAAATATGAATTGAATAAATGAGTAAATAAAAAAAAAACATGAGGTACTTTTATTTTTACAGTTGATTGTATTTAAATGACTTGACCAATGGCGTATTTGGCAAATTTCGTAATTGGACAAAAAGACGATTTGACGAATTACAGCTTTGACCAATATCAAATATGACGAATTGCCGATTTGACGAATATCTGATTTGACCAATGTCGTGCAACCCCTCCGGAACCCTGTCTGTGCGAGAAAGACTCGCACTTGGCCGGATTTTTTGTAAGTATTTAGCTATTGACGAGCTTATTGATATTTTTAATGCTCATTCACATATAAATTTACTCAAAAAAATATAACTTGCCAATTTGAATCGGATTTCGTTAACCATTTCAAGGGTTTTTATTTTTTTGCAACGAACTATCCTCATCGTTTTTCTAAAATAAAATATCCTTTTTACAACAGCTATCTGCCAGACCAAGTCCCGGCAAAATCGGTTCGTATATTAGCCGGAACAAACAGACAAACGACAAAAATATTAAAAATGTTTTTTTGTCAGAAGTGGCGTATTTTCTTTATTATGCATAGAGGAAAAAAACTGTTATTTTGATATTACAAACAGACACTTCAAATTTATTTGGTTGTGTAGGATATAGATTTATAAATTTTATGTCATTATGTCGTTGATTATATTATTATGTTACTTTTCGTTACGACCCAGAGGAAGTCGTATAAAAACAAGAATAAGTGTGTTCATACTTAGTCGAGTTTTTTTGTTATTGTAAAAATAGGTAAAAGTATAAGAATGCTGAATTTAAGCACTGGAATTTCTGAATTCAATTCTGAATTTTCAATTCTGCAAATCTCCAACTAATTTTCATCTGAAAATTGCAAAGTCCGTAAAACCAATATAGCCAGTACTCGTATTGTATATATTCGCCCATCCATCGAACCGTTCCTACGACTTGCCACGCTTGAAGGACCGTTCGATCAGTCGTCGAGTTGCTGGACCGTGAGTCGATCGTGTGAAACCACCCTTAGGCCCCGGATATTGAATAGGCTACACCAAGTTTCAAATAACGTTTAACGGGAAATAGAAAAAGGTTCGTATTTTGTAAATTAATTTTGTCGGGTATTTAATATCAAATTGCTTTGATATTTATTTTTTGATAGTCATTTTATTAACAAATTTGTTTAAATGTTAATTTGATGTAAAAGTTGGTGTTGTATTTGAAGTTCTGTTTTTGAAAATAGTCAAATTACTTTATTTTTTCACAAGCAAGTACCTACAGCAGACACATTAATAGGTAATATCGATCAGCAAAATAGCAGCAGTTTTTTTTTTGTGATTTATTTATTTAACAATTTATGTACACACTTAATACGGAGAAGGAGAAAGGAACAGAAAATAGGTACAAAGGTGATGCTTGTTTCTAAAGTAATCTCTTCCAGCACACCTGCGAAAGGAGTTATTAAAAAAAAGCAGACATAGTGTGTAAAAGAAGAAGAGAGGATTAAGTACATAAAACTTAAAGCAAATAACTATTTAAAATACAATCTAAAAATATACTAACTTACGTATAAATACAAAGTCAAAATACAGTATGTTAGTTTAAACGAGGGACATATTCAAACCCATAATAGTACATGCTAACATGATACTAATAAAAATATAAACAAAAAAAAAACACTGATAAATAACAGACAGAACCATACCAAAATTTTCGCAAATGACACGCAACGTGTATACACCCTTGCGCTAGCGACTTATTACTATCGCAGAACATGTGAGCGGGGCAATGACTCTTAGGTATAATCCATTTTCCCTTCATACTTTAAACTTACCTGGCTTAGGACAGTCCAAAATATCTAGGCACTAAACAAAACATTAAAAATTCTTCTATATACGTTATAGGTTTTTTACATTATTTGGGACGAGAATCGAATACTGAATACCCTCCCTCAATATGTCCCTCGTTTAACCTAACATACTGTATATGCCATATACGTATAATTAACTATGCCACTATGACGGAATGGAAAGATAATTTAAAGTTTATTCTGATCATGGCGACAAATCTAAACCGCGTTAAATGTCAGGATTATTGTAAAATATTTACACTGACAGCTATTTGTTGCTTGCGTTAAGTAGCATTGATGCAAATTCGTCCTTATTCATTTATTCCTACTCCAAAATGCATAAAACAGTACAGAGTTACTCAAATCTAAATACCAGGCGAACATAAAACAGAAGCTCTCCGTATCTACCATTCGCCAACTGAACTGTAAACACGGTTATATACTGAAATACATAAATTCTTAACCGTGAAATTTCCCTCAGTACAACAGCCAACGTAAATTGTACAATTTTACGAGTAAAACCAGGGAAATATGTCAAGCGACCATTAAAAACGAAACCTTTATTATATGGCCGTGGATACTGAGCTACCGAGATAGGTACAGTGGGCTGCATCAATTGGGTACCCCCGGTTCGAACGTATGTGCTTTCAAGGGGGGAACCAATTGATGCAGTCCACTTTCATTTGGTTATTCGAGATCGCATGGCTACGGAAGTTTTTCGTGGTAACATGCATTCGTAGTTAAATTATGTTTTTCGTATTAGTAAACTTACTGGAACGTGATATTCGGTGTTCCACTTTTTTAAGTCCCGTATCATACTCCACGGCGGAGTATCTAGACACATCAATTAGTTATACATTTCCAGTATAACATGGACTAGCTTTGTACAGATTTCCAGTACAAGGAGAGATATGCAAAAACTGGTTTGTGTAACTTCGTTAGTCGCCGTGAGTACTCGTACCTAAAACTCGCCAGTTTTTTGTTTTAATATTATTATTTAATAAATCAAAATCAAAATCAAAAGTCATTTATTCAAACTAGGCTGATAATCAGCACTTTTTGAACGTCAAAATTACAAGAGACAGTCCCCCAAAACGCCCGCCCTTCAATAGCATACGGAAATTAAAAGCTTAGCGACGTAAAAGGGTGATAAAGACAATTGAATGGTTTTATTCTGAACATAAGTCACGCCGATATTCCCCGAAGGGTTAGGTTTCCTATTGAATAGAGGGCAAGCCAATTGTTTAATTATGTTACCCGAGATATCATTTTCATTTAACATAGTTCATCATACATGAATATAGGCTGAAAAACACTTTACCTTACTTAGGTAATAAAATATCGCTCTGATAACGACACACTTGTTAGTGGCAACAACGCAACAGCGACCTTATAGAAACGTTTATAAAGATCACAGTGATACAAATTCATAGGTAAAATTACTTCTAATTCACTTTTGTACATTTTTGTGGGAACATTCGGTTGTTCAGGCAGTATACCTATGCTGTGGTAGGTTCTGGCAGATTGGGCCAGCCTATTACCCTATCGAAATAACAAACTGCTTTTATTATTCTGTGAACCGGACAAATGCCCTACCATGACGTCTTAAAGCAGTATTGTTTTACTCCTATTGCAGTGTGGGAAAGAGACGGATCTATACAGGATGTCTAGCGCCATTTCTCAGCAGTCACGCTTGAGGGCCAGAATAACCCCAAATTGTGAAAATTAAATGGATCTCGTTTTAATATTACTGCAGTATTCACTTTGTGATTAATATACAGGGTGTAACGGAAAGGGTATAATTATACATACTTAAGGGTGTGCTACAGACCATCAAACTGAACATGTTTCTCATATTTTTTTCGCTATTACGATGTTTGTCCGATGGAGAGCATATTCAGTTTGATGGTCTGTAGCACACCGTTATGTATGTATATACTCTTTCCGTTACACCCTGTATATAGCAACGTTGTGGTACCATTTCTAAGTTTTTTTTTTTTTTTGTAATTTTTTTTAATTTTTCTGTGCGGCCCTTAACTTCGTGCAAAAAGGAGGTTAATGAAACATCTTCTGCTTTTGTGTATTTTTATTTACAAATGCCACCACCATAAATTACTAGGTGTCCAGTACCGCATCCCTATGCGATTAGGAGTTGGCCACCACATTGTCGTGTACTGTGTTGACTTGAATGGATTCGGGACTATCCTTTTCTTGTGTTCATGGCCGTACACTGAGATATCAAGATTGGCTTTGAAAGAAAAATAAAACCGAATCTCGATGAAAGCAGCTGTTTTCCAGTACATGAAACACGTCATCCTGTGAACGAAGAAAATAATAATAATATTATTTTTTTGCCAAGGATCAGTCAATATGTTACTTAAAATAAAGTCCTATGAATTGTTTGGGGGGCCTAAATTCCGCTTTTTTATTTAGTTTTCAAATAGGCGCCATGGATTAAACCTGTTTTAATCAACAGCTCACATCAATTCAAACAAGTTTTGCATTGGAACATCTGTAGCTTCACGTTTCCGAGATAATTATATACCATCAAAGTTACATCTTCGCCTTCAGTACAACTTCGATAGCTTATACAAGGTGTTGTTTTGCATCCTCGTCAAATTCAAGGAAGTAACTACGCTAATGATTCTCGACCCGAATCAATAATAAAATGGGTCATTTTTTTTTCTTATTTACGTAAATCGGTAAGTGTGAACCACCACGGGTGAACCGCCCGTGTTGTAAACGCGGAACGTCTGATTCTCGCCCAGTAACCACACTTTCACCCATACAAGCAATCTCAAACGTTTATTCGATATTTTTTTATTCCCTAAATCACGTCAAAAGGGTTATTCTGATATACTGACAAAGTAAAAACAACCAAAAAACTATGCGTTCATTAATAATTAACTAGGTGCCGTAGTTTATATTGATTATTTATGTCTTTTGTGACAACCTCCTGAATTTTGACGAGGAGGCGAAACAACACCTTGTTTTTTAGAAATATGTGTGTGGTGTTTAAGAAAATGTTGTCTCAAACAATGCTTGTTTGTATTTTATTTACGCCAGCATACATTTGTAACGTTACCACGAAATATGTAGCCCCATAAGCTACATTATTAATTTAAGCATCAGTGAAGGTATATTTCCGAATGCGCTCAAAAAATCTATTGTAAAACCATTATTTAAGAAACAGGATAGGGAGCTAATGGAATTTTACAGGCCAATATCATTAATACCAATCTTTTCAAAAATTATCGAAAAATATATTTACAGGGAACTTAATACTTATCTTGAAAAAAATCATATACTCTGTGATGAACAGAAAGGATTTAGGGAGAAAAAAACAATTAACTTGGCCATATACGACTTCTTGCATACTGTTATGGCAAACATGGATAAAAATACACCAGTTTGTGCCATCTTTTGCGATATGACACAGGCATTTGATTATGTACAACATAATAAATTACTAAATAAACTTGATGCATATGGTATAAGAGGAAACATATTAAATCTAATACAATCATACCTACATAACAGGAAACAAGTAACGCAAATAAGTAGAATAAATATGAGCTCCAAACGTGAAGAGATTTTCATGTCATGCGAGCGTACCGTCTCTCATGGAGTTCCGCAAGGCAGTGTACTCGGACCACCCCTGTTTACACTCTATATTAATGACTACCCTAAATCTATTAAACATCCCATGACACTGTTTGCGGATGACAGTACAATAACTATACCATTCCATAATAAGAATACATATGAAACGGACATAAAAAATACATTAACTGATGCGGTAACGTGGATGAATAATAATAATTTGAAAATTAATATAAATAAAACTTTGATTATGCACTTTAGCCAGCGATCATCATTATTCTCTAGTCTTGACATCAAATATAATAATAATAAAATACAGACAGCTAATACTACAAAATTTTTAGGACTAACAATCGACAGAAACTTAAATTGGAAAGCGCATATTGAGGCTCTAGCCAAAAGAATAAGCAGTGGTGCATATGCGTTATATAAATTATCACGTACCCTAAATATAGATGCGCTATTAACGGCCTACTATGGTTTAGTTGAGTCCGTCATTAGATTTGGTGTTATCTTCTGGGGCAACTCAACCGATAAGGATATCATCTTTAAAAAACAAAAGTGCTGTTTGAGATCTATGTTTAATCTCAAAACTACCGATAGCTGTAAAGAGTATTTCACTAAATATCATATATTAACATTACCGTCACTTTATATATTGGAAATGGTAATGTTCGTAAAAACAAATCCACATTTGTTTTATCGTATGGCAGACAAATTTCCAAGAAATAGACGTGATGATAGCAAACTATGTGGACATACCTCAAAAACTGCAAATCAAATCAAATCAAATCAAATTGTTTATTTGCAAGAAAATACATGGTTTACAAGGCACTTATGCGCAAGAGTGGTTTTTGCATGGCACTAACTATCTATAACAAACTCCCCAAAAGTTGGAAAGAGCAAACGATACCTAAACTTAAACAAACAATGAAATTGTTTTTAGCACAAAAAGCATATTACAGTATTACAGAATTTTTAAACGACTTATTGTGATTATTATGAATAAATAAATATAACTGACAGTATAGTGATTATGGTCATGTAGTAGTGGGGAACTTAAATATGCCTTTATTATAAATGTTGTTATGATTGAATTTATGAATAATACTATTGAAAATTATGAATATGAATTGTAATTTGTAATATTTGGCAAGAAAAATAAATAATAAATTATAATGATAATATAAATGATTGAATCTAAGGTTACTGATACTCTGAGGTTCTGTTACTGATATTTTAATTTAAGGTGTAAAATCTTTATTTGAACCATAAATATTTGCACGCCATGAAAAATGGCAGACATGTCGTGAGCCACTCTTGAGTAAGATCTTGCATGCATATTATTTTAATTCTGTATGTATACACATGTTTGAGCAAATAAAATTTCTTATTCTTATTCTTATTCTTACCATTGCACGGGGTGATTAGGGATGCGGGGAGAATAGGGACAAAACTGTGAATGGGATTTCATCGTTGAATACAAATACTTCGTCACTAAAAAGCTATTGGAATAATTTCTCTTTTAATTTAATAAAAAATAGAGTATTTTATGGCTAACAATAATATTTAAGTAACGAGAAAATGCCTTTCAAAGTTTTGTCCAATTTCACCCCCCACACGGGGGGTGAAATTGGACCCCATATTGGCCCTATTCACCTCATTTTACGGGTTAAATTGGGGGAAAAGGGATGCGAGGGAGAATAGGGACAAAACTTTGAATGGGATTTCATCATTAATTACAAATAATTCGTCACTTAAAAGCTATTGGGCTTAATTCTGTTTTAATTTAATAAACAATAGAGTATTTTAGGCTATCAATAATATTTAAATAACTAGAAAATGCCTTTCAAAGTTTTGTCCCATTTCACCCCCCGTGTCCCTATTCACCCCATTTTACGGGTAAAATGGGGGAAAAGGATGCGAGGGAGAATAGGGACAAAACTATGAATGGGATTTCATCATTGATTACAAATTATTCGTCATTAAAAAGCTACTGGGCTCAATTCTGTTTTAATTTAATAAACAATAGAGTATTTTTAGGCTATAATAATATTTAAATAACGAGAAAATGCCTTTCAAAGTTTTGTCCCATTTCACCCCCCGTGTCCCCATTCACCCCATTTTACGGTACGTTACATTTGTGACTCAAAATCGAATGTGGATTGTCACATTACAGGCGAATACTCCGGTGAACTATTTTTACGGTATTTGATTGGCGTTGTTGCAATTTGGTTTCTAAAAATTAAAGAAAAAAAGTTTTGTACAAAAATTATCTGATAGGCAATCACTTGCATTAGTGTAAGGCTTTAAGATACATCGAAGATAAAACGCTTACCAAGAATTGAATACATAGGGGCCGACCCCAAATAGAAATAAGTAAAGTTAGTATTGTCATCATCATCTGCCTAGCCTTTTCCCAAACTTTGTTGGGGTCGTCCTCCAGTCTAACCGGATGCAGCTGAGTACCAGTATTTTACATGAAGTGACTGCCTATCTGACCTCCACAACCCAGTAACTGGATGATACGAGACCCCTTGGTAAGACTGGATGTCAGACTTTTGGCTTCTGACTCGTAACGACTGTCAAAGATCTACAAATGACAGCCGGGACCGACGGCTTAACGGGCTTTCCGAGGCACGGAGGAAACTCGGTAAGAAATTATGGTCACTCATCCACAGACCAACCTCGGCAAGTTTAACCTTAAAGATCGACCCGTGCGGCTGTTATTATTTAGCCACGAGGTCCTACTCTACGTAACCTCGTTGTCAACCATCAATCACTAATAAAGAACTAGATACACAATCAGCGTCAAAAAATGTCCTCACCGAATGACCGCCCACTTGAACATTTGGGTGGTCTTTTCGTCTAGTAGCATTCGAACGCATGGTTGTCAACAGATAAAGTCACGCGTTTCAGTCGATGCGCGTTGCAAATGCGCAGTGGACGAAGGGCCTTACCTTTCTCTTGACGGCTTTTTAAATCCTATATGTTGCCCCATGACATCTCTGTGACAGTTGTGTTCGACCCACACGGCGGCATTGGACTGCCGAGATACATCGAGATCAACGCGCGCGCACGAGAACTCTGCCATCATTGATATCACCAACTGGGAACACAAAACATTATCATCATTATCAGTACATCGGCAGCCTTGTTCCTGTCATTGCTCAGTATATGCCTTGTCCTTTTTGTTGCAAAATTCTGGTCTACGCAAATCTCAACCAGGTAATTATAAAGGGTGTAAAACACCTCTTAACGAAGCCGAAAGGCACTGGTTCTCCCTGTCATTGCGATATTTTTTATGTTCTAGACCATGCCTGGGAACCTTCTAGTTACAGAGACATTAGGGGTCAAAGTTCCAACTTTTTGACAAGTATTTTTTTAAAATACAAGTTTTTATTTATTACGCCATTCCTACAGTAAGTGCCAGCCGTCTTATAACCCAATGGCTTGGCACTCGTTGCTGGGAAGAGACTAGATGGTATGACAATAATTTGTAACGGAAGTTCGGTAGGACTTTGGTATGGGATGCAACTTGCGTCGACACCCTTGCACTCACCCATTTTCATGGTTGGAGACTGCAGCTGCAACTTTGTTTTTGTATAACATACTACATGAAAAAGTTTTCTGTTGACTGTAAATTGGCACAATAATTAGCGTTGATAAAATTGTTATTATATTGTTTGGTGCTACGGAACCTCTTTGTGCACGTATCGAACTCAAACTTGGCCAGTTTTATTTATATAGATCACGTATTTATTTATTTAACACTTCAAGTACAATTTACAGAGGCGGACTTAATGCCATAGGCATTTTCTACCAGTCAACGGGTGATGCAGAGACAAACAATGGTAGGTGTCCAACTATAAAAAAAAAAATAAGAGACGTATCAATATGAACGTTAATCTCCGAAACCGCCGACTCGAATTTGGCGTTTGAGACCACTGGACCAACAAGACAGTTCTTTGGTGCAGCTGTGGCTATCGTGGTAGTGGGCCCTAGTGCCTGCTTGTGTTCATCAGATCGAACTTTACAAATAAAGCAAGATCAAAAAGAAGAAGCAGTATAGTACACAGACGTTAACGAAGACATCGAAATACTTACAAAATAGAAACCTTGGACGAAGTTCTTGTTAATCAGAAGTTCCTGACTGTCCTTAAATAGGATGGAACCACGTTGGCTGCCCCTTTCGCATATTCCGTAATTCTTCGGAACGGGAACACCAGCTGTAAATTAATGAACATTTATTAAGAACCATTTTTTTATCTGAGTTTCACATACGAGTAGTTTCAATCCACCAAATTTAATATACAGAGTGATTCGTTCAAGTGGCAACAATATTTGGAAACTTGTATCCATTGAGATACCGGGAAACTTTGCTATAAAACTCTAGCTCTTTTATCAAGGGGGTTTGAATAATATGACCTGCGTAACTTCCACTGTTTTAATCGTTTTTCAAAGATGGGCCATATCTACAAGGTGTTGTTTTGCATCTTTGTCAAAATTCAGGAGGTTGTCACACAATACATAAATAATCAATTAAAATTACGACACCTAGTTAATTATTAATAAACACAGATTTTTTTGGTTGTTTATGTTTGTCAGTATTTCGGAATAACCCCCTTAACGTGGTTTAGGGAATAAGAAATTATCGAATAAAGGTTTGAGATTGTTTGTATTTGTGGAAGCGCGGTTATAGGGCGCGAATCAGACGGCCTGCGTGTAAAACACGGGTGTTTCACACTTACCGATTTCCATAAATAAGAAAAATAATAAAAAAAAACTACCCATTTTATAATTGATTCGGGACGAGAATCATTAGCATAGTGACCACCTTTAATTTGACGAGGATGCAAAACAACACCTTGTATAGTAATAGATAGCTAGTATCAAAACAAACTAGTTTTGTATGAGACTCAATGCCCAAAGCGTCATGATTCCGGGATATGAGCTTTCAAAGTCAAAATTCATTCACCGATGGCATCTTTAGTACAACTTTTATTTTATTAGCCACGCATGAAACTTATATTAATCGATAGCTGGTATCAATACCAACTAGTTCTGTGTGAGACATAATCCTCTAACTAAAGCGTCACGTTTCAGAGATATGATCTAGTAAAGATTCTAAATTTGATAGCGTATACCTCGGAAACGTGACGCTTTGGATGATTTTATTTCATAAAAATCTATGTTTTTTTTCTCAATTCTTGTCTTTGTTTGGGACAGCTGATTATTTTTCGCGATTATGACATTGTTTCTATGGAGAAATTTGTTCAGTATTATGAGCGCTCTCTTGAACATGACCAAACATTTTTGATACACGCTGTATACATTTTTGTCACGACTAAAGGGTGATTGAAATCTTAAAGCATTTTTCATTAAAACCTTTTATTTAGTTTCACCTGTCCGCGTTTATCTGTAAACATCAATAATATCTTAACACTGTTTTTACATACTTTTATTTCAATTGCAATGTTTTTCCGTTTGTAAGTATGTGTTAGGCACGAATTTAGGAAGCTAAATTAGAAACACTATCTGCCCCCGTATACACAAACGCTAGGATTCAATTTCGATTCAGAAAGTCGTATGTCTATCTCGCACGCTTTCGTAATGCCTAAACAAGATAGACATACGACTTATCGAATCGAAATCGAATCCGAGTGTTTGTGAATAGGGGGCCAGATGTCTGTTTGAGCTGAAATTTTGCACACACATTCTAATGACAATCAAATCAAATCAATCAAATCAAAATATTTTTATTTCACATAGGCCTACATGGGCACTTGTAAAACGTCGACAAAAAGGTGCTCGGTTCGGGTTGGTCGTTTCCTATGGAGAAGAACCGGCAAGAAACTCCATGGTTACTCTTTTAAAATAATTTGGCTTTACAATTTTTCTATGTTACAGCAGTGGCACTTAAGTATGAGTGGACATCGTAGGCCCGACAATAAGTCGTTGCTTACTACAAAACGTAGAACAAGATAAAAAGTTACCAAGGATCTAGGAATCTATAAGGCCTACAATGTCCATACATTTACAAACAATCGGTAAATAAGAAAAAGAGTCTATACAAAAAAAAAAAAAAAGATATTGCAAAAAGACTAGATGAAACAAGTGACACAAATGTTGTCATCCGTGCTGTAACTATTCTAAACAAAACGGTGTAATGATTAAGAAACTATTGTAAAACATCTGATTAAAAATAATGGAAAAAAGTAAATAAAAAAATAAAAAAGTAAATAAAAAAAAAAACAAAATAAAAATAAGATTGAGAATAGTTAGAGACATCCACACATTTGTGCCGTTTTATGAGCTACCAGGGAAGCCGCATGTGCGTAGGGGCTCAGGCCAAACTTCTCTATCTTCAACGTAGTCCTTAATTTTGTAATATGCTTTTTTAATTAGGACACGTTTGATATAATTTTTAAACTTTCCATCGGTCAGTTCTGTAACTGACTTCGGCAACTTATTATAAAAGCGTATACTGTTTATAAGAAATGACTTGCTAGTTTTTGTTAATCTAAATTTTGGTATTACAATTTCGTGTTTACTGCGCGTGTTTATATTATGGAAGTCGCTTCTAATTTTGAAAAGTCCTCGGTTTTTGCGGACATATAAAATACATTCTAAAATATAGAGTGAAGGCAGAGTCAGTATATCGATTTCTTTAAATTTTTCTCTGAGGGACTCGTGAGGACCCATTTTATAGATGGCGCGGACTGCCCTCTTTTGCAGTATGAAAATTGATTCAACGTCTGCTGCCG
This sequence comes from Cerastis leucographa, assembly GCA_963082945.1. Lineage (NCBI taxonomy): Eukaryota > Metazoa > Arthropoda > Insecta > Lepidoptera > Noctuidae > Cerastis > Cerastis leucographa. Next base: position 12,634,151 of record OY720365.1, on the reverse strand, counting down.
ATCCCCACAGCAGAATGCCATAGGACATAATACTATGGAAATAAGCGTAGTATACTAACCTAGCTGTGGCTACATCGGTTAACTGCCTTATTTTCCTAACTGCATAGGCAGCTGAGCTTAACCTTCCCGAAAGAGCTCTAATGTGCGCGCCCCACTGCAGTTTTGAATCGATAGTAATCCCCAAGAATACAGTTTCCGCTATGACATCAAGTTTTTTGCCGTCAAGATTTAAATTTAGGTCACGTTGTGGTACATTTGGTAAAGAAAACTTAAGACATTTTGTTTTATTCGTATTCAGTAAAAGATTGTTGGCTGCGAACCATTTTGAGAGAATAGTTAAGCTTTCGTTGACATGTAAGACGTCCGTATCTTTTCTATGAATTTCAAAAATTAGCGAGGTGTCATCAGCAAATAGAATTATATCCGAAAATTTGGCCATCATATAAGGGAGGTCATTAATATAAACAAGAAACAGGAAAGGACCGAGAATTGAACCTTGGGGCACGCCCATCTTGACTATAGACCCGCAGGACGTCGCCCCATTTACATTTACTTTTTGTTGCCTGTTTGATAAATAAGAAAGAACAAGATCAGCAGCTTGTCCACGAATTCCGTAAGCCAAAGCCGTCAACCAAGCATTCTGTACATGAAACTAAGTAACTTTACAAAAAAAAAAATTGCTGGGAAACGACTTTTTTTTGGGGGTGTAAAATCATGTTTTGTGATAGAACTCAATGTAACGCACTCAAAACATTGTGCTGATGGACGGATTGAATAGTACGGGGGTCGTGGAGGTGTTTAAAGTAAAAATCTTACATTAAAAACTTGTATTTAAAAAATACTTGTCAAAAAGTTGGAACTTTGACCCCTAATATCTCCGTAACTAGAAGGTTCCCAGGTATGGTGTAGAACAAAAAAATGATCGCAAGGACAGGGAAAACCAGTGCCTTTCGGCTTCGTTAAGAGGTGTTTTACACCCTTTATATAATGGGTAAACATGAATTTTGTCATGATCTCATCCTGCAGCCAGGATTATGAAAAAAGTTTTGAAATAATGATGGTTGTGTGGTCAGTAAAATAAATGAATAGAAACAGCAAAAAAAAGAATACGCGACAAGTTTTTATGAAAATTATTGTTTCGTTTTCATTTCCTCCAAGGTTTATTTTCTTCTTTTTCAGTGTATTTTTATAAATGCTTGCTTTTAAAAATGTTTTTAACTAATAATTTTTAGAATGAGTTCCCACTGCTGGGACACGGACCTTTTCTCTATAAGAGGGAGTAGGCTGTATCTATATCCACCACGCGGGCCCAGTGCGGGTTGGTAGATATCATATGTCTTCGAATTTTTAGTTCTAGGACATGCTGGTTTTCTCACGATGCAGATGTTTTCCTTCACCCGTTTTGAGAGCAGTGGGGATGAAATAAATTACACAAAGTAATGCGCCTGACTGGGTTCGAACCCACGCCCACGGCTTACTGCTCGTAAGGCGAGGCAGGCACCACTGGGCCACCACTACTAGTCAAAAGAAGGCTTAAAATCTGTTTTGCATCTACATATAGGGTAATGGCTTTTTAACCAACTTTATATAAAGAGGAAGTTATGTATTTACGTTTATAGATGAAGAGCTTGTACGGATTCGCTCGCCGCAAGCCCAACTTGAATGTACTCTTGACATCTTCGAAAGGCAATCCGGAAATGATGTCATCGATCCATGGTAGGTAGTCGTGCATGTTCAGGAATCTTGTTGGAGCACCACATCCGGGGCCGCGGACAGCGAAACCCAGCTAAATATAAAATATCAAAGATTATTTGAAAAAAAATATATACAGGGTGGCGCTAAATTGTCGTATGGTCAGCGCTACCCTGTATTTTTTTTTAAATTGAAAACACAGGTAATACTAGTTCATAGGAATATTTTCTAAGCCATTAAATAAAAAAATGACAACAAAAATTATTATTTGGTTACACATACAAAAACTAAACAGCCGACTCATACAAACTTCAAAACCTTCTGGACCTTAATATATGAGAGGTAATGTTGTCGCCACTACCTACAATGATGGTTCCATGGAGAAAATTGTTCAGATTAAAGTCCCCACAGTTCTGGTAGACTGTCTATTAAGTGGCTAGGGTCTATAAAGTGGCTAGCTAAAGTCTATCTACGGAGCGCAATATAAAATAATAGCTGTCCCAGGCAACTTCGACTGCGACACATAAGCCAAGCGGGGATTTCCCCCGTTTTTTCAACATTTTTGATGAATGCTCCGCACCTATTGGTGGTAGCGTGATGTTATAATATAGCCTATAGCCTTTCTCGATAAATGGACTATACAACACTAAAAGATTTTTTTATTCGAACCAGTAGCTTCCGAGATTAGCGTGTTATAATATTATTACCAACTGTCCCGCGCAACTTCGTCTACGTCACATTTTCCCGTTTTCGCAACATTTTTCATTGCTGCTCTGCTCCTATTGGTCGTAGCGTAATGATATGTAGCCTATAGCCTTCCTCGGTAAATGAGCTATCTAACAATGAAATATTTTTTCAAATCGAATCAGTAGTTCCTGAGATTAGCGCGTTCAAGCAAACAAAAAAACTCTTCAGCTTTATAGAATTAAATAATATACACAAGGTGTTATTTTGTATCCTCATCAAAATTCAGGAGGTTGTCACAAAAGACATAAATAATCAATTTAAACTACGGTACCTAGATAATTATTAATAAATGCTGATTTTTTCCATTGTTTAATTTTATCAGAATGAGGTGTCATTCATTTAACGTGGTTTAGGGAATAAGAAATGATCAAATAAACGTTTGAGATTGTTTTTACGTATGAAAGCGCGGTTATAGGGCGAGGATCAGACGGGCCGCGTTTAAAACAGGGATGGTACACACTTACCGACTTTCGTGACTAAGAAAAAAAATAAAAACTACCAACCCATTTTATTAATAATTCGGGTCGAGAATCACTAGCATAGTTACCTCCTTGAATTTGACGAGGATGCAAAACAACACATTGTATAGTATAGATAATATAAAAGTATAGATTAGCCTTAGCTCAGTCCAACCATCAGTCTTCATACGAGATGAACAACTCACCAGTTTCCAGAAACCCCACGATTGTCTAGTGATGAGTGCTGTACCGGAGTCCCAAACGCAGGGTGTTTTGGCAAACTCAGCTACTGCGCAGAGCGGGTTTACTGGGTTCATTTTGGACTGTGACAACTGAAAAATTATATCATCAGAAATGTGATACACAGACCGGTTTGCATATCATCTGCTTAGCCTTTTCCCAAACTTTATTGGGGTCGGCTTCCAGTGTAACCGGATGCAGCTTAGTAACAGTATTTTAAGTGAAAAAAAAAAATTAAGCGAGATGGTAGAAAAAAAACTTTTTACAAAAAAATATAACCGACTTTCAAAAACAAAAAAGTAGAAAATAATTTTACTTTCGGCAATCGGTGACTTGTTTGTTTCATTTACTTGTTTGCCACCGACTTCCGAAAGTAAAATTATTTTCCACATTTTTGTTTTTGAAAGTCGGTTATATTTTTTGTAAAAAGTTTTTATTTTACCCTTTTCAGTTGTGGTATCTCACTTAAATTCTTGTCAAGTATCATTTTTACACTGTAACTACACACCAGCACATCGTCCATACATACGACAAAGGACAAAATGCATAATAAAGAGGATGACTCAAAAAGTACTAAGCAAAGATAATAAAATTCATATGGGCCCACCGGGCCAGCTTTCTCTACCAAATGAATGAAGAATTATGTAAATCGGTCCAGTTATCACGGAGAAATAGGTGTAATGATACGTGATAAATTAACATATAAAATAAAATAAAATGTTAATAAAATGAAAACTACAGGGCCAACCTATATAAAAAAATATGGGACCAAATAGCAACTATTCCGCATCAAACTAAACAAGAATTACGTAAATTGGATCATAAATCTCAGCGTATTACTTGTACCTACACCTACCTGGAAAGTGCATACCGTTACAATTCCAACAAGCCCAAACACAGCTAAGATCCATCGTCTTATTATTGAGTTCCGGTGCCTGTCTCTGGGATTCACCATCAGATCTGATAGTAGAATGGTTCTAATTGAACGCAAGCTTCACACTTGTTGTAGAAAATACCAAAATCGCTGTACGTTTTCCTATAAAATTTGAAGAGTTCCCTCGATTTCGCTAAGATTCCATCATCCGATCCCGACTTGGTGACTATGGGACTACTTCAGAAGTATCTCCTTTCGAACAAAAAAAGTATTTTGAAAATCGGTTCACAATTTGCGGAGTAATCGAGTAACAAACACACAAAAAAAATATACCGTCGAATTGATAACCTCCTCCTTTTAGAAGTCAGTTAAAAAGTCCGACATGACGGCAAGTTTTGTGAACAATATTTGTGTAAAGATGGATAAGAAAAGAAAAACACAATCAAGTCATCCAGCACGCGTAGCATGACCATTGCAGAAACCAGTTTTGTCTACGGAAGAATCAACATAAAGACAGATAGACAGTGAAAATGTGTAATTTTGTCGATTCGAGAAACTCAAATGTGGAAATTCTCCAGCGATTCCAAAACAAAGCTCTAAGAACAATATCAAATGCTCCTTGGTTTATGAAGACCTCACAATTACACGAGCATCTACAAATCAGAACCATAAAAGAGGAAGTAGAACACCGAATAAAGACATACAAATACCGAATAAAGTCACATACCAACACCTTAGCCATAGCCTTGAATGATCCAATAAATACGAATAAGCTCAAACGCCACCACTTAAGGGACTTCATAGAATGAAGCAAACCAGAAAATTTTGAGAAGCAGATTTTTCACTGAAATTATGGACCTCCGCAGTCAATAACCGCACAAAAAATCTGCTAAAGGTTTACTACCGATCGCAAGATGAACAATAAAAAAAAAAAAAATGTCGATTCTTCCGTAAACAAAACTCATTTCTACAGTGCTTTGCGTGCTGCGCCAGAACCAACTCAATTAGGCTAAAGAACGTTGGCGATAAATAATAGCAGTGATAACCTAGTCGTGTGTCTGTCGGAGAGCCAAGTAATAGATCTCGAGTTCGAACCCAAGACACGCACCTCTGACTTTTCGGATTCATATGTATTTTTATCACTTGCTTCGTTGAATGAAAACATAGTTAGGAAACCAGCATGCCGGAGAGATATTTCTCGACTGTATGTATTAAGCCAAGTCAGGGGCATATGTGCGGCATAAAAACTCTGACACCAGGTACGGCACTACTAACCACACGATAAAGTTCACACTGCACTGGTTTTTTGTCAAATTCTTATGCTATCGCGACTATAAAACTCTGGAACGCGTCATTGTCATGCGTGTTTGCGCCCGCGTGCGGGCCAGGCGGCCATGCTTGTTACGGGCCGCCCGCAGAGCAGATTTCTTTCGCCTCGCCGCCGGCGCGCGTGTGGCGCGCATGACAATAAAAACATGTATGATACGATAGGTTGTGGGCAGCACGCATGTGGGCCTCGCTTGCACGCGGGCGCAAACACGCATGACAATGAAAAGGCCCTAAAAAAGCCGAAATTAAATACACTTTTAAAAAGAAAGTTCGCACCCACTATTTAAGTCAGACTAAATAGCTCTTAATTTAAAGTCTAGTCATAGTAAGTATCATTAGGTTTCTCGTTTTTAGGGTTCCGTACCCAAAGGGTCAAACGGGACCCTATTACTGAGACTTCGATGTCCGTCCGTCCGTCTGTCACCAGGCTGTATCTCATGAACCGTGATACGTAGCCAGTTGAAATTTCTACAGATGATGTATTTCTGTTGATGCTATAACAAAAAAAACTAAAAACATAAAAAAAAAATATTCAAGGGGGCTCCCATACAAAAAAGTGATTTGTTTGCTCGTTTTTATAAATAATGGTACGGAACTCTTCGTGCGCGAGTCCGACTCGCACTTGGCCGGTTTTTTTTATTTTGTTATTTGTTCTAATATATATTATTATATTTATTTGTATAATGTGTATTAGTGTCTATGTATGTGTATGTATCTTCGAAAACTAGTAGTTATTTGTGAAGATTTTTTTGTATCCTATCACAATGTTGTCATATTTTACCCAAACGTTGACTGGTAGAGAATGCCTCGTGGTATTAAGTCCGCCTCGTTACCACTATTCTACATGAAGTTTAAATAAATAAAGAAGATAAAAATAAAAAACTCACCTGGGCTTTGTAGTAAAATTCGTCGCAATCTTGGTTATCCACGTATTTCATATGTATAATCTCTTTTTCCACTGTGCCATACGCTGTAATAGACTTAGAATTAGCACCAATAGTAATGATAGCCTCCCAATAAAATTTCGCTACCAAGTAAGTAGGACATTTATGGTGCACAAGTCATCATCATCTGCCTAGCCTTTTCAAAAACTATTTTGGGGTCGGCTTCCAGTCTAACCGGACGCAGCTGAGTACCAGTAATTAACATGAAGCGACTGCCTATCTGAGCTCCACAACCCAGTAACTGGGTAATACGACAGCCCTTGGTAAGACTGGATGTCAGACTTTTGGCTTCTGACTACTCGTAACGACTGTCAAAGATCTACAAATACGGCTTAACGTGCTTTCTGAGACACGGAGGAAACTCTGTATGTAATTATGGTCACCGATCCACGGACCAACCTCGGCAAGCACAGCGTGACCTTAAAGATCGACCCGGGTGTTATTATTTAAAATCAAAATCAAAAGTCATTTATTCAAACTAGGCTGATAATCAGCACTTTTTGAACGTCAAAATCACAAGAGACAGTCCCCCAAAACGCTCGCCACTTCCTAGTGTTTTAGCTGGGAAGAAGAAGTGGCGGAACAAACTCCCCAGCAACACATCTGTCTGTTAGGTTAGAAGAACCAGATTCTATACAATAGTGTTCAAGTTTATATAAACAAGGAATCCATTACATCAAATTAATGTCACATGTCAGCACACACCAATAATAAAATAAAATATTAAAAAATATACTCAAGAATAAATAAAGCCTCCAGACATAAAGGTCGCGCCCGCTTACACGTGCATACAGACGAATAAAATAAAAATAAAGTAAATAAATTTTATTAAAAAAAAAAAACTGTGCGTGAGGTTATAAATAATATATCACTAAGCTAATTTAGAGAAAGAAAGAACATAAGCATTGTCGTGAGTTCACACCCAGCGACCAACTATTCTTATCGTTTAAGTAATCGGTAATGGAATAGTAGGCCTTTGAACAAAGGTTAGATTTCACTTTAGTTTTAAACACATTAAATGGCAAGTCTAAAAAGGAAGATGGTAGCTTGTTGTAAAATGTTATACCAAGCCCTACGAATGAATTATGAACCATATGAAGCCGGTGAAAGGGAGCACGTAGTTTATGCTTATTTCGAGTGTTAATGTTGTGAATATCACTGTTTTTACAGTACAAATTAATATTTTGTCTAATATATAAAACTAGCGACCCGCCCCGGCTTCGCAAACCCGTGCAATGCTGATACTAAATACACTACAGAAAAACTGTGAACGTTGTATATAAAAACATAGCGGCCCGCTCTGGCGCACGGGTATAAAATATATAGTTATTATACATATAAACCTTCCTCTTCAATCACTTTATCTATTAAAATACAAAACCGCATCAAAATCCGTTGCGTAGTTTTAAAGATTTAAGCATACATAGGGATAGGGACAGAGAAAGCGACTTTGTTTTATATACTACTATATGTAGTGATGTTAGCTAAAATGAATACGAGCCACGAGCCACGACACGAGCTCCTCTATAGTGCACAAGTGTGTGTTCTAATACATATCAGTTCCTTTACTGAGTCCGATGTGGGGAGATCAGGTGCAGGTCCAATGTGTTAACGTGATTTCCAAAGCACAGGGGTATCACACCACCAAACTCCAGGTAACTAATGAAAATAACTAAAAAACCCAATAATTCTTGGCCTACCCGGGATTCGATCCGAGGACTCCACGCCTAGGTCGCACGAGACCAAAGGCACTTTTCAGATACTAATATAAACTGTCGTTAGAGCTAATGGAGACGACACCCACACATGAGTTTTTTTTTGCCTTTTTTTTCAACAATTCAAAAGTTCCTGTAACTGGCCTAATTGATTTTTTTTTAATTTTAATGCTTGGATTAATACTGGTAGAGAATGCCTTGTGGCATTAAGTCCGCCTATGTAACAATAATGTACATAATCCATACTAATAATGTCACTCTGTTTGTTTGTTCGTTTGTTTGTTTGTTTGTTACCTTTTCACGACGAAACGGCTGATCGGATCTTAATGAAATTTGGCAAGAAGATAGATTTCAACCTGGGGAAGGACATAGGCTATATATCATCACGCTACGACCAATAGAAGCGGAGCAGAAATGAAAAATGTTTTGAAAACGGGGAAAATTTGACGCAGACGAAGTTGCGCGGGACAGCTAGTTGTTTTATAAATAAATAAAAATACTTACTGTCACCCATTTTTACAGCATACATCTTTTGAAACATTCCGACACCTTGGACAGGCATGCAGATGGGTAGAACCGGAGCTGCATTCACAACATAATTATAATTATTATAAAGAGCAACAATGCTTTAAAATAATTCGTTCTTATTTGTACCTTGCTACTTAGGTAAGCACGACGACCGACCAATCAAGCTAGCAAACCAAATTAAGCTGATCTTTTAGTGTACAGAAATCTCATTCAAAGTGAGGTCAGGTTTTACTAGATTTGAATAGCTTGATGTGTTGCCTGTGTGTACCTGCTTCCGTGTTTTATGGTTCCAGTGGCGTAGCTTGTAGTTTTCGCCCGAGGGTTTTCAACTGGAGGTTAAGTGTAATTAAAAATGCTTAGTATTATGAGTTTTTGCTACCGTTGAGCAATAACTCATAATACTAAGCATTTTTAATTTATTAACATTTTTTTTAATGTTTTTTTTTTGTTACCTAAATCTTTTACATAATTTTTATTGTATGTTGTGTTCGATTGGCAAAGGTATGTCAAATTTTCCTTTGACCATTCATACTAATGATATTTAATTTACTTACTTTTTCGGCTTAAGCCGAATGCCAAGCCTCATTAATATATAGGGTGACTGGTAATTAGTGACTGATACTTAAACACGTGATTGTACACATGATAACAAACCCAAAGAAACATTTTTTTTTACACTTATTAACCTTTATCACAATAACACAACAGTCGTATGAAATTCGCGATTGCGTGCCGCGCTGGTGTTCTCTGTCTTCACACTGTGGCACGGTGCGATAGTAATGAGACAGGACGGCGCGCGGCGTCACGCGGCTAGCAGCCATAGATCAAATATGCGCGTGCACGAATTTCATACTGCTGTTGTATTATTGTGATAAAACTGAAAGTGTTTAAAAACAAGTTTCTTTGGAAAGCTGTTTGTTATCATGACTACAATCATGTCCAGTACCAGTCACTTTATTGGCATGTTTTTTTTTTGGCTAATTGGAGATGTTGGTACACACGGCAACACATCAAGCTTTATCAAGCATTTCCAATATAACTTGGCCTCGCTTTTTATAGATTTAGGCGTACAATGAGAGATCCACATATTTAATTTGGTTTTGTATAGCTTGATTGGTACATGTGATTAAATAAATACTTGTTAGAAAAGTTTATCTGATATACTATAAATTGTTGTAAACTATTTACAATAAAATATCACACCTTTCCATTCGGACATCTGAGAATCGCCCCATGCAATGAGGTCCAGTAACGCAATGGTGGCAAAAGTTTTTCTCTCTTGGTACTCCGGATGTAGAATATAATCTTTAACATCTAACACGAACTTATTTGTGCTGCTGCCCCAAACTATTAACTTAGTGTTGTTTCTGGAAATAAAATAAAACATATGGAAATGCTTGTTGACAAGCGATATCTTCCCTGGCGGCATATAGCGGAGGTTTGTTCCGATTCTACTTTTCCAGCTAAACTAAAGAAATAAAAATATTCGGAACTGTTAAAGATTGCCTTTTCAGAGACTATCTCAAGTAACTTTTCACGTACCTTATGAACGATAAATCTTATAATAATAATCGATACAAATAAATAAAATTGAAGTGTCTGTTTGTAATATTAAAATAACCGCTTTTTACTACATGCATATGAATGTATATTCGGTACATAAACCAAAATAACATACATCGAAGTCACGGGCACAGCTAGTGATGAATAAATGAGAGGAAGCATTATTAAACCTAGCAAATTATTGCTTTATCTATTGGAATATTGGTAACACGTAGGCTAGTACGGAGGTGACACATCATAGCATGAGAATGACTTACATGACTTGATCTGGGGTTATCTTGGCAATGTCTTCAGCCGCGGCTATGGCGAACCCGGGGTGAACAAGTACCGCCCCCGTAACAGCGTAGCGTGTCTTTCCTGCTGCGTCTACAAAACAGAGAAAAGATGGACTCAGGAGACCATATTTCTACATATTTAAGATTCAGAAGCAGCATTTTCACTTTGCAACCAGTACCAGATAGAATATTATTTACAGATAAAAATATTACACAATTTGCAAGTCATCATCTGCCTAGCCTTTTCCCAAACTATCTTGGGGTCTTCCAGTCTAACCAGATACAGCTGAGTACCAGTATTTTACATGAAGCGACTGCCTATCTGACCTCCACAACCCAGTAACTGGGTAATACGATACCCCTTGGTAATAGATTGGATGTCAGACTTTTGGCTTCTGACTACTCGTAACGAATGACAAAGATCTACAAATTCCAGCCGGGACCAACGGCTTAACGTGCTTTCCGAGGCACGGAGAAAACTCGGCATGTAATTATGGTCACCCATCCACGGACCAACTTCGGCAAGCACGTGTTAACCTTAAAGATCGACCAGTGTGGCTGTTATTATTTAGCCACGAGCTCCTCACATCTCACATAATTTACAAGTATTTATTAAAAATAGAACTTAAACAATAATAACATCCAACCGTCAAATTCTCGGCTCAACGACTATCGGATCAGATGCGGGTCATTCAACACAATCTCATGTTGGAGGCCGCACTTGATAGGCTGTGGTCAGAGGTACTAAGCAATCATATCGTCTTGACTGGGTTACAAACCGCAGTGCAAACACCAACTACTGACTTAACCCCACCTCGGTGCAATCATGTTGAAGAGGAAGATGATAGGCTTGCCACGATGTAAGGAACCAATGCAACGATCGACTGAAGAGAATGAGTATCGATCACTCGTACCCCGATAACCACGGTTGCCCATGCATAAAAAGCAGAAAGCTGGTGTTTGCCTTGGACTCACTGCTTAAAATGTATTTAAGAGCAGCGAGGATCTCTTTAATACACACGATTCTGTATTTTGCTGCTGTTGCGGCATGTCGTTAAGCAAACGTCAAGTTTCTAATTTGTAACGGAACTATTCTTTCAAAACCAGCTGTATCAGTTTGGCAGTGTCGAATATAGCTCGTATCAACGGGGCTAGATCCTAACTATACTGCTTCAAGAAGGGCGGATACACGAACACGTTTGATGTGCTTTGTAAGGCGGGCCATTTTCAGGGACTGAAATAGTTGGATTTGAATCGTTCGTTCGAGAGAGAATACTTATCTCGTGTCAAAGACCGCATTGACTCCCTGAAGCAGAAAATTTGTGCATGGGCCGGCCGTATTCGGCGGTATAAGCTGCGGGTTCTCGCAGAATCGAGTTTTCCAGAGGAATGAGAGGTTAGTATATGAACTTGGGAGCAACCCGAGCAAAATGTTGCCGACAAAGGTGTATGTCTACGGTCCATATTACATCCATTTTGAAAGCGAAAATTAATAAATGCACCGAAAGTAACTCCATTGTCTGTGTCTGGTGTCTGGGGTCTGGTAATACTAAAGAGGTACTTCTCATACACATGGCCATTAGCCAACAGGTTCGTCGATCCCATTGATCAATGATAGATTATAATGAAGGCCTTGGCGGACTCGGTGCCACATACATGGTTTTTTTTTCAGCGGATATAAGGTTAGGTAATGTCGGTTTTAATGTACTCTTTCGGCTTAATTAAATGGACTCAGACTGAACCCGACGCCCTGGATAGGAAAGTCTGGACACTGACCGGAAACTGGATGCATCACCTAAGATCATCGGTGATGACTTGATGAGACTGTACATCCCGTGGAAGTCTGGGGGTCGAGAGGCTTTGTTAATGTGAAGACTCTTCTCAACCGCGAGGTGCGCTGTCTCAATATATTATCTCGTCTTTGCGCACGAGGTTTTCAAATGTCGACATGTGGAATGTCAGTTCAGCTATCATTGTGCGGATTTTCATAACGGCCAATAGCTTGATGGCCAAGAGCCTCGACGAACATATTTCAAGGCATTCGCTAGGCGGTTGGCTCAAGGACCTGATTCAAGACTGTACTCCTCGGCTAGCATTGTGAGGAGGCTCCTGTCTCTGGAGCCCTAACTATGGGTAGCTTGGAACCTGCTCCCGACATCGGTGGAAAATGTTTTTGTATCCGCTAAAGAATTATGGGACCAAAAGTTCAATGTCATTGCTGACAACGTGAATTATGGCCAGATGGCTGGCAGCATACATACTGTACCTTCACCTGCCTACAAATATAAAACATTTAGGTAACATATGACTCAAATCCCAATTACACCCTTATCCTATATACTAACAGAAGCCGTGTTGCACCATGCCCAGCCAGGGGAACCGTCCTATGTCCGCCACTGAGCCTTCGGTCATATCCTGATTAGAGTCAGGCGAGCAGCGCAGGTGCTCCCACATCAAGCATCCGATGTCATGTGCTAAAAATAAAAACACACAACAAAACATCAGGCCTGTAATGCCAGAAGGGTAAGCTAATAGTACACCCTAAATTCGCCAGTTATGTTTTTTAAATCTCATGTAACAAGGTGCGCGAGCCTATTGCCATCAACTTGGCACAAAGCGAGAGAAAACACAATAACACTTTGCTTGTCCCGGTAATCGAACCCAGAACCAACGAAGCAGTACTGATAATATTCTTAAAAGTAAAACAATAATAAAAACTTTGTGCGAGTGTATTTTTTGGAAGTCGGAGAGAGAGAGTCAGAGTCGGTTATTTTTGTTTTGGCCTTTTTAGTTGTGGTTTGATGGTAGCACTTTGATTGTATTGTGACAAATGACCACATCCTTCTGATACATGGTGCGTACAATGGGATCGTTAACCCAATACCCGCATTTAAACAAAAAAATAACTTACCATGAATTGCCAGCACCAATAATGCTAGAATTTTTCTTAAATCCACCATGGTGAATTCTTTTAATTTGTGTTTTTATCCTTTTAGTACAATTCGCTTTCTTTTTTCTTCTAAGGAGTCGTTCAGACACTTGACTCTTAAATGGGATGTGCTGAGGAACGCCCCGCCTAGATATTGAATGACAATGTTTACGTTGCCGTTATGTTTACGGAAATACAGTTTCTATCCGAACCGATTTGTTTATTGCTTAATTCCTGTTTGCTTTAAGACCATCCATGCTACAATCGACGTTGTGCGGTAGAACGGGGACGATTGTGCGTGGAGTTCCTCCGCGCGGAAGAAGTGAAACTTCGTAATACTACACGCATGCGCTCGAGTGCCACGCATTCACGCTCGTTATTGTTGTACACTTATACATAAGTTTATTGAGGTTATTCTACTCATGGAAATTGAGCGAAGGCTGGTCACACCGAGAGTCGAATGCATGACTGTTTGCACGCCACATTGCGTACCTAGTAGAACTACGTAGTCACAAATCTTGTAATAGCGCCATCTCTTAGTGAGTATTAGAAAATATTCACTCTCCATGAAAACGTTAAACTTGTTGGAAGTAGCATAAGAAGTTTCACTTCAAAAAAAAACTTCTTGTGTGAAGGTCATCTTCAATGTTGTTGGGCGAAATTTGAGTCTGTGTTGTAACCTCAACACCTCGCCACTTCCACCGCGTCGTCGGTGACAGTGCAAAGTTCACTTCGGGTGCATGTTTTTGGTCTAATGGCAATTGTCTCGCCCCTATTCATCAAACATAACTGGTGATATGGGGGTCTACTATTATTTATACCTTTGCCTAACCTATCGAGGATTATAAGCGTGATACGATGTTATGTTTTCAAGGTCCTGAATGAAATGTCTTTCACTATTCTATCTCGAGTACTTTTGCTACAAAAACCTCATCAAGAAGATGGTATACCTTGATTCAACAACAAAGCCACAGCAGGGTCTTCTCAGAGAGAATAAGGTCGAGTAAAGGTCTCTTATTTTTCTGGACTTATTGTCACCTATGGAAGTATGAGGAACAGTCTGAGCTCCTCGACCTCCAGTGAAAGGGGTAGATTATTCCACCAGACACGTATTGCGACGGTTTTTGTCTGGTATGTGTGTACATCTTAAACTCCAGAATCACTCTGCTTGAGTGCGTAGTTCGTAGAAATTATTAGAGAGTTGCAGAGAGAAGTTGCGTGGCAACAGAACTACAAAATCCTACCGCATCACTAGCTGGCTCGAGCTATGCAGCTATGTTTTTAACAGTGTCTCTGCTCTCCGGGATTAAATAATTTAACTAGACTGCCTCGTTAGTCCCATGGTCGCAAACGCCACAGAGCGTCGAAAGACTACAGAGCGTCAGAAGCAGGCATGTGATGGAACCGAATCCGGAAACGGAATTTTTAAATTAAGTTTGTCGGAATCCGAACTTTCGGAATCCGAATCGAACCTCCGTAACATCTTTAGACTGCGGAGCACCTACGCATCGAACCTAGGCGATTTCCATGCCAGGCAAACTGGTATAGCGTTTTACTATCAGTATTTTTTGTCTATCAGTCACGTAGTCTATTCGCCCCCTATTACATGTGACTTAAACATAACTGGCAAAATGTAGGTGTACTATTAGGTACATCTCTACCTAACCCTCTGGGGATAACAGGAGTGATGTTGTGATTAATATCTTTAAGTTAATTTAACACGCTTTTATTGTGACGTGTTTCAATTACCCTCGGTCTACTCTTCCTAAGACAATTGTAGCCAAGTTTCAGTTTACTTTACCAAGCGGTTGATAGTCCGATTGTATCGAAAAAGAAAGAATAATATTGTGAAACGACATCAAGTCGTGGGAACTTTCAATGGATTAGATTGTCAAGTCTATTTCAGTATTGACAACACAGTACGCGCCAAGAGGCTCATCAGCAACGATGTACTAGTAATTTTACAAACGCGCATTGTAAAATTAACGAAAATACGATCGATTTCAAAATGAAAAATACTGGTTTCGCCAATATTTGTTACTTCAAAATTATCATCGGTGATATTTCTTCTTAACGTGTCTATCATAATCCTAATTATTATATTAATTATTATATCAAACTCGTGACTCACTTCCGACACGAAAGTGAGTCACAAGTTTGGCGCCATCAGAAATGTCCATCAATTGCAGTAATGAACATACAACAGACCGCGTATTTACAAAGGCTATACCATTAGAGTGAAAGTGCGAACTGAACTGGCTTAGCTTTTGTTTGACAAAAACTTGCCAAAACCGTAATCCATTCTAGTACAGAAACTGACCGAAATCGCGTAGACTTTGTTAGACAAATTCCTTCTAACATTGCAGCAACAAATGCTATTCAATTTGATACCGATAATTACCGATCATTAGCTTCAATTATAGGTGGATAATTACATGGAAATTGTTATTATTTTGGTAAAAATTTAGAATTCTTTGGCAAGCGGAGGGGTGTGTGTACCCCTTCTCCCCTGGCACCACTCCCATTAAAAGGTAATGCACCGTTCTTGAGAAAAACCAATAATTGTAACCTAACCTCAAAACATTTTATTTTCGCTTATAAAGTATAGTCGACGTAGCCCCGCTACGCGGGGCTCCTGTTTCTGGCTGCAGGGTTTACAGTAACCTAACACGAAGGGGAAAGCGGGGTCTTAGTTCGCTCGCTCCGCTCGCTCACTAGACCCCGCCATCCCCTTCGAACCTAACCTGTCCGAGTCGGGGTGCCCCAAGTCCAGAGCTCGCTTCGCTCGCTCTTGCATCCAAATTCTCCTGGATATGTATTATACAGTACTAGGTTTTGTCCGTGCATTTTCTTTGAAAATGTCCAGGCAAAAAGCTAATCCATTTGAGTCAATTTTCTTACTGAGATAGATTAGGTTTTGGCGAGTAATATGCATAAACAAAAGCTCATCTATTAGAGTCTGGCTCGTGACTCAAATAGTATAGCCTTTGTAAATTCGCCAACAGACCCCATCGTTTGTAGAACAGTAAGATACTAACCGTTACATGGACTGTGTGAAGGATAATAATAGCAAAAAAGAAGGTGTTTGACCTAATGACGAGTAATAGAGAAGTATGGAAGAAGAAGACATGCTGCGCTGACCCCAAATAAATTAAGATAAGCGCAGGACCATGGTGATGAAACAGAATTGACATAACTTTTATGGTAACTCGAGTCAATGTCAGTTTAAATTCCAATTTCCCTAGAATCTCAGGAAACACAAAATGCAACGTCCAATTGTAAGCAAAAATCTGTCCGTTTCAGGAATCAAAACCAGGTTTCCAGATAAAACTCCATTTCAAAAACATCAAAAGTAACTCGCGATCCAAATTAGTTTCGATCCGTATCGGAGCCGGATTCGATAACTGCATTAGAATCCGGGCCGGCTAGGCTGGACCGAACGCAATGGCAGGAAGCATAACGTAACTAAGTTAGAAGCTCGGACTGAAACTATGTCGTTGTGGGGATGCGAAACGAAATCCGGCAGCCTCGTCAAATTTTAGATGCACTACGATATGTTTAATAGGTAGATGCATAGATGAGCGAGGTGGATGCCCCTCTAGTTGAAAGAGAAAATAAACAAGTCAGTGATTCAACCTGTCGTACTGTTTGGATCGGAATGCTGGGCAGTGAAGAAGATGGGCGAAAAAATATTGCATGTAGCAGAGATGAGAATGTTGAGAAGAATTTTTGGAGTAACTAAAATGGATAAAGTTAGAAATGACCATTTAAGAGGAAGTGTGAAAGTAGCGCCTGTTACAGAAAAGATGAAAGTGATTTGTCAGTCTTGGTAGGAACATGTGATGAGGAAGGATGTAACACATGTGACTAAAAGAGCGATGAATATAAATGTCGATTGATGGAGAGGGAGAAGAAGACCAAGGAAAAACGGATGGGTTGTGTGAGGAATGATATTTTAGGGAGGTATGAGGAACAGGGTGTAAAGTTTTCCATACCCTATAGAAAAGGGAGGATCCTCCGTCGGGTTTCTCTATATAGTCTTAAGTCGATGTAAACTTTGCTTGCGAGATTCAGACCATATTTGTTTTTCAGTTTTTTCATAGATGGCGCTGTAGTACTTTTTGTTATAAGTTGCTTTTTGTAGGTCGCTACAATATTAAGGAAAAGGAGTAAATGATACGTGAAGATTGACAGGAGAGAACGAAAGAAAACAACGTGTTGAGCCAACCCTAAATAAAATCGGACAGGGGCAGGAAAATGATCTTGATAGAATAAGAGAGATGAAACATGTAGGTGGACCATTTTAATTACAGTAAAAATAAAATGTGCATTGGTGATGAAAAACTAAATATTGAATTAATTTTAAATTTACTATTGCACACTTAATTGAAATTATTAATGCATAAATATTTATTATTAACATTTTAAATCACCATCAAAAATTACGAAAAAGTCCCTCCGAAAAACCTCCATGTCGTGTACAAAGACGATTTAGTATGATACAGAAGAAAAATTGAATTGAATATATTCTCAAATAAATTAACTCATTGATATTTATTTCACGATTACACATGAAATAAAGTTAAAAAAAAAAACGCAAAAAAAATACAATATTTAAAATCCTACTCTAATATTATGAATGCGAACGTTTGTGAGGATGGATGGATGGATGGGTGTTTGTTACTCTTTCACGCAAAAACTACTGAATGGATTTGGATGAAATTTGGCACACGGGTAGATTATAACCTGGATTAACACATAGGATACTTTTTATCCCGATAGTATGTTCCCATGGGACAATTATCGAACTCCACGCGGGCGGCGCCGCGGGCATAAGCTAGTAAAATATATAATGATTTGAAACCATTTGTGCAAGGATATTTAGTTAGTCACCTCCATGGATAAACTTAATAATAAAATAACACTAGACTTAACTTAATTAACTTAATACACACAACAGCTATTAAGTTATAGAAATCGGACATAAAATAGTATAAAACTCAGTATCAAATAAGTAGGTACGACGTAAGTGAACGTAAAATCCTTTGTCTCTTTTAAGTAACAAAGTCACACATCACTTTTGTGTCGTATAAAGCCCGTTATCCAGTTCTAAACAGAAATATAAAAGATTTAAAAGCTCGTTACTGAATGCGCTCTCTACAAAGATTGTAAAAATGTAGATATGGCATTAAAATAGTGCTTTTTAAGCCATACTGCACATCGATATACTTGGGAGTTCATATATACCCAAAAGGCTTATAATGCTCTGCTTATCCAATTTAATCATGTTCAGGGTAATGTTGCGACTGCCACGCCTCTGTGGTGCCTCAGTAATGTTTGCCGACGCACGCACTGACAGTTTGGATGCGTTGTGGCCTAAGAAATCTGCTTCGATACTCCGCAGGCGGCGCGGATTTTTAATTTTGATTAGTTTTAGTAGCTTTAACAGCCGCAAGGGTCGATCTTTAAGGTTGGTGCGCGGATGGGTGACCATAATTACATACCGAGTTTCCTCCGTGCCTCGGAAAGCACGTAAAGCCGTTGGTCCCGGCTGTCATTTGTAAATCTTTGACAGTCGTTACGAGTAGTCAGAAGCCAAAAGTCTGACATCCAGTCTTACCAAGGGGGGTATTACCCAGTTACTGGTTTGTGAAGTTCAGATTGGCAGTCACTTCAAGCAAATTACTAGTACTTAGCTGCATCCGTTTAGACTGGAAGCCGACCACAAGATAGTTTGGGAAAAGGCAGATGGCAGTTTTAGTAGCTTTAATTTACCGATGTATTTTTTATTCATGATCCATTAAAAACTTTCTTAAGATTGGGTGATAGAAATATAATAGGAACGAATTCAAGGAACAAAGTACCAAGACCACATAACACCTAAGGAATAAAAAATAAAGGATAGCATTTTTTTCTATACCATATCTCAATTTCTTTACTCCCTGCCTTTACACAGCACTGCGTTGGAACGAAATGAGAAATGAGAGTTATTCCCTTAGGAGTGACTTCGTGTTGCGAGCTCCAGTGCTCGGCTTAGACAGTTAGAATAGACTTGTTGAATGGTATGTTCGTTCTGACTAGAATGTATGTGTAGAGTAGTTTTTAGTTTGTAGTTCATGATTGCGTTAGAGTGCTTTACATGTAGTTAAATTCTAGTGGAAACAAAAACTCCACGACCTCATCCCACCGGACCCCTTCTACCATCGGACACCTAGACGCACTGCAAGTCACCATCACTGCCTTATTGCTAATACACCAATTCGCACTAAGTGTTTTTTAAACGTCTTTCATAATGCGCACAGCAAAGGAGTGGAACTCTCTGCCTGCGTCTTACAACTCTAATCTCTTCAAAGTTAGAGTGAACAGGCTTCTTTTGGGTAAGCTCGTAACATCGTCGATTTTGTCTCTGTCATCGGTACCTCATCTGCCTAGCCTTTTCTTGGGGTCGGCTTCCAGTCTAACCGGGTGCAGCTGGATACCAGTATTTTACATGGAGCGCCTATCTGATCTCCACAACTCAGTTAGTATGTACTGGTTAATACGATAACTACTGGTAGGACTGGTTGTCAGACTTTCGGGCCACTGACAACTTGTAACGACTGTCAAAGATCTACAAATGACATCAGGTACCAAACAGCTTAACGTATTTTCCGATGTAAACTCAGTACGTAATTGGGAAAAACTTGGAAATACGATTATTTTGATGGTACGGTTGGCGCAGTGATTGAGCGATTGACTGCTGCGCTGCGTGTCGCGGGTTCGATCCCCGCACGGAACAAATATTTGTATGGCCAAAAGATAGTTGTTTCGGGTCTGGCTGTTAATGTATGTGAGTTTAAATATTTGTAAACGCACCCACGATACAGGAGAAATTTCTAGAGCGGGGCAAGGTTAAAAAAAAAAACAAAATAACGAGCGAGTTTAAAAAAATCTTCCAGTTTACTTAATCGCGATCAAGTATGTTTTTTTTTTTCGAAAGGTAACTGGCAAAAAAAGACATATATTTCTCTGACTATAATAAAATGATTTTGTGTTGGATTTTTTTCTTTCAATTTGTTCGCACAAATTGGTTCAATAATCCCATTTGTGGAATAAATCGTTTAATTTATATCGCTGAAGGGTTCGTCCGTCCCTGTTGACCTTTACTCTTGATTTTGTTTTTTAAGGGTGGTTTAGGTAGTATTAAATCAGGGTTATTATTAATTCAAAATAGTTTATTAGAATAAAACAAATACATTTTATTTTACACCTACAAGGAGTATACTAGTGAATACAACGTACGACGACCAATCAAAATAAAAAAAAAAAAACAAAATTCGGAAAGCTCTTACAAAGCGAGGTCTGCCCCCTATTCACAAACGCTCGGATTCGATTTTGATTCGATAAGTCGTATGTCTATCTTGTTTTGGCATTTGGAAAGGGAGCGAGACAGACATACAACTTTCCGAATCGAAATCGAATCCGAGCGTTTGTGAATACGGGGGCAGTATATACCGGTTATCTAAAGCTTGATGTATGGCCGCGTATACAATTTAATTTTACAAAATTATACAAGTTGTTGTTTTACATCCTCGTCAAAATTTAGGAGGCTGTCACACAATGCATAAATAATCAATTAAAATTACGATACCTAGTTAATCCATACTTCCATACTAATATTATAAATGCGCATGTCACTCTGTTTGTTTGTATGTTTGTTTGTTTGTTACCTTTTCACGACTAAACGGCTGATCGGATCTTAATGAAATTTGACAAGAAGATAGATTTCAACCTGGGGAAGGACATATGCTATACATCATCACGCTAAGACCAATAGGAACGAAGCAGCAATGAAAAATGTTGCGAAAACGGGGAAAATTTGACGCAGACGAAGTTGCGCGGGACAGCTAGTTATTAATAAACGCTGAGTTTTGTAGTTGTTTAAGTCTGTCAGTATTTCTGAATAACCCCCGTGAGATTGTTTGTATGTGTGAAAGCTCGGTTATAGGGCGAAGATCAGACGGACTGCGTTTAAAACAAGGGTGGTTCAAACTTACCGATTTCCGTAAATTAGAATAAAAATAAAAATTACCTACCCATTTTATTATTGATTCGGGACGAGAATCATTAGCATATAGTTACCTCCTTGAATTTGACGAGTATGCAAAACAACACCTTTTATGCACATAATTTAAAACTCAAACACCTAATTTTGTTTGTTCTTATATATAGAACCACGGTAATATTAGAAAAAAAATATTGTTACCAATGTCAATAAAACCGTATTTTACATGATTTTTAAAATCGAGTGCTGATGATCAATTATTAAACAATCATTATTTTTATAAAATCTTAACACACAGTTAAACAAAAATCCTAACTATTATAATGATGCGTGTCTACTTTTTCAAAAGCTCGGTACTTTAAAAAGATTAACACAAAACAAAATTATTCATAAACTTTTTCATACTTCATCATCTGCTTAGCCTTTTAAAAACTATGTTGGGGTCGGCTTCTAGTCTAAACGGATACAGCTGAATACCAGTATTTTACATGGAGCGACTGCCTATCTGATCTGCACAACCCATTTAGTACTGGGTAATACGATACCCCCTAGTAAGTCTGATTGTCAGACTTTCAGGCCACCTGCAACGACTGTTAAAGATCTACAGCTACACGAGAACTGACAAATGCTTGCACTGACTGGACAGGTCCATTCAAATCTGTGTGGTTCTTTCTTCAAAAGACCAATTCAGACACTAATCTGCATAGTCCTCATATAAATTGATCAATGTCTCGACTTTAAAAGAGTAGCAAGTTAACAGAGAACCTCTGAGTTTGTTTCGGCTGTTTCTTCTCAGAGTAGTCAGGTACGAAACACCGGCCCCATCTAGTTTTAAAAGAAAAATGACGCGTAAAAGTGTTTGTAAAAACCTATTTGCAAAATAAACATCATTTATCAGTTATCATTTACAAATGACAGCTGGGACCAACGGCTTAACGTGCTTTCCGAGGCACGGAGGAAACTCGGTATGAAATGGGTGGTCACCCATCCACAGATCAACCTAGGCAGGCGTGGCATAACCGGAACATTGATCTGAGCGGCTGTTATTATTTAGCTACGAGCTCCTCAAAACTTTTTCCTACATCATCATCTGCCTAGCCTTTTCCCAAACTATCTTGGGATCGGCTTCCAGACTACCCGGATGCAGCTGAGTACCAGTATTTTACATAAAGCGACTGCCTATCTGACCTCCACAACCCAGTAACTGGGTAATACGATACCCAACACTTTACTGAACTAAACTTTTTCCTACTGATTAGTACGAAAATTATGTTTCGATTTTATTATGGAGAATAATAAAAGAAAACGCATAATATCACAATTAGGTTGAAAGTTACTTGCATTTCGTAAAAAAAACGAGGTCGTTAAGTCTAGGTATTATTGACGTACTTTCGACCTGAGTGGAGTTTTATTTAAAAAATAGGAGAAAAAGTATGATTGCAGTATCAGTTTTGAAACTAGCTGCCTATTAAGTATTCCTATTATGTATACTGGTACTATTATGTATTTTGTGGCTAAACTTAAATACGCTTAACGAAGGCGAACATCATTTAATTTTATTCTCCCATTAATTGCGATATTTTTTGTGCTGAGCAACACTTGAGATCCTTCTGGTTATAGGACATTGAAGCTCAAAGTTACATTTTTTTTCCACGTTTATTTACTTACAGGTTTTAAATGTTACCTTAACTAAGAAAATAGAAACTATGCATTTGAATGCTTAGCTTAAAAGTAAAAAACTATTTGAAAAACAAAAATTAATTTTGTATGACAGTTGCGATTCTTGAAGTGTCCGCTTTACTTCAGTTGTACCAACACCATGAAGTATGTGACTACGGCACCCAGCACCTGGAATTATAAAGATGATATAAGAGATATTTATTTGTCAAAAACACGTGTAGGTTTGCAATCAGTTTGAATGACTACAAAAAATAAAGTTTCAATATGTTTTGCGTAGAAAGGCGTACTAATACCATAACAATATAATCCAAAGCACATACATAAATCATTAAGTTACGTTAATTTAATAAAAATGTCAAAAAGTACAGGAAAATGTCAAAATGTCTTAAATAACAATTCTAAATGATTACATCATTTAACTAAAAATAAAAAAAATAAAATTACAGGAAAATGTCTAAAATAATAATTAAAATGTTTAAAGAACATCATTTAAATAGTCGTCAACATTATAGTAGCATTTATTTATTAGAAGTTTTTTCATGCTTTTATTAATTTTTGGGGCCATGCAAAATACACTCTTACGCAATACAGACAAAGATGTCCACCATGTACAAAGACAGGTGCTGTCAATGTATGCTGTAATAAAATGAGTACAAACACCAGGCATGCATAAACGGAACGAATAGTCATTTATTCAAACTGAGGATCTACGAATCAGAGACACAAATCCAGAGTCCGAAAGTGTTTTTTTTTATCGGTTATTGTGCTCGTATGTTGACAATAAGCTGAGTCCCATGACATGGGACTTAAAAATAAATCTTGAAATGTGGGTGTACGAAAACTTACTCCTCTGTTAATACGTTTACATTACGCGCGTAGTGCGCAAGTGAAATGTTACTAACATTTAGGTAGTTTTAAGGTTTTATTTACTAATGCAAATTGTATTTTATCATATGTATGTTAGACTGTGAGGTATAATATCTATGGGCCCAAAGTTGCCTGAAAATAAATGTATGTTGTTGTTTTAACAATGCAAAATCTATACCTTAAAAAATACTGGAAAGCAAACAATATCACGTCACAATTAATCGTGGTCGTGGCTAAGCAACTACTTTAATTTGTTTTGTCTGTCATCGCCGGATGAATGAATACGGAAAGGTACGTACCGAAGCAAACAAATCAAGTGAGACCGTGAAGAACTTGGCTCCCGAGATGCTCATGGCCTTCTGGCACTGCTGGCAGACGATCTGGACGAAGGTCTTTGCTTCCTCAGAGCCGTCGTACCACTGGCAGGAGTAGGCTGCTTCCATTACTGATGAACTCTAGGTAGTGGGAAAATACAAGTCAATATTCCATTACGGATAATTACTTAGAATAAAGACTCACAATTTCGGATTTGACTATGTCAGCTGTCAGTTATAGGTTTGGGTAGGGTTTTTATTTTGATTGCCTGACACTCCCCCTCTCTCCTTCTTTTTCAACCTTTGGCCTCATAATGCTGAGTGTAGGTCTCTTCCAAATCTCTTTGGCTATGGCTATTTAGAATTACACTAATCATTCTATCTAATTCAGACTACTCCATGTATCAAAATAAGCGCGCGCGTGCACCTGTGACCTATCAGCTGTTAGCCGCGTTACGCTGTTGTCTCATTACAATCGTTCCGTGCCACAGTGGGTAGGCAGAGCACCCACATGACTGTCAACCCCGAATTTCATGTGTCTGTTGTGTTATTGTAATCAAAATGAATGAGTATTAAAATAAAAAAACTTTTATTTAATATGCTCTAAAAAGAAGAAAATAAAATTTTCTTTTAAACTTTTAACTATCAACTTATAACCACATTATACACAATTTATATGATCATTAAAAGCTTGTCGCGAGGAAAGCTTGCAACCTGTGAGTTAATTTTACTGAAAAGGCATACTGTGATATGCGAGTACAATACAATATTTACGTCTTCAGAATGTTGTTGCGGCTGCCGCGGTTCTGCAGTGCGTCCGTTATGTTTGCTGAAGCGCGTACGGACTTTTTTTATTTTTGTTTTGTAGGGATAATAAACAATTACAAAATATACAAAACATAGGGTGAACAAAACTAAGTAGGAATGTTGCAGTCGACTGCATTATCCGAAGGTAGACATATTGAAAGAACAGTGGTAGCCACTAGACGAGCATTAGCACAGATAACAAATATTATGAGATAAATAAATAAGTTACTATAAAGCTAGTTATAGCTACAAAAATAAATCAGATCTGATAAAAAAAATATTCATAAGACGAAAGCGTGTGTCGTCGCTCATAGACAGAGTACGCGGTAGTAGCAACGACATTCTTAAGATCATATCTAATACTCGTAAATATCAGTGTCACACTGGCTCTTGGTAAGCAATGTGGTTGGAACTGTACAAAAAATGCTAGTCTATAGGTATTGTAACTGTATGTTGTAATAACTGTATTTTATACATACTAACATAGTGAGGAGCTCGTGGCTAAATAGTGTAATACCTTAAAGATCGGTTAAGCCGTACTTGCCGAGGTTGGTCCGTGGATGGGTGAGCATAATTACAAACCGAGTTTCCTCCGTGCTTCGGAAAGCACGTTAAGCCGTTGGTCCCGGCTGTGATTTGTAGATCTTTGACAGTCGTTACGAGTAGTCAGAAGCCAAAAGTCTGACATCCAGTCTTACCAAGGGGTATCGTATTACCCAGTTACTGGGTTGTGGAGGTCAGATAGGCAGTCGCTTCATGTTACAAAAAACTGGTACACAGTTGCATCCGGTTAGACTGGAAGCCGACCCCAAGTTAGTTTGGGAAAAGGCTAGGCATATGATGATACATACTAACATAGTCTAAAAGTTCCGATAGTTACTTACCATTATGGATCATTGTTACGAGTATCTATTTTATTTTAAAGTTCTTTAGTTTTTTTAGTGACTTACCTCTTCAATAAGCCTGTTACCGAAGATGCAGAAGTGGAACACTTGACCAAGAGTGTAGGTCAGGTAGCCGATTGTACTGAAGGCGTAAACGTTTATTCCGTTGATCTGAAACAAGATCATCATCATCAGCCTATAATGTTCCCACTGCTGAGACACAGGCCTCCTCTCAATGAGAGGGAGTGGGCTGTAATCCACCACGCGAGCCCAGTGCGGGTTGGTAGATGTCACATGTCTTCGAATTTTTAGTTCTAGGACATGCCGGTTTCCTCACGATGTTTTCCTTCACCGTTTTTGAGGGAAATTACACAAAGTAATGCGCCTGCCTGGGTTCGAACCCACGGCTTACTGCTCGTAAGTCGGGGCTGCCACCACTGGGCCACCGCTGCTCTCTTGAAACAAGATATAAAGACTAAATTACCAAAGGCCGATTCATTTTCAGCCTAAATATACATAACAAGGGCAATTGTAACATTACACAACACAAAACAACACCTTGTATTCTTGTCTCATTACCCATCACTGTGGCCAAGACACCTTTAGCCATGTCTGATCAGTCTCGTGAGTCTGCGGGATTGGCAGTGAGTGTACCTCTCCCGAACCTGGTATCCCTGTCTACTATCCGTCTGTTACCTTAGGTCGCTTGGTGCAAACATCCTGAACTTATTTATATTTATTTATCACTTACTAGGTATATGATAGGTTAGGGCATATAGGGCTTAGAAGTAAACATCCATTCTAACATTATAGGTAGGTACATCCATTTCGGTGTTTAAATAAGCATTATAGTATATCTCCAATAGGGGATAATCCAATTTTTTTTTCTTTGTCCGTTGGGTAGTTTATTGAAAAGTATTGGACAGGTATTTTTTCTTTTTTCATGTGGTCATAAAATTACGGAGATATATTGAGTTGAAATGGCACATGACGTCACATGTAGGTAAGTTTTATACCTACTTGTGACGTAGTAAGCCCCCACTCTCCAACTTTAATGAGTTTTAACTAAGTAATATTTTGATAAAACAAAAAATACGTGTCTAATATTTTTGTATTACCTGTCTGACGGACAAAATAGAATGTCGTTTTCTTTACCCAGTCCGATCCCCTATTGACGACACGGTTCGCGCAGTTGTCGAGCAATCGACTGCTGCGCTGCGTGTCGCGGTTTCGATCCCTGCACGGAACAAATATTTGTATAGCCTACAGATAGTTGTTCCGTGTATGGCTGTTTGTGTATGCGAGTTTAAATGTTTGTAAACGCACCCACGATACAGGAGAAATTCCTAGTGTGGAGCGACATTTTTTTTAATAAAAAAAAAACATTACTTTGAAAAGATTGAGTAACTTTTTAGACCTATGTATCCTGCTTATGCGTAATATTATGAAGTTTCATTAAAATCGGTTCAGATATTTCGGAAAACAAGGACTTGAAACTTTGTATGAAATTCCGTAAGGCGTAAACTATCTTAAAACAATACCTACATATTCTGAAGATACTTAGATACATGTGATAACTATCAATCTATCTGCTGATCTAGACAAGATTTTTGGTAGCGTATTAATGCCGTATTTTTGAAGCGAAATCTTCTTTAGCGGCGTTGTGCTCTTTTGTAAAAAATGTTAAACTCGCGTCAGGAAACACTATTTGAAACGGGTAAGCTTCTTTGCTGTTAACCTACCCTTCTAGAATTCTAGTGAAACATAAAGGGTGTAAAACACCTCTTAACGAAGCCGAAAGGCACTGGTTCTCCCTGTCCTTGCGATCATTTTTTTGTTCTACACCATACCTGGGAACCTTCTAGTTACGGAGATATTAGGGGTCAAAGTTCCAACTTTTGACAAGTATTTTTTTAAATACAAGTACGATTTTTACTTTAAACACCTCCACGACCCCAGTACTATTCAATCCGTCCATCAGCACAATGTTTTGAGTGCGTTACATTGAGTTCTACCACAAAACATGATTTTACACCCCCCAAAAAAAAGTCGTTCCCAAGCAATTTTTTTTTTGTAAAGTTACTTAGTTTCATAAACAGAATGCTTGGTTGACGGCTTCGTGATGAGGTGATTTACACGGTGTATGTTCAGAATATAGGCGTACCTTAGTAGCTTGGTAGGCCAGCAGAGTGAGTGTGATCGTCGACACCAACATGTGGAACAGCAGAGCAGTGCCGTAGGTGTCACCGATGGACGCTACCAATCTGAAAGGAAGAAAAAGATGCAGATGCATAAACAAATAAAAAAAAAAAAAAAAACTTTGAACTGCTTAAGATCATCTTCAAGCCCTTGTTCCATGTTACTTGGAGTCGGTGCAACACGGTTCTTTTTTTCATTCTCGTTGAGCTGCGGAACGCAGAATTAACTTACTTGTTTTTTTTTTTTTTTTTTTTTATGGCCACAGATAGTTGTTCCGGGTCTTGCTGCTTGTGTGTGTGAGTTTAAATGTTAATAAACGCACCCACGATACAGGAGAAATTCCTAGTGTGGGGCAACGTTTTTTTTTAAAAAAAAACTTTTTGAAATGTACCTATTACGCTCTGGTCACATCATCAAGCGGTACGGCTTTCGACTAGCGACACGCGCGTTTGTCACTTGTTTCCTTTATGTGAAAAACGTTTCGTCGCAAATCGCGTCGCAGTGACTTGTTGCATACCACAAGTTAATGCGCAAGACTTGCGACACAACCAGTGAAAAAAATTGCTTCAATGGGTTTCTCCACAGAAACTACGCCAAAACGTGTGTCGCTTGAATTACAGATAAATCAACTTGATACTTTTGGCGCGCTTTTATGAACCACAGACAAGCCAAGACAATAAACTACAGAAATTCAAACCAGAGATTACTATCAAAACATTCAATTAAAACCGCAAACGTTTTCCAAAACATAATTTCATATTCCGAACTTTGCATTCGAAACGCAAACCCGTTTGTAACTTCAAACACGATGTTAGCCGAAGTTTACCGAAGTAGGAATGACTTTGACCACAGATTATTATAGGTCTCGGGAGAATAGTTTGCACGGCTGTGGTCACTGGAGGTCAATTAAGTTCAGTCAGAGAGTTGTACCTTGTGGTATATTCGATATAGCTTGCTAAAGATTTATGTTGTCTGTACAGTGTCGAAAGTTTTGGTATTAGTCTGGTGGCGTCGGGTGGTCCCAGAATAATTAGCTCATTCAAATGACTCCTTACTTTCGAAATCTGATAGTCTGCATCTGTATTCTTGCAAGAATATTTTGGACTATTTAACATTGACCTGAACAACATAAAACACCCCGTAATCCCCGAAAGTTTAGACAGAGGTGTAACTAATAGGACACACATAAAGCGTCAGTTATGTTTAAGGGGACATGGAGGCTCCTTTAGAAGGGGGCAAGCCTATTGCCATTAACCGGGCACAACTCCAGACCTAATGGGTGCTGCTGAAAAATTCCTAACGGAAAAACCCAATAACACTTTGCCCGCCCGGGAATTGAACCCAAGACTTCATGCTCAGGAGTCGCGTTTGCAACCATTACACCAACGAAGCCGTCATGGTTGTCATGGACCTGAATGCCATTGGGAAAGGGTATTGTTGGTTAACATATGTAAAAGTCTTTCATGCAATTGTGTTGAAAATCAAGATCATGGAGTTCGTTTCGATATTGACCATCATCATCATCATCTGCCTAGCCTTTTCCCAAACTATCTTAGGGTCGGCTTCCAGTCTAACCGGATGCAGCGGAGGAACCAGTATTTTACATGAAACGACTGCCTATCTGACCTCCACAACCCAGTAACTGGGTACTACGATACCGATACCGGTTTCGATTTTGACCATGAACAAAAAAAAATCTTATATCTGTATATTAGCAGTATTCGGAAAACTATCCCTTAAGTTGGTCGTAATGATCTTCTACAGACTGTGAAATTTGCCACGTTTGTAGTCTAACAAGCTGGCTTCAGAATTTTGTCAGCAATGCATTGAACTTCTGTTTTTCTTTTGAAGTTCCCCTCTACGCACGCCAGCATTTTTAGGGTTCCGTACCCGACTTCGCTGTCCGCCTGTCACTAGGCTGTATCTCATGAACCGTGATAGTTAGATAGTGGAAATTTCTACAGATTATGTATTTCTGTTGAGGCTATAACAACAAATACTAAAAACAGAATAAAATAAATATTTAAGGAGGCTCCCATACCCAGGGCTGCGGGACTGTTTGAAAGAGATACCGCGGCCCTGGAACACAAAGGGCGAAGAAAGAACATGGATGGGTTCTAGTCAGTACAAGTCTGACACTCCCTCCCGCTCCGCCCAGAGCGGGAGAAGTCATTTGATGATTTGAAAAGGGGCTCCAAACATAAAAGTGATGTATTTGCTAAATGTTTTTATAAATAATGGTACGGAACCCTTCGTGCGCGAGTCCGACTCATAATTGGCCGGTTTTTTTTAAGGTGTCCTCCACGCTTGTCCATTTTTCAAACCAACACCAAACGTTCTAAAGTTCATTACAATTAATAGATAGTACCCATGCTCGTATCATTGCCGGGCATTATTATCGACTGAACGTTTATAAAACAGATGTTCCTTCGCACATAGTATATTGCAAGTTAGCCTTGCCCTTGTGAATGTGACAATCGATGTTCTACAAAGCTAATACAGTTATTTCCAAGTAGAAAGTAATAATAACCTATAATTCCTACAATTTGCTTCTGAATGTTTCGTCTTCAATATTTTTCAAATGTTCTTCATTATAGTTTAGTTTTACAAACTAGATATATACAAAACCAGTTTATACCGACATCTTTCATTGTACGGGAAAAATATATAAAGCGACGCAATGGTATAATGGAAAAGAATAACTGAATGTGTCCCCGTGGGTACTCCCTTTCTTCTCCTAAAATTGTTTGTCCGAAAATCATTATCCATAACACGTTTGCTATAAACTTCAGTAACCATAATGTTCAAAATCCCGAAATTTTGTTTAACATAATTATCTTTAGTTCTAAAAGTATTCTGTCATAATATCGAGTACTATAATAATTGAATCTCCTAACTTTACGTGACCTAAAGTCATATGTCCTAAGTATTGTGGTAAATAATGGGTATTATTCCGAATGGTCATTTATAATAATTTATTTAGTCCTAAAACATTTGCTAAAAATTAGGTTTTAATGACAGAAACGAATCGCTGTAAATCCGACTCCACGTAGTCTTGTCTGCTCTACCCCTAGAGTGTAATTTAAAATCGCGTAGGCGCGGAGGGGTGAGGCGGCCCGCGAGTTGAGGAGCAGGTGGTTGTAACACTCGCCGCCGCGGCTGAGGCTGGCCGGCGAAGCCGGCCAGCAAGCCGAGGCTGCGGTGGTGAGCGTTAAACCCATCTGCGACGATAAACTCGCGTGGTACCGCCGGAGCCCCGCAGCGCCGGAGCCGTGACAGAAATCATGCCTGCTGCATGTTGCATGCTTGCATGCTTGCTTGCATACTGCATGCTTGCTTGCATACTGCATGCTTGCCTGCATGCTGCATGCTTGCTTGCATGCTGCATGCTAGCTTGCTTACAAAAACCACATGTTCACAATCAACTGCTTTGTTGAGTACATGTATAACATATTTATTTAAGTATGATAAAAATATATATATTAACTTTGTTCTAAGAATATTAGTATTACAAATAAACAATATGTAATTTGAATTTAGGACTTATAACTTTTAATGAAAACGTTTTTAAAGTATTTCTTTTTCGCAAAATGTGTTTACATTGATGAGTCTTTTGTATATTATTGATTGCAATATTTATGACAAATGGATTTAGGACATATTATATTTATGGATTTCAATTTTATGGCAAGTGATATTATGTGATGTTAAGTTCGGGTAAATTATCATTCGGACAAATGATGATTAGGACAAAAAAAGTTATGGCACTTTAAATTATGGATAAAAAAGTTAGGTGACACAATAGAGAACCGTCGCCGTGTGTCCCACACTCATGTTCTGGTGGGCCTGATTCGGCCGTTTTCGGCACAGCCGAGTGGAGACAAAATCGAACGTATATTTTAATATACGTTCGATTTTGTCTCTCAGCCTATATTGAATAATCCCACAAATACTGCCAAACTACAACAACAAAATCCAATAACAACTGGGACTGCATCACACAACAACAACTGTACAACACAACAACAATTCCACTAACATTCACGCTAGATTAGGCAAAACGAGATCCAGTTCAATTTTTAGATTTGTTCGCTTAGAAGGATAATTGTAATCGGTTGTCGTGGTATGGGCATGTGATGCGGAGGAATGAGGAAAATGTCGTGAGGAAAGTTTTGAGTATGAATGTGGATGGTTATAAGAGTAGAGGAAGACCAAAGAAACGGTGGATAGACTGTGTGAAAGATGATATGGCAAGAAAGGAGGTGTCTCATGAGATGACAAGGGGTGCGCCAAAGTTCACTTAAATTTTCAACTCCGATAATTGGAAATCTGAAAATGTTCTTCGTAACATTTTTCATCCTAACAATCACAATTCCTAACTACTCTGTCTCTAATGCTCATAATTCCAAAGCATTCAACTTTATAATGTCAGTAGCAATAAACATCTATTATACTTTTATTTGTTTTCCTATATTTTCTCAACATAACCATCTTTTACACTATTATTCAAAGTCATATCCTTTTTGTTTCTCTCTCATATTCATGTGTCATATTTTTTTTTGTGTCTTCTTTATTTTTATTTATAGCGGTGTGTACCTGCAAAGATATCCATAGGTTAGGTTAGAACTGTGACCAACTACGCCACCTCGAAATTGGTCGCGAAATTTTTCTAAGTATTTTTTTCATAGTGGGGGCACTATAACTATCATCTTCTACCCACATATATTTTTTATTACACTTGGTAAATGTTTCTTTCTGAGTATGAGTGAAAATATTATGGTAATTATGTTTAGGGATAAAAGCGTTATGATAAAAACAGTAGGAATTTAAATATATTTACATTAATGATATTATTAATTACAATTTTCGGAAATATGAGTGCTATGAACATCGCCGGTAGCACTACAAATAGTATGAATTGAAAACTTTAGGATGAAAAATTTTAGAAGTGTGATCATTCGGATTACAAATCATTAGGAAGAACAATTTCGGGTAAAGAACTTTAGGTGAGCCAATATGGACCCGATGACAAGTAATAGAGAAGTATGGAAGAAGGAGACATGCTGCGCCGACCCCAACAAAATTGGGATAATGGCAAGAGAATGATGATGTTCGCATAGAAGGACCGAAAGATTTGTCATCGTTAAATATGAACTGATATTATAAAAGTCTTAAAAAGTGAAGAAAAGATAGGGCCTTTCCTATCATCCTGCAAAACATCTAGTAATTGATGACTTTAAATTAACCAATAGCTAACACTGCTTCTAAATCTTACCTGACAACATGCTTATGCCTCTCAACCCAGTATTTGATAGCAGACCTGGCCAGCATCTCCTGTTTCGCGGTCAGACCGTTAGGATTCGAGTTCTGCGTCCCAAAGTTCTGGAGTCTTCCTCCAGCTCCTCGGAGTGTCATGCCGAAGTCCTGCTGCGTGGAGTATATGCCGCGGATGTCCATGTCCACCGCATCTGGGATCTTTTCTGACTTCTCTGTTGGAGAAGTGGTAATAAAATATATAGGTTTTAATAACTTATCTATAGTAATCCTACAAAAACGAGGGTCTTCAGAAAATTACCTTCTATCAGTGATAAGAAAAATACCCCTGTGAACATGCCCCCCCCGGCTGCTTATTCCTATCGATCGGACGACGGAACGTTTTTCTTTTCTTTAGGTCCGATTCATCGGACAAAGTGGAATAACAAATTCTCAGTCCGATCGATCGGGCAACGCGATTTTTTTTTCTGTTGGTCCGATTCATCAAACAAAGCGGAACCACCAATTCCCATAGTCCGATCGATCGGACAACATTAACGAACCGCTTTGAAACTTTGAATGGTCATTTTTATCTAGCCTGTTTTATACCTTCAGAATTATTAAAATGTTCATGAAACTTACAACTTCTTTGCCTTTTTTTGGTTCTAAGGAAAGTGATATAATATAGCTGTTTTTGTTTGTTTAGAGTTTTATGAAGTTAATAGTAATTTATTCGTGTATAAAGTTCATAGGTAAGCACTGCACCAGATCAGCATTACCTCGCCTCATTTTAACTTATCCCATTTTTTCGATTCAATGTGAGGCCATTATGGTGCTTACAAGAGTGCTTTAAGGCACCAATGGATTTACACACATAAAAAAACCTCAAAAAAAAAAAAAAACCGCTTTGTTTTGTGTTTGTGCGAAGCGGTCTATTTAGTGGTCCCCCGATGCTGCAACGCTTGGATTAATTTAATTTTTGGTTTTTTTGAGGTTTTTTCTGTCGGAGGTTTTCTAATTTTTAATCTTTATTTCATGCTTTTTAAACTTAAAATATTTTTTCTTAGTCTTGACTGTCCCACTCCTGGGCATAGGTTTCCTCCCATTCCTCTCGCTTTTCTCGGTGTTTCGTCTCTTCTCGCTAACGAAAACAAGGAAAGATAACACACCTCTTTTTTGATCGGGGGCGATGATGAACTCGTGAAGAAAAATGCAGCAAATCGAAATAAACACAACATAACTTTACGCCTTTACTACCTGTACCTGTAAGGCAGAGGTGTACCGAATAGTACAGCCACATTTCACCAGTTATATTTAAGTAGATGGCGAGCCTATTGCCATCTATTGGGCACGAATCCAGACACCGTGGCTGCTTCAGAGAAATTATTGATGGAAAACCCCGATATGACTTTGCTCTACCATGTAATCGAACCTAGGACCTCATGCTGCATGAGCAGTCGCGATTGTGACCACGGGGCAGTCAGACCAAAGAAATAATCTTAATTCATTACAGGGTAATCATTATCACTACTCTTACCAGTAGAAGAAGCTCTAAACAGCTCAGCAGTATTCGGCCTGTAAGTATCCAATGAAGCACTCAGCTCCATGAGTGGTTTCATGATGGCCTTCAGATGCTGGAGCTGCTCACACGCGAAGATCAGCCAGGAGCAGAACATGACGTCCATTAGGTTTGCAATGGCCATTGAGAAGAGGAGCCAGTAGACCTGTCGGAAGATTAGAAAATAACAAAACATAGAAACATTTTGAACACTTCGAATGTTTCCAAAATAATGCTTATCTATATAAATAAAAATAAAAGTCCTGACTGACTGACTGACTTATCGACGCCCAGCCCAAACCCTTGGACTTAGAAAGCTGAAATTTTGCACAAAGCTTCCCTTTATAATGTAGACAATAAATAAGGATTTTTTTTTGCAATTCCTCTTCCCTAATTGAGTTAATTAGGGGATGAAAGCTTGTATGGAAAAAAAGACATTTTTAAAGTTAGATGCATGAAAATTCATATACAAGCTTCTGTTTAGAAATAAATAAATAAGCATTTAAGCGTTTTTGAGAATCTTACCCCTAAAGTTGTTAGATAGGGGTTGAAAGTTTGAATGCAGGATACGTCATTTTTGAAGTAATAAATATTGAAGGTCCTGAGGAAAAATGAATGAATACGGATTCCGTCATTTTTGGAAATTCAACCCCAAATGGGAAAAGGGGTAGAACATGAATAAAAAAAATCTGCTTGTATTTTACAATTTGTGTTTCTTGATTGAATTGATAAATACGTATTACAACGTTTTTGGAAACTCCACCCGTCAGACGACAAAAAGGGTAGCAAAATTTTTATTTTTGTTTCAAAGTATTACCACGTTTGTATGGACAAATACGCTAAAAACTTCATATACATACTTCGAGGGTATTTCGATTTTTGTTTTCGGGATCGCTGATAACAAAATGAGGTCAAAATAAAATCCGAGATGGCGCCGAGGAAAACTTTCGGGTTTTTCATTCATGGGTGTCGTTTTCGTGGATTTTCTGGTCGCTGATAACGAAAAAGGGGTCAAAATGAAAATCCAAGATGGCATCGAGGAAAATTTGGTGTTTTTTCTTCATGGCAGTCGTTTTCGTGGTTTTCCGGGTCGCCGATAACAAAATGAGAATCTTCTTCGGTGCCGTATTGGATTTTCATATTGGCCTCATTTTCCAAGTGAAAATAATGAAAATTAAAATACATAATGTCTCAATATCCTCCCCTAGGCTAGGCTGTGGCTGGCATTAATTTGAGTGAGAACTAATTCTCACATTGCCAGTTTTATATTGCATGCTCTAGAGTGAGATCTGCGAGTAACTTAGTAATTTTAGCCCCAAAAGGAAATAAAAACATCATTTAAACAGAGGTGCTAGGATAATAAATTCAATAATAATAAAGTTTTCCGGGAGTTAAATTTTTTTTTTTGTTTATTATGAGTTTTTTTAACTATATCGATTGGCGTGGATGGACGAATGGGTCATTTGAGCTATGGCATCGTAGCTTGGAAGAAATGTATAAATAAATTCTGGTTCAACCCATTTAGGTCACTAACAATATAAAATAAATAAAAAAAAAACGCCGTTATGTACTTTCTTCTAACCAAAATGAATTCTCTGGCTTCGAACTTTGAAAATTACAGACTTTTACACATCTTTTTATCCTAAACTTACACGCGAGTAAAGCTGCGGCCAACAACTATTATTTTTAACATTTAAATGATAATTTTTGACATTATTTTACGGGGGTAACGTGGGTAAAGCCACGAGCAGAAGCTAGTGAATTATATACATCTTTGACATTGATTAAAATGACATACCTAAGACATCTTTAGCATTGATTGAAGCAGACTGCAACTATGGCTTTGACAAAGATAGATAGCTAGAGGAGGTACCTTATTCGAATATCCGCAAATTGCCTGCCAAAAAAATCTATGGATATGATTTGGTAGATGTTTTCACTTAGTTCAAAAATGTATTTGGGAAGGCTTTTAGAATATGGATGCTATAGGCGAATAAAATTAACAAGTCAGCTATTTTTGGGAGCCCGCCATAATGGATTTAGAATGACGTCACTTAGCTAATCATGCATTGACATTTAGCTCAATCGGTTGGGGATAACTGTTTTAAAAATCAGTTGCAAGAAACAGAATAGACAAAAAACAAATATTTTAAGTTAAATAAAACTTATAAATTGATTGATTATCTTGTTGTAATTTAACTGAAATCTCTTATCAGTAGGTACACAAACTTACCAGCAGACATGTTTGTCTGATGATCTGTAGCAATAGAAAGGCACGGCACATTTTTGCACTTATCTATAGGTATGCCATGTCATCTGCAAATCACTCCATTTTCAAACTCAGGTATCATAAAATCACCACGTTCGTCGATCCCGAATATTGGCATAAGAATATTGTAACTATAGAAGAACCTGGTGATTTTATGATTCCTGGTAGGAACCGAGCTGTACCTCCGTAAAGCTTCAGCTTCTCTAAAATGACTTAACCTTGGCGTTGACGGGATCTTGGACACAAGGTACAAGTCTAGTTTACACAAATCAAAAAAGTTACGCACCTGATAAGCGAAGGCGATAATATACATGGTACCACTCATGGCGTTGAACGGGTACCAGGCTTTCAGAGGTAGACGAGGGACAATCTCTGTCAGGGTCTCGTTGGTCTCATTGCTTGTGACCATTCGGACTGACTCCCCGAAAAATGTCAGAGTTATCCAGCCTAGGGGAGAGAAAATGTAGTTTTTGTATAATAATAATAATTATTCCGATTTGATGGAGAAACGATGATGGTGCCGATTCTTTGTTGACTTTTATATTTCAAGCAGTAGTTTTTAAACCCCCATAATAACCCTTTCTATATAATAACACTGCATGCACAAAAAAATATTGGAAATCCCAGGAGCAGAAGGAAGTTCTTAAATGTTTAAAGAAGGGAATACGTTTACGTTTCACAGAGCAAGATAGATGCTATTCTCTGGAGGACCATACGTTAAACGGTAAGATGGCTAGTGAAGGAGCTACTGTACATTTTGGAAGTAATACCTTGAGATATCATCTTGGTACCTTTTAATAAAAGAATTTATGGGAAAGCAAACATTGGGACGGTTTTTCTTTTATTGGCGCCCGACGTGGGACTTCAATCTGGTAGGTATTCTAATGTTTAATGCATATAAAATTATCAATGAGTCATTTCATTTGGGAATGGCGCCCATCGTGGGACAACCAGGGCTCCAGGGCTTTTATTGACTTGAGCCTTGACCAATAAATTAAATTGAATTTTCTGTTTTTTTTTCCAACAGTAAACCCTCCGCTTTTCTATTAGGGACCTTTTTTTCGCCATAATACATTATAGGTTACAACATTATAGGTTTTTCACTGCAGGCGTTTCATTTAATTCTATTAAAATTTCCAGTCTAGAATCTCACCATTCCATATTCAAATACAAACATAATTTCGCCTACCACTCTTAAATACGTACACTATATTGCCTACCACATTGTGGTTCCACTAAAGGCTTGAATGGGCTACTAAATAAGACTTACGTAAGCAAGCTCCGACCGCAGAATGTTTGCCTAGTACATAGCAGTCTGAGTCTTGGTAATGTGACAAAGTCGATGGTCATGCTACGATGGGTGCTTTAGAGCTTGCCATTGCTTGCTTGGTTGCGGTAATGTCGTTTGCAACTATGGTTTCCTGGTATTATTGATTGGATTATGTTTAAAGAAACTTGCTACTGTCTTGGTAATTTCCTTGCTTGCTTGACTCGCAATGTATGGCGTTGTATTGCTTTGGTATTTGATCTTAGAAGCTATACAGGGTGTAACGGAAAGGGTATATACATACGTAAGGGTGTGCTACACACCATCAAACTGAACATGTTTCTCTATCGGACAAACATCGTAATAGCGAAAAAATATCAGTTGCCCCATACAAAATTTCAATACCTATTCGACCCAAATGTGTAATGGGGCAGCTGATTTTTTTCGCTATTACGATGTTTGTTCGATGGACGGACGGATGGATGTTCAGTTTGATGGTCTGCAGCACACCCTTAAGTATGTAAATACCCTTTCCGTTACACCCTGTATATGGAAATCGGTAAGTATGTACCAACCGTATCTGAAACGCGGCCCGTCTGATTGTCGCCCTATAACCACGCTTTCACACATACAAACAATCGCAAACGTTTATTCGAATTTCTTATTCCTTAAACCACGTTAAGGGGGTTTTTCTGAAATACACAAACTTAAACAACAACATACCAGTCACCGTATACAAGTTCTACTTACTGACAACCGACAAGCAAGTCATTCCACAGATGAAGTACAGGAGTCTCCTCATCTTGGTGAGCGAAATCTGGTGGTAGCGGGCATCTGACTCCGTGAACAGAGGGTGGCTGTTTGACTGGTTCCATACTGCCAGGGTCCTATGATAAAAAAATTGAAATAAATAAGTAGTTTTAATTTTTACTCATCTTGTACCAACAGTTTCAGCTGCTTAAAGATTGAAATATATTCTACGAAAATTTAAAACCATAATTAAAGTAATCCAAGCATCTTAGCGTCCGACCGCTTAGTACAAGCACAAAACAAAGCGGACCCTCGACGCTAAAACGCTTGGATTACTTTATTTATGGTTTTTTAGAGGTCACTTATGTCGGGGTTTTTTTAAATTTTTAATTTTATTTTATTTCATGCTTTTTAAACCTATATTATTGTATCTTAGCCTTGACTGTCCCAATCCTGGGCATAGGCCTCCCCTATTTCTTCCACTTTTCTCGGTGTTGCGCTTTTTCTCGCTAATTAACGAAGTTGTTTATTTCCCTTCAACTAGAAAAAAGGTGATGACCTTTAAAAGGCTGAGCAGATTTTCTTGAAACACAGCTAAAAACACTCTCGATTAAAATACCTTTCAAACGAAACCAATTTCATCAAAATCGGTTCATCCGTTTAGGAGCTACAATGCCACAGACATACACACAGATACACAGACACTCAGATACACACGTCAAACTTATAACACCCCTCTTTTCTGGTCGGGGGTTAAAAATGTAACGCACCTACTGCTAGGATAAAAAGTATCCTACATCATAAACTCAGCTCAAATTCAGCCTTGATCCATGTTTCACTAAAATCTGTTCAACTGATAAGGCGTGGAGAAAAAAAACGATGACAACAATTTTATCATAAAATGATAAAATGATGACAACAATTTTATCATTATATGATAAACTTGTTGTCATCGTTTTTTCTGCAAAAGTGTTCAGAAAACCAAGGTCCCAGTCGCCGTGAAAAATGACCTAGTTTTCTATCAAATGACTGTTTTAGTCAATAGTTTGAAAATACTTTATTCAAGTCAAGTCAGAATTGATTGTAAATAAATAATGAGTTATAGGAAGTCACTATTAAGTCTTCATTCGACTTACCTACGTATGAACTAGCAGCTAGCTGTATTTATTGTGTTTTCGTATTAAGTAACAGAGTTTAGTTTATCAACATTAGGTAGGTACTTGAAAATTGTTCAACAAGAAATGAAAACATTATTACGTTTTTTGAATTTATGATTGTTTGTCTTACATACTTTTCTTAACCTACTTTTCTTCATATTCCTGCCTTTGCTTGATATTACTTGGGGTCGGCGAAACATGTTTTTTCTCCAACTTTGTTATATTTTTCTTACTTAAAAAAAAATATTACATAATTATGTCTGAACTGAAACTTATCCTTTCAGTATTAGGTAGGTACCACTAACCATTATTTTTGTACCTACCATAATCCCCGTATTATTCAAAAGAAACATTCTATAATGTTGCGGCCACATTATCGGACGAACATTCATGTCGCGATAAAAACTTCGTATTCGGACGGTCGGCTATTTTCCTGTCCACATTAACATCCAACCAAATTGCAATTCACGCCATCATTTCAAAAAAAAATGCGTACAGTTTTCACGCTGCAACTGCCATAGCGATATGTGGCTACGTGAGCGAAGTTTGTCGTGACAAAACCCTTTGATGAGCGTCAATTTACCGACAACACCGTGGATTGTATTCGTGTTCGTTACGAATACTGTTAGGCCGGACATGTTACGATGACGCAATCGTTCGCCCTTCGAATCCCGCTAATGTGGCCCTAGCATCAAACACCCACATTATAGTCGGAAATTATTAAAAAATATTCGAAACTTTAAAGTTCTTCAGTAAGTACCTCGGTACTCAAGCAAACGTTCAGGTAGTTTAAAATATTCCGTTTCAATACAAAAGGAATCTTTAAGGGGTTCTTTTTTCAAATCTTGAGCTACCTACGCTACGTTCCATTTTCAATCTTTACATTTGAAGTAGGTATTCAGTATTTTATTAAAAGGTTTGCTATTTAAAATGGACCTCTTTAGCAAGATTACCTAAGAAGATACCTAAGTGTAGTTTTTCCAGTTCACTCTTATCTTTTAGTTATTAAATTATCATCACCGGACGTGCATTAATGTATAAAATGAAAGTTAAAAAAAAAGTTAACGTCATGTTTTTTTTTGTGTTTACGATCTACAAACCTAGAAAACAAGAGTTTCGAAAATTAAAGAATTTGTTAAATAAAACATAATGTGCCCAAAAAAACATGAAATAAATAATTGTAACCATGTTTTTTTTATAGTAAAAATATCGTAAACTAGCACAAAAACAAACAAAAAAATAGTTTGTTCAACCATATTGTAATTTGTACCTATCTATTTCTTCAAACTTTCACATCATAAATAAAAAACGCCAACAAAAACATTTGGGATGTTATTTGCATCAGCAACATAAAAAAAACAATTGAAATTTCAAAAAACAAAACAAACGAAAATGTATATTGCCAACAATTTTTATTGAAACGTTGTACTCGTAATAAAAGCTCATAAAAGTTCAAATTAAAATCATTCCAGTACAAATCCTTTGTTTTGTTTGTTAAATTAAAATAGGGTGCAAATACTCTGTGCCCAGCCCATTGAGTTAGAGAACCATGATTTTTGTGCTCATTTTTAACCCCCGACCGAAAAAGAGGGGTTTTATAAGTTTGACGTGTGTATCTGTGTATCTGTGTATCTGTGTGTCTGTGTATCTGTGTATCTGTGTGTCTGTCTGTGGCATCGTAGCTCCTAAACGGATGTTCCGATTTTGATAAACTTGGTTTCGTTTGAAAGGTGTTTTAATCGAGAGTGTTCTTAGCTATGTTTCGAAAAAATCTACTCAGCCGTTTGATGGTAATCACGTCTTTTCTAGTTGAAGGGAAATTAGCAACTTCCACAGGTCTGGTCGATTCGAAATTTGAAATCTTGTCACACGTTTTTTTTTTATTATTTAGCTGTTTTATTATTATTTGCCTGCATCGTTTGCTCAGTGGTCGTTCGCAACTGCTGAGCATGAGGTCCTGGGTTCGATGTCCAGGTTGGGCAAAGTGTTATTTGGTTTTGCCTTCAATAATAATGTCAGTACACAGCCACAGAGTCTGGATTCGTGCCCGGTTGATGGCAATCGGTTCGTCCCCATAACAGGGGACTTAAAGCACAACTAGCGAAATGTGTTTGTAATATTTAGGTGCATCTCTGCTAATCCTCGGGGATTACAGGCGCGGATGATCCATTTTTTTTTTCTTTGTCTGTCGGGTAGTTTATTGAAAAGTATTGGACACGTATTTTTTCTTTTTTCACGTGGTCATAAAATTACGGAGATATATTGAGTTGAAATGGCGCATGACGTCACATGTAGGTAAGTTTTATACCTACTTGTGACGTAGTAAGCCCCCACTCTCCAACTTTAATGAGTTTTAACTAAGTCATTTTTTGATATTTTGATAAAACAAAAAATACGTGTCTAATATTTTTGTATTACCTGTCTGA
Source organism: Cerastis leucographa (assembly GCA_963082945.1). Taxonomy (NCBI): domain Eukaryota; kingdom Metazoa; phylum Arthropoda; class Insecta; order Lepidoptera; family Noctuidae; genus Cerastis; species Cerastis leucographa. Next base: position 12,591,382 of record OY720365.1, on the reverse strand, counting down.
CGGACAAAATAGAATGTCGTTTTCTTTACCCAGTCCGCACCCCTATTATGTTATTTTAATAATGTAGATTATTTTATGGCTGAAACAGCTCTTTATGTTTGACATAGACTATTTTGACATTTTAATATACTTTGACATAGATTATTTTGACATTTTAATAATTCCTCATTTAGATCTGACATAATTGGAGCATTAAATAATATGTAATTGTTCAATTAATTTCAAATGTAATACCATAATTATGCATGATTAATTTGATAATCCTCAGCTAGATTTGCACACCATATTTGTACGCCTCCTGGCATAACATAGAGTTCTGTTCATCAAACATAAAATCTGTACTATTTTAACCTATGTTATCAAATAAATTATGATTTGATTTGATTTGATACCCGATGATAGTCGAAGTGAATGGTTTCTTGTAAGAACTGTAATTACAATCGTCTCTTAAAAGACAGCCTTGAGAAAGTCTAATCTAATATTGTGGACTAAAAGAATTTAAAAAAAAAAGAGAGAACCTCGTCCTTATTTTTGGTCGGTTTAAAAGTGAGACTGAGCATCAATTAACTTTAAATGATTAAAAAAACCGCATACCGTCCGCCGCCGTCTATTTTTGGAACGAAGTTCCTTATCGCGCGTTGTGAAAGGGGGCTAGACGGAAAAAATTCTTACGAAAAGTTGTCACGACACTTTTTGCTATAGTAAGCTATTGTAAGCTGTGCGACGTCGCATGTTTCTCTGTCTGTCTCTCTCTCTCTTATAGAAAGCAAGCCAGATATTTTCATTTCTATTTCGCATTGAACAGTGTGGTGTCGCGATGATTATTTTTGGAACTTCGTTCCATCCGGGTGTCCCTTGACACCTCTCAAGTTTTTTTTTTGTATAATTATGTGGGTATCTATGTAAGTACATATTATTATATATAAAAAAAAACGAAAACTTGTAGTTATTTTTAGACATTATTTTGTACCGTATCACAATGTTTTCTTATTTAACCCAGAGGTTGACTGTTAGAAAATGTCTTGTGGCATTAAGTCCGTCTATGTACCACTATTGTACATAAACTTTAAATAAATAATTAAAAAAGCCAAGTGCGAGTCGGACTCGAGCACGAACGGTTCCGTACCGTTATTTATAAAATAAAAGCTTTTAAAAACGAGCAGAAAAAATCACTTTTTTTTTGTATGGGAGCCCCCTTAAATACTTATTGTATTCTGTTTTAAGTATGTTTTGTAACAGCGTCAACAATAATACATAATTTGTAGAAATTTCAACTAGCTAACAGATCACGGTTCATTAGATACATCCTGGTGACAGACGGACGGACGGACAGCGGATTCTCAGTAATAGGGTCCCGTTTGACCCTTTGGATACGGAACCCTTAGAATATTAAACAAAATTAAACACATTTCAGTCATTATCACTTACGTAACTCAATTAAAAATTCGTAATGAAGCTTAAAATGAAAATGATTTTGAATTCGAAATTTAGTCTTGCTCGCTACAACAAAGTTTTCGCATAAATATCACTCCCATTTACTTAAAAAAGGTAAAAGAGAAATAAATTATCATTTAAGTTACTTTCAAAATGATAGCAAAACAAACAGTAGAAAGGAATGAATTTATTTGCGAAAATATGTTTGTCTTTCAGCGATAGGAATCGGAATTTCTGGAGCAAATGAATTATTTGAAATTTTAAACAAAAGAGGCGTTCATTCCTTTAATGTAATTTATTTCTTTTGTTTGAGATAAAAATAGAGTTGTTGTAGTTATAAAAAACTCTTTCTAAACAGAAACTAATAAATCTGTAATATGTTTCTGAAACAAATTAATAAAAAAAAGGCCAAGTGCGAGTCGGACTCGCGCACGAAGGGTTCCTTTATTTATACAAACGAGCAAAAAAAACACTTTTTTGTATAGGAGCCCCCTTAAATGTTTATTTTATTCTGTTTATAGTATTTGTTGTTATACCATCAACAGAAATACATAATCTGTAGAAATTTCAACTGGCTACCTATCACGGTTCATGAGAGACAGCCTGGTGATGGACGGACGGACGGACAGCGAAGTCTCAGTAATAGGGTCCCATTGGTTACGGAACCCTAAAAACTCTGTTTAAAACGATCTAGACAAATATAAATTAAGTAGGTAATTCTAGATAAACGTGGTAGAAATGCTAGTCAATGGCAAATATTACTTTTTGTAACTTTAAAACCGTAATTGAAGTTATTGCAAAAATGTCTTATACTATCTATAATACCTAAATTGTTTAACATTTCAACAGGGTTTTGTTTAAATTTTTAGACACGAAAATATGTTTACTATTATAACTGCATCTCTTTGTTTTTCAATTTCAGCCAACAAAGCAGTTTTATTAATATGCATTTGCATTGAATAAAAAATAAAATCAGAATAATTTATTACTTTTGTAACAAAATATTCCTAAACGTATATTTATTATGATATTAATAAATTTTTCTGAAACTGTTTGTGCGACAAACCGCTGAAAAGATTTGGATGAAATTAAAACAACTTTAGACCTTTTCATTATCAATACTTTCTCCTTGTCTTGGCTTCGATGAGGATTGTTCTCGGCAAGATGTGTCTTAGTGTTCTACAAATTCATGCCGAGGGGTACCAATAATCATCCCAATCAAAAAAATCCCAATAAATCATCCCAATAATCATCGCCTACCAGCGGGGTACCGCTGGTAGGTGATGATTATTAGGTTGTGCAGCATCTATCATACGGTCTAACTATTTAGGGTCAGTTCACACCGAGACGCGACGCGACGTGACGCTGCGCGCACACTTTTAAAGAGCGATTCAAAATATAACTTTATTTTCTACACGAAAAGATACACATTTGGTTGTGAGAATTCAGAATACGTTGCGCCACGCAGCGCTGCGCCGCGCGACGCCTCGCGGCGTAGAGCGTCGTAGAGCGACGCAGCGCGAAATCACTGGCCTCTTCAAGTATCATCGCGTCGCGTCGCGTCTTGGTGTGAACAAACCCTTAGCAATTCTGCGGTATTGTTTTTGGATTCAAGTGAACTTTTATTGTCTTTTCTGTGTCACTGTTATAGTCTAACAGCCATTCATATCAAGGGTTATCTTATTACCCAGTATTAAATTGGTTTGTGAAGGTGAGATAGGCAATCGCTCCATGTAATAAAGGGTGTAAAACACCTCTTAACGAAGCCGAAAGGCACTGGTTCTCCCTGTCATTGCGATCATTTTTTTGTTCTACTCCATACCTGGGAACCTTCTAGTTACGGAGATATTAGGGGTCAAAGTTCCAACTTTTTGACAAGTATTTTTTTAAATACAAGTTTTTAATGTAAGATTTTTACTTTAAACACCTCCACGACCCCCGTACTATTAAATCCGTCCATCAGCACAATGTTTTGAGTGCGTTACATTGAGTTCTAACACAAAAAAAACACCCCCCAAAAAAAACTCGATGCCCAGCAATAATTATTGCGTAAAGTTACTTAGTTTCATGTACAGAATGCGTGGTTGACAGCTTCGTGATGAGGTGATTTACACGGTGTATAAAAGCGACCCCAATATACAGTATGTTGTTTTGTATCCTCGTCAAATTCAAGGAGGTAACTGTGCCAATGATTCTCGTCCCAAATCAATTATAAAATGATTAGGGATTTTTTTAATTTTTTCTTAATTACGTTAATCGGTAAGTGTGAACCACCCGTGTTTTAAACGCGACCCGTCTGATCTTCGCCCGATAACCGAGCTTTCATACATACAAACAATATCAAATGTTTATTCGATGATTTCATATACCCTACACTACATTAAGGGGGTTATTCTGAATTACTGACAAACTTAAACAACCAAAAAAATCAGCGTTTATTAAAAAGTCTATGGTACCGTAATTTTATTTGATTATTTATGTCTTTTGTGACATCCTCTTGAAATTTGACGAGGATGCAAAAGAACACCCTATAGTTGGGAAGAGGCGTTTTTACTTCTCCGGCCATTTATTAAATAATATCCTTGTCATCAGGCGGGTGTGTCTTAGACCTGTCTCGGTTGCAACTCCGCCAACCAGTGTGAATTTTCCAAAAAAAAAAACAAAAAACGACTCACCTGTAGAAACTCTTCGAATTCAAAGCGAAGAAGCCGAGCTTGATGATGGTATGCGCAAAGAAAAGGACGGTGATGGTGTTAGCCGTGAGCTCGTTGACCTCATCGGAGTACATAGCCATGTTGACACCAATGCATGCGAAGTGGATGATGATGAGAACAGCGTGGGCGCTGGCGTAGATCTTGCGAAGGAGGTTTGACATACCAGCATTTTCTGTGTAAAGGTTTAAGAGCATTTACACCTGACAGCACTTCATACAAACTTTCAAGTCCTTATTTTCCGAAATGACAGAACCGATTTTAATGAAACTTAATATGCATAGGCAGGATATGTTTATCCTGAAAATATTTTGTCGTAACTTTTTAGACCTGTTGGTCTAAAAAGTTACGACAAAATATTTTCGAAATATCTTTAAAAAAAAGTAAATTGGAAACTGTTTCTATAGATAATTTATAATCTGTCTAATTTAGCTGTAACACTATTTTTCGAAAATGTTTTATTAGTAGTTTTTTAGACTTATGTATAACAAGGCGTAAGTTTATGTAAAGTTACGCCTTTTTTTCGAAAATATAGAAGGCCACCGGTCTGCTATGATTGTTACACACTCCTTCCGACTCTTTATGTTCATACATCTATTACAAAAAACATAACAGAACATCACACCTGTTAGCCCCGAAGGGTTAGGCAGTAGAGTAACTAACAGCAAACCTACATTTCACTAGATATGTTTTCTTGACGTCCCGTCTAATAGGGGCAAGCCTATTGCCATCAATCGGTACACAAATCCAGACTCCGTAGTTGCTAGTGATAAATTCCAGATGGAAATACCCAATAACAATATACCCAAAACTGGGAATCGAACTACCCTAGGACCTAATTAGCTCAGCGCTCGCACTTGCTCCCACTACACCAACGAGGCACTCAATAAAATTACATTCATACATGAACGCAGGACGTTTTCCGAAATAACAGAACGCCTCCTGGTCCCCTATTCACAAACGCTCGGATTGGATTTCGATTCGATAAGTCGTATGTCATATCTTGTTTTGGCATTACGAAACCGAGCGCGATAGATATGCGACTTTCCGAATCGAAATCGAATCCGAGCGTTTGTGAGTAACGGGGCTAATACGTTCCATACACACTCCTTCCGATTCGTTCATACATCTGTTGCACGCCAGTAAGAAATGTTTTTAATGAATCTTTTGTGTGTCTAAATATTTAAGATAAAGTACACACAACAAACCAAAACACCATAAACAATTTTTTACTTAGCCCGTAATGTACAACTTCTGGGCAAAAGCCGCCTATTTCTTCCAGTTCTCACGATGGTGTGTTTCTTCTCGCCAATCCACGAGGAAGCCTTTCAGGGAAGGCATTACTATATACAAAAATAACTCTAGTATAACTAGTTTTCCTCGGCCTAGGTTGCTATTGTACTGCGTCTCACAAACAAAATCCTAGCCTTACTAAAAAAATACTGAGTTAAAATAAAATCAATCCATAAAATACATTGAAAATATATTTTCAAAAGCTTTCGCCTTTTCGAACAAGTTGACAAAAAAATAAACCGTACTGGGACTTAAGAAAATAAATCTACTAAAAGAAAATACAGCTAAAAATATAACTGCTTCCAAAAGTACCGTAGATTTACAACGAAACTGCCCAAGGTACTGAGAGCATTATTTTCAAAGGTTGGCCTTCGATAATAACTTTTTATGATCTTGTTATGACACAGATAGACGTAAAATGATCTTGGCAAAATACTGTTATATTATTTTCTATGAGTACACCTACATTTGTATTTAGTATTTCTTTGTCAGCTGGTTCGAGAGTAAAATTTTATATTTGGTATCACGTTTCATTGTATAACGTTATTTCTGTCTCGGTATTGATTTATTCTTTACCAGAGATAATATTTTTGTTTTCACCGTTGCTATCAAGACCGGCTACGTTCAAAAATACTACTATATACTGCTGGCATGAAGAGTTACGAGTGAGGGAATTATTATATCGAAGAGATGCTTTCCATAGCTCCTACTTTACATTAGTCTACGTTTTTTGGTGGTTTTCTTTGATTTTCCTCTAGTTCTCACATCTTTTCGTCATTTACCGTCGTAGATATAAGCCTCGTCTTCCTTTCCCTCTTCCTTCTGCATATGCGGCGTTGTGGGTCCTTCTCAAGGTCTTTTTTTTAGTCAATAGATAGATATACAAAATTGTACACTAAGAGGAGAGACATAAGGAATAGTATTGAAATTTTACCTGAGTGATAGTTGAAGAGAAAGTGCCCGGCTGCCTGCATCAGCTTGATGTTGGGCATCAAGTCTGACACTAGGCCCTGGGCCTTCACTTTCGTCATCATCTGAAATTAGATCTTTTTCAAAATTCTGTTCCACATTGCTATTTTTACTAACTTCATCTTCATCAACTATTCTATTATTTTTACGAATTCAGTTTAAACAAAATAATTTTACACTGGGGAAACCTGAGGACTCAAAAAAGTGAGCTTTTGTTTACTGCGCACTAGAACCTAGTTACTTCCTAGAAAACAGTGTCATTGCATAATTATTTTCATTGAAAGTAGCGCAATGTCGCAACGTTGAAAGCATTTAATCCATAAACGCATTAACTCATTACGTTTCATTGCTTTCGTTTTCTTGTTTCATCACTTCACGAAACTATAATTTGGTTTTGTAATGTGTACATTACAAAAAATAATACCTACCATGAAAATTCAGAGCCTTCTCCCAACTCAAAACTTTAAATAAAACTTACAAATTTTAATTATCACTTTACCTTGAATTATTTCCGAAATATCCTTGCCGAAAAACAAAACTGATCCTTCGTTTAAAATAGCGAAAATGTTGATCCCATTTTTCGTGAATATGCCAGGAACGTATTGTCTTTACACTTTCTGTGGAGCAAATGATCGATTTAGAAATTCAGTGTCATCACAATTTTCTGCGATGACGTGTATTTTCTACCCTCCAATGGCAAGGCTTGGTCTATGAGAACTAGCAGGTGGTACAACACCCGGCGTTTTCTTCTCCTTAATTATGGATACGTTTGTACTTTCTTCATAATTACGTTTTAGTCCATCATTTCGATCGATAGTTTCAAATCGGTCAATGTTAGTTTTAATTTTATTTGTTTCGAGTTTTATTGTTTTTCCAACGTTTGATTTTGTTGATTGTTCTTCGAAATGTATGTTTTTCTGTTTGCTTTCACTGTTTCTACTGAATGGGTAATCAATTGGACTGTATATGTTTGCGGTATTTCAATTTGAGTAAGATTTTGGTTCGATAGGAGCTATTAAAAAGTGGTTATGTTATGTTACGTAAAAGGTGGTTTTTTATGTTTTGTTTAGTTCATTCAAATACTAAAATGTATGTCTTGGATGTTGACCATTACTCTGTCGTCATTCTCAGCTGCATCCGGTTATCGGTGGTCTGGAAGCCAACCCCAAATGAAGTTGGGAAAAAAGGAGTAGGCAGAGAAAGATGGATGTTGACCATCACATGCTTCCAATTTTCAACTTAAATCCCCAAGAAAACAAAAAAAAAATGATTGTGTGGTTTTATGAAACCACGGTAAAAGTGAAACTTTTTTTCACACTATAGACATTTAACTAAAAATTTTGGGAATAATATTCCATTAAGGGTATAAAACGTATAAAACGCGGAGTAGGGATAAAGTGAAAGGCGGTCTGACGAGCGCCTTTCACTTTATCCCTACTCCGCAGCCGAGCGTCACGCGACATGCAACACACAGACTAAAAAGTTTGAGACGATGTAATAAAAGTTTCACTTTAAAAAATACTTATAAATGTTACACCTTAATGAATACAGATTGAAACTGCAAAGACAATTCCGATCTTTTTGATCAATATGTAGTGTTTTTATTTATTTATCTTACTATCAATCTCTCTCACCTGACACTAACAGATAGGTCAACAGAAACTACCCACGGGGGTGAAAACTAAAAGAAAATAACAAGTTTATATTTATTAGTTTAGGGAACAGCCTCGTTGGTCTAGTGGTTGCAAGCGCGATGGCATTAGGCAACAGGCTCGCCCCCTATTACATGGCAATTAAACATAACTGGCAAAATGTGTGTGTACTGTTAGTCCACCTCTGCCTAACCCTTTGGGGTTACAGGCGTGAAGTTATGTTTATCTTTGTAGCTTAAGGAAACTACTGTCTGATTTTCGGGTTCTGTAAGGGTGCTAGCCAAACCTTGAGGCTTAGTTAGTAAACAGTTTTCCCAAAGATTTTTTTTTGTACTCGTTCACTTTTATTACAATAATACAATCCGTATTAAATTCGCGCGCACGCGTCTCTGACCTATCAGCTTCTGATAAAATCGAATGAGTATAAAAAAAAATTCTTTGTGAAAGTTGTTTGTCATCATGAATATAATCATGGTGTTTAAGTATCGGTCACATTAGTGATTATAATTATACCAGTCACTCTATATAGACCGGAGGTTTCAAGACCGCTTGACGTGCACTTGATTGGAGGTTCAAATCCAAGGCACAACATGTGCTTTTTGTTTTTGTCATGCATTTTTTTTTTTAATATAAACATTTTTTTTCTATTTTGTTTTAGTGATATTTAATACAATTAAGATACTTTAATGATCATTCAATAGTATTTATTATAGCTATTATTAAACAAAACTTTGATCTTATATCCTACAAAGATTTATATTTTACAATCTGCTACGTTAGCTATTAACTAGCAAATGAAGAGAGTTAATAGAACTTTGCAATAGACTTACTTCATGTTTAATGTTGTCCATACTTGGATTAATAATATTTTTGATTTGCGGAATTAGTAGCCCTAATGCAATCATTATCGTGAGTAGTGCCTTAGTCTAAAATAATGCCCATGAGTTCTATTGCACCCACTATAGCCTCACCTAGGTGATTAATATATTTATTTCTGAAAAAAAAACCCTGAAGTCTGTTTTCAAGGAAATGCAGATGATTCTGAAGTCAGCCACATTGCGGTTTAAAGTTCCGCACATCGGAGCAGTTAGAAGTTTATTCATTTAATTCAGAAACAAAGCCAAAGTTGGGAACTACAGGATATAGACAAGTTCTAGGCGTAGGAAACTTAGTTAGGTATTGAGTGTATGTTTTATTTACACACTGAGTCTTACTGAGTTACTTTAGTGTCTCTGTATTTTGATAGACTGCTCTGTTGGACTCGCGACTGCTGAGCTGAGCTGAGTCCTTGGTCCGATCCCCGGGACGAGCAAAATGTGTTATTGAGTTTTTCCCATTAGGATTTTTTCAGTAGCGGCCTGAAATTTGGTATGATACCCTCGTGCCTCAAAAAGCACGATAAACCATTGACCCTGCGCCTGTCTCTCTGCAGTCGTCTTGGATTGCCATCCCATTGGATATCAGAGTGAGGGAATAGAGAGTGCACCTGTGCCTGCGCACACACTTGTGTACTATAATATCTCCCGCGGCAATGGCTAATCTCCGCTTTGAATGGACGTCTCTTCACCGTAGACAGCATAAATGAAGTCATTGATCCCGGTTGTCATTTGTAGATGTTTGACAGTCGTTGTCAGAAATATGTAATAGTTTACTACCGTTTATTACCGTACTAGCTGTCCCGCGCAACTTCGTCTGCGTCACATTTTCTCCGTTTTCGCAACATTTGTCATTGCTGCTCTGCTCCTATTGGTTGTAGTGTGATGAAATATAGCCTTTCTCGATTAATGGGCTTTCTAACATCGAAAGAATGTCTCAAATCGTACCAGTAGTTCCTGAGATTAGCGCGTTCAAGCAAACAAACAAACTCTTCAGCTTTATAATATTAGAAGTATAGATTAGATACGATTATTTTGTGTATCTATCTATATGCCTTAGTTGCCTGAAATAAATGGATCATTATTTTCATAGAAGCCTGACAACCAATCTCAACAAGAAGCATCATGTTATTCAGTAGCTGGGCCATGGAGGTCAAATAGGCTCCATACAAAATACAAGTGTTCAGCTGCATCCAGTCAGACTACAAAGCCATATAGTTAAGAAAGGGCCCTAAACAGGCAGAATACAAGCTGTTCTTTTGCATTATTGTCAAATTCAAGGCGGTAACTATGCTAATAATTCTCGACCCGAATCAATAATAAAATGAGTAGATATTGGTTAACTTTTTTTTTTCATTAACGGAAATCGGTAAGTGTGAACCACCCGTGTTTTAAACGCGGCCCGTCCGATCCTTTTTTTTTTTTGTGGGTGGGAAATCATCAAATGACTTTGGGCGGAGTGGGAGGGAGTGTCAGACTTGACTGACTAAAACCCACCCATGTTCCTTCTTAGCCCTTCGTGTTCCAGGGCCGCGGTATCTCTTTCGAATAACCCGCAGCCCTGGGGCCCGTCTGATCCTCACCCTATAACCGTGCTTTTACACATACAAACAATCTCAAACGTTTTTTCGATAGTTTCTCATTCCTGGGGTTATTCTGATATACTGACAATCTAATCAACAAAAAAAAACAGCGTTTATTAATAATTAACTAGGCACCGTAATTTAAATTTATTATTTATGTCTTTTGTGACAACTTCCTGAATTTTGACGAGGATGCTAAGAGGTTGCTTGTATAAACAGGGTGTGTAAAACTACATTGATACTTATTCAGAATCGGACTCAAAGTCAGCTACTAACAAGCATCTCCAGCACATTATTTCCCATTGTTTATTAAACCCATATTACAAACCAAATAAAATAATAATATTCGACTGTTCGACACCACAAACCGGGCGCCAGATCGCAATAAAGGCCGATTCTCACGTAACGACCATAGAGAAATGACTGGATTTATGAAGTAATATCCTGTAAGCGCCGCTCGATACAGTGAGCCATAACCTTAATGTTTATGGTGTTCAGTTTTTATTTATGGGAAAGTGTTATGTTGAAGATAATAACTCAAATTGCTTTAAGATCTTTTTAAGGGTATTTCAGAACATCGATTTTGTTGGTAAAAGATAATCGACGACCCCAAGCAATAAGTCCGTAACCGCAAAATCTTAATTTTGCAGGAAAAAATATTTACTGTTTTTGTTGAATATCTGTAAAACAGCGGTGGCCCAGTGGTGGCAGCCCCGACTTAAGAGCAGTAAGCCGTGGGTTCGACCCAGGTAGGCGCATTACTTTGTGTAATTTATTTCATCACCGCTGCACTCAAAACCGGTGAAGGAAAACATCGTGAGTAAACAAAAATCCAACAACAAATGTCCTAGAACTAAAAATTCGAAGACTTGTGACATCTACGAACCCGCACTGGGTCCGCGTGATGGATTACAGCCCACTCCTTCTCATAGAGAGGAGGCCTATGTCCCAGCAGTGGAACATTATAGGCTAATGATGATGATGATGATGATCTTTTCAACGAGTGGGAATATTAAGGATGATGTAAAAGCGTGTTCTGGGATAAAATAACGCTCAGGAAGGGCAAAGAATGGGCCGGCTTTATTAGCCGTAGAATCGATGACCGTTGGGGTAGCGTAGGTAGGATGCCCTCAGGCTCGATGGAGCGACGATCTTCGCAGAGTGGTTTGTAGCAACTGGATGAGAGTTGCCGAGAATCGAGTTAAGTGGCGTGCGGTGGATTATTTATTGTAGGCAGCTGACGATGAGTAGATAACTTCGCGAAATAGAAGCACAGTTACACCTTGGAATACATCTATTTATTTATGTACACACTTAACCCTAGAAAGATAACCTACGCCCCAAAGGCGCCCGCGAAAACAATATATCGCCATCGTTTTTTATTCCGTACATGTATCCACTTATGCTTTTCAACCAACTCAGACGTCGGTCTACTATACCACGGGACAGCTGTTTCTATGCGGTAAATACAATACTTTAGTAACCATGAACAGTTGAAGCGCTCGAGAGGCTCGCCTCTCGAGCGCTGCGCTTGTGCTCGCACAAGAATGACGTTTGTCATGACTGTCTATAAACCTATTTAGTATGATGATGATTATTATTTTCAGACTGATTATAATTATAATGACTAGATGGTAAGAAAAAACTGTTGATTTTTATAATGATTTCGGAGAATTAGTCTTATAGCCAGAAAAACTGACGATTTTTGTTATCTTTTTTAGAGGTCTACTCATTTAGAAATTAATAAGTTATAAAAGCACTGACTGTTATATAATCGTATTTTTATTTTAACGCTAATAGTAAACCTTTAAAACGATGAAGTTATTAAAAATCTACCTAACTTATTTTCTGAAATAGACGCATTTGAAAATCTTGCGCTTTTGAAGCGCATGGTTATCTTTTATGTAACTCGCAGTATGGTTATCTATCTGGGGTAATACAGAGAAGAAGAAAGGAACAGAAAATAGGTACAAAGGTAATGTTTATTTCTAAAGAAATCTCTTCCAGCATAACTACGAAAGGAGATATACAAAAAAAGAGATGCAGACATATTGTGTAAAAGAAGAAGAGAGAATTGAATACATAAAGCAAATAACTATTTAAAATATAAAATACAATATAAAAATATACTAACCTACGTACTAATACGAAGACAAAATAATATACCAATAAAATAAATACCTATGCAACAATGACGCAATGGAAAGATAATGTTCTTTTACTCTTCTCTTGAAAACTGCAACAGTTTGGCAGTTATACACCGCACAGCTTATACAGTGAAGGAATAGAAGTCGGTAGAGTGGGGAGGGTAAGGGCATCTTGTAATGAGCATAATTACTTAGGTCTAATTAGACCGAAATTCAACCACAGCATGGTCAGGCCACGTTTGAACTACAATGTACTGTTACCTACTAAACTAGTCACTTCAAATTCAGCTTATCCCATCCCAAAAGTTGCCGTAACGATAACCGCAATATGCGTAATCTACAACCAGAACTTCCACTAATTTCATTAAATAGATAACGACTTAAACTTAGTTCCACTTAAACTTTGCATCTGATAAGAAGTTTGTTAATCCAATGTACAATGATTAATGTACGAACCGTGTTCCGGGAATTTTGAACTGATCAAGGCTTCACAGAGAGATTAAAGAAGATAACCAGTGACCAAAAAGGTTACCTGTATAGGCTTTATAATCGGGGTTTATTTATTTGGGTTACGTGAATCCCAGAGTTTAGGTTAACAATGCGTTTTCTTCTTTGTTTCTTTTCTTTTTTTAAAAAACGTTGCACTCCACACTAGGAATTTCTCCTGTATCGTGGGTGCGTTTACAAACATTGAAGTCACATGAACAAATAGCCAGACCCGGAGCAACTATCTGTAGGTCATACAAAATATTTGTTCCGTGCGGGAATCGTACCCGTGACACGCAGCGCAGCAGTCGATTGCTCAGTCACTGTGCCAACCGTGCCGTCAATATAATAATAAATATAAGTATTATAATAATAAATCATTTATTTTAAAGTGACAAGGACTTATAATTCAATAAACAAAAACGCAAAAAAGATTGTGTGGTCATAAAACCACACTATAGCGCGGAGTAGGGATAGTGAAAGGCGCTCTGACGAGTGCCTTTCACTTTATCCCTACTCCGCGGCCGACCGTCAGCGTCACGCGACATGCAACACAGACGAAAAAGTTTGAGACGATGTAATAAAAGTTTCACTTTAAAAACACACAAAATAATACATGAAACATACACAATACAAAATAAAAACCACATTACACCTTAACTGTCAAAATTTATCTAGAGAGCCGACGAATGCTGGTGACATGCAAGTCACCGCAGCGTCGAATGTATGGACAGTCGAGCCTGTTGGCTGTCATCATCAGCCCGCTGTTGGGGCTGCCGCGCACCCTTGCGGACCAGGGCGTTACGCTTACGCATTGTTGCATAAAAGCAGTATACATGAGTGACAGCGAACCTGCGTCCGATAGGATCTGGGTTAACTCTACAAGGTCTTGTTTTGCATGCTCGTTAAATTCAAGGAGGTAACTATGCTAATGATTCTCATCCCGAATCAATAATAAAATGGGTAGGTATATTTTTATTTTTTTATATTTTTATATTTTTTCTTAAGTTATCCGTGTTTTAAACGCGGCCCTTTCCTCTCCCTATAACTGCGTTTTAACAGATACAAACAATCTTAAACTCTTATTTGATAATTTCTTATTCCCTAAACCACGTCAAGGGGGTCATTCTGAAATACTGTAAAATTTAAACAACCAAGAAAAAGCATCACTCTGTTTTCTTATTTGAAACCTTCAAACGCACTGGTAAGATTCGATTTCTCTTACCTGGGTAGATTTCATCCTTTAAGTTAGTTGGTTCCGAGTCTTTGTACCGCGCGGATACCTGCAAAATTAAGGTTAGTGACATAAAGTAGGTATTAAGAGTCTTTAACTAAGGCACTATCTTGGGTAGCGGCGATTGGCGGCGGTGACCTCTCGCGACCGGCCCTGGTTCAATCCATGGTCCGGAGCGAGAGGGAATGGGAAGCCGTCGCCTCCTTCTGCGAAGCAGTCATGCTAGCGAAGGAGGTGGCGGAACGTGAGAGGGAGAGAACCTCACGTCCCAGCGGCCGCGGGAGACGCCCCGGGCGTCGGGGGGCAACCAGTGGCCCCCGGCCACCGTAGGCGCGAGCCTGTGGACGGTGAGTAATGGGCTAGCTCACCGTCCGTCCGTCTTATGACGACAGGCCGTGTCGACGGCGCGTACGTGTTCCACGCGCGCCTCAAGGAGATGTCAGCGAACCGGAAGGGGCCCGAGAGGGCCGATGCCTGCCAGGGCTGCGGGTTGTTCGAAAGAGATACCGCGGCCCTGGAACAAAAAGGGCGAAGAAGGAACATGGGTGGGTTTTAGTCAGTACAAGTCTGACACTCGCTCCCGCTCCGCCCAGAGCGGGAGAAGTCATTTGATGATTTCCCATCCGAAAAAAAAAAAAAGGCACTATCTTGGGGAAATACTTTATACTCCTAGCGTGGTCTTTTGTTTGCAAATCAGAGGTTCTTCATAGAAATAAGCAGGATAATCCAAAGTTTGAGAAATAATTATGTGGACAAAAAATACATGCACTAACTCGTGAAATTTGTCACACGCGTTTACACCAATTTATACAAATATTGCGCAATTCCATCAATAATCTTATCCCAATTTATTTAAGGTGGCCACTAACCCAGCTCTATTACTTGTCATCTCATCAGACACCTCCTTTCTTACATTATCATCCTTCACACAGTCCATCCATCGTTTATTTGGTCTTCCTCTACTCTTAGGCTCTAGACAGACAGTCTGCATTTCAACTGAACTCCTTTGTTCAGTTTTAATGCAGTTAGTACGTTATTTAGTATTGTAACTGCATTTAAACTGCTTTGCAGATGGAGTGTAGTTGAACAGTCCCTGTCTAGAGCCTTATACCCATCCATCAATTCCATCATTATTACTTTGATATGCGTTGAATTGATAAATACCTCATTTTGATGTCGGTCAAAAAGACTGCCCTACAGTGGGGCAACACATGCCATATTTTAGTGTAAAAAGAACTAGGCAACTATATTATTGTAGTGATAATTTTACCTGAAATGCAGTCAGCAGGAATAAAAAGCAAAACCAAGCCGAACAAGCCCGTTTTGGTCAACATCTTGTATGCTAATTACTGTTTTTCGGAAAATAAAGCTTTCTTATTTATACCACAATGCGCTTATTATGCAAATCAAATCAAATCAAAAGTCATTTATTCAAACTATACTGATAATCAGCACTTTTTGAACGTCAAAGTTACAAGAAACAGTCCCCCAAAAGTCCAAAATGCCCGCCCTTCGCCACTTCCTAGTGTTTTAGCTGGGAAGAAAAAGTGGCGGAACAGCCAGAACATGCAGATTAAAATCAAAACCTTATCGCGATATAATTAACCATTGACTACATTAGTTAACAAGGCGATAAGATCTGTTAAAAGTAACGTCGCTGACGACGTTGGTATAAATGACCCACATTTTGTTTTCGATTGGACATTTGTTAAACTATTTTTTAATGAAAATCTGAAACAGCTCGGTTTTACCACGTGATAAATTCATGGTCATGATGAGTTTTTACCAGTAAAATCTCGTTTAGTTCCTTGCGAAGATACATTGACACGTCTTCAGATGAACAATACACACGGATAAAGGAATACTAACGGTTGGTATGGACTCGACTGAGGCTTTTGACCTTGTGAAACACGCCATAGTTTTGAAGGCAATGTATAATTACAGAATTGTTGTTTTTTTTTTACTCTAAAAGAGGTTCCTATGGCGAGGATGCTAACGCAACGTCGTGGGTCATTTTGACCCAGTGACACATTCGGTTGGCTTGTTACAGATCATTATCGTTATCTTATGAAGAGACTTAATTTTATTTTAACGAACGATTTGAGAATACCAGAAATATGATAACCCGATAAACAGGAAAAAAATCACTATCAATTTATTGTTTATCAGTAAATATTGCAACGGGCAAGGTCATGTTTGACATTCACGCATTATTTCTTTAACATCTGATGGTAGAATGTATTGGCGGCGGTGACCTCTCGCGTTCGGCCCTGGTTCAATCTATGGTCCGGAGCGAGAGGGAATGGGAAGCCGTCGCCTCCTTCTGCGAAGCAGTCATGCTAGCGAAGGAGGTGGCGGAACGTGAGAGGGAGAGAACCTCACGTCCCAGCCGCCGCGGGAGACGCCCCGGGCGTCGGGGGGCAACCAGTGGCCCCCGGCCACCGTAGGCGCGAGCCTGTGGACGGTGAGTAATGGGCTAGCTCACCGTCCGTCCGTCTTATGACGACAGGCCGTGTCGACGGCGCGTACGTCCGTTCCACGCGCGCCTCAAGGAGATGTCAGCAAACAGGAAGGGGCCGAGAGGGCCGATGCCTGCCAGGGCTGCGGGTTGTTCGAAAGAGATACCGCAGCCCTGGAACACAAAGGGCGAAGAAGGAACATGGGTGGGTTTTAGTCAGTACAAGTCTGACACTCCCTCCCGCTCCGCCCAGAGCGGGAGAAGTCATTTGATGATTTCCCATACGCAAAAAAAAAAAAAAATGGTAGAATGTCTGCGATTGGGCGCTCCTTATTGGGCTCGACATCGCTGTCAATGTGGCGAAGCAGTTGATTGTCTCCGTGCCTCGGACACTATGGACTTTTCTGCAGTAAGAGGGCAAGTCGGATAGCGCGGCACAGCATTAATGATCCCATCCGTCGCGCTGTTGCCACCACCGGGGTGTCAGCTGACTTAGTATCCAATGGCGTGGCACGCATCGATGGAAATAACTGTTGTTCGTAGTCCTCTTAAATCGACCGAGAAAAAGGTGTATAGATAACCAATTTTGTTGTTGTTTATCTCCTTTTATTACTTTCTGTTGTTTCATGCTTAATTCCGGTTCGCTGTTCAGTGAGTGAATTCGCGTCCAAATTGACATTAAAATTAACCATTTTAATTAGTATCGCGTAATTGAGTTTTCTGTGTGTTCAAGCGGAAAATAAATTTATATGGAATTGATTAAAATTAACAGAACATATCAGTCCCCATTCGCGATGAAATAATTTATGGAATAATTAATTCAATTATTTTATTAACTTTATTTATTAAATTATTAATTAATTAAACACAACAAAGAGCGATATTTTTGTATAAAAACTACCAATATCGACAATTGATAATTATAATATTTCTTCCCCATTGGTCTAGTGGTCAGTGACCACTTGTGAGGTCTTGGGTTCGACTCGCAGGTCAAGCAATGTGGCCTTTGGTGTTAGTGTTAGTGAGTGGACTAAGACTAAGTGTACTGTTGTTATTTGATATACAAGGTGTTGTTTTGTAACCTCGTCAAATTTCATGAGGTGGTCACGAAAGACATAAATAATCAATTAAAATTAGGGTACCTAGTAAATTATTAATATACGCAGATTTTTTTGGTTGTTTAAGGTTGTCAGTTTTTCAGAATAACCCCCTTAACGTGGTTTAGGGAATAAGAAATTATCGAATAAACGTTTGAGATTGTTTGTACGTGTGTAAGCGAGGTTATAAGGCAAGAACTAGATGGGCCGCGTTTAAAACAAGGGTGGTTCACACTTACCGATTTCCGTAAAAAAGAAAAAGAAGAAAAATTACCTACCCATTTTATTATTAATCCGCGACGAGAATCATTAGCATAGTTACCTCCTTGAATTTGACGAGGATGCAAAACAACACCTTGTTTTTATTAATAGCGTTCTCGTTTTTGTTTAATTTCAATGCAAAACACAATCTCAAGTCAAACAACAAAACAAAACTAAGTTTTATTTGTAAATAGCTAAAGAAGAAAGTTAATAAAACTTTTATGCTCATAATATTGTAATTAGTGTAATGGGTTTGCTCGTGTATAGGGTACTATACACGAGCAAACCCATAAGCCTTCCACTTGTAAATCGTCCCAAACCGACCAAACCAAATCTAACCTAACCCAACCATTATCAAATCACAGAAATCTATGGTACCTTTATTTAAAAATAAATGAAATTGAATCGTCTACTAGTAATTTTAAAATTAGTTTTTTACTGAATGCATATTATGAAAGTATATACGGTACTTATAACATTTTTTTTTCATGTTGTGTGTGTCTATCTGTTTGTTCCGGCTAATCTCCGAAACGGCTGTGCTGATTTGGCTGGGACTTGTATTGACAGATAGCTAGTTATAAGGCTACTTTCTTAGGCTACTTTTATTTTAGACAAAGGATTAAAGTTTCGTGGAAAAAAATGAAAACCCTTGAAATTAATAACAACGTCCGATTCTAATAAGGAAAAAATATTATTAGAATAATTTCACGAGACGAGGGTCGCGGGCAACAGCTAATAAATAAATAATCCTCGCGTTTCTATTTAATTTCACTAACGCAATCAAACATTAGCTATTAACTAACAAAGGAATAGAGTTAATAGAACTTTTACCCATGGAAAATTGTAATTAAATAATACATATATAATTAAATACCGTACGCACAAGTGAACCCATAACTCACTTGTAAATCGTCCCAAAACCAACCTTTTACGAAACAGAACATAAAACATACTTTCAAACGTTAATATTTATTACAAGTGCCCTCAGAATCCCTTTGAAGGTAAAAACACCGGAACACAATTTTCAAGCCACTTATTTAAGTCCCATGAGAACAAAACCCGCAAAGGTTTTCATGGAACTGTACCTGATTAAGTTTAGGAATGGCCCTGCCATAACTTTCGTCATGAGGGACGCAAGGGATGTAAGTGAATAATCCTGGATTATGAGTTGCTGTGGTGATTTATGCTTAGGAAGAGCTGAAGTTTGGCTGAAGACTTGTGTTCTAGACCTTTCATAGTAGATTTAAAATTGTGTTAGATCGCAAAAAATTGGACAGTACAGATGTTTAAGGATAATGTTAGGGTAGATACCAGTTATACAATATGTTTTTTTGCTTCCTCGTCTTTCAGGAGGTTGTCACAAAAGATATAAGTAATCAATTAAAAGATAAATATTAATAAACGTAGATATTTTGGTTCTTTAAGTTTGTTAGTATTTCAGAATAACCCCCTTCACGTGGTTTAGGGAATAAGAAATGATCGAATAAACGTTTGAGATTGATTGTATGTGGTTGCGCCAACGCCGCCAACATTAAAATTTGATTGACATCCGCTTTCCTATACCCATCCCTTTCCAGCACATACATAGCGAGTGAGTAAGAAGATTCGCCCCGCCATTTTTGTCGCGAATTACTTCCGGATCGAACCGCATCGCGCGCGCATGGCGTCGTCCCGCTCTGCAAAAAAAAATACTGATAATTCGGGAATCACCGCATTTTCGCATGTAATAAGACTAAACGTCAACAATTTGTGTTTGTGTTAATTGTATGAAGACAGTAAACTGAAGCTCAACTGCCCCTGATCTTGGAAAAGTGAACCGGTGCACCGGCGTCGGCGAAAGCACGTGGCTCCCGGCTCCCGCAAAAGGTTTGTGCTTTCCCTCCCTTACTTTCGGGTTGCATTCTACTGTCCAACACCCTCGCAACTCGTCTAAGCCTATCTCCAAGCGTTTGTCAATCGTTTTGTTACGCATCGCAAATACAGTCCACTCAAACCAAAAGTAGCCCTTCGCGCCACCAGTATGTGTGAAACCGCAGTTAAAGGGATCGTTAATCAGACGGGCCGCGTTTAAAACACGGGTGGTGCCACTTACCTATTACCGTAAATAAAAAAAATACCTACCTATTTTATTATTGATTCGGGACGAGAATAATTAGCATAGTTATCTCCTTGAATTGGACGAGGATGCAAAACAACAGCTTGTAGAGTAATAAAGAAGTATCGACGATAAGACTTGTTGCGCCGACCCCAAAAAATGGGATAAAGGCAGGAGAAAGATGATGATGATTATTAAGATACCAATCGTATAAAATTAAGTTTTCAACTTCGAAAGTCGTGTGATAACTTGCTTAGAGCTCCAAAATCAACCTATCTCCAAAAGCTCCAAAATCTTCAAATGCTCAAAATTTTTGGTCTTTGCATATGTATGTTTGATTATTTAGGTCAAATCTTGCAATAGGGGTGGGGACTGGGTAAAGAAAACGACATTCTATTTTGTCCGTCAGACAGGTAATACAAAATTATTAGACACGTATTTTTTGTTTTATGAAAATATCAAAAAAATTACTTAGTTAAAACTCATTAAAGTTGGAGAGTTGGGGCTTACTACGTCACAAGTAGGTATAAAACTTACCTACATGTGACGTCATGCGCCATTTCAACTCAATATATCTCCGTAATTTTATTACCACGTGCAAAAAGAAAAAATACGTGTCCAATAATTTTCAATAAATAACTTAACGGACAAAGAAAAAAAAATGTGATCATCCCCGATTTAATTTTTAGTAGTTTTCCGTTTATTATATATATTTTTAAACAACCGATTGAGCTGTAATTTTGTATACACGCTTAGTTTGTATGACAATGCATGTTTAGCAAAGTAATGTCATTCTAAATCAAATATGGCGGACTCCCAAAGATGGCGGACTACCAAAGATGGTGGTCTAGTTATTTTAATATACTCCCATGATATGGTTATCAATTTAAACGGTTTGCTGAGAAAAATACGAAAAAAAGTGACGACGCACTTATTTTTAGAATTAGTTTTTTTTTTTAATAAAAGCTTAGCAGCGTTAAACAAAAACAAAAATATCATTGTTTTGTGTATCTTTTTGTGAGATTCGATTCAAATGCTTGAATGCAATGAGAAAAATGTCGTGTAGAAAGTTTTGAGGATGAATGTGGATGGGTAAAAGAGTTGAGGAAGATCGAAGAAACGATGGATGGACTGTGTGAAGGATGATAGCGCAAGAAATGAGGTGTCTTATGAGATGACGAGTAATAGTGAAGAATGGAAGAAGAAGACATGCTGTGCCGATCCCTCATACATTGGTATAAGGGCACGAGAATTGTGACCATTAAAATGCTTTTAGAACCATACCTATTTTATGTATACGACAAGTATTTATTTCGCCGTAAAAAAAAAAGATTATGAAAAAGATTAGGTACCTACATTGAAAGGCATTCAAGTCCTAGACTTAGATTCGTTATACTCAACAATAGTTTGAATTAATTAATTAAACTACAAAAGCCCTTAACAGATTAGGTAGGGTCACAAAGCTAGCTTAATCTCGCCATTGAAATACCTTTATGACTCCAGTATTATCTCTCAGGAACAAAGAGAGGGAAGGGTTAAAGATAGGGCTGGAATCTCTATTGTTTTAGACAGGGTTTGTTGCTTATATCACAAATAGTTTATAATAGCATGAATATCAACACGCTTGTAACCCCTGAAAAGTCAGGCAGAGGCGTCATTAGTTATGTTTATGTTCTATGTAATAGGGGGCGAGCCTATTGCCATCTACTGGGCACAAATCCAGACTACTCGTACTTGGCTGCTACAGTGAAATTCCTTAAAAAAATTGCCACAGTACATCGCGTTGCAAAACTCTGGCTAAGGTAAAAGCCAGCGCTTGTGTCACGGCGCCGTTTGCAAACGCCAAGATCAGGGGTAAACTGAAGTTATTGCGGGTGGGTGTTATGAGCAAACAAACCGGCTTCCCTCTTTCTTGTTCGTTTTTGCGCTTCGTCACCATCAACACTGTCTTCTTCTTCTTCTTCCTCGTTTCCTCATGACTGAGGGTCGTGACCACATGTGGTCGTCGCCTTTTCCACCAAAGCTCTCCATGCTGGACGGTTTTCGGCCATGCGGACAGATGCCTGGAAATTTCCTTTGTCGACTTCCTTCACCGCATCTATCCATCGGGTTGGTGATCTTAAACGGCCCCTTTTTCCTTCCACGTTACCAGCGACAATAAGCTTCTCCAAGCTATCAGGCTCCTTCCTTGCCACGTGTCCGAAGTACTGATGATGGTGGATGGTGTTGTTTCATGCAGATAGTGGATAGGCGAGATTTATCTTTGAGCTCGTTCAGAATCGAGGCGTTTGTGCGGCGCGCCGTCCAGGTAATGCCTAACATTTTGCGCCAGCACCACATTTCGAACGCATCAATTCTGTTACGAATGCGTGATTTCAGTGTCCAGGTTTCAGATGCATACAAGAAGATAGAGAAGATCAGGGATCGCATTAACTTAACTTTAGTCCTTTTGCTGATTCCTCTGTTTCTCCAAATCTGTAATCGCTTTACCGCTGACTTTGCGATCTGGGCTCTTCTTACTACCTCTACTTCACAATCGCCATCTGCAGTTATCATGGAACCAAGGTAGGATAATTTCTCTACGGTGTTCTGGTCGGATAGCTCTCCAGTCCGTTGCAATTTACCGGCTCGATCCACAAACATCAGCTTAGTTTTAGTTCGGTTGATATGGAGTCCATATTCTACACTCACTCTTTGTACTCTTTGCAGAAGCTCAGCAAGTTCTTTTTCATTTGCCGCTATGATAGTAGTATCATCTGCAAAGCGTAAATTATGGCTTATGTTTAACATAACACCAGATAAAGTAAATATAACCTTAAAAAACATTTTTATACTGCCTAAAATAGTAAATGATCACCAGAAATAGTAAATGATCACCAGAAATAGTAAATGATCACCAGAATTAAAAACCTGAAAATCACAGCTCCGAACTAAGGCGTAGTCGACGGAGCCCCGCTACGCGGGGCTCCTATTTCTCTCTGCAGGGTTTAAAGTAACCTAACACGAAGGGGATGTCGGATTGCCATCCCCTTCGAACCTAACCTGACCGAGTCGGGGTGCCCAATATCCCGAGCTCGCTTTGCTCGCACTTGCTTCCTAAGTTCTTCTTGCCACAAAATTTGGTGATCGTTTACTATATTTGGTGATCATTTACTATATTTGGTCTTTGAATACAATTTTTTAGGGGATGTCGGGGTCTTAGTTCGCTCGCTCCGCTCGCTCACTAGACCCCGCCATCCCCTTCGAACCTAACCTGTCCGAGTCGGGGTGCCCAATATCCCGAGCTCGCTTTGCTCGCACTTGCTTCCTAAGTTCTTCTTGCCACAAAATTTGGTGATCGTTTACTATATTTGGTGATCATTTACTATATTTGGTCTTTGAATACAATTTTTTTGGTGTTTAGTATTTTTTTTTTGGGTAACGTAGCTTAGGATCTCAAAGTATTTTTTGGTGCTCATTATATTTAATCCCGTAAATTATTAATGAGGTGTCCTCCAACCCGTATGTCTCCCTTCCAACCTTCCAAGACTCTTCTCATGATATGTTCGCCCATAAGGTTAAACAGTTGGGGCGAGAGTATACATCCCTGCCTTACTCCTCGGTTGGTGCAGAAAGGGCCTAACTCTGTGTCTTCTATTCGGATCTTTGATTTTCCGTCAAGATACAGGTTTTGTACAAGGAAAGTCAAGTG
The DNA here is from genome assembly GCA_963082945.1 of Cerastis leucographa. Lineage (NCBI taxonomy): Eukaryota > Metazoa > Arthropoda > Insecta > Lepidoptera > Noctuidae > Cerastis > Cerastis leucographa. Next base: position 12,567,396 of record OY720365.1, on the reverse strand, counting down.
TTCCGGTACTCCCATCTCTCTCATGACGCTAAACATTTTCTTCCAGCTAATACAGTCAAAAGCCTTGGCATAGTCGATGAAACATAAAGCCATCGGTATGTTGAACTCACGAGCCTTCTCGATTATCTGTCTCATGTTTAGGATCTGTTCGCGAGTACCTCTACCCCTGACAAACCCTGCCTGCTCTTTCGCTATCTGTCCTCTGATGATATCAACACTGTCACTCACAACTAAATTCTGTTCCTGACACACGAAATTCACTGTGTACACTCGCGAACATTTTACGGCACTTTTTCGGTTGTGACACAGTTGAACCACTGGATTCCAGGCGCTTGATAGCTGAAAGACGTCCTCCCGGTTAAACAAGAAAGAAACGAACAAACGAGAGGGTAGAACGATTTGTCTTCTCATAAACACCTACTAACTTCGGGTCCATGGCTTACGCCCCCAGTGGTCGAGGCACCTGTGACCGACACCACCGATTCCATTTTTTTAATATCTTTTTTTATGTGTTTTTTCACTTATTACAGTAAATGAAAAAAGTGTTTCACCATAATAATAAAGACTTTATTCAGTTTACCCGTGATCATGGTGTCAACAGCGCCGAAATTTCGGAAACTCGAAACAAATAGAAAACATAATAAATATCCCGTTACTAGTGTTATTGACAGTTCTGACGACGACGGTAGTACTTAATAAAAATTCTTTGAATGTCCAATCAAAAAATGACAATAATTTTTTTTTATCTATAGCAAACATAACAAATAGACCTAACTAGCTGTCCCGCGCAACTTCGTCTGCCTCAAATTTTCCCCGTTTTCGCAACATTTTTCATTGCTGCTCCGCTCCGATTGGTTGTAGCGTGATGATATATAGCCTATGTCCTTCCCAAGGTTGAAATCTATCTTCTTGCCAAATTTCATTAAGATCCGATCAGCCGTTTAGTCGTGAAAAGGTAACAAACAAACAAACATACAAACTAACAAACGAACAAACGAACAAACAAACAAACAGAGTGATATTCGCATTTATAATATTAGTATGGATTAAGGTTCTGACTAAAGAGGAAAATTATTTCTTCAAGCCCAATTAGGGTCTTATTCTTTCTCATCATGTAAACAGATTTTTGACGACACGGTTAGCGCAGTGGTTGAGCGATCGACTGCTGCGCTGCGTATCGCGGGTTCGATCCCCGCACGGAACAAATATTTGTATGGCCTACAGATATTTGTTCCGGGTCTGGCTGTTTGTGTATGTGAGTTTAAATGTTTGTAAACGCACCCACGATACAGGAGAAAATCCTAGTGTGGGGCTACGTTTTTTTTAAAACAAGAAAAACAAGAAAAAAAAAAAAAGATTAAAATTTGACCTACAAACATCCTCATCCACTTTCTTTATAACTTTACCCTATTTAGATCGTACTAAAACATGCTTTTTAATACAGAAAAATTAAATCGTTCATATTCAAAGAAAACGACTTCCACTTGTATACATTTTGTGGTTTCCATAGAGATAAGTCAAGATGTCTGAAAGTATTTACTCAACGGAAACGTAACGTTAAAACATTTCACTTAAAGCTCGACGCTCACCTAAACACTATCGCTCGAGGAGCTCGTGGCTAAATAATAACAGCCGCACGGGTTGATCTTTAAGGTTAAGCCGTGCTTGCCGGGTCTGTGGATGGGTGACCATAATTACATACCGAGTTTCCTCCGTGCCTCGGAAAGCACGCTAAGCCGTTGGTCCCGGCTGTCATTTGTAGATCTTTGACAGAAGTTACGAGTAGTCAGAAGCCAAAAGTCTCACATCCAGTCTTACCAAGGGGTATCAATTACCCAGTTAGGTACTGGGTTGTGGAGGTCAGATAGGCAGTCGCTTCATGTAAAATACTGGTACTCAGCTGCATCCGGTTAGACTGGAAGCCGACCCCAAGATAGTTTGGGAAAAGGCTAGGCAGATGATGATGCTCAAACACTATTCCGGTTTGGTATTACCTCAACTAAACCTGCCTCTTTAGTCTAGTAGCCGCAAGCGCATCTACTGACCATGAGATCATGGTTTCGATTTCCAGTTTGGGCAAACTGTTATTGGGTTTTCCTACCTGGAATTTCTCAGTAGTAGCCACGGAGTCTGGATTCGCGCCCCCGTTTACATGGATTTTAAACATAACTGGCGAAATGAGATGAGATGAGATGAGAGTACTATTAGGTAAACTTCGCCTAAGCCTTCGAGGATTACAGTCGTGATGTTATGTGTGTCAACTAGAGCCATTCACGCACACATTAAGCATACGTTTGATTGAAACATGGTCAATGACAATAATCCATTGACCTGAGGTGCAGCTGTTTCTATGCAGTGCTGGTACGTGGGAGTATTCCCGTTTGAGCACCTATTTTTAGGGCACCTAAACATTGAGCACCAAAGGTATTCCCATTTGAGCACCAACCGTTATAATAGCTTGGTGCTCAATGGGGAACAATAAAAAATATTCAACTTTATTCCCTTTTGAGCACCTACGGTGCGGTAGCTTATAGTGATGGGTGGATAATAAAACATATCGATAAAATTGGCAGTACTTTTATTATCATATTAATTTTAGAAAACCAAGTAATTCTTATTAATATCAAAATCAGCCTTATGTTATTTTCTAGGTACCTCACCTAAATAAGACAAATAATAGAAATCACATTCTTCGTAACAACAGTATAGTCATTATAACATGTTTTTAATAGAAAAAAAAATAATTTAATACTCGTATAACATACAAAGTAAAGTTTTAAGTCGTTTTGGAAAAATATGAACTCTGTATATTTTTTATTAATATCACAATTACCCTTATTGTAATTACATAGGTACTCTTCTAGTTTAACTAATAAAAGAAATCACATTCCTCGTTACAACAGTATAGAGTCTTTGTGCGTTGCCGTTTAAGAGGATAAAAAGCTACGAACGAAAACCCTACTTACTATTAAGTAAGTAAGCTAAAGTGAATTATCTGAAGTGCCTCAACCGCACTTCAGGGCCTAATCTCGACCTTAGAATGACTGCTTCGCAAAATAAAACTCCAAAGTTACTACTCCTAGTTTCTGGGGCCCTGGTGACGTAATGATTAACGAGGTTGGTAGTTCAATCTTATTTGAAAGAGAAGTGCTTAGGATTTATAGTTTGAGGGAGATTTAAAATGTGCCGGTTTTTTGAAGACGTTTTCTGTAGAACTTTTTTGTCGCAAACATTACATTTATTTTTAACTACCTGCTGCCGCGACTTCGTTCGCGTGGAAATGTTGATGTGTTTTTTCAGGGATTCTTAAACACCTACTTAAAAACCTTCCTCTTATTAAATCATACTGTCTATTGATAAAAACCGCATCAAAATCCATTACGTAGTTTAAAAGATCTAAGCGGACAGACGGCGGATAGTGACTTTGTTCTATACTATGTAGAGATGAGTTTAGAATAGGTATTCTACTATAATGGAGAGATGCACGGACAATTGAACAAAGACAAAACATAGAGTACTTACAATACCATAATACATTGGTCTTACTCTTTATTTTGATATTACATTCGCGATCTTCTTCTGATTCCTGAGACCTACTTAGTCTCACCCTTTTCGCATCTCGGTTACGTTGCGAAAGGTTTGTTTTTTTTTCTATAAGGCATTTACAAGAAAAATATTGAACCAATAAATAAAAAATGTTAGATGAGTACCCAATACTTTAGAATATGTTTATTTAGCGGACAGCCTCAAATTCGAATCATCTGTTCAAATGACTCAGCAATACAAACTTTCAAATGAATGAGACTAAGTTCAAACTACGAAGTAAATAAATAAAACGACTTGACTCAAATGCAAGTAATATTATTTTCACCACTCCCGCACGAAAGAAGTGTCTTTCCTCTACGAAAACAGTGAGGAAAGTTGGTTTTTCTTCACTGTTTGAACAGTGAGGAAAGTAATGATCCCGTTCAGAAACTAACCTTGCCTGATTTTTTTATGTAAAGTTTTAAAGATATTTTAAAAAATAAATAATTTTATGCTTAGAATAGAAATATTTATAAGTTAAGATTAATGTTTTTTTATAAAATTTATCAAATTATTGTAAGTGTATAAGTTCAGAAACATTAAAAAAGTTTAATTAAATATTGAATAAATGACATCGTCAAATTTAGGATTATAATTTTTGAACGCACTCAAAGAAAGAAGCCTGTGAAAGAAGGACATTAAGATAAGATAAGATAAGATATATTTATTTGCCCAAACATGTGTTTACATACAATAATAAAAGTGCATGCAAGGTAACATAAAATAATAAAAAACGGCTCAGACATGTTTGCCACATACTATGGCGTGCAAATGTTTTGAAAATTAAATTTGTATTGTTTTTAGTTAATCATTTCAATCGAATATAAAAATAATAAATATCAAAATTATACAAGTAAAATTATACATGTCAAAATTATAAGAATAAAATCATAATTTAATCAATGTCTGTGAATTTAGCATGTAATAGTAAATGTCAACGTCTACATATGTCAAAAGTAATAATTAATAAAATCATGAATAAATCTGTGTTACAGTAAATGGTTCTGTCAGAAATTCATTAATATTATAGTATGCTTTGTCCTTTAGAAATGATTTTAGTTGTTTCTTCAATTGTACGTTATTAAGCTCTCTCCAACTTTTGGGTAACTTATTATAAATAATGGGAGCCATGCAGAAAACACTTTTGCGCATAAGTGCAGTCCTACTCCTATGCAGACACAGCTGGTTTTGATCACGCCTGGTTCTGGGAAATTTATCTGCCATTCGCGAAAATAAAGTTTTATTATTTCTAATAAACATGACTGTTTCTAGAATATAAAGGGATGTCAGTGTCAATATTTTATAACGTAAGAAATAGGGTTTACAGCTATCGGTGGTTTTCAACTTGAACATGGCTCTGAGACATCTCTTTTGTGCTTTAAATGCGGCTTCTATGTCAGTTGAGTTACCCCAAAAGATAACCCCATATCTGAGCACAGATTCCGTAAGCCCGTAGTAAGCAGTTAATAAAGCATCTATGCTAACCTTTTGTGACATACTGTATAAAGCATATGCACTACTGCTTATTCTTTTAGTCAGGATCTCTACATGTGCCTTCCAATTTAAATTTCGATCTATCGTTACTCCTAAGAACTTGGTTGTAATCACTGTGTCAATTTTTGACGTGACAACGTCTTATAAATTGGTTTGCCGGGTGACACTTCAAGAAACTGCGTTACGCTCCGCTCACGTTATGCGCTCACAATGAGAGCGAGTGAGAGGCACGCGTCCCTATAGCGTTGTCACGTTCAACTATCGTCAGTAAACCGACTTTACAGACAACCAATTTTTTATATTCTTGTATGTTACGTCAAGATTGGGAAGAGTCAATGCGCGCTGGCCAAAATGCATAATAACAGTTTTATTTAAATTTATTTTTAAGTTATTACTATCCAACCATTCTACAGTTTTTTCTAATGTATTATTTATGTCCTTTTTATAAAAATCTTTCTGATTACAAGGAATAGTTATCGTACTGTCATCCGCGAACAGTGTCGTAGGATAATTGATTGCCCTTGGAAAGTCATTGATATACAATGTAAAAAGCGGTGGTCCTAGTATACTTCCTTGTGGAACTCCGTAGATAACGTTACGTTCCTCCGAAAGAAAGATTTCTTCTTTTTTGGTTCTTACATTTATTTTATGGATCTCCGTTATTTGTTTTCTTTCATGTAGGTACGAATTTAAGAGTTCAAGGACATTACCTCTTATACCGTAAGCATGCAGTTTTTTAATTAAAATATTATGTTGTACATAATCAAATGCCTGGGTCAAGTCACAGAATATTGCGCACACCGGAGTGTTTTTATCCATATTTGTCATTACAATATTTAAAAAGTCGTAAATGGCCATGTTAATTGATTTGTTTTTCCTAAATCCTTTTTGTTCTTTGCAAAGAATATTTTTTGCTTCTAGATATAAATTGAGTTCTTTATAAATATATTTTTCAATTATCTTCGAGAACATTGGTATCAATGAAATCGGTCTATAGTTTTCCATTACTTCTCTATCTTGTTTTTTGAACAACGGCTTAATTACTGATTTTTTTAGGGCACCTGGAAAAATACCTTCGCTTATACACAAATTTATAATGTAACTTAACGGACAACAAATTTCCTCAACTACTGCTTTCAGTATTTTAGTACAAATTCCATCGTAACCTACACTGTTTGTATTCTTAAGGGCTAAAATTATTTTTAATACGTCGCTTGGCAAACTTGGTGCCATGAACATCGAATCTTTTCTGTTTGAAATGTGTTTTGTGACTCTGTCTCCCGAGTTACTAATTGGCTTAATTTTATCAATAAAATAATTATTAAATAAATTAGAAATACATTTTGGATCAGATATAATTTCATTTTTGTTAATTCTTATTTTATTAATATTATTCTTTGGCAAATTTAGCTTAGCTTGGTTTATTATTTGCCATGTTGCTTTGGATTTATTATTAGATATACTTATTTTATGGTTACTTTGAGCTCGTTGAGTCAAATTTATTATCTTTTTAAACAGTTTAGAGTAATTTTTGAATTGCTTTTTATTATTTTGATTCGGTTTTAAACGGAACGTCCACAGTAATTGTCGTTTTTTTTCGCTGCATTTTTTAATGCCACGAGATACCCATTTTTGCTTTTTATGAGCATTTACCGAAACGATAGTTTCAGGAAAGCACTGTCTGTATAGTAGTAAAAAAATATCTGCAAACGCGTTGAATGCCTCATTTGGGTCACTTGATTCATATACTTCCGAAAACGTGAGATTACGCAGATGGCCCTTAAATTTCTTAATATTATCATTATTATAGTCACGTCTTGTCCTACTCCACCGATTAATAGCACATACTTTGCTAATTGGGCATTTTAGCAGCTGGGCTGTTTGATCCGACAATGCTAACTCTAATACTGAAGCCTTACAGAGACTATTAAAGTTATGCGCAAAATTGTCAATGCAAGTTTTGCTCTTGAGGCGAGTTGGTTGATGAAGTGCTAGTTTCAAGTTAAAGCTTAATAACATATTTTCGAATTCTATTGATTGCTTATTCCGTTTAAGTATATCTATATTAAAGTCTCCTGCCAAAACAATATTTTTACAATCCTTTTTCATTAAAATGTGCAAAATTCGTTCTAGTTTACTAATACATTCATTAAAATTATTGGAATTTGGTACTCTATAAATACAGACACATATCATTTTATGGGTAATTAGCTCAATGGCGCAACATTCAAAGACACCACTCGTAGATATTTTTGCTATATTTGGCAGCTCACTCCATTTATGACCAGACCTCACTAATATGCACGCTCCACCTCTTTTAGTTTCTTTTCGACTATAACAGGCCGCTAAACAGTAGTTATTTAAATTCAGGTGTTTCTCATAGGTCTCCATCATAAAGTGTTCCGTAATGCATAAGACATCCACACCTATGTTTATATCAATTTAATCATTGAGACAGACTGCAAGAGTATCGCATTTAGCTAGCAAGCCTGCAATGTTTTGGTGCATTATGTATAGATGATTAGTCAAGAAAAAAGTGGTCTTCTGTTGTGTCAATGTCATTTAAATTGTGATGAATGTCAACGTTTTGCATAATGTCCGTAACTAAGTTCAGTAAATCCTTAAATATAGTGCGTAGTCCAAGTTTATTTATTTTTCCAGAGTATTTGTTAAACATGCTGCTGTCATAGTCCAGATTCAGGTTACTATCCATAAGAAATGCGTGCTTATGCGTCAGTATGTCTAAGTATAAAAGATTATTAAATGTCTCCACTCGACAATTGAATAAGCTGGTGTCAAATGGATACTTATAAGTTGGCATACAAATAATTATATTAGTGTGTTGGACTGTTTGAAGTACTTCACGTATATGAAAAATCATGTCATAATAGTCGTTAGTCCTCTTAAAGTCTTCTTCCCCAAGAAATATAACGCAGAAGTCATTCATATTGTAGGATAATAACTTTGTCTCCAGACCGCTTAGAAGCTGTTTTGTATTTCCATGTGATATTAAATAATGACATAGATTGCAGTTACTTTGGAATGTATTTTCAGCTATTGACAGTACGTCGTTTTTATTATCACTACTAAGTAAACATATTTTACGTTGAGATCTAAATTTCTGATCTGGTTTTAGTTCGTCACAGCTTAAGACAAGGTAAGGATCTCCTTGACTTACCGTTTCTTGTGAAGTTTTCGGTTCCTCCAGTAGATGTTCACTGATCACAGGCGGTAGTATTAGAGGTGTATTAAATCCAATCTGACTTCTTGAAACACCTTTCTTCATGGCCGATTTTGGCTTAGGTGTCCTAATGGTTTTTTCTGCCGTACAGACTTTTTTATAATTATTATCTATCACATGTTTACATTTTTCTAATTCTCGTTTTAGGGTAGTGTTTTCTAAGTTCAAGTTAGTAACTTCTTGGTTTGCGATGAGTAACTCTTCATGTAATAGATTAATTTTATCGTAAAGCTCTTTATTGGTTTGTGATTCGTTGATTGACGTATTTGGTAAACTTAACATTGTTGCGTCAAAGAGGGATTGGTTTGATGATAAATCACAAAGCGAACTAGAACGTTGTGGTTTTCTGAATGTTATATTATTATTTTCACTTCGCTCGTTCTCCATAATAATGTAGACAAAATATTCGGAAATTTAAATTCCAAAAACTTTTGCTGTATGCTGGGCTCGAACACGCCCGCCGAAATGGAACTGGTAACTCGCGTTACCAAAATTTTTTGACACTAGAATGGAACTGGTCCCTCAAGTTACCACAGACGCATTTTTCGCTAGTGCGTCACAATATATCTATTTTTTTCTATTAGTCGATTTATTTAATCCTTTTTCTCGTTTCTAGACGAAACTTAGTAAGTTTTTTCATACCAAAAATACGACAACACTAGCCGCATCTGTCATTTTCATTAAAAAATAAAATGTCAAAGTCAGTCTGTGGTACGAACGAAATCTCGAGTCGCGCGGTGTGTTTTGCTCCGGCATTTAATTAGTTATTTTGATTGTGGATGAGTATTTTTAAGTAAATTATTGATGTAAATAGTTAATTAGAATGTTTTTGATGTGTGTGCAAACGGGTTTTGACCTGAGGCTAAGGATATTTCTATTTTTACATGGTTTGTGTTGGTGGTTCAATGCACTCGTAACGGTTCTAGAATTTGGCGGAAAGCTATCGTAAATTATTAAATAATGAGACCAATTCATTGTAAAAACTAATAACTATTGCATTGTATATTTATTCGATAATAGTTTTCAAGCAAACCATATACTAAAGCTACAAAATTTGTGATAAGATCATAATTCTTGTTCAACTGAGTCGGCAAAACAGCAAAACGTCAACAAACAAGATGGCGGCCACCAATTAAGCTAGAACACAGTGCACCTAAAAGTCTAGATTCAGTGCTGGTGTGGTGTATGGTGTGTGGTGTGTGGTGTATAGTGTGTGGTGTGTGAGTGCCGTGCCCTTTGGTGCCGGGAACCCCAGAAGTGCCGCCCCGCGTGTTCCTCAGAGGTAGGAGCTGCAGTCAGGTGAGTAAATTATAATAATTACCTACATACATTCGAAAAACATGACCCTCTTTTTTTTTGGAGTCGGGTAATAAAAATCATCACATTGTTTTTCATTCTTTTATTGAAAAAGGGATTGGGACCTGTGACCTCATTACATTTTTTACATTTTTTTTTATTATTATCACATTTATGAACTAGCTATAGCTACTTATAGCTTTTAACCTGGATGTGGATGTGTAGTCAGTGTAACCCCCCCTTTAAGACACCACGTGGACACCACGTCACTTGTCGATTCTCCCGATTTGTGATATTTTTTTACTTGTATTTTTTTTTTCCATGGTTATTGAATAACATGTGTGATACCTCATTGGAAAGAGCATTTCTTGTAGAAAATGGTTAGATATAATGTACTTTCTTAACTCAAACTTCACTGAACAAAAAAAATCAAGAATTGTTATGTGCATTTTTACGTAAGCGGGACTTCCTTCAATCAATCCCATATATTTCTGTAGTAGATGAACCTATCAACTTAATATTTACACATAAGTTCCTCTATGAATATAGCTTTCAGGTAATATCAATATTTTAAGTTTACGTTAAACGGTTTAGTCGTAATAAATTATTTAATTTGGTAAAAAAAAATATTCGCCGTCGGCAAATATTTATGCCAGTCTTATGCATGTAAATAAATATTTTTATACTATGAAGTATGTATTTATATTTTTCGCGTACGTAAATAGAACCCTTCTACCAATAAAAGTCATAATATATATATGTTATCGATTTACTTTATAAAATAAACCTTTGTAAAGTTCACATAACGTGTTTTTTTTTTTTTTTCTACTTACGTCAATATTTACCGCTAAATATAAACAAACAAAAACGAAATGTTAACAAACACTTGACGCAACTCGAAAGAGCCATTCATTAGCTTGAACAAAAACAACACTTGAGATGACTCGCGTTACAAACGAGGCGACAAAAAAAACATTTCGTGCGCCGGCCATCTGGCGCGCGGCGGGATGACGTCATCCGTCGAGCCGGTTCCAATTTGACGTTTTTATTACTTTTTTATGACCCATTTCAGCGGATAAGTCGTTTGGATAGGTGCCGAAATTACGCGTTCCTTTCTACATGTACAGATATTTTTAACTAATAAAGTCGTTAGACGATTTAAGAAAATATTGTTCTTCTCTTTATTATTGCACCACCTTGTATAAAGTCCACTTATCACTAGCACTTGGTTTAGTTTTATTGCACTATAACACAATATCCTTGAGCAATCGTTATTTTTCTCGGACATTAAACTGATCAAGTATAGTTTTTGTTTTTTTGCTGATTCTTTAGTTTTTTTAGAAGATAACACTCACACTTCTTCATAGGACTTATCTGAGTTTGTTTACATCAAATTTGGGCTTAATACAGGCCATTAACAATAAAAATACACAAAATTAAAGCGGAGCAGTGTACTTTAGTTTTTGAGGAGTACCCTCCAGAGCTGCATTAGAAGCACAAATTCGAAAAAAGAATTATTTTGATTTGCTTTGTGACTATTTAATTTATTTACCTATGATGACTGAATACTTTCTTGCTGGGAGTGGTGAAAAGTTTTGTATGCAACATGTGAGCAAGTTCATTTGCTATTTGTTTTGTAGAGTCTTTCGCTTACTCAGGATTGAAATTTATAATCACTCGCTGCGCTCGTGATTCTATTTTTCAATCCTTCGTTCGCTCAAGACTCAAAATCAAAACTCATTGGAAAAACGAACTTTCCTCACATGTTGGATAAATAACTATTCCTTTGTACTCCAAAATGAAGACAGAAAACCACTTTTTTGGACATTGAATGAAATTGATTGGACGAAGAATGATCGGTGAATGAAGTCAGTGTGGTGAGAGGGACATTGGAGAACACGGTTATGCGAAGAGCGCAGACTCTTATTATGGTTGGCACAAATGTATTGAAAGTGGGGAGCGAGGTAACTAGGGGAAGTGGGAGAAACCAGAAAAGAAAACAAGGTGGTTAGCGCCCTTAGCTCCCTACGCTGACGTATGGGCAACCACTTAAGAAGAGTGCACTGCTCAGAGACATGATCGTATTTACGCAGATTGAAAACGAATCGAATGCAGTTATTCAGAAAGCAGTCAAGTTTATCGAGAAGATCTGCATTAAGGCAAAGTAGCACACATCACCATAATCGATGATAGGGAAAATTAAGGACTGTACAAGCATTGTTTTCGTATTCGATGGTAAAAAGTTTCTCAAACGGTACAGAGCTCGTAACGTACCAGTAACCTTCTGGCAGACACGAGCGACTTGTGTATGCTATTTCATAGTGCTGTCAATATGCAAGCCAAGATCCTTTACATCCGTGCTAAAAGGAACGACCGTACCGTCGAAAAGAACTGGTGGCAAGGTTGTACCATCTAACTTATTTAGACTGCGAGAACTCCCAATGATGATCGCTTGACATTTATTAGGGTTAACTGCCACACCAAATTTATCGGACTAGGTTTTAATTGCCAACAGGTCCCTATTTAAACTGTCGATCAGATCTGGTATTTCGTCAACCCTTCCCTGACAGTACAATTGCAAGTCATCGGCATACAGATGATACGCACACTGAAGCTCAGAAGTAAGGAGATTAATAAAAATAGAAAATAGAAGAGGAGAAAGAATACCGCCTTGAGGAACACCAGTTTCCAGATCACACCAACATGATGAGGAATCTCCGACATGAACTGACTGTTGACGTTCCTGAAGATAAGAGGAGAACCATTCCAATGCTCCGGGAGAGACCATAACATGGGATCAAATAGATAAAAGGATATCGTGACTACCGGTAATGAAGGCATTCGAGAAATCGACCAGCACTAGTACAGTTACCTTGGTGTCTTCCAGCCCTGCCCTAATATCACCAATCACTTTAAGAAGGGCGGAAACTGTGCTGTGCCCGCGTCTAAATCCAGATTGAAGAGGGCTGATAAGCGAGTTCCGAAGGACAAAACTAGAGAATTGTTTGTGCGCACGGGCTTCCAACACTTTGGATAGGAAGAGAAATCCTTCTCTTCCTATCGAAATGGGATGGAAATGGGTAGGAAGAGAGGGATTGGGGACCTTGGGTAGTGGACAAACATAGGCCTTGCGCCACAAGGAAGGAAATACTCCGGAAAACAAGGAAAAATTGACAATGTGGGTTATCGCGGGTAGGAGATCATCAGGAAGAGTAGTGATCATACCACGGGTGAATTATTATCACAGCCTACTGCTTTTGACTTAATTGAGAGAATGAACTTTTTGATCTCTCCCGGCACAACTGGAACGAAGCAGACTTCTGCTTCGGTTAATAGATGGACGCGTTAGACCAGAAATTAAGGACAAAGTTTGTTGCTTGGTTAAACAATCCATGGTGGCAGCAGTAGAAAAATTACGGTTCAGCTCGTCCAGGTCAATAGAGTTAGGAAAGTCTAAATGTCGCGGTTTGCCGATACGTAGAGTTCCAAGAAATTTCCAGATATCAGCAGAAGATAAAGATAAATTTATTGCTTAACTGTTTACATTAAGTTGTTATTATTAAACATTACATTTTCTGTTTCAACAGTCTACCCAAGTCGGATATGCAATAGTATTTTTGAAGTGATTTTAAGAAATTAGGGGCTTAGAAACATGATTTTTTATTAAAAAAATTATGCAGATTATAAAAAATACATTATTAATTAACATTTTTTAAATTGATTTTTTAAGCATATTTCCATTGAACAAACATTATTTTGTATCAAAAAATTCATGCAGATTATAAAATACTTATTAATTAATATTTTTTTTCAATTGACTTTTAAACATTCCATTCAATAGGGGATCGGACTGGGTAAAGAAAACGACATTCTATTTTGTCCGTCAGACAGGTAATACAAAAATATTAGACACGTATTTTTTGTTTTATCAAAATATCAAAAATTTACTTAGTTAGAACTCATTAAAGTTGGAGAGTGGGGGCTTACTACGTCACAAGTAGGTATAAAACTTACCTACATGTGACGTCATGCGCCATTTCAACTCAATATATCTCCGTAATTTTATGACCACGTGAAAAAAGAAAAAATACGTGTCCAATACTTTTCAATAAACTACCCGACGGACAAAGAAAAAATAGGAGTATCCCCTATTGTTTAATTGCTGGCGGTAACTGATTGTACACACGAATAGCAGTAACATAGGGACTTTTATAGAGGAAGAAGTAATATTATCCAGGATGTGGCGGCGTTTACCGTTGCGTATCATCTGATTGAGTTGTCATCAGTACGATCCCTCTTAAATTTTCAGAATGCTCGGTCCCTGCGTCACATTGCTATCCGTATCCCCCTTGTCATCCATGGAGCAGGAGGACGTTTTAGCTTGACTATTTTATTGGAGCATGGATATTGTAAAGGTTGACCACAACATCATTAAAAATCGTAACCTTATCGTCAACTAAAGAGGCTTCCAACATGGGCTCTCAATCAATCGCAGATGCGTCCTTCCTAAGCTCCTCGACATTCATCCGCGCAAAACAACGCCTGTAAAGAACCTTGGTTTTAGGTTTGGGAGGTTCAGGATATAATACGAAAGGAAAATCATGTCGTGATGAGAAAAGCCAGGAGCGTCATGTTGACCATGACATGATACGAGGGAAGGGTTCGAGGTGAGACCCAGATCGAGCCAGGTGTTATCACCGACGGTGTTATGATGAGTAGGTTGGAGCGGCAACACGTGCAGACTAACCGACTGGATAAGATGAAGGAGTTTACGGGAACGGGGGCGTTGCGGGCAAGGAGATTTGTGTTGTGTCACCCATTATGATGTGATGTGCATACTCCGAACCCAAAGATTCAATACTATTTCGAATTCAGTGAAGTAATCAACCGTGGGAGGACAGTAAACAATACCAGTAACGGTTTTGGCTCCTTTGACACAGACTTCAAGGAAAATAAACTCCGCAGAAGCTGAATAGGGTGATAAGGAAGTGGCAAGTATTTTAAACGGAAAGTCAGTGCATAATAAGCGCAGTGTGGTATAAATAAGGAACCTTTTTTCCGAACAACAGTGATTCGCATACAAGATGTTGACCAAATCGGGCTTGTTTTTATTCCTGCTGACTGCATTTCAGGTAAAGTTATCATCACTCTCATTTAGCAAAAAGACGTACACTGCTGGACATAGGCATCCCCCAAGTGTCGCCACATTGACCGGTCCCTTGCGACTCGCATCCAGCGGATCCCCGCAACCTTCACCAGGTCATCGGTCCACCTAGACGATGCATTTGAAGGCCCGCCATCAAACGCATTGTCTTCAGGTTCGCAGTCGCCATTCTAGATCTTTTCGGCCCCATCGCCCATCCGTTCTGCGAGCATATGCTCTGCCCACTGCCACTTAAGTTTGGCAATTCTTCGGGCTACCTCGGTAACCTTGGTTCTATTGCAGATGTCCTCATTTCGGATTTGATCATGCAAGGAAACTCCGAGCATAGCCCTCTCCATTGCCCTTTGGGTGACTTTAAGCCTTCTGATGAGGCCCATTGTGAGCGACCACGTTTCGGTCCTCTATGTAATCACTGGCAACACACACTGGTCACAGACATTCGTCTTGAGACACTGCGGTAAGTTGGACGAGAAGATACCACGCAGCTTCCCGAACGCTGCCCAGCCGATTCGGAATCGACGATTGACCTCTTTCTCGAAGTTAGACCTACCCAACTGGACCGTCTGTCCCAAGTAGACATAATCGTCTACTACTTCGAGTGTAGAGTCTCCGATCTTGATAGGAGTGGGTGTTACATGGGCGTTCAAAATGATTTTGGTTTTTTTCATGTTCTTTTTAAGACCCACTCTCTCGGAAGCTCTACTGAAATCATCGAGCATTGTAGTGAGGTCTCAACCATGACCACTATATCGTCGGCAAATCGAAGGTGAGAGATGTACTTGCCATTGACGTTGATACGTAGCCCTCTCCAGTCCTACCAGAACCTTGAAGACATCTTCCAGAGCAACGGTGAATAGATATTGTATCAGAGATATGACGTCTCTCTGTCTCACACCTCGCTGCAGAAGGATAGGTTCCGAGGACTGGTCCTGAAGTCGGACTGATATGACGGCGTTTTTGTACAAACTCTTCAACACCTCAATGTACCGATAGTCAACTTGGGACCGTTGGAGGGACTGCAGTACAGGCCAAGTCTCGATCGAATCGAAGGCTTTCTCGTAGTACACAAACGCTAATCAGCACAATAACTGCTGTGCTGAAGCAGGTTGTACTCTTCGGTCTTCTGTATAACCTGTCGCAGCGTATGTACGTGGTCTACGAAGCTAAATCCTTTTCGGAATCCGGCTTGTTCAGGAGGCTGAAAATCGTCAGACCTGCTCGCGAGACGATTCGTGACGACTCTTGAAAACAACTTGTAGACATGGCTTAGAAGTGAGATGGGCCTATAGTTCTTCAACTGGGCATTGTCACCCTTTTTGAAGAAGAGTACCACCACACCCCAAAAAAAGGTAAGGTAAACTTACCACTAGTTTTTTTACACTAAAAAGGCAAAGGCTGCATTATTGTTAACCACATAAATCTGCAACACGAATAATTTTTCTAATTTATAAATTAGCTTGATAATGTAGCGTTTACGCATTCAGACCATTCCTAGTCAACTTTGAGATAAACTAGCACCGAACAACTTAAATAATAAAAACTGATTACCACGATTAGCCTAACATCATCTGCCTTTTAACTATGTTGGGGTCGGCTTCCAGACTAACCAGATGCGTTCTGGCCTCTACAACCCAGTCAGTACTGGGTAATACGATAGCCCTCGTTAGAGACTGGTTGTCAGACTTTCGGCTTACTGACTACTTGTAACGACTGTCAAAGATCTACAAATGTCAGCCGCGACCAACGGCTTAAGGTGCTTTCCGAGGCACGGAGGAAACTCGGTATGTAATTATGGTCACCCATCCACGTACCAATCTAGGGAAATTTGGCTTAACTTAAAGTTCCAAACGAGTGACTGGTATTATTCAGTCACGAGCTCCTCGTCAACCACGAGCTCATCCATTTAAAACCATACTTAGTCAACGCTTAGATAAAACTCCCAAATAATAATTTAAATAAAAACTGATTATCACGATTACATAACAGTTAACGTAATTTAACGATAATACGTTAAGATATGAAACCAAATGTTTAATTAAGATTATCATAACGTTATCCTAGCGTGGG
The DNA here is from genome assembly GCA_963082945.1 of Cerastis leucographa. Lineage (NCBI taxonomy): Eukaryota > Metazoa > Arthropoda > Insecta > Lepidoptera > Noctuidae > Cerastis > Cerastis leucographa. The sequence continues at coordinate 12,550,549 of OY720365.1, read as the reverse complement.
GAACTTCATCAAAGTTGGGGGAGTCATGAAACTTTTCATTAACTGTGATAACGCTGGTTATAGTACCACTCCACGGTTTAATGAATATATTCTTAGTTTGGGGGTGCAAGGGTTGAGTGGACAGCTGGTGATTTACAGAAGGTTTGTACACATTAACACAATCAACTATCAAGTTTCTACTGCTATCTTTCTTTCTCGTGTAGTTAGTGCTTTGACCTGGTGTCTGAAGTTTTATGTCGCCCATGGGCCTCTGAATTAGCTTTACAAGCCGATGCCGTCAAGAAATATCTCTCAGGTACGCCGGTTTCCTTTTTTTTTTCTTTTTTTTTTTACGGATGGGAAATCATCAAATGACTCCTCCCGCTCTGGGCGGAGCGGTAGGGAGTCTCAGACATGTACTAACTAAAACCCATCCATGTTCCTTCTTAGCCCTTTGTGTTCCAGGGCCACAGTATCTCTTTCGAACAATCCCACAGCCCGGGCAGGCATCGGCCCTCTCGAACCCCTTCCGATTTGCTGACATCTCCTTGAGACGCGCGTGGAACACGAACGCGGCGTCGACACGGCCTGTCGTCATAAGACGAACCGACGGTGAGCTAGCTCATCACTCACCGTCGTGCTGATTTTCTCGTGTTTTATTTTATTTTATTTGACATTGCGTGCTTATAAAAACAAAAAGTGTCTTCACGTATCGTATGCGAAGCATGGGCCAGGCCAGTTTTCAGATACAGCAGATACTACCTAACATGGAAAATAAAATCTATCCTCAGATTTTTCTCGCTTCTGCTATAACTTAGACCATTCGTTTATTAACTCCATATACCCATGTACCTCGGAATCCTTCAGCTATCAGCCAGCGTCTTACTCCTCTAGTAATTATACGTAAAACATTCACCCCCAGCATTTCTTGATCCCTCACATGTAACTGACAAAGGCACTTTAGCTTTTGACGGAGAAAATAAAGAGATCTTCTTGTACTGGTTAGGATATCTTTATTGTTATTCGAAAGATATGAATAAAATTTACGGTTTGTGCTTAAAAACAGATTGTGGAGGTGGAAAGGGTAATTAAAAATGGGTGTAATTTATTTATGAGTTATACCTAAAAACCGACTCATAAATAAATTAAGATTATACACATCAAGTAAGTTGTATGAAATAATACCTATAGTCTTTCAGCTCTTGAATACTTTCAATAAGTTAACATGTGTATTGTTTTTATTTTTTTGCAGCAACCATGCTTTACACTACTTTTCACGGTATCTTCGTTTTCTTCAATAAAACCATCAAAAAACCTATTACTGCGTTGTTTTCAAGCGTCGCTGCTAGTGCCATGGTTTCAACTGAGAATTCGTACTTTGTATGTAGGTCCTCTACGCAGCTCAAGCTTACCTGCACCTGTGTACCTGTACAGGTAAATCTGCCTAGCGTGCACATAATTCTTCTTTGTACGATGTTTTTTTTCGATTGTACTAAAATTGATTTTAAATTATTATGTTTATTGATTAGATATTTTGTCATTTCACTCACTTGTAGACAATCTTTAAGAAGCCGGAGTTCAGGAGCCTAAAAACCAGCTGGCACCAACATAGTTCGGAACAGACTTTGACTTTAAATGATGAATCATATGGGCTAGTAGCACTTCTCAGTGTGCTAGTTTTGGCGGCGAGATGAGCAGGCGACGTTGTTCCCATCGCGGGAATATGGTGAGGCTGGCATGAGAAGGTGGAGCTTGGCAGAAGCAAATAAAGGCATATGACTAGCAGTCGGTGAAGACAGGCTGTGGAAGAGTGTTCTTGTATAGAATAACCACATATATTCTATGCATACCATAATCAGATTTTCTTTTTGTTTCAAATCTCTCTATCTTTTTTTCAATATTTTTTTAATATTTTAGAATGACTCGTTAAAGTTACTCTCAAAAACATTATTTTCGATCATACTTGTTATATTTTAACGAGACTTTTCATTTTCAACTTAAAACAATTTTCGGAGATCTTATTTTTAAACAATGTTTCGAACTTTTATGAATCTACCAACATTCTTTTTTTTGTTGCCAATTATCTTTTAAAAACTGTAAACCTGAATAGAAAATATTAAAAGGCAATATAGTGTATTCTTCTGAAAAAAAAAATGGACTTGACAATATTCAGGCTCAATTGGGCAATCCCCATTGAGCCTGAACTTTGTTAAGTCCATTTTTTCTCCCCAATGGCAGGTCACGAGAAGCCACATGCATAACGACCGTTGGGCGAAGGTGCCGACACGATGGGTGCCTGAGGATGGACGTCGCTGCTGAGGCTGGCCTAGAAAAAGGTGGCGAGATGATCTAGACCAGCGTTTCCCAATTGGTGGGTCGTGACCCGGTACCGGGCCATCAAAATAAAAAAAAACCGGGACGCTGCATTTCTGCCTTGCTTTAAAAAAATATTAACATATTTATTAATAAAAACTCAATGCACTAGTAAAAAACTGTATAAAGGCGGGTTTATTGCCTTGGGCATTTTCTCCCAGTCCACCTTAGAAAAAATTAATCCATTCGCACAAAATAGACGAAACCGATCTGTTTTACTTAATGTAATCAGCGGGCGAAGACGTTTTAAAGTATTAAGTTGGTTCGCTAAGGTGACATTTACCGGGCCATGGCAGAATAATGTTTGGGAAACACTGATCTAGACACGCATCATGAAGGCTGATTCAAGGTGGCCCAGGACAAAAGTACCTAGAAGGATATGGGCCTCCCCCATATCCTTCCAGGTACTTTTCACTTTTGCCCAGCAGTGAGAAGAACAAGAACACAAAAAAAAACAACATTATTTGAACAAAAAAACTTATTTCATCACAAATAAAGGACCAAAACCAGCTGAAAATACTGCTAATAAAAAAAGATACAACAAAGAAAAAACACACCCCTATTTCTTCACAAATCTTCAAAGCTATGCACATTTACCCCCATATTACATGAAATATGCACTAATAATAACCCTCTCTCTGCCAACCGGGCGATCTACAAGCTTGCTTAATAAAAATCCCAGCATGAATATAATATAATATAAGAAAATGTTTTGTATTTGTATAACCAAAACAAGGTTTGCTGAGACGTTATGTGTCGAACCCATGTCTCGAATATTTAAACCGGAATGTACTACATTAAAGTCTTTTCAAATATTTATCACCAATAGAGAAGTTTCCTTATTTTTTTTTATTAAGTTTTATAATTCAAATAAGAAGAAACCAAAACGTGAAAACATAATTAAAATATCTCAAGAAATGTTAAAGATATGGGACTTTAAAGTTGCGCTTGCAATGAGGTCAAGTGACATCACTTGACCGCATTGCTTTATGTATTCTTGATGTTGTGGCTAATGAAACAAACCCAAGAGAAGGTAGATAGGAAGGATTTACTTAGAAAAATAAACTCCTTTTATTTCAGCACTAACATAAAGGTAAAGCAACGGTAACATGATTGTGTCCTATTAAAAAAAGCCGGCCAAGTGCGAGTCGGACTTGCGCACAAAGGGTTCCGTGCCATGATATGAAAAAAAAACACTTTTTTGTATGGAAGCCCCCCTTAAATACTTATTATATTCTGTATTTGCAACAGAAATACATAATCTGTAAAAAGAAATAGGTAATCATAATCTGTAGAAATTTTAACTGGCTGACTATCACGGTCGGTTCATGAGACACAGCCTGGTAACAGACGGACGAACGGACGGACGGACAGCGAAGTCTCAGCAATAGGGTCCCGTTTGACCCTTTGGGTACGCAACCCTAAAAATACCTGATATTTTTTTAGTAAAAAACTAAACTTTATTAAAAAAACATTACACGATTCGTGGAATTTCGATTAAATGACTAATTTCACACCAAGTTATTTGCTCTAAATTCACAATAAAAAAATCTAAGTACATGTAATATTTTCTAATCACAAGATTGCTCCTCTATTAACATCAAAACATTATTAACGACATTACAAAACAATTTGCCTCGGCAGTACTTCTAATACAGTCATCGCATTAGACCCATTTCTATTAAGTATTTTTCTTCAAACATAAAGCGTAACATCCCGCCTGCAATCCTCAAAGGGTTAAACAGAGATCTACCCAATCATCATCAGCCTATAATAATGCTCCCACTGCTGGGACACAGGGCTCCTCTCTATGAGAGCGAATGGGCTGTAATCCACCACGCGCGCCCAGTGCGGATTGGTCGACGTCACATGTATTCGAATTTTTAGTTCTAGGACATGCCGTTTTCATCACGATGTTTTCCTTCACCTTTTTTGAGAGCAGCGGTTATTTATTTATTTATTTATTTAAAGACTTTGGAAGACTTACAGCTAAATACAGTAGTCATAAATAACAGTATGGTAATCTGACAGCCAATTACAAGTCTTCACGTCTAGAGCTTGACTGGGATAAATATACCGTGGAACAAAGTATACACACAACCAAATAATGCCAAGAAAATTAGAAGAAAAAAAAAAAAACATGCAAATAGATCGCCTAAAATATGTAAAAATAAATATTATAATTGCGACAAGTTATTTACCATGCGATCCAAGATGTTAAAAATCGATTAAACTAAACTAAAACTAAAATATTAAAACCAAAGTCAAAAGAAATTTAGGATTTAAAGAAATTCATTGATAAACACTTTTTTGCCGAGGTCACACCATGATATGGTTATGAAATAAATTACACAAAGTAATACGCCTGCCTAGGTTCGAACCCACGGCTTACTGCTCGTAAGTAGGGGCTACCACCACTGGGCCACCACTGCTCCATCTACCTACTAACACACCATAATTTCGCATGTCATGTTCAAGTCCCATGTAATAACGGGCGAGTCTATTGCCATTGTTACCGAGAAATTCTTGATGGCAAAACCCAATAAATTAATGTTCAATCTCAGAATTAAACCCAGCACTTCTTGCTCACGACTACCGCAACGAAGCAGGCCAGAACCTTATTATTATCATTAACACTCAAAACGGGATATTTACCATGTTTACTATTTGTTTTGAGTTCCCGATATTTGTAAACTTGATAAATATCCCATTTTCAGTGTAAATGATAGTTTTAGTGATCCGGTCAGTTTAAAAACTTGAATTCCAGAACTTATTTCTCTTCAGTAGTTTTTATGTTATTATATTATATTTCGAATGTCTGATCGTCGCGGGTTCTTGATATATTAAAATATGTGTTGTTTATTTATAATTTGTTTTGACTTCAGATGTTATCTACGACACGCTTCGTAGCGACTACTCATTGGTTGCTACGCAACGCTACGATGCCTACGCCAAGCTACGGTGATTGCTACGCTATTACAATTATGCTTCGTAATTGGTTCAGATGCTAGGAAGTTGGTTTAGACATTAGATGGAATTGAATTGTGGACCCAATACAACATTTCATTCATTCGGCATGCGACAGACATGTTCTGCCCAGTCCCATTTTAGATAAGTAGCTTTCCATAGGATTAAACCCCTTGCTCCAGGGGGTCACTGATAAACTAATTCATGTTCTAAGATAATATACGAGTAAGTCAATTATCTATGATAGGTATAAGTCCAATTTTTTTCAAACCAACAAAAATTTATATGTAATGACAGAAGTTGTCACACTTATCACAAAAGATATTGGGACGTCCGTAATCCGAGGCAGCTGAAGTCTCACTCTTTGTAATATAAAACGAATCTCATATTGAATGATCGATTGGAAATAGTTCATATTCTTACGTCCTCAGACACAAAGCTTAGCTTAGCTTTGCGACCTAAAATTATCAGTTTGGTAGCTGTATGAAAAAAAATCAGTTCAAATCAAAGTTTTGCGCTTGAATAACAGTTATTTTGTTAATATAGGCTTTGTAAATTAGTCTTTTTTTTTCTTTCTTACGTTTTATAGTAAGCAACGATTTATTGTCGGGCCTAGGCTGTCCTCCCACACTTCAGTACTAACGCTGTAACAGTCAAATATTGTAAAACCAATTTGTTACTCTTTAACGCAAAAACTACTGAAAACGGATTTTGATTTAACTTACCAGTAATGTACATCAGAATACAGGCTACAATTTGATTTATAAAGATGGATAATTTAGGGGTATGAAGAACCAGATGTAAAGTTCCTGAATACTCCATAGAAAAGGGAGGGTCCTCCGACCAGACGGTTTTTATGTTTGTCGGGCAACTGCCCGGCAGTTGCTGTCGGGTTTCTCTAGTCTTAAGTCTATGTAAACTTTACTTGCGAGTTTCAGACCATACTAATTCTCTACTTTGTTCATAGATGGCACTGTAGTACTTTAAGTTATAAGTTGCTTCTTTGTAGGTCGCTACATCACTCCACCCCGGAGACCGAAGGTCGATAGTAGAAAGAGTCATCTTGTAGGCAAGGATAGAAGTTTAGTGTAATAATATGTATAAATGAAATCCCATATTGAATGTTCGATTGAACATAGTTCCTATTCTCATGTCTCCAGGCACGATGCAAGGAAAATCGGAGTTTTACGCAAGAATTACTATTATTACTACTTTATATTACCACTACTGTATGTTAACTTTACAGTAATGTACGAGTAGGTACCTAGCACAGACATCAGGATATCACATGGGAATATTTCTTGGGCTTTAAAGTATGATCGGTGCATGTCAATGGGTAGTATTCGCTGAGATTGGTTGCCAAGGCATAAATTCTGTGTGAAGGCAAAGGTATTAAATCAAAAAAGATTTCAATATTGAAGTACAACAAGAATTATTTTAATTTAATTTATTAATTTGTAATGTGAATATGTAACAACGTCGTGATGGCCGTTATTAATACATAAGGTTTCAAATCTGGTTAAGTACTGCAGACTTTTTCAAATGACACCTTCATAGGTAAAGTTATGTTAAAAAAACCTGGACTTACATAAGTCTATAGAACTTATATAAATCTACGTTCATTTGTGGCACATGTACGTTATAACAGTTTTTGCAACATACTTATTGTTTCGTGGTTTATTTTACAAATGGTTTTGTATTGTTGTGTCAAAAACCTCCAATCCATTTAAATAATTTAATGTTTGTAATGATTACTTTCCATTCCTACTGCATTCGTCGAGTTGTATTTGTCCATTCTGACCTTGACCTTGACTAACACTAGGAGACGTTTCATGAGTTGAGTCATATCATCATCTGTATCAGATTCTGAGCTATCTGAGCCGTCTCCTTCTCCAGAACCCTCTGGTGGTGCAGTAACATCTTCTTCGGGAGCAGTACCGTCTGGTGTCTGTTCTATAGATTCAGTTGTAGTTGTGGGGGAAGTAATGGTGATGGGGGTAGTGGTGGGGGTGGTGGTGGTAATAGGGGTAGTGGTGGGGGTAGTAGTAGTTGTGGGGCTAGTGGTGGGGGTGGGGGTATTGGTAGTAGTTTCTTCTCCTTGTAAAGTATCGAAGTCTATACCCGTTACTTCTTTGAACCATGGTAAGTAAGGTCCCGGACGGGTGTAACCTGATAGAAATAAATGCATTTTACTATAGAATATCTGCAACAACCAACCAGAGTGAAAATAATTGTGTTATTTATATGAAAATATCCAACATATTACCAGTTGCTACGCCAGACTGGCAGGAGGTGGCACCCCGCGTAAATGACCAGACGCCAATGAGAGTTGGAACACCGTCGGAACCTTCATGCACTAGTGGACCTCCGCCGTCGCCCTGCCATCAAGAAATAAACTTTTACCAGGTTTTTGAAGTCGATAACTGTTTTCTTTTTTTATACAGGGTGTAAAACACCTCTTAACGAAGCCGAAAGGCACTAGTTCTCCCTGTCATTGCGATCATTTTTTTGTTCTACACCATACCTGGAAACCTTCTAGTTACGGAGATATTAGCAAAGTTTTTAATGTAATAAGATTATTACTTTAAACACCTCCACGACCCCCGTACTCTTCAATCCGTCCATCAGCACAATGTTTTGAGTGCTGTACATTGAGTTGTACCACAAAACATGATTTTACACCCCCCCAAAAAAAGTCGTTTCCCAGCAATAATTTTTGCGTAAAGTTACTTAGTTTCATGTACTGCTTGGTTGACGGCTTCGTGATGAGGTGATTTACACGGTGCATTTGCTGTGTTTGCTTTTGACTCCAGTCTCGGTCAGAGATGACAAAGACAAAGTCGACGATGGTACGAGCTTACCCAGAAGAAGCTCTCTAACATCATCATCATCATCATTCTCTTGCACTTATCCCAATTTATTTGGGGTCGGCGCAGCATGTCTTCTTCATACATACTTCTCTATTACTTGTCATCCCATGAGACACCTCCTTTCTTGCCATATCATCCTTCACACAGTCCATCCATCATTTCTTTGGTATCCCTTTACTCTTATAACTGCCTGTTCACTCTAACTTTGAAGAGATTAGGGTTGTAAGCGTTCGGAAACACAGACGCAGGCAGAGAGTTCCACTATCCATTTCTCTTTTCTTTTAAAGTGAAACTTTTATTACATCGTCTCAAACTTTTTCGTCTGTGTGTTGCATGTCGCGTGACGGTGGGCCGCGGAGTGGGCGCTATAGTGTGAAAAAAAGTTTCACTTTTACCGTGGTTTCTTAAAACCACACAATCCTTTTTTTTATTTGTAAAAGAACATGAAAGTATGAATTTCACTGCCTATACCAAAGAGTCACCATAAGTAATGCTCAAATAGAGTTTATCTCGTACTGGACATCAAGGATTTTTTTAAGAAACGGATTTTAGTACTTGACAGAATAAAATTTTGACTTCAACTGACGTACGGCAGTTTTCTAGACCATGCCTTTTCTCACCAAGACTACGCTAACTTTACTAGACCAATGTAGGATATTCTTGCATGCTTTAACACCATGAAAGTCATGGTCTTAAATTATCATCATCTAGCCTATCCTTTTTTAGCTTTCAGTCTAACCGGATGCAGCCGAATACCAGTATTTTATGTATCGACTCGATCTGACCTCTAAAACCCAGTATTAACAGGATGCCACTTGGTAAGACTGGTTGTCAGACTTTCGGGCCACTGACTGTAACTACTGTCAATAATCCACAAATAACAGCTGGGATCACCGGCTTAGCGTGCTTTCCGAGGCATGGAGGAAAATCGGTATTTAATGGGTGGTCACCCATCTACGAACCAACCTAGGCAAGCGTGGCTTTACCTGAAGATCGATCCGAGCATTTGTTATTATTTAGCCACGAGCCCCTTCAAGGGGATTACTATGACGCTTAAAACATTATTGTTCTATTCTTATTCCAGAGTGAGAAAGAGATGGAGCTAGACGACCTGTATAGCTCCGTCTCTTTTTCACTCTGGAATAAGAATGGAACAATTATGTTTTAAGGCGTCATGGTACGCCATCTGGTCATGGTCTTAAACTTAAAACACTATGATTCTAAACCTTACGTTGCATGGAGACTGTGTAGTGATGTTGTAGTAAGTCGCGCAGATTGTGGTGTTGACCACGAGGCCGTTCGTGTAAATTTTAGCACATTCACTGTTAGAGATTGCCTTGAGGTACACCCATCTCAGATTATCGGGTACATAACCTATAAAATTATGAAAAAATAATATTATCTATCTATACAAATAAATAAAATTGAAGTGTCTGTTTGTAATATTAAAATAAACGCTTTTTACTAATGTTGTGTTCACTAGTTACACTAGTTTAGAATAAAACCACCAAATTATCAGTAAGTAGATGAATGACGATCGGATCTTAGTGAAATTTGGCAAGAAGATAGATTTCAACCTGGGGAAGGACATAGGCTATATATCATCACGCTACGACTAATAGGAGCGGAGCAGCAATGAAAAATGTTGCAAAAACGGGGAATATGCTAGTATGTTATATGTGAAATAACATTTTCTCAATTTTTGTCCAAGGCTGCTACTGAGATATCCCTGATGATAAGCCCAATAACACTTCCTGGGCTAGGAATGGTATCCAGGACGCTTGTAACCACTAGACCAACGAGGCAGTCTCTATGGAGAAAACCAAACTATTTAGCATGCATTGATATGATGAGGCTCTAGTAAGGCAGCTGGATCAAGGGCTTGATTCAGAAAGCGGTACTCCTGGACGCGGCTCGTATTGTTAGGAGGTTCGGAACCTTTCTCTGGAGCCCTGACCGCTGGTAGCTTGGACAGGGTCCAAGCCTTCCCGATAGCGGTAGGCTACTATTTTTTATATTTTTAAATGTTTTTTATTTTTTATATAATTTTGTGAAAATATTTAATAATATAATAATAATGAATAAACGAAGTAATCATAATGATAGAAGATACTGACCCACAGACCCATTCCAATTCTGAGGTCCTGTTCTGCCATGTCCACTTAAGTAGACTCGCTCGCCGTCGTAGTTCCGGTACGCATCAACACTGCTCTGTATGCGGATCGGTTTCACGAAATCTGAGATAAGATATCACTTCAAAATCAAAAGAGAGAAAGAAAATACGTTAATTTGGCAAAAGCCACTAGTGCAAACAACATCAAACAAAATAAACTTAAATCTAAATAAAAAAAACAAACACAAAATAGCAAACAGCATTGAGCTCAAGCATCCACCAGACCAACAAAAATCTCTTATGATGTTTTTGAAACAATACATTTTTATTTTATTTTTTTAATAAAAAAAAAACTTTGCTAGGTATTTCTCCTATATCGTGGGTGCGTTTAAAAACATTTAAGCTCACATACACAAACAGCCATACCCGGAACAACTATCTGTAGCCATGCAAATATTTTTTTCGTGTGGGGATAGAACCCGCAACATGCAGCGCAGCAGTCGATCGCTCAACGGCTGCGCCAACCGTGCCGTCAAAATGTAGAGGAAAGTCAAAGAAACGATGGATGGAGTTTTGTGAAGGATGATAATGGCTATAAACTGCTGAGAAGATGAGTACTAGAGAACTATGGAAGAAGAAGACATTCTGCGCCGACCCCAAAAAATTGGGATAAAAGGAAGAGAGTTGATGATGATAAAATTTGTTACTTTAGTAAGATATCACAAAACCTAATAATATCATCACTAAACTACCGTACCGACGACTTCTTTGCGATCATTCGTAAAAGATCCGCTTCACTACTGCGTCGGATGCGGGGCAGCGACAACAGTCTTCTGAGCGTTGTTGCTAGTAAGACTGAGGGCCGCCTTATAGGGAGGGCACTTGTGCGCAGTGCATGTACTGTTTCCGGGTGTCTCCGTGAGGTGGCGTAATTAGGTATTTATTAATTATCGTATGTTTTTAGTCCATTATACTAACATAGGTTAAGAAATACTAACAAATTTATGGGTTCTACCTGAATTAAAAAATAAATAAATAAATAAACTATAATATTATAAATGCGAAAATCACTCTGTTTGTTTGTATGTTTGTTACATTTCACGACTAAACTGCGGCTGATCGGATCTTAATGAAATTTGGCAAGAAGACAGATTTCAACCTGGGGAAGGACATAGGCTATATATCATCACGCTACGACCAAAAGGCACGGAGCAGCAATGAAAATGTTGCGAAAACGGAGAAAATGTGACGCAGACGAATTTGCGCAGGACAGCTAGTTGTAAATAAATTTAAACTGTCCCAAATAGTCTGCAACACAACTCCTAATAAGGTTAATTTGGAAAGAATAAATATTACTCTATACTATAATACTCTGTACTATACTTATATTATAATAGTAGAAGTACGAGAACAGTGGTGGCCCAGTGGTGGCAGCCCCGAAAAACGAGCAGTAAGCCGTAGGTTCGAACCCAGGCAGGCGCTTTACTTTGTGAAATTTATTTCATCACCGCTGCCCTCAAAAACGATGAAGGAAAACATCGTGAGGAAACCAGCATGTCCTAGAACTAAAAATTCGAAGACATGTGACATCCACCAACCCACACTGGGCCTGCGTGGTGGATTACAGCCCACTCCCTCTTATAGAGAGGAGGCCTGTATCCCAGCAGTGGGAATATTATAGGCTGATGATGATGATGAAGTATTACTGACCTGTAAAAACGATAGGGCGTGTGGTCTTCACAAGTGCGATGCTGTTTATCTGATTACCCGATTGATGGAGATTGAAGTCGGGATGGCTATACCATTCATTGACCGGATAGATGGCATCCGGTCTATTAAAAGACAAGCCAACGCGAACTGTCACAGATCCGAGGCTGAGGAGGAAAAATGATGGTAAAATTATCATAAAATAAAGCCTATAATCGCCGAAGGAGGTAAACTTATACAGGGTGTAACGGAAAGGGCATATACATCCTTAAGAGTGTGCTACAGACCATCAAACTGAACGTGTTTCTCATCATAAAAAAAATTTTTGCAGCAAAAAAAATGATCAGGTGCCTATACATTTGGGTCGAGTAGGTATTGCAATTTTCTATGGGGCAGCAGATATTTTTTTTGCTGCAAAAAATTTTTTATGATGAGAAACATGTTCAGTTTGATGGTCTGTAGCACACCCTTAAGGATGTATATACCCTTTCCGTTACACCCTGTATAGTACACACACACTTTGCCACTAACATAGGTTAAGAAATTTGCCAGACTCGGGAATCGAACCAGCTCAGCAGTTGTGCTTGCAACCACTCGGCCAAAGATGTAGTCCATGAAAGGCGATGGTAAAATAAGAACTCACAAATACTATAACGAGTCTATAGGTATCAAGTCCCTCGACTTACTCTCTAGTGCATTGCCCATTAGTGACGACCCATTCCTGCGCCACGATAGCTCCCCCACAACGCCATATACTACCCCCGGGGGTATTAACTGTCCGCAGGGCTGCATGGTAAGGGAACTGGCCTGGTAGTGCATCCCATCCCGATCCTAATCGCGAAGATGACGAGGATACTGCTGTGTGTTCTAGGCAAACAAAGCATCATAGTGATATTAGTTCATTCTGTCACCTTATTTTAAACTTTCTTACGCACTAGTAAAATTCGATTTTTCTTACCTGGATTGATTTCTTCCTCGAAGTTAGTTGATTCCGAGTCTTTGTACCGCGCGGATACCTGCAAAATTAAATTTAGTGGCATGAAGTAGGTATTGAGAATTTGAGAATATTTAACTGAGGCGCCATGTTGGGCAAACCTTCAAATCCTAGCGTCATCTTTTGTTTTTGTTTTCAAATCCGAGCCTCTTCATATAAATAAGGGGTCCGTGGCTTACGCCCCCAGTGGTGGAGGCACCCGTGGCCGACGCCCCCGATTCCATTTTTATTATTCAAAGCAATTTTTGATCAAATGTACTGTCAGGCACAAAAATGTTTTACAAAAATAAGGATATAAGTGGTTTTGTTCTAGTTGTGAGACAAGATAGTTTGAAAGAAAAGAATTGTGATACAGCCAGGTTCTTTGCTGTGTTGTACATAAGTTTGCTTTGATTCATATGTATAAATATAGCCATTGCTGATATTTGGCGTCATCATGGCCAAATTGCTTAACATACCTTATTCGTAGGAATCAGTTTTTTTTTTATATTATCCGTCATTTTCGAGATGAGAACGGATTTTATGTCAGTTTTTGATATTCAGAAGAATATTTAGATGTTAGAAACTACTTGTTTACTTTTATTGGGACAAACTGTAACTATAGCATCGATACAAAAAGTTTATCATTTTAAAATTACTTTGTTCGATTCGATATTCAATTTTGATTTTGAATTTCATTTTGATTCGATCTGAAAGGTAAACTGGGTATTCATCAAATGTTTTACCTATCGACGTCTTAATTGCAAAACCTACTATTGTCTGGCCTGAAATTAGTATGGCGTTTAGAATGTACATATTAGCAACTACCTTTTTGGGAATATAGTAACTTTATTTCTGGTTTTACGTATAATTCTCAACAAAAATCGTACATAGATATAGGTTAATACTCAAATTTAAAAAAGGCAGTAAAGACGGGTTCGTCCCCAGGAGAAACAAATACACTTTTCTCATTTACTGGAAAAACTAAGTGAAAAAGCACAAAAACAATCGAATCGGGGGCGTCGGCCACGGGTGCCTCGACCACTGGGGACGTAAGCCACGGAGCCGAAATAAGAAATAAGGGGTTAGGATAATTCTAGTTTTAAAAATACGGGGACCAACCATAAAAACATACTAGGCTAGTCAACAAGTGACAAACTCCTAACAATATGAGCGATGGCAATGAGCCATCGCTCATATTGTTAGGAGTTTGTGTCGATTCGGAATGACGTCTAGAAAAACGTATCCAAAGTATGTATTACTAATATAAACGTTGAAAAACACAATTGTAATTATTTTAACTAATTAAGATGAATAAAAAAGATAGTATTTAGTTTTATAGATTCAGTTGTTATATATTATCTTGTAAATATATGAGTTTATGTAATTATATCATATATTACCTACTTACCCTATTTAAGTGCAAGAAAACTAGGCAACTATAATATTATATTGATAACTTTACCTGAAATGCAGTCAGCAAGAATAAAAACAAACCCGATTTGGTCAACATCTTGCAGGCGAATCACTGTTACTCGAAAAACGAAGCTTTCTTATTTATACCAGAATGCGGTTACTATTCAGATTAAAATCAAATCCTTGTCACGATATAATTAACTATTGAATGCATTAGTTAACTGATTACAAGTTAACTGATTATATAAATTTATATTGCTTTTCTGAAAACTATTCTTAATCGTTTTCATTTACTCCAAAGCTATTTTTTTTATTTTCAGTGCATCTTTATAAGATGGACTGAAAAAGCTTGTTTTTAAAAAGGCTTTTTTACTTATATTTTTTTTACTCATAATCGTTTCTGACCACTCATAATTATCTCAACAGTTCTCTCAAAATTATATAATTATATTAATTATGAGAGAACCTCTGAGTTGGTTTCGGCTGTTTCTTCTCAGAGTAGTCAGGTACGAAACACCGGCCCAATCTAGTTTAAAAAAAATGACGTGTAAAAGTGTTTGTAAAACCCTATTTGCAAAATAAACATCATTTATCATTTATAATTAACCTTTGAGGAGTTTTCTCGTGAGAAGACAATCCTGGCTGTAGGATCAAGTATCGATAGGAATTATATTTATTCATCATAGGTGTACGCGTATCTATACAAAATTTAATGTCTGTGTTATTAATCGTTGAGGAGTTTCCTCGTAAGGAGACAATCCTAGCTATCATGAGTTCATGATACAAATCGTGATGATCCATCAAATATGAACTGGTATGCAAAGTTTCGTGTCCATGATGTTAACCGTTGAGGAATTATGCCATAAGAATTTATTGTGCTTAGAACCAAAGGTGTGTGCAAAATATCAGCTCAATCGGACATCGGGAAGTGGTTTTTATTGTGCTTCCGAAATTCCACCCGAACAAACATACACCTACATACAATGCAAGTTAAATAAAAGTTTGTAATAAAAAAGTGGTTCGTATTGTGTGGATCCCAATGTCGCGTCGTAGGTCATTATGACCTTGTGTCACATTTGGTTGGTTTGTAACAGATAAGTATCGCTATCTTAGAAATCGATTTTTATTTTAGTATGAACGATTTGAGAATACCAGAAATATGATAATCCGACAACCAGGAAAAACATCAAAACTAATCACTATCAATTTACTGTTTATCGGAAAACATTGAAACAGACAAGGTCATGTTTGACATCCACTCATTATTTCTTTATCAGATGACTAGCTTTTGCTCGCGGCTTTGTTCTCGTTATGTTTTGAAGTTATTCCACAGGGATCGATTTAAATGTAGCTTAAAGCACTCGGAGATAATGTAGCTTCCCGTTAATGAAAGAAGTTTTGGAATCGGGTCAATTACGGAGTATTAAATATTATTTTATAGTTTTATAAATGTATGATATTTTTATTAATGTATGATAATTTTAATAATGTTTGATAATTTTATAATTGTATCACAATTTTAAATGTATTAAATAACAAAATAATCTATAATTTAATTTTGTTAATTGATTATATTTTGATAAATTGATCTAATAATTTATAATAATATTATTAAATTGTTACTGTTACTGAGGGAAAGAAGGCTATCCTCTCTCCTAATGTTGCTGATCCCGACAGGGTCTATACTGATCTCTTATTTGATAATACCATCTTTGTAATACTTAGGGAATGTAATAAATAATTGAGTATTGAGTTTACCCTCTACATAGAAACTAACAAACAAATTTTTCCTCTTTATAATATTAGTATAGATAAAGAAAGATAAAATGCGAAAATGTCTGCTATTCGGCGCTCCTTGTCCACATCGCTGTCAATATGGTGAATTGTGGTGAATAATGGTGATGAAGGGGGAGTTCGGACACCGTGCCGTTACAGATTGTGCAGACGCCAGCACATCAAGCTACAACAATCTGGCAAATTTCTGTAATATATTTTCAACCTTACCGTTATAGAATACGGTTCAAGGTTGTTTGGGAAAATTTTAAAGTTTCGGTTAGCTTGACCTGCAGGCTGGCGTCTGTACATTTTTTTTCGTTTTCTTTTTTTTAGGTAAACGCTCAGTTTTTTTTATATCTAATAATTATCAAATTATATTTTTCCTTTCCTCCTTGATTGATATTGTACTTGTTTAAGTTGACTTTAACTTTGACATACACTTCTTCATATATTTAATGTGATTGAAATTGTAATTTTTATAATTGTTAATTTTATTGATTTTCAATTAGTTAACTTTTAATGTTAGTAGTTTTAATTTTAATTATTGTGTAAATTTTTATATATGTACTATTTTGATTCTAAATTTATAATAATGGTATTGTGTTGTGTATTTATTGTCTCTGATTTTTGAATTACTAACAATATTATTAAGTGTACCTACTAACAAAATTATGGATCATTGTGTCTGATAAATAAATGAATTATATTAATTAATTATATTATTACTTCAAGGCGCTTCAGAAGTTGCCCTATATGGTCATCAGATTCTGAATTTCTGAGCTGTCTATGTCTTCTTCTCCACCTTCCTCTTCAGAATCCTCAGGTGATCTTGGCCGATCTCCTCCATCTTAAGGAGAAGAAACATTAGTTTCCTGTGTCTCAGAGTAATCTGAAGTTACTACTAAAAACTTCATCATCTTCTAAGTCTTGGTCTCCCGATTCAGTGAGGGTTATAGTGGGGGTAGGGGTACTGGTACATGGGGTTTGGTAGTGCTTGTGGTGGTGGGATTGTTTGTGGTGATGGGTGGTCTAAAAGTGGTTGTGGTGGTGGGAGGTCTTAAAGTGGTCGTGGTGGTTGTGGTACCGATAACAATTTACCCGACACGGGAATCGAAACCCCAGAAGCTCATGTTTAACAGTCGTGCTTTGGACCACTCGAGCATCCCGTTTTCAGTGTCGATGATATGGTTTTTTTTTTTTAATGTTGCCCCACACTAGCAATTTCTCCTGTATCGTGGACGTACGTTTACGAAAATTTAAACTCACATACACAAACAGCCAGACCAACCAACCAGACAGGAACAACTATCTGTAGACCATACAAATATTAAAAATAATAAAATATTTGTTCCGTGCGGGGATCGCACCCGCGACACGCAGCGCAGCAGATAGGTCAGTAAGACTGAGCATATCTGTTTAAAAACTTATACTCAAGAACCATTCCTCTTCAGTATCATTCTTAAAAAATCCGATGTATTGAACAAATTGGTTGGAACCTACGTATGTCACGTAGGTAAGAAGACACGAACGTGGAATTTAATACCTGTCTCTTGAAACGATACGGGCCGATAATATTTCTTAAGCGTTTGTGGTATTTCCGTTAAGGTAAGGGGTAGTTGATGCTCAGAATGCCTGTGTGTGCTTCGGCAGGAATATTAAAAAGATGTCTTGAAAAATCCGTAAAAACAAAACTGGTCAGCAGAAAATAAATAATTGTTGGTGAGAACTATTATAAAAATGTAAAGTCGGAATTGTTTTTTATACGGATATAGTCATCATCATCTGCCTAGCCTTTTCCCAAACTATCTTGGGGTTGGCTTCCAGTCTAACCGGATGCAGCTGAGTACCAGTATTTTACATGAAGCGACTGCCTATCTGACCTCTACAACCCAGTAACTAGGTAATACGATACCGTTGGTAAGACTGGATGTCAGACTTTTTGGCTTCTGACTACTCGTAACGACTGACAAATATCTACAAATGACAGCCGGAAGCAACGGCTTAACGTGCTTTCCGAGGCACGGAGGAAACTCGGTATGTAATTATGGTCACCCATCCACGGATCAACCTCGGCAAGCACGGCTTAACCTCAAATGTCGACCCAGGCGGCTGTTATTATTTAGCCACGAGCACCATTTATACAGATACTAGTTGTCCCGCGTAAACTTCGTCTGCGTCACATTTTCTCCGTTTTTGCAACATTTTTCATTGCTGCTCCGCTCCTATTGTTCGTAACGTAATGATATACAAGGTGTTGTTTTGCATCCTCGTCAAATTCAAGGAGCTTACTATGCTACTGATTCTCGTCCCGAATCAATAATGAAATGGGTAGGTAATTTTTCTTTTTTTTTTCTTTTTTCCTGAAATCGGTAAGTTTGAACCACCTTGTTTTAAACGCGGCCCGTCTGGTTCTTGCCTTATAACCTCGCTTACACACATACAAACTATCTGAAACGTTTATTTGACAATTTCTTAGTCCCTAAACCATGTTAAGGGGGTTATTCTGAAATACTGACAAACTTAAACAACCAAAAAAATCAGCATTTATTAATAATTAACTAGGTACCGTAATTTTAATTGATTATTTATGTCTTTCGTGACCATCTCCTGCAATTTGACGAGGTTGCAAAACAACACCTTGTATAGCCTATGTCCTTCCCCAGGTTGAAATCTATCTTCTTGCCAAATTTCATTAAGATCCGATCAGCCGTTTAGTCGTGAAAAGGTAACAAACAAACAGAGTGACATTCGCATTTATAATATTAGTATGTAAGTATGTATAGTCATTAATGACATAGTTATCCACATAATAAACTGTAAATCGCTGTCCTGCAAAGTAAATATTTTTCGCTTTCGACAGCCTTAAAAGCACCGAATAAACCGTCATCAACGAAAGTACATTCGTCGACACGATTTTCCAATATCCAGCCTACATTTTATGATAGTATATAATCGATTTATATACGACGGAGCACGCCGGGGACACTTACAAGCGATAGTCGCGATTAACTGTACAAACGAGAATACGACAGCTCTATAACACTTATATGATAAAGGATCAGCCAGGTCTACCTCTCCAAAGTGGCTTATACAAGGTGTTGTTTTGCATCCTCGTCAAAATTTAGGAGGTTGTCACAAAAGACATAAATAATCAATTAAAATTACGATACCTCGTTAATTATAAATAAACGCTGATTTTTTTGGTTGTTTAACTTGTGAACTTGTTTGTATGTGTGTAAGCGAGTTTATATGGCAAGAACCCGACAGGCCGCGTTTAAAACACGGGTGGTTCACACTTACCGATTTCCGTAAATAAGAAAAAAAATAAAAATTACCTACCCATTTTATTATTGATTCGGGACGAGAATCATTAGCATAGTGACCTCCTTGAATTTGACGAGGATGCAAAACAACACCTTGTATATCGCCTGTTATCAGATGTTTTCTTTATAATACACACATTTCGCTAGCTATGTTTAAGTAACATATGTAATTGTCATCAAAAGGACACAAATCCAGGCTACGTAGTGTCTCCGTGGAGAAGTTACAGATACAAAATATCACTAACAGTTTTGATTTTCGTCAAAATCGGTCTCGAGACTCCTTTTGAGTGGTTTCCCTATTTCTCACTTGAAAAATTCACCCTGTAATACTTATTAAGGTTGCCCCTAGCCTATAAAAGTGTTTGTTATTAACTTTAATGTTACTACTATTGCTTTATTTTTAAGTTCTACAGCTTTTTGTATTTTAATGTCAATAAAGATTTTTCTAAATCAAAAAGCCACTGAAACATAGAACATTTAAACTGAGTTCAAGAGGTGTCAGACTGTTATCATTTTTAAAGAATAGTGATCAATATTCCGTAACAATAATGACAGTCTCTTAAATGTGGTTTTGATGTACAGACAGACATCAACCAACAACAATCTGCCAAGCTTTAATAGATTTTCAATTTTATCGTTAAAGAATTAGGTTCAAGCTTGATTGGGAAAATTTGTCAGTTACGGGTGGCTTGGTGCGCTGGCGTCACTACTAATCCCGTTTAGTTTCATAATTATATGAAAATCTTTTTTGGAACTCCAACACGCATCGATCGATTCGCCAAATTGTATCTATTGAATTACTTTTACAAAGTAAACACTATTCTACCTACTGTTATAAAGCTTTCGGATAAAAATACACTTTTCAACCAACCATAATCCCCTTTACCGACTAAGCCCTAAAGTAAATCAGATTTGTTAACCTTCCCGATTATAAATCGAGAGACTCGATTGATGTTTCGTTGAGGGTAGAAAAGTGTTGCTCTCACTTTTCTGCATGTCTGCTTCACTCTTGATACCCCTTATGTATATAAAAAAGAAAGAAAGAAAATAAGTTTATTTGGCACATGCCACAAGTACACACAACATTAAACAAAAATTAACCTGAAATTCATAAATTTAAACAAAAGTAAAAAGAGGAAATTATTGTGTATCCTAACTAAAACAATAAAAAAGAGGAATAATTATTGTGTGCCTCACGGCAGCGCCAAATAGGGCCAGATCAGCAAAATGCCGGGCAGCTAGGCTGCCTGACTATAACTTACTGCATATATATGGATACTAGCTGTCCCGCGCAACTTCGTCTGCGTCACATTTTCCCCGTTTTCGCAACATTTTCCATTGCTGCTCCGCTCCTATTGGTCGTAGCGTAATGATATATATCCTATGTCCTTCCCCAGGTTGAAATCTATTTTCTTGCCAAATTTCATTAAGATCCGATCAGCCGTTTAGTCGTGAAAAGGTATCAAACAAACAAACAGAGTGACATTCGCATTTATAATATTAGATATGGATAAACAATATTCAAAATTCACTTGTGAATTAGTTCTGCTGCTATAAATTTATAGATGCTAAATGACACCTTGGCATGTCTCACGGGTTGCTATTTAGTTTGATGGGTGGAACTTGAGGTTTTTCTTTATCGTTTTATGGTTCCATAGCATTTAGGTCAACTGGAACCCTTATAGATTCACCCTGCCCGTCTGTCTGTCTGTCTATCTGTCCGGATTTGATTTTTTGGTATGGGACTTTTTCGACAAACTGTACCAGTAACTATGTTTTACGTAAAAAACCATGAAACCAGATTTAGTTTTGCTTTTGAGTGTTAATTGACTGGTTGCTTTGTTCATATAAAAGGGCTTACTATAATATTATTCCTTGGTACTTTCTTTTTTAAATGATTTATTAATTTTAAAATAAAAGATTTATTAGTGCTCGTCATTTGAAATAATTGTATCATCGAAGAACCTAAAAACAAAAGATAGTTTTTACATCACAATTATGAACTCATGGCATTCATAATGTTTGATTACTTAATAGGTGCCAAAAATTGCTCATTTCACTCTTGAAAATATAATTCACCAATACCACGTCCTCATAAATTATGGACCCCTGGTACCTTACAATTTATAATTCCTAATCAAAATTATTCACACAAGACTTACAATTTCACAGTACAGAAATTGTAACAATACTCATTGCCATATTGAATTATCAACCACCTAAGCGATTAAATAATTACTTGTAAATGTGGGAGCCTAGTGAGCCTACACGTGGCTCACAAGATGGCGTTTCTCATTAATTATTCACTTAGTGTCGGTCGATATTGATGTACCGGTTTAGCCTTGGTACTTGAAAGAAATAGAACTTTTGTTTATATTATTATGTTTTTGTTTCTTAGTACCAGCCTGGTGTTTGTATTCATAATCATAATCATAAATCATAAATCTTTATTTTATCTCCACATCAAAACTTTAAGGTGCTGGTTCACATTTGTACATCTTATATAGAGAAAGGTGTCTGAGATAGGAAGATCCTGTGGTACAGATCACCTCTCGGGCTTATAATTAAACATTTTAATGTTTGCAAAAATAGAAGTAAAGATAAAAAAGAAGAAAATAGTAAAATTACAATTTTAAACAAAAGTAAATCAAAATAAAATTGACATAAAACATAAAATTACTGAACATACAATAGTTCCAAAGTTGTACTACAGTAAGAACAAACATATAAAAGAAAGAATTATTATAAATTATGCTAGCAAGCATAATAAAAAAAAAAAAATATATATATAGATTGAACAACAAAGTGGGTTAGATGTTCATAAGACTACATTTCTAAACAAAAGGATGAATGAAAGTGAAAATGGTATGTGTGATGAACGTGCATTGGTGCAATGTGTTAGTTGATGTGTGTGAAAATGAGTGTGCGAATGTGAGTGTGTAAGTGTATATGTGTGAGTGTTAAGACACAGGTTTAAGTAAATTTTCTGTGGAAGCGTAGTCAAGACTTAATAGCCAGGTGCGCAATTTTCTTTTACAAATAGCTTTAGTATGTGTGTAGATAGATATTTTTTTATTAATTAAATTATAAAGAAAAGTGCCAAGAAAACCAAAAAATTTTTGGGAAAAACTGGTGTTAAAACGTATGATTGGACAAACATTTGCTGATCTTCTATTTTGAGTCAGCAAATCGTGATCTATGGGAAGTTCAGAGTGTTTTTTTAATACCGTCATGAGTATGAACAACTGCCGGACCGTTAGAACTTTGCAGTGTTGGTAAAGATCAAAGGTCGGATAGCGAATTGGGAAAAAACAACTGACTTTTAATATAGCTCTTTGAGCTCTCTCTAAATTAATTAAATATGATTTAGAGGAACCACCCCAGGTAGTGATGCAGTAGACTAGCAGAGACTGGCATAACGCGAAATAAACTAATTTAATTACTGAAGTATCGGATATATGTCTTAGATTTTTAAATATGTAAATTAATTTGCGGATTCTTTTAACTAAAGTTTCAATGTGTTGTTGGAAGCTGAGACGGTAGTCTATAATTATGCCGAGATATTTGATTGATTCAGTTTTTAGTAAAACAGGACAGCAGCAAAGGTTTGTGTTTAAATTACATGTGTGGGCTTTCAAGTTGAAGTTTGGTTGGTCGTGCCGTCTAAGGGAATATGTCATGTACTTCGTTTTATCTACATTTAGGGTAAGTAAGTTAGCATACAACCATTGATACACTGTATCGAAGCCTTGTTGGGCATAATGTTGAACCTCTTCCCACGTATCAGCATCGAATACCAATGCAGTATCATCCGCAAACGTTATGATCTTTCCGTTTTGCAGCTTAATATTACATAAATCATTAATATAAACTAAGAATAACGTTGGGCCGAGGATGCTGCCCTGAGGAACGCCGTATTGGTTAGGTAGTTCATCACTGATCCAATGATCTATTTTAGTAACTTGCGTTCGGTTGGACAAATAGTCTGTAAAAAGTTGAAGTGGCTGACTTCTTACACCCATATTTTCTAATTTTTTTATCAAAATGGGAACAGATACTGTGTCAAATGCTTTAGCTAAATCGAGGTAAATGGCTAAGGTCTTTTTTTTACTATCTAGTTTATTGACTAAGTGATCAGTTAGTTCATGGACTGCTTCAGCTGTTGATCTACCAAAACGGAAACCAAACTGTGATGGAGATAAAAGGGAATTTTGTTCAAGATAATTAGTTAGTCTGGAATTCATTAATCTTTCTAATATTTTGGATAGCGTTGGGAGTATAGAGATTGGTCTATAATTGTTGACACAGTATCTGTCTCCGGATTTAAATATGGGTACAATTCTGGATTTCTTGAAGGCACATGGAAATACCCCGGAGGAAAAAGAGAGATTGCAAATGAATGAATTGTGCCCTAGATGGCTTTAGGGTCGCCCCCAACTAAATCGGGCTTGGGGCTTGTACTACACATGCCGATGCGAATTTGCAACGCAGAGGCAACTGTTTGTACTGTTTGAGCTCGTAGATTTTTATGATGCGACGTCGCATCGCAGTTTTGTGTACAAAGCCTTAAACGTATCTGGCGAAATGTGGATACTAGCTATATACTAGCTATAGTACACCTCTGCCTATATCCACAGTATATTACAACAAACAAAGGTTTGAGTTAAATGAGTATGAATGTGGGTGGGTACAAGAGAAGAGGAAGACCAAAGAAACGATGGATAGATTGTGTGAAGGATGATATGGCAAGAATGGAGGTGTCTGATGAGATGACGTGAAAAAGAGAAGTATGGAAGAAGAAGACATGCTTCGCTGACCCCAAATGAACGGGGATAAGGGCAAGAGAATGATGATGAATGATGATAATCGGTAGAAAAAGTCATGGGGTTAACAGAAAATACAGAACGGCACCTACTAAAGTCCTTTTTTATGGATGGGAAATCATCCCGCTCTGGGCGAAGTGGAAGGGAGTGTCAGACTTGTACTGACTAAAACCTATCCATGATCCTTCTGAACCCTTTGTGTTCCAGGGCCACGGGATTTCTTTCGAACAGTCCCGCAGCCCTAGCAGGTAGCGGCCCTCTCGAATCCCTTCCGATATGCTCACATTTCTTAGAGGCACGCGTGGAACACGAACGCGACGTCGACACGGCCGGACGGACGGTGAGCTAGCCTATCAATCACCGTCCACAAACCCGGCACCGTCCCCAAGCTCGAACCTGCTACAGTCCTTACATGATATTTTGATCCGTTCACTATCATACATTGGTGATGCAAGTAGGCCGGTTGTGAGTACTACACACATCAAAAGTGTCTAGGGATCAACATATATTAGGTCTTTACCTATGAAATTGCCGTTTTGTTTGAAAAAAGTTAAAGTATTTTTTTTTTCGAACTTGTTTATTTCTTTTATTCAAAGTAATCACCCCTGCAATCAATGCATCTTTGCCAACGCTGTGGCAGTTTATGGATGCCCTTCTTGAAAAAATCAGCTGGACGGGAGACAACAAACTCTTCAAAGGCGTTTTGTACTGCCTCTCGGGAATTGAATTTTTTTCCCGCTAAAAAGTTGTCCAAATTTTGGAAAAAGTAATAGTCGGAAGGCGCAAGATCTGGTGAGTATGGCGGATGAGGGAGAGCTTCCAAACCCAACTCATGCAGCTTAGAGACGGTCTGTTGTGCAGTATGGGGCCGCGCGTTGTCGTGAAGTAGCAGTGGAGACGACCGATTGACCAAAGCTGGTTGCAGACGTGCGAGTTTCGCCATCATTGTGGTCAGTTCTTCAATGTACACATCTGCAGTAATGCTCTCGCCGTTTTGTAAAAAGCTATGATGAATCACACCAGCACTAGACCACCAAACTGTGACCATCACCTTTCTAGGGGTCATTTTTCGTTTTGCACATTGCTTTGGTACCGAACCAGGATCTAACCAACTTGCTGAGCGCTTTCGATTGTCAAAAAGAATCCATTTTTCGACCCACGCAGTTCGTGGGGCACCCATCTATCAAGCTTTTTTATCTTGCCAATCTGTCGCAAATGGACCAATATTGTTTTAATGCTAACATCAAAAGCTGCTGCCAGCTCAGCTGTAGATTGAGTTTCATCAGCTTCAACAATCACCTTTAATTCATCATTGTTGACCAAAGTTTCCGGACGACCACGAGGTTCATTTTTCAAGTCAAAATTCCCAGAACGAAACCGAGCAAACCAATAACGGGTTGTGCGTTCGTTTGTACAGTTCTCTCCGTAAACGTCGTTGATGTTACGGGTCGTTTGTGCCGCGTTGGTGCCACGACGGAACTCATATTCCATAATTACACGAAATTTCAAAGTATCCATTATGAGGAAAAATGTTGAAATGTAATGAAAATACAACGCTAATGAATAAACAAAAGACTGATTTTGTAAATAGAATGTCATATTTTTAAAACAAAATTAATTTGAATTTAGAACTCATAGCCAATCAAAACTTTTTTTTGTTTGAAAAAGTCTGTACTGCAATACGGCAATTTCATAGGTAAAGACCTATTATTTTTGCAATAACTTTTCTCCTGATTGATATTAATTAAAATTTTCTTTAAGGATTCATCTAATAAAGTGTTTTCGTTTGTCACAGTAACGATAAACCAAGTCACCTTTGCATTAATAAAGAAATTTGCCATTTTCTAATAAAGGGATTTTTGACATTTGAACCACTAACATTAAAGTTCGAAAAAAAGACTGAAATAACAGTTTTCTTTAAAATTTTATTGGGTAACTTAAACAATTAATAATCCGTGTTTCTACCGCGAACACTAACAACACAAGAACATCGGTTTGGCATACTCAAAATGAGTTCATCCAAATCACGCTGTGGAATGGCCGCCCATGTTCGTTGCAACAACAAAAAAAGGTCTTCTTGCGACTGGATACCCTCCATATTCGGCAGAGCTCTTCTCTGTAGCATATCCCATGCATGCTCAATCGGGTTCAAGTCTGGCGACTGAGCAGGCCAGGGCAGGACATTGATGTTTGCTGCGGCGAGAGTCTGTCTTACAACTCTTGCGGTGTGCGGTCGTGCATTATCATGCATTAACTGAAATAAGGGACCGATTTGCAATTGTAGAGGAACGATGACGTCTGATACAATCGTCTCAGCATAAATTTGAGCGTTGAGGTTGCCTCTGATCCAAATCAACTCAGTTCTTCCGCCGATCCAAATACCCGCCCATACCATGATGGTTCCACCACTATAAGGATGGACTTCCTGGCAGGATTTTAATCGCTGTTGGCGTCCAGGGGTTCTCCAGTGTCGTATACGTCTTGTATCCGGTCTCATACCAAAACGAGACTCATCAGAAAAGCACACGAAACGCCATTGTTCTTCTGCCCAATTTCTGTGTTCAAGAGCCCATTGATATCGAATCCTACGATTGTGCATTGCTATAGGTGGTACCCGTAGCGGTCTTCGGGAATGAAGGTTCACTTCATACAAGCGGTTTCTGACTGTTTGATCGCTAATTAAGTTCCCTGAAGAGTGATGAAGCCTCACGGCTGACATCATGGCGGTTATTGTTGGAGCTCTTCGAGTTAAGATTTGAATGTATCGGTCTTGTCTCCGTGTGGTGCAGCGATACCGTCCTCCATGGCGCTCAGCCACGGTACCAGTGCTTCGGTAACGTGTCCAAAGTCGACTGATAACACTCTGACTTGTATTCAGAGCTAAAGCCACAGTACGTTGCCGGGAACCAGCTTCTATCATTCCCACGGCTCTGAGCATTTCTTCCCTGCTTAAATGACGTCGCCGCTCCATGATAACGTTGGTTTTAATCAGTAGTAGGGAAACAGTAGCACTAATAATGTCTTCAATGCGTTGTATGTTTTTATAGGGAAAATATTGACAGCTGATTTTCATCTTTTACTCGAATTTGATTCACAGTTCCTGATTCAAATTATGAAATGCACCAAAAAGGATCCATATAAATTTATAAAATCATAAATTTATTACAAAGCCACATCTCAATCTCAAGAAATCCGCATAAAAATGCTTGATCCCTAGACACTTTTGATGTGGTACTTACGTACTTTGTGTAAATTGAGTGTAGTTTTATGTATGAAACGGTTTGGGTCTCGTGAATTTCTCTTTTTACCGGATCACAATTCATCATTTCAGTCTCAAAAAATATTAATACCATCATATCGAATACGGTCTATACAGGATGGTAGGGACAGCGACGCCTTGAAATATTACATCGGTAATTTTTTTTAAATGTTTCCTATAAAAGTTCAATACCTACACGGTCAAAAGTATGGAAAGGCTGATTTAAAATGTGTTTATAGAGAGTTTCAAAATGATGCACTGAATACGTGGTAAGCATTTGTGAGTCGCTGTCTTTTCCACCCGGTATAGCGTTATGATTCATGAAATAATAATACTTAATGAATCATAAATTTAATTTAATGTTTCTCTTGGAATTTTCTCTGACGTGGTTTCGGTGTTTCTTTTCAGAGTAAGTACTTGGATAGGATTGGAAACACCGATCTTGTCTTAGTAACAGAAAGAATATCAAGAACTTCCTAAAATTCCAGAAGCTAAAAAAAACTGGCTTCTTTTTTTTACAGTAGGTAAATAAAACAGAAAATTAGCTACATACTAAGCAATCTTAATCCGAAATCTTGTGCACTTCTACCTAACCTTCTAAGCCAAAAGCATAATGATACTTTAAGGTAAAGTAGGTTGAGTAATTACGCCTCCTTACTGAGAGGGTCACAGCAGGGCAAGAGGTTCTCTCCCTCGAGGGTATTTACCGGAAAAATACTGAAGTTTCCTAATAATGTTTTATGTATATTTGCACATTTTCTACGAAACACATTAGGGACCCCAATTTTAGGGTCTTTGAGGGTGCGCAAGAAGTTGATTTATTTTAATTTCTTCCCTTTTTTGGGGTCAACGTGTTTTTAGGCCCTAATAAAATGTTGTGTTTAGGGAGAATTGATTGATGTTATTTTAGGACTGTTTCCTTTGCGGTAGATTGTATTTAAGCTTTAGGGATTTCCCGACACTTACTGCTATTATTTATGAGGTCAGCCGTTCAATTCGAACGTCAAGTAATATTTTCTAAAAAAAACTGTTTCATATAATCTGCTCTTTTGTATGAAAGTTTTTTTTTACTTTCGAACTTTGGGTAGCTTGACGGCTGTCAGAGGAGAAGGTAGGTGGAGGCATTGAAGCAAATTGTATTGGGGGTTCGCCGCGCGGAGAGGCGGTAAGCACCGCTCGTCCGCGCGGTAGGGCGGTGTACCTACTGGTGTACGTGTGTTAGACATAAACGGGTTTCATACAAGCCAATGCGACGTGAGATTCGGTCACGATCCGCTTCACCACCTGACTACACGGACATACGGTGTCATGTGAGAATCGAGCCGATAAGGATAGATATATTTCATGGTGATATTTTGAGTCCACTTTGATTCTGTTTATAATAATAATAAGAATGTTTTGTAGTTTGAAAGATAGAAAACAAAACTGAAGTTAGTGTGAAGTTTGAAAGTGTGGCTCGTTTAATAATAATCCATTTATTTCGACCACCTAAGGCCCATAGATAAATACACAAAATTAATCTTTTACAATAATAAACTTTTGCATACAAAAATCTTATTCTACAAATTAACTACGTTGGGTCGGCGACGTATTGCACTGAGTCGAGGTGTAAGCTGTGTCAGGGCTGCGGGTTGTTCGAAAGAGATACCGCGGCCCTGGAACACAAAGGGCGAAGAAGGAACATGGGTGGGTTTTAGTCAGTCAAGTCTGACACTCCCTCCCGCTCCGCCCAGAGCGGGAGAAGTCATTTGATGATTTCCCATCCGCAAAAAAAGGTGTAAGCTGTGTGTAGCGTTCCGCGAAAACGACGATATACGACACCCTTCGGCCAAAATTCCTCCTTGATGAAAGTCTCCAGATGGTGAGTCCAAACCCGCACCACAAAAGACTTGAAGTTAATCTTGTGGCGTGACTCCAAATTCTCGACTCTCAAGATGATCTTGGTTTACACTTGAACCCTCTCATCTCAGCACGCTGCTGAAAGATTTAGGTCTAGATTGAAGAGAGGTGAGATATGACCTGGCGATCATATCTCACCTTCTTTACATGGATGACCTGAAACTCTTTGCCGACAGCAATTTGCAATTGATGGAGCTACTGAAGGTCACTGAAGTCACTGAAACTTTCAGTAGACAAATCTACGTAATTTTATGATGAGAAAATGGGAAAAGAATCACAATACCTCGTGTTGTATATTTATTCATCTTTGTCCTCTTACACAAGAGCATTCATTATTTTGTTTTTGAATTGTAGAGAGTGCTCTACCTATGCCGAGGGCTCGTTATAAAGGTCTGTTGAGAACCTCTTGGCCTCTTATTGACCTCATCCTGTTTGAAACTGTAAAATTAGGAGATTCCTTTGAGAGTCAAGTTTTATTTTTGTTTGGGATGTTGTGATTGTAATGACAGTTTTTGATTAAGGCTTTGAACTATTTAATCTTTCTTTTTTACATATCAAAAAGCTAAAAGGGTTGCCTCATTATGTATGTATGTACCCTAATTGAATTTAGCTTTACTAAAATAATACTATATTTATCGTAAGAAGAATTTTAGTTTTTAGCACAACTATCTTTGCAAAATTATTCCAATAAAATTAAAACAGGCGCCCATTATATGAGACTTAAACATATAACTGGTGAAAAGTGGGTGTACTATTTAGCACGCCTCTGCCTAACCCTTCTGGGATTACAGGCGTGATGTTATGTAAACTAAAGTAATATTAACCCCATTTCGAACCAAAACAGGAGATTATATATAATTTAGTTAGCGGAGTAACCAAGGCTTGTTGCAGACATTAATACCCTGTAGGCATTGATTGTTCCAAATGAAGCCTTCCCTAAAGGCATCTGTCAGTATAAGCCGATATAGGTAGATACAAGGAAGACCCTAACTGTATAAAAACCGTTTGGATTGATGTCTGACACTGGTATTCTTAGTCATGAACTGAACTATAAATTGACATATAAACGCCTATTTTTTCTCTGTCAAATTTAAAGTGCCGGAAAACTATTAACTCTATACATCTTTAACATTAATTAAAGTGAGGTACGACGTCTTTAGCATTGATTAAAGCAGTATGCAACTATTGGTTTGACAAAGATAGATAGCTGGAGGAGGTACCTTATTCGAAGATCAGCCCATTGCAGCCAAGAAATTCTAGGAATACGATTTGATGAGTGTTTTGAACTGTTGTCATGGCAATACAGTTCGATTAAATCCAAAAATGGATTTGGTTTAGCTCTTAGAATTTGGATGTTAATTAAATTTGGGTTTCTGTTTGCCCTTGTGTATGTGTATAAGGGGTGTTAAAGTATCCATAACGAAGGTGAAAGGCACCTGGAGGGCTACTCTCTTTCTCCGAAACGTAACTTCGGCAACGAACGAAAATTAAACGTAGTTACGTTTTTGACCCTACTGTATATAATTTGCGGACGCACACAATAACATTCAATACATTCGTTGTCTGTAAATTCGAACTTCTTGTGTGCGTCCGCAAATTATATAGAGTACGGTCACAAACATAACTACGTTTAATTTTCGTTCGTTGCCGAAGTTACGTTTCGGAGAAAGAGAGTAGCACTCCTGTTCTCCTCGTCTTTGCGATTTTTTTTTTTGTTCTTTGACATATCTGGGATCCTTCTAATTACTTACGTAGATATTGCTGTAGCCATTTTTGGTCGCAGATCTGTTAAAGATGTAACAAGTCGCAATAGTTTCGTAACTGGTACGACAGTCGACACAATGCGACTGTGTACGGATTAGCTTTTATGTGTTGTAACGGTTCAGTAAAAATGTGGCGGAAACTAGATTCAGTAACTTTGTGTCGTCGCTGTTTCGATATTTTACTGGTTAATTTGTAAACACACATTTTACAAACTTTGGGTTTGCTTTGTAACTAGTGTGCAATGTTGACACAGTGTGTTGTAACGGGGTAGTAACATTGTGTAGTCGATGTTCCAGAACACTTTAACACTAACAGAGCACCACCAGAGCCAGTCATTCTCAAAGATTGTCTTATTTCTGCTGTCTTGAGTGTATACAGGTTTTTTTATACATAATAAATAATAGGAACTTCGCTCCATCCGGATGTCCCTTGACACCTCTCGAAGTTTTTTATGATAATAATTGTTTGATGTTGCATTTTATATAGGGCGAATTGACAGATACCCATTTCATTTAACTTAAAACTTATTTTTTTCTAGGTAATTTACAGGAAAATAGTGCAGAATTTGGTACAGAGGAGTCTTACGAGCTCCATATCGCTATTTTTCCCTGATCTCGGCCAAAACAGGACATTGTGTTTAACCCATGTACTTGATACTAGAGATAAATTGAGATGAGCCTTATTTTGTTAAAACAATGCAAAAAGTCATCTTGCATAACTTTGGGAAACACTGTCAACCAAAAAGATATGGAAAACCATCTTAAAAATCCAGTAATTTTGTAACAACTTAGCGTAACATGTCCACACATAATAGTAACTTTGTGACTAGTTGTGACGAGCATAATTTTTACTTATCAACATCTTATCAAAAATGTTTTTTTCATTATTTATCAATTTTATGGTTAATTCTTGCTAAAATAATTTGTTATTAGAATTAAAATTTGATATTGCATTAAAATAGAAGCTTTCGGGCACTCGATGTGTAGTATTTTTTTTTTTAAATAATAACAAAGTTTACCTATCGCCAGATTTATTAAATTATGATATTAAGGTGGCGCGTTGGTAAATATCAACATATTCAAAGAAACTACACAGTAAATTTCTTTTCCCATTAAGATTTGACCATTTTAAACCATAGTAATTAATGAAAACTTATTCTTTTTTGACATACATTAGGAGATATGATGGGGTTTTTTGTATTTTTATTTTAACGATGTCAATCACGCACGAGCCAACGAAAATGAGCGAATGAATGAATGATTTGTGCGAATTATGGTTAAAATATGGTAACAATGTTACGACACGGCGACATAAATTAGAAACCAAATGTTACTGTGTCGACTCTTCCCTATTTTTAGTTGCAGCGACCTGTTAAACACGGAACGGCGACGAGATAATGTTACGAGATAAAGTCAGTGTCGACGCTAAGTGTCGAAACGATTACGTTATGTTCCCAAAAATGGTTATATGGGGGATCAAAGTTCCAATTTTTTCAACCTTTTTTTATATATATATTTTTTTTATGTGATATCTTTACTTTAAATACCTCCTTGACCACTGTATATTCAATGCATCCATCAAGCACAATGTTTTGTGTGCGTCACATTGAGAACATTATTTTTCACCCAAAAAAATAAAAAATTCACTTTAAAAGTTTCTCAGCAATAATTTTTGCGTAGAGTTACTTAGTTTGATGATTGGGGGCTTCGGGAAAGGTCCGTTTCATCATTAGCCTATAATGTTCCCACTGCTGGGACACAGGCCTCCTGACCTATGAGAGGGAGTGGGCTGTAATCCACCACGCGGGCCCAGTGCGGGTTGGTAGATGTCACATGTCTTCGAATTTTTGGTTCTAGGACATGCCGGTTTCCTCACGATGTTTTCCTTCACCGTTTTTGAGAGCAGCGGTGATGAAATAAATTACACAAAGTAATGCGCCTGCCTGGGTTCGAACCCACGGCTTACTGCTCGTAAGTCGGTGCTGCCACTACTGGGCCACCGCCGCTCCGTTTACACCTTGTAGATATATTATTTAGATATTTACAAATTCGAAGGTTTTTAAAACACAGCTAAATTTGCATTTTTCTTCCGGAAAAACCTAGGCACCATCATACTTTTTTTTTGTCTAATGAAAAAAAGTATTTATTTTCTTTTTATTGACATTGTTAATGTGTTTATCACTTACCACAAGGGCCGTTCTGAAAAAAAAATAACCTTCCCCAAAATGCCCAAGATTTGCCCTTTTCACCGTCGCATGACACTCACTTGAGTGCGACCCACAGGGGGCAGCAGTAATGAGGGTGCCAAGACTTGAGAGCCTCTCAACTGAACTGAACGAGCTGAATTCGCAGTGTAAGGAACTTTGTTTTACAATAATATGGAGTTAAGAAGTGTCGGTAAAATTTAGGGTCTTCAAACTCAATAGTATCTACCACCTTTTTTGGTTCTGTGGGACTGGCTAAGGTTTATGCATCATAACAGCACGCTTGTAACCCTCGAAAGGTTAGGCTGAGGTGTACCAAACAAGTACACCCACAATTTGCCAGTTATGTTTATGTCCCATACTCCCTCGTCGTGGGGGTCGAGCCTATTGCCATCAATCGGGCGCAAATCCAGATTACGAGGCTGCTACTAAGAAACTCCTGATGGAAAAAACCCACCATTATTGTGCACCAAAAATGAAACATAACGGGTTTACAAAACTGCTAATTTTATGGTTACAATGACGGTTTTATCGCTTATAGCGATATTAGCGATATCATCCAGACAACCTTTAGATTAAATTTTAAATAATAAAAGTAATGTTGTCTACTTCATATATTATGTACATATACATTATAATAAAATATAATAAATAAATATATATAGATATTTGTGTGTATAAATCATTAAGTGGCAAAAATAAAACTAGAATGGTGACAAATTTTGACTGAATGAAATTACAGAGACTGAAAATGATTTGTAACTAAGCATTTAAAAACAACGAGTGACTGTGCTTGTATTACCAACACCGGTTATTCGTTCCATAAACGGACAGCCTGGACCGTGAAGGACAGGTCATAAAATTTGGTGGAATGTGCCGGCAAAAGTCTCACATTCTCTGATGATCTCAAGTGTCTAGTACATGTGATGTAGGAACTTGAAACGTTATTTGAGATAGGAGGGCTTTGTGGGATTAAACAGAATACAGACTAGAGAAGGGTTAAAATATGCGCATTCCAGCGAAGGCGGATAGGCAACCACTTGAGTTTAACGCGTAACTCTGAGACATGATCATATTTGCGCAAACCAAATATAAATCTAATACAATAATGTTGAAGTCGCCCCACTTATCTAGCTGCACTAAAGTGAGATCTAGATAACAGGCATCAGCATAGTCGAGGATTGGGAGAACTGCATCCGGTTAGACTGGAAGCCGACCCCAAGATAGTTTGGAAAAAGGCTAAGCAGATGATGATGAC
The DNA here is from genome assembly GCA_963082945.1 of Cerastis leucographa. Taxonomy (NCBI): domain Eukaryota; kingdom Metazoa; phylum Arthropoda; class Insecta; order Lepidoptera; family Noctuidae; genus Cerastis; species Cerastis leucographa. Next base: position 12,515,846 of record OY720365.1, on the reverse strand, counting down.
CTCCGACGGATGGCTAAAAAAATTATGAAATAAACAATGGGATTAAATATAATGAGCACCAAAAAATACTTTGAGATCCTAAGCTACGTTACCCAAAAAAAAATACTAAACACCAAAAAAATTGTATTCAAAGACCAAATATAGTAAATGATCACCAAATTTTGTGGCAAGAAGAACTTAGGAAGCAAGTGCGAGCAAAGCGAGCTCGGGATATTGGGCACCCCGACTCGGACAGGTTAGGTTCGAAGGGGATGGCGGGGTCCAGTGAGCGAGCGGAGCGAGCGGACTAAGACCCCGACATCCCCTTCGTGTTAGGTTACTTTAAACCCTGCAGAGAGAAATAGGAGCCCCGCGTAGCGGGGCTCCGTCGACTACGCCTTAGTTTGGAGCTGTGATTTTCAGGTTTTTAATTCTGGTGATCATTTACTATTTCTGGTGATCATTTACTATTTTAGGCAGTATAAAAATGTTTTTTAAGGTTATATTTACTTTATCTGATGTTATGTTAAACATAAGCCATAATCAATTGACCCCTCGGGTCCCAAATGAGCGGGATCAGTTGACTATAGATCCAAAAACATGAGAAGTTTTGATTTTGATATTTGTCTTTATTAGTGTCTAGCCTCAGTGTGTGGCAGGGTGTGTTTATACATGACAAACTCGATACCTAAGTACGAGTACCTCTGCTGCGGGAGACGCCCCGGGCGTCGGAGGCCTCCCAGTGGCTCCCGGCCTTCGTAGGCACGGGCCTGTGAACGGTGAGTAATGGGCTAGCTCACAGTCCGTCCGTCCGTCTTATGACGACAGGCCGTATTGACGGCGCGTTCGTGTTCCACGCGCGCCTTAAGGAGATGTCAGCAAATCGGAAGGCCAGGGCTGCGGGACTGTTCAAAAGAGATACCGTGGCCCTCGAACACAATGGGCTAAGAAGGAACATGGATGGGTTTTAGTCAGTACAAGTCTGACACTCCAAGCGGGAGAAGTCATTTGATGATTTCCCCATCAGTAAAAAAAAAGTTCGAGTACCTTCCTACTTTTTGTAGAAGAAGTTATTTAACTCTTGATGTTCTTGAAACGAATAAAATAAGAGTATATTCTATTCGTTTCAAGAACATCGAGAGTTAGTTCAACCAACTTATTTAAACTTCAAAACAACATTTTCATTTCTCATTCTTCGGAAAAATATTCCAACATGCAATAAAACAAAGTTTCTAGAAAGTTTTGAAACAAACAAGCATCTATTCAAAATTGTTCAGTAAACGAAGTTGAACAACAAAAACATACAGTTATGAATAGACTGGTCAGAGGAGTCAGACCTCGCTTTGCTATCTTGAAGTTACAAACGTTTCTGTTAAGGAGCCTTTAGACTGAGGAAATTAATTGGGTCACTACTGGAATAGTGGACTGGACAGTCAGGAACTTTGTAGTTCTTGAAACGCCTGGAGAATCGGCATGAAAAGATCATGCTGATATGAGCATAGATATTTTTAGTTTTTGGAGAGTAATATTATTTCCCTTATTTATTTTCTTACATATTAATTACATTTAAAATATTTTTACAAAATCGTAAGTATTAAAAAAAACATTAAAAAATATAAAAATAGTAGCCCACCGGCATCGGGAACAGGGTCCGGGCTACCGGTCAGGGCTTTTGAGAGAGGAACCTCCTAACAATAAGTGCCGTGTCCAGAACTACTGCTTTCTGAATCAAGCCCTTGATCCAGCTGCCAAGCGAAAGCCTCCTCAGATGTTGGTCGAAGCTCGCTAACTTCTGCTCGCCTGGTACATTTACATATTCTATTTGAGATATGCGAATTCTAATAGTATGACTGAATTGATTTTGTAATGGGTGAAGTTTTCAATAGAAATGAATTAACTTATTTTGAAAATTTCATTTGTTTGTAAACATGTTTTTGACTCTTTTGTCTCTGCCTCGTTGGTCTAGAAGTCAAGCGCGACTGTTCCAAGAGGTCCTGGGTTCGATCCCCACGTCGGAAAAAATGGTATTGGGTTTTCCTGTCAGGAATATGTCAGCTGCACTCACGGATTCTGGATGTTTGCCTCGTTGATGGTAATAGGCTCGCATCCTATTCCATTGGACTTAAACATAACTAACTTGCTAAATGTGCGTGTACTTGTACTATAGCCTAACTATGCACTTTAGTCTAACCCTTCAAAGATTGCAGGCGTGATCTTATGTTTTATTTATTTTATTTCATCATCTGCATCTTGCCAATTAGAACCCAGCTCAAAAGTCTAAATAATAGAAATGAAATCCTATAATCCTATCCTATCCCATTCAATCCTATATCCTTTATTCTATATCCTATATCCTATATCCTATATCCTATATCCTATATCCTATATCCTATATCCTATATCCTATATCCTATATCATATATCCTAAATCCTATATCCTATATCCTATATCCTAAATCCTAAATCCTAAATCCTAAATCCTATATCCTATTTCCTATATCCTATAATATTATAAACGCGAAAGTTTAAAGAAGAATGTAACTAAACTTACTTTCGCATTTATAATATTAGTTAGGATTATGATTTTACTATCAGCTCTGCATGTTTTTCTAACCAGTTTATTAATAACTTAAATTAATAGTGTGTTAGTTACATAAACGTATTAAGAAATAATACAGTGACAAAACTAACTAGTCTACGGTTACTTCTGCCTTAATATTTAATAGGTATGTATTACCTACGTTAAAGTTCTAGGTTCTAGTCTCTCTTCATAAAATATTCAATGTTTTATTTAGCCTTGTCACCATTTAGAAATAAATGATGACACGTTTCACGTTACATCAGCAAGCCAGTTTGTTTTTTTTTTTTTTTTTTTATAGTACTTACCTACACATCAACATTTCCACTCGAACGAAGCTCGTTGAGACTTGCCCGCTGTACTAACGTACATAATAATTCCTGGATAAAAATATCACCCAGTTTATGTGCGGCTCCTATCCGCAGGATAAAATTTATCCAACGTTACACACGTTTGGCTCTATTACACCGTTCACTGCGCGCCGAATTTGTAAGCAAACACCGAGTAATGTGATAACGATCGGGTTCCGGTCACATATTTAGACACTTTTTTTTTTTTTTTGTGTATGGCATCTCGCAGTTCAGCCTATGAGGTTGTCGTCTGCTTAACCGGACTATCCTGTGGGTGCCTTAAGAGTAAGGCCTCCAGCCAGGGCATAAAGAAACTTACAAACTAAGCGACTGCAGTACTGCACGCTTAGGGCACTCCCTGTGGCGTACGAACCTCGGCTTAGGGCGTCGCTGGGGGAAGACTGCATGGGGACAGGCTGGATCTGAATGGTATCATTATTTAGGGGCTGATTTAAAACTACTGGCACAGCATCGCGGGCTGGCTCGAGCGAGAGTCGGGGAGGGCATGGACCGGGACGTCGCGACGGACCTCGACGGCGAGGTCGGAAAGACGGCGGTTTGAGTCGGAACTTTTTAAGAGTGCTAGTCTCTTTGCTACTCTCCTGGAGGAGGGTGATAGCATCATCTGGAGTGACGAGGGTATGCCTAGGACGGCGTACTGTACTAATGCGCGAGGGTTCGTAACGGGCGGCCGCTGCGATCAGGGGATTACGGTGCTTAATGGTGTTATCGAAGAAACGCTTCGATAGACGTTTCATAAACTGAAGAACGGTGGGCATTCTAAGGTCTACGTGTAGACGGTCATTACGGACATAAAAAGGGGCTCCCGTGACTCTACGTAAGAACCGGTTCTGCAAAGTTTGCATCCTATGGATGTACTTAGGCTTGGTGTGAGCGTACACGACGCAAGCGTACGTCATAATGGGGCGGATCACCGCGGTATAAAGGCGCAACTTGCACTTGAGTGACAACTTGCTTTTCGCCGAAATCATGAAATGAAGCCTACCCATAGCAAAGGCAGCTCGGTCGCGAGCTGCTTTGATGTGCGCCGCGAAAGACAGGTGGTTGGCAAGTAAGACTCCTAAGTACTTGGCTTGCTTCTCCCAAGGGATAGGCTTACCGTACATAGTCATCGGGCTGAATATTTTGACACAAAAATACTTAATATTATGTACTTTTGGGCTAAAAGGTATCAAGGACACACGCGTATATTTACATACAAGATGTTGTTTAGCATCCTCGTCAAAATTCAGGAGGTTGTCAAATAAGACAAAAATAATCAATTTAAATTACGGTACATATTTAATTATTAATAAACGCTGATTTTTTTAGTTGTTTAAGTTTGTTAGTATATCAGAATAACCCTCTTAGCGTGGTTTAGGGAATAAGAAATTATCGAATAAACGTCGGAGATTATTTGTATGTGTGAAAGCGCGGTTATAGGACGAGGATCAGACGGGCCGCGTTTAAAACACGGATTTGTCAAACTTACAGACTCAAAGAAATAATAAAAAAATACCTACCCATTTTATTATTGATTTGGGTCAAGAATCATCAGCATAGTTACTTCTCGAATTTGACGAGGTTGCAAAACAACACCTTGTATAAAAGCTGTGATTAGATATGCACTATTCAACAAATAGAATAGTATATATATACAAAGATATATACAAAGTTTAGGGAACATTTTTTTTGTGTATTTCATAGATCAATAGAAGCGTAATTAATCCATAAGTTAATTATTTTGATTTAATTAGAAGCTTCTTAGTAACAAAAAAAAATCTGAAATGGGACGAAAATTTTAAATTCAAGTTTTTGGAAAATAATAAAATGTTTTGAGTTTTCTTTTATTTCTAGAAACTTTTTAATATTCAATCGGATCTACATTTAAAATTTTAGTGGCCAGTACTTATTTCGAGAATTTACTAAAATAATTAGTTATAGTTGGCGTATTCCTTTTCGAATCGATTGAATAATAATGAATCAGTTAACTGGCACTTTTGAATTGTTAAAAACTCAGTCAGTAATTCAGAATGCCGAAGCCAGTTTGCCGTTCCTAAACATAAATCTCTTTGGATAAGAACGAACACGAAATTCCATTGACACTGTATTTTATTGACAAAATCTGATACCGCGGTGAAAATATAACCAGCCAGTCAACAAGCTTAACGATGATGATGAATGAAGCCATAAGAAAAAATCGTAAAACAACAAAAATATTATCTTGTTGTAACAAAAATATCTGCAAATGTCACAAACTTTTTGGACACGCTCTATAGCACGTGGTCATGGAGTAAAAACAAATGATGGAGTGTTAATCTGTAGGCTAGTAGGACCGGTAAACTATTTTCTACAGCACTGACTTTGCTGGTCGGTTGATATTGCTTTGCTCTTACTCAGTGTTTCATCTAATGATGCATGTTTCATCCTTAAAAAACCTCTTATGACTATGCTCTGTAGTGTTCAGCATTTTTATTAATATGTCGGATCCGGTCATTAGTACGAACAGGACATGAATCAAAAGCGCGCCAAAGGTGTCATCACGAGACCTACTTACCAGTCTACCCCCTCCTAAGCGCGCTTTTACAGAGTCGTGATGTTTCTTGCTCGCTGCACGACAGTCAGTGTCTCTGTGTCTGATCGCGGCGGAGTCAAGACGTCCCGAAACTGTATCCCGATTCATGGTGCCTATAATTATAGTGTTACTGTGTTGGATTGTTATTTCAAGTAATTTGTTAGTACGATAATAGCAGTGTACCGTATGTAGTGTGTATTCTCATAGCACGAAAACCATGTTCTGCCCATGGTGACTGACCGAGCCTAACGGAATAAATCACCCCTCACTACGAAAAATATATTTAAAGCGGCAGTGTTATTCTCAAGATATTATGTTATGTATATTGCAAAAGAGATTATTAATTAGTTGTTTTAATACTTTATTCAGATCTATGAGTGGTATAATTTTGCTTGTAGCGTAATTTAAATACTGCTGGATAGGAAATTCGAATTTTTACAATCTTATAATACTTGAATAAGGAAAGGAAGGAAAGGATAATTTTCATAAAAGCTTATCGCGTATAGTTGTTATAGCCTTTACCATTCACGCGACAAGCTTTTCTGAAAACTATCCTTTATCGTCTTCATTTAGTCCAAGATTTATTTTCTTCTTTTCAGTTCATCATTATAAAAGGTTGTTTTTAAAAAAGTTTTTTTAACTTATAATTTTTGTCTTCATGATACGGCCTCCTGTAAACTCTCCAAGGAATAATACTCCGTGCAAGACTATGTAAGAAAAGTAAAAGTCGTAATGTTTTTACGACGAAGTAATGACTGCCGTAAACTCATGCTTCCCTAGTACTTTTTTTTACCTTCAAGATAATAATATGAGATTGCAAGAACACAACTTATGAAAAGAAAATTATAAAAATTGAAGGACCTTTTTCTGTTAATTTGAGAAATTGCTCAATATGGCCTTCTAAGACCCATCCTGCTCTCAAAACGGTGAAGGAAAACATCGTGAGGAAACCGGCATGTCCTAGAACTAAAAATTTGAAGACATGTAACATCTACCAACCCGCACTGGGCCCGCGTGGTGGATTACAGCCCATTCCCTCTCATAGAGAGGAGGCCTGCGTCCCAGCAGTGGGAACAATATAGGCTGATGATGATGATGATGAAGACCCATCCCCCTCCCAAGAGGACACAAATTAATATCAAGGTGCCATATTTTACTGCTTATTCTTCGAAGTAACTATAAAATCTTTTTGTTCGGACACATGGACGCACTTGGCGATGACACTGCAGAGGGCGATTTGACTGAAGCTTTTGATGCACAAATACTAAAAAAGAGGTGATTCATAGTCTAAGATGCAGTTCTACATTTGATCGAGAGCCTTGCAACAAGTGAAGTGTAACTATACTTTTGATTTAAACTCAAAAAATGCTGTAGTGGACATATGTGGTAAAATTAATGTGTTCAGAAAGCGTTACAAAACAAAAGGACTTTATTTTTTAGAAATTCAATATGTAGTCTCTCAGAGAATAAAAATGTACAGTCAACAAAATAATTAGGAATACAGGCAAAAAAAGTCAATCCACTACTATTAATATAAATTCACTAATATTTCGAACAAACAAACATTTAGACTTATGACTAGAGTGTTGTCCTTCGGCGGGCCTCGCCGGTCACTCATCCAACGTAGCGAGCGATAGCTTGCTAACATGAGTTCTGAGGGGGAGGGGGATAGCCCTACCGTTGGCTACGGTAGCCCCTCCATTTGGCGTCGACCTCTCAGGGTCTGTGGATGCACAGAACCGATAGGTCTGGGTGGGAGCAGGACAACACCCGACTCTTAAGTCTAAATGTTTGTTTGTTCGTTTTTTATTTTGTCTTTAGTGACATTTAAAACATAAGACTAGGGTATTATGTTTTAAATGTTACTAAAGACAAAATATTAGTGAGTACTGGATGGTTTTTTTGCCTGTATACTTAACTACTTTGTTGACTGTACCCATCTAAAATAAAACTTTGATCAAACGCGAAAACTGTTCTCGCCCGAACCGTATTTTGCATAGCATACACCAGTCACTCAGACATCTTTTCGAGAACCAATATTTATGTGAAAATACATCAAACCTCCCTCCGATAAACTTTATCATAAACTCACATCCCAATTTTATCTGCATCTCGACAAAAAAACCTTTTTTTGATGAAACTCGGCCGTTTACGACTTTCACAGCGTCTTTTTTTTCTAACAATGAAGAATTTTCTTTTATTATTCTGCCAAGGGTTTTTATTTTATTATAATCAGTGGGAATAAAAGGGAAACGAGATGATAATGTGAAAATGGCGGGCAGCGTGTGCGCGAAATGGCGGACATTACGGGAAGTGTGGACAGTTTAAATGAAAAACGTTTTGGGGAAGTTTGAAGTCTTTGTAAAAGTAAAATGGAATGGTTGAATGGATATTATGTCATAAATCTTAGCGATAGGGTTTAAAAGGATCATCATCATCTGCTTAGCCTTTTCCCAACTATGTTCGAATCGACTTCAAGCCAAACTGGATGCAGCTGAGTGCCAGTATTTTATATGGAGCGACTGCCTATCTGATTCGCGACCGAAACAAACATGGCTTTACAGAGTTATAATCATTAAAATCATCAATACATTCCCGTTAATTCATTTAATGCATGGCCGGCACGGTTGGCGCAGTGTTTGAGCAATCGACTGCTGCGCTGCGTGTCGCGGTTTCGATCCCCGCACGGAACAAATATTTGCATGGCCTACATATAGTTGTTACGGGTCTGGCTGTTTGTGTATGTGAGTTTAAATGTTTGTAAACGCACCCACGATACAAAAGAAATTCCTAGAGTAGCGCAACGTCTTTTTTAAAAAAAAAACCCACTCCATGATTTTTTCATGAAATAATCAAAGTGCAAATTGCAAAAACTTAAAGAAAGAATCTCGCGGGCTGCCCTGGCGCTTTCACCTTAAACTATACTCCTGTGCACTGGTAATTCAGGGTGATGTGATGTCAATATGGCATTTCCTAGTAGGTAATTATTTTTCCATATTTTGACTCTAAGATTAGTGCACGTCATCATAATTTTAAGACTGACGCTGATATTAAAAGCCTCACGACATTTTATACCAACTTTCAAGTCCGTATTTTCCGAAATGACTGAACCGATTTTAATTAAACTTCATACGTATAAGCAGGATACATAGATCTAAAAACATTGTTATAGCTAAATTACACCGATCATTAATTATCTGTAGAAGCAGAAATTTCAAATTTTCTTTTTTTTAAAGATATCTCGAAGATTTTTTTAGTAACTTTTTAGACCTATGTATCCTGTTTATGTGTATTAAGTTTTATAAAAATCGGTTCAATCATTTCGGAAAAGAAAGTTTGTATGAAATGCCGCAAGGCGTAAACGCTCTTAATATCAGTGGACGACTCAGCACGACACCGACGTAATTGTTTTTCATTTCAGTATTCCGAGTTTCCGACCGTCACATTTTCGCGTCAAATTAAATATTTTTGTTATAATATTTGGGATACCTTCTTTCCTTATTTGTTTTTAAAGCAATAATCGCACCAAATTATTCGATAAGTAGCTAAAACATTTTTTTATTAACCTTGACCTATTAAACGAAGGAGCACTAAGAAACTATTTGTGGAACTTCGGCCCGTAAAGGGGTTAAGTAGGGGGATGATCGAATGTGGCGCTCCGGATCAAACTATACCCCACCTGCTGGAGTATCCCAGGTGTCCGTATACCTGCATTCTCGACTATCTGAATAATGCCTCTGATGCTGCAATAAACTTGGCCTGTTGGATCCGAACTGTATAATATGAAAGTAACATCGATACGAAAAGATAAAGGGGGATAAAAGTTAGTACTTATGGTGTTATTTTTGCCAATGGGAATACCATCAGCAACACAGCTTAAAATAAAGAAAATTTGTCGAAAATCAACCAGGCTGAAATAAAAATTTCAAGGAACATTAAATCATAAATCAGTAACCGCTAAAGTTTCAGCCAGAAATATACCAGGGTACCAGGGCTCCATAGCATAGGTATAGGTTTCTACTTTGATGAACTACAGAAACCTTACATAGGTACTCTCTTTACAAGTTCCAAGTAGGATCTACTCCTTGTAACATGAAGCTCCCAAAGTTTTCGTGTAGGTTACGTGGTCCCAAACGAAGCTTAACCGATACTTTGTAATGTAAGTAGCTGTGTAACTTTTCCTTGCATGAACTTATTAACAAGCTTTTATTTCTTAAACTAGCTGCTGGCCGTGTAGTTTTGATGTATTTTTCAGGGATAAATTTAAACAAAAGGTTAGATTAGGCATATTACGCATTGTTTTTTTTTTTCTTTTTAGTACTTTAATTTACATTATTTAATGGCACTTGGCAACTTACTATTTACATTACAACAATTAAAAACTAGATAGTAAAATAACAAAAAAATATAAAAGGGCACCTCAACGCTTCAGCTGGTAACGTGCCCAAGAGACTAGCGGCGTCGCCGCGTTGTATGGCAGCACTTAGTCAACTAGGCATTTAGAAATGTACTTAAAAAGGGTCTGAGCACTCGGATCCCACGGTCCAGAGTTTCAACCCCAAACGGTTTAAAAACATAATTACCACAAAGGTAATATATTTACGCCGCTTGAAGCTCTCCGCAGCCGCAGCGCCAGCACAGCACGATGAGTCCCATACTAAAGACCTACCCATCTTCCAAGGAAACAAAGACATGCCGTCCGCCAAGCCATTCAGACAGCTGGAACGCCGACGGTAACAAGAGCTCTTCGGATAATGTCGTTTATGTTCGCGTGCCGCGCAAAACGGCCCGCACTTCGGCTGCATGACAGGCCGTGGTGTCCGAGGCTGTTGACAGCTATTGCAACCAATAGCTCTGATCACTTCACAAGTTTCAAGAAATTGTGAACGACATAACATTGTGAACAATATAACATCACACCAGCCATTTGGCACGTTTCAAATCCCATGTAATAAATAAGGAGCGAGCTTATTGCCATCAACCGGGCCCAAATCCAGACTCCGTGGGTGCTACTGAAAAATGCCCGATGAAAAACCCAATAACACTTTGTCTGACCTAGGAATCGAAACCAGGACCTCATACTTACTTAGCATTGCCGTTTGCGATTACTACAGGTACTCTAATTATAACAGGTACTCTATTAGTAGTAATTGTAAAAATTGTAATAATTGGATTCATTCTAATCATTGTATAATTACTCTTCTTTGACAAGGAAAATTAGAGAAGCACTCTTCCTCTCTCTACTTATTTAAAACTTGCTGTGCACGACAGGGTCCATAATTGTGTCTAAAATTTCATATTTGACCACCTGTTAGATGTACATTATTGATGCAATAAATGATTTGATTTGATTTAATGACGCTGAAAATTAGCTGAATACCCATATTTTATACAGAGCGAAAACCTATCTGACCCTGGCGAGTAAATGTAGTTCAGTATTTATTTCAGTAAAATAATGTTTTAAGTCCCAGGAGGGACTTAAAGCAGTAATAACGTCGCTTAAATCATAACACCACGTAAGTCAAAAAAGCAAGTTCACAGGAGAGTGATATACCTACCTAGGTAATTGCCTACGTTAGCCTACGTTGTCCTCTCATACTTAAGTGCCAATGCTGTAACATAGAATCATTGTAGAGCCAAATGATTTTGAAAGAGTAACCATGGAGTTTCTTGCCGATTCTTCTCCATAGGACCGAACCAACGATCGACCAACCCGAACCGATCACCTTGTCGACGTTTTGCAAGTGCCCATGTAGACCTATGTGAAATAAAAATATTTTGATTTTGTTTTTTTTTTTTTGATTGTTCAATACCTACCTATTTATAATTTGCGTTCACTTCAAATTAGAGACGTTGCTTGTTTGTGTTTAGCTGAAAAAACGCGTCTTCCGAATAGCAAACGGCATCAAAATGTGTTAACCGCCAAAAATTTACTTACGTGATACTAGAACTTAAACGACGATAAGTTTGTTCTGTTTCATCTTAGATAGACTTTCATTACATTTTTATTATTCTATTAACGTTGTCTGGGACTTACATAAAGTGAGCTATTGCTCCCTTGTGCTGTAATAAGAAGTTATTGCTTTCACAAGTACCTAGTAACCTAGAGGTGCTCGTGACCGTTGTTTCGTACCCGACTACTCTGTGAAGAAACAGCCGAAACAAGCTCAGCGGTTAAGACTAACTTAGCAAAACATTATGACCAAACTTATACTGACACTTCCGGGATATCTTCCGTGATTATTCATTATTGTGAGTTCTCGATAATTCGATGCTGTTGCAAGCGCCATGATTGCGGGATGACTCCTTGGCGCTTGCAACAACCTTTTAAGTTTTGTTAAAACCGTGAAGCTAAAAGTGTTTCATTACAACCAAGTTGAAAGTTCCTATCGAATAAATATCATATTGAGGAGCTCAGGGCTAAATATTAACAGCCGCACGGATCGAACTTTAAGGTTAAGCCATACTTGCCGAGGTTGGTCTGTGGACGAGTGACCATAATTACATACCGAGTTTCCTCCGTGCTTCGGAAAGCACGTTAAGCCGTTGGTCCTGGCTGTCATTTGTAGATCTCTCACAGTCGTTACGAGTAGTCAGAAGCCAAAAAGTCTGATATCCAGTCTTACCAAGGGGTATCGTATTACCCGGTTACTGGGTTGTGGAGATCAGATAGGCAGTCGCTTCATGAAAAATACTGTTACTCAGCTGAATCCGGTTAGACTGGAAGCCGACCCCAAGATAGTTTGGGAAAACGCTAGGCAGGTAATGAAGCTACTATCGAACAATAACCATGTCAAGGCAGTAGGCGATAAGTTACCAATACTTCAATAATCTTGTTTATTCTGAAACATAAAGGATTTAATAGTTAAACTACACAGTTTGCCCGCTACTCACTTATTGGAGTCAGCACTTAGCAAGGGTTTAAGAGTTAGGGTCGAACCTTAGTGGGAATTGAAGGAAATTGAATTAAGTTAACACTTTTTTTACTATTTTTCTACGTTTTTTTATAGGAAATTAACTTGGAAAACCAGTGCACAGAAGCCACAATCTGTCCTTCCTACTCATTAAAAAAATGCAACTATTGTCTGTCTGTATGTCCGGCTAATCACCGAAATGGCTGGCCCGTTTTGCACTGGCCAATAGCTGATCTTATAAGGAGTTTCTTAGGTTTCTTATAAAGAATAATTTATTTGAAAAGTTACTGCCTCGTCGGTCAAGCGGTTCGCAACCACGACTGTAACTGTACTGGGGTCGATTCTCAGGTCGAGGAAAATGTTATTAGGTTCATCCACCATGTACGTTTCTCAATAACAGCAACGGTGTCTGGATTTAAGCCCGGTAGATGTCAAAAGGCTCGCCACCTATTAGATGAGATTCAAAATATAACTACCTAAATATGGGTGTACTATTAGGTACATCTCTGCCCAACCTATCTGGGATTACAAGCGTGATGTTCATCATTTGCCTATCCTTTTCCCAAACTTTGTTGGGGTCGGCTTCCAGTCTAAACTGAGGCAGCTGAGTATCAGTATTTACATGAAGCGACTGCCTATCTGACCTGCACAACCCAGTAACTGGGAAATACGATTCCCCTTGGTAAGACCGGATGTCAGACTTTCGGCTTCTGACTACTCGTAACGGCCGCCAAAGATCTACAAATGACAGCCGGGACCAACAGCTTAACGTGCTTTCCGAGGTACGGAGGAAACTCGGTATTTAAAGGTCACCCACCACGGACCAACCTCGGGACTCGCCGCCTGACCGCCGTCGCGTACGGACGTGCCGCTACCTGCTCGCATTCCCGCTCGCTATCAGTGTGTGTCATCGGTTCATCGCTTCCCAGTGTCGTGACGTCATCAGTAGTCCCTCGACTACACCCCCGAACAATTGCTGTCTTTTTATTAAGACAGCACTTGCTCATTTGCTTCGGATATTATTCCGATTTAACTTCCTTTGCCCCATCAGGGAAAAGTCCTCAGTTTCGAGGTTCTTGGTGGAAAACCTAACGGTGCCAACGAAACCGAGAGAGGGTGGTGACCCAATCCGCCCGCCTAACCCCTTCAGGGTCTAGGTGAAAAATTGGACTCCGTCACGAACACATGTGCCGCCGATATACTGTGCTAGTGTTTCCCGTTTTAACAAGTTCCTGAAAGCAAGTTCCTAAGACTGGGGTTGGAGTTGCTACCAAGCCAGGACCTTCGGACTGTGGCTGCGGGAAGGTTGAAACGGGTGAGTCGCTGACCCAGTAAATTCCCTACATAATTGTTCAAGGAATTAGGTTGCTAAGCGCGCTGAGCTTCACTCAAATGTCCGCTAACTTTTAGCCGATGAAATGTCGTCCCTCGACGAGACAGAAAAAGCCCTTTTGCGCTTTTTCTTGCGCATCGTTGCGACAGACCCAAATTTTAAAAAATATGGGTCTGAAATTAATGCTATCCGGCAAACCAGTGATAACGTCACTGACTTCAGTGACGCACTTGAAAGCCCTTTGTCTCCGCCGCCTGCCGACAGAGGCTTACCACCAGCCGTCGCCGCCGCGATTAAGGCTACACCAAGACCCATTGTTGTGAAACCCACTGTTTCACAAACAAAGGCCCAGCCCGCACCTGCGTCCATTGTTCCCGTTTCCGAGAACATGGACAAAGGCTTACCGCCAGCCGTCGCCGCCGCGATTCCGGCTAAACCGAGTCCCATTGTTTCGAAACCTTTTGTTTCGCAAACAAAGGATCAGTCCGAACCTGCGTCCATTGTTCCCGTTTCCGAGAACATGGACACAACTGAGCCAGTCTCCGACTCAGAGTCAATTTTAGACTCGTGTTCTGCCGCCTCGTCCTCTGAAGACGACTATCAAGTCGTCGGAAAGGGCAAGAGGAAGAAGGGCAAAAACTCCCAGGCCGCCATGGCTAAAAAGATCGTCGCGCTCCCTTCTGTCCTCTCTCCCGCGGCCTCCCGTCCCACCTCCCCGGTCCCCGTACCAACGTCCGCCGCTGCTCATACCAGCAGGCCAGCCAGCCCTAAGGCTCACCCTTCAGCCGCTTCTTCAAAGAAGCTGAAGCCCCCTCCCCCGCTGTTCATTCAGGACAAAGGGAAATGGACAGACGTGTCCAAAATGTGTGTTGAGCGCCGCATACAATATACAAGCGCAAAAAGCACACAACAGGGCATAAAAGTGGTGGTCCCTACGACCGCTGACTTCAGGGAACTAACCCGTCAGCTGATCGGAAGGCACATAGCCTTCCATACTTACTCCCTTCCAGAGGAGAAGCCCACCCGCGTGGTGATCAGGCGGATCCCGAAGGAGATATCCACGGAGGACATCCTAAATGACCTCCAAGGCCAGGACATCCCGGTCGCAGCCGTCCACCGCCTTCATAAGGCGAGAGGCGGAGCCCAGTACGATATGGTACTGGTCATCTGTGACCCAGTAGAAGGACACCACCCGATCTTCAAAGTGAAGTCGGTATGCTCCCTCACAGGCATCTCAATAGAGAAGCCTTACCGCTCAGCCGTAGTAGGGCAGTGCCACCGCTGCCAGCTGTACGGACACAGCCAAGCCAACTGCCATGCGCCGCACAGATGCGTAAAGTGTCTAGGCGACCATGGTACGGCAGACTGCCCCCGTCCCAAAGACAAATCGCTATGCACGGAGCCACCGAGCTGTGTGCTTTGCGGCCAGTCGGGCCACCCGGCTAACTACCGCGGCTGCCCGAAAGCCCCCAAAGGCTCCTCCTCTAAACTGGCGAAGCGTGCAAACGCCCGCCAGCAGAGAGAAAGCCCATCGGTGAGGCTACCAACTGCACAGATGCCGGAGAGACTCAGCCCTCAGAGGCCCTCTCCCTGGACCTCGCTGAACCACCAGAGAGCCTTCCCGGCACTCGGCAAAGCAAAGTCCAGCCCCATTCCCGGGCTATTAGATGCCCCTGTCCCCACTCCCGTGGCCCAAGCGAGCGCACTGGCGCCCGCTCGTCCCGCGCCTCCCGGCCCCGCGGCCGCGGTCTCCTCTCCTAACGTAACTTTAGAAACGTTAGCAAAGTTAGTCACCCCCGAAGCAGACCGCATGGCGGCAGATCTCAGGGAGGCTAACACTGACGGTGATAAGCTTAAAATTATCCTCAAGTCCCTAATCAAGTTAGGCGAAGCCTTCAGCGGCATTAATCTTTAATTTCAATGGATAATACGAGATTAACGTGTACCAAACCCCGATCCCTTAAATTAGGGTACTTTAATGTCAATGGCATTAGAGGCCAGCGTGATGAAATCGCCACCTTCCTCCGTGACCATCAAATTGATATCCTCCTCATACAGGAGACCTTCCTCAAGCCCAGTCACCGCGATCCGAGAATTGCCAACTATCGCATAGTTCGCAACGATCGGTCACGTTGCCATAAGGGCGGTACTCTAATCTATTATAGAAAAGAACTGCACTGCATCCCCTTAGATCCCCCTCCCATGGAGTCTCTACTCGAGACTTCAGTGTGTCGACTAGGCATGACCGGTCATCAACCGATCGCTATCGCCTCCGCGTACATCCCTCCCGGCGGCACGTCCGAGGAGCACACTCTGTTCACCAAAGACCTTGCCGTCCTCTTCGGCTTGAGTGACTCCGTTATCATAGCGGGCGACCTCAACGCCAAACACCCCGCCTGGAACAGCACGACGACCTCTGCCAGAGGACGTCACGTGTATAACCTGGGTGAGTCCCTCAACTTCGATCCCATCGCTCCTATGGAGCACACTCACTATCCCCACGACCCCGACCAACGTCCGGACTCGGACTCTCGTTCTCGACATAGCGCTACTCAAGAATGTCAACCTTAAGTTGCATTCCATCGAGACTTTACATGAGCTTAACTCAGACCATCGACCAGTGCTCATGCACTTAGTTCCCCGCTCGGGTCCCTCTGACCCCAGCCAGCCCCCACCAACCCAAGTGATAACCGACTGGAGGAAAGTCAACGAAAAGCTGAAATCCACCACGTCGTCTCACCTGGAGTCCATCCCCGGCCACATAGTCTCAGTCGCAGACACGTTTACAGAACACGTGCAATCCGTACTGAAGGATTGCTCACGAGAAGTTCCAGCATTGAGCGATCAACGCTGGATACTACCCGCTGACGTACGTGAACTGATAACCGAGAAGAACGCGGCCATCCGTGCCTACAGCAACTTTCCCTGCGACGCGAACAAAGCTCACATGCGTCATTTACAGCGTGCTGTAAAGAAGCGCACTAGTGAGCATCGTTCAGATCAATGGGACAAGACGCTTAGCGAGCTTGAGCCTACCCACCTAGCCTTCTGGCAGCTGCAACGCAAGTTGCGCTCCACCGAAGAGGCTTCGATGCCTCCCCTCACGCGACCCGATAAGAGCGTTGCATTCGACGACTCTGAGAAGGCCGAATGCCTAGCAGACAGCCTAGAGTCCCAGTGCTCCCCCAGCTCTCAACCAGTAGACAAGCGACATCTCGATGAGGTGAACGCATTCGTCGAACGTAGAGCCGCCCTACCCCCTGTAGAAGACCCAGATGATCCTCTGCCTCCGGTCACAGCTGACGAAGTGCAAGACATCATTAATAAGCTTCAACCGCGCAAAGCACCCGGCTCCGACGGAATCACCAATAGGGTGTTTAAACTCCTCCCCGCTCAGCTCGTCGTGTTAATGGCGGCCATCTTCAATGGCGCCCTGAGCAACAACGCTTTTCCCCAAATATGGAAAGAGGCCACTGTCATCGGTTTCGCCAAGCCAGGCAAACCCAAGTCTGAGCCCTCGAGCTACAGACCTATCAGTCTTCTGAACGCACTCGGCAGAATCTACGAGAGACTCATTTATAAGCGACTCAAAGACTTCGCCGAGGCTAAGAGTCTCATCCCCAACGAGCAGTTCGGCTTCAGAACCGGACACTCTTGCATTCAACAGGCCCATCGCATCGTAGAGCACTTGAGCGCTGGCTTCCAGCGTGGAGCGATGACGGGTGTGTTGTTCTTCGACATAGCAAAGGCTTTCGACAAAGTCTGGCACAAAGGCTTATTATATAAGCTGTACAAACTGGGAGTGCCGGACCGTCTCGTGCTCATCTTACGAGACTTTCTGTCGGATCGCACCTTCCGCTATCGCATCGGGAAGGCACTGTCTTTTCCCCACCCCATTAGAGCAGGAGTCCCTCAGGGCTCCGTCGTCTCTCCCCTTATCTTTACTCTGTTCACCAGTGACATCCCCAAGAGCAAGAAGGCTCAGTTAGCCCTGTTCGCGGACGACACGGCCATTTATTACACTGGCCGCAGTCACGACGCTATCTATAGAACCCTCCAAACCTCAGCCAACGTCTTAGGCGCTTGGTTCCGGAAATGGAGAATCGAGGTGAACCCCGACAAGAGCCAGGCAGTTCTTTACTCTAAACAGCGTAAAATTAAGCCACCCGCGCTCAGCCCGATCACTCTGTACGGTAAGCCTATCCCTTGGGAGAAGCAAGCCAAGTACTTAGGAGTCATACTTGACAACCACTTGTCTTTCGCGGCGCACATCAAAGCAGCTCGCGACCGAGCTGCATTTGCTATGGGTAGGCTTCATTTCATGATTTCGGCAAAAAGCAAGTTGTCACTCAAGTGCAAATTGCGCCTTTATACCGCGGTGATCCGCCCCATTATGACGTACGCTTGCGTCGTGTACGCTCACACCAAGCCTAAGTACATCCATAGGATGCAAATTTTACAGAACCGGTTCTTACGTAGAGTCACGGGAGCCCCTTTTTATGTCCGTAATGACCGTCTACACGTAGACCTTAGAATGCCCACCGTCCTTCAGTTTATGAAACGCCTTTCGAAGCGTTTCTTCGATAACGCCATTAAACACCGTAATCCCCTGATCGCAGCGGCCGCCCGTTACGAACCCTCGCGCATTAGTACAGTACGCAGTCCTAGGCATACCCTTGTCACTCCAGATGATGCTATCACCCTCCTCCAGGAGAGTAGCAAAGAGACTAGCACTCTTAAAAAGTTCCGCCTCAAACCGCCGTCTTTCCGACCTCGCCGTCGAGGTCCGTCGCGACGTCCCGGTCCATGCCCTCCCCGACCCTCGCTCGAGCCAGCCCGCGATGCTGTGCCAGTAGTTTTAAATCAGCCCCTAAATAATGATACCATTCAGATCCAGCCTGTCCCCATGCAGTCCTCCCCCAGCGACGCCCTAAGCCGAGGTTCGTACCCCACAGGGGGTGCCCTTAGCGTGCAGTCGCTTAGTTTGTAAGTTTTTATGCCCTGGCTGGAGGCCTTACTCTAAAGGCACCCACAGGATAGTCCGGTTAAGCAGACGACAACCTCATAGGTTGAACTGCGAGATGCCATTCAAAAAAAAAAAAAAAAAGGACCAACCTCGGCAAGGAAGATCGACCTGTGCAGCTGTTATTATTTAGCCACGAGCTCCTCCGATTACAGGCGTGATGTTATGAATACTATTTTCACAGCCCGCTTCGCTCATCATCGTGCCCTCTCCCTGGATGTCGAGAGAACACTTAACACATAAACTGTCAACTTAGTGGCGTGTGCGACTCCTTCCACTTCCCTTTTGTTTTCTTTATGTTAGAACCGTTAAAACATCTTCTATAGCTGTTGAGAATAGTTATATTTTTGTTAAAATAACTTTTGTAAATAAACGGATGGTGCAGCCTTTATAAATAAACTAGCTGTCCCGCGCAACTTCGTCTGCGTCACATTTTTCCGTTTTCGCAACATTTTTCATTGCTGCTCCGCTCCTATTAGTCGTAGCGTGATGATATATAACCTATTACTTTTCTCGATAAATGGGCTATCTAGCACTGAAAGAATTTTTCAAATCGGATCAGTAGTTCCTGAGATTAGCGCGTTCAAGCAAACAAACAAACAAAGAAACTCTTCAGCTTTATAATATTATATAGTATAGATTATATAGTATAGATATTGTTCTGCCTTAAGAGGGGACTCTAGTCGGTATTTCTCGATACAAACGTATTCCGCTGTTTTCTTCGTGGATAATGCGTCTAGAGCAATGATTTTTTTTCCAAAATATCTAGGTCTTATTAATACATGCCCCTATCATTTCCTTTTTTTCAAAACATAATCACTAAAAGAATTATGACAATCTAAAAACCCGAAAAAAAGCCTGTTTTTACCGCCATGTTTAGACGACTTAGGTGACAATTCATCCGCAAAATATTTCATCCGCGGATGAAACGTCACCCTTTTAAAATTGTCAGGCGACGAATCATCCGCACGTTCGGATGAGTCGTCTTATAGTTAATATTGATGTGGTCATATCGGCCAAATAGACAAACAAACATTTGTAGCAGACAAATTTGATAAGTTTTCAACAAAAAAGAAAATTATGGAAGCATAGATGTACCTTTCTTCTAAATTTTGATATAAGAATTATTTAGATCAGTTTATTTTATTTTATTTATAATCATTTATTTCAGGCAAACATAACCCATATACATAAAACTACATTGGCATAAACATAAAACTACATTGGTTTAGTTTTAAAGAAGAAAACAGCGGAATACTAAACGTCTTTTGGTCAAGATTTTTGTTGGTAAAATCAGCCTGAGCTACAGTTGTCCCTTTCGCACTTTACGGGGGCTTGGTCGGGCGCAGCGTGACGGCAATAGTTTCTTCAAATCAAATCAAATACTTTTAATTACCAACTAGAGTCCCCTCTTAATTATTACTAGGATGGATTGGGTGAGGAATGAAATGATATACCCTTTCCGTTACATCCTGTATCCTAAGCTTTTGCCCGCAACTTCTTCCTTCTCCGATATTATCCCACGTTTAAAATACAGCCTATTACGTCATCATCTTCCTGCCCTTGTTCCATTTTGACGGCACGGTTGGCGCAGTGGTTGAGCGATCGACTGCTGCGCTGCGTGTCGCGGGTGCGATCCCCGCACGGAACAAATATTTGTATGGCCTACAGATAGTTGTTCCGGGTCTGGCTGTTTGTGTATGTGAGTTTAAATGTTTGTAAACTGACCCACGATACAGGAAAAATTCCAAGTGTGTAGTGTTACTGAGTAGTGTTACTCGGGGTTGGTGATTTCTTTTTCCATTCTCCCCTGTCAACCGTCATGGCAACACTTACTCTTTTCTCGTTTTTATATTTCCTCTCACAATCCATCCACCGTCATCAACCATCAACATTCATATTCATTTCTCTTTTAGTCACATGCGATTCATCCCCTCCCATAAAAATACTAAAACAAACGACTTCATTTTAATTGTTCTGTAACAGGCTCCACTTTCAAGGGAAAGAACCTCACGTCCCAGCCGCCGCGGGAGACGCCCCGGGCGTCGGGGGGCAACCAGTGGCCCCCGGCCACCGTAGGCGCGGGCCTGTGGACGGTGAGTAATGGGCTAGCTCTTTTTTTTTTTTTTTTTGTGTATGGCATCTCGCAATTCAGCCTCTGAAGCTGGCTACTGCTTAACCGGTCTAATCCTGTGGATTCCTAGAATTTAAGGCCTCCAGCCAGGGCAGCAAAATTATCGGAGTTAAGCGACAGTTCGCTAAGGGCACCCCCTGCGGGGTTCGGGCCTCGGCTTAGGGTGTCGCTTGGGGAGAGCAGCAAAGGGACAGGCTGGATCTGAGTGATTTCATTATTTAGGGGCTGATTTAAAACTAAAGGCTCAGCATCGCGGGCTGGCTCGAGCAAGGGTCGGGGGGGAATGGGCTAGCTCACCGTCCGTCCGTCTTATGACGACAGACCGTGCCGACGGCGCGTACGTGTTCCACGCGCGCCTCAAGGAGATGTCAGCAAATCGGAAGGGGTCCGAGTGGGCCGATGCCTGCCAGGGCTGCGGGTTGTTCGAAAGAGGTACCGTGGCCCTGGAACACAAAGGGCTAAGAAGGAACATGAATGGGTTTTAGTCAGTCAAGTCTGACACTCCCTTCCGCTCCGCCCAGAGTGGGGGGGGGGGTGATTTCCAATCCTTAAAAAAAAAAAAGGCTCCACTTTCAAACTTCCTCTAATATACTCATTCCTTACTTTATCCATTCTTCTCACTCCACACATCCATCTCAACATTCTCTTCTCCGCTTCATTCAATCGTTTTTCAAGCATTTTCCTCGAGTGTATCTTATTTCACTCGGAGATAATGGTAGCTTCCTATTAGTGAAGAATAAAGAATCTTTGGATTCTGATCAGTAGATCCGAAAATAACAATTACAAACATTTCGATTTAGATTTTCACTGTTACGAAAAAGTCCCTCAAATACTTTTAGATCATACCAACGACGGAATGTTAATTTATCCAGATTTACAAGAACCTTAATTAATCTAGACCCGAACTACACACTGACTAATGAAAATAAATCACTTTCTGTTCTATACAAAAGGTTTTCACATTGTCATTCAGTTCATTAACTTAGGTTCTACCTTGACTTAGACCTAGGCTAGAACAATCTGTTGAATTTCTTTAATTTATTTTCAACCTTATCGTTAAAGTGTACGGTTCAAGGTTGATTGGAAAAATTTTACATTTCCGGGTAGCTTGACCTGCTAGCGTCTGTACATGAAATGTATTCATTCAAATCTATCTTGGTTGTCCGACGTGTACAAAATTAGACTGTTCATCATCATCATCATTTCAGCCGAAAGACGTCCACTGCTGGACATAGGCCTCCCCCAAGTGTCGCCACATTGACCGGTCCCGTGCGACGCGCATCCAGCGGATCCCCGCAACTTTCACCAGGTCATCGGTCCACCTTGTGGGAGGCCTTCCAACGCATCGTCTCCCGGTTCGCGGTCGCCATTCCAGAACTTTTTGGCCCCATCGGCCATCTGTTCTCCGAGCAATGTGCCCTGCCCACTGCCACTTAAGTTTGGCAATTCTTCGGGCTACGTCGGTAACCTTGGTTCTCTTGCGGATGTCCTCATTTCTGATTTGATCACGCAAGGGAACTCCGAGCATAGCTCTCTCCATTGCCCTTTGGGTGACTTTGAGCCTTCTGATGAGGCCCATTGTGAGCGACCACGTTTCGGTCCCGTATGTAATCACTGGCAGCACACAGGTTAGGTTAGGTTAGCGGGGCTGTTTCCGCACTTAGCCTCTTTATTGGGCATGCATCCTCTGCACAGAGGGCTATCCGTCACACCTATTGTAAATAGGTGTTTGTTCAGGGGACTGGCAGCACACACTGGTCATAGACTTTCGTCTTGAGGCACTGCGGTAAGTTGGACGAGAAGATACCACGCAGCTTTCCGAACGCTGCCCAGCCGAGTCGGATTCGACGATTGACCTCTTTCTCGAAGTTAGACCTACCCAACTGGACCGTTTGTCCCAGGTAGACATAATCGTCTACAACTTCGATAGTAGAGTCTCCGATCTTAATAGGAGTGGGTGTTACATGGGCATTCAACATGACCTTGGTTTTGTCCATGTTCATTTTAAGACCCACTCTTCTTTAAAACAACTTGTAGACATGGCTCAGAAGTGAGATGGGCCTATAGTTCTTCAACCGGGCGTTGTCGCCCTTTTTGAAGAAGAGTACCACCACACCCCTGCACCATGCCTGTGGCGTTTTCCCCAAAATTAGACTGTTATAATTTGACAAATATTTTGTTTGTAGACCTACTTTCTATAAAGTGAATTTAAATTAGCGAGTTGTTATGACAATCATCATTATCATCAGCCTATCATGTTCCCACAGCTGGGACACAGGCCTCCTCTCTATGAGAGAGTGGGCTGTAATCCACCACGTGGGCCCAGTGCGGATTGGTAGATGTCACATGTCTTCTGTCATGTCGAATTTTTAGGACTTGCCGGTTTCCTCACGATGTTATCCTTCACCGTTTTTTAGGGCAGCGGTGATGAAACAATCACACTTGTATATATATACAATACTTTTTCATCATCATCATCTGCTTAGACTTTACCCAACTATGCTGGGGTCTACTTTCTGTCTAACCAGATTCAGCTACAAGTATAGTACATACCTGAAACGACTGACTTTCTGACGTCCACAACACAGTTAGGTACTGGGTAATGCGATACGCCATGGGTATGTGTCAGTTTTCATAGTTACCCCAGCTCCATTCCCATCCCTATTCTTTCATCGAAAGAGCAGAGATACAGCGATGCGTCACCGTTATATGGTTGACGTTCCACGAACCCGAACAAAACGCTATGCTTTCACATATTATATTGTACTACCCGCCAGTCTGTGGAATTCACTGCTGGCTTCTGTTTCCCGATCATTATAACCTAATTCTCTTCCAAGTCCGAGTAAATCGGTTTACTCTAAGCAAGCGTGTACCACCCTAGGCCACATCTTCTCTTCATGTCAGCCGAGTAACGGCCAAACGCAAGCCTATTTAGTATTAAAAAAAAACACTACTGGCTACTGCCAATCAATCCTATCGTATGGTATTTCCACCTGGGGCGGTTCCTATAAAACGAATATCATAAACGTTGAAAGAGCTCAAAGACTTCTTCTAAAAGTTGCTCTCTTCAAACCACGATTATTTGCTACAAAAACGCTCTATAAAGAAGCAAATGTGTTAACGATTAGGCAGCTTTATATATTACAAACACTTTTACAGAAACATTCCTCAATAGACGTTTCTACAGCCAAGCATAAGGTAAATGCTAGGCGATACTATGAAATCTGTGAAACAACTCCGGTAAAAACATCTTTCGCCCAAAACTTTTTCAATTTCAGAGCAAGCAGACTTTACAATAAAACTAACAAGATTCTTGCAATTAGTAATTTGTCTAGGGTAGAATGTAAAAAAAAGCTCACACAGTGGCTTTTAGGACTTGATTACGAAGAAACTGAAAAATTGCTCACTATCTTATCCTAGCATAGCGTTTTCATAAATATGTACGCCACCCCCTCACACACACATTCATATACATAAATATAATTAATCACACACACGCATACAACATCTTAATCTCTCCCACACACAACACCACATACCCAACACCACACCACACACAACACCTTTCACATTACACTCACAGTCCACACACTAACAATGACACACACTCACATTTTTATATTTGATTTTATTTTTTTAGTACTCTCTCTTTAATTCTTCTCGTACAATACCTGTAACTAAAGTATACAAAAAAAAAATGTGATAATTCCAATCTCGGCGAGGGGGGCCAGGAGTCCATAGCACAGGGTATCCTAGTTTGGATTCCTGACTCCCACAAACCTGTGTACCTCCAGTATTTGTAACATCTGTATATTGTATTTGTACTTTGTGGGAGAAAATAAATCGTTATTATTATTATATTATATTATTATACGTGCCCAAGACCTTAAAATGATTAAAAAAAATCACCTTTTTTTCAAGTAAATATACAAGCTACATACTAGGCGCATATAAATTCGAAGAGGTGTGAAACACCACCACATTCATTCTTTATCAATTCCAACATTTTGAAATAAATTGCTTGTCGTAAACAGAAAGACGGGGCCCGGTTACCAGGGAAGCAGTTATGCAGGAGAGTCACGTATGCCTTACTATACGTTCTTACGAAACTCGTAGGCACGTGTGAAGCATTGGTAACTTCAAAGGGATATGGTTGGGTGGAAGTGGTAAGGGAAAAGCGTTTTCGTTAAACGTGGGATTATGAGAAACTGGGGTTCTTTTGACTTGTAAAATGTGCGAGCCCAAAAGCCAGCAACAGATTTAGTAAATCGTACATTCAGTTCCGATTAGAAGTCCACAGTAGAAACGCAACAGTTTGACTAGCCTTACCAAGTCTTACCAACCACCAACTGAATGGTGGAGATCTGGCCCCCAAACAGATAAGTCGTATGTCTATCTTGTTTTGGCATTACGAAGGCGAACGAGATAGAAATACGACTTTTCAAATCGAAATCGAATCCGAGCGTTTGTGACTACGGGGGCTGATAGACAGTCACTGCATGTAACGTACTGATATTCATCATGTAATTTACACCATGTTAACATAACATAACATCACGCTTTGTAATCTCCGAAGGTTCAGGCAGAGGTGTACCTAACAAGTACAACCACAATTCGCCAGTTATCTTTCAAATCCCTTGTAACGAGGGGCGAGCCTATTGCCAACAACCAGGCGCAAATCCAGACACTGTGGCTGCTACTGAGAAATTCCGGACGGAAAAACCAAATATCCCTTTGCTAGACCCGGGAATCGAACCCAGATCCTCGTGCTCAGCAGTCGCGCTTCTGACCGCTCGACCAAAGAGGCAGTTCACCATGTCTATTTTTCTTAAGAGGGGACTCTAGTGGACCTTTCTCCATATAAACGTATTCAGCTGTTTTCTTCGTGGATAATGCGTCTAAAGCAAAGATTTTTTTTCTAAAAAATCTAGGTCTTATTAATACATGCCCCTATCATTTCCTTTTTTTCAAAACATAATCACTAAAAGAATTATGGCAATCCAAAAACCCCAAAAAAAGCCCGTTTTTACCGCCATGTTCAGACGACTATCAGACAAATTAGATAAGTTTTTAACAAAAAAGAAAATAATGGAAGCATAGATATACCTTTCCTCTAAATTACAATCAGCCTGAGCTGCAGTTGTCTGGCTGGCTTTCGCTCTTTACGGGGGCTTGGTCGAGCGCAGCGCGACGGCAATAGTTTCTTCAAATACCTATTCTTCAAATTCCTCGGGGCTAGAGTCCCCTCTTAAACGCTCCTCGCTAGTAACATAAAACCTAGCTACATGCGTAGAAGTCAGGGGCGGACACTGCTTAGGATGGGCAAAAACGTAATCACATTTCCTTCACCCTTAACTCCGCAGGAAGGAATTAAAGTAATTGAATCGGAACTCTTGTCCAATCTCAACAGGAAATGTGACTTTCTTTGAAAGAAGATTGAACTGTTTAGTAGGATGGACTGCTTTTATGTTACAAATAGCTTTGGGCCGTGGCTTTACTTTTTATTGCACGTTAAAAAACGTTCTATTTCTATTTTTAAATTATTGCCTATGACGCGCGGGTTCAATGTGGCCAACCGCAAAAAAAAAAAAATCGGATCGGATCACTGGTTTCGAAGATTACCCAATTATTGGGTATTATTACTGTAACTTATTGCTTTGACGTGATAGAGCTTATAAATGGTTTTTTGCAATAGTAAATGGTGGTTTGTTTTTTTTTTTTATATATATTAGTACAGCGTTTGGTTTTGCTTAATGCATGTAAATAGTATTGTTACATAGATATAATGCAAAATGTACACCAAAATGTATGTTACACAATTTTCTTTTTTCTCAGCTATGCAAATCAACAAATTTTAACCTTTGCGACCGTCACAGACAGCTTATATTTCACATACTCTTCAAAAATAAATCGTAGACATTCTGTTCCCACTTCTTCTGTGCTCATGGAGAACACGCCTGTGTACCAGCAGTGGGAACTGCGTTCAGACATAGATTCGGCACACAGACTTAAGGATGAACTTTTAACATGTCATAGTATAAAAACAAAAATCTAGGTACTACCTAAATAATTCTAAATCGGCGTAATTATGAGAAAACAAAAACATTTCACATAATAATGCTACCAGGCAAGCAGACACTTCGAGGGTGTTTAACTAACAATAACTACAGGCTTTTGAGGAAAATTCAATGAAAGCGTTACCAATAAAGGGTGAAGGAAATTAAGACGCCTCCAAGATTATATTGCTACTGCACTACTATTACTATTCTTTACAAGAATACGTCTTTTAAGTAGTTTATTATGGTTTTCATAAACAGGAGTCATACGTAAGTATATGTAACTAGCTGTACCTGGTATGCTTTGCAATGCACTTGTTTGTACCTACCTAGTTGGGTTTTTTTTCATTGTTTTGGTGGTTCAAAACCATCTTCGCATACCTTCCTGCCTTTCTAATGAAACCGGTTTGGAGCATATCGGTTGGTTGGTTTCAAAGTCTTAAACGGACGTAGGTTGAAACATTTTTTGTGTTTTATGTATATAGACAGATATTAACCTTATATATAATGACGTGATGTTCTAGTTACATGAAAAGGAGGAGCTCGTGGCTAAATAAAGACAGCCGCACGGGTTGGTCTTTAAGGTTAAGCCGTGCTTTCCGAGGTTGGTCCGTGGATGGGTGACCATAATTATATACCGAGTTTCTCTCGTGCCTCGGAAAGCACGTTAAGTCGTTGGTCCCGGCTGTCATTTGTACATCTTTGACAGTCGTTACGAGTGTAGTCAGAAGCCAAAAAGTCTGACATCCAGTCTTACCAAGCGGTATCGTATTACCCAGTTACTGGGTTGTGGAGGTCAGATAGGCATGTAAAATACTGGTACTCAGCTGCATCCGGCTATACTGGAAGCTGACCCCAAGATAGTTTGGGAAAAGGCTAGGCAGATGATGATGTTCTAGTTACATGAAAACCGAAAAATATCGATATCGATGTCTGCTTTACCTAAAAAAAAAACACTACAAACATACGTCAACTTTTAGTTGACGTATTTGTCATAGTTGGGTTTTAATTTTTAAGTTTTATTTCGAAGCGTTTATCTATATTTAAGTTCAACTAAATGCTTAAACTTTTCTCCCAAATGTTTTCATACGAAAACGTTGCTCATAATTCAAGATTTCTTTGTAGAAAATAATGAGTTTAATTTCATTGTAACAGTAAATTATAATGAACTCCAGTTCAAAGAAAAAAAGATCGAAATATTTTTCTTTGTGAATTTTTCCGAAGTTATTCTCCAAGTTCTTTGAGGATTATTAACACTTATAAGGTTTAATTAATAAATGTTTCAGTAGCAAGTATTTAATGTATTTTAGGTAGATCTGGTGGTTCCTAGCTAAGACATGAACCTAACGCTGCCATTTTAGTTTTTCAATACAATCGGTTTCCTCTAGGCAAGTGTGCTCCATCCTAGGCCGGATCATTGCTTCACATCAGGCGAATTGCGACCCAACGGCAGCCTAATTAATTTTAGTATTATAAAAAAAAACACTACGTACACATGATTTACACTAAATAGACCTCTTGGTAACAACACTGGTTGTCAGACTTTTCGGCTGTCAAAGATCTACAAATGACAGCCGGTACCAACGACTTAACGTGTTCGATATGTTATCGATGGTCACCCATCCACAGACCAACCTGGGCAAGTACTGTCAGGCTACTGCGCTGTTTTTGAGATCGATCCGTGCGGCTGTTATTATTTTCCCTCGAGCTCCTAAAGTACTTCCAATAATTCGACTTGTCAACGTCATGATTTCCTAGTCATGACTCCCTAGTCATGACTTCCTAGTCATGACTTCCTAGTCATGATTTCCTAGTCATGTCTTCCTAGTCATGACGTTTCCATAGTTACGAAGGAACATGCTAGATGTCGTTAAGGTATATAGTTTCAGTTAGGTATTTTAAAGAAGAACTTATAAATGATTCTCACATACCAAACACTAGATCCCCATTCATATGCCTAACACAAATCTACTTACATAAACATCACCTACTTCACAATCCGACACGAACATTTTTACGATGAACCCCAGCTACCTCTAGCTACCCTAGGTTTTATCTCCAACCCTAAGATTTACAGCCAACGTCCCGTCCACTATAATCTTTTTATTTTTATTTCGCAAACTTAAACCATAAACCCGAAATAGAAGCTGAAATTATGAAAGTTTCAGAAGAACAAGTGCTGTTAAGGTTGTTTGACATCGCTCGGGAATTTGGATATTGTTGAACAAAAAAAAAACGAGACAAAAAGTTAAGAATTGATGTCGGAAAAAAATATTCTTTTTGGCAACCTGCCAGTATTGTAAAGGCTACAAGTCAGACTACAGAATGTGGAATAGGGGACAATCCTATTTTTTTTTCTTTGTCCGTCGGGTAGTTTATTGAAAAGTATTGGACACGTATTTTTTCTTTTTTCACGTGGTCATAAAATTACGGAGATATATTGAGTTGAAATGGCGCATGACGTCACATGTAGGTAAGTTTTATACCCACTTGTGACGTAGTGAGCCCCCACTCTCCAACTTTAATGAGTTCTAACTAAGTAATTTTTTGATATTTTGATAAAACAAAAAATACGTGTCTAATATTTTTGTACTACCTGTCTGACGGACAAAATAGAATGTCGTTTTCTTTACCCAGTCCGATCCCCTATTCCCACAGCGGTAGAGTGTAGAGGCGACGCGGACGACTAGTAAACAAGGACATTTATTTAGTTAAGAGCGTTTACGCCTTACGGAATTCCAAACAAACTTTCAAGCCCTTATTTTCCGAAATGATTGAACCGATTTTAATGAAACTTAAAAGCAGGATACATAGGCCTATTAAGTAACTAAAAATTATTTTCGGAATGTCTTTTAAAAAGAAATATTATTGTAAATTTCTGTTTCAATAGATTATTTATAATTGGTCTAATTTAGCTGTACCACTATTTTTAGAAAATGTTTTTTAGTAATTTTTTAGACCTATGTATCCTGCTTATGCATATGATTTTCATTAAATTCGGTTCAGTCTTTTCGGAAATAAGGACTTGCCAGTTTGTAAGTTTGTATGAAATGTCGTGAGGCGTAAACACTCTTAAGGGGACCGCACGGCGACCAATGATGCTATACAAAACCAGTTTATGCGGATCTCTCATTGTATGGAAAATCTATACAAAACCAGACCATGTTATACTGGAAATGTATAGGTTGATATGTCGCCGTGTACTACTCCTATTGTTGTTTAATTTGGCAGAATTTATTTTCTCTTGCCATCGACAAACTCCGTTCGGAACCATGTTTGGGTCGGTTCAGCGCAATTCGGGTTTTACAGGGCGGTTTTTCCCGGTACATAATTATTTCTATATTGGTGACTAGCCTATGTCCGCGGCTTCGCACGCGTTAAATTCGATCACTGTCCCACTGAATTGTACGATCGGGATAAAAAGTATCAAATGTGTTCATCCAGGTTATAAACTACCCCTTTGCCAAATTTCATCCAAATCCGTTCAGTAGTTTTCGCGTGTAAGAGTAACAAACATCCATCCATCCATACTTACAAACGGCTTATGTTTAACATAACACCAGATAAAGTAAATATAACCTTAAAAAACATTTTTATACTGCCTAAAATAGTAAATGATCACCAGAAATAGTAAATGATCACCAGAATTAAAAACCTGAAAATCACAGCTCCGAACTAAGGCGTAGTCGACGGAGCCCCGCTACGCGGGGCTCCTATTTCTCTCTGCAGGGTTTAAAGTAACCTAACACGAAGTGGATGTCAAGGTCTTAGTTCGCTCGCTCCGCTCGCTCACTAGACCCCGCCATCCCCTTCGAACCTAACCTGTCCGAGTCGGGGTGCCCAATATCCCGAGCTCGCTTTGCTCGCACTTGCTTCCTAAGTTCTTCTTGCCACAAAATTTGGTGATCATTTACTATATTTGGTCTTTCAATACAATTTTTTTGGTGTTTATTATTTTTTTTTGGGTAACGTAGCTTAGGATCTCAAAGTATTTTTTGGTGCTCATTATATTTAATTCCCTTACATCACGTTTTAGGGTAGGACCCAATGTAACTCAAAACCATAAATAAAATAATCCAAGCGTCTTAGCGTCGGGGGTCCGCTTTGTTTTGTGCTTGTACTAAGCGGTCTACTTAGTAATTAATTAGTAATTTTTATTTCATGCTTTTTAAACTTATATTGTTTTATCTTAGCCTTGACTGTCCCAATACTGGGCATAGGCCTCCCCCATTGCTTCTACTTTTCTCGGTGTTGCGTGTCATCTCGCCAATTAACGAAAACAGCAAAAATTAAAAAAAAAAAAAACTGGTTGGAGGGGGGGGGGGTAGCACTCTGGTTAATACCAAAATAATTCTAAATCGGCGTATTATGAAAAAAAAAAACACAAAATAATGCTACCAGGCAAGCAGACGCTTCGAGGGTGTTTAACTAACAATAACTACAGGCTTTTGAGGAAAATTGTATGAGAGCGTTACCAATAAAGCGAGAAAGAAATTAAGACGCCTCCGAGATTATTTTGCTACTGCACCACTATTACTATTCTTTACAAGAATACTTTTAAGTAGTTTCTTATGGTTTTCATAAACAGCAGTCATACGTAAGTATATGTAACTAGCTGTACCTGGTATGCGTTGAATGCACTTGTTTCTACCTACCTCATTGGGTTTTTTTCATTGTTTTGGTGGTTCAAAACCATCTACGCATACCTTCCTGCCTTTCTAATGAAACCGGTTTGGAGCATATCGGGTGGTTGGTTTCAAAGTCTTAAACGGACGTAGGTTGAAACATCTTTTGTGTTTTATGTATATAGACAGATATTAACCTTATATATAATGACGTGATGTTCTAGTTACATGAAAAGGAGGAGCTCGTGGCTAAATAAAGACAGCCGCACGGGTCGATCTTTAAGGTTAAGCCGTGCTTTCCGAGGTTGGTCCGTGGATGGGTGACCATAATTATATACCGAGTTTGCCTCGTGCCTCGGAAAGCACGTCATGTCGTTGGTCCCGGCTGTCATTTGTACATCTTTGACAGTCGTTACGAGTAGTCAGAAGTCAAAAAGTCTGACATCCAGTCTTCCCAAGCGGTATCGTATTACCCAGTTACTGGGTTGTGGAGGTCAGATAGGCAGTCGCTTCATGTAAAATACTGGAACTCAGCTGCATCCGGCTAGACTGCAAGCCGACCCCAAGATAGTTTGGGAAAAGGCTAGGCAGATGATGATGTTCTAGTTACATGAAAACCGAAAAACATCGATATCGATGTCTGCTTTCCCAAAAAAAAAAAAACACTACAAACCTACGTCAACTTTTAGTTGACGTATTTGTCATAGTTGGGCTTTAATTTTCAAGTTTTATTTCGAAGCGTTTATCTATATTTAAGTTCAACTAAATGCTTAAACTTTTCTCCCAAATGTTTTCATACGAAAACGTTGCTCATAATTCAAGATTTCTTTGTAGAAAATAATGAGTTTAATTTCATTGTAACAGTAAATTATAATGAACTCCAGTTCAAAGAAAAAAAGATCGAAATATTTTTCTTTGTGAATTTTTCCGAAGTTATTCTCCAAGTTCTTTGAGGATTATTAACACTTATAAGGTTTAATTAATAAATGTTTCAGTAGCAAGTATTTAATGTATTTTAGGTAGATCTGGTGGTTCCTAGCTAAGACATGAACCTAACGCTGCCATTTTAGTTTTTCAATACAATCGGTTTCCTCTAGGCAAGTGTGCTCCATCCTAGGCCGGATCATTGCTTCACATCAGGCGAATTGCGACCCAACGGCAGCCTAATTAATTTTAGTATTATAAAAAAAAACACTACGTACACATGATTTACACTAAATAGACCTCTTGGTAACAACACTGGTTGTCAGACTTTTCGGCTGTCAAAGATCTACAAATGACAGCCGGTACCAACGACTTAACGTGTTCGATATGTTATCGATGGTCACCCATCCACAGACCAACCTGGGCAAGTACTGTCAGGCTACTGCGCTGTTTTTGAGATCGATCCGTGCGGCTGTTATTATTTTCCCTCGAGCTCCTAAAGTACTTCCAATAATTCGACTTGTCAACGTCATGATTTCCTAGTCATGACTCCCTAGTCATGACTTCCTAGTCATGACTTCCTAGTCATGACGTTTCCATAGTAACGAAGGAACATGCTTCGATAGATGTCGTTAAGGTATATAGTTTTAGTTAGGTATTTTAAAGAAGAACTTATAAATTATTCTCACATACCCAACACTAGATCCCCATTCATATGCCTAACACAAACTTACTTACATAAACATCACCTACTCGACAATCCGACACTAACATTTTTACGATGAACCCCAGCTACCTCTAGCTACCCT
The DNA here is from genome assembly GCA_963082945.1 of Cerastis leucographa. NCBI lineage: Eukaryota > Metazoa > Arthropoda > Insecta > Lepidoptera > Noctuidae > Cerastis > Cerastis leucographa. Next base: position 12,482,546 of record OY720365.1, on the reverse strand, counting down.
AGGTTTTATCTCCAACCCTAAGATTTATTGCCAACGTCCCGTTCACTATAATCTTTTTATTTTTAAACCATAAACCCGAAATAGAAGCTGAAATTATGAAAGTTTCAGAAGAACAAGTGCTGTTAAGGTTGTTTGACATCGCTCGGGAATTTTGATATTGTTGAACAAAAAAAAACGAGACAAAAAGTTAAGAATTGATGTCGGAAAAAAATATTCTTTTTGGTAACCTGCCAGTGTTGTAAAGGCTACAAGTCAGACTACAGAATGTGGAATAGGGGACAATCCTATTTTTTTTTTCTTTGTCCGTCGGGTAGTTTATTGAAAAGTATTGGACACGTATTTTTTCTTTTTCCACGTGGTCATAAAATTACGGAGATATATTGAGTTGAAATGGCGCATGACGTCACATGTAGGTAAGTTTTATACCCACTTGTGACGTAGTAAGCCCCCACTCTCCAACTTTAATGAGTTCTAACTAAGTAATTTTTTGATATTTTGATAAAACAAAAAATACGTGTCTAATATTTTTGTACTACCTGTCTGACGGACAAAATAGAATGTCGTTTTCTTTACCCAGTCCGATCCCCTATTCCCACAGCGGTAGAGTGTAGAGGCGACGCGGACGACTAGTAAACAAGGACAGTTTATTTAGTTAAGAGCGTTTACGCCTTACGGAATTTCAAACAAACTTTCAAGCCCTTATTTTCCGAAATGACTGAACCGATTTTAATGAAACTTAAAAGCAGGATACATAGGACTATTAAGTTACTAAAAATAATTTTCGAAATGTCTTTTAATAAGAAATATTATTGGAAATTTCTGTTTCAATAGATTATTTATAATTGGTCTAATTTAGCTGTAAGTACCACTATTTTTCGAAAAGGTTTTTAGTAACTTTTTAGACCTATATATCCTGCTTATGCGTATTAAGTTTCAAGTTTAAAAGGCTTGGAATAAGTTTTTTTACACCCATTGTTCCATATTTCCACCCCAATTCCGAATCATGACGATCGAAACGTAAGTGTGTAGTATCCTTCCTAAGCTTTGGTGTAAATAGTTTTCTTCTTTATCGTTAGTTAGTTGCCTAACCAGGTGTCACAGTTTTTATGTAGTACATTTTTATGAACCTCTCATTTGGCTTTACATGCCGTCGAGAAATATCTCTCAGAGATGCTGGTTTTCTCACAATATTTTCCTTCGCCAAAGCAAGTGATATTATGATGTAAATAGTGCCTTCAACATACATAGTCTATAGTGGCCTATATGTATTTTCCAGTCTTACCAAGGAGTATCGTATTACCCAGTTACTGGGTTGTGGAGGTCAGATAGACAGACGCTTCATGTAAAATACTGGTACTCAGCTGCATCCGGTTAGACTGTAAGCCGACCTGAAGTTAGTTTGGGAAAAGGCTAGGCAGATGATGATGATGTATTTATTTTAACTGCTATTAAATTAATAACCCAGTCCTAAACACCACATCAATCGAAAACAAGTCAGTACAGAAATACAAGAAAAACTTTCATCAGCAGAGAAGTAACCTAATATTATTCAGAAGCCATAAATCCCATCGCTCATGACCTGATAATCCCCTAGTAACTCCCACCAACAAATAAAGTACTTCCATGGAAAGAGCTAAACACATTTTCACAGTAATCCATACAAATTGGTTCACGGAAAATCGGCCGCTTTTCCTCCAAAATGAAATATTTTTATTATGTGCACATATATCTTTAGTATGAAAAAAGTAATACATGAGTCTGAAATAGGATCGTGTACATAATATAATTACATTAGGTATGTAAACATAATTATTAGCCGGTATGTAGTCTGTTATTTTAACTTAGGGGAACGAGGGAACGTAAAGATAATAAAATTAAGAAGAAAATTCACAGGGGATGTTATGAAGGATATGTTCCAAGAGCATTCTACTATATTAACGACCAAATTATTTATTTTACATTTAATTAAAAATATTGTTATTATACTAACATTAACAGACTAAACCCGTCAAGCAATCGACAATCCCTTCTCCTCCAACCTCGAACTCCAAAAATAATAACGATTTTATTTACATAGCAGTAGAGTACAATTTTTCGGATCAATAACTAACTCAAAAAATACTTCCGATTACTAAATGTAACCTTTTTTAAACAAGCTTTTATTGTAATGAAATAAGAATAAATTTATTAAGCCATTGTTACAAACTTTTTCTTAATCTAACTTAGCGCTATGAGTAATCGTAACAAGTAATATTTAATAAAGTCAAAAAAAACAGAGGAACCCAAACTAGGCTGCGCCTGTATCTTGGGGGCCGGAGTTGCGATATCTTAGAGTTAAAACACATATTTGTTGATGTGGTAGTTAACAAGGCATAAGTAGGTAATTGAGGATTACCTTTGAACAAAAAAATAAAATAAAATGATATAAAATAAAAAGTACTCTAAAATTCAATAATGTTGAGTGAGTGAGTGTGTGCGTGCGTGTGTGTATGTGAGTGTGTGTGTGTGTTTGTGTGCTGATGTGTATATTATTAACAGTTATTTCATGTTTTTTAGTTTAAGTGTTTTAAGATTTCTTCCGTCTCTTCATATGTTAGTTTGGCAAACCATTTTTTTTAAGTTTTCTTGCATGAAAAGTTGTTCATGTCTTTAATGTCGCAGCTTTTGCTGATTTTATTATAAATATGGATATGCGAGTAAAACGGGCATCGTCTGGCTAAGAGGCTTTTTGCTTCGGGAATGGGAATGTTGAAGACGCGTTTAGAGACAAAGTTTGTTATAATCGGATCTTTTTTTTAGGGTTTTGTGAACATGCAATGTTGAGTTTAAGATAAATAATTGCCGCACTCTTAAGACGGCGAATTCCTTATGGATTAGATCTGTTGGGTAGCGGAAAGGTTTTCTTAATGCTACTTTTATAACAGCTCTTTGAGCTCTTTCTACTTCAATAACAGTGCTTTTCCCTGCAAATTGAAAATTAGGTTTATCTACGTTGTCAACATTGAACGCTTATACAAAGTAGCGTGTCCAGGCTACTAACCGTTGAGTTTTCTTGTGAGGAGGCTGTGTATTGTGTATTGTTCGCAGAACCAAAGGTGAATGCAAAATTTCAGCTCCATCAGATAAAAGCGGTCGAAAAATGGTTTGCAAATTTTGTAGCGGACAACTTACATACATACATACGAACAACGCAAGTTAAATAAAAAACTTGTATCAACAAAAGCACACTTTAGCGTCGTTGTACTCCTAAACATCGCTGGCATCATTCACGACTGGCCATGCCATGTTGAATGGTATCAGCATCCCTGATTAAATTAATTTTCCACCAATACATTTCATGAAATATAAGGTCAACAACACTGATTTTTTTCATTAAAATATCGGACACGAACAAATACTGTCGCGAAATAAGCTTTAAAGTAATTGAATTCGATTTTTTTCGACAAAAATGGTTTTGTTCGACTATACAAAGAACGTTTCCTACAGGGGGTAAATGTGGGGTCACTTTAACAGCGGAACAAGAGGCAGAAACAATTTATAACTAACTAGCTGATCCCGGCATGCGTTGCAATGCACTTGTTCCTACCCACCTACTACTACCTACCTACTTCCTACCTACGTACTTTCTACCTACCTACTACCTACCTACTACCTACCTACTACCTACCTACTACCTACCTACTACCTACCTACTACCTACCTACTACCTACCTACTACCTACCTACTACCTACCTACTACCTACCTACTACCTACCTACTACCTACCTACTACCTACCTACTACCTACCTACTACCTACCTACTACCTACCTACTACCTACCTACTACCTACCTACTACCTACTACCTACTACCTACTACCTACTACCTACCTACTACCTACCTACTACCTACCTACTACCTACCTACTACCTACCTACTACCTACCTACTACCTACCTACTACCTACCTACTACCTACTACCTACTACCTACTACCTACTACCTACTACCTACTACCTACTACCTACTACCTACTACCTACTACCTACTACCTACTACCTACTACCTACTACCTACTACCTACTACCTACTACCTACTACCTACTACCTACTACCTACTACCTACTACCTACTACCTACTACCTACTACCTACTACCTACTACCTACTACCTACTACCTACTACCTACTACCTACTACCTACTACCTACTACCTACTACCTACTACCTACTACCTACTACCTACTACCTACTACCTACTACCTACTACCTACTACCTACTACCTACTACCTACTACCTACTACCTACTACCTACTACCTACTACCTACTACCTACTACCTACTACCTACTACCTACTACCTACTACCTACTACCTACTACCTACTACCTACTACCTACTACCTACTACCTACTACCTACTACCTACTACCTACTACCTACTACCTACTACCTACTACCTACTACCTACTACCTACTACCTACTACCTACTACCTACTACCTACTACCTACTACCTACTACCTACTACCTACTACCTACTACCTACTACCTACTACCTACTACCTACTACCTACTACCTACTACCTACTACCTACTACCTACTACCTACTACCTACTACCTACTACCTACTACCTACTACCTACTACCTACTACCTACTACCTACTACCTACTACCTACTACCTACTACCTACTACCTACTACCTACTACCTACTACCTACTACCTACTACCTACTACCTACTACCTACTACCTACTACCTACTACCTACTACCTACTACCTACTACCTACTACCTACTACCTACTACCTACTACCTACTACCTACTACCTACTACCTACTACCTACTACCTACTACCTACTACCTACTACCTACTACCTACCTACTACCTACCTACTACCTACCTACTACCTACCTACTACCTACCTACTACCTACCTACTACCTACCTACTACCTACCTACTACCTACCTACTACCTACCTACTACCTACCTACTACCTACCTACTACCTACCTACTACCTACCTACTACCTACTACCTACTACCTACTACCTACTACCTACTACCTACTACCTACTACCTACTACCTACTACCTACTACCTACTACCTACTACCTACTACCTACTACCTACTACCTACTACCTACTACCTACTACCTACTACCTACTACCTACTACCTACTACCTACTACCTACTACCTACTACCTACTACCTACTACCTACTACCTACTACCTACTACCTACTACCTACTACCTACTACCTACTACCTACTACCTACTACCTACTACCTACTACCTACTACCTACTACCTACTACCTACTACCTACTACCTACTACCTACTACCTACTACCTACTACCTACTACCTACTACCTACTACCTACTACCTACTACCTACTACCTACTACCTACTACCTACTACCTACTACCTACTACCTACTACCTACTACCTACTACCTACTACCTACTACCTACTACCTACTACCTACTACCTACTACCTACTACCTACTACCTACTACCTACTACCTACTACCTACTACCTACTACCTACTACCTACTACCTACTACCTACTACCTACTACCTACTACCTACTACCTACTACCTACTACCTACTACCTACTACCTACTACCTACTACCTACCTACTACCTACCTACTACCTACCTACTACCTACCTACTACCTACCTACTACCTACCTACTACCTACCTACTACCTACCTACTACCTACCTACTACCTACCTACTACCTACCTACTACCTACCTACTACCTACCTACTACCTACCTACTACCTACCTACTACCTACCTACTACCTACCTACTACGTACCTACTACGTACCTACTACGTACCTACTACCTACCTACTACGTACCTACTACGTACCTACTACGTACCTACTACCTACCTACTACCTACCTACTACCTACCTACTACCTACCTACCTACTACCTACCTAAGAACCTTCTCCTGACAATAACAAACAAAACAAAAAAAGAATTATCGAAATCGGTCCAGCCGTTCACGCGTGATGCCGTGACCAAGGGAAATAGTGATTAATTTTTATATATATATACAAGGTGTTGTTTTGCATCCTCGTCAAATTCAAGGAGGTAACTATGCTAATGATTCTCGTCCCGAATCAATAATAAAATGGGTAGGTAATTTTTATTATTTTTCTTTTTTACGGAAATACGTAAGTGTGAACGACCCTTGTTTTAAACGCGGCCCGTCTGGTTCTTGCCTTATAACCTCGCTAACACACGTACAAACAATCTCAAACGTTTATTCGATAATTTCTTAGTCCCTAAACCACGTTAAGGGAGTTATTCTGAAATACTGACAAACTTAAACAACCAAAAAAATCAGCGTTTATTAATAATTAACTAGGTACCGTAATTATAATTGATTATTTATGTCTTTCGTGACCACCTCCTGAAATTTGACGAGGATGCAAAACAACACCTTGTATAGATAGATAGACTAGCGACCCGCCCCGGCTTCGCACGAGTGCAATGCTGATACTAAATACACTACAGAAAAACTGTTAACGTTGTATATAAAAACATAGCGGCCCGCTCTGGCTTCGCACGGGTATAAAATATATAGTTATTATACATATAAACCTTCCTCTTCAATCACTCTATCTATTTAAAACCGCATCGAAATCTGTTGCATAGTTTTAAAGATTTAAGCATACGTAGGGATATAGGGACAGAGAAAGCGACTTTGTAGTACCTAGTGATTGTCTTTGAAAAAGTAGAGCTCGTGGCTAAATAATAACAGCCGCACAGATCCATCTTCAAGCTTAAGCCGTGCTTTCTGAGGTTGGTCCACGTTTACCTATGAGCAATAGCCCTAAAATAATTTTAAAATTAAAATAAAATGACTCTGAGATTTAGTTACAATTTGCAGTTATTCAAAGAGCAAATTAAATTTTGAATTAAGTAGCTTTCTTCTCTTCATACCACAGAAGACGAATTGGTAGTTTTTTTTTTTGTTTATGAGATATTTGTTTCAAATATTAATACAATTTGAGATGTTACTCGGCAACAGATCAACGATCCCTTAAGCATTACTGCGGTAAGAAAGGTCCCTAGACCGATAGGCGGGCCTCTGATAACGTTATATCGGTGGCCCGTCATGCAAAATCTCCGAATTTCGCTGAAAAGGTGACTTACACTTGAAGAAATTATTCAAATAGTCCACTGAAAGGAAGAGATAAAGGGGCCTTTTAAGCAGAATTTTAACAGGGTAATAATATAAATCACGTTACAATTCGTTAAATAGTCACTATTTGACAATTCATAGTCATGAAGTGGGGCTGCGACCATTGCTAAAGCGGCTTTTTAAGCCAAATCTTTTATAAATACCCAATCACTTGTTTCACGACACTGAAGGCCCAATTAAAATGGAAGATCTAAAGAATAACATTAAGGTAAAGTTTTACCGCTCTCACTGGCACCCCAATCGCTGTAACACCCTCGGGATTCCAATATAAGGATATCTCTCTGAAGAATATTCGGGCTCTACGAAGAATATTCGGGCGTTACAGAGCACTGAAAAGGTCTGTTATGAGATGTACAGTCACGGACTTTAATTGATGAGCCACTTGCAACTGTTCTTATTTTAGCCGTGTAATGCAAATCGGGTTTAGTCGGTTTTATTCGTACATAGTACAGAGTCTACCTAAAGTCAACCAATTGCAGGTCTAGCAAATGTTACCTAGCGACAAATTTTTAAGCGTAGCGTAACGCTTTGCGAAGACGGAGACAACTCGAACCCACGATTTATCCGAACGCGTGGCGTCCAAGATGACGTTCATGACAATTATTCGATTTACCAAAATTCGAAATAATCGTCTCTGACATCGACGCTTTTACGGCCAAAAGTCGTGAGCGTGGCCATTTTGTGCGCAAGGTCCCTAAGCCTGCTAAATTATTTATGCAAGAAGTATTGAGAAACAAAAGTTCTACTCGTCAGTCATTTGAATGAGTGACTGTGCAAGATAACATCTCTTTGAAGTTACAAACTTTCCTCAAGTTTCGTCTCTATAGGCGTGGAATTTATCGAAATACCTATTGTTTCAAGAGAGCAGAAGATGCGTCGGAGTGTGGGCCATGGAATTAGCGGAAAAAATTAATCAAGTTATAACACAAACGATTCGAATATAACCTCCTCTTTGTACCTGAAAGCCTGGTCAAGTATCTGACTAAAATGGATACAAACTTCTTTGTTTCCCAACTTAATAGTCTCGAAAACATAATGATTTTAAGAAAGTATTTGTGTACTTCTTTTGTAGGTACCAATAAACATAGTAGTTTAAAATCTTCAATTCCCAGAACTTTCCTTTTGATATTCCTAGGTTTTGTAAGTACTCTCACATGGAGTTTGGAATTAACCCTACAGGAACGTCGTACAAGAATTTTATTATTTCAGAATAATAAATATCCTTTATCCTAACTCTGAGCATGGTCTATCTCTGTATTCATCAAATCCATCAAGCTGTTGAAGCGGGAATGAGTTACAAACAAACACATGTATCAACATCTCAACTTCCTAGCCTTGTCCATTGTTATTTGGTATCGGTTCATAACGTGTTTTTTTTCTCTCATTCTGCCCTGTCAACGGTCACGCCAATTTCATATCATTTGTCAGACGATCCTATCATCATTGCCTTGGTCTTCCACTCCCTCTCCATTCATCAACAGTTACAAACACACACACTCATTTTAACTTTCGCATTTTTTATAATAAAAACTAGCTGTGCCCGCGACTTCCGCGCCCGTCCGCGTTGAATATAAGAAGTAGCCTAAGTTACTCCTCATTACATCAGCTATCTGCCAGTAAAAGTTCCGTCAAAATCGGTCCAGCCGTTCCAGAGATTAGCTTGGACAAACAGACGGACAGATAGATAGACAAAAATTGTAAAAAATGTTATTTTGGAATATGTACCGTATACATTCATATGCATGTAGTATAAAGCGGTTATTTTAATATTACAAACAGACACTTCAATTTTATTTATTTGTAAAGACTATAGAGTAGATGTATAGATAATTATCGCCGTAATCTTCCGCTTCTCATGGCTCCAAAACTTTTTAATTTTAAAATGGAGAGCATTTTTGTATGGAAACTTGCAGGAATAGCTAATGCTGATCCCAGAGCAACTTGTTCACAGTTTTAATGCATAAGTTTCATATAAGATGGTTTGGCAAAATGGTCTTCGCGAATGGACTGGGCTAGAACAAAAGTTAAAAGTACTAGGCTACTAGGAAGATTTGAGAGCTTTTACAAGTTGGTTTAGGCTAAAGTTTTTCGGTAACAGTGCGGAGACTTTTTAGAGACTTGAATATAACTTGGGGAAAAATATGTGGCTTTGGATAACGCCTCTGCCTGAACCTACGTTGGAAGAAAAAAGAAACGTGATGTTATATAATTTGAACAAAAGTTTAAAAGCCAAAAAGTCTAAAATAAATAGCGAGGATAGTTCGGACGGTTGTGCGTTGTTTCATCGCTAATTGTTTCATCGAATTTCGTTTCACATAAATTGTTTCTCATATTATCATTTCGTTGAATAATCAATACGCAGAATACTTACTTTGAAGAAATTTAAACCATCGATTTTTGTTTCCAATAAAGTTTAATGTTAGAATATATATATATCATAGAATAACAAATCAAATATTTTTTATCCACATATTGTTTGTTTCACATAAAACTTATAGCGAAGATTAACATTTTATCGATTGACAGTTTCTAAATCTCATACCTTTAAAAAATACACCCTCCTATAAAATTACAACACCGCATTCACAAAAATAATGCGGTTGAATTCTTGTCAAGTAGGAAAACAAACTTGTTATTCTCACTAATGGTGTCCATGCCTGTTGCACGCAGCATGCAAGCAAGCATGTAGCATGCAAGCAAGCATGCAACATGCAGCGTGCAAGCAAGCATGCAGCATACAACAAGCATGGTTTCTGCCACGGCTCCGGCGCTGCGGGGCTCCGGCGGCCCCACGCGTGTTTATCGTCGCAGATGATATTAACGCTCACAACCGCAGCTTCGGCTTGCTGGCCGGCCAACCCGCCAGCCTCAGCCGCGGCGGTCAGCGTTAGATACCACCTGCTCCTCAGCTCGCGGGCCGCCTCATCCCTCCGCGCCTACGCGGGCTTCAATTACACCGTAGGACTAGGGCAAACACGACTACGTGGAGTCTGGTTTGCAGCCATTCGTTTTTGTCACTAACTTTTGTAGTACAACATATTGACTTTTAAGGACAGTATTTTAATTTAAGGTTAATAATTTCGTTGAAATAAAATACCATGCAAACATACATCGAACAAACAATATTCGTTAAAAAGTAATTCTACTGTTTGATAAATTAGTTAAATAAAAAAATGTGATCATAAAATTCATTGAAATGTGTTTCTGTAAAATACGTTTTATTCAAGTAAATAGTAGTTGAAACAAAAATATTCGAAATAAAAATACGAGGACCAAATATTATGTAAAACATTTTCTGCGAAACGAAATTCTGTGAAACTTCTGTCTGCGAAACAAGGTGACACCAGTTCGGACAGATAAGGTACTAGGTTACCAGAAATATCTAAGATGTCTTAAATTAGACCAAATATTTGGGTTGGAGAGATTGAATAGTGGGTGTGTTTCCCACAGAGGATTAATTAAGGTACACACCACATGATGGTTTGCTTTCCTGATTAATAAGGTTGCGCTTTTAGGCTAAAATAAGTTTTTTTTACGGGTTGGAACTCTTAAGGCAGAATCTGCGCACCAAGTTGCCGTTTCAATTATAATATAGCTTTAAAACTTTGATGATAAGAGATTCAGATAATTGAGATTGCCGAAATCCTTCATAAAAACATTCTTCATCAACTTGTGCCTGTGTATTGTTCCCTTTGATTTTGTGCGTTGCCCGACTTTCGTTAACCAATAATCAAAATCTCACTTGATCTATCTTGTTAATAAACAAGAGAGATCTACAGCCATTTAGCTATTCCCTCTCAACGATATACTATTCCATGCTATTAACCAAACCACTAAGCGTTCCTTTGACGGTTGCCAACACAATTATTATTCAAGGTACAAACTAAACGCTTGGCCACGACAACCGCACTCAAGCGACACGCGTGGTACAGCGGCTTTGGAGAAAACAAATGAAAAAAGTTGCTAGAGCATGCCACGAATCAACGCAGTGCAAGTTGCGACGCGACGAAACTCAAACGAACTAAACAGTGACGCGCGTATTTGCTTTATTTTAAGAATTTCTTCATATCATGGACATATACATTCCAAGATATGAAGAATTGGACATTAACAAGAAGGCTGCTTGGCTGTTCGAAAAGAGTTCATGGAGTTCTTTACCCAGCAGTGCAGCAATTGGACAGCATAGCCTAATCAAAAAATAAAAAAAAATACATCTTAACACCACGCCTTTAATCGCCGAAGGGTAAGACAAAGGGGTCTCTAATAGTACAACCACATTTTGCCAGTTACGTTTAAGTCCCCATGTAATAGGGGGCGAGCTTATTGCCATTGTAGCGACCTGCAAAAAGTAACTAATAACAAAAATTACTACAGCGCCATCTATGATAAAAGTGAAGAACTAATATGGTCTGAATCTCGCAAGCAAAGTTTACATCGATTTAAGAGTATATAAAGAAACCCGACGACAACTGTCGGGCAGTTGCACACCTGACGTAACACCCGTCTGGTCGGAGGATCTTCTCTTTTCTATGGCGGATAAGGAACTTTACACCCTGTTCCTCATACCCCTAAACCATCACTGAGAAATTCCTGATGGAATAACAATTTACCCCACCCGGGAATCGAACCCAGAACCTCATGATCAGCAGTCGCGCTTGCGACCACTAGTGGTATAGACCAAAATGTTTTATGATGTTGTATTTTCGATTAAAAAATCGTTTGTATTTTGCAAGTGCCCAAACTCAAAAAAAACATGTTCGCCCGAAACCATCAACCCTATTCAAATACACACTACGATTTAAATCAGACAAACCACATGTTTAATACAGGCCCGGACAGCGGCTGTCCGGCCGGACGCTGCAAATAGCGCTGTCTGCTTTCCGGACACGTAATTAATTTAACACTGACTAGAGAATTTAAGCGTCTGTTGGGTGAACCGTGTTAATTATTTTTCCTATTGGATTGGATCCTCGTATGTGATGATCAATGTTTTTGAAATACAAGTTGTTGTTTTGCATCCTCGTCAAAATGCAGGAGGCTGTCACATAAAACATAAATAATCAATTAAATTACGGTACAGTTCATTATTAACAAACGCAGATTTTTTTAGTTTTTTTTTTAAGTTTGTCAGTATTTCAGAATAACCCCCTTAGCGTGGTTTAGGGAATATGAAATTATCAAATAAACGTTTGAGATTGTTTTTATTTGTGAAAGCTCGGTTACAGGGCGAGATTCAGACGGGCCGCATTTAAAACACGGGTGGTTCACTCGTACCGATTTCCGCAAATGAGAAAAAAAAAAAATTACCTATCCATTGTATTATTGATTCGGGACGAGAATCATTAGCATAGTTACCTCCTTGAATTTGACGAGAATGCAAAACAACACCTTGTATATATTGGCTTCGGATTTAGCGATGACGTGAATGGTAAAGTCAGTAGGTTAATAGAGTTCAAATCTCTAAAAATAGGAGCTCGTGGCTAAATAATAATAGGCTCTAGGGTCTATCTTCAAGTTAAACCGCACTTGCCTAGGTTGGTCCTTGGATGGGCGACCGCGCATTACCTGCCATTACTCGGAAGCACGTTAAGCCGTTGGTCCCGGCTTTCATTTGTAGATCTTTAACAGTCGTTACTGGTAGTCAGTGGCCTGTGAGTATGACAACCAGTCTTACCAAGGGGTATCGTATTACCCAGTATTAACTGCATTGTGGAGGTCAAATCGGCACTCGTTTCATGTAAAATACTGGTATTCAGCCGACTTCAACGGTTGGGAAAAGGCTTCGCAGATGATGAATACGGTTGCTCTTAGGTCACTGACGAGTCTTTCGAAATGACACTGATCTTTATTCTCAAAAACATAAGGTTGGCTTTCAACAGGATCAACATGAGCTTTTTGGTGGCATACATAATCCAAATCACTTTGGAGTTTTCCATCGCCGTTATCACTATTAAAATGTCATATTTTCTGACCTTCTACACGGGTAGACCTTACCGGTAGACCTTATCGTGTATGGCTTATATAATGCTAAGGCTCAGGGCAGACAGCAGTTAGGTAAGACGAAAACGCAGCGCCTCTCTGCTAGCAGTGCCTTGCGATTTCACCCGCGACTCGGCTCCGAAGAATCGTAGCGTGATGTTAAATAGCCTATGACCTATTCCTCAAGAACTGGGATGTTTTCAAATGAGTTTGATAGGTCCAGAGATTAAAACGTTCAAATAAACAAACTTCTACTTTGTTTGAAAGTTGATGTTGAATAATAGTATCATTTCTCATACAAATTGTGTTAATGTGATCTGGCACAAGATATACACGAAGGGAAGACATAACATAGGAAGGACAAGACACAGGCGTTCGTCTGCATCCTATTGTGTAGCATATTTATACTGACGTGACCTGGACACGGCGCAAACGCAGGGGGTGTGGAGGGTTTTAGTCAGTAGAAGTCTGACACTCCCTTCCGCTCCGCCCAAAGCGGGAGGAGTCATTTGATGATTTCCCATTAGAAAAAAAATGGGGTGTTGAGGACACGAGGTAATCGCCGATTCAGCGTGGATACGTCAGTCTGAATTAAATCGTTAAGGACAGGAAAGTATGAACAGAATTTGAAAATTCAAAATCAGAAGTCATCTGATTCTTTTTAATGGACTGCGCGTACAAAATCTGGCGTACATAAAGGCCGCCATTTTTAACCCCCGACTGAAAAAGAGGGGTGTTATAAGTTTGACGTGTGTATCTGTGTGTCTGTCTGTGGCATCGTAAATCCCAAACGGATGAACCGATTTTGATAAAATTGGTGTCATTTGAAACGCATTTTTAATCGAGAGTGTTCTTAGCTATGTTTCGAGAAAATCTCTAAAGCTCATCACCTCTTTTCTAGTTGATGAAGGGATATAAACAACTTCTACGGGTCTAGTTGATTGGAAATTTGAATTCTTGTCACTTGTCACCATGGGCATCGCCAGAGGGGTAGGCTGCACACCCCCCTCCCCCCAAAAAGCATAAGTTTTTTTTTTAATTAATATCTCTTCTTGGTTTCGTTAATTAGCGAGAAGAAGCGCAACACCGCGAAAAGTGGAAGGAATGGGGGGAGACCTATGCCCAGGAGTGGGACAGTCAAGGCTAAGAAAAAATAATTTAAGTTTAAAAAGCATGAAATAAAAATTAAAATAAAAATTTTAAGAACCCCCGACAGACAAAACCTCTAAAATACCAAAAATAAAATGAATCCAAGCGTCGTAGCGTCGGGGGACCGTTTAGTAGACCGCTTAGCACACACTAAACAAAGCGGACCCCCGACGCTACGACGCTTGGATTAATTTTATTTTTGGTTTTCATTCATCATCATTTAAGAAATTAAAAAAAAAAATGTTTTAGCGCGCAACAATGGTTTGAAGCAGATCCACAACAAATAACCACAAAACTTGGCGCAAAGCAAAGACGTCACACAAATTTTTTACTCAACAAGCAATTGAAAAACTGAAGAGTGGTCTCTCGTTTCTTATGCAGTTACTGCTTTACCAAAAACAAGCGAAATGTTTTTTATCGTAGTGTTTTTTACATAATTACTAATTTGTTTGTAAGTTTGTATGTAGGAGTTAATTAATCTACAGAACTACTGATCCGATCCCCAAAATTCTTTCACTAACGGGAAGCTACATTATCCCCGAGTGCTATAGGCTAGATTTAAAACGATCGCGTGGGTTAATTTCAGTACAAAACGGGAGCGCAGCAAGGAAAAGCCAGTTGTAGATATTTCGTATAACTTTCTATCGTAGAATATGGCGTCTACATAGGTATATCGCAATCATCATCATATCAAAATGACACCAGACGGTCCCCCAAAACGCTCGTTTTTCACTGTCGCATCCGCATCTCTTCCGCGTCGCGTCCGCGTCTCGTCCTCGTCTCACGTCCCTTTCGTCTGTCCTGCGCCTAATTCTCCTCGTATCTAAACGCAACATTGTATTAACTTATCTTTCTATAAACTAATTACTTCAGCAACCTTAACGAACTATTGATCTAGTTTCATAAGCATAACAATCTATTTTTATATTAATATACTAACTGAGCCCGCGACTTTGACCATTATTGTTTCATTTTCATCTTTCTTCCTTTGTCTCATCTTTCTCCGGGTCTGTACGCGATATTTTTCTTCCATTCTCCCTTGTCGATCGTTACTACCATTTATTTACTCCCTTTTCCTTCATATTATAAAAGCAAAGATACAATAAGAAAGATGGATGGATTGTGTAACATAATCCATCCATCTTTTCTGTGGTCTTCTTCTCTTGTTCTATCTGTTCGTCATTCTACTGCGAAAGTTTGTGAGGATGGATGGATGGATTGATGGATGGATGGATGTTTGTTACTCTTTCACGCAAAAACTACTGAATGGATTTGGATGAAATTTGGCAGACGGTTAGTTTATAACCTGGATTAACACATAGGATACTTTTTATCCCGATCGTATGTTCCCGTGGGACAATTATCGAACTCCACGCGGGCGACGCCGCGGGCATAAGCTAGTTAAATATTAAAACTTTTATTTAGTTCCTTATGATTCTTTATACTCTGAATCCGCAATACCTACGCCGTGGTAGACCACCGTCGTGTTAAGCGAGATGACTTGCAAATCTTCCATATGAATTGGCAAAAGTTAGTGCAGAGCTAGAAGAAACTGGATAGCCATGACATATAATCGCCAAAAGTGTAGAGATTTGAAATAGACCTACACTCAGCATTGGATTGCCAAGGGTTAGAGAAGAGAAAGAGTGCAGAGCTACAAACGTAGAAAGAACAGAGGCAGATGAGTCAGACCTCGGTTCAGCAGTGGAGGAAGACCTTGCCCAGCAGTAGGACAGAACAGGCTTGATAGTGTTATACGAGGTAGTTTTACAGTTAACTTAATTTTGCTTTACCACGTTAAATTTTCGAGGACCGTTTCGTTTTGAGACATGCATTTGGTAGACGTGATCAGGTCTAACACGATCACCAAAAGATGGTACTATGTGATGGTTGCTGAGGGCAAGAGCCTGAGAATTGGCACCTGTGGTAGTCGCTTTTTAATCATTTCATATTTTTGTAACCTTTTTAGGTAGCTAGAAGGTAGCTCAAGTCCATCCTATGCATCATCTTTGCTTATTCAACTCATTATTCCATCCAATCTTGATCAACAGATTACTAACTGTAAAACTTAAGTATCAAAATAATCTCTGAACAATAGATAACTGGTTCACACTACTAGTATCTGGAATTGAAACATAGCCAATGATAAAACTAAACTAAAAATGATATAACTCTGTGAAGTTTGTACCAGGCTGTAATGAAGGACTTTTTAACTTCTAAAAATTTACTTCAAAGGAATTCAATATACAAGTTGAACTGCCTCGTTGGTCCAGTGTTCGACACTGCTGGGCTTGGGTCTTGGGTTCTATTCGCAGGTCGGGCAAAGTTTAATAGGGTATTCCATCGTCGTCGAAGCGTCTGGATTAGCGATTGAAATGTGGGTGTACTATACACCGTGTAAATCACCTCATCACGAAGCCGTCAACCAAGCATTCTGTACATGAAACTAAGTAACTTTACGCAAAAATTATTGCTGGGAAACGACTTTTTTTTGGGGGGTGTAAAATCATGTTTTGTGGTAGAACTCAATGTAACGCACTCGAAACATTGTGCTGATGGACGGATTGAATAGTACGGAGGTCGTGGAGGTGCTTAAAGTAAAAATCTTACATTAAAAACTTGTATTTAAAAAATACTTGTCAGAAAGTTGGAACTTTGACCCCTAATATCTTCGTAACTATTAGGTTCCCAGGTATGGTGTAGAACAAAAAAAATGATCGCAATGACAGGGAGAACCAGTGCCTTTCGGCTTCGTTAAGAGGTGTTTTACACCCTTTATTAGCCTACACCTCTGCGTAACCCTTTCGGGGATTTTATGCGTGGTTTTATGTTATGATGACTTTGATTAATTTGTATAAAATTAATCAAAATCACATGACATAAACAAAATCCGATTCAAATAATATTTTTATAATAATTTCTCGCTGACGAAGGTCGCGGGCAACAGCCAGTACAAAATAATTATGATACTATGTTTTTACGAAACGTTAAATAACAGGATGTCTGCAAACTTTGATAATTCGTTGTTAGGAGCCCGAACGCTACAAACAAACCTACATAATGTAATTGGCACACAATAGCAAATTGTCAGAGACAACACAAACTTTACTGTATTTACTATCTACGCAGTGCAGACATGAACTTTCGACATCCGGCGATAAAAAATAGATTACATACAGCATGTTACATTTCTAACTAAACTCTTAAAAATGAGAATTGTCCATGGGTGTAAAATGTGAAAATGTCCTTTTTCTGTTAACTTACTTTCTTTTTTGCATCTTATTTAAAATAAAAGTAAATTTTTGTTAGTATTATAATATTGTACAACGAGGACAGCTGCCGTCAAACTGTTTTGTAGTTTGGCAGATTTTTTGTACGTTATTGCTATACAGATTTTGAGTAAACAAATAAAAAAAACTCCTTCTGACTTCATAACATTTTTCACACATTTACCACCATATTTTCTTTGGTCTTCCCTCTCCATCCATTTACATTTATATTCATCACTCTTTTAGTCACATGTGTTCCAGGGATGGAACACATCACACCTCATCACATGTCCATACCAAGACAGACGACTCCCTTTCATCTTTTCTGTAACTAGCGCCACTTTCAAAATTCTTCTTATAATTATGCTCATTTCTAACTTTATCCATTTTAGTCACTCTACACATCCTCAACATTCTCATCTCTTCTGCATGCAATCTTTTTTCATCCGTCTTCTTCACTGCCCAGCATTCCTATCCATACAGTACGACAGGTCGAATCACAGACTTGTATATTTTACCCTTTCGCTTCAGAGGGGCATCCGTGGGTCGCAAGTTGTTCCAGTGACCTATCGCCATTTCATCCATCCTGAGTTGATCCGTTACGTCCCGGTCTACGTCGCCATCCCTTTGGCCAAGCGACCCGAGGCAGATCGGTATAGGCGTTCCAACAAGGGCTATAGCCACAGGACTGGAGAGACCGCCAAAATCACAAAACAAGTATTCTGTTTTGATTCTCCTTAGTTTCAGGCTAACATTCTCCAGTCTTTGCCACCACACCTCCAATCTGCTCTGGACTTATAGGCCTTATGCAAACAGCATATACCAGGGAGCCTCTTCCTGGATGTCCGCCGTGAGAGCGTCCATTATAACCAGGAAGAGGTAAGGGTTTAGAGCCGACCCTTGGTGCAACCCAACTGTCACATTGAAGCTGCCGGTAGTGCCGCTGTAGACCGTACTTGGGTTCTACATTGACTGTACATCACTCGGATCAACTGCACGTACATCCCAGGCAAACCTTTCTCCTTAAGAGCCCACTACAAAACCTCACGGGGTACCCCGTCGTATGCCTCTTCAAGGTCGATGAACACCATGTGCAAGTTTTTATCTGCACCTCTGTATTTTTCGCATAGCTGGTGAATAGCACAATTGGCATCCGTCGTTCCCCGACCAGGGGAACATAAAACATATTAAAACCGAATTAGTTGCGTGAAATCTTGCCTCTCTTTTCTCAGTCGCCTTAATAACAGTGTGCTCATTAATGTTATGAGTTAGCTTCTTTAATACGTATTATGTATTTTCTCGAGTCAAACTGACAATGATAAAATCTCAATCAATGTATGAGGATGGATGGATGATTGTTACTCTTTCACGCAAAAACTATTGATCGGATTTGGATGAAATGGCATACAGATAGTTTGTAACCTGTTAATATCCACGCTGGCGAAACCGCGGGCTTAAGAAAAGTTTCAGGAAAAATACTAAATTGTTATAGTCCTTTGTCTATTCTATGTTTTAGAACCTGCTAACGAATTTTCTGCCAAAATGACTCTCTGCTGACTATTGCTATTTTTTCATACCAGAAAATGCTTTTCAAATCTTTAAAAAAATAAAAATCAATCGCCGTTTGTATAAAAGAACTTCACTTAGGTAGGATTCTTTTTTAATTGGTTTTTATTTGGTTCGTAACATTAAGAACAAGGTTTGTATGAAAGATAATTTTGTAATTTTTTTTCTAAGCGCTCTTTCTTACTACTGGGATACGGCGGATTAAACAACAAGTGCAAAGCCGGGGCGGGTCGCTACTCTTTAAATAATGCTTGAGGTATGATTCCTTGAGAGTGGAACCGGCGAGAGATGTCGTGCGGTGTTCCACAGGGATCGGTTCTGGGGCCGCCCTTGTGGAACATCGGCTACGACTGGGTGCTGCGCGCCGACCTCCCTAGCGGTGTCAGCGTTGTTTGCTACGCTGACGACACGCTGGTGCTGGCACAGGGGAGGTCGCACGAGGCGGCGGCCGAACTTATGACACGCGGGGTTGCGATAGTCGTGGAGAGAATCCGGCAACTGGGTCTCGAGGTGGCATTGCACAAGTCCGAGGCCATGTGCTTTCATGGGCCTCGGAATGCGCCACCGTCGGGATCCACACTGACGGTAGGAGGGGTTCCCATCGGCGTCGAGTTGACACTAAAGTACCTAGGGCTTGTCCTCGACAGCCGGTGGAACTTCGTTGAGCACTTCCGACGTTTGGCCCCAAAACTGGAACGGGCAGGGGCTG
Organism: Cerastis leucographa; assembly: GCA_963082945.1. Lineage (NCBI taxonomy): Eukaryota > Metazoa > Arthropoda > Insecta > Lepidoptera > Noctuidae > Cerastis > Cerastis leucographa. Next base: position 12,462,663 of record OY720365.1, on the reverse strand, counting down.
CATTCAAGCGGCTCTTGCCCAACCTGGGGGGTCCAAACGCCTCCTGCCGGAGGCTCTACGCGGGAGTCGTGCGGTCCATGGCCCTTTATGGGGCCCCGGTGTGGGCGCGTTCTTTGAGGCGGCGAGCCGCCCATTACTTAAACGCGCCCCAGAAGGTTGTAGCCGTAAGGCTGATCCGGGGGTACCGCACGATCTCCGGCGAGGCGGCGAGCCTCTTGGCCGGATTGCCGCCATGGGATCTGGAGGCGATGGTCCTCGCGCGCCTGCATGAATGGCGCGCGGAGGCACTACGCCGGGGGGAAACTCCGCTGCCGCGGCAAATTGTCGCTCAGCGGACAGACCTCCGGCACGATCTCATGGCGACATGGAGACAGCGACTGTCGCAACCACGTGCAGGGCACGCCACAATAGTGGCGATAAGTCCCCTCTTTGAGGAGTGGCTAGAGAGGCGGCACGGCGCCCTCACCTTCCGCCTGACGCAGGTCCTCACCGGACACGGTTGTTTCGGGAGGTTCCTGCACCGAATCGGGCGGGAGGAAACGCCCGGGTGTTACCATTGCGAGGATCGGCCGGAGGACACGGTGGAGCACACCGTGGAGCTCTGCCCCGCTTGGGCTGAGTACCGCCGTGTCCTCGTAGCGGCGATTGGCGGCGGCGACCTCTCGCGTCCGGCCCTGGTTAAATCCATGGTCCGGAGCGAGAGGGAATGGGATGCCGTCGCCTCCTTCTGCGAAGCAGTCATGCTAGCGAAGGAGGTGGCGGAACGTGAGAGGGAGAGAACCTCACGTCCCAGCCGCCGCGGGAGACGCCCCGGGCGTCGGGGGGCAACCAGTGGCCCCCGGCCACCGTAGGCGCGAGCCTGTGGATGGTGAGTAATGGGCTAGCTCACCGTCCGTCCGTCTCATGACGACAGGCCGTGTCGACGGCGCGTACGTGTTCCACGCGCGCCTCAAGGAGATGTCAGCAAACCAGAAGGGGTCCGAAAGGGCCGATGCCTGCCAGGGCTGCGGGTTGTTCGAAAGAGATACCGCGGCCCCGGAACACAAAGGGCGAAGAAGGAACATGGGTGGGTTTTAGTCAGTACAAGTCTGACACTCCCTCCCGCTCCGCCCAGAGCGGGAGAAGTCATATGATGATTTCCCATCCGGAAAAAAAAAAAAAAAAAAAAAAAAAAGGTATGATTCCTTTTTAAAATATAATTTAACGAGAATATCACGAGAAATCAGCCTGTATTTCAAAAATGTCTATATATTTATGCTTTATCTTCGGGTGTTACCCGACCACAAACAAGAAATATTTTTAGAAATAGAGTATAAAATGCGTTGTTTGCCAACCAAGTTCATTTAGTACGGTGTAGCATTTTGTGTGAAGATGAAGTGCATAATTTTTGCCGCATTTCTGTTAGGTAAGTACTTTATTATTTTATTAACAGCAGTTCTCATCAACCATCATAATCTGCCTAACGTTTTCCGTGCTATGTTAGACCTGCTTTCCAGTCTTACTGGACTATCAGAATATACCAGTATTTTACACGGAGCGACTAGCTATCTGACCTCAAAAATCGAATATCTTGGTTAAGAAAGAAAGAAAGAAAGAAAAAACGTTTATTGATACATGCCACAAGTACACACAATATAAAAAAAGGAAATAAGTAAAAAAACAAAAAACTTAAAACTAAACAATATTGTGTGACTCACGGCTGCACCAAATAGGCCCAGTTCAGCAAAATGCCGGACAACTAGTGCCCGACGCTGGTTTTCAACTGTTACACGTTAACCCCTAGGACAGACTAGGTCTATTAGACCTCCAGGCTTCTAAAAACTTGTAACTAGTATCAAATTATACCAACAATAGAGGCCTAGTTTCAACAGTTATTTATTATTTTGAGAACAAAACTCTTTTTATCTATCCCTCAGAAAAATAAAAAGGATAATTTTTTTATAAATCTTAAAGAGAAACATTGGACTTTCGAGGTGCAGAATTTTTTATCTAACTTTGATCCCAAACAATTGTATCCCAAACAAAAGTAACAAATGTATGCCCTAACCCATAACGTCTCATGTAATATTTGGCGAGCCTATTGCCATCAACCTGCCACAAATCCTGAATCCGTGGCTGCTACTGAGAAATTCCTAATGGAAAGACTCAATAACACTTTGCCCGACCTGGGAATCGGACCTCATGCTCAGCAGTCGCGAATGCTAAATTGATTGATAAATAATTGTTAAATGCGATTAAGACATTCAGTGCATCATCTGCCTAGCCTTTTCCCTAACTATCTTGGGGTTAGCTTCCAGTCTAACCGGATGCAGCTGAGTACTAGTATTTTACATGAAGCGACTGCCTATCTGAGCTACACAACCTAGTAACTGGGTAATACGGTACCCCTTGGTAAGACTGGATGTCAGACTTTCGGCTTCTGACTACTCGTAACGACTGTCAAAGATCTACAAATGACAGCCGGGACCAACGGCTTAACGTACTTTCCGATGCACGGAGGAAACTCGGTATGAAATGATGGTCACCCATCCACGACCAACCTCGGCAAGCACGGCTTAACCTTGAAGATCGACCCATGCGGCTGTTATTATTTAGCCACGAGCTCCTCTAAGACATTCAATGCAATTTTCAAATATTTCTCTTCAGGTACCTTCCTACCTTCGACATACTCCCGCAATGTGCAGTTTTATAGAAAAGACTACACTTACATTGAGGAGTTTGATGCCTTTTACAAGGTGCATTGGGACTCCAGTGGATCCTCATGGAATACGGCTTTCCTGACCTGCGATGATGAAGGAGCAACTCTTTTTTATCCAAAGACCAAGGGAGAGTGGACTTTGGTCCAGAACTTGACAAACAAAATGATCGAAGCTCCCAATGTTACTCACATCTTTGTGGGACTCCACGATGAATTTAAGTTAGGCGAGTTCATAACTGTTGACGGTAAGTAGTCATAATTTTGCAACAAAAAAACAAAGGATAATATTTTTGTGTTCACCAAAAATCTAAAGGTACATCTATGTATGCATTTCTAAAATATTGATCTTAAACCCGTTTAATTGTTTTACTATAATTAAACTACTCGGCCAACAAAATATGTTACATCAAACAAATTCCAAATTAACACCAAGATATAACACTTTTTTATTGTAGTGCGCTGCAAATATTCTATTGTAACAATAACTATTTTATTAATAACACTTGCAACGGGATATTTACCATGTGTATTATTTGTTTCGAGTTCCCGATATTTCGGCGCTGTTGCAAACGCCATGATCACGGATAAACAGTTTATCCGTGATCATGGCGTTTAAATTTTGATTTGATCAAGAGTTATTAATAGTGTTAGTGACCATGTCAGTTTAAAAACTTATAATAACTATTTTATTCTTCCCCGAAAAATACTGATCGTGCACCAAATATTCCTGACTTCTTGGGGCCGACTTGGACAGGTTAGGTTCGAAGGGGATGGCGGGGTCTAGTGAGCGAGCGGAGCGAGCGAACTAAGACCCCGACATCCCCTTCGTGTTAGGTTACTTTAAACCCTGTAGACAGAAATAGGAGCCCCGCGTAGCGGGGCTACGTCGTAAAACTAAAAAAATAAATGCTTGTTTTTAAAATTAGGTGTAATACTATTTTTACAAATTTGCAACAGTTGTTAAATAGATGCTCGTTATGACATATTTTAATGAACATATTTTGGTGCACATTCAGTATATTTGGTGGAACACAGGCAAAATTAGGTAAATGAAATGGGAATAAATTGAAGTACTTTTAAATACCATCCAAAAACAAATGCTGTGACATCAAAGACCTAAACGACCTTTCCAGCAAGAAAGTGATTCACAAATTTTTCTCTCTTTATGAGCGTTTATTCCTTACCGCTTTTCATACAAACTTTCAAGTAGTTTTTTTCCGAAATGACTGAACCGATTTAAATGAAACTTTATACGCATAAGCAGGATACATAGGTCTAAAAAGTTACTAAAAAATATTTTCAAAATGTGTTTTAAAACAAGAGATAATTGGAATTTTCTGTTTCTATAGAAAATTTAAATTTGGTCTAATTTAACTGTAACACTATTTTTCGAAAATGTTTTTTAGTAACTTTTTAGATCTGTGTATCCTGCTTATGTGTACGAAGTTTCATCAAAATTAGTTCAGTCATTTCGGAAAATAACGACTTGAAAGTTTGTATGAAATGTCGTAAGGCGTAAACGCTCTTAACACACAACAAAAACGAATATATTTCCAACTAGCTTCTGCCCACGGCTTTGCCCGCGTTTTTCGGTAATTCTCCCGCGGGATCACACTACCGAGATAAAAAGTATCCTATGTGCTATTCCAGACTATTATCTATCTCTGTGCCAAATTTCATCCAGATCCATTCAGTAGTTTTTACGTGAAAGAGTAACAAACATCCATCCATCCATCCATCCATCCATACTTACAAACTTTCGCGTTTATGATATTAGTAGGATTATCACCTACAGAGAGCCATGGAGCGTTCCATGCTCGGCATAAAGCTGATAAGTTCTTAACGTCGAAATCCAAAGACGTGCTATACGGTTTTCGATACTGGAAATCGCGTTACGGAACTCAAATTGACATGGGCAAGACAACTAGCAAGGCGCAGAAATGACAGGTGGACTAAAGCTATCACCGAATGGCGTCCGAGGGGCAAAATAAATGTGGGTCGTCCGGCGGCGAGATGGGCAGACGACATAGTTGCCATCGGGGGGAAAATCTGGATGAGGCTGGCGCAGGACCGTGAAGATTGGCTCAACAAAAGAGAGGCCTATATACCCAGCATTCGGGCTAGGGATGATGATGATGCTGATTACACCTACACATTCACACAAAGCACACACACACCACACATAGACACACACATCTTTCTTAAATATTATCACAGTTTTATTTTTTTGTAATTTTTCTCATATTTCATTTTTTTTAATAGGTGAGCTACAACTGCCTACTTACCAAAATACCTTGTTTTTTCAATTATCACATAAACAAAAAATGATTTTTTAAGTTAGCGCAGCCTACTTTAGGGACCTGTTTTTTCAAATAATTTTCAAAATATAACTTTTTACCGATATTCATAAGGCTAAATTAGATTAATAAAATGTATGTTTTAAAAAAAATGTTAATTAAATTGTATTCTCCTGTCCTTAACCCAATATAAATAATTATTATCGGCTCATAAGTAGAATACGCAGGATACATAGGTCTATAAAGTTAGTAAGAAACATTTTCGAAAAGTCTTAAAAAAAAAGATAATTGGATATTTCTATTTCTACAGATAATTTATAATCGGTCTAATTTAGCTGTAACACTATTTTTCGATAATGTTTTTGTAACTTTTTAGACCTATGTATCCTGCTTATGCATAATATGAAGTTTCATTGAAATAAGTTCAGTCATTTCGGAAAATAAGGACTTAGGACGTAGGGCGTAAACGCTCTTAACACAGATATTTTTTATCCGGGTATTACAATCCTGTGGGACTATTACCGAACTCCACGCGAGCGAAGCCGCGGACTTTAGCTAGTCATACATAAATACGACACGAGTTTGGACGACTGTAATCTTTTTATTCCAGGACAATCCACGCCGTACCCTCTGCCCGCTGAAGAAAGTCTATTGCCACGTAACGACAGCTGCATTACGATGAATATAGAAACTGGTATGTTCAATGTGGACGATTGTTCCTCATTCTCTGACTCGTCTTTGCCGTTCGTCTGCAAGAAAGTTGACGAAAAGTCCTGTCCGACTGTCGATCACGGTAAGTTGTTTTCGTTCTTCGTTCTGAGGGCTATACAGGGGGCTGGAGCTGTATCCAGCCTCCAGCATAGCTCTAATTTTTTCCACAGTGAAGTAATATTAAAGTTAGTGAGGTACTGCTACAAAAACAATATTTATTTATTTGAATATTTATTTGTCGCAGGGACATGACGTGAACAAAAACTAAAAAATTAAAAAAAAAAAAATAGAAAATTATAAAATTAATATAAAATTATTTGTAAGTACAGGCCTGAACAAAAAAAGTTGACAGCTTGCACGTCGTGAACTTGACAAGTAGTACCACTGTAACACCACCGAGCGGAGGTGGCTCTGGCCTTGCTCCTTACCTTATCAATTGCAAAAAGTTATGTCAAGAAAGTCCAAATTCATCTATCAGGTCCTCAAGAGACAGTTCACATGACAGGGAAGAGCAAGACCCCAAAATATAATAGCAGATTTTTAACCTACAAAAGTTAATCTTTCATTAATCATCAGTTCAACACTCACACTCCCACACGATATGAGTCTATTGGAGTTTGAATAAAATCTATAAATCTAAATGCAAATCAAAACACATTTTCAGGTTACAAATTTTTGAGGTTATCGAAAAAATGCTACAAAAGAAATAAGAAGCCCCAAAACTGGAAGGAAGCAATGAAAACCTGCTTCATGGAAGGCGGAATACTGGCAGTAATAGAGAACAGTTTTCAAGCCCAAGAAATTACAGACAATATCCTCGAAAAGGGAGAAACATATTTCGTAGGAGTTCGAAAGCTTTTCCCTCGCGATGATTATTATACAGTTACAGGTAAACAACCAATGTTTTTTTTTTTTGTTCTAACCTAACGATGTATTGAAGCACAAAAGAAAAACAAACATACAGGTGAAGCTTGTAAAAAAATAAATGGCATAAACAATTCGTCCGCATCGGTGTCAACGGAGCAAGTGCAACGAATGCTGGAAGCGTTACCAAGTTGGAAGGCAATGCTGATTTAGGCCAGCCCTCTAGTCACTGGGGGAGTCGAAAAACCGCTTGACAATGTCCCGATTGACTAGGTGGGCACTCGGACATCATGGCATTAGTGTTTCAACGACTCAAGCATAACTAACGATAAGGTTATAGTATTAGCGCCGTTGGTGGTTTTCAGCACCGGCAGCAATCGCCTCAGCACAGCCTACTGTCCTAGATAGATGCGGTGGCGCAAGGGTATCGACACATATTGCTTCCCACAGCAAAGACCAACTTCTAGGGCATTAGAGTCATGCCATCTGGTCTCTTCCCACTGTCGTGTGAGGGGGTGTTGGGATCTAACACAGCTGACACCCCGGCGGCGGTGTTGGCGGTGGCAAGAGCACGTCGGGTGATGTCCAACCTTCAGTCATCATCATCTGCCTAGCCTTTTCCCAAACTACTGCCTATCTGACTAACTACTCGTAACGACTGTCACCCATCCACAGACCAACCTCGGCAAGCACGGCTTAACCTTAAAGATCGACCAGTGCGGCTGTTATTATTTAGCCACGAGCTCCTCCAACCTGCAGTCTTACTACAAAAAAAAAGCCCATGGTGTCCAATGCTATCAACAATCTCACCACATTGACAGCGATGGCGAAATTTTTGACGCCCTCTGATTCTTTTCTGCTTTGGATACACACACATACATACACATAAGTACATATTTTTATTATTACTTTACGCATATCACTGACCATACACTTATTTTCATTTACAGGCCAAAAATTTAGCGACATGTATCAACAACCGTACAGCGACGACCAAGTTGAGTACAGCAACGTTCGGAACGAAAACGGCTATTTACCGGACAGAAACGGCTACTACCCGAATGAACACGGTGAATACCCGAACAACAACGGGCAATTCGATGACGGCAACTGGGCGCGCCGCGCCCAAGTCGTAGGTCAGGATTGTGGGGCTGTTTCTAATAGGGACAGTAACAATCTGTACACACAGTATAAGAACTGTGATGATCGTCTACCGTTCATTTGTGAAATGGAAGTTGGTGTTTAAACAAAATGAATTTGCTGGCACAAAAAGGAAGGTAGCGTAAGAATTAAGTGTATTGCCATTTCTATACTTGTCAGACTATGAATTGTTTTGCTTGTTGCATGTTTTATCAAAAAAAGGGTATGTTTTATACCAAAGAATAATTAAGTAATATTGACTAAAGACATATTGTTGGTACTGTATATTGAGTAAGCTAAACTGTGACCACAGACGAGATAGAAACGGTCTACAATACTCTCTGGCGGGACGTCAAGTCGTTGCGGGCAGCCATGTTGACTTGTGTGGTTGTCAAGGCAGGTGGCGCGTAACAAGGCGTTGACGGATCGCCGACGTCTGTTTTCTTAATCTAATTAAATCTGGTACCACATATCATATGTGATTCTGATGGGGCGGGTAAGAGCCTTAAAGCAAGTTCCTTTATGTAAACATTAATGATACGAACACCAAACTAATACAATGCTTTGTCAAGAATGTTGTTCTAGTTTAATAAAGCAATTTTACTATTATCCTTTTTTTCCTGACGTCTATACCTACATAAGTTACTTCTGCAAGAATCATACTAGCTTACTATTGTACTGTTTTAAATCTGAGTAAAAAAGCAGAGGCAGTCTTCAGGATTGCCGACAGAAGTGAAAACTCAAAACCAAGGTTTTTTTTTTTTTTTTTGAATGTTTAAAACTGTAGACCGCTTAGTAAAGCGTCGGTCTGGCGCAATACGTCACGAGTATGTCGAGATCATCGGTGATGTGAACCCATAGCTTTTCCCTTATCAAAAATCGCTCAACTCGGCTAAAGAAGTTTGAACTTCAAAAATCTATACTAATATCATAAAGAGGTTTTGGAGACCCCTATCCACAATTCTTTTACTAGCGGAAAGCTACATTACACCCAAGAGTTACATATTTAAGACGTTCCCGTGTGATACTTTCGGCTGGACGGTTAGTGCCTAAATTAGTGTCAGAGTTTTTATGCTGTCCATGGTGAGGCCATGGACAGTAGACTTGGCTTTACATGCGGTCGAGAAATATCTCTCTGGCATGCTGGTTTCCTCGCGATGTTATCCTTCACCTTCTTTTGATATAACTAAATAGTCTTCGAGTAGACTGGCTGTGTGATAATCTGAAAGGGTAGATATACCGTCAAGACGAAATAACAAGGGGTCCTGGCATTCATTCTTGGGCTCATAAAATCCGCGGATTTTGACGAGCCTATAAAATAATCAAAACGTGTCTCTTGGCTGTCAAAGAAAGAACAGAACTAGGTCAGCAGCTATTTCTATAGATCTCTCGCTATTGTACCAGTTGTTTACTGAGCTTAGCCTACCTATGCATTGAGTTGAGACGTGTGGGGAAGAGAATTTTGCATCTGAAGATATTCTGGGGTTTTAGGGCATGTAGCGTTTGAGGAGAAGAAGTTTGAAAGTGTTGCCTGTTAGTGTTACAGAAAACATGAAAGGGATTTGTCTGTCTTGGTATGGACATGTTATGAGGAGGAATGGAACACATGTGACTAAAAGAGTGATGAATTTAAATGTTGATAGATGAAGAGGGAAGGGAGACCAAAGGAAAGATGAATAGATTGTGCGAGAATTGATTTGATGAAAAAAATGTAAATGATAGCGTGACGAATGACGGGGTAGAATGGATGTAAAGAACGTGTTGCGCTGACCTTAAATAACATGCGACAAGGGCAGGAAGATGATGATGATGGGCTTGTAGTTTTCAACATTACAAAATTGATATAATCAGACGGAATTACCAAGACTATTAATAACACTTGCAACGGGATATTTACCATGTGTATTATTTGTTTCGAGTTCCCGATATTTCGGCGCTGTTGCAAACGCCATGATCACGAAAATATCGGGAACTCGAAACAAATAATACACATGGTAAATATCCCGTTGCAAGTGTTATTAATAGTGTTAGTGACCATGTCAGTTTAAAAACTTATATTGGAATTACCAAGATTCCAGAATTAAAATATTATTTTCGAACTCAAGTTTATGAGCCATTTTAGTTACATTTACAAGGTGTAAACAAACCCTTCATGCAGCCGTCAGCCAAGCATTCTGGACATCTAACTAAGTAACCCTACGCAAAAATTATTGCTGGGAAACGTCTTTTGGGGGGGGGGGGGGTTACGTTTTACGATACAACTCAATGTAACGCACTCAAAACATTGTGCTGATGGATGCATTGGATAGTACACGGGTCATGGAGATATTTAAAGTACAGTTATAAAATTCAAAGTAACTATAAAAAAAAAGTTGTGAAAAAGTTGGATTTCCCAGGTATTTATATTATATTTATTTTATTATATTAATATTATAGCCTTTTTATTCAGATCTCTTAAGTGATTACAATGCATTAAACTTATAATATAATAACACTAAACTCTTAAACTATTTAACCTAATATCTGTTACTTGGTTACCTTTCCTAGATCTGTTTGCCAATCGGCAAAGGCCTCCTCCAACCTTTTCCATTCTTTCCTTCCCTGTGCCACTCTGTTCCACGTGACTCCGGCCACGTGTCTAATGTCATCGACCCATCTTTTTTGCGGTCTACCTTACTTCCTCTTGCTCTGCTCTTGTCTTGATTTCCCAGGTATAGTCCAGAACAAAAAAAAAACATATTAAATTATTTTGCATTCCATATTGTAAAAAGATGCTACTTAGCTTAATCTAGGTACATAAATATGGACCCTCTAGGGGCACAGCAGAGTAGGAGACTGGGAGAGGGCCTTAATTTGACTATTAGTTGGTATAAAATTAAAAAAAAAAACTTTATGACGTGGTAAGCAAGTGCCTTTCGGCTTCGTTAAGGGTATATTTACACATTTTGTTAACTGAATGGCCATGACCAACGTATTCAAACCAAATCATTAAAAAAATAAAGAACCTTCAGGGGTCCAAAGAACATCGGTCACGGCCCATACATGCTGTGACCTGGATATAAAATATCGCGAACATGACTAGTGTATGGATTAATCTATTCCCCTAGGCATAACCGTCAATCCTAAATTAAAAACATTTTATTTAAAAGCCGAGGATCATGGAACGTTACTCTTATGTATTTCGTTGCTTTTGAGGTTATGATATAGTATAAGTAAATAAGTCTGCAGCCATGATGACAACCTCAGCTAAAACCCGAAACACTTTGACAGCTCTCATGTCATAATACGTTCCGTTCAGCTACTATAGTACAAATGTCAACATATCATTTGCAACTAATTTCGGAATAATCTCTTAATCTTTAATCTATATTTCCATCTAAAAATGATGTTCCTGATAATACACTACAAAAATAAATAAAAAAAACTACATTAAAACCTAGTACCTAAAAAGGTAAACGCATAATGGTAGTGTGACTTTCGTGTTATGATGAAGCGTGTACCACAGATAAAAACGGGACGACTTTAGATGCGTTTAAAACCTATAAAACTAGTAAGGAAATGATGATGAGGTTTTTATAAAAAAACTAAATTATTTTACCGGCTCCAATAAAATATGCTGGACCCCGTAATTTAATATACACCTTAGTCACTATTTTTTAACATATCAATCATTGATGGTCGTTTCATATTTTGGTCAGGTCATATATGACCGATGTTCTTTAATACACAAAAGATCCAAAAAAAAACATAAAAACTCATATTGGTTGTTATTTATGTGTACAAAAAATCATCTCTTTTAAATATACAAATTATATACAGATTAATATCTATGGTTCGCAGCATAGTTTGACTTGGTGGCGGCCGAAGAACCTTCTCCTCCACCATATTGACCCTGGGTAGCTAACCCGTTAGCCTGGAACGAAAACCAACGTCTTTAATATCTTAACATAAAATTACACCACTAATCCCTGACTGGAGAGCGGCGGTGGCCCAGTGGTGGCAGCCCCGACTTACGAGTAGTAAGCCGTGGGTTCAAACCCAGGCAGGCGCATTACTTTGTGTAATTTATTTCATCATCGCTGCTCTCAAAAACGGTGAAGGAAAACATCGTGAGGAAACCGGCATGTCCTAGAACCAAAAATTCGAAGACATGTGACATCTACCAACCCGCACTGGGCCCGCGTGGTGGATTACAGGCCACTCCCTCTCATAGGAGAGGAGGCCTGTGTCCCAGCAGTGGGAACATTATAGGCTAATGATGAATCCCTGACTGAAGGGCTAGGCAGAGAGATGTAGTAGATGTCTAAACCCACATTTCACCGATTAGGTTTTAATTCCATACACGGTGTAAATCACCTCATCACGAAGCCGTCAACCAATCATTCTGCACATGAAACTAAGTAACTTCACGCAAAAATTATTGCGGGGAAACGACTTTTTTTTGGGGGGTGTAAAATCATGTTTTGTGGTAGAACTCAATGTAACGCACTCAAAACATTGTGCTGATGGACGGATTGAATAGTACGGGGGTCGTGGAGGTGTTTAAAGTAAAAATCTTACATTAAAAACTTGTATTTAAAAAAATACTTGTCAAAAAGTTGGAACTTTGACCCCTAATATCTCCGTAACTAGAAGGTTCCCAGGTATGGTGTAGAACAAAAAAATGATCGCAGTGACAGGGAGAACCAGTGCCTTTCGGCTTCGTTAAGAGGTGTTTTACACCCTTTATAATAGAGGGCGAGCTTATTGCCACCAAAAGGGCACAAAAACAGGATATTACTGAAAAAATCCTGTTAATAAACCGGCGACCAGGCAACACTCTACGCTTTTCATTAATTTCATTGGTCGCTTTCACTCAAGACGACTTGAATAAATACCAAACACTCAGCGCTCTCTCGTGGGTAAACATCGGGCAGGAACCTGGGAAATGAACTCGGTACCTCAAGCTTAGCAGCAGCGCTTTCAACCACTAGACAAGCGAGGGAGTTACCTTTATCCTCTTTAACAGTTCAAGTTGAGCAGCCTTGGTGTTAGCATCCTTGCCAGCCCAGGTCTTCCAGACAGACGCTTGTAATGCCCTTCCGTAGCTGAAGGTTAATGCCCAGGGTTTCTTCAGAGACACCTGGTTAATAGCGTTCAGGTATACCGTGGCTTCCTCTTCGGTCAGACCGCCAGAAAGAAAGGCGATTCCTGGGAGAAAAAAAGACTAGATTTAATAAATATCATTACTGAAATCGTGGCACATTATAATTATTTCTTTAACTTGACTTCTTACTTTATTAATCACAAAGAAAGAAGATATGTGACATTCTTTCTTTCTTTTCTTTTTTTAATAAACGTTGCCCCACACTAGTAATTTCTCCTGTATCGTGGGTGCATTTACAATAATTTAAACTCACATACACATACAGCCAGACCCGGAACAACTAACTGTGGGCCATAGAAATATCCGCGACACGCAGCGCAGCAGTGGATTCCCTTCACACCTTTTTATTGATAAACCTGTATTCCTTCGTCTTTTTCTTAGCGTGTCAATGCAAGCCCAAAATTTGGCAACAAGTGTGACACTTTCAGTAGCGTTCATCAGCTCATGTGATGTGCAAGCAATAGTACAGGCAGGACACGATATCAAGTGTCCCATCGTTTGTGGGGCAACACTACATTTAGGTACACTCTAGGGCAGAGTTATCTATGAATCTGGACAGGACCTAAACAGGTTTTCCTTGTTTCGGAAAACCAAACGTAACAGGCTATAGGTATGTATGCATGGCTGCCATTTGTGAATTTGCTTTTTAAACAACAAAAAACCAGTGCAAGGTTCTTAAAGAGCGTTGATGAATACCAAGACTTCATGGAATGTAGGAGGTGTTGCTTACCAGGAACGGCAGCAGGGACCGTCCTTAATAAAGCAGTCACAGTTGCAGCTGCGATCTCTTGTGGAGTGTTCTTCTTTGAACACCCGTGACCTGGTGTCACCTAGAACATAAGATTACATTGACCTCACAATGTGTTATCAGAAGAGGTTTTAATATTATTTTCAGAGTATAGAGGTTTGAACTCATAATAGTTACAAACTGCATATTTGCGATCTATCAAAGTTACTCTAAAACGCGAATCATAAATAATTTTATATTCTTTAGATCAGTCTTGGGCGATTTCTGTACTATGGTAATACAGTAAAAGCCTACGTAAATATTTGCCAAGCATACTACCAAAAACATCCAATAAAAGAACCAAAATAAAACTTCATAGATCGGGAACACTAATTATGCGAGATCACGTTCGCTAGGAATAAAGAGATGAGAGCTTTAGTTCCCTTGAAAGGGGTGTAAATAGGGCAAAGGGGTGCTAAGCTTGTTCGCCTTCAATATGCTTTTTAATCCGGACGTTAAGACTGACCTATTTTGCTTTGAGTTCGTTCGCTAAGCCTTCGAGACTGCGATCGTGTAATCGCGCTGAATTAGGACAACGCCTCATCAAGAGATTAGAGAAGGAATAGTACATTATAATTATGTAAAATAAATCAGCTTTCTGGGCACTTTTTCTATTAACAACGATGTGGACGAATTTTTTGACGCCCTATAATTCTTATCCCTTTTTGATACTTGTTTTTTTTTATTATTTTTTTAAAACTGTAAATAGTGTACTTACTTGATTCAAATAAATTATAATTCAAAATAAAGGAGTTTCATTGTTTTATTCAAAAAATAAAAAAAAACATTTATTTTCGTATGAAACAGTGTTCAGATTTCCTCTTTGCACAATTTACGAATATTAATTACAATGCGGTGTGAAACAGGTGCATTCTTTTTTTGGACAGTGTTCGTCCTTAATTAAGATGCTGTGTTTCAGGAAAAATACAGAAGTATATTTACCAATATATCTTTAATCCCTGAAGGGTTAGGCAGACCAGCTGGCCTACCATGACATCATAAAGCAGTATTGTTTTACTCTTATTCCAGTGTGGGAAAGAGACGGAGCTATACAGGGTGTCTAGCGCCATCTCTTTCCCACAATTGAGTAAAACAATTTTTTTTAAGACGTCATGGTTTGCCAGCTGCTTTTTGTAATGGACTCATGTTGAAGGCCCATGTAATGAGATGCGATCCGGGCAGCTAATCACAAATTCCTGATAAAAAATAGTGCGTGGAATCCCTCCGCGCGGACGAAGTGAAACTTCGTAATACTACACGCATGCGTTCGAGTACCATGCATTCACTCTCGTTATTTTATTGAGCTTCTAAATAATATTTTGTTGTATTATTTTTATTAAATAATTATTACATAAGTTTATCGAGGTTATTCTACTCATGGAAATTGAGCGAAGGCTGGTCACACCGAAGAGTCGAATGCATGCATGACTGTTTGCACGCCATCTTGCGTAACTAGTAGAACTACGTAGTCACAAATCTTGTAATACTGCCATCTCTTAGTGAGTTTTAGAAAATATTCCCCCTCCGTGGTAGCGTTAAACTTGTTGGAAGTCGCATAAGAAGTTTCATTTTAAAAACCCAATATCTCCTATATTTTTCCTTTTTTGATACCAACCATGTTTGGTTTCAACAGAGTTCCTTCTAGGAAAACGTGGTGATCATTCAACGCCTTGTACACCGCCGCTAATGCAGTTTCGGTCACCTTCTGATTTCTTGCAATGTCATGATCGCCTGGTAACAAACGATTTGGATTAGTTTTTACTAATGTATGAAAACTAAGGAAAGAATTACTTCAAAAGTAAAAATAAAGTAAATATTTCCTATTATGATGTTTTCTATAAGAACCTGTAATTCTATGTCAATCTTCCTAGACTTTTGTCAAATACGTTAGAATCGGCTTCCAGTCCAAGCATGGTGAATGTGAAAACCAGCAATTTTCAAATGTGAAAAACAGCGACAGCTTATGTAACTTTCTTAACCTAGCTACTATGATATACCCCTTGGCAAGACTTGTTATCAGAATACGTGAGAGCTGTCAAAGATCTCCAAATGACAGGAAGGTCTGAAGGCCAACGTTCTTTGGACCAATTTCGGCAAGCATAGCTTAACTCAAGCTTTGATGGAATTGTGAGGTTGTTATTACTTAACCAATCACGTTAGACGATCAACCTGTCAACCTTCAATTAATAATTACATATCGTTTCAAATTCTCTCAATTTCACAAAGGAAATCAAATAGCGAGAGAAGCGGGTAATATGAGCCTATTGAATTAATCATGGTCGTACCTACTTATTTAACCTCTCAATGCATAAAACCCTTCTCAGAAAAGCTGTCTATTAATTAGATTGTTTAATCATCACGCTTTCACATTTCTACCCGAAAAAAAAAACAACTATTTTTTTTTTCAAGAGGCGATAAATAGAGCTTGTTTCTGAAATAATATTTTTCTCGATTACCATGTTGGTCTCATGGAAAAAGCTGATCAGTTTGATGGTCTGTATCATCTGCCTAGCCTTTTCCCAATTATGTTCGGGTCGGCTTCCAGTCTAACCAGAAGTAGCTAAATACAGGTATTTTACATGGAGCGACTGCTTATCTGACCTCCACAACACAGTAGTACTGATTAATATGATACCCGTTGGAAAGACTAGTTGTCAGACTTTCGGGGCATTGACTGCCTGTAACGACTGTCAAAGATCTACAAATGACAGCCGGGACCAACGACTTAACGTACTTTCGGACGCAACGAGGAAACTCGGTATGTAATGGATGGTCAGGGTCACCCATCCACGGACCAATCTAGGTAAGCGCAGCTTAACCAGAATATCAACCCAAGCGATTAAGTCAGGAAGTCAGGACTCATGGACGGCCTATAAATTATCCAAAGCTTACGTGTTAAAAAACTCTTCAGGTTTTACGGTTTTCGGGTAATAAATAGATCATTATTCTTGTGGACACTAAATCAAAATCAAAAGTCATTTCTTCAAATTAAGCTGTACGTAATCAGCACTTTTTGAAAGTCAAAATTACAAAAGACAGTCGTCCAAAACGCCCCCCCTTCGGCACTTCCTAGTGTTTTAGCTGGGAAGAAGAAGTGGCGGAACAAACTCCCCAGCTAACAACTGCAGCCAGCAACTCTTCAAATAACTTCGTCAGCCTGACCTCATTGTAAAAAATAACAGTCTCACGAATCGATTTTCAAATATAAGCCGTGCTTGCCGAGGTCGGTCCGTGGATGGGTGACCAACCATTGCATACCAAGTTTCCTCCGTAAATCGGAAAGCAAGTTAAGCCGTTGGTCCCAGACTTTGACAGCCCTTACAGGACAGTCGGAATGACTAGGCAAATGATGATGATTCTTGAAATAATCTGTGTTGCTGGAGGAAGCATAAACGGCTTTAAGTACTCACCATCCAATAGCACATCAGGCTCCACAATGGGCACCAAACCTTGGCTCTGACAGATGGACGCGTACCTCGCCAGGACCTGAGCCGTATCGTTGAAGGCCTGGACTGATGGGATGTTCTCCCCAATCTTGAGAGGACACCGCCATTTCGCGAACTTGCAACCTTGCTTCTTGTACTCGGCGCAGCGGGTGGCTAGGTTATCGAGACCTGAAAAAAGTTAAGCAGATTATGAGTTTTGAACAGAATTTTTGGAGATTCCTACAAATCATTAGGCGTTTTGTGTATAGTACGGTAAAATGCCACTTGGATATAACATAACATCACGCCTGTAATCCACAAGGGGTTGGACAGAGGTGTGTATCTAATAGTACACCCACATTTCGCCAGTATTTGTATAGTTATGTTGCCATCATCATCATCTGCCTAGCCTTTTCCCAAACTATCTTGGAGTCGGCTTCCAGTCGAACCGGATGCAGCTGAGTACCAGTATTTTACATGAAGCGACTGCCTATCTGACCTTCACAACCCAGTAACTGGGTAATACGATACCCCTTGGTAAGACTGTATGGTCAGACTTTTGGCTTCTGACTACTCGTAACGACTGTCAAAGATCTACAAATGACAGCTGGGACCACCGGCTTAACGTGCTTTCCGAGGCACGGAGGAAACTCGGTATGTAATTATGGTCACCCATCCACGGACCAACCTCGGCAAGCACGGCTTAACCTTAAAGATCGACCCGTGCGGCTGTTAATATTTAGAGCTCCATGTTGCCATCAACCAGGTCCAAATCCAGCCTCCGTGGCTGCCACTGAGAAATTCGCGGAGGAAAAACCCAACACTTTGCCCGACCTGTAAATCGAACCCAGCTTCTGATGCTCAGCAATTCACGCTTGCTACCAGTAGACCAACGAATAGAATATCATCGAGTTTACCTACACCCGTGTGAACAGAGGCAGATTGACAGTGAGCTAAAATAAGAGTAAGTTAATACCTTGTGTCGTAACCTCGTCCTGCGAGAGGAAAAGTGGAACTGCATCCAAGTCCAGCTTGATGCCAGGAATTATGTTATTCTTCTTCAGCAGCTCAATGAAAGGTGTGCCATCATCGGTCTTCTGGTAGACCGTCTCGTCGAATAGAATTGTTGCTGATACGTGTTCTGAGAGGTTCTGTAATGGTACAAGATAATTCTTCTTTATACTAATTACTTACATACTTAATATTATAAAGAGGTAAGTTTGAATGTAGGGGACGGAAGAATCTACAAAATGCCAGATAGTCAATGACAATCTGTCATTATGTCGATTCTTCCGACATCGACATAACCCGTTTCCACAGCGGTCATGCTACATGTGCTTATCCGATTCCGTAAATTCTTTCTCTTACGGGAAGCTACATTGTCCTGTGATATATACAGGGTGTTGTTTTGCAACCTCGTCAAATTCAAGGAGGTAACCATGCTAATAATTCTCGTCCCGAATCAATAATAAAATAGGTTGATAATTTTTATTTTATTTTCTTATTTAATTTGATGAAATCGGTAAGTGAGGACCACCCGTGTTTTAAACTCAGCCCGTCTGAATCTCGCCCTAAAACCGCGCTTCTAAACATACAAACAATTTCAAACTTTTATTCGATAATTTCTTATTCCCTAAACCACGTTAAGGGGGTTATTCTGATATATAAAAATTTAAAGAGATCAATATACTGACACTGCCTTCACTTTATATCCTAGAATGTATTTTATATGTCCGCAAAAACCGAGGGCTTTTCAAAATTAGAAGCGACTTCCATAATATAAACACGCGCAGTAAACACGAAATTGTAATACCCAAATTTAGATTAACAAAAACTAGCAAGTCATTTCTTATAAACAGTATACGCTTTTATAATAAGCTGCCGAAGTCAGTTACAGAACTGACCGATGGAAAGTTTAAAAATTGCATCAAACGTGTCCTTATTAAAAAAGCATATTACAAAATTAAGGACTACGTTGAAGATAAAGAAGTTTGGCTGTAGTTCCTTCTGCTCATGCGGCTTCCCTGGTAGCTCATAAACGACACAAATGTGTGGATGTCTCTAACTATTCCCAATATTATTTTTTCCATTCTTTTTGTTCATTTTTTTTTTTACAATAATTTTTCAATCATTGCACCTTTCGTTCATTGTTCAGAATAGTTACAGCACTGATGATAACATCTGTGTCTATTGTTTAAGTTAGTGTTCTTTTATTGTTTTATTTTTACATTGTAGGCTTTGTATTTTTTTTTCTCTATTACTTCCGTCTGTAGTAAGCAATCGACTTATTGTCGGGCCTACGCTGTCCTCCCATACTTAAGTACTAACGCTGTAACTTCAAATATTGTAAAACCAAATGATTTTAAAAGAGTAACCATGGAGTTTCTTGCCGGTTCTTCTCCATAGGAAACGACCAACCCGAACCGTGCACCTTTTGTTGACGTTTTATAAGTGCCCATGTAGGCCTATGTAAAATAAAATATTTTGATTTTGATTTTGATACTGACGAGGATGAAAACCAACACCATTTGTAAAACGTTCCTGTGGTTTAAAAGTATAACGGGAGCGAATCTGCGAGCAAAAGCTAATTTATAGTAAAATTATAAAGGTAATGTATGGATATTAAGAGTAATCTCCGAAAATCGACCCGTGCGGCTGTTATTATTTATTCCAAAACAAATAAATCTTCCGCTAAGTCATCATTCTCTTGGCCATATTCAAATTGATTTGGGGTCGGCGCAGCATGTCTTCTTCTTCCATACTTCCCTATTACTCGTCAACCCATCAGACACCTCCTTTCTTGATATATCATCCTTCACACAGTCCATCCATCGTTTCTTAGGTCTTCCTCTACTCTTATACCCATCCGAATTCATACACAAAACTTTCCACATGCTGATGCTGATGTTCAGCTAAGTAACGATAAAAAAAGCCATCACAAGGGAATACCCTGACAATTCCCTTAAAGAATTAAAAGTTTCTGAAGCATACAAGGGGTTTTTTACCTCCACCCGGGGCGTGAAACGTTCATCAGCGAAAAGTACAGGAGTCCCTTGTGAGGCATTTGTACGACAAAAACAAAAGCAAGGATATGTTGTCCCTTAGGCACGTGAGGAAACTTTTAATAGGAAACCCTAATGTTGTTTCCTTTCTTCGTGACAGAATATTTTTTTGTTTTTGATGTTCACACGACTTTACGAATGACAATCGGGTTTTTCTTATACTTTATTCATCTCTAAAACCTAAACTAATAACTATAACTAAAAGGTTGCCTAAACGAACACGCATTGGACGACGAGGATGCAAAACAACACCTTGTATAATTAGCATTTGACTTATGCAACGGTCTAAAATCTGGTTCTCCACTCACCTCCGTGGTAAAAAGAAGCTGGCGGTATCTCCTTCTGTTATTCTCAGTGTTGTCTTGTCCAACAGCGGCCAAAAGTTTTCCGATGCCCTCTGAAAAACAACATGTCCTCTAATTAAATAGCTATAGCCAACATCATGCCTGAAATCCCACTAAACACTAAAAACTTTAAAAATTATTTATTACAGGACCGTTTATTTAGTATAAGAAATACCACAGTCGTTAGGCATTTTCTAGAAAACAAGCATCTTTCCTTTGATTGTTTCTAAGCTTTTCTTCAATAAAACTCCAATTAAAATTCGATCAGTGGTTCTATTCCTATACCAAGACTTATGGCACAAATTGAAAATACGAAAGTATACAGTTTTTTATTTATTCTTTACTGGATGTTGCCCTGTTGCCCGCGACTTAGCTCGCGTAGAAAATTTAAAAAAAGATAGCCTATGACTTTCACCGGGATATAATCTATCTCTTCGCAAAATTTTATTACGACCCAATCAGCCGTTTAGTCGTGAAAACGTAACAAAAAAAACAAACACGAGTTACTTTCGCATTAATAAGAGAATGGAAGAATGGATTTAGAATAATTCAATGATGTTATTATTCGTTTATCATATTTTGCTGTTTAGAATGTCAGTCCAATGTCTACTCATAACCTTATCACCTGAAAGAAATGCTGCAAAATGGGGTTTTATGAAAAATACATAAGATTCGAATACAGCCTCACTTTCAACTGTATCAAATAAGCTGAATATTAGAATTACCTTACCGCTTGTTGGCAATAGTCTCGGTCCCCTAACAAGGGACTTTAAACATAGCTGGCAAAACCTGGTGGGTGTGTTTAAGGTACAATTCTGCTTAACCCTTCAAGGCGAATAGGACTTTAGTACGGTGTGATATTAATTAAATAAACAGGTGACATACCATTAGTCTCGTCAACAGCCAGGATCCCCTTTCCTGGAGCCACAATAGCTTCAGCTGTGCTCTTCAACTCCTTCTGGAGCGCAGGCTCAGGGTATGAGAAGAAGGTGGTCATCCTGTGGAGACAGTTAGTGGAACAAACTGAGCACTTTACTTACTTACTGCTGATTTCACTAATATTTTGTGTATAATTATGTAACTGAAATGTCACGGTTGTATTGTATCGTATAAAACGGAAGCCGAAAAATGTCCGTCTCCTAAGATACAGGTCTGCGTACCTAGTTTAGGGACCGGAAATCTGCCAATAATGTTGTACTCGATTGTACAACCTTGTGCCAACATGTACCACCTCGATTGTACAAAAAAACTTGAGAGGTGTCAAGGGACACCCGGATGGAACGAAGTTCCTTTCACGTACATAATATCAATACATTTTAGATTTAAGTTAGTGTGCGAAAAATAAAATATTTAATTTAAGGAAGATTAATCCTTAATTCGAAGCAATACGTCTTACTTAACTGCACAACCGAATTTGTACTTTGTAGTTCGGTCACTCAAAATAATAATCATATCTATCCTTACTCACATACACACCCCAATTGTACGTAATTTAAGGAAATTTCAACTTTATTTTAATGAAATAAAGCTTACAATAGCTTACTATAGCAAAAAGTGTCGTGACAACTTTTCGTAAGAATTTTCTGCGTCTAGCCCCCTTTCACATCGCGCGATAAGGAACTTCGTTCCAATAAACATCTTAACAAAGGTCAACCCTGGGCTGCAGATAAACTGATGGCAATAAAAATCAGCACATAAACGACCTTCGAACACCTTATACATGGTTTTAAAAACATTTCCATAGATATTATAACAAAACAACATAATCATTACCCTTGTGATAATATTTTAGCATT
This sequence comes from Cerastis leucographa, assembly GCA_963082945.1. Lineage (NCBI taxonomy): Eukaryota > Metazoa > Arthropoda > Insecta > Lepidoptera > Noctuidae > Cerastis > Cerastis leucographa. The sequence goes on along the minus strand of OY720365.1, from coordinate 12,440,393 downwards.
GTTCATTTTACCATCAGAAGACAATTAAGGAATAATTAATTTATAAATATGTACTTATTTACTTTTTGCCGAACCTGAGAATCAAACCCAACTCGCCCCAAGTTCAGCAAGTCCTGTTCCGACATCTAAACACAACCCGTACCTGACGATAATAAGTTAAAAATGTTTACAGTATGTCTAGCTCCATCAAAAGTATGATTAAAATAATCTATACTAATAAGGTGATAAAGTTTGTATGTTTGTAAGTATGGATGCAGGGAGTAATCTTCGAAACTACTGATCCAATTCCGGAAATTCTTTCACTAATGTAAAGTAACACACAGTTATCCCCGAGTGTCATAGTCAGTCTATACACGGTGTAAATCACCTCATCACGAAGCCGTTAACCAAGCACTGTACATGAAACTAAGTAACTTTACGCAAAAATTATTGCTGGGAAACGACTTTTTTTTGAGAGGTGTAAAATCATGTTTTGTGGTAGAACTCAATGTAACGCACTAAAAACATTGTGCTGATGGACGGATCGAATAGTACGGGGGTCGTGGACTTGTTTTTAAAAAATACTTGTCAAAAAGTTGGAACTTTGACCCCTAATATCTCCGTAACTAGAAGGTTCCCAGGTATGGTGTAGAACAAAAAAATGATCGCAATGACAGGGAGAACCAGTGCCTTTCGGTTTTGCTATGAGATGTTTTACACCCTTTATTTAAAACTTTCCCATATGATGTGATTTGTTCTTAAAATTTAACTTGAGCCGATTTTTTTTTTTACATTAGTTTACTAGCTGACACACGCAACTTCGTCTGCGTCACATTTTTCCTGTTTTTGCAACATTTATCATTGATATCCCGCTCCTATTGGTCGTAGCAGGCCACCTATTCAGCACAGCCGATAGCGTCAATGTTTATAAGGTGGGCAAAATGTCAAGAGATCCAACAAAATTAGCAATGCCAAGATGTAGAACAGCATACTGCCATAAAAACACGAGTCGAATGGCAATAAAGATATTTAATAATATACCAAAGGTTAGTAAAGAGCTGCGTTACAGCTTATTTCAAAAGCACCTCAGAGCATGGCTTATGGAAAACTGTTTCTATAGTATTAATAAGGAATTTATGAATTTTAGCACAAATGGGAAAATTGCATGACATATAAATTACATTTGACATTTTATTTTAAGCTATTGACATATTTTGTAATTTAATTTCCGTGGTTATCATTTGTAATTTGATGTTTATAAAATTGTAATTGAACTATTATTATCTTTTGACATTTGTAATTTGATAATATAGACAATTCTTGATTTAAAACTGATATTTTTTTTATTTTGTTTGACATTGGAATTTAATCATTTGAATCATTATTACTGTCACAAAATTTGCATGCCGAATTTAGTAGGCGGAATATGAAGAACTATTGTGTATATGTTATTAAATCTGTACAATACCATAAAGGGTGTAAAACACCTCTTAACGAAGCCGAAAGGCACTGGTTCTTCCTGTCATTGCGATAAATTTTTTGTTCTACACCATACCTGGGAACCTTCTAGTTACAGAGATATTGGGGGTCAAAGTTCCAACTTTTTGACAAGTATTTTTTTAAATACAAGTTTTTAATGTAAGTTTTTTACTTTAAACACCTCCACGACCTCCGTACTATTCAATCCGTCCATCAGCACAATGTTTTGAGTGCGTTACATTGAGTTCTACCACAAAACATGATTTTACACCCCCCAAAAAAAAGTCTGAATGACAAAAAAGTCTTGAATTACGCGGCTAAGTGACAAACTCGACCCATGCCTACATAAATAACTAATGGCCGGTTTACATTATTCCAGTCCAGCGATCCAGTCCAGTACTGGATTGCTTACTGGAATAATGTAAACCGGCACTGGAATGAACTGAATCCAGTAAGCATTCCAGTCCAGTAACTGGATTCGCGGTCTACTTTTGAATCCAGTGCGATCAATCCAGTGCAACTGGAATGATGTAGACGGCCAATCCAGTGCCATTCCAGTGCTGACGAAGTACCCACGTGTTGGTTGTTTTTGCGGACTTTTTTTGCGAAGAAAAAGTATTTAACAATGGTGAGGAAGTTATCTGAAGACGAAACTGTAAAGTTTGTCACTATATACAGAGAAAATCCGTGTTTATGGGATATAACATCAGAACATTATAAAAACAAAGCTATGCGCCAAACTGCTTTGCAAAATCTGTGCATTGATATGGAAATTGAAGGATTCACATTGGAAGATGTGAAAAACAAAATAAAAGTATTCGTTCGACATACTACCTTGAACTAGACAAGATTAAGAAGTCATCCACATCTGGTGCTAGTGGCAATGTTTACCAACCCAAAGTGAAATGAACAACAAAATATCAACAAATTATCAACCTCATTAATAACTTCTTGTAGCAAGAGTGATTGAGCACGTTTGAAATATTTTCGAAACTGATCTCTTCTTGAAATCATTGTCACTGTAGTGTTCAAACTTCAACGGCTTCTAAATAACTGGAATAATGTAAACGTTACAGATCCAGTCCAGCACTGGACTGGAATCGCGCTAGATCACTGGACTAGAATAATGTAAACCGGCCATAATGATAATTTCACTAAGCCGTTCCGCGATCATTTCAGTATCTACTCACAATTGAAGTGACGAGATCTAATCTCAAATAAAAATCATTGATGATTTTGTCATTGTTCCCGTCACCGATATTTTTTTGTCATTGTCATGCAGTCATCGATGCAGATAAATCATCACTCAGCCCACCACAAGATCAAGCGCACTATCCATAGTGAAGACGTGTGTGTACTTCACTAGTACACTAAAGCTTCTATTGCGATTATAAACTCTGCCGAAGCAGAGTATTTCAAAAATACAAAAGACTCATTTGAGTGTTCCCCTCCACGGAAATCTTTAGTAAAAGGCGAAAGATTTATGCGTTTTGAAGGGAAACCAGAGATACCGCTTTTGTTTAGTACCAGAGACCCAACCAAACGGCGGAGAATCTTAACACCGCGATTCAGAAACGTGACGTCAGTGCACAGCGCCATCTATCGAAAACACAGTGAATTAAATTGGTTTGAAAACATTTTATGCCTGTGAGAGAATATGCCGCGCTTTTTTAAAATGCACAGTGTAACAAAGTCTTGAGAATAGGTAATTTCCATTCAAAGACATTCAAATATTACGAGCTAGGTCCATTCAACGTTAAATCGCGTCCGTGTTTTGAACAATACAATTATTGACATAATTATAATTATTTAGTAAATATTAGAGCGACCATTCGGTTTGGTAAGGACAAAAATACGTCGTGAGGAATATTGAATAATTAATTCAACAATAATACCTTATGAAAGCCGAAGGCTATTTACCTAATGAGGTATAAATTGTTCATTGGAACATAGATATTATTTAGCTATCGGCTTTATACCTGTATTTGTTTGTGTAATAGATTCATTATGAATATTAAAGCTTCAATTTTAATAAATAAAATAAACATGAATGTGGTTTGGTTTTACGATGATTTAAATCATTCGATTCGCTTCGCCATAAAATAATAACGCTTCTGTTTCGTTGACAATGACAGTTGTACCCATATTATTGTCTCACTCGCACATATTGAAAATTTAAAGTAATGAATAGTTATGATAGACGGGACAACGCGAAGAAAATCTACTTGCAAAAGCCAAAGGAGAGTTATCATGATGTCTTAAAACAGTATTGTTTTAATGTCATTCCAGTGTGGAAAAGAGACAGAGCTGCAGAGGACGTCTAGCACCATCTCTTTCCCACTCTGGAATAGGATTAAAATAATACTGCTTTAAGACATTATGGTTTTGCCACCTTGTTGCTGTCGGCACAAATCAAACTTGGTGGTTATAAAGCGTCACTGAGACTTGTGACTTGACATTTATTTTTAAGAAATGTGTTCTAATAGCATCTTTATGTTATTAATACTTAACTCAAATATACCTTGAGTGATGTCACGACCGATGTTTGAACGACCTTATAACGGGATGGGAACATTTTATCGGTATAAATCTTCGTATTTTCAATATGCCACTACTAGTAAGCAATGAATTCCTGGACGCTTCACAATTTTTCCATTTAAAACCCCGCGACGCTCGAAATAAAATTCACTGAACAACGAAATTAAAAATACGGTATTTTCACGAAACTACATCGCAAAACTAAAAAATAGTAAAAAAAAAAAATATGGAATGCATTCAAAAACCTTTTACATTTTGCCGGATGAACAAACTTTTTTACAGAGCAACTCACTGTGAAAAAGTTACGAAATTCGGCTTGTCTATTGGAGCAACTTTTTGTACAATTAAAATTAAGAACTGTGCCAATGACAATAATCCTTCTATTAATTTATACATACGAATAACGATTCTGAATACATAAATAATTATTAATATTACTTCGTCCTCGTGAATTAGTCAATAATAATGAGGTAGTCACGCACGACAAAATCAAAACTTAAAAATATAATATTTAACCTTCATTTAACATAGGCCTACATGGGCACTTATAAAACGTCAACAAAAGGTGCACGATTCGGGTTGGTCGTTTCCTATGGAGAAGAACCGGCAAGAAACTCCATGGTAGTAACCATGGAGTATCTTTTAAAATCATTTGGTTTTACAAAATTTTAATGTTACAGCGTTAGTGTTTAAGTAACGACTTATTGTCGGGCCTACGTTGTCCTCCCAGGACATCGTAGGCCTGACAATAAGTCGCTGCTTACTACAAAAGGAAGAACAAGATATTAAAAAAAAACAGTTTGAAGAAAATAATTATTAAAACTTACCTCGTCTTGTAAGAGCACTAAACTCCGACTGAACATTTATGTAGTTATTAGTTTCTGTGATGATTTAGATAAACCTCTGTTATCATAATGATACGGGCGGTTGTTTTATTGCACAGATTAATGCTGGACAATTTATTTATGAAAATCTTTTTTTTTAATTTTTTTATTGACTTCGTGGCTGGCTATTTACATGGAATAAAATAAGAAATTAGTAGGTACATAAGAAGAAGTTTGAAAGTGGTGACTGAAAAGAAGTTTAGTGTCTACGTTTCTCTGACTACGACAACCGATTACGACACCTCTTATGCGGATGCCTCTCGATGCGGAGGAATGAGGAAAATGTTGTGAGGGAAGCATAAGAGTAGGAGAAGACCAAAGAAATGATGGATGGACTGTGTTAAGGATAATATGGCAAGAAAGGAGGTAACTGCTAAGATGACGAGTAATAGAGAAGTATGGAAGAAGAAGACATGCTGCGCCGACCTCAAATAAATTGAGATAAGGGAGAAAGAAAGAGAATTATGATGATAATGTTGCCATTTACCTAGGTATGTCTGTATGCAGGTCTGATGTACGTTTCATGAGCAGATCGGATAGCCCATTATGAGTATCACAGCAACTAGAGACTGCTATTTATCACTAATCAATCTAGTTCTTTCTCTGGATCCTTAGCCAGCTGATATTCTAAATGCTATAGTAACTCGGTCTTTCTGTTTGTTACCTTTCAAGCCTTCACAGCTAAACGGATTTCGATGAAATAAAGATAGGAACAATTCTATTTGGTCATGTAAAATATTATCGACACACACGAAGCCGCGGGCAAAAGTTGGTAAATACGGCGATAAATTAAACTAGGTACATATTTCCAGTATAACATGGCCTTGCTTTGTATAGGCTTCATGTACAATTAATTACAATGAGAGATTCACCTAAATTTGTGTTGGCTGTCTTGATTACTCGCCGTGAGCCTTATAAAACGGATGAAGAGAAATCATTCCTACCTTTCTTCTTCAAATCTTCACTTATCTTCAATTTTTCTCTTCACTACCAATAAGACACTACTACACTACTATGAAGTCTCAAAATATAAGAACATCTGCTATTTATGAGCGTCGTAAGTTTTAAGGCCACGTCGAAATTGTAAAGCGGTAGCGTTTAGCGATCACATCAGCCTATGAACTTACGACAGCACGGTTGGCGCAGTGGTTGAGCGATCGACTGCTGCGCTGCGTGTCGCGGGTTCGATTCCCGCACGGAACAAATATTTGCATGGCCTACAGGTAGTTGTTCCGGGTCTGGCTGTTTGTGTATGTGAGTTTAAATGTTTGTAAACGCACCCACGATACAGGAGAAATTCCTATATAGTGTGGGGCAACGTTTTTTTTTTTTTAACAAACAAAAAAAAACTTAGAATTCATAGGCTTAAAACAAGGCGGCTCCACAGTGTACGTATGCTAGGGTACTCAGCATCGCTTTGTAACAATTTGATTTCTGGTATACTTCACAACCAACCCTTTCATTTGATACCAATATCATGGGAATGCATAAAAAATTGTATTATTAAAAGTCCGCCATATTGGATTTGGAATGAAGTCACTTAGCTAGCCATGCGTTGTCATGGACGCCGTGGACAGTCGACATTAATTATGCATAAGAATGTATTTAGTGGTCACAAAAGCTAATACTTCTGACTGAGCATGAGGTCCTGGGTTCGATCCCCAGCTCAGGCGTGATGATATGATATGTTGTTTTCTTGTCTCCATCGCTTTGTCAATGTGATCTCGGCCTAAAAATCAACTGAATGGACTAAATTAACAATGATCGTTGAAAGTAGTTTTATTTAGCACAAGCTTTTGGTCACGGCTTGGCCCGCGTGGTCGTCGAAAGTTTTCTCACTGGGCACATACACAGAATCGATATGGATATAATAAATAATAATAATAAATCTTTATTCAGAACCAAAAATGGGACAAATACAAAAAAAAATTGTCTTAATTAAATATGGATCATACTGTACATTATCATCTCATGCTCAACTGTACACACAACAAGTTTATAAACAAACAGATAAACTTTTGACATCGAATCCATTAGTTATGTAATTTTTATGTTGGTAACGTCCTAACTGTTTCTGTAAAATTGTTTTTTTTTATTTGTATTGTCCTCCTGCAGGAAAAAAACAATACTTTCTACTTCTGCCTGGTGTGGCAGTCTCGGAGTGCTTTCACTTACAGCCTGACAGTGGCCAGAAAATTGTAAAAAAAAAAACTCAAAAAAAAATGCGGTATACCCTCCAGCTTATCCGGTCTATCCTTTGGATGCCTTGAGGGTAAAGCCTGGGGCTCAAAAGTGATTGCAAGTCGCAACCCAACTAGCAAATAAGTCCTATGATAAAAATTATAGGACTGCCAAGACTAATAAAACTCTTATACTAGCACCCGTAAAGACTTCCATTTTTATAATAGATTTCCACAAGCTGTGATTTACTCAAAATCAATTGTTCTGAAAACATGATTATAGTATACTACCGGATTAAGTTATAAGCCTTGTCATACTCAAGATCTCTTGATCTTATAACTAAGGTTTATAGTTCACTACAAGATTAAGTTAGTAGACAGTTGTAGGACAAAAGTGCATGTAGCAAAACTAATAGTCTTTGTAAAATTTCTGCTCCTGTAGTTGCATTGAGTAGGAGTATTAGATTTAATAACATACTTAGGGGAGTCCTTAATAAGATTGTAATAATATAGTCTTGATCAGAATTATTATAAAAGTAAAAGCACCAAATTAGAGCACTATAAGAGCAATAAGCTTAAAAACTATTTAACCAAGCATATTATTAGTATAAAATTATCATGTTTAATCTGTTCTGCGTCGTTGCTTAAAAAACAGTCGATATTAAGAAAAACAACCATCTTAAAAATATAACACCTAAAAAAAATTCAATGTTTTAAATAATGATTCAATGAGAAACCCTATTTTATATTAACATGGAGGCGAATAGTTCTTATTCTTATTCATATTGAAACAAGCTCTATTATACTTATAATAGTCTTAAAACGCTCTCGGCCAATATCATTTTTAAATATGGCGAATATTACATAAATTACCTTGTTATAAATTTATTAAAACAATTGTGTAACGTTCAATTTTTAGAGGCGCTTTAAAAAAATGATATAAATATAGTATATTTTAACATTGAATATTACTTCCCAATGGTTTCACACCCTATATTAACATACTATGCTACCATACCAAATAGTATTACCTAACACTTATAATAAATTAATCCTGTATTTAAGTTTTTAATTTCAATGATTACTCAGGGAGCAAACACTAAACAAAATACATAAAAAGCCTTTGAAGACTAAAATTTCCATGGCACAAACACTCATTCAGCCGATAATAGATTATGCCGACGCCTGTTACCTGGATGCTACTGAGGAGCTATTAAATAAGCTTGAGCGCTTGCAAAATTTATGTATTCGCTTTATTTTTGGTCTCCGTAAATATGACCACGTTTCTCACCTTCGCAAGGAACTCAAGTGGCTCCCAATCCGCCTTCGCAGGAACACTAGGATCCTATGTCTCCTCTTCAATATACTACACAACCCGTCCTATCCTTCTTACCTGCGCGAGCGTTTTTCTTACGCACGCCCGAGTGACGTACCGTGTCGATCGCACCTTAGATCAATTCTTAAATCCCATCCTCATAAATCCAGCTATTACTCCTATTCCTTCTCTGTCCATGCTGTAAGGTTGTGGAACTCACTACCGCCTAACATTCGTGATTTAAAGACAATTTCTCTGTTCAAAAACAGAGTGAAAGAGCATTACCTTTCCTCTCAATTGTGATTTATATGTATATAGATATATTCTTATTTGTTTATATATCTTAACATTATGTATTTATATTTAGTTATATGTGTATTAATATTTAGGTATAGTATAGGTTAAGTTAGGTAAGGCACAATAACTCATTTTTTCTTTTTATTCTTTCACACACTATCGTCTACATTTCCTTTTCATTTCTCCTTTCGCAGGTCTGCTGGCAGAAATTTCATATGAAATAAGCAGTACCTTTGTACTCTAATATTTAGTTTTTTCCTGTGTTGTCTATTGTGTGTACATAAATAGTAAAATAAATAAATAAATAAATAAAACAAGTATTGGAAAATACACTTAATATATATAATCAACAACGAAGTACTTTACTAGCACATTATAAACAAGATTTGTTGGTAAGGATCTTGTATCAGACGCTTATAAAAGTTATCATACTTATAAAGGTTGTGTGTCTATCATTGTAGGACTCATTATACTTCTCAAATGCTATTACAAGTACATCATAGGAGTTAATAATATTGTGTAAGTTGATAATACGATTGTTATAAAAATAAAATGCTCCTATAAGTGTGCCCAAATCCAGGGTTGTAGCAAGCTATAAGTATTTTATAAGCGTTAAAAAAATAGTCTTGTAGACAGTTATAAGCACATATTTTGATAGTTGGGAAGCGTTCCTCGGCCTGCAAGCGTTCCTCGGCTTTCCACGATGAAGACACCCGGGGCTGGGGCTCTGGCACATACGATGTGATGACTCTAGTCCATCTATTATTATTTAGAAACACAGTGTTACCTACAGTGAAGTGCAAAAAAATTGTGTGCATTGTTGCAATTTTTATTGACAAAAAAACGTTAACAACTGGATCGATGCATTGAATATAGGTACTGATTAGAATGATGTATTCTACATTAGATGGATCAGCAAATTCCATTTCAATCTAGCAGGCTTATTGTGATTCCTGTTTCATGCATCAGTTTTTACATTTTTTTTTAATAAAAATTGTATTTTTGTATGTTGCCTTCTACAATAACGTTTAGTTCGGTGGTGCCCAACACCAAAAACTTGGGACAATAATTGCCTGCCTTCCAGGTTCTTCAACTCACTGACTACAATACAGCAATATCTGTCTTATGGTACCTCACAACTAGCACACTGCATTCCATCAGCAACTTTAGCCCAGCGAAGATAAAGATAAATAAAGATTGTTATTATTATTATAAAGATCATAATAATATTGAATAATGTGACACTAGCAGGTAACAAACCAATAATCTAAAAGCAACATTATTGCTACCAGTTTATGGTGCAATTTTGGCAGCGAGGTAAATAATCTGTAAAAGGACGTGTACTATAGCGAGTAACGCAGCATCAAGTCTTTTACATAATAGCAGCGAAACTGAAAGTTCCTTGAGCTGATAAATTTAAAATAAGAAGCGAAGAGACAACCAGTAAAGAAAGGCTATCATCATGTTAGGTCAATGTTTGTAAATGCACCCACGATTCAGAAGAAATTCCTAATGTAGGGATATATCAGTGTGAGGGGCAATGTTTTAAAGATTTTAAAGGAATAAAAAACACTGAATACAATTAGCTGCTCTAGGTAGCTGTCGGTTAAAGGATCTTTTAGGAGGTGGTCAAATTCAGAACTAACGCCACCGACTACAAAATATTAAAAAACTTTTTTTTAAATTTATCTGTAAAAAATTATACTATTTATATTACATAGTTGATTTCATATTAAAGGTTATATCTACATCATTATACGTTCACAATAGATGCATAGACAAAATAAAAACATCATTGAGAGTCAAACAAAAATGAAATGTGCTAGTGATGGTATACACTGTATTGATTTTGCTCGATAGTTACAAAAAAATTAACTAACTAGTTCTTTTTATTAAGTGCCTTGTTATGTATAATATGAGTAACTTTCCCAAATCACTCGCTTTCCATTGTTGATCTTACTGAAAGCAGCGCTATCTTACGTGGCAATAAGTAACTACGTTCAAGCCATGACAATAACCGCTTCCACGCAGAAAAATAACTGATACTTTACGTTCAAAATTCTGATAGCTTCCGCTAGATATCGCTTCAATCGGTAGGTGGAACTGTTTCGCGCGTCGCGCTATCACTAGACCTTCAAATGACCTTTTTATGAGTGTCCTCTCGACGACTTACTATTTGACAGTCCTACCAACGTAGCAGTTCGGGAGTGTCTGTGTTTCACCGGATAAAATATTAATAAAAAAGTAAGTTTATCAGATTATTCACAAATTATTTGTTAAATGTATTATTTCGTCGGATATGCTCAAGAATGTTTAGAAAGTTATATAATTTACGGCTTGGTTAGTATTTTATTTAAGGTTAGAACATAAAATCTACGCTATTACATATTGGAATTATTAATATTATATTTAATAATCTTGTCATGCCTTTAAAGGAAGCTCATATGCAGAAGCGAAAAGAATACGAATCAAAAAACCATTGGTCAATCTTGACGAGGCTGTGGCGTCATACTTTTATTTTATTGCTCATTTTTCAGGAATTACCTTAATGGTACATAAGTAGTAAGGAAAAATTGTGACAAACCATTATCGCTCAATTAATTGAATTTAGACTTAATTTCGAGACCATAACTACTTACAAAATTGCATATAACCAACATTTTTTTTTCAGTCAGGTCTTAATTAATATATATATATATTTATTTTTTTTATAGAAAAGGTACATATTCATATAACTATACTCATTCTATATTTTGCTATAGCTTGAGTGTAGATGCCTACCCATATTGTTTTCAATGACCTTTCAAGGTCACCTTTAAGGAGAGTTTTTATTGTACAAAGTCAAATAAATTGGATAATATCTAGGTAGGTTAGAAATAAAACAAGCTTTCAAATCTTTTTCTGCTTGTTATAATAATGTGGTTTTATAAATCATGTTTTGTGTTTTAGTAAATATTTGACAAAAAAATAAAAAGCTATCCTGAATAAATTGAAAAAACTATTAAAACTCAAACTCACAGTCTTACCCATTTTTTTTATGATCCAGACTTTCAATGTAGCATGAACTGATGAAATGTTTTGAATGAAGAAGTGATAAGATATTGTTTTTTTTTTTTTAATCTTGTCTGGTTGATTTAAAATCGATATAATTTACCTATTACACATCACTATGGAATTTGTTTTGATTTATGGTTGATGATTTTGTCAAAAAAAAACGTAATGTCAAATCGATTGACGTTTGCAAAAATAAATAGACAACACAACAAACAACAGAATCGGGAACTTCATCAATCGAGAAACACGAGCTTCGTAATTTAATTCTAAAAACAAATGAATGAACAACTTGGTTGGACAGAAACAGTCAGTTTTTAATGGTGAGTTTTTGATAGAACATCATTTTATAATGTCGAGTATATTTTTAAGTTCAATTTATTTCTAAGTAATAAGTATTTTAAAAATCAAAATTTTACACAATCACAATGGGTGCCAAAGGCAAAAAAAAGAAGGGAAAAAAGGGACCCCCGGAATCAGGATGGTGGCCAGGATTCGGAACCAAGGGTAGGCTACCTTTATTCCTATAGCTAGCAATCTATGACCAGAAAACTTTAAGTGATGAAATAAAAACGAAGCTCTGAGTGGGTATATTTCTAGGAATATGTAGTGCCTTGAATCATAAACTACATAGACCGTAAGTAATGAGGACTTCCTGACAGCTTTAGTCATAGACATGATATCTTGCAAATCTGAATCTTGTAAATGCAATAATCTGTAGAATCTCCTTAGAACACTGCGCAACCAGCTTTTGACTAAAACATTTGGATAATTTAACTAAAAATAAACTCATGAGCAAAATAATTTGTTCAAGCATCTTGAAAGCTGGTAGGTATTTAAAAATCCAATCCAATTCATAAAGTAATTTTCTTGTTTCTTTTGTTAATTCTGAAAAGCAAAATGCATTCAATTGTATAATCTGAATCAGCAATATAGTTGCCAAGAGCAGTGATAATAGTGAAACAAAGATTCACAATCTTATTATAGCATGGTCATTGGAAGGTCATGTTTAACATAGCATCTTCAAATAGAACTGATAACCTAGTTGATTCTTGAGATATCATCATCATTTTCCAGCCTTTATCCCAATTTATTTGGGGTTGGCACACCAAGTCTTCTTCCTCCATACTTCTCTATTACTCGTCATGTCAGCCTGTCACCTTCTTTCTAGTCATATCATCATTCAGACAGTCTATCGAGCGTTGATTATTGAGATAATTGGAATTAAAAACATCAAACTAGACTACTAAATCTTTAAGATTACCTGTTTCCTTCATATCTTAAGAGGGATCTCTAGTGGGCCTTTCTCCATACAAACGTATTCCGCTGTTTTCTTCGTGGATAAAACGTCTTTTGGTCACAACTTTTGTAGGTAAAATCAGTGTGAGTTGCAGTTGTCCCTTTTGCACTTTACGGGGTCTTTGTCGGTCAGCAATAGTTTCTTCAAATACCTATTCTTCAAATTCCTCGAGCATAGAGTCCCCTCTTAATATTCTTGTATCGTATCTTTAAAACAACTATCAGTGCTAATCATCTTTCTCCCTTATCCCAATTTATTAGGGGTTGTCACAGCATGTCTTCTTCCATACTTACAAACAGTGCACTATCATACATTGTTGCTCAATGTTAATTATAATTTAAATCTAAATTGCAATAACAATAGTATCTGCTTATCAGTTAATTAGCAAAAGAAAATAGACAGTAAATAGAGCTCAAAGTCTTCTCACTACTGTTAATGCTAAGGGTTGTTTGCTGTACAATAAGTCAAGATTTAAATGTCATCAGGGTAATGATGTGTCCATAGATTTTATCAAAGCTGTAAATATGTAGGAACTTCAAAGTTAAATAGATAGAATAATATTGTATGCACGGCAACCAATCAAGATAGACATAACCATTTTATGCAGATCTCTCATTGTATTGGAAATCTATTTTAAGCAAGGCCATTTTATTCTGTAAATGTGCCTCTGTGTTCAACTCAACATTTTCCCAAAGCTAATTTACAAAACAATACTAAAGTTATATTTGTAATCAAACAAACAAATTAAAGCTTTTATTTGTAATTAAATAGCCACTTAAGAAAGTTAATTTTTTAACACAAGTAACTTTTCTTCGAGGAATAATTCAATTTTCCAAGCCTGGTCAATGGAACCGTATGCATGCTTAGGTATTGTCGATATTATCAAACTGAGATCTGTAAATTTTACATGGCCCTTGGCCGTATCCTTTTTTGCAAGTGTGCTTAATATAAAGATACAGGTTACTGATTAGTCAAAGCTTGTATATTTTTTATTCTTACTCTTTTTCTTATATGTGTGAGCACTCAGCAAGGTCTATTTTACTTATAAAAATTGCTAAAGATACAGGTTCCCAGTACAAATAAATAAGAATGTATTGGCATTCCAATTTATTTATACTGGGAACCTGTATCTTCATGCAAGTGCCCTTTGAAACGTGTTTCTGTATCTACCTTGCACTTTTAGTTTGACAGTTCGCTATAATAACAGGAATACTTAGAGAGAGTTTGAGATGATTAATGTTTGTAGATGTTGGCCTTAGGTAAGAAGTTAAGGATGAGGGTTGATTTCTGGAAGATTTCCAATCAGCTGTGGCCATAGCTGACATTCTACGACAAGAGACATAAGTCACAAACTGTAGAATATTATTAATGAAGTAAATCCTTCATTAATAACATCTGTGACAGTTTTCAATCTGTCAGTCTGGCCTTGTTAGCTGACTTGACGCAGTTTCTATAAAAATATAGCTATACTTTTAATCTTATCATTTGGTTTAAAGCAAATTATTATTTATCAATAATAGGTAAGGTAGTAACTATAAGCTATCTTTATCAGTTTCGAGTTTTGTTAATATGGATTATAAATAAATAAATTTATTGAAGTTACAAGACTACAGAGTTAACAATATAAATTTTTATTTTCAAGTGGGAAAGATTGACTAAAAAAATATGAAAGCAAGCTTGTGATTCTATTATTCTTCGATTTATCCTTTGTTAGAAATTAAAAACTGTAAATTGATCATCTAAAAAAAGTAAACCTACCATAAACATACATATTTTTTTTTTGTTAAAAAAAAACTGTTGTAGCTAATTATTCCAGAAGCTGCCACAGCAATGCCCCTTATTTTAGGCAAATTAGGTACTTACTTTTGCCTATTATAAGGGGCATTGCTGTGGCCTTATAAAAAGTCGATTTAAAAAAAGGGAGGGGCGATCTTAGACGCATTATTTGTCGACATTGCTGTTGCCTTAGAGAGGACAATTATTCCACAAGTCACCTAATCACAAACCGTCATCGTCATAAGTACTAAAAAGTCAATCTTTTGTTCGCAGCCACTATGAGCACCTACTTCCAGTACCCTACTCCCGAGTTGCAGGAGGAGCTCAGGAAGATCGCCCAAGCGATCGTAGCTCCCGGCAAGGGTATCCTGGCCGCTGATGAGTCCACTGGTGAGTCGCCATCTTGTTTTAACCACCATTTTAGAAGTTTTGGCGGGAACTGTCCTCTTTTTGACAGATTGGATGTCAATATTCGTGTTTCTTTTAAGTGTTGGTAAAAACTATTAGAGGTATTTTACTCATTTGAATACCTACATTAAAATTTAATCTGTGTACAGGTTAGATTGTTGAGATGGCTCCAAGGGCCTTTACTGCTGTAGCTACTGAAAATAGGTCTAATGAGACTTCCTCTTTATGAGTGATTGCTAACTGCATTCATAGATTAAAAGAATAGCTAATAAGATTTAGAGTACCAGAAAAGCCAGAAATTGCAAAAAAATACCTAATTAATCCATTAAGGTGCAACTGTACCTACTGTATACTATTTATACTGTTTCAACTTAGGCTGCTTCTCTGTATACCACTCAATTTCCTACAATAGGCTAAGCTTGAGATTGTAATGAGGGTCTTTCTCACAGGCACCATGGGCAAGCGTCTCCAGGACATCGGTGTGGAGAACACAGAGGAGAACCGCCGCAAGTACCGCCAGCTGCTCTTCAGCTCCGACGCGGTAAGCTATTCTTCAATCAACCATCATCTCAGCGTATCGTGGTCTTTTGCTGGACTTAGGTCTCCTCCAATTTGCAACACAACTCCCTGTCCCTCCATCCTCCACATCCAGTATGACCTAGCCACCTTTTTGAGGCTATAGTCTAGTTGTGAAAAACTCAGAAAGACGCAGCCAAAACAAAAACAAATGGTGAGTGCGGGGGCGTATTTGAATTATTATTTGAATGAGAATCAAAGATATCCACCGACGAAAATGTTGTTTTTCCTTCATGGGTGTCGTTTTCATTGCTTTCGGGGTCGCTGATAACGAAAATAAGATAAAAATAAAAATCCAAGAAATGGTGCCCATGAAAATTTCCCACTTTTCTTTCAAGTGTCACGTGTCGTTTTCATAGTTTTAGGGGTTGATGATAACAAAAATGAAAATCCGAGATGGCGCCAATGAATACGACGGGCTGTCAAGTTTACTAGACTGGGTCCTTAAGATCGTTGGTCTATCTTACTAGGGGCTGAAGGGTGGTCATATCATGATCCTCTGTCTTTGATGTCTTCCTGCCCTTGTCCCATTTCACTTCGGGTCGGCACGACACGTTTTCTTCTTCAATTATCTCTTGTCAGACGTCACGGCATCACATTCATCATTTACTCCTTTTTCACATCATTTACTCCTTTCTCTTTTATTTCATTCTTCACACAATCCATCTATCTTTGCTTTGACTTTTCTCTCCCTCCATCCATCAACATTCACGTCTATTACTCTTTTAGTGAACGCATGTGGCGTTTCATCCCTCCTCATGGCGGTTACCTCAAGGACGGTTAAATTTGTGCTATAACTCTTTGCAGTCATATTTTTCTCATCTCAAAATGATTCTCAACAAATCCAAAAAAAATAATCTTAGTCGCATTTCGTTTTTTTTTTTCTATAGTTCTTATTATCTGCCTGACCTTTCGACTGGTTCAGGAAACGTGTGCTAAAAAATAAAGTAGTTTGTCGTCAAGGAAATCGAGTTACCAAATGTTAATCGAATTCTGTTACGTCGCGTCGTTTATTTACGGATACTTAAGTATTTCGAGGCGTGGCTGTCGAGCCCCCAGAATAACCAGTTGCCGTTAATGGCGAGTCATTTGAATATTCTGCTTTGCTATGAAGGAGGAATGTTATGTAGGAAAAACACGAGTAAATGATTGTGTGGCGGCTGACGGGGGAAAAAACATGTTGCGCCGACCCCATGTCAAGTACAGAAGAATGATGATGCTTTGGTATGAAATCGACTGTGTATAGTAACTGGGTGTAACTTGCCTTGGTTTAAAGTTACGTTTACAGGTGTTGAAGTTAGAAATAGTTTATTATAATGTATCTTCCCTTTGCAGTACACAATTACTGTGCACATACATACTATGTGTAATTGTGTATAGAATAACGCAGTAATTTAATCTGTGTGTAGATTTTGCTTCCACAATAATCTTCTTTACGTGTCGATTACACTCGAATTTTGTCAGATCATTATGTGGCCCCCTGAACAGCTAACATTGGTTCCTTCAAATCCTGGAAGGTGCAGATGATACCGCAGGAGAGAGGCAGGAACCCAAATTCAGTTAGCAGTACGCTGGCTGCATATGTGTACAGGTCATTGTTCTAATTTCTAAATTTAGGTGTCATAATGTCACCCAACAATGTTTCACAGATGTTAGTTGAAATGCTCACTTTCCTTAGCTCATTTCCTCTAGTCACGAGTTGTTTACCAGCAAGAATAAGCAAACAATAATGTACCGTGACGCACTTATGACACTTGGAAATACTGCAATGACACAAATTGCACCTGACTTCTCTTACATCTCGCTAAATTACATCACTAATTTCAATTCTTCCTTTTACCGCAAGCAATTTTATGTTCATGGTTCACATATCGACGTTGTTACAAGCGCCATTTTTGTGAAGCGAGTCAATGACCCGACTACCTTGTAAAAATCACGTACACCAAGTTACATAAAAGAGGGCAGACAACATCGTATTGAAAGTGACCTTATTATTATTTTAAAGTTATTGTAATAAGCTCCTTACAATGTGTTGTTTACTATAAAATCACGTGCATCTTGACACTAAAAATAGGTAAATAAACACGTGAAATGAAAGTGATAAACAACTTAAAATGTCTTGCATATTCAAGTGGCATGATCTTTCTCGTGTCTTGGCATTTCCTTTTCACATAGAGATGTACCTTAGATCTTTGTAATAAGAACCATTTTGCTTGCAACAAACACCTGAGTGTTTTTATTCAACTAGTGCGTCAAAAAAGTTTTCTTTGGCAATTTGTCATAGTTTGCAAGTTTTCTTTGGCAATTTGTCATAGTATGCAATGACCATTCATATATAGTTGAAAATAGCACATCTTTTGAGCATTCATATTGCATAGTACTTAACCGTCGTGACGACTTTCTATCTTGACTTTCCGGTCGACGTTGAAAGCTGTTTGTGATAATAACTATTTATTATTACAAACAGCTTTCAAAGTCACCAAAAAAAAAAGAAACGCATGATAGTCCCTCCATTTTAGTGCAACAGACTTTTCCATAACTATTTAGTACTAGCTGTCCCCGGCATGCGGTGCAATGCACTTTTTACCAACCCTATCTACCTACCGACCATACCCAACCTACCCAACCAACCTACCCTACCTACCTTCCTACCTACCTACCTACCCACCCTACCTACCTTCCTACCTACCCTACCCTACTCTACCCTACCTGACTCTACCGACCCTACCCTAACTACCTACCTACCCTACCTTTCTCACCTTTTAAACCTTCCCTGGACTACGACAAACATTTTAAAAGCAAAATCAGTTAAATCGGCCCAGCCGTTCTCGAGTTTTAGCGAGACTAACGAACAGCAATTGATTTTTATTTATATTGATTCTGCACTTACTAAGGGTACTAAGGGGTATCGTATTACCCAGCACTATACTAACTGAATTGTGGAGGTCAGATAGGCAGTCGCTCCATGTAAAATACTGGTATTCAACTGCATTAGATTAGACTGGAAGCAGACCCCAATATAGCTGGAAAAGGCTAGGCAGATGATGATATTTGGTACTCTGCCAAATGCATGTAGATTTTTTTGGCTACTCATTCGAGATCTGACCACGAGGCTTCTATATCTACATATTAAAGTTCTGGAAGCGATTTCCACAAATTATGTGAGACGTCTGAATTTTTTACCCTATCGTTAAAAAAACTGGCTTATTGTTAGTCTGAGTAGTCGAAGGAGTGCAAAATTGGTGATAACTGTTGACTGATTAGAACGTAGCCGATGTATTCATACCATATTATGAACAAGATTAAGTACCTACCTAGATAACAAATAACACTCAACGTAAATGGATGTTTTGGGTTGTAAATTTTCTTGACACCAACTGATGAAGATACTGTGTACAAAATTATTAATTCTTTAAACTCAACTAACTCAACCGGGTATGACGATATCAATACGAAAATTCTTAAACGTTGCTCTAAATATATATCTCATCCACTCGCCCACATTATTAATCTATCATTATTTCAAGGTTTATTCCCCGCCAGACTAAAATTTTCGATAGTCAAACCGCTACACAAAAAAGGAGATAAAAATGACATGAATAACTATCGGCCGATTACTCTAATACCCGTAATTTCTAAGATTTTTGAAAGAATTATGTACGATAAACTTCTCTCCTTTATTATAAAACATTCAATTTTAAAAGAGGAACAGTTCGGTTTCAGAAAAAATAAATCAACAACTCTCGCATGTTTCTCTCTTATGAAAATGATTACCTCTAGTCTGAATGAGAAAAGGCCAATAGCATCGATATTTCTCGATATGTCAAAAGCATTTGACTTCGTAGATCACAAACTGCTTCTCTTCAAACTAAATCGTTATGGAATTAGGGGAAACGCATCACAGTGGATAGAATCTTATTTAAATAATCGCCAACAATGCGTTGAAATATCGAGGCATACATTATCAGAAAAAAAAATACATAGATCCCCGTATCGTCAAAACTCATATGGTGTTCCTCAGGGCAGTATATTAGGACCCTTTTTATTCTTGCTATATATCAATGATTTACCCAACGTAACCCCGTATTCTTGCATTCTGTATGCCGACGATACAACTCTTAGTATTGAACTCACCGATAACAATATCACCAAATACGAAAAAGAGATTAATTACACTTTAAACAAAATAATAGAATGGCTAAAAGACAACAATTTACATGTCAATATTAGTAAAACCAAACTTATGCAGTTCCAAACTTACAATAGCAAACGTCAACCATTGGATATTACATATTCGAATAACGCGGTAGAAGAGGTTGAAAGTGTTACTTTTTTGGGAATAACATTAGATAAATTTTGCAACTGGAAAGTACACATTGACAAATTATGCACTAAGCTACAAAGATTTGTATTTGTCTTAAACCGAATAACTCGCGTAGCTGGTATCAATGCAGCACTTTATGCTTATCATGGTTACGTAGCATCAATTCTCCGCTACGGCATTATTATATGGGGAAATTCTGTGGATATTATTAAAGCATTCCGAGCCCAAAAAAAATGTATTCGATCAATGACTAAAGCCCATCCATTACAAAGCTGTGTCCCGATCTTTAAAAAAATAAAAATATTACCACTTCCATCTTTATATATATTCGAACTCTGTATCTTTGTACGTAAAAACTTAACTTTATTTAAAGTACACAATGATGTTGTTTTAAGGAAAAGTCGAAATATCCACAAATTATGTGCACCCCAACAAAGAATTAAACAATTTTCAAATAATGTTTACTGTATGGCAATTCAAATTTATAATAAATTACCTAATGTTTTTAAAAGTCTTAACCTTATGACATTTAAAAAGAAGCTATTCAACTTTCTGTTGCAAAAGTGTTACTACTCAACGAATGAATTTTTAAATGAAAAATTTGATTCAAAATTTAAATTAGACGACGACTTACCTCTTAATAATTGAATGGAGCTTAATTTCTCTCACATTGTATTGTTTTTTTTATTCTGTCTCTTTTCATTGTATTTAATCATTCTTAACATTTTTTTTTTTTTTTTTAAATCGTTCTTGACATTATATCTTATAACCCTTGACATTGTATATAATCATTCTGGACATTATAATTAATAATCCCTGACATTGTATTTGATAGTAGTTAACGTTTTCCTTAATCTAGACATTGTATGGTTTATTAATAATTTTAATTCATTGAAATATTTGTACGCTGGATACAGCAGAATATTATGGACATTATATTAAGTGTAACACCTATGTAACAACAACAATATTCTAACAAATAAATTTATTATTATTATTATTATTATTATTAAATAAGTGAACTAGGAAACCAATGATTGTAATTTCACTTTTTACACTTGTGAAGTGATTATGACAGAGTGTAATAGTCTACTAGACGACAGATTCATTGACCCTCTTCTGGGTTAACAGAAGTTCCTCCAAATAATTTTGGGAGATGCCTTTGTCCACTTTGTCGACAATATGGCTGAAGTTTTAATAAATATTATACTTTTTACCTATGGGTGTAGGCTGAAACCGTAGGACACACCGGCGACGATTGTAACAATAAACCTTTATACAAAATTACTTATTTCGACTTCTGAAAATTGAGAAACGTTCGCTTCACCTGAGATAGCCATATCATCCATAGTTAGGAGATAAATTAACCCTCATCAGAAATAGCAGCGGTTTTCCTCAAAAACTCTGCTACCAAATTCTACAACCACTTCCCTCTTTCAGGCCCTCTCCGAGAACATTTCCGGCGTGATCCTGTTCCACGAAACCCTGTACCAGAAGGCGGACGACGGCACACCCCTGGTGGGTCTGCTGGAGAAGCGTGGCATCATCCCCGGCATCAAGGTCGACAAGGGTGTCGTGCCGTTGTTCGGATCTGAGGATGAGTGCACTACTCAGGGTGAGTCGGAGAAAGTTTCATTCTTCATTATCATGCTAATGTCCTTATCCCAAATTATTTGGGGTTAGCGCAGCATGTCTTCTTCTTCTTCCATACTTCTCTATTACTCGTCATCTCATCAGACACCTCCTTTCTTGTGATATCATCCTTCACACAGTCCATCCATCGTTCTTAGGTCTTCCTCTAGTCTTATACACAGCTTTCAAGATCATTGGGACCTGCTGGAGTTGCTCAGATGTCTGCCAAACTAAAATGAACGTTAATACATGTTGTAAACGCACCCTTCACGAAGCAACCAAGCATTCTGTACACGAACTAAGTAACTCTACGCCGTAATAAATACTGAGAAATGTCTTTATTTTTGAAAAGCTTAAAACTGGAAAAACACGTAAGGTCCGGAACAAAAAAAAATTGACCTACAGAACAAATGTTTTTCAGCTTCGTTAAGGATCTTTTTGCACTAGTTCTTTAAATATATACATTTTGTACAACGATGTTGGGACGAATGCCTCGCAAATTGCGTCGCATTTTACCAAAGTTAGTAAAACTGACAGTTTTCGATCGATATTGCTATGCATAAATGAATGCGACTTGACTTGTTTTCGATGCGATGTTTGTCGCTAAGTGAATACGATGGTTTAAATAGGAGTGAATAAATTCAAGGTATGATGTGCTTTAAAATAGAGAGCTGTCCTGTTTTGATTTATGGACCTACCTAACCTTTTGGAACATCTCTTTTACAATATGGAAAGCAAAATAAACGAATATGAATATGATTTAGGCACGATCTTTGCAAGGTTTAAAATGTCATTTCTTTTTTGGTCGGATAATTCAGAAAACAGTTGCGTCGTATTTGTTGCCAGAAAATGGCCAATCAATGTCCGTGTAAGAACCTGTTTTACGACTGCTTCCAACAAACAATTACACAAGCTCTTTTGAACCAATGACCGGTTCTTTTCATCCTTAACTTCGACATTTTATTTTATATGAATACTGTTATATAAGCTCATTTCATTGGTTAGCTCAGACAGGAGGTAAAGATAATTATTATCAAAGTAAATACCGATTGTTATGACATTATTATCTTCAGAATAGGGATTTGAGCGGATGACAGCACTTATAAACTCTTTGATAGTTTTCCGTTGTATGCTTTGTTGGATAAATAAGTAATACTGGCGAAGATTAGATTGTTAAAACAAGTACATCCTGTATTATGCTGCTCTAGTCATTTCGTTCGAATCTAAGCCTTTTCTCCTAATGTAACTAAAACTGTTATTATTTCCCCTAACGAGAACTTAATTTCTTTAAACCTCTAGTTAATTCATAGAAGTTTTTAAAATCAATGGCGCAGTTGTATTTCGAGAGTCGCGTTATGTAGGAATGAATGTTCGCATCTTTTAGGTTGGAAACAAGTCTATAATAACCACATACTAACAATGCATTACAATATCTTGAAATAAAATCGTTACCTACGAAATGACTCCGCCTCACTTTTATCGTGAATAAACATTTTTATCGTCAACGCTAACCTTTTGGACTTTTAATGAAAACATTTCGAACGGTACTCCGATCTCGATCACAATCTGTTTTATATAATCATAGTAGTTTGCCATCAGTATTATTCATTGCATAGCTCCTATCTATCCAGAGTATACTCCTAAACTCTCTTTGTCCCTGGTGCTCTATAATCACTAGGAGACGCCCGGATCTGCGAAGCCCAGAAAGCCTTGAATTTGTGTGGACAGTCCACACCAGGTGCCTACCGTCTTAAAGCAGTATTGTTTTATTCTTATTCCAGAGTGGGAAAGAGACGGAGAGCTAAATAGGATGTCTAGCGTCATCTCTTTCCCACACTGGAAAAGGAGTAAAACTGTAATGTTTTAAGACGTCATGGTCCACCATGTCTTTAGAACCCTGAATAAAATTGATTGAACTGAAACTCTTTCCTAGGTGTATTGAAATGGGGGACTGAATAACGATTCGATATTTTCAATAGTCAAAAATGTGATCGTGCTACGCAACGAGGCCGAGGGGGCTCGACTTTTTATCTCCCCTTATCTGCTACTAAAGTTCGTAAACAAGTGATTGCGTAATGCTAATGAGAGTAGGTATCGAGGTTGATATTGAAATAATGAAGTAGTCAAAGGTCGTTATGTTGTCTTTTATTGTCACGCGTAATCATCACCATGTCAAATTAACAGCTTATTAGCTTGAATTTAGAAGTATTTCTCAGACTCGTTTTGGACCGTACTGATATTGATATGATAACCAGAAATCTGTATAGCTTGCTGCAAAGCTTGTTTGTTACGTTGATTTAAATCGTCAGTCCGTCGTGTTTTATTAAAAATGAATTTGTTCTCAATTGATATTACTTGCTCCAGTCTCAAGCTTGAGTTTATTGCTCTCAATCTGAAAGTTACTGGGGTGTACCTACAGCTTAGTTCTGCTGGAAAGCACCTATGTTGCCGCATGGAGGAAACAGTTTTTTTCATCAAAACATTGACTTTCAAGATAAACATCACAAGTTATCACGCTGTTTTTAAAGTGGAATTTTTGATTATCCTTATTATTATAAAATCATGTTATTTTGCCATATCATTATCAGTTCTACATTTTGTTGTCGATAGTAACTTATTTTCCTTCTGATACTTAATCATTTCATCAGCCTAGAGTGACACACCCCCAAAGTAAATGATAAAAATAACATATACTTTGGAGGTGTGACTGGGCAAAACATATTGCAAGTTTTGATGACATGCCAAGTCTATCAGTGGAAAAATCTGATTTACTTATAACTAAAACTAGGTGGCTGGTTTCTCGGCCTTTGGAACTGTTGTCTGAAATCCAACCCAGTGAGGAACTAAGTATGTTTCATCCTACAGTTTAACAGTTTTCAATCAATTTCCTGTCTTTAACCAGGTCTCGATGACCTTGCCCAGCGTTGCGCCCAGTACAAGAAGGATGGCTGCCACTTCGCAAAGTGGCGTTGCGTGCTCAAGATCGGCCGCTTCACTCCTTCCTACCAGTCCATCATGGAGAACGCGAACGTCTTGGCTCGCTATGCCTCCATCTGCCAGAGCCAGCGTATCGTGCCCATAGTTGAGCCCGAAGTACTGCCTGATGGTGAGTTGACTCATATTGGGTAATGTCACCCTAGTACTTTACCATTTAATATATTTTTTAGATTGTACCTAAATAATCTCTTGGTAATGGTTTTCTGTGTATGCCTACATCAATAAAAGGATACAAATTTGTTTTCTAGGTGAGCACGACCTCGACCGCGCCCAGAAGGTGACCGAGGTTGTCTTGGCCGCCGTCTACAAGGCGCTCAGTGACCATCACGTATACCTTGAGGGCACCCTCCTCAAGCCCAACATGGTAAGTCGTTATGCTGGTTTTACTTTCGAACTCCTATACTCTTCTGAGACCCCGAGTCTTTTGACGGCAATGTGCATGCTTCAATTCTTTGCAAATTATCTGGTTTGAGTGAAAGAAGTTTTTATTAAATTGTATGTTATCCATTGCTCTCCAGGTGACTGCTGGCCAGAGCTGCAAGAAGACCTACACTCCCATGGACATCGGCCGCGCCACGGTCACCGCTCTGCTCAGAACTGTACCCGCTGCCGTTCCCGGTACGTAACTGCCAACAAAACCTTTGCTTTTTTATTAAGTTTTGTATGTCTGTTCTTGTCTATTTCTGTTCCACAGTCTTTAACAACTCAATACCTCATCTTTCCCAGGCATCACATTCCTGTCTGGAGGCCAGTCTGAGGAAGAGGCGTCAGTGCACCTGAACGCCATCAACACTGTCGAGCTGAAGAGGCCGTGGGCCCTCACCTTCAGCTACGGACGTGCCCTCCAGGCCTCCGTGCTCCGCGCGTGGGCTGGCAAGCCCGAGAACGTGCTCGCTGGACAGCAGGAGCTCATCAAGCGCGCTAAGGTGACTTGATTATACTAGGAGATTATGAGGTGAAGGATGTACTGAATCTTCAAAGATGCTTATAGAATGTATCGTCGACTGCAGAATAGGAAAGTGTGCCATCGTTACTTGATCGAAGGTACTGAAATGACGTACTAGGCCACAAAGTCTCGGATTGCAGAGTATGCAAGTCTGCTAACGTGGCTTGATTGTACTATGAGTTTATGAGGTGAAGGATGTCGTTGCAACTAAAGAAACTGCAATGTCGTGGGACGCTCTCTCAGCAAGGTTGCTGGGGGCTGGACTTAACTAGTTTGTACCAGGAATAAATGAGGTAAAAGAAGTTTAACATTAGGACCTTAAATCTAACCTACGCTACCATAGTATTTTCTTACAGTGCAAAATAGGAAGGTAAGTTAAAAATTATTGCCAAACAGCAAAGTCAAAAAAGACACTGAACAAAATATGACATTTTAGATTGAATTTTTGCACGTAATCTAATAGTATTACCAACTTTCCATCCATTATAGTTATGCATGTACATTTGTGTTGTCCTGTATCTGTTCTTATGTGTGACTAATTTGCATAGAATGTAGTTATTTTATAAGCGGCTAGTGTCAAACAATACCATGAAAAAAACGAGTCGTTACAAAATCTTTCTGGAACAAAGCTGTGGTTCGGATGCATGCATGTCATACAAATCTTACGATATTCTCGACATTTCGTGTCAACGTGAAATATTATTGTTTTGCACTACTCGCTTATACAACCATCGTAATTCCTAGAAGGTAGTTTACTAATCAACGATTTTTTTTCTCCAATCCTCACAATTCAACATCGCACCAACGACGCTGCACTCCTGCGCATCTTTAACCCACCAATCACGTGTCGACTCGATGTTTCTAAATCCAAACATCTAAATTTGGAACGTGTGCTCTTGCCAATCGTGACGTCACAGGCTAACGGTCTGGCCTGCGTTGGAAAATACGAGGCCGGGTCCATCCCATCGTTGGCTGCGTCTAAGTCTAACTTCGTGAAATCGCATGCGTACTAGAATAGCATAAGTTAACCGTACACCTATTTATTAAGTCTAAAATATTAAAAATGGCGGCAGCCATCACCATCATTCGATTTTTTCCAAGACAATATATTTTGTATTACTCGTACGTATCAAAATC
The DNA here is from genome assembly GCA_963082945.1 of Cerastis leucographa. Lineage (NCBI taxonomy): Eukaryota > Metazoa > Arthropoda > Insecta > Lepidoptera > Noctuidae > Cerastis > Cerastis leucographa. The sequence goes on along the minus strand of OY720365.1, from coordinate 12,413,574 downwards.
GATGGACATTAAAATATGGTGTATGGTCAGCTTAATATCTAGATAGATTATGAATTTGGCAGATAAAACATTACTTACACTACTTTACCTGTTAATAAAAATGTTTTTTTACATTATTTCTTAGTGTGTATTTTTCATTTGATGTTACTTGCCTATTTCAAAATCTAAGTCTGATCAATTTTATTTATACTTAAAAAAACCATCTACTTTTGCGACGAAATTAATTAGCATGAATGTCGCTTTTGAATTATTATTTGCTATTGTTGTTATCAGAGATCGGAATAGGTAGAGTATATTAACCTAAACTTCAAGTAAGTAACTTGTGGATAATACCTCCCTATGATTGAAGAGCTTTATTTCGGCACTTAAAAGTAATTCCGTGATTTTATGCGGAGGTATCATATCCACATGTTTCTTACATCTCCATCAAGTTCAGGGAAATATACTCTACCTTTTCCGATCTCTGGTTATTATTTAGAAAATATTTTATATTTGGACTTTTTACATTTCACGAAATTTTTATTGAAAGTTTTTTTATTAATGAATTTAAATGTTTGTTTAAAGTTTTAAATCACACAATAATATCTCGAATTGTGATTCATAAAATGGCATTTATTTTTTATTCAATTAGTATTTACAATATCTTTTTTTACTTTTTCGTTTGAAAGTTGTTTTAACAAGAAAAATATTAATGTTTTTTTTCATTTCTACGTGTAACTGAAACTTAACCGCAACCGATTTTTTATATTTTTTGCATAGTTGTATTACTCGTAAAAATATTCCCTTAAGCTTATTTATATTATGATGATTTTTTACAAATAATACAACTGAGTCATACCATCCTTATAATTAAACATCTCGTTTAAAAATAGAGTAACAAATAGTCGCCATACTTTTTACCTCTCGCTCTACCAAACACGTGCAAGCGAGAGCGAAGAACAAATAATGCAGCGGCCATTTGCAATTCTATTTTGAAACGTTTTGTAGTTTGCATGACATGTATCTAATTTCTAGAATGCCTGAATAGTGTGTAGTACCAACACTAATTGCTTTGTGTGCTTGACATTGTTGAAATAAATAATAAATATCGTTTGCTTTTGTGTTTATTTCACCTTTTATTTGTAGTTAAGTAACGTGTAGCAGTAGTAAATCATGTTGCTGTAATAGAAATACCTTCACCCAGTTTCTGAAAGCCTTGTCGCCTAATAGTACAATTTTGTTGATAAGGTTATTCAATGTCAATCAGACCCAGTCAAACTGCTCCGGACAAATTGTGGACACCGCGAGCGGGAGAAGTCATTTGATGATTTCCCATCCGCAAAAAAAAAAAAAAAAGGAGGTGTCCGTGGCCGGCGCTACTTCCGCGATTTGTCCGTGCCGGTTTGATCTAACCTTATAGAACCTTTGTCATACTTTAAAGCCATTTACTTGAGTATGGTTCTACATCAAGATCGGATCGATCGATTTCGAGTCCAAGTAGCTGATGTCAAAGATCTTTCAATGCTGAGGTTTCTGGCCCTCCTGTAGTAGAATCGTCTTAGCTTTAGTAACTACTTGACCATAATAACAACCAATCAAATAATTTGAGTTTTTAATGTTTTTATGCACGTCAATGCTCGTAAGAGTTGCAAGTGTGTCGAAAAGCGCACCTATAGGCGCCTGACACGGGCTTACAAAAACGATCTTATACACTCGGAAAAAACGGTAATCTGAAATCACCCTTATAAATAGAGATCATATACTGCTCCCCTAACCTTCATTAACAGTGATGCCAGATTGGGGGAAATCCCCCCAAATCTGGGGGTTTTTTAAAGCTATAGGGGGACAATTGGGGGGATTCGTGGAGGGAAAAAACTGGGTTTGGAGGGAATTGGGTGATTTTTATGAACAAAACTAATCTGTTTTATTCATATAATTGAATGTTTGATTAAAAATATAACAACTGAACGCGATCAGACTAGATTTACACTGCTGAATCCATCTTGAGAATAAGATACTTCTTACTAGAAGGATTCAAACCCAGTGTAAATATGTTAAAGAGACTAACTCAGAAAAATGTACGGCACTTCAGACGACGCGAGTAAAGATGCTGACTGTAATGGAAGCTTTTGCTGAAATAGTATAAAATTGTTTTACGTTTTCATTTAAAAAAAAAACATAATATTTTATTAATTTAAAAAAAATGCCATTTGTGGGGTTTTTTTATTCAAAATCTGCATTTTGGGGGGATTTCGGGGAAAGTTTGGGGGGAACGCGAGACGGTCATCTGGCAACACTGTTCATTAAATTGGTTAAAAAATCTCAGATCCGAAACACCCACACTTGGACGTGGGTCTCAATAAAACTTTGGCTTGCGGGCTTTGGAATAAACCACAGTTTCATTTTGAGAAAATAAATACTGATTTTGTCGGTAGCTATCGTCTGCCTAACCCTGTGGAGCCTCAAGATCTAGAAAGCAATAAAAAAAAACTACATTAAAATACATCGCTGAAAACGTACTAATCTAACAACTATTATTATTTTATTAGTACCGTCATGAAGTGTTAATTTCGGGTCTAATCAACTCGACCTTGATCTTTCAAATATTTGGTTGACATTAAAAGTTACCAGTTAAAAAAAAATATGATCTATTTTATTTTGGCAACGTTAATTGTCAGGTCTAATCAGCTCGACCTTGATCTTTAAAATATTTGGTTGACATTAAAAAGTTACCAGTTACAAAAAAAATGATCTATTTTTGATTTTGGCAACTTTTAAGTAAGGTTGTATGTTGTCTAGTTAGTATCTAGTTGTGTAGTGCCATAGTGTTTAAGTGCCATACTACCCTATTTACTACAATATTACTAAACTAAATTCTACAAATTAATTTTAGTTCCTACAATTTTGTTTTACTGTTTTTTTTTTACCTGTGGTTCGTTTGAGCCAAATTTGAAACAATTTTTTTTTTATTGAGATTGTGAGGATGACGTATGAATGGTTGAGAAAAAAGGTGTAAACTTACAGCTGCTGTAATGGGCATAGATATTTTGGCAGCTTCGACAATATAACTGCGACCTTATCTACCACCTAATATTATCAACTGGCTTTGTTTAATGTTCTGTTTTAATTTTCTATATGACTCAAAGTTTTCTCACTTAATAATTCAACATGACTAAAATACGTTTTTTCTGTGTCTTTCCAGGGTAACGGCCAGGCGTCGCAGGGCAAATACGTGGCGGGATCAGTAACAGGTGTGGGCGCCGAAGCAGGTCTTTTTGTAGCGAACCACGCGTACTAAACGCACAACACTACATTCACTATACTATGTCGCTAGAAACAAGTAGTACACATTGATCGCCGCTACGAGAATATCCGCCAAGCGCCACAGAGCAAATTATAACACGCTTACATTATTTTGTTTCGGTTATCGCGACAAAGAAAACAGACTGTTTATTTCACGTCTGTCATTCAACCGAGAATGTCGTCTTTAGTTACAATTCGGTTTTCGCGCCGAGAATGAAGTTCCATTTATGAAGTATGAAAACTGGCGCAAAAGGTTTAGAGGTTATAAGCAAAACGTTAGTTTTAAGACAAA